>CM062364.1:2500000-5000000 GCA_031216115.1 Senna siamea
AAAGCAAAAGTTGAGTCTAAAGAGGAAAATTAATATTTGATAACATATTATAATTATGATTTGAATTTTTATTAAGTAAAATGTTAACATTTGATGTTTTATAATAATTGAACATAATTATTTTTGGTAAAAAATACTTGTAAAATAAAAATAGATATTTCAAGGGATTGATTACTAGCCAAGTGTTTTCACATGTATTAAGGATACTTAGAAAAAAAAAAAAAAGTGGTGGCAGTTATAAGAAAATTAATTTATTCTTTTAAATAATATATTAGACTGATGTTAGGGTGTATCCTTAAAATTATTTGACGGGTATTCTATAGTAGTTAACGACTCACAAAGTTGGACCATGTATTGCACAATTAAAAAAAGTTGAACAGATATAAAAATTAGGATTTATGTTGAAAAAAGTTTGAAATTGAATCATTCAATTTTGGAGGTATATATATTTACCAAAAACCATCAAAATATAGTGTATCCTACAATTTTTCTAACACACACACACTAGTTCAATGTGCATGCCCATTTTAATAATTTTTAAGCATAAAATAAATCTTTCTTAAATTAAAAGCATATATGTTTGGTTCAATGTTCAGGAATCTCACTAAAAATATTGTCGAGGAACAAAGTTAAATTTGCCGAAAGTGAACTCTGTCTCTTTTTTTTAACCATCGTTCTGGCATGAGATTCCATGGTTCCTAACTAAGAATTAAATACTGCATATATATACATATATATATATATATATATTCCATTCATACTTAATTAATAAGATATTGATTTTAAAAAAATACATATATTAAAATACAATATTTTGTTTTCTCCTAAAAATCTCGATATATAATTTCCATTCACAAAAAGAAACAAAGAAAATTAAATCCTGAATTTAGACTTGACACTAATTCAAGTTGACCCCTGAAGAATTGTGGTATTCAATTTGTAGTCAAATTGTGAACTGAAAGGCGGTGTTTGGCTAGCTTTTCGTACAATAATCATTTTCACACCATCTTAGTCTTCCAATAAACCCACAAAGTTAAACCAAAACCACTCATGTCACAAGTGATGCCAGCAGAGCCACCATATATAAATATAAATATAAATATTTTGGTGTCTCAATTGTACAGTAATGTGAACAAGGTTTAGTGGATGCCCATGGTGCTCTGTATATAATGGCAATTACCAAAATATATATATGGAAGCACTTCAACATCGCCTACTTTTTTTTTTTATTTTTTTTCCTTTTAGTAGAAATTATTAAAAATCAAGGGTGGGGTGAGAATACAATGTTCTAGATATTAAAAATTATAATAAAATTATTTATTAAAATAAATTTTCATGTATAGTGTAAATCCTCTACAATTAAATAGTCCGGAGTTCAATATTTTATTTTGAGTTTTGACAACTTTTTGTTCTTTTAATTCAAATTAATTTTAACACATATTATAGTAACTTAACTTTTTTTGACATTTAAAGTCCTGAAAACTTATAATTTAGTATAAAGTTGTTCAAAAATTTGTATTTGAATATTTTGTAACTTAAACTATTAGCAATTTGGTATTCTATCATTAAATTTTTTGAATGGAAAATGCAGATGTCTTATTCGTGAGACCTTTTTTTCTTTTTTCAAAATTTACACCATGTATTTTCATCTTCTAAAAACCTAACACCCCATTTTTGGTACATTCTCTAAACTTTTTTATTCAATGTGATCCAAAATTTGCTTAAATTTGGCTAACTTAAGACAAATAGTAGTATTTTGTTTGTACAGCTGAAACTTTCAAGTGGTCCAAAAAATTTGAAGGAATTAGGAATGGGGTATTAAATTTGTAGATGATGAAATTTGTGTAAATTAAAAAAAAAAAATAAAACCTCACATCATATGTTAGTTTCGTCTGCAATTTAACAATAGAGCATCAAATTGCTAACAAAACATTCAAATGCAAACTTTTCAATCATATAATATCAAAATAGAATCAAACCAAACCACTGGATATCCAAGTGTATTTTATCCTTTTAATTTATATAAATCTAGCTTTTCTTTTCTGTTTTTGGGAAAACTTTATTGTTCTATTATCTTAATCTTATAATTTTTTTACATAACTTTTTAACAAAGCAAAATAACTATACACTCAAGACACCTTATTCATTCATTTACCCATAGTAAATTGGTAATTGGTTGACTTTATGTGTGTGTGTGTTTACATTGAATATCTATTTGACTGACATATAGTTAACTATATAATTAACTATTCATTATATTATAAGTCTTGTTTGAATTGATTACAGAAACCATTTTATATAATAAGTGGGTTTAGTTTTGAGATAGTTGAATTATATAAGTAACTTATAATGTAAGTTATTTTTGTGGACCATTTGACTATAGGAAAGTTAGTTGAAGATTATTAATTCTATGTATTCAACTTCATATAAATTATACATGTAGACTAATCACATGTGAAGAATTTGCACTACAAAAAATTTGTCTTTTAATAACGGTTTATCGCTGCAAAATATTTTTCTGATAATTTTAAAATTATCACAAATAAAAGCGTGACAAAGCCATTTAGTGAAGATTATTTTTAACCTTTGGAATAATTATTACTAAATAATTTGCAACAATTTTGTGCATATAGTGTCTATGTGTATTAAAAAAAATGCGAGTTTTCATTCAAACATTCATACGTTGTAAACACTATACAAGCATGACGGTAATATCGAAATGAATAATGTAATAACCATTGAGCTGACATTTGCCACAATATGATATTCAAGTTGACTTCAAACATTTTTAGGTACGAAAAAGTTTTGGTTCAATTATTATTTTTTGTCTCAAGTATATGTTTAATCAAGAGTTGCACCCAGAGTGCAAAAAATTACAAATATGTTTTATTTGTTAATTTGTAAGGAACTTGAATAGTTTGAAATTGGAGGACGACTCATCAAATTTTTATTGATAAAATGTAAAACAATATTTCACACTAGTATATAAGTGTTGATTTTGATTAATTAAAATTTGAAGTTTACATAAATGGTCAAGGAAAGCTTTAATTTTTCATTTCCCCGAAAAAGAGTAGTTAAATTAATTGGATAATTAACAATTATTTTTTCTTTAACAGTATGTTATTATAGTTAAGGGTGTCCAAAATTTTCCCGCAAGTGATCTTGATGACATTCTCACCTAGTATATATATTTATTTAATATTTAAAATTTATAACACTGTAAGAAAAAATTAAACTGAAATTGATAAAAAAAATTATTCTATTTTTAATTTCATGTACACATCAACAATGATTGTAAACAAAGAGGTAGAAATTTTCTCTTTATTCTAAATTTTAATGAAATAATTTTGGAGCTGTAGGGTAAGCATTAATTTCTTTTTAAAAGTGAAAGTATCAAAACAATTTTAAATGGGCTTCTCTTATAATATTGTTTTCTCAGCCCGGTGGCCCTTGTTATTTGACATAATAAGTCATTTGCTATTTGCAAGTCATTAAGATACACGAGTAATATAATGGGCCACATGTTTCATTTTTGAAGAATGTGCCCGCAATATTTGAAACATAAGCACATTTATCTAAATTCTAAAACCAAATTTCTTTTTTTAATTTTGCATGAGATTTTTATTTTGTCTCTTTTTTTTTTTTTCAATTTTATTCATTATTTTTATTAATTGTTGCAATTTTGATATGTCGGATAGAATTGAGAATTTAAGATCATATTTAAATTATGAGACATTCCCGGTTAATAAGTTAATTTTTTGTGATAAATACTTCGCATTACTTAAATCACATATTTTTTTATTAAAGATATTTTTTTATAATCTTGGTCGCAATCATGCGACGTAAGTAAAGACATTGATATTGCAGTGTTCACCTTGGACTAGAAATCTAGCTTAACTAGTGTTGATAGAGTGGGTCATGCTAAATAATAGAAATTGGATGAAACCACTGGGAGTGGCCAGCACTATCAATGAACCAATGTCAATAAAGTGGATAGTTGCATACGTCAGCTTTTAAAGGGGTGTGCAAATGATATGTCTCTCATCGGATAGAACTAGGAATATAAGATAATATTTAAGTTGTAAGACACTTTTACATAATAAGTTAATTTTTTTAGATGAGTACTTTTCATAATTTAAATGACATATTTTTGCATTAAAAATATTCTTCTACAATTTCAATCACAATTATGCAAGATAGGTGGTGATATTAGTATTGCAATGTTCGCACGGGGTTAAAAACCTAATGCAAAGCCAACTTATGTTATCGCCAGGACTGTGTATCGTAGTTAAATGTTAATGACCAATACTTAGACTTGTATCAAATTTCTTTTTCTTTCCAATTATTCTCAATCATATTTGAAGTTAAAGTAAAATTATTTTAGTCAAAAGCATAATTGAAACTTATATGAAATTAAAAATACTTTGAAAATATTTTGAAATTCTTATTTAGCCATTCGAAATTCAAAAATTAAGAATTTTAAAACTAATTTATCGATCATTTTAGTCTCATTGAAATCTTTTTATTAACTTAATTATACTTTAACAAGAGTAATTTTATATAAATTTTATATAAAATATTATCATTATTGATATATATATATATATGACATTTGGTTAGAACAAAAAAAATTATATTAATTAATAAATGTAAGAACAAAAATATAAAAAAAGAGATAAAATTAAAATATTATACAAAGTTAAAGAGTAAAAAGTTAGTTTTCAACTTTAAGCCAAATTTATCCTTAAGGAAAAAATATTAAACATTGTCTCTAAGATTACATTCCACATGCACATGGTATTTAAGGATAACCTGATTATTAATTGCCTCATATTTTTCATGACAGCGGTCCATAGAGATTCTATTTCTTACCTAGATTTGAGAATGAACTTTATGAAAAGATACATGACATTAAATTATTATCAAATGTATTGATAATGTAGTTCAGATTAAATTATACCAAGTCGGTAAAATTATATTTATCGGTAAAAGTAATTTTATGTGAATAAATTTTATATTAATTTTTAATTTTATTTTTAAAATTTTTTAAAATTAATTTTATTTTTAAAATTTTAAATTATAATTAATTTTATTTTATGATTTATCATTATTTAAATTACTTATAAAAAATAATAATATGATATTTAATAATAAATTTTAATATTATAAATAAAATTTTGATAACCTTTAAATATTAAACAATAAAATATATTATCAAATTATAATATTTTTATTCTTGTTTAATTATTATTTAATATCAAGATTAAATTTTTTAATAAAAATTTTAATGAATACTTTATATATGCTTGAATAATTTTATTAAAAATTTTATATTTTTTTAAACATAATATTAAACTATTATTTTTTGTTATTAATTTAGATAATATTATATTGTGAGATAAAATCGATTGTAATTTAAAATTTTAGAGATAAAATTAACTGTAAAAAAATTTTAAGAATAAAATTAAAAATTAATATAAAATTTAAATATATAAAATATACTTTTATCTTTTCTTAATATTAAAATTTTATTATCCTTTTTTATAATTTATCTATTATCAAATAGAATATCTAAATTCACGTGATTTTGAATATTAATTCCACACGTTATAAAAAAACTAATATGTTCGATTAGATTAAATTCTTATTGGTTGTGATTCAACAATTTAATTCTAATATATATAATATAATAGTGCAACCGTCAAAATATTAAATCAGTCCTTTTCTGTAATTTTGTTTGGGATAGGTTTTATGGCACAATCGTGTAATCTAGATTGGCTTCGATATGAATGCCCCAAAGCTTTTCCGACAAAATGGTTTGTGAAACATGTGGTCCATTATCTTTCTCACTTCTCACGAGTGAGTGGTCACTACTAAACTAAACCATACATACTCTTTCTCCTTTTTTCTGTGCATTAATTCTTCACTCCCTTTCTTTCAAAATCAGTGCAAAGATAATGACACAATTTCTTTCTTTCTTTCTTTCTTTCTTCGTGTTCTCCGCCCAAAAACAAAAAAATAAATAATGATGAAAAAACTTGACCTTTTTCAGTGTTCCACCCAAAAACTATTACTATACTCATTTAATATTCAAAATTTTAATATTGTTACTATTTATATTTTAATAAATAAATGAGTTTTGTTTAAAATTTAGAATAAAATTTAAAATTAAATTATACGTGAAAATAGTAATATTACCTCGTGCTTATCATGTTTATTGTTTTTGATAGTAACGTTCCAATAATTGACATTTATAAGAAAAATTGTTAGTTACCTACATTTTGTACACAATTTGAGTCGACTCTTAAAGGCAGGGTAGGAACTTGTAGTTATTAGTATTTGTCAAAAAATCAAAATGTTAGGCTTCAAAAGTTGATACATTTTGAAGTTGATTTCATTTAGCAAAAATATATTGTAAAGCGACATCATGTAAATATATTATAAGTAAAATTTATTAAAAAATATGTTTGACAAATTCTTTATATATAATATTTATCATAATTAATGTAATCTATTTATGTAAATTATATGATGGACTTCTATTAAAAAATTAATAAAACAATTTTACTATAAATATATTTTAAATACAAATCTCATTGAAAATTATATTAATAGACTCACATGTCTATTAATAATTAGATTAATTTATTAATTTTTTAAAAACTTAGTTTGCACAAAAATTTGCTTTAAAAAGTAAATTAAAAAAAGAGAAAATTACAGAGGCAATGTGTTTAAAATCTTAAATCCCATTTCTCAAATTTCACCTAACTCATTATTATTTTTTAAATGCAAATACATTATCGATTTGATGAAGATACATCAAGAATAAGCAATTTACAAGTAGCCCTCACTCTTGAAGAATAATAAATTACAATATTACATATACCCTTCTCAAGCTTCAATAGCATGCATGTACAATTAGATTTGTTGGGCAATAAACTTTTGAGGGAGAGTTTGACTCTCAAATTGGTTTAGCAATGCCATGATATTATAACCTCAGACAATGTCCAAAGTCAATAGCTTCCAAGTTATGGAGCTGTGTCAATATCTTCAAAATTTTAAAGCTTTAATTTGATGCCGAAGAAGAAGAAGAATCTGTGAGCTTAGGGTCTGTTTGGTAGTACACAACATCCCCGGTGTCACTAACAAAATGATCTTTCCTCATGCTTCTTATGAGATTTCCAATTAGGTGAAAGGGAAGAGGGCCTGATTTCTTTGGCTCCCTGTAATATTTTCCAAACACTGGCTTTGCTGCCTCAGTCTACACAAGGGAAACAAACACATATCAAAACTCTGCAGCTCTTGAAAATTACTATTCTTTGGTTTCACATACTTCAATTCAAAAACTTAAGCTATTTCTTAAAAAAGGCACTCTTTCCTATTGGTTAAGATATTATCTCTTCTCATCAATTGAGAAGTGAAATTCCTTCTTCCTCAAGCAATAAGGGGTGGTTAATTAATAAATGCCTATTAGCGGTTAGCTTTATTATAATACATGAGAGTTGAGACATCAAAAGTAGAGGAATACTCACTGCTTCTACTAAGTGGTAGTGTGGGATTTGAGGGAAGAGATGATGGATGACATGGGTTCCAATATCATGGTGGATGTTGTTAATCAAACCATAGTCACGATCAAGAGTTGTTAGCCCACCTCTAAGGTAGCTCCATTCCTGTGATATAAGATGTGAAGAAAGATTAGATTTTGAAAACCCAATACTTGATACACTTGGCTTCTATTTTCCAGGGAAAGATTAGTGAGAAAATGAAAGAAAAATGGTATAGAAATGGTACCTTTCCACGATACCATGGTAATTTGTCTTCATGTCCATGGTGATGCAAGTAAGTCACAAAATCCAACCACATGACAAAAATCTACAATTCCCATGAAGCAAAGTTATATTAGGGATTTATTTCAATGTCTAAAGAGAACAAAAACCATGGTTCAGAGATAGCAGAAGAAATGGAGCTTACCCAATAAGGAATGCCATAAAGCTTAAGCAATTGAATTGGTCCCATAACAAATCCTAAACCTACAAGCAAAGCAGCCATTGCAGTCCAACAAGCAGTAGAAGTAATGATATCTTTTCTTTCACTGCGAACGAACAAGTCACTGTTTGGGTCAAAGTGAGAACCAGTCTTCTCTGGACTTCTGCTCCACTGAATTATGAATCATGAATCAAGTCAATTCCTTATTCCATTGCTAGAACTAATAGCATTAAGAGTTCAAATTCTGGTCAAAAGTTTAAGGCAGAGAAGCAACTTACAAGGTAGAAAGGATATGCAAGCATTGGAAAAGGTAATGTAAATCTCAGAGTTTTTGTTATATTGTCCAAGTTCTTGTAAATTTTCTCAGGCAACTGCGAGTTTGAAAATTCAATTTCTTAGATTAGAAACTGTAGTAGAATATGAAGAAGCAGAGACAAAAGTTTACTCCAAGAGACTAGGACATAAATAGATTTTAGCTCACCGGGTACCAAGATTCATCATTTTCGACATGGCCATGGTTTTGGTGATGAGTTCTATGACTGATTCTCCTGTATAATTTAGAAAATTATCAGTTTCAAAGCTTAGGCTAGAATGAAGCAGGTCAGTGAGACATCAAGAAACACATAGAAGATAAAAGAGGACCAGAGGAAAAGCAATTCATTTAGAAGCATACCATCCATGGTAAGGCACTAGGATTGAAGAATGAAGAAGATGGCCAACCACACTGTTCAGTTTGGGATTGTTTGAAAAGCTTCCATGACCACTGAAAGATCAAAACCAACAACCAAATGCATCAAGACACAGTTTTGGAACCCAAGTTAGAAATATTATAGAGATGAAAGAAATTGGTGTTTACCAATCATGACCAAGAACAAACAGGGCCCAGAACATGGTGCCTTGAGCAGCCCAATATAAAGGCCAAACAAGCCAGTTGTTTAGATAAGCAGCAGCAGCAGCCAATCCAAAAACCACAGTCACATCCCTCACAACATAACTCATTGACTTCCATGGATCCTTCACCCAACAATGCTTAGGAATAGCTGCCCTAATGTCAGCCAATGTGAATGGTGGTGGAGCACCAGGATCAAACTCAGGTTCGTCCTGTGTGACTCCATTAACCTCTCCATTGATTTTCTCTCTTCTTTCATTATCTTCTTCAATGGAAGCAACTCTCAAAGGAGCACTCACTTTCAATTCCCAACTTTTTCTCTTTCTGAAGCTACAACAACTAGGGAAACTTGTTGGCTGAAATTTCGGATCTGTTACAGACACCCCCTTGCTTGTGTTAAAAAATTTAACCTTCGAGCTCTTGCACGAAACAGCTCCGATTCTGGGTCGAGGAAATGCTGGAGGAAGAGGCTTTAACCCACATTCTGATAAAACCCAACTCGCCATTGAAGACCCAGATGGAGCTTTTAGCTTTAGACCAGGGGTTAACTTCCGGATCTCTCGGGAGATTAAAAAGGAAAGGTAACGGTAGAGAGAGAGAGAACAAGTATTTGTGAACCAAAGTAGAAAGAACGCAATACTAGGCAAAATATCTAGGACAAAACACTAATAAATTGGAAAAAGGGGAAAAAAAAGTAAAAGAAGAAAACTTTAATTGAGGAATTTAAGAGAGCACTTGGTGAGCACTTGCGTTTCAACAACAACCACACGTTTATCTTCTATTTCTCGTGTGTCCTCAGGCTCTTCTCCATCCTCCTCTACACAATCCTCAGTCTCTTCTCAAATCCGAATGAAATATTGAAATTCTTATTTTTCACAGTAAGGGAAGGCAAGAGGGTAAAAGGCAAAAGGCAAAAACTCAAAAGAATGCCAAAAGGGGTGAGTCTTCTGGTTGATGTTGTTGTGTGGAGACATAAGAACTTATATAGGAAGGAAGGAAGGGAAAATTTGGTCATAATTGTGTGTGGAAGAGAGTAAACCGTGTTTACTTTTACTTTCAACATTCTAATTTTTGAGTTTGGACTATAGAAAATCAGAATTCTCTTATCTGATCGCCGTGTGTTTGAGTTTTGACCTATTGTGCTTCTTCATTCTCATTGGTTCGCTACGTGTAACTTTGCTTTATTTTAATGGGTCGGTGGTGCTGTGGTGCATGGATGAGCAGACCCATGTGCCACACGTGACACGTTTTATTTTACTTTTTCAATTACTAATATTATTATCATCATTCACGCAAAGTGGACGGAATTAGAACGCATGGGTATGAAATGACCACTAAGCGTGCTTTTCTTGGAGGATATTTTAATTTTTTTAATCACATGTTTTTTATACTTCAAACAGGATTATAAATTTATTATTCACAAGTACTAAAATGTAAATTAATTTTAATTTTTTAAAACATAGAATAAATTTAAAAAATTATTATATTCTAATGTTCATATTATATATTATAATATAAATTAATTAATTTTATATTATAAATCCCCCCATAATTGTCATTGATCTTACAGTACTTATCTCCGACTAGCTAACGTGCAAGTAAAATCTATTCAAAAATCAAACGAGTCACATCGAAAAATTAGATATTAAAAAATATTTTTAAAAGAAGATGACCATTACAAACTTTTTACCAAAAAAAGACAAACAAACTGCTTTTGATATGAATAATTTAGCCTCCACGTGGTTACATACTTCTCTGCTTCTCAATTTCACATTGTTAGCTTATTTTATTGAGATGATACATGCGTTTGAATTTGATAGACTTTATGCTTACATCAATGGGGGAATGTTGATAGCATCGAGCCAATGCGACAGAGAGAAATAAAATATTGTCAAGCATTCAGCAAATAAAAATTATAAATTATACATGATTTTGTAATTAGTCAAGTGGTTAATTATTTATTTAATATTAATGTAAACTATAAAATTGAAGTATAATGTTGAGTTGGGTACTTACCTTTTACTCATTTTTTATTTTACTTTTTAGGTAGTCTAATTAAATGTCGTATTTGGTGAAAAAAAAAATATTTTCTTTCATATTCTAAATTTTATTCCCTCACCGTTTAAGTATAAGTTGTTATATGATATAAGATAAAGATTCTTCACTTAAAAAGAAGATAATGATTCTAATTAACTTAATATATAAGTCATTTATAAGATAATTTCTATCACAAACATTTATTTAAATAGTATGCCCGTAAATTGATTAAGATTGGTTCTTGTAATATTCTCATTCTTTTCATTTAGAAAGACTCTCTTTTCAATGTCTTTATTTTTCTGCAGACTATGCTCTTTCTGTAATTTTTTTAAAATATGTTTTTTTTGTTTCTCGTTCTTCTAATCACTTAAATAGTATTTCCATTACAGAGAATCTAATCCCATGTCAATAAAATATTAAGATTCTTGATGCATTTTTTTAATTTTAAAATTTACACTTGATCACACTTTGAGATGTAACATAATATTACAAAAAAATTTCTTTTAATTTATTTTCTATTAATAAATTAACATTTTATATTGTATCTATTAATTTTAAAAAAATAAAATTATTTAACATTTATATTAATAATTTTGAGTTAAAAAGCTTACTTTTTTTTATTTGAACTAGCCATTTTAATTTTCAGAGTAAAAATCTTTAACATGAGATCGTACATACATACTTGCAGGCTAATCGGGTTTCTAATATTAAGATCAGATCGACAATCCGGACCTCGGATCAATCAAGTTGGGTCCATATGAAAATGTACAGAATGATTCATGTAGCAGATGACATTGAATTTGCAGAAGCTTCATCTTTCTCTTACGCATTCTTTTTTACGTTTTCCAATGGATGGAACTCAAATTCTTCTTGTGGGCTTACCGGTCATCCTCTTCTGCTCAGATGTTGTCAACCTTTTCTCTCCTCCACCTCACAAGCCCACCTCTCACCAACACCCTATGCTTCCTCCCAAGCCTCAATCGCATCTTCAGCAATCCCTCGAATTCCCAACGCAGGTTTTTCATTTTTCGCAAATCCTGGTTTTCCCAATTCTATTTTAAAGCATATGCGGATTTAATTTCGGATTTGTTTGTTTCGATGCAGAAACAGAGAACCATTGTGCCACCAATTGGGACCGGCAACACTGTGAACATTGACTTCTGCTCTTCCTGTTCTTATAGGTTTGCTCATTTTTTTGTCTTCACTGTTTTATTTTAAGTTGAGGGGTTCTCATATGCAATTGGTGAATAAATCAGGAACGCTGTTGTGTAATTTATGGGTATTGAAAAGAAAATGGAGAAGGAAATTGAAAGAAATGCAAATTATTTTATAGAGGAAGGGTTTGAATTGTAATCTCTTATTAGTATTACGTATTTAATATTACCACCTGTTGGCTGCTTCTTCGAACAAAGTCATTATAAATGAAGGGTATCTAGTATTACCGTTAATTATTGTTTAAACTCTAAATCTATTAGCATTTAATTAAGCACACTGAGTTAGGTTACGTATAAAGCAGTTCATATCTTTCGTGAAGCTAACTTTTGCTTGACATTCTTGCTAAGTTGGGTGTTTATAACTCTTCTAACCTTTGTTTATGGGTGATCTTTCTCTTCTCCTTTTAGCGGATGCTACTTCTATCCACTTTCTCAGGCTTTAGTCCTTTATTTTTTCTTTGTGTTTTTTTGTAGTCATTTTTGTTACCAAAAAAGAAAAAACAATAGATGGTTAGGATTTTCCATTATTGTGATTTACTTGTAATGACAGTTTCATTTTAACATCTTAGATGAATCTTTAAAATTTCACTTCACATAATTAATTGGGATGGCTAATTGAGGGCATCCCATTCCCCATCTTCGAGTGCTCCAAAGCTTAAATGGTAAAGCCTCATGTGTCCATGTCATACTTATTTCTCACACTAGCCTTCAAGCATTTTGGTTCACTTGTCTAAAAAACTCAACATGAACATATAATTCTTTGACATAAAACCCTTGCTATTAAATCAGCCTTTTGATACTTCATGTGAATTTAATACCCTTTTTTAAAGTCTTTCCAAACTAGAAATATTACTTTTGAATAAAGGTATATAATAAACATCGGTTATTTGTCAATGGCATCTATCTTTTGAGGAAATTAACATTGTTCCTTTCCCCTAAACGTGGACTTTTATGAAGAGTCTCCAAGTGAAAATTTTCCATTGATTTCTAATTGATCTCTATGGCTTTTTTACAGGGGAACTGCAGTAACAGTGAAAAAGATGCTGGAAATAGCATTTCCTGGGATTGATATTGTTTTAACTAACTACCCACCTTCACTTACCAAACGCATGGTCAGCAAAGTGATACCAGTGATGCAAGTTGGAATTATTGCAATTATAGTAGCGGGTGAACAGATATTCCCGAAGTTAGGAATAATGACACCACCATCATGGTTCTACTCCTTGCGTACCAATAGGTTTGGAAGCATAGCAAGCACTTGGCTTATTGGAAATTTCATTCAAACCTTCCTACGGAGTTCTGGTGCTTTTGAAGTACACTGCAATGGAGAACTAGTAAGTCCTTGATTGGTACTGGCATCTGATTTAGTGTCCTTGGTTGATAATGCTATATATATCTATAGCTGTAGGAGCATAATCTGACCATAATATAGTCATCTTCAGAGTATAGTTCACCGGTTCATCTATATCTGTATTAATATTTATTTGGAGTCCATTGATGTCTTGGTCATAGAACAACGTTTTGGTGGCTTGGTATGAGAGTAACAGATTATTATTTTTTAAAAAAAAATTGATATTGGGTAGTTATATGTGGTGAGTAAATCTCTTAAAGGGTGTGAATAATGAGTTGTTATTTGAGTACTATCTTAATTTTGAAATGGAAAAAATTCAACAGTGGATTTTTTAAATCAAGAAATTATAAAGTGAATTGACACAATCAGAATTGATATATATGTCAAGTCACTGATATAAATATATGCAACTTTAACTTTTGATTTACTTTTCATGAATTTATGATTGTCTTTGTTTATTGAACATTGCAGATTTTCTCCAAGCTGAAGGAGAATAGATTTCCTGGTGACATTGAGTTGAAGGATCAAATTGAAAGAAGAATAGCAAACTCAAGATATGGCAATGGCATTGAAGGTTCTGTGTGGACCAAGAACCCTCAGGTAGCTGAACCTCAGAAATACCAAAAAGTAATTGGCGATTAGTTTCTGACCAAGTCACCAAATAGAATACCAACTGAAATATAAAAAAATGGATGGAATAGACATCAGATTTTTCAGTCTGTACAATCCGTTTTATACACTGTATGTTAAGCAATTGATCTTGCAAGCATTGCTTATGCCGAGCTCTTTATAGAACTAGTTTTTAGAGTAATGATACTTGCACATTTGACATTTCTTCTATTTGTGAACATGTACAAATTACACAAGTGGCTCTCACTGAGTTTCTCACAATACTATTACGCGTGTCTAGCATGTAAGAGCTCCTTTATTATTAAATCCATTATTCTGCGTATTAATTCATTACTATTATTGTTTATTTGTGACTTTTGGAAGTGAAGTTGATGAGCGGATTTAAAGGACTATTTTTAGATACACCTTTTTATATTTTTAACTGATATAAAAAATTTAATTTAAACTTAAATAAATATTTTTTTTAATATTTATTTATTTTACTCAATCAAAATATAACAGAATGTCAGTTGCATTAAAGAAAATGTTTAAATTAATTTTTTTTTCTCTTTCCTTTCTCTTAATTCCTCAATCCGAACATAGCATTGTGTGAACATGGTTAACTAATTAGCAAACAAATTTTTCTGACTGTGATATAAGAAAAATACTTAAATAGATACTTTTTTTCTTAAAAAATCAATTCAATTATAAAAAAAATGTTAATATATCACGCTCCACTTTAGAATTTCTTGTAATTGATCCTAAACCACCAAAGATAAAGACTAAAATTAAAAAAAAAAAAGGAATTCAATAATGCATTTTCTACGAATTAGGAGCTTCTATATGATATGTTAATCATTTAAGAAATAAATAAATGGATACAATTACACAAAAGATTCAAAAAATGTAAATATATTGTTTTAGATGACTATGAAGCATTAAGTCACATCAGAAATCCAAATCCCAAAAAGGGAGAAAATATTTTTCTCAGTGCTTTTAGTTATTATATATAAAACAGATGGTAACTCCACCAGGTAGGGGATGTAGCTCAGATGGTAGAGCGCTCGCTTAGCATGCGAGAGGTACGGGGATCGATACCCCGCATCTCCATTTTCTGTGAAAGAATCCACAGAATCAAAAACACTCTTTTGTTCTATCTTTTTCTGTTTCATTCATTTCACCAATTCACCATATATCTCTTTCCTTCTTTGATCTTGATTCTTGAGTTTTACAGTCATCTTTTGAATTTTCATAGTGCGTGAGAGTAAGACACTCCAAAAATCTCAAAGAAGATCAGCACGCATTATAATTTTCTGAGAGGTAAGTTTTGGTTCGCATTTTCTTTTTTACCTCTGTTTGGCTGCCGAGAAAGTCAAGCAGAGGAAGCATTCTCCAGGAATAAGCCAGAAATTTTGGTTTGAACGTTGTTTTTTTTATTTATATAAAAATTAATTTTAAAAATTTATATTAGTATTATTTTTACGTATTTATATATATACTATTAATAAAAAGACTTATTTTATATATTTTTTTGTTTAAAAAAATTAAAGTTCAAACATCTTTTAATTGTTATATATTTTTAATTTTTTTAAATAATTATTTAAACAGATTTTTTTAATTTTTAAAAATAAAAAATAATTTTCAAAAGCTTCGTTCAAACATATCATTATTTCTCTATAATTTTTCTTCAAGTTTTGCATTTTTTTCAGAAGAATGGCTTGCGGATGTTTAAGGTATTCTATGAGTTAGTCAAACTAAATACGTAAGTCTCACAAATTAATTAATATCAAAGTAAGCTTAAGGTGATTATTTAAAATAAGAAGGTTGCTTCAATGTCAAACAAAGGTATTAATCAAAATATTCTTAAAATTAATAAGAAATCAACTTGCTTTGAAACCTTTAAGAACTGATAAAATAATGTCAATAAATCAATTAAAAAATGTTAAAAAAAAAGAATATTACTTACTTGAGAGGAGCAACTTTTCATTTTTTTCTCATTATCTAAACAAATTGGCACTCTAACTAACGAATAAGTGACGGTATTCAAATGGAAAGAACACTTTTAGATGTCCTAAAAAAATATTAATAATTAACACATGAGTTGTCCTCTAAATCAAATAGAAAGAAAGTTTCAAACATATACAACGAATGGTGTATTTACACAGTAAAGAATGGGTTATTTTATTTCTAAAATAATATATTCGTATATTATTTTAATTATACACATAAACATCCATAATATAAGAATTTACTTTTTTTTACTTGGTTCTTTTTTATACGTACATACAATTTTATATTAGGCATAAGTTCTTTTAGAGTTTAAAATTTTACACAATTTTTAATTTTATTCTTAAATTTTTTTGAATTAATTTTATTTTTAAAATTTAAAATTTTAATTAATTTTATTCTATAATTTAGTACCGTTTATATTATTAATAAAAAATAATAATATAATATTAAAATATTATTTTAAAATTAATGTGAGATAATATTTTATGTTTTGTTCAAATATTTTAATATTAAATTAAATGATATGCCACAATTTTTTATTGTAATTTAAATAATAATAAACTGTGAGACAAAATTAATTATAATATAAAATTTTAAAAATAAAATTAATCATAAAAAATAAAAAAAAATTAAAAGTAAACACAATGTTTGAAAACATAAAAGATATTTTTATTAAATAAAAAACTATACAATTTTAAGCTTAATTAAAATTTGGGTTATTTTATTTTAAAATATAGATTTAATTATTTTGACTAATAATTCCAATAACACAAATTACATGTACAGTAAAAGAAAAGTAATTAAGGAGAGTGTCGACTTCTCCTTTTCATCATCTATATTAAAAAAAAATGATAACTATCAAAAATACTCGTAGCTTGATCAGCAATTCAGCGTTAAACTTCCCTAAGGAACAAATGGGTTGACTTCAGAATGTTATAAACGCGTCCGGATTTTCTGCTTGGTATTTTTATCGGCGATTTTTTCCGCTGCTAAAATTTCTTGCAACAAAAAGTATTGCTACTATAACTTTTTTAAATTAATTATTTAAACAAAAGTTATAGCAGCAGTAATAATCGTCGCAATAATATTAAAACACACTTTAGAAGCGGAAAAAATCGCCGCTACAGGTGCAGTGCCAAACGGAGGATCCAAAATCGTTATAAACTTATTGAATAATATTATTATAATATCAAATCACTCCACTCATTTAATGTTACTGTTTAGGTCAATATATAAATATTATAGTATCTAACTAAGAAGGCTCTTTTACTCTTTAAATTTATTATACTCTTACATTCTCTTATTTTTTTTGACCTAAACATTAGAGAGAGTTCTTTCATTTATATATCCTTTGCTTATTTTTAGTTCAGAACTCTATCATCTTTAATATTTTTTCCTTTTTTTAACGTGAGTATGTTCAAACTAGATTTATCAATTATTTTTTTTGAAAATTGAAGAAAAATAATTAAAAATTTTATTTAGTATAATTAATTAAGACATAAATAAAAAAATAAAAAATAGTTATTCTTACCAACTGTTCATTAAACTCAAAGATCTCACATTCTCATACTTATTGAAAGTTTGAGCTTCTCGATATCATTCTTACTTTTTTTTAATAAATTTTAAATTATTTAAAAAACAAAATAGAAAATCAAAGTGATAGAAATTATAAAATGAATTTTTATATTTTAAATTAAATTCACTAATTAAGTAAAATAACGATAAATAATTAAATCTTATTAATTAATATAGAATAAAATAATATATATAATATTAATATATTTTCGGAGAGCGATACACCTCCAGTAGAAGCCAGAATGTCCAAAATTTGCTGACGTGGGGGCTGCGTACTTCCTTGCGTTGCGTGCCCGTCTCTTTCACTCTAATCTTCCCCAATCTTTGTCCCATTAAATATAAAATATAAAGAAATTAAACCTTTCTTGTACTTTCATTTTTTTTATTTTAAAAAATTATATTTTTATCCTCCAATAAATAAAAAGTTTTGAAAAAATATATATTTTTAACAAAAATATTATATATATTTTATATAATTAAAATTTCATTTTAATTAATAAAAAATTAGTTTTTAAATTTTAAAAAATCAACTTTATTATAATTTTAAAAATATTTTTTTTATAAATTATAAATTTTGTAAGAAATTAATATTAGTATTAAGATTATTTTATTTAAAATAAGTAAAATTATAAATTTTTATTTTTAAGAGAAAAAAATATAATTTTTAAAATAAAAAAATATAATTTTAACATACTTTAAAAAAATAACTATAATTTAATTTTAAATATATTGTTGCTGCTCAGTTTCACTTCAAAAATTCTCTCTTCTCTTCCTTCTTCGTTTCCAGCTCTGCCATTTCTCTCCACCTTCTAAACCCTAACTATTTTCTGCTCTCTGCCACCATGACAGTCATCTCTTCAACGAATCGAGGTTCGTACTTCCTCTGTCATTGCAATTTGATTTGCCAAGTCTAAATGTTAATTTCTGATTGAAAGTTTCTACATATCATCCATAATTCTATCCAGTTTTTATTATAGGTATTGATTTTCTGGTTTGAATTATGTAAAGATCAGAATGATTTTGCTTTTGGATACTAGTACATGCTTACATGGATTCTTATTAGTTCAGGAGAATAATAAAATGTTGATCATGATCGGTTCTGTGATGGAAATAGATTATTGCTCATTTTTTGGCCTTATTTTCAATTCATGGGAACTTATTTAGCACCAAAAGCAAATCCAGTGCTGTTTGGCCATTTTACAGCTCTATATAGAAGCTTATATTTATAGCCTTCGATACAGTGTCTGGGTAGAAGCTTTTATTTTTATACCAACCGATACAGTGTTCGGGTAATGGAAACGCATCGAAGCAGCTATTACAGACATCACGTTTGTAGCTTGTCATTTGCTCTGATAATATTACTACTAATATGAACTATTATTGTGTAATTCGATTTCACAGATCATTTTGTAAAAAATGCAATGCCTTCCTATTTTAATTTGCCGGCACTGGATGTTTCTGTAGCATTTCCTCAAGCAACTCCAGCCTCTACATTTCCTCCATGTGGTAAGAAATATTTTTCATAATTCATGTCATGTTGGGAAAATTCTTATGCTTTGGACTAGCATTCGGTATTATGCAGCAGGCCTTATCAATAACAGGCAAGCCCAAGCTGTACTGGAGTTCAAAAATCTGTTTAAACATTTTCCCCCTTTTCAATGAGTATATATATTAATTATATTACTTATATATAATAACTATATTGCGGCTTCTTAAGTTCTTGTGAGGGACATCTTGCAGGGGGGTCTCCAAATGCTTCCTTTACCCTCAATTCCTTCTAAAAAGTGTATTCTGTTAAGATGTCTAATTCATGCTAATGTTTCTCCTTTTCTCAGTCTAAAACAATAGAGGTAACCACTTCATTAATTTCAATTATGCCACTGTATTTGTTTTTTCTCCCCTTCCCAAGCTAAAACAATTGTTGTGAAAGTCTTTGTTGTTACCAAAAAAAAAAAAAAAGAGTAAAGAAGTTAGATATTCATCATTTGATGCTCATTATATTACAATTTATGTTCTAAGTTCTAAAATACAGTTCTTACTTAATTTATTTTTCTTCCACGTTGCATTACTTTTCAAGTTAATACGTTGTAAATACTTTTTACTGGAAGGAGATATGCTTAAGGAATTTACTTTCAATGCTAATGGTCTTAATTGTTGAAAAGTACAGCTGCAGATTATTATCAATATGATGACTTATTGACACCAGAGGAGCAAGCCGTAAGGATGAAAGTAAGAGAGTGTATGGAAAAAGAAATTGCTCCTATAATGACTGAGGTATCTTTCTATGATGCATTTGAAATGATTTTCCCATGCCAATTTTGGTAGCCTTCTTTCCGTTTCTTTTTCTCACATCCATTCTCTTGCTTTTTGGCCAGTACTGGGAGAAGGCCAAGTTTCCATTTCATGTTGTTCCAAAGCTGGCTGCACTGTGTATTGCTGGTGGCACTATCAAGGTTCGCTCAATACATTTATACTTTTTTCTTTGGTATAAGACGCATGGTATATGGGGTGCTTATCTAGCTCTGATTCTCAGGGTTATGGATGTCCTGGTCTTTCCATTACTGGAAGTGCTGTGGCCACAGCAGAAGTTGCTAGAGTTGATGCAAGCTGTTCAACTTTCATTTTGGTTCATTCATCCTTGGCAATGCTCACTATTGGTAATACCTCTGTGTAATCTAAATGTTAATTGTTTTGTCCACTTTAGAAAATTTGCTATCAACAGTTCATGATTTATCTTTTGATTACCTTTATTGACCTTCAAATACAGCATTGTGTGGGTCAGAAGATCAGAAGCAAAAGTATCTACCTTCTTTGGCACAGTTTCAAACTGTGGCATGTTGGGTAAATCGCTTTTTTCTTGGTATTGCTTCTGTTTCCTGAGGTTCCATTTGTTAAAAGTTGTTCATTTTTCTGTATGTTAGGCTTTGACAGAGCCTGATTATGGAAGTGATGCCAGTGCTTTGAAGACAACAGCTACAAAGGTCCAATACCTTATTCATTTTATCTACTATTTGCTTCTGTGGCAAGTTATATTGCTTCATTTTACTTTTCTTTTTTTTTTTTTAATCAGTTAAAGTTCCAATCTGTTAAATTGTTCTGAAGTTCATTAATGTCATAAATTGACTAAATTGCTCTGCCTTGCAAAGATCAGGTGGAAGGAGGTTGGATCCTTGAGGGCCAAAAACGCTGGATAGGAAACAGTACATTTGCTGATTTGTTAGTTATATTTGCTCGGAATACCACAACAAATCAGATAAATGGGTATAAGACAAGTGTACTTACCCTCATTTTATTATGTATATGAATATATAATGTGTGTGTGTGCATGTTTCCTCTCAAAGCTTATATTTTGTTGATCCTCTTGTCCTGCTTGACAAGTTCTCATTTTTTTCTATCCTTTTTTTTTTTTTTTTGGTAATTCAGATATATTGTGAAAAAGGATGCGCCTGGTTTAAAGGTTACAAAAATAGAAAATAAAATTGGACTAAGGATCGTTCAAAATGGAGACATTCTTTTGAGAAAAGTGTTTGTCCCTGATGAGAACAGAATACCTGGAGTGAACTCTTTTCAAGACACAAACAAGGTAAGGTTGTGCAGTGTTTTCTTTGCTATTATCCATATGACTTAAACAAAAATGACTGCACTAATTCGTAGTTGTTGTTGATACAACTTAGAGCACATCAGTGTTGGATACAATGTCCTTTTTGAGCCAGATGCTATACCCGTTTAGCATTCTGCTCTTTCTTATTTTTGTCTTCTAGTTTATTAGCAAGATTATCATTTATCAAGTTCTGATGCCAAGCATTTCAGTAGAAGGCAAATGTGGACTCCATCCAGTTAAACAGCCACTTTAATGTGTGTTCTCATTTATTTTTTCTATGGGGAGGAGAATTCTTTAAATATCTTAACATCTGCATCCAAAGATAAGAATTGTCTAATTTTCTTTTTTTTTTTCCCTCCTTTTATTAGTATTATTTTCTATCCTCCCATAGCCTTTAGAAGTAGTGAAAAAAGCATAATGAAAGTGATATTGTAGATGATCGCTATTTGTTCCACTTTAAATCCCCCTCCTTTGTCCCTCTCTCATTCTCTTCAATCCTCATTATAATGCTTGATACGGAGATTGGCAAATTTGGGTAACAAGAATTTCAGTGCAGTTATAATCCTGTATCAATCTTGTTTGAATGACAATAAGTTCAAATTATCTTCTCATCAGTTAATTTCTCATTTCAAAACAGGTACTTGCAGTCTCACGTGTAATGGTTGCTTGGCAACCTATTGGCATATCAATGGGCATCTATGATATGTGTCATAGGTATTTACTAAATTAGCATGCCCTTATACTTCAACTTAAGCTTTCACTGATTCTAAATTCTGAGTGATAATAAGGTACCTAAAGGAGAGGAAACAATTTGGAGCACCATTAGCAGCTTTTCAAATCAACCAACAGAAGCTTGTTCAGATGCTTGGTAACATTCAAGCAATGATTCTTGTCGGTTGGCGCCTCTGCAAATTGTATGAGAATGGTAAAATGACTCCAGGTCATGCCAGCTTAGGGAAGGTAATGTCATAACCCTTGTTATATTTGTGTCCCCTTCCCACACCCAAACCACCAAAAACAATTAACCTATGAAGCACCAGTTCTTTAAAAACTGGAGCCAGATAGCGTCTGAGACACATTTGGTGTGTCGAATATGAAATAACAATTCAAATTGTATTCAAACATTATATATCTTGTCTTGTCCTGAATGTGTTAGCATAGCAGTATTGGTGCTTCTTAGCAAATGACAAGCATTTAATGTAGGCCTTTGTTACCATTATTCGTTGTGTGCCAGCTGCTAATTAACTTCTGTCTTCTGTCATCGTTTTTCAGTCGTGGATCACCTTGAGGGCAAGAGAAACAGCTGCCCTGGGGCGTGAATTGCTTGGTGGCAACGGAATTTTGGCTGATTTTCTGGTGGCAAAGGTTCTTATGCTAATTCTTTGAACTTTAGATGTATTTTGTTGAAGCTCCAGTCTGATCTAGATGAAAAGGTGATAACTTCGAATTGATTTTAAATACAGATTACCAAGCATCAAGTGCAATAAATTAAGTCAGATGCTAATTTATTGATGTTTACTTGATTAATTAGTACTAAAAGCTTAAGTAGGCTATAATCAACTCAAAATATTAGCTAGTATTATACAAATATTTTTAGACATATTCCAGAATCATTTCAGTGCTTTTCGAATACAGATGGACCTACTTTTCCCGCTTATTTACTTCCCGCAGAGATTGAGCTATCAATTAATTCCATATGGTTTAGTTTGTTTTCTGATATAATTATTTTTTTCTCTCAAATATATTAACTTGCATTGCAGGCATTCTGTGATTTAGAACCCATTTATACATACGAAGGCACCTATGACATCAACAGCTTGGTTGCAGGCAGGGAAGTAACTGGCTTGGCCAGCTTCAAGCCTGCTGCCCAAAGAAGTCGACTGTAATTTGTAAAAGTGTAAAACGTTTTCCTATAAACTCCATTACTGTGCTGTCGAAAACTATTGGTTAATGTTTTTCTTAATCGAGAAACAATCCTAGAAGAAATCAATGCATGTGTTCATAATAGATGATGAGACGATGAAATGAAAATAATGTGATCCTCTTCCCTTACAGGACATTCCTGATGTCTACATCTGCTCTTTCCCTTTTTTCGCTTTGCGGTTAAGGATTGATTGCTCGAGTTTGCTGATTTGAAATTTCTGCTCGTTTTATGTAGAGAAAGAGTACTCACATAATTTAAGTTATTACAATATAGGCAAAACACTCCGCGGGCCATTGATATGATGCAGTGTCAATTATTACATTTTTCCTTGTATATAGATATAGTATAGTACGCAGAAACCTGCTCGGATGCCTTGCCGAAAGTAGGAATTGTTTTTTTGGGCTAAAAAATGCTTACCATTCTACAATATTGAAGTTATATATTATAAAATTATATTAATATTTTGATCCCTTAAACTATTTTTTAAAGTTTTATAAATAATAGAACGTAATGGAATGGAATAAAAACAAATGGAAAGAAAAGGAACAGAATGGAAAAATTTTCATTTCTCCTTCAAAGTTTAATATGAATATAAGCGGAATTTCTCATTTATTTGAGTTATGATGAAAGTACAAGTATTATAGATATCAGATTATCATATAATTATTTTATTTAAAATAAAATAAAATTTACATTATAATCTGAATTTATATGTAGATAAATTAATTTTTAATATTAAATTAATATGATGCATAATAGCACAAGTTTTACTCTATGTATTTTAAACCGTTATTTTCCTCTATCACGTTAAAAGGCACGCAACATATCATAATACTATTTGTCTAAATGAAATTGACAATTTAAGATAAATATGATAGGAATTAGAAATTAAAGAATTAATTTGATATAAAGAAAACTAAAGAACCAAATCAAAATAATAACTAAACTTAAAGAATTAAAGTACTAATGTAACATTTTATTATTAATTTTCACTTATTTGTGAGTATATGTACATAGTCTAATTAAAAAAAAAAAAAAAAATCATACCCAAGCGGTTGGACCTTTAGAAAAAGTGATATAAGCCTAGGGTTCAGATCCTCAGTTCTTTACTCAAAACATTCATCCTTATATGTATAAGAAAACTCAGTTCACTTGTGTAGTTTTTCTTGTTGTGGGGTTTGATTTGCTTCCTCTGATTATGAATGCAGCAAAACAGAAAAAAGAATAGAGTTATAAGAGAAATAATGAAGTTTTTAAGGGCAAGTGCATGAAACCCTCGAGCCCTTTTCTATCTCACAGGTACTGATGTTCCCAGTTATATTCACTTTGGCTAAGCATGCATGATTTGAGGTTGTTCATAGTTGCTCAATGCTCATTCAAGAGACTTCAGGTATATATGTAGAAACGCTATTATAATCCAATTTAGTATATGCTTGTATCATCACCAAAACTTCTAATGCCTATGTATCACACAACTCAATAAACCAAGTTCCAAAAATCAAAGCCGAATTACGTGAAGAATTAAAATTGAAAAATTAAAAAAAAAAAAAACATACCTGACAATGACCAAAATAGGATTTTCTTCATTATTAGATGCATCATGTCTACAAAATGAACAAAGTCTAAGTAAGAGGTCAGTTATAAGAGCAAAATACTAAGTGCATTACGATGACAGGAATATAAGATTAAATACACCAATTTTCAAATAGAAGTAAACTTTAAATATATATCTCTTTTTTTTTTTTCTGTCTTATTGTGCTATGTGTAGTACTGCAGAATCCAAATTCGTTGATGAATACAATAAATCTAAAGTCTAAAATTCCCATTGCATCATATATAAGCGAAAGTATTGATTAATTAATAAAATATTTAGTTAACAAAAATTATAACTTCTTTTAAACCTAAAATTTGTCTTGACCCTACAAAAAAATCTACCTAACCGCCGCCGCCGCCACCGTGAACGTCATTTTCCATACCCCACGTTCTAATCCTGATCTGGAGCTCAGCCACAGCGATCAATGCATTCACTGCCTGATATGGCTTCAATATCTTCATCACCTTCAACGCTGTGTTTATCCTCAACATATCTGCATTTCCCACCAAATTCTCCAAAGCAATTTTCAGCGTGCTTGGTACTTCACCGCCACCACTCTCCTCCGCTATAACGGACTCGCTCAAACACAATCGACCATGGCTTCTCGCTGCCTCCACCAGCGGCGGCGCCGCCACGCTCTCGTGAATCTTCGCCAATTCATCGTTGAGCGCGCGCTCTTCCAACTTGGTCTCGTGGTTGAGCACACTCATCCTCTGCCTCTGATCTTCCGATAAATCATCCAAAGCTTGATTCGCAAGCTGAATCATCATCGCAGGCTTGAATCCCGCGATCCAGAGGAAAGTTCGTTCCAGAGAACTGAACCACGTCGGAGAGAAAACGAGGAGGATATCACGGTGCGCGATTCTCGATTTCTCTGCGTAGTACTGCTCGTAGTGGGAAAGCACACGAGAAATCAACTCTCTCCGTTCATCGTCTTGCATTTCGTGACGGCGTTGCTGAGCAGAGACTAGCTCGTCGAGGTAGTTCTTTTGGCGTACCATCCATCCTTCGAGGAATACCTCAAATGAAACAACATTTGCATCTGTCATCTATTCAACAGTGAGAGACGAACAATGGAGGAAGATAGTGGTGATGCTTACAGTTACACGCACTTCAATGAAAGTCTTAGGAGATTCGGTTTTCTCCAATTGGGTGTGAAATTTGCTGGTTTGCTTAGAGGGAAAGCAATTCTTGAAGGATGCTTGAAGGGAAAGCATAATGGCGGAAAAAGAGTCATTTGGAATAAACAGAGAGACAAAGAAAGAAAGAGAGAGAGAGAGAGAGAGCGGTGTTCGGTTGGAGAAACAGAGCCAATAGAAAATACCGGTGTGGGGGAAATGGATCGGTGCAATTTGTCGCTAAGTGAGGGAATAGTTACAGAGAAATTTGCGATGGGAGAAAAGTGGTAATGCTAAAAACAAATGTGAAATTTGAGAAAAGGGTTGAAGGGGGTGAACTGAATGAGTGGGGAATTTTGAGGGTTGTTCATTGGAAGGCGATCAATTAAGAAGAAGTGTTGGTATTTGGGATTTGGGAATTGTATAACACTTTGTCTTTGATTATGATGCGATTGGATTCCTGCCATGTAAGACACGGCGGTCAAGAAATTAGGCCAAGTAAGAAAGTGAAGAAACAAAGAGGAAGAAGGTGATCAACTCTACTCTTACTTGCAAAATTAGCTAAATTACACTTATTTTGATTTCATCGACTATCAATATCTTTTGAATTGTGGTGAAATGATTAAGTGTAAAAATAAATAAATTAAAGACTCGTTATTATAATTTTTTTTTATTTTATTACTTCATCACAATTGACATTTTAGAGAATTTATATTTGATTTCATCTTAGTTTTATGAAATTTGGATCTTAGATGAAGTTATAATCATAATTATGCATCATCATGTCTAGAAAGAAAAATCAGGTCAATAGTATAGGATTAATTGATCAGAGTTTATTGTGTTTTGGATTCATTTGTTATAATGTTATAATGTGATGATTGATTATAAAAAGAAAAATTCACTTTCATATTGAGAAAATAATAATAATAAATATTTGGAAATTAGATCTAAATCGTTAGCTTAATCTATTTTTTTACGTTATGGCGTATTTATCTAAGAAATTGTTTTGTGTAGAAAGAAACAGAATATTGAATGGTTTTGTGTGTGCCTAATAATGACGGCGTAAAAGGAGTGGCTCAATCTATGGGCTGGTAGTTCAGGAACCAGTTGGAGAAGTGTTTGAGTATATATGAGTGGTGAAGGTGGTGGTGGTTTTAGAGAGTTGACAAATGTCAATTTTCCATGGAAGCCATTGAAGGATAGCTTACTTGGCGTGTGCACATGAAGAATATGAGTGGATTTGTCTCTATAGCCTGTTCCTTCTTAAATTGTTTGTAATCAGATTATTTAATAAAAGATTATAATATATATATAAAATTTATAAATTTATTTTTTATAATTAGTTTTTTTAAAATTTTTTTACATATTTCATTTTAATTAAAAATTTTAATAATAAAAATATAAATAACTATATATAAATTTAGTCCCTCAAATTTATATTGTATGCCCAAACTTTTGAAGAAGTTCATTCTTTTTTCACAAACACTAAAGCTATGAAGTCTTGGAAGGAAGACCAAGGTAATAAAATTATTGAAGCTTAATTTCAAGCAAAATTCAAAGTAGCCTTAATTGTCAAGAGAATAAATACTTTGCTTCAACTATTATTTTGATACAAATATCTCTTAAAATATTATTACTTGTAACAAATATTTTTTTAAAATTATCATTTAGTTATAAATAATCTTTAAATTATTACTTGTGGCAAATTAAACTATCACTCAATTATAAATACTTTTCTCAAATTATAACTCAGTTGCAAATACTTTCATGAATTATTATTCAGTTGCAAATACCCCATGAATGATCCTTTGTGACAAATTCTTCCTTTATACTTTTACATATTTAAAATTAACATCATTAAATATTTCTTTGGAGAAAAATATATATATTCTCATTTATCTATGAATTAGTAGCAAAATACTCCCTAAACTATAAAATATGGTAAATTTCATTCAATTATGAACTTTACTTAGAATTATTACTATATATAAAAAAACACTTTTCCCTAAACTATTTTAATTTTAAAAAATATCTATATAAACTTTAAATTTTTGTAATAGAGAAAGCAATTATTGCATCCAAAAATAATAATGTTATTCATTTTTAATTAATGTTACTTTATGTGTTTTCAATTTTAGTATTTTTTGTATGATATTAATTTTTGGAAGAAAATTAGAGATTATAAAAATTTATAGCTTATTTGAGTTTTTTTAAAAATCAAAATAGTTTAGAAAAAATATTTTTTAAAATTAATAAGTGTAAGTAAAATTCATAGTTGAAGGCATTTGTCACATTTTATAATTTAAGAAAATATTTCTAACTAATTTATAGTTGAAGAGGGATATATTCATTTTTCTAAAAAATAATTATTTAATGGTGTTAATAAAAAGACGTTAATTGAAGTTAAATTTAAACATGTGAAAATATAGAAAGAGAATTTATCATAAGTGATAGTTTAGATGTATTTGTAATTGAGTGATAATTGGAGGAGTTATTTGTCATAAGTAATAGTTGAAGGGAAGTATTTATACTGAGTAATAATTAGAAGGAAGTATTTGTCACATGTATTAGTTTAAAAAAATATTTACAATTAAGTGATAATTGAAAGAAGTATATGTATTTTTTAAAGAAGTTTGTGAATATTGTATGTTATTCGATTAAATTTCAAAAACTCAACAAAAAATAAAAATAAATAATAATGTAATGAAAAAAAATGTTTTAATTCAAGATGTTTTAGTAAGTTTGAAATAAATAAAAAAAAAAGGAGAAAGGAACTATCATGATAAAAAGTAGTAGTAATAATAATAATAATAGCTCAATTAAGATTAGAGACCCAAGATAAGACAAAATAAAAAGGCCTAATTAGATTCAAAACCTAAAAAAAATGTTGTAGCAAAAAGTTGAAATTAAAGAAAAGGCCCAAGAAAAATGAAAATAAAAAGCTCAAAAATTGGAGGAAAAAAAAGGTCCAAAATATGAAAAAAAGAAAATAAACACGAACAAACAAAAAAACAAAAAAATACAATGAGAATTCAAGTTGGCTTGCGCCCCCTCCCCATCTTCATCTCCCAAATTTCCTCTCTTTCCTAAAATTCTCAGATGGCCATTAATCCCCATATTTTTTCACTCTTCTGTAACCCTCAATCCCTTGATTCTAGCTATCAATTCTCTGTATTCTCTTTTACTCCAGCCATGACCTTCTTATTTAAAGAGAAGCACATACACAGTCAAGAGGACTAAGCGAGACAGAGTGCATTCCCGTCTGAGAGAGAGAGATCAGAGAGAGACACCGTCTGAGAGGCATTGGCGACTGTGAGAGGTGTTTACGTTGGGGAAGAGATCACCTCTGTCGTCCACCGTTGCTGCAACTGCCGTCGTCCGTCGCTGCACCCACCGCATCGCACCACCGCGATTCTGCGTCTCCTCAATACAGGTAAACCCAACATTCTTCAGCTCTATAAATTAGGTACTCATCTGGAATTGGTGAAAAAGTCTGTTTTTGGGAATTTGATACTCTTGGAATCAGTTTTATGGCTGGGTTTCAAATGTTGGATTGATTTTGTGTTCAATGTCATGTAGTTGCACTCCCATGCTTGTGTACCAATCCATCAAATTCAATAATTGATACATCCATGAATGCACTTTGGTTTTGCTGCAAAATTATCAAATTCAACAATTGCAAAGTAACTCTGGGTTGCCAAAATTTCCATTCTGTGTTGATAAGATTCTGCACAAATTCGCACTATGCTACACTGGGTTCTGCACTTGTTTACTCATAAAAATTCTGCTTTGTTTTGCAATGCATAACATTGTTCCTGCACGCTCAAAAAAAATTATGCTCTGCACTGTCAAGAGAATTCTGCATTGATAAAATACTACACTGTCAAAAGAATTCTTCATTGATAAAAATTTCTCATTAAAAATTTTGCACTGTCACAATTCTGCAATGTTAGAAATTCTGCACTGTTAAGAAAATTCTACATCGATAAAATTATGCATTGGTAAAATTCTGCATTGTCAAAATTTTGTTGTGCATTAATAAAAATTCTGCTTTAATATCTCATACTCTTTTCTTTTGTATTAATCTCTGCCTATATTATTAGTTAGAGGAGTGTTCTCAATGCTTTTCCTCTCTTCATTTTAGAAACCATTGATGAAGTTAAGTGAATATTGGATTTTTATTGGATTTAAACATATAGTCACCATCTTATTTTGTTTTTGGGTGCACATACCACTTGCTTGGGAGGATATGGAAAATTATGTCAGAGAAAAGCCGAAGCCTTAGTAGAAGTCAACTGAGAAGCTTGGAGATTATTTATTTTTCTTTGGCGGAATTTGTATTTATTTGTATTTTGTTTTTTTTATATTGTAACTAAGTATGCATTTTAGGATATAAATACATAATTGTGCCATGTATAAATGTCAAAAAGAACTTATGTTCTTCATGATGTGAAGAAGCAACCGATCTCTTATGAGTCTTATGAGGTAGAATGTCAATCCTTCCCTCTAAACATAAATATTAGTGTCATTGTATACAATTACTTAATAATGTTGGCGAGAATAGGACTTAGACAAAATGTAGAATACATTTCATGTTTAAATTTCGTACTTATGTGAACTATATTTATATGCATGTCATGTTGAGGGGTTTTAATGGCCGAATTTTATTTTAAGTTAGAAAATTATTTTTCATTTTTTTAAGATTTTTCATCCAAAAAAAAAAAACAAAAATACATACATATATATTTTTTTCTTTTTAATTTACAAAATGCCAAAAATATTTTCCTTTATAAAATAAAAAATCTAAAAAAAATCTTTTGTTTTCTAAATATTTAAAATTTTACTTAAATTAAATAGATTTTTTAAAAATTCCAAAAATGAAAAGAGAACAAATTAAGGAAAAAAAGAAGCAAGGATAAAGAAGATTTTCACAAATAAAATCAAATAACTTATTCAAGTTCATTTTTTTTTTTCAATTTTTATGCTTTTGTTTCTTTCTTTTCAAAGACATCAATTAAAATTAATTAACTAATCAAAGTTTTTTTTATCTTGGAATTATGTGAACTTTGATCCTCATACATAGGTTCTAAAATAGCTTTTTTGGTCAGTCTAACTTTTAACATTATATGCATTTACATGTATTTTTAAGAATAATTTAAGGTATATATAAATTAATTGTATATTTATATTATCAAACAATGGAGTCTAACACTTCCATATGTACTAACTTCCAAACCCACTTTAATTTCGTAGGCCAAATTATTTTATAAAATTATTTTTTTAATAAAAGTTTTTTAAAATTTTATTTTTAAAAAAATTTAGTGATTGACTCTATATTTTAAACTAACTTTTAAAAATATTTTTAAAAATACTTTTGAATACTAATTTTTCTTTTAGTCGCCACTTGCCTCCTATCTTGAATTCGAAAAAGTTAATCATTAAAAAGTGTATATTGTAAAACTTTGAATATATTTATATATTTATTTATAATTAGCTTATTTTGAGTACAGACAATTTATTTATCTTTTTTTTAAGAGAATGGATCCTTTGAAATATACTTTTCGTAAAGTTTTAAAATATGATATTTTTATACATTAATTTATCTCTAGCGTGGGTTTAGTAAACTTGCAGTTATACCGACTCGCAAACGACTTTTGATCCTCTATTTGGCACTCTCTGTGGCCTTAGCACTTTTAGCGACGATTTTTTTTATTGTTATAATATATTTTAATATTATTACATTAAATGTTACTGTTGCTATATCTTTTATTTAAATAATTAATTTAATAAAAACTCTCGTAACAATTATTTTTGTTACAAGAAATTTTAATAACAAAAAAAACTGCCACTAAACAAGCAGTGCTACGCAAAGAATACCAAACAAAGAATCCGGACGCCTTGCAAACACTGTCCCACCTAGGATTGTAGTTGTATTGTAGCTGCTAAACAAGGACAATTAAATATATTAGAAATGAAAACAAACAAATGAACAATGAAAACCCCAGATGATTTTACATGTTTAAATGGGCGTAAGATTTTTCTTTTTGGGCTGATTTTCTAGTTTGACTGGTTAAGGTGTGCTACAAATTGATCTGAACACTTTTTTACTGCTGTAACAGGAGAAAAAAGGGAGAAAAAGACAAGCAGTACCAGTGGAGGTTTTGGCCAATATGTAAGCATTTTTGAGTTATTTCTTTGTTTGGTGCTTCTATTCACTATTGGCTCATTTCATTGGCTAACTTACTGTGCATAGCTATGCCAGTGTGACTGAGTGGTGTTCAAACTGTGGGCTTCTATATTATATATAAGGTGTCACATAACACTCCGTTTATACAAGAAAAATCGTAGGTCTTTCTATTGTTGATTCTTAATTTTTTTTCGTGACTATGGTTCATAAGTAATGTGATAAATTGAGCCTACAAAAAGGAATTAATCCTCTTAATTAATTACGAATAACTTTGTTATCATATTCTTTTATAATAATTTTTTTAATAAAAGAAGGACCCAGTGTTTTGGTGTTAAACTATAAAAACTTCTGGTTGTCATAATTTTTATTAGAAAATTTATTAGTAATAAACAGCCTATGCTTAGGTTTAATCTCCAACAAGAGTTAAAATAGCAACGAGATAAATAACAATCCTTAATTAATAGAAAAAAAATAGAGTCAAACTTGCTCAATATCCACAAACCATAATAATAGTCAATTGCCAAAATAAGTCATATTTTTCAGCCAATGAACTGTAATGCAAAGGTTGATATAAATAGCATTACTTGCCAATAACTTTCCCTTAACACTGCCCCAAAACTAAACAAATTAAGGTCATTTTTTTGGCTTGAGGAACACATCAACATCAACAACAAAATCAAAAAAACGTATCTACCATGAAGAAGGCCAGCTGGTTCATTTGCTTTCTTCTAATTATCACCATATTGGTTCCAAATATGAAGCAGAAAGTGCAGGCTGCGGATATTGGTGAAGAACTATGCAATAAAAGTGGAAATTCATTGGTTGGTTGCAAGAAAAACCAGCCTCCACGACTAAAGCCACAACCATACAATCGTCAGTGCTCTCCGACGTCAAATTGTCGTCGAACCAAAATTCACAATTGAAAACACAAAGAATTTTGTTTTTAATAAAATAGCGTGAGAATGTTTCAAAGAATTATTTAAATTTACAATATATGACAAAGATAGGGCCGGATAGTATAAATTATATTTTATATTGTTGTATAAATTATTCATCACATAAGTTGTTATACTTTTTTGTGCCTGCATTAAATGTGGGATGATAGAACTTATTATTACATATGTTTCCTAATGGATAAATATAACATTGCATATATAATATAAAAGTTAACTGATACTATAAAAATGTCTACTTTCTTTATAGCACTTCAATCAAAGAAAAATTTAAGGTATATTTTTTATATTTTTATTATAAAATTTTTTTATTAAAAATTAATATATATAATTTATTTTTTTATAATTAATTTTTTTAAAAAAATTTTTATACTTTATTTTGATTAAAAATTTAATAATAAAACTTAAAAAACTGCATCTAACTCTATTGGTTCAAAAAATTAGTTGATCAAAACTCTTTCATTTTCTTTCTATTCCATTAAGTTGCGATTTTGGATCTTTGTAGTAAGTAATCTAATTGATATTTTTAACAGTAATTTTATCTGTTATTAAAATAAATATTATTATTATTATAAATTTTATTTAAATAATTAATTTATATTAACAATAATATTTATTATAAAAATTTTAATAATAAAAAAAATTATCGTTAAAAATATCAAACAAACGCTCAACAAAGAATCCGGATGCTTAAGTTGCCAGACATACATGTCCCTTCATTTGCTTTTCCAATTGTAAACTATCCCAACGAATGAAATGGCTTTTTTTTTTGGTCATAGCAAATGAATGGCATTGAATATCCTTTTCTTTTCATTCTATTTCATTGATAAAAATGGTAATCCTCAAAATTTTTTTTTTTCTTTCCATTCTGTTCCATCCAAACAACCTGCAATTTTCACTTTCACTTTCCCTCTGCATGTTCTTGTACAGTTGTATCAAATCCCAATGTTTTAGTTCTTCCATTATTTTTCCACATGTTACTCAAAATTCTACTTTCCATCCCTTAATTTTACTGCAAACGCTAAATTTACAGTGCAATTCTAGCTCTTAAGCACTTCAATTAAGAAACTAGAAGCTGTAATCGCCTTACCTTGATTTCCGGTGAGCAGATCCGAATCTAATCGTTCTAGTAAAAAACGGCGTAAACACCAGAACCCGACGGCAGGTCTCCGACTACGGCGGCGCCCTCATTTTCCGGCGATACAGCCACCAGCTCTGTCTCCCGGAGATTCTTGACAGCTAAAGCCAGCAACGAGGCCCGAGGCCGAGACTGGCCTGTGTATTTTTCAGAGAAATAGAACGCTAAGTTATAGAGGTCTGATTTGCGAATAGAATGAGAAGGTAGGGGCATTTTGGGGAGAGGACGACACTGAACGACAAAAAGAGACTTGGAATAGAAGAAAGGTTCATTCGTGGTGGGCTCATGGCCATCAACGGAAGGTCACAAGCTCTGTTGGAAAATTAGGAAAGAAAGATTTGCAAATAAATTTGGTGCCTAACTGTTTGTTGTGAAAATGGATGCACGTGATTAAACCAAATCTGGTAGCTTAAAATGGGATTTAAATTTTAAAGCAGTTAAAATTAGTGAAGTAAATAAAAAAATTTAGAATCTAATTTAGTCATGTAATTTTTTTATTTATGTCTCTTCTAATTATTATTTCCTTTTTATTTTACAAAATTTACTTACAAAAGTATTTAGAAGATTTTTTTTTTTTTTTCCTGAAATGAGTTTGTTCTAGAATGGTCTTTGTTTTTCCTCAACTTTTAAAAACAGGTTCAAGATTCTTTAGACGATGTGGGATATTTTAGATAGAAAAAAAATAAAACAAGGAAGATGCAAGTTTATGAGACAATTTTTGTTGGCGATTACTTTTATGTATAATTTCTTGCACAAGTGAACTTCGTAAGATGACCCAATTAAAAAGTTCATCTAAATAAAGTGAACTAATTGATTTCGCAAAGTTTTTTTTTTTCTTCATTTGGGAGATGACATATTTATTTAAATACTCTTTGAGAGATGACAATATTTGAGAGATGCACTAGTTGGCAATATTTGAGAGATGACGTAATTATATAAATACTCTTTTTTTAAAAAGTTAGAAGATGTGTTATATTGATTTTTTTTGCAATAAAATATGGACTAATATTTGAACAATATCACTAAAAAAGAAAAAGTAATTTGCCCAATATTTATTTTATTTGGTTGTGGAATGAATCAACCAAATTGTCAAAAATCAAAATAAGTGTGTCAATGAACTTTATCACCTAAAAGACTTAAGAGTTCCACCACATTTTAGCTGTGCAACGATCTAACCGAAACTTGTCATCAAAATGGAACGCTAACACAAGAAATATATACTCACTTTGATAAATTATTTCTAATCTCTTATAAATCTCTCTTGTATACTATTGTAAATTATATGCACTTAAAAATGTATTTAGTTATAAGATGCACTAGCCCAAAATTTAATTTTAAGGAAAAAATCATCACTTTTACCCTTAACATATGATTAATACAGAAGTGAAAACAAAGGAAATTAGAGGGAATAATGCTACCAACGAATGGGGAATTGATGTACTTGGATTAGGTTAAGTCCATTACTCAAGCAACAGGATTCTATGATTCTATTCATTTAAACCATGAGTAATGAATTGATGTTTATGCAGGAATATTACCTAGGAGTTCTTATTGCTTAATCATTGTTTGTGGGTTTCAATGTTTCAATTAAAAAGTTTTGTTGTCACACAGTCTGATTCATTTGTCAGATTAAGGATTTTATTTGCAATATTTTTGTGTCATAAATTGGTTGTTGTTAATGTGACTTAGATCAAGTTTCAGTTGTATGGTCCGATTAGGTTAGAGCAACAATTAAAAATGTTTAAGTTGTAATGTCCATTTCCAAATTAATATTCTAAATTGGTTAAACTATTAGGTTAAAAATTTTATAAGTAGGTCCTTTAAATTATAAAAAAAATTTAATTTAGTCTCTACCCTTAAATTTTTATCAATATTTAATTAAATTTTGTTAACATGTTAATTATATATCATCTTAATATTGTCATAAATAATTAAATTTAAATAAAAATGACACTATAGGACCATAAAAATAATTTATTCTCCTAAATTGTTTACAAGCCAAGATCTTGGGTGGCTTTCACTCGTCAATTTTTTACACTGTTAGAACTACAATGCGTTTGGGTTAGTGCATATTGCTGCATTGCTACTTTTTAACGAGACGTTCAAGTTTCACTTTTACCCATCATGCTTTCAATCTATCCCACAAACATCACCCTTTCCCAAAGTAGCAAAAACTGAACTACTATCCGATTTGAATCCTTTATTATCTTAAAAAAAATATTTTGACATTAATTCATTTACGATAATTTTTTTATTTATATTTATCTTAGTTAATTTTTTTTACTTTTTTCTTATTTTAAAAACTTTACACTATAAAATGCTTTATAAGATTTAGATATTTCAAAATTTAGAGATAAATTTGTAGGACAAATTTATTCGAGTCTTCCATTGAAAAAATAAATGGAAACCACTTATTAACTAATGATTTCACATTTTTTTGTCTTTCTACCTTTAAAATTTACAAACTTGACTTTTTGGACCTATGTAATTGATTTTTGTACGGAAGCTATCAAATTTAAAAATTTATTAAATGTTAACTAATTTAATTCAAATTGGTTGAAATACCATAGAAAAGATAGATCTCACATGTATTTTTATATGCAAGACTCAAAATTAAAATTTTATTAAAAAATAAAAATTTATAACTTCAATTAATTATTTAATATATATAATTAATTAATTAGATCTCATAAATATATGAACAACATGATAATGCTCAAAAGTAGTAAGGCATTTTAATTAACCATATCTTCTTTGTTCTCCCTCATTTGCATAAAGGAAACTTCCTTAGAAATGAAAGCACAGAAAAAAAAAAAAAAAGGAAAGACGAATGAGTAATTTTCACCCAATAAGAAATTAAAGCCAAGCAACAAATTTAAGCAAGTCACTCAAATAAATATATACCTTGCAAGAAAGAGACGGAGAAAAGACGAGACCAACTACTTGTAATAGGTAGGATTAGAATTTAGAAGTCAGAGTTTACCAACAATGTTACGGTACAAAGGAAAAAGAGGAGAGAGAGAGAGAGAGAGAGGAAGAGAAAATCTGTGTGTGTCATGGAAGAAACTACTATTTGTGATATTGACAAATAACTTTCCACTAGCTACTACAATTAGATCTGTTCTGCAATCATGCTTGAACTCATAAGAGAGATCAACCGGGTCATTACGAGGGAAAAATTTTAATTACAACAACTTGAAAAGTATTTTTTTAATAGTTGTGTAATTTAAATTTATGCTTTCTAAATTTAAAAGTTGACAAAAAATATTTAAAATTTTTAGTTTTTGTAACATATTTCATTTCATAATAAGTTTGCTAACAATTATCATTAAAATCGTACAGTTTATTCTTTTTAATTAAAAAAACTTGACTAAAAAATTTTAAAATTTTAATTTTATACAATATACCATTTTAAAATTTTAAATTTGCATAATATACCCCATGAAATTTGTAGAAGTGAAGAAGTAACTAGATAAAAATATTACTAGTTAGCACTGAATCTAAAAGTTTAAAAAATCTTTTGTCAAACTTTTAAAATTGATAGGAGTAAAAAAATTTGTTTATATTTTAACCAAATAAAAAAATACCTTTTAATTATACAATAATATCAATGAGAGTTAGGCTTATTTTATTACTTTTGTTTATGATAATTACATAGTTTGAAGTTAAATATAAGTAATTTTTTATTAGTGAATTATATATAAATTTTTTATAAATGTTCTTTGAGTTCAGAAGTTAAATTGAAACGTCATTCTTTTGTTTAAATTTTTATTTATAAAAAAAAAGTATACAATAATAAAAAAATTACTTGAATATTCTGTGGGGTCTACTTATTGTAGAAAGCATGATGGTTGGGTAGTTGAATAGCTTGGTGCTCTAGAGGGACATGAGTATCAGGAGCCCAAGATGTTAGCCTTGCAACTTAATCCTTAACCTCCAGTATGCTTTAGCATTGTTTATTCATAACCAAAGCATACTATGCTTTAACTTCACTTCTACTCAATAACCCATATAAACTTCTCCTCTAAACCCTCTCTTACTTACAATTACAATGTCTTCATCATTCCGTTGTGCTGTGCACTTGTTCATACTCTCTCTTTCTCTTCTCATGGCGCACCTTTAAGCCCCTCTTTCATCACTCATCACCTTCTTCTTCATGAGATGATCCCTTCAGCCATAATGAAACCTCCCAGAGGAAAGCTCCCTCTGCCCATTATTGTCATCACAATTTGTGTTCTTTTCTTCATTCTTGTGTTGTATGCTGAGAGACTCAGCTTTCTCTCTTCCTCCTCCATCTTCAAGCTCAAATCATGTCCTAGAAGGGGCTCCAAACTAAAATCCAGTAAGTCACCAAGCTTTTTTTTTTTTTTTTTCCTTTTGGAAAATAGTTTAATTATTAGGTCCTTTTTTAAAATTTAAAAAACACCTTACAATCAAACTCAATTTTAGATTTGACATTAAAAAATAACAAAGCTTATTAGGTGAACGGCTACGCGACCACCTACATGTTTTGAAGATGAAAGTTTCTAATCGATAGAGAAAGGGAAGACTTTTTCGTGTTATCATCAGTCACAAATCTTTTATTTGCTTGCAAATAAAAAGAAGAGCATTTTATACACACACACACACATACATACATACATACTGATCCTGAAAGATTTTTTTCATTTCTTAAAAATTAGCACTCTTTAGTCCTTAATTTTTTCACACTCTCCTATTTTATTTTACTATTGTTTAGAGGATTTAAAATTTATAGGGACTAATGCATATATGGTTTAAAATTTATAAGGACTAAACTACACAATATTTTTAGGACTAAGCAAGAAAAAAAAAGAATCTTTTAAAGACCAAATTGTATCATGTTAATCCTTTTGGGACTAAATAAGATAAAGAAAAATATGTTAGGGTCCAAATTGTTAATATAGTCTATATATTAAATCTTTAATTATTAGAAAAATGAGCTAAATAGGTCTTTTGATGTCATTTAAAATTGGATTTAGTTGTAGATGCTTTTTGATTTTGAATATAGAAGTCTAGATCAGTGGGTATTTATGTTACGTGTTTCTTACCAATATGATTGTAATATGTTTTTATTGTTGAACAGATGATAGAAAAGCAGAGGAAGAAGCTGGAAATGCCTCAATTCTTGATGATAGGTTTGACTTTGATCCAGAGGAGTGCAACGTGGCGAATGGAAAATGGGTATTCAACCGTTCAATAAAGCCTTTGTACACAGACAGAAGCTGTCCTTACATAGATAGACAATTTTCTTGTGTCAAGAATGGAAGGAAAGACTCTGATTATCGCCATTGGGAGTGGCAGCCAGAAGACTGTACTTTGCCTAGGTAGCAATTATTTGATGCCATTCATTCATTCATGTGTAGTTTAAGTGATGTGATTCATATTCTTTTACGACTGTATATGGTAGGTTTGATCCACATCTAGCACTCAAGAAACTTAGAGGGAAGAGGCTGCTATTTGTAGGAGATTCATTGCAGAGAAATCAGTGGGAATCTTTTGTCTGTTTGGTTGAATGGATCATACCTGAAAAGCTCAAGTCTATGAAACGAGGACGTGTTCATGCGGTCTTTAAAGCCAAGGTATTCATTCATATATTCATCATTTAATATTATATTCAAACACATAAATTCATCCCAAAAGATTAGCTCAATTGCGTTGATTCTTGTAAAAAGTCCTTCTTTCATTCTAGTTAAAATTTGTTGACATGCACAAGTGTTCGGATAAAAAAAATTAACAGAATGAGCATATTGCACAAACTAAAAATTTGAAGGGGTTTTTGGTCAAATTTTAGAAGTGATAAATTGCATAACTCCAAGGAATTTTTCTGAAATCTAGTCGTTAAAAAATCATTACAAAACAATTAGTTCTAATATTTTAAAACTACGTGGAAAATTCAAGCTAATGCTTTTATATGTGAGTTGTGCAGGAATATAAAGCTACTATAGAATTCTATTGGGCCCCGTTCCTTGTTGAATCCAACACTGATATACACATCATAGGAGATCCAAAGAAGAGGATAATCAAAGTAGATGAGATCGCCGAGCGTGCAAAGAACTGGACTGGAGTGGATATCCTTGTTTTCAATACTTACGTATGGTGGATGAGTGGTCTCAGAATTAAAGCACTGTAAGTTTCCTCTGAAAGTACTTGAAACTTAAAAGTCACCTCAAAGAAATTATTCTATACATCACCTATTTCTAGTTCTTATGCTATTCACTTTTAAGAAACTAGACTTCTTGAATGACGAGAGTTTTTTGTTGTTCATGATTATCTTCATCCACAGTTCTAGCAGTGTTCTAAAGGTTTCTATGCTAATGGTGTAACTGCAGATGGGGTTCATTTGGAAATGGAGCAGAAGGGGCTGAAGAATTTGATACACCAGTTGCATACAAGTTAGGTTTGAAGACGTGGGCTAACTGGGTGGACTCAACTATCAATCCAAACAAAACCCGAGTGTTCTTTACAACTATGTCTCCTACACATACTAGGTACATTTCTCAATTTCTCAAAATATAACTTCATTTTCCTTTCAAGAAGTTCTTTGACACATTGTTTCAAACACCTAGAAGGCTAAAGAAAAACACTACACTGAGCATGGACTGAAATGTCTAACAACAGTAGAAATGTCTCAATTTTCTTCAGAAGCGCAGACTGGGGCAGAAAAGATGGACTGAAATGCTTCAATGAGACAATGCCAGTGAGGAAAAAGAAGTACTGGGGAAGTGGCTCCAATAAGCAAATGATGAGTGTAGTGGCCAAAGTGGTGAAGAAAATGAAAGTTCCAGTGAATTTGATCAACATAACACAAATCTCAGAGTACAGAATTGATGGTCACTCCTCTGTGTACACAGAAACTGGAGGGAAATTGTTAACTGACGAAGAAAAGGAGGACCCTCGGAACGCAGATTGTATACACTGGTGTTTGCCTGGAGTTCCAGATACTTGGAATCAAATATTTTTGGCAATGTTGTAGTAAATACGTTTGAACAGAAAGTTCCAATGTGGGGGTTTTTTTTTTTCTCTTTTATTTTTTGTGACATGAAGATGTCATCTGTATGAAGTTCTGTGTTCATATTCATCTTTAATTGGCATTTGTTTTGAATAAATAGCACATGCTTCATAAAGATCTGTAAGCATCTATGCACCACTTCCATATTTCAACAAAATGCACCAATTTTTTAAAAAAAGTAAAAAAAAAAAAAAAAATCAAATGGGCATTTAGAATCTTTCAAGTTAGCTATGTAAACATTTCATTTTAACTAATAAGAGATGATTAGTTGAAGTGATAAATATATTTTTTTTTTAAGTAAAGTTTGAAATTTAAATTGTGTCTATAAAAAACTCTTGGTAATTTTAATTTTTAACCAATAAAATATACCACTAAAACTAATCATTTGTTAATATTTTAACTTATTCTTAATGATACTATTAATTCATTTGTTAACCTTAAAATTTTTACATGTCAAAATATATAATTATAAATTATATTTGTCAATACAAATAATTTTTAATATGTAAAAAATTTGAGGAAGCAAATTAGCCAATGTCTTTAAAATAAAATTGAATAAAATAATTTTTTTTCCTTATAATGCAAAATTAAATGATATAATTTTTAATTTTAATTGCAATTTGTGAGTAATTCAATGTTTTTTTTTTTTCATTCTGGGAAAAAAGTGGGCTTTACATACCCGGCCCATTTGATTTCCAGCGTTTGAGTTCGAGTATAAAACCTTTGTCCTTGGAGCCTCCTTGCTATATGAACATCTATCTAATCATAGATCATAAACCCTAGTTTGTCCCCAAAAAAATGGCACAAACTCTTGATTCCTCGAATTTCGTCGATTGCTCCCTTTAATTTAAATAAAACCCCAAGCTTACATTTCGCATCGTGTTTACTTGGAGAAGCTTGAGGTATAACCCTGTGATAGCCATTATTCAATTTTCTAATGTCTTCTGTTGCTGTCTAACGTATATCCTATCCAATTTCTAATGTCCTTTGACTATTATCTTTGATTTTTGTTTCTCGATTTATGTTTTGATCCGACTGAATCTACGAAATCATATATAGAAATATAGTTATTCCAATATGTTTTTCATGATTTGTTAGATTTGATTCCCGGAAAATGCGGTATTAAGAATCCAGATTAGAAAACAAAAAATTAAGTTGATATCTTTCTGCAATTTTTTTCTTTTTGGATTCATGTTGGAGGCTTTTGTTTGTTTTATGTGTGATCTCTCATATTCTGATTTTAATGCAGCTGCAGTGTGAAGCGGGACAACTATGGCAGGTGGTGGGAATTTTATGCACAGAGTAATCTCCTATGTCGCAAATGAATTGGTTGTGAATGGTCTTGCAAATAGGTAGCTTAGCCTATTTTTTGTATTCATCATTCTTATAAGGTTTTTCCTGTTGGTACTGTACGTATGTCTATATAATTATGAGCTTCTTTCTCTGGCCACCTGGAAAATTATTTCCTTCTTGGCTCGTTCCATTGAAGCGAGAGAGTATCAAACTTCTGAATCATATATACAGTGCAACGTGATTGCACTGGAAGTTAAGGAGTTTGAGAGATTCTACTCCAAGAGCAATCATCAAAGACTTACTGTCTAGATAAAATGAAACTTATTTTTATGATGAGATGATCTAAGAATTATTTTTAGACGATTTTTGATACTATTGGTGGTATTTTAGAAGTTTGTCTATTGCTCTTTGCGAATTTCAGATTTTTAAAATTTTCATTCCCTCAATATAAAAGGTGTTAGCATGGTAGACTGAGTTCGTTGGCTGAAGCTAATTGACCTTTATCTGGTAGATTTTTTCCTTGTAGAAGAAGGGAAACTCAACTTACATACTCCGGCTACTTTGTAATTTGCCTTACATTTATCATGCAAAGTTGAAGAATATTATACTCTTTTTCTGAAGAGCATTTGATAGCTTGCATTGGTATCTAATTCAAAGGATAATGTGATTTAAAAATTTCAAGTAACCAATGGAATAAATTAATGGCTTGTAAGTGTTTTTCAAATGATTGTAAATTCTAGATCCTTGAAAGCCAGTGAAAGAAGCGGATCTCATAAATGTCTGTGGTTTCTTCTGAAGTTTTAATGGTCTATTTGTTGATTGATGTATTGTTCAGCTAAGGGTATGGATCAGTTTTCATCATTGTTGTTGAAGCATTTGCCTGTTTTTGTTAGCCTTTGCCTATGATGACTTCCGTAGGCTTGTAATGATTGCAGAGATGACTGCAAGAATTAACATCCAAAGGACTGAGGCATTATGTATTTCATCATTATTTGATAATGACAATCTTTAATATCATCTATTGAGTATGTTTTTAATAATCTATTTTGAAAGAGTACCCCTTCTCTTTTTGAGGAAACATCTGAAAATTTCCTGTTCACTATCAGTATAAATATAGATTTTCTAGCTGGGGTCTGAATGTATTTGTATCCTCATTTTTCTAGCTGTTGCTTGTTTCTGGTAATAAATGCCATTTGCCAATGATGTCTCCATACTCGTAGGCTTGTAATGATTGCTGAGATGATATGTAAATTATCATTCAAAGGACTGAGGCTCTATTTATTTCGTTATTATTTGATTTTGGTATTTCATTTCTTCATCTGTTGAGTGAATTTGAGCTGGGTGATGTTCTTGCGAAGGCATATTAGAGTAGTCATAGCTATTAATATGCATGTTATAATTCCATGTAAGATTCTGAAGTATCTAAGCTTTGACTAGTTACATTTTTTAGGTTTGCTTTTGTTCTTACATTTGTCTGAATTTTAAAATGAGTATTGACTATTCTTGCAATCTGGGTGCATCGGTGGTCCAAGGTCTACTGTGTTTTGGGTTTTATGATGTTTTAAGGAATTTGCCTGTTTGGTTTACATTTCTTATGGTTATTTTTCTCGTGGTTTATCAGTCCTACATTTCAGAGGTTTGCAGTGAGAACATCAAAGAAAATTGAAGATATTTCAATTAAAGGTATTTTAGTAGAACAATGTTGAAAATGTGGTATTTTGGTAGTCAAGAATCAGCCTGACCTGAGTGTTTATGAATTCTTGGCAGCTACGCAGAAGAAGCAGGAGCTAGCTGAGCAGATCAAGGACATATCAAAAAAATATGGAGGTTTGGTTTAGTCATTATATATTGATCCTGTACCATAACAAGATGGCCTTTTAGATATTAGGCTTAGTTGCACATTTAATCCTTATGATTTCAGTAAATGTGCAATGCACTCTCCTTGTGCATTACATCCTTCAGGTTTTATAGAAGATGCAAAGTTGTTCAAAATTTAACTGTCTTGTTTATTGCCTATCATCAAAAGAATCTGACACGAGGGTACCCCATTTCTGAGACAGACCATTAATATTTGGACAACTTTGCATCTTTTGTAAAACTTAAAATTTGTTAATGCACCTCTTAAAATTAGGAGAGTTGAATTGATCATTAACTGAAACCACAGACTAAAAGTACAATCTTGCCCAAGTTTTAATTTTTCTTTTCCTTCCTTGTTATTTTTACTGCTTCCAGACTAAGAACAGATGATTTTGGTGTTCTTGCTGCATTGTGAAGACAATAGGATAAGGTCCTGCTATCTTTGCCATGGAAGCTGACGAATTCTTGTAGACATTACCGGTTGTGTATGCAAGTTTTTCTGGATGTCGATGTTGGTGCCATAAGCCTGTAACTAGGAATTGGTTCCTATAAAACGGTAGTCTATTCCAATTGGTGAAGCAAAGTGTAGTGTTTGCTTTCGTAAAACTTTTGTGCAAGGCTGAGTTCAAAATAGGATTGTAGTTATAAATATATCATTTTTTTTTTCTTTTAAGTCAAATACAAGGGAAGTCTCATAATGCGAATGTCTCTACCATTTATTTCTTTTGGGAATGATTCTTGAGACAGCTCGAGCTCTCACGCTCACGAAGTTTCTATCGGATTTTGTGAAACTAAAAAAAAATGTAAACAAAAGTTTCTCTAATAAGAATTCGAGCATGAAAATGAAAATAATGTTTTTTTTTTCATTAATAATGTTATTTTTACTTGGTAGTTCAAGAAACGGAAACGCAAATGTAATTCTGTTCTCAAATATTTGTATATTTAACTCGTTGAATGGTAGTGTAGAGAATAACAACATAACATTTGTGTGCAAAATGATTTAATATTTAAACTGTTTATTTTTTTAGATAAAAAGCATTTCAAAAAATTTCTTTAAATTTATAATCAATATGCGCAAGCAATAGTTTGTGTTGTCATGGAATTCACATTAAGAGGAAAAAAGAAAACCGAATGTTATATGATAAAAATGAGTTTGAGCTAATGGAAAAGAAAATGATTTCTAATAATTACAGGATATATTAACAATGTAATTCTTGAATTATTAAATATATTCAATTTTATTTTATTTTTAAGCATATATGGTTTTATTTTTTAAACATTAGTGAGCATAAATGAATATGATGTCACTTGTTAGAATTAGTTTTCGAGTTTCGAGTAATCTTCGAGAATGGTATGTTCTTTAGATTTTACTTGGACTTACCAACTAAATCAAAATGTGCATTAATAAAAATAAACTTGTTTGCTATTCTACCTAATGATACTGGTTTAAGCCGAAGTAAAGCTTTGCTTTGCATAGAGATCCTCTCTGTCTTATGGCTTCATTCATTTGGAGTAAGACTCCAATTTCGCTACGCTAGTTGCATTCTCTGTTAACACATTCTTCTCTACGACAGATCCACCTCCATCTTCCGATTATCTCCACCATTCACGTAGCTCACTCCATCCACAGGTTCGATTTCCTTATCTCTCCTTTTTCTTTTCTTAAATACTTTGTCGATCATTTTGAATTTGTCATCCAAAATTCTGGAGTTCGAAGGAGGAAATGTTTGGAGACAAATGATTTTGCTTATTTTCGGTTCCTTTAAGCTGTAATTTCTCAATCAGTGCGTTGCTTATATTTCAGTTCTTCGTATTCATCCTCTATGCGGAATGATTAACTTCAAAATTTTCTTATACATCTCTCTCTCTCTCTCTCTCTCTGTGTTAAACCCCTAGGTTGAGCCTCAAGGTTATGGTAATGGATCTTTGGTTCTGTGTCCGAGATTTCTATGAACTAGTACTGCAGCCACAACCGCTAATCAGAAAAGCATCAGATCGTTCTGCAAAAGGTAATTTAGTCTCTGAAGTTCTTGCAGCTAATCTCCCTTGAGCATTTTCAGCTTGTCAAACTCAGTAACTTCCGACAATGAAGTAGACTCGCCGGTAACGCGTTTATTACCCAAAAAAGAAAAAAAAAAATGAAGAAGAGTGATTTTCTGAATTTTATAAAAAAAAAAAAAAGTTGAAAACAAACTTAATTTCTTGTTTTACGAATGTATTGAATTTAGCACAAGTTTACTGTTATATGAAAATTTTAATGTTAAAATTTAGTATAAATTAGTATTATTTCGTGTGATGCATTGTGATATTATATAAATATAAATATACGTTTATATATATAGTATATTTTCTTATTAAAAAATAATTATAAAGAGTGTTGTGTGTTATTTAATTGTTGTCAAAATTAACTGTTTTATTTAACTCAATTACTAAAATTATTAACTGTCTAATTTATATCTCTATGTTTTTTTTTATAGAATTATGTGTTTGCTAGCGTATTTGATAAAAAATAGTATATTTCATATTCTCATATTATCTATGGACAAGAATTTGAATTTTTTTTGAAGTTATTTAAAATTTTGTTTTGTGAGCATCCTTTTTTTAGGAAGATTCTTTGATACTTAAAGGTTAATTAAGTAGTTGTGACTTAATAAAATTACTCATAACTTAAACTTGTGCAATAATTCTTTAGATTCAGTATCTGTTGATCTCTCCAACATGTTATTAGTATTTTACCGGTAGTCTTGGAGACACCTCCCCTTACTACTATTTTATTATATATATAAAAAAAGATACTTGAAATTAAATTTGGTATACAAATAATTGATACTAGAGGTTTCACATATATATTCATGTTAATTTTTTAATTTTTTAAATATAATATAAAAATAATAATTATATTTAATATAATAAATTAAGTAATGAGAAGTTATTTAATTTTTTTATTTTTTTAGTGTAATTTTTTATTTTTTTTATTTTTTCTCTCCTCTTCCTTCTTTTTATATCATATATTTTACTTTATATTTTTATTTTATATATTATATAATTTAAAAGATATTGAAAGACTTCATTATTTAGTATAGATACGCACATTATTTTAAATAGTAAAAGTTTTTAATAAATATAATTTTTAAACTAAAAAAAGTAAATATAATTTAATCAAATTTTTAAAAAAATTAATATAATTTATAATTGTAATAACAAAATATGGGAAGTTTGGATTTTTGTGTCAGTTAAAGAATTATCACTAATGCACTGCATTGGACAGTCATCACGTTTCAATACATCGATGTCTTCAAAGAAAACATGAGCGAGAAATATTGTAATCTTGGGCATTTATATATTGTAAAACTCATGAGTGGAGAAATTACTTGAGCACTTATATTTATGTTGTGATCTTTTGAAGTAATCTACCAACTAGGTCACTAAAAATTATGCTTATTCTTGCATGGGAAAGTGACCTTAAATAAGCAAATACACAATAATTGTATCAATAAATTTGATCTTTGTTAGTAAGTAGAGATAGTAATTATTTTTGTACATCAAAATTGTATAAAATGACAATAGTAATTCATCCCCCGTAAAATATTTTCTCTTTTAAAACAAATAATAATAATATTTATCATTCACCTTTGATTTATTATAAATTTTGAAACAATTTAAATGATATAAAATTATAAACAATAATTAAGTTTGTTGGACATGAAAGAGATTAATTTTTTAAAATCATATTTTTAATTTTTATTAAAAAAATATCTATATTTAGTATTTAATAGTATATTGAATAGAATTATTTTTAATAAAATGTATATATATATTATAATAAATAAAAAAAGTAAAGAAATCAAATTTTAAAAACCTTATTATCTATAAATTATTTATATTTTTATAAATGAAAATTTGTTTTTTTATAGTTTCTTATTTTCATTTCCCAAATCAATTGATTTTCCTTTCTCTTATTGTCTTCTTATTCATCTGAGTCATCTCTCTGCAATTATCACCATGTGTGCGCTCATTAGTTTGAAATTGTGAAATTTTGAGAAACAAGTGGCCAAAACAATCTTATTTTGGGTTGGTTCAGTTTATTCACACATTCTTTTTTCAGAACTTACCCAAACCAACTCATTTTCTATGAAAGTTGAACTAAATTGAATTATAAATATTCTAAGAACTATCTAATGGAAACACTGAATTCATGAAAGTTTCACAAAATAGAACATAAAGAAAAGATGAGACGCTAATGCTACACTAATTCAGATATAATAAGGATTAAGTTAATTTCTTGTAATGTGATGTTAAAAATCAAACTATAAAAAAGACAGAATAATTAAAGTTAAAAATTAATTGATTTTCATTTTTTTATTTGGCTCCACTTAATTTAATTATGAGGGATCAATTTTTAACCCCCTTATCATTGTTTATACTAAACTCAATAAAACCACTTCTTATATAATAAATTAATGAGAAGGAAGTTTTTTTTTTCTTAATGGATGACACTTGTGGCAGTAATGCATGCAACAAGTTGCTCAACTAATGCACAAGAAGTTGCTGAATCTTAACCTTTTAAAATATGATTAAAAAAAATTTAGCTAGCATCTTTTATATCACGTTTTCCAATTATAAATAACATGATTTTTTTTTCAACTTAGCACATTGTGATTGGATCTTTACAAAAATCTTCAGTAAATATATATAAATTTTGTCTAAATTATACTAACCTTATTTAAAGTTTAATAAAATTATTTTTATTATTTTTATTATTTCAAAAATTACATTTAGTACTCCTCAAATTTGTCATCATGTTTGATATAATATTAGAAAATTTTAATTTTTAATTTATTTTTAACAATAAAATTAATATTTTATATAATATATATTCATTTTATAACGATAACATTAATATCTTTACTATTACATTAAAAATAAATAAATTATACTCTCTTGATGTCAAAATTATATTATCTTTCTTTAAAAGATTAAAAAAATTATACTTTTATGCATTTAAATTTTATGTATTTTGAATTAAAAATGATAAAATTAATTTATTTTAAAATTTTTAAAATAAATTTTTTATATTAATAAAATATATATTTAATTATATAAATAAAATTATATATTTTATTTTTTCTAACGAGGAAAAAAAATGAAATTTTAGTATTTCTCAAAAATATATAATTTAGTCTAAAAAATAATTTATAACTTAAAATAAATTTAATTTTACACTGTTATATTAAAAATAAAATAAGTTTTATTTTACATAAAAAAATTATCTTATTACAGAAAATAAATTTAATAAAAAAGTGAAGTAAATTTTTACACTAAAAAAATACTTAAATGTAGTTTCAATAAATTTTAAAAAAATACATGTAATTTATTAAAAATATTTATTTTTTAATTCACGAAACTTATAAAAATTATTAAAGTGCTCTTATACCATCAACCTAAGAGATTCCCATCGTTGTTGGGGTCTTGAGGATTTCCTCCTTATCCTTGCCATCGAGCGAAAATCAAATTAAATCAATTAATATTTAGTTAAAAAAAATGTTTTTACAGTTTAGCTCGATTTGTAATTTGATGTGTCAAAAAAATTAAATTAAACTACTTATATATATATATATGTTATTTATATTAAAAAAATATCTCCTGTATGAGACATATTATCTTTAAATTAAATATCTAGTTCAACTTGTGATTTTGTTTAATTTTATGTATATATATGTTTAATGTTTATAATCTTAAAAGTAAATTATATTAAGTTACTTTACTTAATATTTCAATTTCTTTTTTTACTTGTACTAAGTTAGCTTCTCCAAAAAGTAATGTTAAAAATTTATATTTAAAAAAATTAGATTAATTAATTGATATTATATTTTTAAAAAAAATTTAATTTTAAAATTAGTTTAATTTTATAATTATTTGGACTAAATTTAAAATAATAATATAATAGTTATTTACTTATTTTATAATGTTGTTTGAATATGTATTAGTTAAAAATATCTATAATTTTATCTTATTAGTGAATGAAATGTTATTGTATTTTTTTATTATTTATTTTTATTTATATATTAAAAAAATTATCTTGTTTTCTTTAGTTAATAAATTTAAATGTATCAAGTTGATAAGTTAAAAAAGTTTAAATTATTCAAATTAACTTGTTTAAAATTAATTATTTATGAGATAGATTGATACTGTATATTTAAATTGAGAAGTGTAATATTATATTAAACTGATTTGAATGGCGCCCAAACCAAACGATGAATACCCTACTATCAGTTGGTCAATCAAGCTCTAGATAATAAAGGTACCCATTTGCTTTTGTGTTCTTTTAGAATTGAATTTTCTGAAGTGTACATTTTGTGAAAGGTAAAGAGGCAATTAAAAATGCACTATTTTATACTTTAATTTATTATTGGATTAACTTATAAATAAAAATGAAAATAAATTATTATTTTATACATTAACTCAAAAATAAATCAATAAATATTTTAATTCACTTCACATTTTTATTTTACACATTAATCAATTAATAAATTAATATACATTTTAACACACTTTGCAGACTTCACAGAACACAATTCAAAAGATCCGATTCCCTTTTTCGTTCAAGCAATGGGGAAATGATAAAACCTTTTTTTTTTATTCTTTCTAGCAAATTTTACTATTGCTTTAAACATAACGTCCAAGTCATCTTAAATTTAAAAACAATGCTCATCTCATATCAAATATCAATTCATTTGCAAAATTATTACTTTCTCATTAAAAAAAACTTCAAATTTGTATTGAAGTTGATACACGCTCATGATTTTTGGAATGTTAAGCTTATCATAATTACTTCGTTACGTATATGCTAAACACAGACAATTTGTATAATTTATCCGGAAAAAGGAATTTGTCGATTCCTAGTGTAGAACACAATATAGTATATTTCACCTTGTTCTGCCAAAAAAAATCATTTAAATATGCCTTTGCCAGAACAGATAACCCTTGGATCTTCCAATGAAATAGCATTATATGAACAAAAAATGAGAATCAAAATTTCAGGGAGGTTGTCTCTCTGCAGAAAAGGTAATGACATATGTCTGTGTGTATATATATTTCAAACTGCAGGAGGCATCATTAGCTCGGTGCAGTAATTATTGCTTACCCTAATTTTATCTCTACCCCAAATCAATACAAGGAATCACTTGTACTAGAAGGGCCATGTTGACTTGTAGCTATAGGCTTTGCTCGACGTTCAAGCCCAGAGGCCTTGTGAGTCATGTATACTATATATCTGGTGTCCACGCCCTCAAACCAGGGCTGCAATTTTTTCAGCTATAGTGTGCCATGCCTACCCTTAGATAGGGCTCTTAGAAGACAGACATCTCTTTGATGCTGGATGAGCATGTTGAATTCACTTTTCTACCTGAACAAGAGAACTAATTCAACTTGACGCAGATGAAAAACTCCAGACAATGAAACTGGAGGTGTCACTTAGGGTCAGGCCATCCTGATTCCTGATCCTCAACGGCCCTAAGCCTATCAGGGCCAGCCCTTTTTCTTAAGGGCTGCAAAAACCCAATCATTAATTTTAACAATATTAGGGCGGAGCTAAAATCCATTTTGAAAATAAATAGCCATTTCACTAGCTTGACCCTATATTTTTATTAAGGTTAAATGGGCCAGACCTGATAACAAAAAAAGGAAATAGAACCTGTTCACAACTTGATTGTTCAAGTATTGATGAAGCACGTGCCTCCTGGCGTATTATTTGTCTACCTCTTCAGGGATAATAGCTTTGCCCAAATAAACCTGTTGCATCTCCTCTCTCCAAATCTGCAAGCACAGCAATTACACTAAGTGCTTCCCTTTGCTTCAAGATATCACATATTACAACACTTGGCATTATCAATCATAATGCCCCTGTAATTTTGGTTGGCCAAGCTAATTGAACTTTTAAATAGCAAATGATTATAAACCTGAGAACTAAAGTGATTAATTTTGTTTGAAAAGCCCAAGCAGTGAAGACGACAACCCCCTTTTGTTTAAATGCATAATTCAACATTACTAGGAAAGAGTCTATTGCAATTTTAAAATCAGAATTATATGAAGTTTAACAGCAAGGAATATGTTCTATATGGTAATTTAGCATACCGTGTCTCGGAATTCCAGCCGTATGTGAGGAACATTTGTTTTTTGAATGTCATTTCCATTTGGTCCCCTCTTGTAATACTCTTTACCAATCCAATGAGACTGAAACAAGATACTGATAGTTGAGTACAATATATAATAAAGCATTCTACATCTCCATAAAATCTCTACCACAATCATCACTGTACAATTGATGGCCATACAGCATTCTTGAAAGATCTGACCTTTTTTTCTTCACAATAAATTCATTTACATAAATATCATCCAACCTTTATTTATACTAAAACTATCACCACACTACAGCACTTCTCCTTTTACACTGGGTGCACCACAAATAATTCATTTCTTACCTTCCAGAATTTCCTAAATCCATAATAGCTCTTGATAAGGTGAAATAATAGGAACTCTTTTCTTGACCCACATGACTTTTTAAATCCATAATTAATTCCTCTCAACACAGCTATCTTGAATAATCTCAAGAAAATATAAGCATGATTCATCTACTACCCAATTTGGGTTCCAACCATAATTTCAATTTTCTCATTAGAAATAAACATCTAACAGAAAAAACATCAATTACTTCTAAATTATCAACTTTGAATCACTACCCCATATTAAGAAATTTCAAATGGGCATGAACTACAGTGTATGCTACATGACAGTATTAAATGGCAAGCTGAGTAAAGCTCGTCTAAGAGAGATCTCTGCCTACAAGTAGCAATATCACTTTAGGAGTCATGTATGGTGATGACAACCACCACATAGGCATCTTTGATAGAAAATGTAAACTGGAAAGAACAACTTCATTGATGGAGTCTTCTAAACTTTATGACATCTACCAGACCTACGCATTGAACTTTAAGTAAATTCACTGTTTATGTCTTGGGTGGACAATTTTTATTCAGGGCAATAGAAGCAAAGATCAAAATTGTACCTTTAAAGCATGTGAGAAACCTGATTGATAAACTGAATTACGGGCAATCTCACATAAATCACAAGAGCTCAATTTCCACACCTGTACATAAAGAATTGTCTCCTTAATGTAAGTATTGTATGTTTTGTGCCAGGTACACCCACACACACTCTAAGAGAGAAAGAGATCTCACAGAAGCAGCTATGCTATATTCTTCAACCAATGGTTCCTTTGTTAAGTGAATTTGGAGTGGATCATCAGTAGAAAGCGAAACATTCAGACCACGCAAGAAGAACATTGGTAAGGGATTCCGATGGTAGTCTAAAAACAGGGAGTTATTGCTCAGAGGAGACATTGCTAGCCCAATCTGATTACAAATATTCCACCATCACTAGTTAATTACTACAAAATGACCCAACTCAAATCAGTTGATAATAGGCATACCTGAGCTAGATAATACAAATATTGAAGCACAGGAGATTTCCTCAAATTGATTCCGTGTGCAATGTTGTGAGCCGTAAGAAAGGTTGCTGCAAGGTGATCAATATCACCAGCCTAAATACAGTATGACGGATCAGGTACCCAATCAACAAATACCCAAACAAAGAATATATCTTCTAATAATTACCTCTCCAGAATGTGGACGGAATTTGATCGTTGTCATTCCCTTTGATTCACGAAGCTGAGGAATATACAATATTAGGTCAACATTTGGTGTGTCAAACCAAAATCAAGGAAATCCAGATTTTAGTTAATAAATAAATATTTAAGAGGTTCTATGGTCACTCAAAAAAAGAAGAAAGCAATGCATAGAATATATAAAGTGCACTCAGGTCAGAATTCCATACCTAACATTAATGATACCACAGAGAAAAAAGCAACATTATATATATCATTAGAGAGTTAGAAGGGACCTACATACTGCTGAATTTGTTTTTTCTTTTTTCTTTTTTCTCCTCTTTAACTTCGGTTTTTTATATTGTAATGAAGTGAGAGTGAATAGCTAAGCACCCAAAATTTGGTACAAAGTATGAACTTTGTTATTAAGAAAATTTACACACCTTGTTTAGGGTGTAAAGATTTGCATAGCAGTAATACACATAATATGAATATGCTGGATTGAAAACATTGGTCCATTCAGCAGGTTTAGGCATGTGTTTTGTTGGCCGCCTTTCAGGCTTGCTTTCATCATCCACCAAATCCAGCCCAACAACCTAAAAATGGAAAGTAAATAGTAAGAAAATGAATACTATGTTATACAATACAACAACAACAGCAGTTTTTTCACACTAAGTGGGGTCAGTTACATAAATCAAGCAACGTCAACATGTTTAATATTATGTTATACAATAAACAACCAAAAAAGCATGAGAAAATACAGTCTCCAAATTGTGCCGATCCATATAGTTGAAGTCATTTACACTCCATTTGCATGTTGCTTAAGTGTATAGATCAAAGCATATAGTCCCACTATCAGCAGAGTCAAAACATCTAAACATTATAAACAGAAACTCATAAAATATAAAATGCAATTGAAACAGTAGAAAAATACTACACCTGTTTTAAGAATACATGCAACTGAGGGTGCGAATCAGGATCCACAGTAACCTCAAAAAGTGGAATAAAGATATTATCAAGAATATTCTGGAATGAGGTCACAATTCCCATTTCTTTGTATACATTGTACAATCGTGGAAGCTGTTAAACACATGTCAAAAGGACTAACATCAGTTACCAATATTTTATTATCTCTTCAGCAAATTTAGCCAAAACCAAAAAATCTCCAACACTATTAGATGCTCAGCACTCCTGAGAGTAACATCATGGGAACATGGAGACATGTTAACCCACAAAATCCTAAACTAAATGAGCATTCATTCTGCGTGTTTAATGTACAAGATATGAAGCTGAAGCTTTGCAATTGAATGATGGTTGGAAAACTAATGATTTATGCAAATAATTTTTTTTATAAAACAAAAAATCTACTTCAAAACAATACCTGAATCAGCCAGACAACATTTTCGCTGTACAATTCATTATTTACTATCCAACTGGCTAGTTGGTCCCACTCACTTTGCTTCCTACCATATATTGATATTCTATACTCAGCCATCTGTTAATAAATTAGGCACAGAAAGGCACATGTTAATGAACATCTATGCCCATATCAGAAGGGAATAAGTAAATAACAACCCAGAAAAAGAAAATTATTATAAAGAAACCAGAAGATAAATGAAATAAATAAATAAATAAACAGATTCAATTGAATTTTCCTGTAGCAAAAAAATCCAAGAATGCCTGTCGGGTCAGCTAAACTTTTCTTATTGGTATCAAGAAGGTCTGAAAGAATGAATAATGATTGGTTATAAATGTGAACAGCCCAACATGCTAAATTCTTCAAACCAGACGAAAACAACATAACATGAGAATTGAAGCGGGAAACTAGTCCGATCCAATTGTATGTTAGTATCTGAAATAACAATCTAGTATACATTTTCAATAAAGGACAGAAAATATCAATAAAAGGATTCAAGAAAGCACCTGATATTTACTGGCAGAGAGGTCAGAAAACACTTGCTTTGTCAGCTCAGCAAGAAAACGACCTTTTTGATGAAAGAAACAGTATAGGCAAATATAAGTAAAAGAACCCTCCTTATTGGAAACAACAAAACAAACTGTACCAAACACCCAAACCAGAGTGCCGTGCCACTTTGACAACAAGATGTCAATCAATTTTAAGTCTGTTTCTTTAATGCTTCTTTCATTACATTAGTAAATCACAGGTGGCAGTTGTTATTGGAAGGGAAAAAATTTCCTGAAATTTGATTTAAATCTAACACCGCATTTTCCAAATTCAAAATATAAAGTTCACAAATTATATACTATTTTCCAGCAATCTCTCCACCTTACTGAGCAATCTATCCAAAGTAATCAATGGCCAAATTTTCTCTATTTAAAGACAAGTTGCTAGTAATTTCCAACAAACAAAAAATATAATTCCGCCTAACATAAGATAAGGTGCATCCACACTATGCAGAAACGTGCGTAGTTCTCTCATAATATATGTAAATTGTCTTCCAAAGTCCCACAAAATCCAGTTTCCTTTGTCTCAAATCCTCCGATTATGACAAATATTTAGATTAGATCTTGAAAAAGTAATTTTACTAGACAAACAACTGTCCGTTTTCCTATTTAAATTCTCTCAGAATATATACAAGCTGTAATGATCGGAGTAGGCAGGAAGTCAATAAAACCCAAGATTCCATGGTAAAACCCTTTGTTCAAAGTTGAAACTTCAAAAAATAGATCAAACGCAGAGTAGTTTTGGCAGCAAAGTTAGAAGCAAAAACAGGAATTTAGCTGTGATATAAAAAATAATAATAATAATAACCTTGAATGAGATTATCCTGCTTGAGGAATATCTCCCTAAGCCTACTTTGACCACAAGGATTGTACTTAAGATTAAACTTGTCAAACCGATGAAATGTACTCTTGTCTGCATGAACGTCCAAAAGGTCAACATTGAGGTCATATCTGATCAAAATATTAAAATACATATTAGTACAGAAAAATCTAGTCAAACAAATTCAATAGCAACCCATAATAGTTACAGTAGATATTACAGGGGTAAAAGAAAGTTAATTACCCAGTTAGATCCAGACTCTCAAAAACTTCTTTCAAGGTCAGATACGTCCCATCCCGAAATATTACAACCTGAGTAAAGTTAAGATTTTATAAGGCTTTAATAAGGTATGCAATGCATATCAGATTCCTAAAAGATAATTCACATAATATCTGTAGTCCAAATGACAATAATGCACACCATAGTTGACTTCCACATTTATGAACTGTCCTTTTATGTAGTCGTAACATTCATAATATTTCCTATTATAATACAAGTTACAGTCATCTGAAACCTTTGAAAAATATATGTAATTAATCCATCAAGTTGTTGTGTTATTCAAATAACTATTTCATTCAATACTAGCTTGTCGAAATTTATAAGCCTCAAGCACACTAAAAAACCAATTATTCTTAGATTATGATTACCTACTAAACCGTTTACATGAACATCCAGATTGGCTTCAGAGATATGTAATTTTCGTACTCCTTTTTAAAATACACTAATTTTTTCATTTCTACTAAATCTTTATAATTTAACAAGTTAGCGGAATATGCCTTATCAATGGGTAACTTTTCAATGACATAAATTCACCCACCAATTTGATTGCTTATATCCAAAAAGAAAAAGAAAAAATTACTGTAAAGCAAGTGATAATTCAATAATAAACAAATTCAAACAGTCACCTCGTCAGGCTCTTTCCTTAGCTTTGACTTAATAAACCTTAAAAGATGTTTCTGGTTCATGCATGCTGAGTGATGGACATGTGTATCAACTTTCCTGACATTATAGAAGTCTCGATGTGGAGCACTTTTTTGGGCGAGAAATTCCCTATCCGCATTTAGCATCAAATGAAGATTGAATTTCTGTACACATACAAAAAATTGTCAAATAATCAACCATTCTCTGCAATTGAAATAAAAGCATATGGTGCATTTTATTACTTAAAATTAACAATCAAGACATGCATTTACTTGTTCTAGAAGATTAAGCCGATGATGACATAAAGTTCTGATATTCCCTGCGGCTATAACTCTAAGTATGTGATGGAGATCAGTGAAAAAGGTAGTTGCATCAGCAACAGGGAAGTGCTCCTCTTTTGCTGCAAATAGCAAGGGAACATGCGTTATTTACATGATATGAAAGATAAAGCCAAAAAACTTCAGTGACTTACAATCTTTATTTGGATACACATGTATAACACCATCTTGCATTTCAAAGTAATGCTGCAGCACATCAGATCAGAACATATCAATGACAAAGGACAATAGCATTAAGAAACCCTAGTGTTGACAGGTGAAACCTACATATAAAAAAATAATAGGGACTCACATCAGATTTTCCTTCAGGGGTGTAAAAGAATGGCTCTGGGTTAGGCTTTGGAGTGCTAGGGTCAGAAATAACTTCTTTCTCCCATGGAGCGACTGCTTCTTTAAACACATACCTTTTTCGCATTTCAAGGCATTCTTGAAGAACCACATAGGCTTCCACTTCATCAGGAGATGGAACCTCTAATCAGAAAACATAAGAACTTTAGTTTGCTTAAAGATATTTTACAACTGCTTTTGCTATTAATTGCAGAAAAATAAATGAAAGAAGGGAATTTGGATTATATCCTCACCAAAAGAAAACACAATTAAAGCAATTTCCAATCAAGAAAATGAGCAAATATTAATACCAATGGGAGTAATTTTTAGTCGTGCAAAGGTTTCTTGCTCTGGCTCTTTCCTCAGAATATCAGCTGCAATTGGGTCAGGCTGAACACCATGCAGATCACCAGAAATGCTATGAGAACGAATCATACTTGAAGCAGCAATTGGCACTTTCTCTCCATTAGCATTGACATGATCAGGTAAATTCTCATAAGGGTTTTTGCCTTCTGGACCCTGCATAGGGGAAATTGAAATTTAATCCAGTAGCTATTCATACTTATCATTGGACAAAATACTGCATGTCAGCGCCCTGTAATGTACAAAATGCAGCTAAAGAATAATGGAAAAGAAACTAGGTTATACCAAGCCCAAGGGAGAGGGACAAGGAGGCAACAGGAAGAGAAAGAAATAGAAAGAATTACTTATCATAGGAATGATACACGTAATGCCCACAAGTGCATAACATACTTACAACATTTCCATTTGTGTGTAGATATGTAGTATCTAGTTTGACTTTTTCAGTCATATCATCCTCATCATCTGATCCTTCAACACTTTCAAAGGCACTAGCGCTTGGAACAGGAGACTTTGGGGATTTAGGTCTTAAAAGACTTCTCTTTGGGGTACCAGCATGCATAGATTTTCCTGCAACCATATACTTGTGTCCTTAGTCAGTGAAACACACTTGAGGTAGAAAATTTCAACAAGAGGGTTCATCCATTCATGTTGATGTTTTTATGTGGCCAGTGCACGTGTTTCAAAAAAGTACAGTAGAAATCAAACTGTGGGAACAGAATATATATGCTATTCATTCTTCCTCTCTCCTTCCCCCCACATCATTCCCTTTTTCCTTCTCTAAGACTGACTATAATAACAAAAAGCTTAGTGCATTTAAATATTAAAAACAGGAACAAATTAGAAAAACATCTTAATTTTGGGAACTTTGCAAAGGTAATAAACAATTTAATATAATGACTCATATGTATTTATACAATATAATGATGGGCATTTTGACAAAAAGGCTCCAAGAAGACTGATTCTCCAGAATAACTTATTTAGAAAATAAGTTAACATTTTTTTTAAGCATTCTAAAGCTTCAGTTCATTTCCCTCATATTTTATTCTCTCTCTCTCTCTCCCCCCTCCCCCCCTTTTTTTAGTCTCCTTCCCTTTTGAAGTTATGTGATTTATTAGTATAATTCGTGGGAACTAGGTGCACCAATTACTGTCTGTAAACTCATTCTTCATCTCACTTTAGTCCAAAATGTAATGACTCAGATATATTTAAGCTTAAAGTTCAAAAAAATCTCTGTGCTAACAGCTAGGGACTATCAGAAGAAATTTTAATTAGTTTATCCCAATGGCTTCTGCTTGGCAGATGTCCACCAAGATTGGATGACCACAGCTATTTTTGATACTTCATTAAACTCCAAATTATATGACAAATTTTGACAATAAATACAAAATACTAATTTATTGACAAAGAAATAAAACCATAATTCATACTTCACACTTCAAGCAATTGCATAAAGTTTTGATAGAGACAAACTTCACATATATAGTATATCAATATACAAATCGGTAAATGTTCTTTGGGGAGATGGGAAAAAAAAAAAAAAAGTCATTATCCAATATCCTGGTGAAACGGAGAATTGGCTACTAGGTAATCCATATTCCATAGACTGAAAACAAACCCAATCTTAAACAGGAAACTGTATTGGATAGTCTAAAAAAGGGGAGGAAATCTCACTCTACCCAGAACAAAGAGAAAGGTTGTTAAAGGAAAGGGGCACTAGATCATTCCTAAAATCCTAACCATCTTTAAGCTTTATTACAACTGGCTGAAAATTGAGTGCATGGGACTCTTTTTTCTTCCGGAAAAGTTGGATAAATTATATGTGCAAGTAGATATTCCTTACCTATTTCAGTCAATCATGAATCCAATTTAGGTATGGGGACGTCATCTAATATTCAAGAACTGAAAGAGGAAGATAATTGAAGATAACTACAATGTCAAAATCATATGAATAAAGGAATCAAATTTTTCCCGAAGTCCTATCAAATTGACTTCACTTCAGCACTAAAGTAGAGGAATTTTAGCACACACCTCAAACAAGAAATCCCTTCAGCATATAAAAAATCCAAGATTCATACAATTATTAATTAACTATGTGAATCCCATGTATCACAGATCAAAGCTCCAGTAACTCAAACCCTTAGCAAGCACTCTGAGGAATTACCAGTCTTAAAATTACTTCTCATAGAATAACAGAATTGCACTAACAGCATAAATCGCTAGTTAAAGCAAGTCCTAGACCATTACTCAGGAGAAAATACCTTCATGAAGTGTATGAAGACGCGGCAACCCAGCCGGAATACCATCGACCGGCAGGAGGCCGTTCCGCCTCTCATCCCCGTCCATCCCACCGGAGATCATCGTAACATCCGGCAAGGACGCCGAACCTCGCCGGTAGTACCCGTTCCCCTTCCTCCTAGCGTAACCACCATGCCGCTTCTTCAAATGCTGCGGCGAATCGTCGTCGGACACATCGTCCTTCTCCCCCTCCACCGTCTTGGCAAACTCCAGAAGCTGCGTGAGAGTCTTCCGGTGCATATAGTAAGCCGACACAGCGACTACGGAAGCTCCAACGAGAGCCGCCACAGCCAAATGCAAAGCATACGCATCCATGATTGATTACCTATTTACCTTATCTATCTCTCTCTAAATCTCGTTCTCTTTCTCTCTCTACCTCTTCCACAAACTGGTGGGCTTCAGAAATGAGTGTATGGAGCTGAAAAAGGAGTGACTCAGAGGGATAAACCCTACTGAACAGCCCAAAGGGGTAGAGAGAAACTTGGTGATTTCTGTTTAAAATGGAGGCTACTTATGTTCTCACTCCAATATTTATAGACAAGAAATCACAACACAACGTGTTAACTTTTTCTTCTTCGTTTTGGTCATTTTGCCTCCGCGTTTCTTTTTTTTTCCTCTGAAATTTCACTGTCGGCTTTTTGGTGGTGCGAGGGGTGAAAAAGGCAACAGAAAAAGTTATCCCAACCTTTTTTTCTTTTTTATTTAAAAACTAGAAAAGTTAATTTGATATCAGATTTTGTAATAAAAATATAAATAAAGAAATTTAAGAAGTTGTCTTTTAGTTACCATCCAGATTTTTAACAACTTTTTTCATATATTTAAATTTTATTGAAAAAATTTCTAGTCCATAAAAATTAATATGCATAAATCAGCATGCAATGCTAAGTGTAAAAAAAAAAAATCATGCATCTGATACAAACAAACCAGAGAATGATTTATTTTCAACCAAAATTTAACCTTTTTTTCATTATAGAGAGCATCAAGAATTCGGCCTAAGGAACAGCTTCTTTTTTTTTTTTTCAGTTAAGATAAACTCATTGCAAGTACAATATAAAAAAGATTCACCTCTTCTATGTTTCAATTATATTTTTTCTTTTCTCTATTTCAAAAGTATACACTTACCTCATTTCAAATTAAAAAATATGTTATATTGGATTTAAAATTTTAAAAATATATTATCTGATAAATTACATCTTAAATGAAAATTAATATTAATTTTGAGAATATTTTGGTATTTTTAATTTTAAGGAGGTATGTATTTTTTTAAATAAAGGAGAATGAAGTGTAGTTTATCTAATAAAAAACTATTTTTAAGTGGTTTTTGTATGAAGGATATTTTGATTGTTAGATAGTCGAAACTTTATTTATAGAAAATTTGAATATAAGATATACAAATTTCATCATTATCACTTATCATTCATATAAAAATTTTAAATAACATAATTGTCGCTTGAAGCTGGATGTGGCCACCTGCGGATAAGGACATAAGAGGCGTTCTCTCTTGGACTTTGATTCTTTATTGGTTTTGCTTTGCTGTTCCAAAAACAAAAAGGTAAAAATATTATATAAGTTATCTCTTTTTTTTCTCATTTTTTATGTTCCATGCTCAACTTTTTATTAAATTATCATGACCACTTATCAAACCTCATCTTAAAAATTTGAAAATCTTATTACAAATATTTTATAACTTTCATAGAATTCTTCTATTTTGTAAGAAAAAAAAAACAAAGCATTTGTCTTGATTGTAAAATTTTCCTTTTTAAAATCTATACTCTTAACTAATAAATAATTTGCGACTAAAAATTCAAATTTGAAATTATTAAAGTCAAGAAAAATTGATGCATGATTATTATATATTTTTTAGTTTTTAATTCCTTTTTGCACATAAAGAAGATAAAACTTACAATGCTTTCAAATGAGCTTTTATGTTGTCTTGTTATTGTTAACTAGTTCCTTTTATAAAGACTAAAGATACATAACTCTATTTTTAAAAAGTAATATTTTACCTTCCAACCTATTACGAAAAAATAAAAGCATTTAAGTAAATTACACTTTCTTTCTTTTTATTTTAAAAATTTATATTTTTATTTTTTGAAATATTAAAAAATATACATAATACTATTAATGACATTATTAAATTCTTTAAAATATATAATTTATTAAAAATTAATATTTAATTAATATTTATTTTAAGTTTAAAATGATAAATTTATTTCATTTCAAATTAAAAAATATTTTTATATTTATTAAATACTTGTTTAATTATATAAATAATAAATATAAGAGTATTTTGATTAAAATATATAAAATTATAAATTTTTATTTTCTCAAAATGAGAGTAGAATATTTTAAAACACAAAAAAATATAATTTTAAAATATCTCAAAAAGCGAAATTATAATTTACTCAAAGTGTTGTATATTACTTAGAATTAACGTCTAAAGAATCGCATAATTAACTATCACATGATACATTAAGCAATTGAAAAAATTCAAAACAATAGTTAAACACACTATGTATAACTAGATAATTATATGACCTTCAGAGACTATCTATATTATACTATTTTTGAGATTTTTTAGTTATTAATTTTATAAATTATAAATTATATAATATAAAATAAAATATATAATATATAATGTAAAGAGATAAGATAAAAGAGAGACAATAAATATAATAAAAAATTAGATCATAATAATAAAGAATTAATTAATTTTGTATTAATTTAAAATATAATAAATAAGTATCTTATATCTAATATGTATTTAAGACTTCTACTTGTAAAAGCAAGGAATGACCTGAAGACATGGAACACGTGGAAAGTAGAGATTGGACCAGGATTAGTGGAAAAAGGCCAATAGGAAAGAGGGAATATGGGTGGTGGGTCGTGTAAAACGGAGGCGAGTATTGTGTCATTTTCGTTATCCATGCAAATGCAATTGTACAACATACCAAAATCACTTCATTTATAGTGCACACCACATGTTTAAAGGGATCGCATTTTGCATTACTTAATTTAATGAGTGGGTCACCAATCATAATCTAGGAATAAAATGGCAATTCATCAGATATTTTTAATTAATGATATAGAGCGAGTCGAGTCGAATGAAATTATACTTTGACCAAATTTATTTATTTAAAATAAATTGAGTTTAAATACGAATTTAAATTTTAAAATAAATAAAAAATTATAATAAGTTTTAAGTTATTTAATAAATGAGTTGAGACAAAATAATTCGTAAGTAATGTTATATAATTATTTTTATGTATAAAAGTTAAATTAAATAAAAAAGATAAATTACACTTTAGTTTTGTAATTTATCTTTAGTTACCTTGGGATTTAATTTTTGTTCATACTAATGACTTATGACTTTCATATTTTGTACTTAAATATCTGATGATTTAATTTTATTAAAAATTTAACAATGACTGTGACCTGTGATTGTAAAAAAAAGTTTAATTTTTCTTTTAAAAAATCAGTTTTTATCCAAAAAACTGCTTTTTTAAAAAAACCATCATTTTTTTCCAAACAATAAGTTTTAAAAATTGGTTTTCTTATAAAAAAATGAATTTTCTTCCAAGAAAATTAGTTTTTCTAAAATTAAATCAGCTTTCTTTAAAAAAAACTAGTTTTCTAAAAAAAATCAAAATTTTTTTATTTTTTCACTAGAACTTGATTTTTTTTTTACTAAAACATTATATTTTCATTAAAACCTAAATACTAAATGTTAAATTTCAAACTCTAAACTCTAAACACTAAATTTTAAACTACAAACTTTAAACCCTAAGTTTTATACTCTAAATTTTAAATTATGAATCTTAAAGTCCAAGCTTAAACTCTAAATCTTAAATTTTATACTCTAAATTATAAATTTAAACAATAAACTTTAAACTATAAATAAAAAATTCTTAAAAAAAATAACAAAATTAAAAAATGAAATTATAAATTATATAATTAAAAATAATAAATAAATAAATAATTATATAAAAGATATAGTTAACTAACAATATATAATTAAATAATATATTAAATAATGTATAAATATAATAAATTAATCATCATTAAATAATATAAATACTATACTAATATAAATTAATAGCATTTAGAATTTAGTATTTAGGTTCATTTTCTATATTTTTTCTATTTTTAGATTAATTTAGAATTCTATATAATATCTATATTATTATATTATTTATTAATTATTTAGTCTTATTATTTTTTAGTTAATATTTTATTTTAATTTTTTGTATTTTTATTTATAACTATATTATATATTTTTTACATAATATATATAATTTATAATTTCATTCTTTTAATTTTATTATATTCTTATAGGGGTTTTCTATTTATAGTTTAAGGTTTAGAATTTAGATTTATAATTTAGTGTTTAGAATTTAAGATTTAGAGTTTAAAATTTAGACTTTAAGATTTAAGTTTTAGAATTTAAAGTTTAAGATTTGTAATTTAAGATTAAAAGTTTATATTTTGAATTTAAAATTTAGAATTTAGGGTTTGGAATTTGGGGTTTAAGATTTCAAGTTTAGATTGTTTCTTAAAAAAATAAGTTTTAGTGGAAAAATAAAATAAAACCAATTTTTTTTTAAATAAAAACAGAGTTTTTGAAAAAATAATTTAAAAAATATTCTTTTTGAGAAAAATAAGTTTTCTTTAAACAAAATTCATTTTTTTTCAATCCCTTATGTATCACTTGTGGTCATGGTTCAATTTTTAAAGGAATTGAATAATAGGGACACCAAAGTGTAAATGGTACAAATCATAGGTCATTTATTTAAAAAAAATTAAATCACAGGAGTAAATAAGTGAAATCAAAGCAAATTAATAAGAAACTGAAGTATAATTTATCTCAAAAAATTTAACATCATTTAATATATATATATAGAGAGAGAGAGAGAGAGAAATAAATTATATAGATTTTTATATTATTTTTTAATTATGCATTAATTTTTGTATTTATCTAGTTTTTATATGAAAAAAAATATAAAATCACAACATATATTATTTAAAATTTTAAAAATATATAATATATGATATATAAAATAATATTTTATTATTAAATGATCTGTTCGCGAGCTTAATTAATAAACGAGTATTAAATGTTTAAGTTTGACTTATTTAATTACATAAATTTAATATGTTAATCATGTTTATTCATTTAATGAATAAACCAAACTTAATTTAAACTTTTAAACTTTTGAGAAGTTGAATCTAAATAATTCACAAACATGTCGATTCATTTACACTATTAACAACCACCTAAAACCTATTATTTTCAAAACTAATTAAGTTGCAAACCAGGACAACTCGAGTTTGAGAAAATGAATCAGTCTTCTACAACATAATGACTCAATACTTAATATTTGTATTATAAAAGGTATTCATATTTAATACTTATATCTCAAATAAAATTGCTCATAATATATAAATACAAAGTATATTTGTGAGAAAAATAAATAAATTATAATCTCATATATATATATATATATTTATAATACTCCCAATTTTTTAAACATATGAACCTTACTTAGCTTGTTTATAATATTTTTGAGCTTTTTATATTGCATGTTCTTGCATAGGAAATCTAGTTTTAATAACTTTATTGAGTAGATCAAAGTTAATATTTTTAAAGTTGTCTAAATTTTGTGTGTCTTAGACCAGGTTTACACCAATACAAGTTTGATAACTAATTCCTCAAGTATTGCACGACTCATTGTTAGGGTTACCTTCTCACTCATTAGATGACACTCCATCCTATCCCTTCAGGATTGAACCCGAGAGGCGATGGTCAAGAAACACAAACTCTTTATCATCTGTGTCATATCGCGGCACTTTATCAAAGTTTTAATATATATAACATAAGTAATTTTTTATTTTCTTATCAAAAGTTATATGAATAGAAAGAAATTATTCTTATTTATTTTTATAAGTAATTATATAACTAAAAATATATTGGTTTGATTTTGAAAATTTAATATAAATAAATAAATAAATATATCTTTGGCATGTAAATCCAAATAACTTTCTTGGGTTGTTTGGATGTACCTCAACATAAATAAAATTCATGTGCACGTAAAACACAAATACGAAGAAACCTATGACACACGGACTTACTCTAAATTTCATATTATATAAAAAAAAATAATTACTACATTAAGAATTAACAAATAAATACTCTCTATCTCAAAAACATTGAGCTTTGATAAGACAAAACGCCTCCATACGTAAAAGGCTCAACCTTGGTATCCTTTTGAAGGTCATCCCTTGTTGCACTAAAAACCATGAAGCCACTAAAGGTAGAGCAAGTAAAGTATTTTGGCTCATTTGTGAACTCCAGTCTCCAAACAAAATTAGGAGTCAATTTTTTGAAGGCATAATTCATCACATCCTCAATTATTGAACATTTGTCTTCATAAGAAATAATTCCCACCATAATTGGTTATACTTTTATTATGATAATTAAGTACTATATTGAATAATAAAATTAAGAATATGAAATAATATTTAATTTGTAAAATATTCTTATTCAATAGATTCCTATACAATGTTCATTTTATACTAAAAAACAATTGGCTTGATACATGTAAAATTTTAAATCATACATAAATACACTTTTATATTTTAAATTGAAAAAAAAAAGAAGGTCGTCCTTTCTTGTCAATAGCCTTGGCATATATTCTTGTATTTTAAATGCACTCTTATAAATAATAAGCTTAAACACATTTTTAAATTGTTTCGTATTGTAAAAATGTTAATTTAATAATTCAAATTTGACCCTTCGATATTTACAAATAATAAAATTGATTTCTTTTTCATCTTATCCCTATTTGTGTATTCATATATTCTCACTTACCCAACTTATTCGTGTTACATATGTGACCCACATGTAATTAGTGTGACACTAAAAGAATCTCTGGCGCACCACCAACCTAAATAAGCAATATTAGCAATCATTAGTGTTTTGCAAAATAAAGACAAACCAAAAGTTGGAACACACTAACTTAATGCAGAATATAAAATAAACGGAAAAGGAATAATATAACTTAAAATATAGTTTAATATAATTTTTTTATAATCATAAAAAATTTAACTGCATATATATATATATAACTAAATTTTTAACACATTATGAATTCACATATGGTCTTGTGAATTTCTAGTTAAAACATATTCGTAGGACCTGAATTTTTGGTGCCACGTGATATTGAAATGATTGATTGGATTATAATCCAAGTCAGAGTTCAAATTTTAAGGTGAAAATGAAAATATTTTTCTTCAATCTTGAGTTCATTTGTTTATATTTTTTTTATAATTTTAAAATAAAAATACCCCCGATTATTACTCTTCAAAATTTAAACTTTTCTATCAATTTTTTCATAGACAAAGTTTAGTGAAATGTTACTTCAGATTATTTTAATTGCTATGTAATATGTCACTTTTTTGCATTTCATATCTTAAAACCTAACCAAAAAGAATCTAAATTTTAAAATATGATAGTTTAAGAGTCCAAAAAATTGAGAGAATACAGAATTCAATTAAAGTTATATACATAACTATTTTTTCAAGTTTAAATATAAAAGTTCATTTTCATTATTTCATATAGCATACAAACTCGGAGGAAGTTGGAAATGTGAAGTGATGGGAATAAAATATGGAAAAAATTTTATGTATATTTTTTATATTTTTTTCATCAAATTTTTTAATTAAAAATTATTACGTATATGATTTATACATATAATCTTTTTTATAATTTATTTTTTTCTAACTTTTAAATTATTTATATGGTTTCTATAGTTTTACTTAATTTTTAATTTGATTTCTATATTTTAAAAATGTATAATTGAGTCCTTATAATTTTTGGTCCCTAAACTTAATTTTTTTGGTCAAAATTTTGTTAATTTTGAATAATATGATAATTATATATCACCTTAATATTATAAATTTATTTAATTTAAGTCAATCTACTCATGTTACTTAACATAAATTTTATTTTATTATATATATAAATTATTTGTATATTATTATTTATTTATTTTACTTCAATTAGTACTAAGATACTATATATTGATAATATTAACAAAATTTAATATAATATTAATAAAAAATTGACAATATGAACTAATTTAAAAGTTTATTAAATTATAAATATTTAATTAAAAAATTTTAAATTAAAAAAAATTAATTAAAAATTAAAGAAAAGTATATAGATTATAAAAATAATTTAATTTAAAATTTTTTAATATATTTTATTTTAATTAAAAAATATGATAAGTAAAATATAAATAGTTTCATAAAAATTTAATTCATAAAAGATTTGAAAGATGGTTTCACGTTATTAATGCTATTGTCACTTGTCAACATCAGCGGTGGGCGTATAATAGAAGCCGTGGAGCACAGAATCTTGCATATAGTAAATACAACTATTTGAATTTAGATACATTTTTGTTAATTGGGTCGAACTAAACCCGCTGAATTATAAAATATATTTACAAATTATTTTCGTACAATTAAAAACCTTAAGTCTTAAAAAAACAGAAGGTAGAATATTATAAAAATAATAAAATAATATATTATACTATTATTGATTTAACTCAAAGTGAAATTACGTAGCCTCTTTCCAGGATCGTGAGGTTTGGGAATATTCGCATATAATAATTAGAATCTCATTTCGAGGGAGATGCTTTTGTTTGCATATGCGTGCGTATCTATCTTTAATAACTGCCATTTCCATTTCTTAAATTGGAGCCTTTTAAAATGATAAACACAATTCTTGTAAAGCTAAAACAAAAGAATATTCACAAATCATAGCCTTTGGATGGGAAAATAACATTGCACAAAATTAAGATGGAAAAAATTCTAGACGCACAAGTAGGGAGATATAAATAAGTATAACTGAGTTTTAATGAGATTGAACTTAGCTTATTTAATAAATAAATTGTTTGCATTCATTTTATTTAAATAAAATAAATTTAAAATTTAGATAATACTTGATTCATTTTATTAAATAATAGTTCAGATTCAACTCGTAAATATAATTTGTATAAAATTATACAAAATTAAATTAAATAAGTATAATAAGTTATAATTAATTAAAAAAATATAAATCACAAATACATAATTTCAAAATTTAACATCTAAAAATTAATCATAAAAAAATATTTAATTAAATGTAAATTGATTATATACATATTATTTTATATATTACATTAATATATGAATTATATCCTTTTAAAAATTTTATAAATAAAATAATATTTTCATGCAAAAACATAACAAATATAACAAATTTAAAAATAAATATATATAGAAGAGGTATTTATTTTATATACATCAAAAAATTATTTCAATATTTATTATACATGTAATTTGTATATATATTATTTTAATATTAAATAAATTGTTCATAAATTAAACAAACTGAACATCAAATTCTCAAACTCTACTCATTTAATTAAACAATTTTAATTATATATTTATGCTTCTTCATTTAATACATGAACTAAATCTAAACCAACTTTTATACAAGTTGAGCTTAAACTGTTCACAAACAACTCATTTTATTTACACCCAAGCACAAGTCATTATTGTTTCAATTGGACATAATTATATATAAAGCTTCTTGTTAATTTCTTGTAATATTGTTTAATCTATACTTTTTAAATAGTTAAACTATAACTTTGATTTCTCAATTCAAGATCTACACAACATAAGAAATGTCAAGTGTCACAACCCACTTTTTTTTTTTTTTTTTTTTTAAAAAAGAGAAAAGTTTATGGACGAGACCAATTTCTAATGGGTTAACAATATCATGAAAATTTAAATAAAAAAAGAAAAAAATATCATGCAAATAAATTAAATAAATATTTTTGAATAGATTCAATTTACTTAAATAAATAGGCTATAAAATATAAACTAATGAGAAAGTTATGTATACTCATTTAAAATATGCAATATACTTATTTATTTATTTTCTGGCAAAAGAAATCCCAAAACCTCAGAAGAAGAAAATAGAACAAAAGAATAAAGGTTCAATCTTTTATATGATGTAGAATTTTAATTTTTAAAAATAAAATTTATGTCATATGATAAGTATATATAAATGTGTAGAAAATCTTAAAGATAATTAAAAAATTTAAGTGATTAATTAAAGTAATAAATATTTTATTTTTTAAAATTTTGAATTTAACTTTTGTGCATATATAGAAATATTATCATTGGTAAAACTCTATTCTTATAATAAAATATCAGTCAATTTAAATTTTTAAATATCATTAGCCATGTGAGTCATGCTCTAATCTAGCTAGCCAGCACAACCATAACATGAACAAATTAAGTTGCTAGCTAGCTTTGCTGTGGCTTTTGTGATAGGTAGATTAGTTTACGCCATTAACATTTGTCGCAGCCTCAACGTATATATGGCTTCACGCCAACCTAAATAATTGATGCATTCATGGATTGGACCACTAATCCATACATAAATATTTTGGCTTTATGTGCAAGCTAGCTTCTATAGCTAGTTAAGTAGTGCTAGCTAGAGATATTAATTATTATTATTACGTAATCAAAAGAATGGCAGACAAGTTAGTAACTACAGTTAGATATAAACAAATAGAAAGGATCAAGGGCCCATTAATTATTTCCATACGTACTCAATTTGACCTCTTGGACATTATTGCAAAAGGCTTAGAGTCTTGCTTTGTTTTTGTGTCGCAGCCAGGCGGTGTTGAGGTTGATTTGTGACACTATTTGATTTGAGTATTTCTCTCAACATAAAATTGAATTACGATTCATCATGAGATGAAGTTTATACTCAAATTGTCAATGAACAACTGTCTCGTGTTCCATTACATATCGCCATTTTTGTTAAAAATATGAGTATTCAAAAGTTTATGACTAAAATGCATAATTTTTTTAACTATAAATTATGTGTATATAATACTTTTTAATTATAAAAATTAATTTAAAACTCATTCAAATTTTATAATTTATGCAAAAAATATGTCTGTTAACTTTTTTATCTGTCAGTAAAATTAAATTATACTGAAATATAAAAAACTCTTTTAAAATTTAAGTCTTATCCAAAAAACTTCTTTGAATTTTAGGTTTGTGTAAAAACTTCTCTAAACTTTATGCTTTGTACAGAAATTTTTTTAAAATAATTTAACGTTTCTATTATCTGTTAGTATTTTAGATAGAAAAGTTAATATATAAAATTTTTTAGATAAATTACAAAGTTTGAAAAAATTCTAAGTCAATTATATAAATAATTAGAGTTAGCCAAAATTTATTGAAGTTTAAATAATTTACTTCGAGCTAAATTATAAATTAAATTTTATAATATAGATAAAACTCTTTCAACAAAATATATTTTAGCTATAAGAAGTGGCAACCTAAATCTTCTTGATTGAAGCTGCTTCTGGGTCCAAAATGCTTCAATTTTTAAGTTTTAGATCTATTTTATTTACTTTCTTATTTTGACATTATTTCTAAAATTTCTTTTTTATTATGAGTTATTGTCTTATTTAGGAATTCTCATAATTACATTTTCTCTTTAAAATTGAGTTTTGCTCTTTTTTACACTTATTTTCTTGAGTTACATTTGTAAACAATTAAATTTCTCATGGCTTAATCTCAAAAAGATTTGAAAAAATATAATTTAAATAGTGATAGTCCATTTACTTAACCACACATCATTTATTTGCTTTAATTTCTTATATTGTTTAGCCAACTCTTTAGGGTTTATAATTTTTAATTAATTAAAAAAAACATAAAGGTGTCAACTTTATGCACTATTGTTTAATATATGCTGCCTTTGGTCGATTTTATTATTTGGCCAATGCTTTAACCTTTAGGGTTCCCATTTTTTATATAAACATAACAGGAACCATCAAAAAGTGACAACATATAATATTGTTGAATGTTTATGTAGTGGGTATTAGTAATAATAATTTATCAGTATATAAAGCCAACTAAAAGGGATATATGAGTATCACAATTCACAAATAGTTCTGATTTGATATTGCTCTAATTATTCTCATTCTTTATTGTATAGGGTTTCGCATATCTCTAGTGGTTACAATAATTATTAGTGGCACACATGAGATTAGTATGACAAAGAGCTTAAATGTGCTCAAAATATTTCTTTTTGCTTAAAATTATACTATTATGATTCCTTTAAAGAGAAGATTTAAAGCTCATAGAATATATATTGGCTAATACTATTTATATATATATTTATTTATTTTAAACTAAAGAGCCCACACAATGAATAGACGAATAATAATGAATAGTTAAATTTTATTGATCATTGTAAAAACAATATATGTATATATATATTTCTTATACTATAAAAAAATCAATTATTTACAAATTTAGTTTACTAAAAATACCCCTTTGTTGTTTTTCAAAGTAAAAGTTTCTTTCTAAACTAATATCTTTCTTGATGTATGTTTGGAAAATGTACACAATGGTTTAACTTTTTTTTTCTTCTAAAATTTAAACCATTATAAATTTTATTTGATAAGTCACACTTTTTAAGGACATGTCTATTTACTAATAAAAATAAAGTATTAACATATTCTCAAAATTGGCTTAATTATGTGGATCTTAATAAAAAAATTGAAAAGGAAAAAAATGTGTGTGTGTGAAGGTATAAATTGGATTATATTGTCTAGGAGACACCTTGTGTGAAGACATATTCCAAAGTATGAAAATAGAAGAAGGGTATTAATGTCATTACAATAAATGATTAGAAATAAGGAATTAAGGAAATATAAAAGATGACGATTTTTGAATCTATCACTTCTGTTGATATAATATTTATTATTTATTTTACTATCTCAATATATGTAACCATTGTGTCTGTTACATCGCACACTTTTCATAGTTTATAAACCAAAAAGAATATACAAGAGTTTCAGCCACTATTGTGTCTCTCTGTCACACAATGTCATTGTATATACTCTTGATTTGTAATTCTTGAAAGTAGAAACAACAAAGGGTTTCATACAGGGGAGTTTCACATGGAGAAGAATAACAACGTACATTTCAAGTGATGACGATGATTATAAAGTTTTTGGTAATATTTTATATATATCATGTTCAAGTTCTAACTAAAAAAGTTTTTTTTTTTTTGACAATAATCACATTAGAATTGAAGAATATTTTCCTAAAAGTTACATTTCTATATTTACGAAACAATTTCAATTTTCTTGTTCTAAATCATCACTTATTAAGCCTTATATTGTTCAATCTTTAAATTATTGTATCTTCTCATGCAACACTTCCTTTAGAATTCTAACCTTGTTCATCATCATTCAAAGTCACAACTCTATTTTCTTTCCTCATCGATTTGTTTTCCTTATTTCCTTTGAAACCATAGTCATCTGAAGAAAAGGAAACCAATTGATTCGTCCCTCAATGGAATAAAGTAAACTGAAATTACTATTCAAAGAAACAATTTTCTCTCTGTTTTTGTGTTTTTACCATACTCTATTTTCATGTGGTGTGACTTTTTGTATTCTGACCTTTCTGTATTCATCTCTTCAAGAAAATAATTCTCTCACCACTTTTGATTCTCACTGAAATTCTCTTACTCGATTGTCATACTTCAACTTGGTGCAATTCAAAGATTGCAAAATGAACAGAAGGAGAGAAACTTGGGAATTTCCGAACCCAACGAAGAAAACAGAGGAAGCAAGGAACAGAAGGAAATGAATTCCATCGAACGCAGTGAAACAAATTCTCTGGAACAAGTTCATCAATGCTTCATCAATTTTGAAAAGGGTTTCCACTCAAATTCATGGTTCACTTTTACACATTAGTTTGGACCAACATAAACTTTTAGTAGGGATGATGTTCTATATGGTTTAATTTTATTGGACAATATAAAAATAATGTGGCAGATATATTATATCCAATAATTTCTCAAATGTTATAATAAAAGTTGAAGGATAAGATCCCATTGGATTTGCTTTTATGTGGGATGGATTCTAAATAGGACATTGATGGACAAAAGAAAGACTAATGTGCTTAGTGGAGGAGTCAGGAATCACATTCTCCTGCTGTGGCATAGGAATCCTAATTTTGTTGGTTAAAAGAGAGAGAGAGAGAAAAAAAAAAAAAAGGCTAGGTGATCACCTTTATATATAGATGCATATTTCTTTTAGGTATGTTTGGGTGGAGAGAAAAGGAGAAGGGAAGAAATTAGATAAGAAAATGAATGAGGAGAAAGAAGAAGAGAGTTAAATAATATTTTCTTTGGATAAATTTTGTCAAGTATTTATTATTGGTTTTCAAATGAAAACATTCTTTTTCAAGATCCAATTTTATAATACTGAATTGTAGAAAATTTCTATGTTATATTTTTATTGAAAAGTATACTAACAAACATTAAAATCTGTCCTTAAATTTTGTCCAATTTTCTTTACTCTTGTTTGGAAAAAATTTTTCTTTTAAAGGATGGAGAATTTGAGAGGTGAATTGAAAATTCTCCCATACTATTTATTAGTGACATTGTCAAGTACTAATAAATATTTTTGAGAAATTAATGACAAATATATTTATTAATTGAACTAGATTTATACGTAATTTTTTATATTTTTGTTATTAGAATTCAAGCTCTCAAATTAAAATAAAACATATAAAAAAATTTTAAAAAAATTAATCATTAAAAAAGTAAATTGTATAAATCATACTTTTGTTAATTTTTTATTAAAAAATTTCATAAAAACTATATATAAAAACTATACCTAATTGAATTGATTCAACAACCCTTGACCTTTGTTCTAAAAAATAACTTGCCTTGTAAACAATTTTTTTAAAAGTTAAAGTGCTCAACATGATTACCTAGTTTGAAAATTTTGAAGTAAATATTATATCTAAATGGAGTTTGGTAATGATTTTACAGATCCCAAATGAAGAAAATTACATTTTGAGAACTTTACAATATAGGGGGATCTTAAAAGAATATTTTTAAACATTGTAATATTATTTGTTTAATGTTCAAATCATAAATTATGACCAAAAATCGCTTTCTAAGAGATCTTATCAATCCAATGACAAGGTTAGTGGAATGGAAGCAACTTTCTCTTGGTGTACCAATTGCAATTATGTTAAACATTCCATTTTAGGTGTAAGATTACGTATCCGAAAATGATTTGATAATATTATTACATTAATGGAAAAATATAATTTAATTGGAGTCTGAACAAAAATAGGGAAATGGCCAAAAAAGTCAGAAAAATACGGCAGTAGATTTGTTGATCGTTAAAAAATGAGAACAGAAAATATTATTTATATAACTCAAAATTCTCATAATTTTCACAATTATTTCAAGTTGTGAATGTTTATTCCATATCCCTTGAACGTTTTTCAAACTGATGTATTTAAATTTAGATATAATATCACATCTCAATTTTAAAGCTTATGAGAAAGAGTTCTTTGGGCCAACATTAATTGTATATGTTTATTGTTTTGGACAAAAACATCAAGCATATAGGAAGCAAGCCGTAGGGCCACGTTTTTTTGGGTTGATAATGCATGGCTAATACCCAAAATTCTGAAATGGGCCTCCATGGACTTGGCTCATAATATACTTAGTTTTAAGCCCAGTATTATTATATTCTCGTTCCCTTTCTTTCTGAGAGAAATTTTCATTTTTAAGTTTTAAATTAGTTAAATAACATAAAAGATTATATCATTTTAATAGACTCTTAGTGAAAAATTAGACGTAATTAACCATTTGAGAATGAGTTCAACCCATTTTCCTTCATATCAAACATTATTAAAAACTATATATATATGTACTCTTACAATAAAAGTAACACATTTATTACATTTTTTAGTTTATCATTTTAAGGTAAATTAAACATAAACTTCAATCATTGTAAACCAAAATAGACCACAACTCCCACCTAAAAAGAACAAAAATAGACCATTCCAAGACCGAGTTTTCCCACCAGCATTATTCTATACAATTCACCACACGGTTTCCAAATTGCTTTTGAATCCGAGACAACAAGATAAAACGACTTCAAGTGTAATAATTGGTTAAAACAAAGCAATGAGTAATCTTAGAGGCCCACGTAGACGTAATCATATTAACTTGCATACACTGTAATACACCTTAGTCGCTCTCTTCCACAACACGAAGAGAAATATTTTTTACTTGGAAAGTTTATCACTATGCCAATATAACCAATGCTATTTGTCTCTCCGCCTAAAGAAGCCGAAGCCGTTTGTCTCTTCTCAGTCTCTGAAGCTCCACTTGCTCATATCTTCAATGGCTTCCATACTCAATATGGTTTCGGTTTCGCCCAGAACGTTATCAAGTACCAGAACTCCTCGAGTCCAAACGCGGCCTTATCTGGCGCCAATTTCTGTATCGTTCACTAGTAGGTTGCCTCAATAGAGCTCTTTTTGTTGCTGAGTGAACTATTGGGTGCTTAAAGACCCTTTTTTGCTCCTTTTAGAATTCTACTTTCAAGCGTGCTAATCGTGCTTTTGTTTAGCTTCTCAGCTACCAAATGCCACCAAGAGTTTCTGTTTTTGAGCTTTTGCTCTGTGTTTTTTCATTGGGTGTGATAATTGGTTATTTTACGTTGTAGGGCGGAGATTACAGATTAGAGCAGCGGAAACTGATACAAATAAAGGTGAATAGAGATTTCGTGTTTTCGGTTTTTGCTTTGAAGTTTCATTATAGTAATTTCAGAGTGGCTTATTTTGGTGGTCTGAGCAGTTAAATCTGAGGCACCGGACAAGGCCCCTGGAAAAGATGGTTCGAGCTTTAATCAGCTTCTTGGTATTAAAGGAGCTTCTCAAGAAACAGTTAGTCCGCCATTTTTTGATCTTCTTCCATGTCTTTAGTTCAATCATATCAGACTTATACTTAATTATTATCTCTTGATTCCTTTAGTAGGGATTTCTACTTTGTTTGGAAGGAGAGAAATTGGAGTGAATGACTTCAAGAGGAATGAAAATTAGGGGTGAAAATTATATTACTTAACCGAAGAAATATGGGAGAAATGAAAATGTAGAGAATGTTTAACATGAATTTGACCAAAATAGTATTCTCAAATAAAGAGAGATACTAAAGAGCAAATTAGCATTTGAGCTTGTTGTATTTTAAATTATATGGTTATCCTTATAAAAAAAAAATCATTTCCATAAAATTAGGCACAGGAGAATATGTAATTTTAGAATTTTCTCTTCATATTTCATTCCCCTCATTTACATGACATACAAATAAGAGAATTAGGTAAAAAAAAAAAAAACCCCATTCTACTTCATTTTCATTCTCCCCATTTTCTCGTATTGCTCCCCAAGAAAGGTTATATGTCAGACTAAAAATCAGTGAATTGAAAAAGTCAACTTTTCTTAATACAGGCAAAAGAGTGACTTGATTTAATTAAGTTCAAGTATTAAATTTCAGACAGAGTGGGAGGTATTATTGAATGCTCCAACTTTAATTTTTATTGATGCTAACAGGGCTTTTTAATCATGTCGTTAGTCTGTTATAGCACCTTTGCTTGCTTCATATTAGAATACATGAGAGTTGTTGCATAAACTTCTGTCATAAACAGCAAATTTTTTGTCACAAAATTTGGACAACAAAAAACTAAATGCTTAAGAAGAATTGGAAATTGCTGCATAATCTTCTGCCATAAACAGCAAACCTTTTTGACGTAAAATTTAGGCTGGAAGAGACTAAATGCTTAGAATATTGAAGAAAGTAAGTTTTAATCCTCAAAACTTTGACATCTGGTGCTACACTCTCATTGAGAAGAAGCGTCTCTCTTTGGAGACCAAGGTTTGTTAACAGAGACATCATTTTAATCCCCTATTACCATTGCACTGTACACTCTAACTTAAAGAATATTTAAGGACAAATGGAGACTGAATGAAGAATTGAGGCAGAGGTGTTCAATTATTGGCTTTGAAGTAACAAGCTGTATCCCCTTTTGCAAACAGATTGATCTGGATTTTTTATGGGAATTAATTCACATATGCTAGTTTAACCTTCATGCTATTACTGGTGCATTTTTCTCAACTTGGCCATAAGACTGCTAATACTTCGTCTAAACTGACCTAACCCTCCAATTGATCTTAATTTATTTTGGTTTTGAAATACCTTATTGGCAATGCAATTTAATACAGTTTTGTGATCAATGTAATTTAACATTTGAGACAAACAAATTAAGTGCGATGGTCTTCTAATAACTTAATTTCTCTAATACTTACTGGTGTCTTGAGTATTTTGCTTTTATTCATAGTAAAATAATTAAATAAATATATGATTGTGCACCATTCAAAACATGTTTACTTATTGTTCATTTTATAATATGTTTTGCAGAATAAATGGAAGATTCGTCTTCAACTTACAAAGCCTGTTACTTGGCCTCCATTGGTTTGGGGTGTCGTATGTGGTGCTGCTGCTTCTGGTACTTCCCTAAGATAATTTCAAAACATTGACATGTATTCTGATTCATCTAGTATAATTCATTTTTACCAGTTGTTCTAATTGTTGCCTTTGGCAAATTTGGGTGTAACCATCCATCCTAGGGAACTCTGTCAACTTTGCAGGGAGATTGCTCAGCTTTGATGTGTGTTTCATCTTGGTTTTGTTTTCTTTATTTTATTTCCTTTCACTGCTTTCATTAAGAGGATAACTTATCCTTCTTCCTTGTATTCTTCTAATAAATTTTCTTTTTTTTTTTTTTTAAATAATCAGTTCAAGGAAAAGAATATCTTGTACATGGACAAGGATCATTGTATGAAACTTTGAAAACAACTTATTGATGTTTGTCATCTTTAAGTTTTGAAGTAACTGTAAAAAATCAACTGTCAGAGTAAGAAATCATGGAGTGCAGGCTTTACATTAATAAGTTATCGCCTAACTATTAATTAAGGGCCACACTCACATGGATAAACATAAGTTTTCTTAAGTCCTTTCTGTAAAAGGTAAATCCTTTGCATAACCAGTAGATTCAATGATTCATTTTATGCATAACAGATGAACTATATTTACCAAAAACAGCGTGGTGATGTTCAAAACTGGATTTGTGGAGGCTGAAGTGTGCCTGTATAGGTTTCCCATAAATAACTGATGTGCTTGAGAAGTTTGGAACCTACAAATGTTAGCTAATAATTTAGTGTTACCTATGTGGTGTGTAAGTGTGTTGTGAGGCAGGCCATTAAACTAAAAGAGGAAATCATATTGCAAAAGATGTCAAGAACCAACTTTCCCAAAATGAAAAAGCTCTAGGTAGAGGCCCAAGAATTTTTTTCATAATAATTATCTGTAACGATCTTCATGTGAAAGCCCTTGGGGCTCAAAACATGGGCAAAGCAGTTGTCTACTATTTCTTGTGTTGAACTTGAAACTTGATTTAATTAGAACCATGGGAGCAAGTGAGCAGCAATGATGTTTCTAAATCTGTTATCAGAAAAGGAAACTTAACTTGGTTAATAAAACATCATGTTACTGAGTTGTTATTAATCTTTAGTTCTTCACTTGCTCTGATTTCAAAGTTCTCCATTCTGTGCTTCAGCCTGTAACTTCATGGTATGCATTCATTGTATCTGCACAACTTCTCCAGGTAGTCAGTGTTTTGAAGAATTCTGTTAACTTGACAGGAAATTTCCACTGGAATTTTGAGGATGTTGCCAAATCAATTGTGTGCATGATGATGTCTGGCCCCTTCCTCACTGGATATACACAGGTACTTTTCTGGTTGAGATAAGTTTTAGTGCCCCTTGTTGGGTAAGAATCTCAAACTAACGTAAGCTTGGTTTTTCTACCTGTTTAATTTGTTGAGACTCTGAATGATTGGTATGATCGGGAAATTGATGCAATTAATGAACCTTATAGACCAATTCCTTCGGGGGCAATATCGGAGAATGAGGTATGTTGTTTATCTAACTGAGATCCATGCAATTTTTCCTGTTCTCACTTATTTAAATTTTCATTTAATTGCTTAAATTTCTTCAGGTTATTACTCAAATATGGGTGCTGCTACTGGGAGGTCTTGGTTTGGCTGGTTTGTTGGACATATGGGTTTGTACTCTACGCTATGGTCCTATTTTTCTTTTATTTCCTGTAAACTGTAGATTACAGTGAAGCTTGATTCTTTAAAGCTTCTCCTTATAGGCAGGGCATGATTTCCCTATAGTTTTTTATCTTGCTGTGGGTGGATCATTGCTGTCATATATATACTCTGCTCCTCCTTTAAAGGTACTCTTTTTTATTCCTCCTTTTGTTCCATATAATTTCATTTTAAGTTTATTTCTTGATGTTAGCCATCATACTTCCCACACCACTGCTGGATATCTTTTTGCAACTTTGACAAAGTTTTATTTGTGTCCACAGCTAAAGCAAAATGGATGGATAGGAAACTTTGCTCTTGGAGCAAGTTACATCAGTTTGCCATGGTGCAATATCTTCTACTTTGATATCCTTTAGCAACAATTGATTTAAAGCATTACGGTTATCAACATGCAGTTGTGATTGACAAATCAGTTTAGTCTACATCCATTTATTGAGAGAAAAGAGTTGCTGACTATGCATTGTAGTTGACTGTTATTCACAAGATACAAAGAGGGCTATAGAGGGGGTTTTATTCTGTAATTCACATTTTCTAGAAAAAAAATTATTATTTCTAACTAACATTCAATTTAAGAATGTTAAAGTGATGGCAATAGGAAATCAACTGGGTACGGTCTTAGGCATTTTGTTAACCAAAAAATAATGTGGAATTTGATCTTCTTTATTTCATTTACTTCTAAAGACTCTTTCGTGGGCTTGTACCGCATGCCATTAGTTCTAATAACCAGGTTCTTAATGATAGGTGGGCTGGTCAGGCTTTGTTTGGAACTCTTACACCTGATATTATTGTTCTCACGCTCCTATACAGCATAGCTGGAGTATGTAGCATGTGCAATTCAGAATTTTGTTATATTTGGTATATTTGTCAAATAAACTTTATAAAAGGGTTTGTCATATTTTTACTTTATTACGTGTCAGTTGGGAATTGCCATTGTCAATGACTTCAAAAGCGTTGAAGGGGACAGAGCTCTAGGACTTCAGGTCTCCTGTTTTTTTCTTTTTCATATTTTTTCAGTTGATTAGCCGACCCTACTTAGTGGGAAAAAACTGTTTGTTGTAGAATATTTTTTGTTGTTGATACTTTTTGTTCTTTTAGAAATTCCAATCATGCACATTAACTGAGGTAATTGCTGCTGACTTTTTTAAAGTGACGTTTCTTTTCTTCTTTTTTTGCCCAACAGTCACTTCCAGTTGCTTTCGGCACTGAAACTGCTAAATGGATCTGTGTTGGTGCTATTGACATAACACAGTTATCTGTTGCTGGTACATTTTGATCCAATGCCTGTATTTATATGGTTTTATCTCTAATATGTTCTCTTAAACCACTATAATATTCGTTTGTGCTTTCATTAGCCAATTTAACAAGAAAATTGGAGACTTGATTCAAGGTTGTTCACTGTATTAACCATAAAAAATGTGCTTCTTACTAGGTGTAGATTTTTTGTCTTTTGACTCTGGATTACATTTATTATATAGTTTCTAACTTTGACTTAAATGGTTCATCCTCTGCTTAAACTTGAGTTAGGTCTCTAGCACTTGATAGTAAAGAAAAGAATCTTGCTTCTTACTATGAAAAGTTAAAAGTTGAAAAGACAGTTGAAGGTCTTGCTATCAGCATGATGGATGATGCCAAGCATGCAAAGTAGAAGCACTAGTAATGACGCACATAACTTTTTTGGTTAATTATTATTTTGGTTTCCATAGTTTCACTAAATTTTCTGTTTAGTCCCTATACTTTAAAATTTTTTAATTTAATCCGATGCCTTTAAACTTTTGTGAAGTGCTGTTAAATTTTGTTGTCATTGCAAATCATGTGTCATCTCTTGGCACTCTAAATATACATGATTTATACTGAAAAAAGGAATAAAAGTAGGTAATAAAGTGAAATAAATTCCAAGCATGCCTTGTGATGCAAATAACAAGTGACTTGGGTGAGATTTTCATAGGGATTAAAAGAATGATTCAACTTAAGTTCCTAGGGAAAACAATGACATGGAAGTCTCATAACAATGGATCATTTTCTTAAAGCTTTTGGAACATTAATGATGACAAGAGGACAGCTAAATACTCATTCTTGTATATATTCTTTTTACATAAATAAGAGATGGCTCTGGCATGACTAGCTGCAGACATTGTCCTTGTCTCTGTTTGGTTTTGGAGCTAATATTTTCATTGGAAATAAAAAAAACAGTTGAGATAATTTATTGATTTGAATTCTGGTAAAGCACTCATTTTCATGTTGATCAAGACTTTGATGCACCAGAAAAGAAAATCTGGTTGATTTTTATGCTAGGAGCTTACTGGCATTTATGGCTGCAGGATACCTTCTTGGAGCAGGTAAACCATACTATGCATTGGCTTTACTTGCCTTGATAATTCCGCAAGTCATTTTTCAGGTAATGCACAGTCACAAAATTTTAAATTTTGTCCCTTGGGTGGTGTTTAATACATGGGGTTATCAATTTGCTGAGTATTGGAAACCTATTTCTTAGATATTTTACAATAAAATATATGAAAAATTCCCTTAAAAGATTTGTTGTCACTTCATTTATTTCGTTAGGTCTCTACAAATTGAATGGGAAAATTGTGTGTAATCATTTGAACTAGCTAAATATTGCGTGCTAAAGTTGTCCTATCCAGCATTCCATATAGTGGCATCTTTGATCTTACTGGTTCTTATGCCTTGCAGTTGCAGTACTTCCTCAAAGACCCTGTGAAGTATGATGTTAAATATCAGGTATATATTCACTATTGGACTTCTAAGAACTAGCTTACACTGAATTAGTACTATTAGTTTTTTATGCATGACTAAAGTGAGGCTTATATATATTTCCATTTATAGTCTCAGCCATTAAGGATAGAATGTTGGGTTTTTTTTAATAAACTGAACAATAGATTTTTTTTTAACCTTTAATAAATCAAGGATAGATTATAGTTTACCTTCCTCTTTGGTTTGTTTGATTATCCCTTAGGGTCTGTTTGAAAATGAAGAGAAGAGAAGGAGAGGAAATGAAGGGAAAGGCAAGGGGAGGGATGAGAAGGTTAAGTGATAGTTTGTCCTCCCCTTGTTTGGATCCTCCAAACTTTTTCAATTTAGGGTAATTAAAAATTAACAAAGGAGGAAGGTTATGGAAGGTTAACATAAAATCCTTCAATTCTTTCTCTCAAAATTTTAATAACTAAACAAGGGAAAGGTTACTAAATTCTTCCCCCTTCCCTTCCCTTCCCTTCCATTTTCCTCCTCCCAAATAGACCCTAAGAGTTTGTTTGGGAACAAGGAAGGGAAGGGAAGGGAAGGGAAGGAATTGAAGGAAAAGAGAAGTGAAGTGAAGGAATTGAAGGAAAAGAGAAGTGAAGGGAAGGAAAGGTTAAGTAATAGTTTCTCCTGTCCTTGTTTGGATCTTCCAAACTCTTCTAATTTAAGGTAATTAAAATTAATAAAAGGATAGGGTTAAAGAAGGTTAACATAAAATTCTCCAATTCTTTTTCTTCCAAAATTTTAAAAAACAAACAAGAGGAAGGTTACCACATGTTCTTCTCTTCCCTTTCCTTCCCCTCCAAAATCCCCCTCGCAAATACACCCTTAACCATCTTGTAGTATCTAAAATGCAATTTTGGACGAAAATAATCATATGAATATTAAAATGATGAACTTTATTTTAAATGTCTGTTACACTTATGTTTTGAAAATTCTTTTTCCTAGTTTTGATGAGCCCATTGTTGGGATTAAGTGGATAGTCTCAATTTTGAAATATCAGCTTAATCCTAGTGGTAGCTTTAAAAGACTATGAAACTTCCCTGAACATAAGCAGCATAATTTTAAGAATGAAATGTTATTATTTTAACTTCCACATGATTATTTTTGTCAAAATTAAGATTAAAAATACTAGAGGGTAATTAAGTGGTAACAAATGAAACTGTGGGGGAGTTGAATGATGCACTTTAAACCACAGTAGGCCAAACTGATTTTGGGCCAACCCTAAAATCAATATTTTAGAATTATGGAGTGAAAGGAAATAATTATAAATACGAAGGAGTTGTTTGTGTTTTAAAGAATTATAAATGAGGGAAACTTAAAAAAAAAAAGATATTTCTTTTCACGATGGGAAAAGTAAATTTTATAATCTAATAATTCCTTTTTTACCTTGTATTCTCATTTTTTCCACTTTTCATAGCTCAATATTTTTAGTTTGCATAATCTGAGTGGTTTTAATTATGTTTACAGGCCAGCGCCCAGCCATTCCTTGTGCTTGGTCTCTTGGTTACAGCTCTAGCAACTAGCCACTAGTCTTCTATGTATGTGCAAGAATTACAGACAGGCCTGGATGGAGAGAATAAATATGAAACCAAAATGACACACTGGTAAGAAAGAAATTATCAAATACCAGATTGGCTTTACCCTGCCAAAAATAAGTCTGATTGAAGGCTTTTTCTCTTGTTCTTATTACCCCTTTTTTTTCCCCTGGCTTTTTCATATCCTTTTTTCTTCTCAAATCCACTAGTTTTGGGAATTTTTGTTTGCGGGAGTTTAGGCTGAGAATGGGTGTCTTTTCTAACAAGAAATTATTTGTGTACCTATGCTGTTTGTTGTTATATATATGGATCGTTTTATAATGCAATTTGTACAAGTTGCATCCATGTGCCACCTTGGATAGTTAAGTTGCATTGATACACGATGTAGAATTTACTAGTCCCACTAGTGAGAGGGAGAATTTGGTTAACTTAGTTTTTATCTTTTATTTTTCGTTGCTCAAAATTCTATGTAGAATTTGCGGAAGGAATCTTTATTTCAACCTGTGTCACAAATGGTTTTAATTTAATTAGCGGACTTTCTTTTTGCTTAGTCATCAAATATGGTAGCTAGAAATTGTTTATCTGCGTAAATTTAGAACGGAATTGGATTTTTTACGGTAGTCTTTACTTTTTTTCTTTATCTCTCTTACTCAACTACAGGTGATCCATAGACATTCACAACATATCTTATTGTGAAGAATTGGTTTATTATGAATGAGAAGAAATTTAGGGCATGAAAATATTTGAAATCCATGAGAAATTTTTACTTCATGGTCATAATTTGATTTACACACGGGGAACTTACATGTAATATGGTGAAAACTTAATTGGTTGTGTAAATGAATTATAGAAGAATTCATGTAATATGTTAAGAATTTTTTGAAATCAAGTACATGAATTGTAGAAGAAAAAAATAAAAACACAGGACAGAAGACATGTATTGAGAGTTTAGATGGAAGTTCCTAGAACGAGGTTGGATACCCCCTTCCCTTTCCAGCCTCATATTGATGCAAGATGAAAGTAATTACGTCAATTCCACGCTTGCTCATGCTTTGATCTCACCATCCTACTTCATAACCATTACGGCATTACCTCATCTCCAGTGTGATCTAAAGAATAGTATTAAACTAAGTTGCCTATTCCATTGCTATATGCGGTTAAATCTTCAATTTACAAGAAGAGGATATACATATATTTTGACTTATTCTTAGTTTGTTTCTACTATATTAGGATTAAGGAGGGATCAGTTTGCAAATTCCATTGCTATAAGAGGTTAAATCTTCATTTTATAACAAGAGGATATACATATATTTTGACTTATTCTTTGTTTGCTTCTACTTTAATATTAGGATTTAGGAGGGATGAGTATTGCCAAATAATAATATGGTGTTCCACACGCCTCACATTGTCATTGAGAACTTCTTGCAGCAAGTTAATAACTTCAATTTCCGAGATTGGAAATTTAATATACTTTATACAGTAAATAAAGTTGATGTTGAGAGAGAATTTGAAGGTATACAATGGGGTTTGATATGCATACGATCGAAGAGAGTAAAAGGCAAAAGAAATTTAATTACTTAGTTAATATAACAAACACAACCCATGCATGCTGTACGTACGTAAACACATGGCAGAAGGCCAGGCACATACGAACTTTATTACTTAATTCATACACACACACACACACCCCGCTACCTCGCAAATAGTTTTTATTTGGGAAATCAACAATATATAGCTATTACGTGGATGAGTGGATGAATGGGTTCAGTCATTGGTGAGGAAGTTGCCTATGGTTCATTGGTGACAGCCCAGACGGAAGTTCCCTGAACGGCGCCGTCTTTCAGGAGTTGAGTGAGGCCAACGAAGACGGCAGGGTATGGGACTATAGCCCAGTCGTTGGATATGACGCTATGGCTAGCCAAGAGCTTATGTTTGGGGTAATTAGAGGCTACGCTGTTGAAAATGTTGATGACTCCTTGAGCATCATTGACAGGATAATTGTTAGGCTGATCGTGGATCTCTGGTAAACCACAGTGGCAAAAGTGTTAGGGTACTACTTGTGCAGTGGGACGTAGTGGGAGGTATTCGTGGAAGGAGATGGAGCTATGGAAGCCACACTGATAGTTTGTTGCTTCATGAGGTTCTCTATCACCGTCCCTATGGCATCCACGGAAGTCATTGGCATTAGTATTGATTTTTGGGTAGTAAACGTCCATAACGTCCATCCCATTAATGTCACGGTCTCTGGCAAAGGCTAAAACAACATGGATTTCTCTCGAGACACAACTTTTGGAGACGCTGCTAGAATGAGTTATTGCTGGTGTTGCTCGATAAAAGGAATCCATTTTGAAATCAAAAGGATTATGATTCGCTCAAGATCTTTCTTTGATTGGGTTTTTTTTTATTATAGTGTCACTCACAGAGGTCTGAGGCGAGACGAAGCCCTTATATAGATGCTTGCTAGATCTACATGATCGAGTTACGTAAATGATGTCACTGCCCTACGTCATAACCATTACCTCATTCATCTCATATCTCTATATATTAATTAGGGCGTTGCTACCTGCTATGATCTTCTCAACCCTGGATTAAAAAAGTTTAAGGAACAAAATAAGGACAGATTAAAAAATTAATATTTTTTTTTAAAAAAATGACCTGATGGTTGTAAAGTTTGAACTCTCAAAAGCTTGAGCTTTTTCGAAGTGATTCCCTAAATATATGTTTTAGGTTGCTAATGAATTAGGATAACTAATGAACTTTTATTAACTTATTAAATTATGAAGAAACTCAGTGGTTATGATAAATAGTCACCATGCCCAGCATGTTAAATTAATACAAATTATTTGACCAACAAAGACTATGAATACTATGAATTCTTATAACTGGAATCCTTCTTTAGTTTATTTCTGTTACTTTGCATTAGTCATGCCCACTCTGTTCTTTTACATTTTTATGTTATTACTTAACTTCATCATCAAAACCCCTTTAATTTTTTGCATTGTTCTACCTTGTGTTAACTTTATTAATTAAGAAGAAAACTTAGTAAGCCAATCTTCCTGTAATCGACCCTATTCACCACTACAATATTACACAGTCAAGAATTAGACTTATTTAATTTGTTAGATTACGACACTTGATATTGAACTCTTAAGAGATCAACCTTCCCTCATTTTTTTTTTCTCTCTCTTCAAGAGGAGAGAAAGAAAATTTTAAAACATACTTTTTTTTTAAATAAAAAGAGGCAATAGTATTGTTTCCTAGTCTAAAATTTTTCCATCTCCTTCTATCTCATCTTTAAATCTTAATCAAGTCAAATCTCTATTTTGGATCCATACTACTTATTATTATTAAGACAAATCTCTCTGTTTCTCTGTTTCTTCACAATGAACCCACTAGGAACACTTATTCTCATTCAGAAACACTTACTTTTTATTCTATTTTGATATTAATTTTAAAATGTGTCAATCCCTTCTAACTATATATCCATAGTTTTTACAATCGGTTAATATATTTTCATAAATATATGAAAAGCATCAATACAAAAAAAATAAATGCACTATATCCATTACCCAACGAAGGTGTATCAAATAATTTTTGAAGGAGAAAAATTTTATTTTGATTCTTGATAGATATTGTGACCTTTAATTTGATTATTTATAAATTATTTTTATTAATTTAATTTTTAAAAGATAAAAATACTTTTAATGTTATTCTTTTAACTAAACGTAATCTATAATTTTTTACTTAATATAATATTAAAGTATAATTTAGTTGATGACATAATTGTTTCACATGTCACATATTAATCTACATAAGATAAAATGTTAAAAAATAAATCAAAATTTTACAATAGCATATATACATAAATTTTTTGCATATTTGACTGAAATTTAAGAATTATAATTGATTTAAATAATTGCATACATGAACTTTTTTTAATATAATATGAATTATCTACTACATATAATTTTATATTAATAATAACAAATTTTAGTAAATATTTTATTAAATGGGACGTCAAGACATGAATGTAATTCAAATAAAAAATAATATTAAAGATATTTTTATCTTTAAAAAAATTAAATTAATAAAAATAACTTGTAAATAATTAAATTGAAAGTTATCATATTTTTTAAGGACCAAATTTTTTTTCATTATAAAAATTAATTTAAAACTATTTATTAACTTTTTATTTAAAATTTTAATGAAAATTATATAAAATAAATCAATTGAATTTTTTTTGTGCTGAACGCCTAGTGAAGTAATAAATAGGGGAAGCCTCACTTTTCTCTGTTTTCTATAAAATGACTTCAACAAGACTTTTAATTTTATGCACAAAACAAAGGCTTTATGAACTGTCATTAATTGTGAATAATTTAATTAAAATTTTCTATCAACTAGTCATTATTTTTTCTCAATAATTTAATTTCATTGCACGCACTCTTGCTTATGCCATGTATGATGTCACTGCCATACGTCATAACCATTACCTCATTCATCTCATCTCTCTCTCTCTCTCTATATATATATATTAATTCATTTTTTTAATTATTTGCTCACTTGCTGATTATATTTAATTAACTTCCTTGATTAATTCTCCATTCCTGTGCCTTTTTTTAATGCTCATTAATCTGACATACAAAATTTTTTTTAAATATACGTATTGTACAACTTTATTTATATAATTTTTAATTTTAAAATAGTAATAATATAAAGATGTTGAGCTTTTACAAAATCAAGGGTAAAATATATTTTATTTATTTCAATTATGTTTATATAATATATTATTTATTTAAAATTTGATTTTTAATAAATTATTTTTTAAACTATTTAAAATATTGAAATTGTATTTAAGAAGTTTAAAAATTTTATTTTATTTTTCTCTTTTAGTATTCTTTTGCACATAATATGAAATTAGATTAGGAAAGAAAAGAAAAATAAATTATATGATAAGTATATGATTATTAAATTTAATTCTAAAAATAATAATTTTTAATATTTTAAATAATTAAAAAAATAATTTGTTACAAATTAAATTATATCATTTCTTTCAAAATATAACTTTTTATATTTAAATTATATCATTTTATATATAATTTTTCTTAAAGTTATATTCTTTAATATCTGTATAGTATAATCTCTTTTATTATAAAAGAATGAGTTATTTATAAATTTAATTTATCAAACTTATCCTTCTATTGTTTTGTAGTTTATTAAAATTATTCCTCTTTTTTTCTCAAACTAATGTCTCTTAAGTGGGGTAGGGGTATTTAAAACTAATCCAAATAGATAAAATTAAACCAAAACAAACTAAATCGATTAAAAATTGAAAAGAATTGATTTGGTTTAATTTTTAAAATGACAAAATTGAATGGTTTGATTCAATTGTCCATTTATAATTTTTTTATTTGTTTTTAATTAAACCAAATCCAACCATTTATATATATATATATTAATATTAATATTAATATTTTAGTTCATAATAATAAAAATTAGAGGATCATTTGTAATTATATTATATAGTTATTACTCTTATTTATGTTATTTTAAGCAATTGTGGATATATTAATACTCTGGGAGATGAGAATATTTGATATAGTTTTATTAGATAATATAATTAATTAGTTGTAATTTTTTCTTATTAATACTGTTAGAATCTTGATTAAAAATTTAGGATTAATTATTTAATATAATATTATAATTTTAGTTTTGAATCTCTTAAAACTATTTTTTAAAATTATTATTTTAGACTTTATAATTATATATAACGTGTAAAAAAGTTAGAGTTTTGTTTAATATATTCTAAAATAAAAATATCAAGTTAATATGAACTGAACTCACTTTAAAATTAAACTAAATTGATCTTAAAATTAAACCAAATTGACTAATAACAAAATCCACAAGATCCACATCCACACATTTAAAAAATCAATTCTATTGGTTCAATTTAATTTTAAGACAAAATCAAATCAAATCACATATTTGAACACCTCTGTTAAGTGTATGTCACACCCTTTAAAAACATGTTGACCATTAACTAATTAATGACTTTTCATATATATTTTTTAAACTAATAGCTCTTAAGTAATGTGTATTCATGATATACACAATTGTTTAGTTTTTTTAATTATTGTAACTTTTTTTTTTTAACAAATCACACTCTTTAAAATATTTCTATTCGTACTATCAAAAGAATATGTCTATTGACTATATATATATATATATATATATAGCTAAGATCATACACAATGCCTCAATCCAAAACGACGTCAGCAGGTGCTAGATCTTACTGCTATATTGCTCCTGGTAAGCTCCTTTTATTTGTCTTGACGCCACCTTTTATTTGTACAGTCACCGTTGTCATAATTTTGAATTCAGCCCATCAACATTTACGTTTTCTAATCCAGAAATGGTTTTTCTTCAGAAGATAAAAAGCATACATATAAGTTTAGTTTTTTACATCGTCACTGGTTTTGGCATAGACAAATTGTGCTGGTTGGCTTTGTTTTTCGAGGTCATGTCTTGTAATTTTTGTATGATTTACAGCTCCACTTCGTGAGTAAGAAGATAACCTGTTATTTGAATGATTGAATATGGTAAGTAGAGTAGATTCGAAAGTGCTTTTTCCTATAATATATTTTTTTGATACCAAAAAAAGAAGCTGGGGTTGTGATTATTACTACCCAGTTTGTTGTCAAAACAAATTTACACAGGACCATGCGATTTACTATCAAAACAGATGTTTATTTCCTCATTTTGTTTATCCTTGTGACATGGGTAAGAAGCTACATTCGGAACTATAACAACACATTGTCTTCTGAAGTGCTTGACAGTCGTCTCAACCTTCAAGACCAATGCATTGTTAATAATTGCTTTTGCTTTCACAAACATGACCCCTCTTGATCGCCCATGATGCTTATAGAATCCAATGAGCGATAAAGAAACTTGGCCATTTCTCCAAATCATGATGAGGATCTTCCTTCCAAAGATGATGGCGGCACCCAAAACAGTATGTGATGGACTTTGTCTTGCAATTTTATTAACAAAAGATGATTCTTTTTTCTTCTGCTCATTGATGATGGAAAAACCAAAGAAAATAGAAGATAATTCTTGTACATTCTTTCGTTAGAATACATATGGTTGGTTATGGAGACTTGTCTGGTTTTTACTTTGTAGTAGTCATTCTATTACTGATAACTTACTAAATTTCTCGTCATATGTAATTTTCTTTTGGAAATTCAGCATAGTACCATTACTGTACAGTTGGCAATACCATTATTCAACCTGTATCTTGAATCTTGATTATGACTCTCAAACTGATTCATGAACTAATAAATTTATTGCAATCAACAGATTTCAGTTCATTTATCGGCTATATATATATATATATATATATATATATATATATATAGATATATATATTTGTTTTAGAAGAATGATTTGATTACAAATTTAGTTTTAACTTCTCAGTCATATACTTCAAAGATGAGTTTAGATTATTTGCAGTTAAAAATTAGTGTATTTTTTTATAATAAAAAAAAGATAAAAAAATGATTCTTAATTTATTTAAGGTAGAACTTTATAAATATGAGTTTTTTTTTAATTTTTCTCTTATTACAAAAAATTATTTCAAAGATAAAATTCAAAGTTATATGTCTACTCACTAATAAATTTTCATATATATATATATATATGTATTATAATTTCTCTTTAATAATCTTTAAAGGTATATTCATTAATGAAACACATATCTATTCCATAATAATTATATATATATATGTATAGCCAAGATCATAAACACAAATATTTATTGTGTTAAAAAAAATGGAGAATATTAAAGAACGCAACAGCAATAGTGTCAACGTTAAGAGAGACAAATTATATGCACCTTTTAATTTTATTATTATTATTATTATTATTATTATTATTATTATATTATTATTATTATTATTATTATTATTTCCTCCCTCACTTTTTCTCTGTCTCTCTCTTCTTTCTAGGTGGAAATAATTATGTATATTAATTATAATCAGTAATGTGCAATAACGTCGTTTTCTCTCTTTATGTTTTATGCTTTGTTCTTTCTTGTTGGCTCTGTTATAAGTTTTGAATATTTTTTATCATATTTAATTTTTCCCTTCCACGTACACAAATTCAATTACTATCTATACTTATTTTATATACTATTAAATATTTATTAAACTATATTAAAATATGTTGTTTTACTTATTTCATTAATAATTAATAATAAAAGAATTATATTATATATATGCTTACTAAAAAAATAAGACAATACTTTTCACTAGTTAAACTAAAAAAAGACTTTATGCCCCTGTTTGTCTATAAAAAAAAAAACAGATTTTGTGTAAAAATAGACTTTGACTCTAATAGTTTAATTAAAATTTCTTTTTGTAATTGGAAAAAACTAGTCGCTAATTTTTTCCCAATATTCACTTTCAACGATAAAAGGACACATATATCCCTTCTAGTGTTGTAAAGTGAATATTGTCTCACTACTTTCTACATGATAGAATTAAGTAATTTACCTGATTTTTTATTTTTTTTATATATATATATATATATCCTCTAGTATATTAAACGAAAAAAAAAAGATTTTGATACTCAAATTATGAATAATTAATTAAACTTAAAAAAACGTTTTGAAATCATTTTCAATTTTATCTTAAATTTTATTTATCGTCAATTTCATATTAAATAATTAAAAAAATGTTTCAATATTTTCCTAATTTCTATTGACACCAAAATTTGCAATGAAAATTTTAATTGATTTGTGTGGTTAGTTTATATTAACATTTGACTTAATTTCGTAATCCAATAGTACAAAAAGAGCCCTATTTTTATTTTTTAAAAAAATCGTAGTTGAAACTGTGAAATTAATTCTTGCTACAAGGATATGCAAATAACTATTTTGTTGAATTTATTTTCAATATTGCATTTTTTTAGTGATCATTTAATCGTATATTGGACGGGCCACTAATTTCTCTATTACCAATCGCCATATCTAATTAACTCCTGCAAATATTTCTTTTCAAGTGACTTAGTATGCACTAAGGTGAATGTTAATTTCTTTTAATTTTAAAATATAAAATTATTAATATATTACTAAATAATGGAAGCAATTAACGAATGAATTACCAGAGTTGTGTAAAGCGGTGGTCAACAATGGCCTGAAACTTGCTCATAATGAACAAAATAAAAAAACGTCGAGGGAGAGATTACTCTTTGATTACACTTTCAATGTTTAAGTAAATAAAAGAGTTAGAGAGCGAGCGAAAATTAAGTAAATAGAATACTTAATTACGTAATGAATATTAGAAGATGACTATGTGGTCAGCATGGTATTATCAATCTATTTAAAATTTTTATTCTCTCCACTTTCTCTCTCCTCTCTGCTCTCTTCACATCAAGTGTTTTTTAAAATTTTATTTTATTTGAGATAAAGATATGATTTTAAAGATAAATAATTAAAAATTTTCAAAATTTTTATAATATGGATAACGGATAAGCCACGCATCCTTTACACGTTACATTATCTTGGCCACTTTGGATAGGCTTCTTAATTCTCTCGTCCTGCTCAATGCTTCCTCTGCTTTGAGGTAGGGTTGAGTTTGGGGGTGGTTTAAATATAATTAATTTATCAATCATTTAATTAATTATTTATGACCTAATTTTTTTTTTTAAAAAATAGGATAATACATGACTCAAGTCTCATTAATTAAAGATTAAACCTAACCTCTAATTAGTCACCAAAAGAAAAAAAACCTAACCTCCAATATGATTAACCTATTAATTATTAGCAAAATTTAAATTTGTTAAAAAAATGAAAAAAATCTAAATTATTCTAAAAACATTTTACATATAAGTTATTTAATTACTTTTATTAATTAAATCATGTTGGATAGTGAAATTATGTCAAACTTTAACATGAATTAGTTAAAGTAAATATTTTAACAAAATACTTCAAATAGCCCTTGAATACATTATGAAAAAAATAAGCTAATTAATAATGGCTCAAAAAAAAAAATTTGAACCCTTTCAAAAAAATAAAAATAAGCCCTCAAGGTTTGGTTGGGAGTTCTGAAGAAAATGAAGAGAGATGATTATTAATAGAGTAGTGTGGAGTGAAGTGGGTTACATAAATTATTTTATTAATTAAAAATTTTTAAAAAATAATTAAAAATAAATTACTCTCTACTAATTAAATATTATAATATAATTAATAAAGTGTGATAATTTAAAAGATTAAATTTACTAACGATCATAAACTTTTAAATTTATAAGAGTATGAAATTTAGATTATTGAGTGATTTATGGTAATTTAAAAATCATTCTAAATCCAGTCCACACTATCTGTTTATTAAACATTTAACCTCTAAAACACTCCACTCTTAAACCATCCTCCCAATCAAGCTCAAGTTTTCAGAACCATTATCAATTAGCCTTCTTTTATTTTCTATGATTTGCAAGTTGCAACATATATAGGCTGGGGATTGATCCATGAGAGTAAAAAGAAATAAAGTTTTACTTAGTTCATAATTCACATAATATAATAACAAGCACAACACAACCAGTACGTACATGTGAACACGTAAGGTACGTACTTTATTATTTTATTCATACATATAGTAGGCATATATATACATAATATAATAACAAGCACAACACAACCAGTACGTACATGTAAACACGTAAGGTACGTACTTTATTATTTAATTCATACATATAGTAGGCATACATATAGCAGACACATGCACCAAAGGGATATTGATCCAACGATGTTTTATTTAATTTATTAGTGTTCAGTGATCATTCTTCGGTCGTAATAGTCCAAATGGAGATTCCCTGAACGTAACCATCTTGGAGGAGGAGAGGAATGGCACCGAGGAAGATAGGCAAGGGGACTGCGATCCAGTGTTTCGGTAGGATGCTATGGCCAAGCAAGAGCTTCTCGTTGGAATAATAATTAGAGGTTATGGTGCTGAAGAGGTTAACGAGGCCTTGAACAGTGGTGATGGGATTAGCCTCATCGTGGGACTGATAAGCCACAGTGCTAATATAGCTCATGTACTGCTTATACAATGGGACGTAATAAGAGGCATTCAGAGGAGTACATGGAGCAATGGAAGCCACAGTGATGATTCCTCTAGTCATGAGGTTCTGTATGACCGTACCCATGGCCTCCACGAATTCATCAGAGCTAGCAGTGATGTTGTGGTAACAAACATCGATGCCATCCAGTTGGTACATTTGCATTATGGTTGTGAGGGAGTTGGTGGCATTGGTGATCCACACGGACTTGTCTCCGGTGATAGTGAAAGGGTATTTCTTCTGGCTTTGGCTATAGTCTCCGACGCCTAAGAAGAACTTGACAGGAGAAGCAGGGTTGCTCTTGAAGTTGGAGATGACAATGGGAGTGACTTTTTGTTGGTTGAAGTAAGCAGTGAATCTTCCATTTGTGGATTTGCCATCCTTGTCATAGTCCCTAGCAAAAGCAAGAACAATGTGAATTTCCCCAGGGATAGACATGGTTTGAAGACTCTTGAATGAGTCGTCATTGGTGTATACTCGGTAAGTGGATGGCGTCGCCATTTTCAAATTATTGAAATGGAAATATTGGAAATGGAATATATATTGAGGTGAGGACACTCCCTTCCCTTTGTGGCCTTATATATATAGATGAAACATCAAGATGAGTTACTTGAATTCCAAAGCCGTACTCCTTTTGGTACATTGATAGCCATCCTACTCTATATAATTTTAATGCCTTATTAGTTGTTCCATTTGCCCACGTCTAATCATAGGACCATAAATCCGTCCATGTCCATGAATCATAAATATTTTCCAACTAATTAGCTTGCCTTCATGATCATGGGGACCATAAATCCATCCATGTCCATGAATCATAAATATTTTCCAACTAATTAGCTTGCCTTCATGATCATGGGGACCATAAATCCACCTTTGATACATAGTCAATTGTAGCATTGATACACGATGTACAATTTACTAGTCACAATAGTGACGGAGAATTTGGTTATCTTAGCTTCTTTTATTTTTCGATGCTCAAAATTCTATGTAGTTCGCAGAAGGAATATTGATTTCAATATTTTCAACCTGTCACTTATGTTTTAATTTAAATCCAAAATACACATAACCTTCTCTAAATATTAAATAAAATTTTTATAATGCAATTATTTGTGTTGCTATTTGTTGTAATATATATATATATATATATATATATATTGTTGGGATTTATAACAAGATTTCTGAAATTTTAGTATTTTATATATATTTGTATGCATTTGTTGAAATTATTTTTCTTTTGAGAAAATTTAATAATATTTTTTATTTGTTTATTAAAATTTTTTAAAAAAATTTATATTAATCTTTCCCTTTTACTAATTTTAATTACTTTGAATTAAAAAACTTTTAAAAATTCAAATAAAAAAATAATCACTTAACATTTTATTTTTCCTCCTTCTCTTTTCTTTTAATCTTTTTCTTCCTTTTTTTCTCTTCATTCCCAAACACACAAGTTCTGATATCCTGACCCAAGATTCTGATACTGAAATCTTTATTGAAGGCAGAATGAAAATATGGTAAATAAAATTGATCATGCAACATGGCCGGATTAACGTGCTTTCAAGGTTAAAAAAAAAAAAGATTCAGAGTCATACCTTTCCGTACGAAGATGAGATGAAGAGTTATTGGGATGTCTCTTCCTTTCACTTCATTGCCCCAAAAGGAAGACATTGCATTAATTACTTTGTGAGTTGATCATGTTATCAAGTTTTAATCATCTTTGAGCTGTTAGGTGTATAGAATTATTAGTGCTAAATCTCTTCCTTTCACTTCATAAACCCAAAAATCTATACACCTGTGGGTTGATCATGTTCTTAAGTTTCAATCATCTGAGCTATTCGGTGTATAGAATTAATGCTAGATCTCTCCCTCCCAAAATTCTATACACCTGTGGGTTGATCATGTTCTCAAGTTTCAATCATCTGTAAGCTGCTAGGTGTATAAAATTAATGCTAGATCTCTTCCTTCCAAAATTTTACACACCTGTAGGTTGATCATGTTCTCAAGTTTCAATCATCTATGAGCTATTAGGTGTATAGAATTAATGCTATACACCTGTGTATTGATTAATATAATATTTATTTAATTTTTTATTTTAAATTAAGTATAACATATATATTTAAGAATTTTTTATCATATGTAGTAGAGGAATTGGTGCAGTAGAAAACAAGTTTAAATATATATATAATTAAGATCTACTTATATAATTTAGAACTTTTTTCTGAAAAATTGATTTTGTTAATTATTTTAAAAATTAAAAGAGTCTAAATCCTAATGACTGACATGAGCATTGAGGATCCAAATGGATATAAAATTATAAATAAACTTGCTTTCACTTCCTTTCACTTCCTCCGTGGAAAAAAACCTTAAATAATTATTATTTATTTTATATAAATAATATTAATAATATATTAAATTTAGACATATTATTATAATATAATAATTAAAATTTTGTTATATAAATTAATAAAAAAATTTATTTTTTGGTTGAAATCCCGGTATATGAAAATTTGTTGGACTTTGATTAATTTGATTGAAACTAGCTAAAATTTTATGATGGAAGTTGAACTCTTCTAATAATTTTTTTTTTATACACAAGATGTAAACTTGAGATATATAAAATATAAAAAAATTTAGACATATTGGTATATTTATATATATTACCAAAGTGATTATTATTATAAAAATTAATTTATTTTAAAATATAAACAGTTGTGTGTATATAAATTATATAAATATTGATTGGTCTATAATTATATATACACTAATAATAATAAATATATGATAATTATTTAATTTTACATATGAGCAATAATTCAGTTTAAAAGAAGATTTATATTTGATATATTATTTTATTATTAATATTTGATTACTATACTAAGATATTACTTACAAGTTAATTAATAGTTTATCCAAAGATAAAATATTAATGAAGTATCTTATATCTTAAGATGGGGTTTACCTTTATTCAAATTTAGTATTTCATTTTGATTTGTTTTGGTACTTATGTGAGTATTTTTGTTTTGTTTTGTTCTAATTTAATTTTTGGTTCATCGGTTAATATAATTGCCAATATTAAATTAATCCCTATGCTAAATGGTATGAATTTTAAGGCATGGCAAGAGAGTGTCCTAATCACTCTCAAATTTATGGACTTAAACTATGCATTAAGAGTTTATAAACTGATAAATCTCATTAATTAGATTTCTTCACATGAAAGGAGGGAGATGAAAAATAATGAAAAAATTCTAATTGTATAAGTCTAATAATTATTAAACATACAATTTCAGAAGCCTTTAGGGGTAATATGTCTGATCAAGTAAATATGACCAAAGTGTTTTTGAGAAGAGGTTTTCTAATAATGAAAAGACTGAAATTAGTACAATCTTAGTAAAACTTATTTCTTTGAGCTCATCTTGGTTTAAAATTAAAGGTATTTAAGTTGGACTTGTCTGAAAACTTTTTAGTGTATTTGGTTTTGATATCTCTTTCAACAAAGTTAAGTCAATTTATATTGAGCTATAATTATTAAAAGGGACTTTGGTCACTTAATGAGGTCAATTCACATTATATTCAAGAAGAGGAGAGATTGAAGTAAAAAAAGACATCTATATTAGATAATCTAAAATTTTTTTATTTCTCTTTAAATATTAAAAAAATATATTATTTTTCAAATATAGATCATCTAAAATTTTTATATTTATATCTATATTATATTATATAATTTTAATATGTATAAATATATAAAATTAATAAATTATGATGTAACTTTCTGTTTATATTTAAAATAAAAAAACTTCCAGTTATAAATTATAGAAGAGTGATAAATTATTTAACTTTTTACTCATATTTAAAATAAAATTTCAAAAAATTAATGTCATTTAACGAATGCTAAACCCATTATTAATATATAATAAATATATAAAAGAGTAGGATAAAGAAATTTCAGGGAAGTAAAAGGGGATAGTCATAGAAATTTAATTAACTTTTTATTTTTATTTAAAATTAAATTTTAAAAAATTGGGTTGTTCGATCTCACAAACCATAAAATATAGGCATATGAGAAAGTAAAGAGTCAGAAGGATGAAAGTTAATTATCGGAGGGTGGAAAGATATTTATCTTATCACTTCTGTTTAAAATTACTTTTTTAAAAAAATAACATGTACAGTGATATACTAAAATAAAAACTCTTTAACGTGGGACTTGACAGACATGACTCTCTCATATATGTATTAACACCATATATACGTGCTTTCATAAGTAGATAGAATTTTTTTTACATATATTATGAATGTTATATATATTTCTCTAACATGTTGGCAACATCGCGGTGCAGGTCGGAAGATAAAGTCGTGGCACACCATTATTAGCAAAAGGATATTTTTATACCTTAATTTAGGCTGTCTGGTTTTGAATAATTCTGCTTATTCCCCATTTAGGCACTTAAGTTTTTTTTCTTCTTTTTTCATGTATATATCTTGGTAATATTATTATTTATAAAAAATAAGTTAATTATCAATGAGCAATTGGTTATATTAATAAGTATTATATTTTTTTTAAATAATATAAATTTAAATTTTTTATATAAAAATACTTTCATTAAAAAAGCACTCTACTTTTATTATGAGACTTGTAGATTTAAAATAAATTTTTTAAAACTTGATAAACTTTTAAATATTAATAATTTTAAAAAATAATTAACTTTTAAAAGTTCATCAATTAATAATATTCTTCATGAAAAGGTATTTGTATTTCATTTAACTATTTTTTAAAATTAACTTATATTAATATATATATATTTATCATTGAACTAAGAAAATAATATTTTTCTGATCTCTGAATTTGAACCTTAACATAGTCAAATCGATTCACATCTTCAAATTCAAACTCAAGAAAAAATTTAAAATGATTACATGTTTCTTTATATTATCACTTTTCTACGTATAATCTCATACAAATAGTTTTATATATTACATTAATAATATTATATAAATATGATCAAAATAAAATTTTAACAAATTTATTTTTACAAAATTATCAAAACAAACAATTTATATATAAATATTAAAACTAAATAGGAAATTTTCATGTAAATAATATAATTTACATATTATATATAATATAAAAATAATATTTTAATAATTTATATTGAATAGATTTAAATTCAAATTGTCAAGATCTAAATTTTGAGTTCCTAACTAGTGTATATACTTATCATAATACTTATTAAATTTAATTAATTTAAAATTTTTTTATTTCATAATAATAATATTCAAATATTTTAATTCTAACTTTTAAATTTTTAACTTTCATTTAAAGCTTAAATAAATTTTGGAAAAATTTCAAGACGTTTAAAATTTAGAATTTAGAGTGTAGCAAGTTCTGATATCTGACCTGATACTGAAATCTTTATTGAGGGCAGAATGAAAATATGGTAAATAAAATTGATGATGCAACATGGCCGGATTAACGTGCTTTCAAGGTTTAAAAATAAAAGATTCAGAGTCATACCTTTCCGTACGAAGATGAGATGAAGAATTGTTGGGATGTCTCTTCCTTTCACTTCATGGCCCCAAAAAGAAGACATTGCATTGATTACTTTGTGAGTTGATCATGTTCCTAAGTTTCAATCATACGTGAGTTGTTAGGTGTATAGAATTAATACTATGCATCTGTGTATTGATTAATATAAATTTATTTAATTTTTTATTTTAAATTAAGTATAACATATATATTTAAAATTTTTTTATTATATGTAGTAGAGGAATTGGTGCAGTAGAAAACAAATATAAAAAAAAATATAATTAATATCTACTTATATAATTTAGAACTTTTTTCTGAAAAATTGATTTTGTTAATTATTTTAAAAATTAAAAGAGTCTAAATCCTAATAACTGACATGAGCATTGAGGATCCAAATGGATATAAAATTTTAAATAAACTTCCTTTCACTTTCTTCACTTTACGTCATCGGAAGAAAAGGATGCTACTTTAATTGCATTGTACATGAGAGATATTGAGGATCCAAATGGAGATAATTAAAGTATGTGGGACATCTCCTCCGTTCACTTCCTCCGTGGAAAAAAACCTTAAATAATTATTATTTATTTTATATAAATAATGTTAATAATGTATTAAATTTAGACATATTATTTTTTATAATATAATAATTAAAATTTTGTTATATAAATTAATAAAAAAATTATTTTTTGGTTGAAACCCTGATATATAAAAATTTGTTGGACTTTGAATAATTTAATTAAAACTAGCTAAAATTTTATGATGAAAGTTGAACTCTTCTAATAAATTTTTTTTTTAATCCACAAGATGTAAACTTGAGATATATAAAATATAAAAAAATTTAGAAATATTGGTATATTTATATATTTTACCAAAGTAATTGCTATTATGAAAATTAATTTATTTTAAAATATAAACACTTGTGTATATTTAACTTATATAAATATTGATTGGCCTATAATTATATATACTTGTGATAATAAATACATGATAATTATTTAATTTTATATATGAACAATAAATTAACTTAAAAAAAATTTATTATTTTATTATTAGTATTTGATTATTATACTAAGATATCACTTACAAATTAATAGTTTATCTAAAGATAAAATATTAATAGAGTACTTGATATTTTAATATAGGTTTACCTTTATTCAAATTTGTATTTCATTATGATTTTTTTTACTTATGTGAGTATTTTTTTTGTTTTATTCTGATTTAAATTTTGCTTCATCAGTTAATATAATTACTAACATTAAATCAATTCTTATGCTAAATGGTATAAATTTTAAGGCATAACAAGAGAATGTCCTAATCACTCTCAGATTCATGAACTTAGACTATGCATTGAAGGTTGCTAAACTCATGAATCTCACTCATCAAATTTTTTTATATATCTGATCAAGTGGATATAGCCAAAGTTTTTTTGAAAAGAAGTTTTCTACGAGTGAAAAGACTGAAACTAATACCATCTTAACAAAACTTACCTTTATGAGCTTATGTTGCTTCAAAATTAAATGCACTCAAGCTGAGCTTGTCTAAAGATTTTTTAGTGCATTTGATTTTGATATTCCTTTTAAAAAAGTTCAATCAATTTACGAAGAGTGATAATTTATTTAACTTTTTACTCATATTTAAAATAAAATTTCAAAAAATTAATATGTCATTTAATGAATGCTAAACCCATTATTAATATATAATAAATATATAAAAGAGTAGGATAAAGAAATTTTAAGGAAGTAAAAGGGGAGAGTTATAGAAAGTTAATTAACTTTCTATTTTTATTTAAAATTAAATTTTAAAAAATTGGGTTGTTCGATCTCACAAACCATAAAATATAGGCATATGAGAAAGTAAAGAGTTAGGAGGGTGAAAGTTAATTATAGGAGGGTGGAGAGATATTTATTTTATCACTGCTGTTTAAAATTACTTTTTTTTTAAAATAACATGTACAGTGATATACTAAAATAAAAACTCTTTAGCGTGGGACTTGACAGCCATTATACTCTCATATATGTATTAACACCATATATACGTGCTTTCATAAGTAGATTGAATTTTTTTTTACATATATTATGAATATTATATATGTTTCTCTAACATGTTGGCAACATCGTGGTGCAGGTGGGAAGATAAAGTCGTGGCACACCATTATTAGCAAAAGGATATTTTTATACCTTAATTTAGGCTGTCTGGTTTTGAATAATTCTGCTTATTCCCCATTTAGGCACTCTAAGTTATTTTTTTTTCTTTTTCATGTATATATCTTGGTAATATTATTATTTATAAAAAAATAAGTTAATTATTAATGAGTAATTGGTTAAATTAATAAGTATTATATTTTTATTAAATAATGTGAGTCTGAATTTTGTATATAAAAATACTTTCGTTAAAAAGAACCTCTTATTACGAGACTTGTAAACTCAAAATGAATTTTTTAAAATTTGATAAAATTTTAAATATTAGTAGTTTTAACATAAATAGTTAATTTTTAAAACTTCATCAATTAATAATATTCTTCATGAAAAGGTATTTGTATTTTATTTAACTATTTTTTTTTAAAATTAACTTATATATATATATTTATCATTGAACTGAGAAAAATATATTTTTCTGATCTCTGAATTTGAACCTTAACATAGTCAAATCGATTCACATCTTCAAATTCAAACTCAAGAAAAAATTTAAAATGATTACATGTTTCTTTATATTATCACTTTTCTACGTATAATCTCATAAAAATAGTTTTATATATATCATTAATAATATTATATAAATGTGATCAAAATAAAATTTTAAAAAATTCATTTTTACAAAATTATCAAAGCAAACAATTTATATATAAATATTAAAACTAAATAGGAAATTATCATGCAAATAATATAATTTATATATTATATATAATATAAAAATAATATTTTAATAATTTATATTGAATAGGTTTAAATTCAAATTGTCACCCAAATTCTGAGTTCATGGTCGGCGCATAGATCTATCATAACACCTACTAGGTCTAGCCAACTTAAAATTTTTTTCATCTCATAATAACAATATTCAAACATTCTAATTCCAACTTTTAAATTCTTAATTATCATTTAGGGCCCAAATAAATTTCGGCAGAATTTTTCCTAAAAATATAACTTTTCCTCAGTTTTACTATAGCTCAAACCACATCAACAATCATTACAATTCAAAAATAATACAACTGGTTATCACAAGTCTGCATAAATTTTCTATTATGTCCACATACAACTAATCTAATACTACGTTTGTGATAAATTGTGATATTATTAAGCCTGTGAGATTTTAAACTAAAGCCTACCCAAAATAAAAGTATAACTCTATTAACTTCTACTTTTCAACTTGAGGTTGATCTGAAAATGTAAAGTAAGGAGAGTAAGTCACACAGACCTAACAAGTGTAAGATAAAGAAATCACACAAAATGAAAAACAGACTCACAAAGTTTTTGTGCATCATAAAATAATTAAAGGATTATAAAGATTAAACCATTGTCAATCAATTCTTATATAAAATTTAAGAGAAATGTCACCATAATAATATTCTAACAGAAAATACCATTACTAATTAAATCCATACAATGTCAAACATCTCCAATATAATTTTTATAAAATTCACACAATATTTAATACTTTCAAACAACCCCCAATCACCTCTAGTCTCCCTCTGTACTAGGATAATCCTTCCGCACCACCAATCACTTGTTCCTTTAGCCGCACTATGACAACCCATTGTGCATGCACGCGCTACAGTCACTGTACCTCCCATCGCACTTGACAACCCATCAGTGCCATTAGTCACTTGTGCCTTCAATCACACTATGACAACTTACTGTGCATATGTGCACTCTAATCTCGTACCTCGCATTGCACAAGACGCCTCAGTCCAGGGTAACACCAGAGACAACATCTAATAGCACACATATCATTCCATAATCAAAGAAGGAAATTATCACCACATCTTTATTTCCAGATCACACAGATCGTATAGCACACTTTTATCATCTAATCAAAATATAATTTTCACATTTACTCAATCTAACTTGAGTTTCAAATAGTAAATTTCAAATATTCAGAAAATATATAAATTTCCTGTATTTGATACTAACAGTCACAAAGACATAGAATCCATAAACTCATCACAAATTCAAAGACAATACTTATCCTAATTGTTTCCCATGGCTGTCTAGACAAAGTATACAATTTCATACACAAATAAATTCATATTCAGTTCAAAACAGGTAGGAGATATTTGACAACAGTATGTCCTTTATCAAATACTCACTTGAAAGGATTTGTAACAAAATCCTTACTTTATTGGCCCAGCACTATTTTCTCAATTCCTCCTTTTTGCTATTCAATTTTTCTATTTTCCTTCTTATTTGATAATACACAAGGATGTTATTATAATATTATTCTGTCCAACCAACAAGAATAAAATATTCAAATATTATGGTGTCTCACCGATAATTTAGATTACTTTATATCCGTTAAATGCTTGGAAATAAAAACGGCCGCTAGAATACTTCTATAATTCAGGCAAGCTTTTATACTGCATTTTTCAGAGTGTTTAGGGTACACCGACTTTAAACGGCGACAAACGCCTGAAGTTGGTTGAAAATGTAGACCAAAACACAAAGATGATGAATCTGAAGTCAATACGGCAAAATACAGCAATTTAACTACAATTTTTTTGGTGAAACATAGACAATACGACGAAGACGTTTGGCTCCAATTTGGGTGCGTGGTGGTGTTTTTTCGACGGGTGACGGCTGGCCGAGGAAGAGGACATCCTAGGCTAACCATTGGTAAAGGCGGTGTGGTCGATGGTGGCAATTTTTTGGCCATTTTTCCCCTCGATAATGGTCATTGAAAAACAAAGAAAATGCTCAGTTTCTGGATATCGCCGATTGGAGAAGACGTCGTGGAGGCTTATCAATGATGCAGCGCTGTCGAAGGTCCTGCGCTAGCATGCTGTGTGGCCTCAAATCAACATCGGCAATGGTTGATAGAGAGAAGCACATAGAGTTAGAGAAAAATAAGGAGAAAGAAAGAGTTGCGATTTTGAAGGTGAGAGGGAAGGAAAAATTGGGTTTTTAGGATATTAAGGACATTTTGGTCATTTATCAGTTTACTTTAGATGAATTTTGAACGCATTTTCTAATTCATACTAAAATATGGAATAACATAGAAGAGATTGGGATACTTTTAAAGTATCTTAAACCTCTCAAAAATATCTGTTAAGTTTCTTAAAGTAGCTACAATTTTCTTATCAAATACAATTTTATTTTCAAAAATTTTTTAAAATTTGAGTCATAATTTCAAAATAATTTACTTGTTTCATATTCAATAAAATCTCCAAGTTTTCATCAAATTTTCTCAGTTATTTTAGCTACTGAAGTATTTAAATTAGCAAAATATTTGGGTCATTACACAAATTAAGTATCACCCAAAACTATCTTTTAAGACTTTTATAAATAAAATAAAATAAACAAACATTATTACGTAGGAAAAATGATTACATAAACAAACATTACTATTAAAATAATATCATATTGAGTGTTTGTGTATAAGTGCAAGAACCAATGTTAAGCACTACCAAGTATTATAAAGGAAGAGATTGTTCAAGTCTTGATACAAACAGACTATACCGGTTCCTCGTGAAGTAAAGAATGAATGCATTTTGATACTCTCAAAATTGGTTCAAAACAGGCGAAATTAAAATACACTTTAATATAATTATGGGCACAAATCATAAATTGTAGAGTGGTACTGACAGCTAAAATATCAATCTTGAGTCCACAAAACAATTATTAATCCATTAATATAATTAAGTTGCAATTTATTTAATTGGGCGCAAATTTTAGGAAGTCAATGATCCTAAACAATTACGGTTTCTAGTGTGGGCATTGGCAAATTACTAAACTAGCCATCACACACCAATAATTAATGCATCTAGATGCTCACAATAAGGTGGCCATCGATATACTATTATCTCATTCATATATTAAAATAGTATTTAATTCAAGTATTATATAATTAATAAGATACTATAATATAATATGAAAAACGCAGGAAGAGAGCCTGAAGCCCAAGCAATGCTGCTGAAGACCGAGGCATCTAGAGATTTTGATCAAAATCTTTTTTTCTTACTTGAAATACTTACTTTAATAAACATTTAAACGATATATCATTATAGATAAAAAATTTTGCATGTTGAAACATGGTTTTAAACGATTTTTTTGATTAATGAAAAATTATTTTACAAATAAGGTTTTAATTATTTAACTCAAAACTATGGTAATAAGACCTTTATTTAAAATTCATGGAAAAGGCAAATATTCTTTTATCAACAAATTTGCCAACAGCCCAATACTTTTCAAAGATAAATGATTTTCAAATTCACAACAAGCCCAAATGTTTTAAAAGTATTAATCATTCTGGAAAGCCCAAGATTAAGGCCCAAATGTAAACATTCTCTCCAAACTTAAAGAAAATGGGCGAAACAATGAAGTCATTTGAAAAAGTTTCCTTAAAAGTTTTAGAAAACATGCAATATGAATCTGAAGGAAGAGCAGGCACCAAAAATAGCAACCTGTAGTAGTCCAGACTTGCAGCCTCATATTATAGAGCAGACAGCTGTGTAGAGCAGAAATAGCCAACTCTATATTAGTAGCTCATAAGCAAAATAATGCAGCACAACACTTGAATCAAGGCGTGCGACGATTTTCTAGGAACAAAAATGGCATGGTGCATGTCTCGATGATGAAATTCACGGCTGGACAGTATCCTAATTTGGCAATGTAGAAGACTTAAAAGACATATGAAAAGACAGACTGTTAGACGATAAAAGATTAACCTCGACAACAGCATGAAGCTCAGAAGATTTTGGTTAGCACAAAATATGGAATTAATTGTTGTATCTATTGATGGCTCTAATGGCTCTTGCTGCATTTAATGAAGGCTTCACGGTTCAAATGAGCTCTCCAAATGGCTGGTTCTCTAAGAGTATTACATAGAGTTAGATGAGGAGCATTGAAGATAAGAGAGTTGCACAAGTAAGCCAATCAAAAAGTTTCTACTTTGAAAATACTCTTCTCCTCATTCTTGTGCTACAAAAGCTTATATTGCTCTTAGTGAGTTTGGAAAAATTTATTGTATTGTGAAGTTTATTCTTAAGATTCTTTTTATATAAGAATCTTGTCGGGGTATCTAGAAGAAGGAGTCAGTAAGGTTGATGTTTGCTTAAGTCAGTGATAACTAATTAAGCGTGGTTAAGGGTGAGGGTGAGTTTAAGAAAAGTACTAAGTGGAATAAAAGCAAGTGTGCTGAGCCTTCTTTAGATTGTCTAGTGGCATAAAAACTGATTAATTCTGAGCCCAAGTGTAAGAGGGTTTTCTAAGTGTATCTTTTGATAATTACACTTCTAGTGAAATAACGTTGCTGTGTGCTTGGGGAGAGGATGTAGGATCAAGGTTACTCTTGAGTTTGAACCTCTATAAATTGACTGTGTGATCCTTCTTCAGTTTCATCTTTTATCTAGCATTAACCTAACCTTCACAATAGATTCTTATTTCTTTAAAAAAAAAAAAGAGGGGGGGGGGGTATTTGGTTGTTGTGAAACATTAACCACAGTGTCAAAGAAAAAGATTTTAAAATTAAAAAAAAACTAATTCAACCTTTCCTTCTTGATTCATTATTTAGCTAACATCGTAGTTTAAGTAATTTACATCACATGGTATAATAATGTCATTTACCCCAAAAAATAAAAAATACTCATGTTTTTTTTTTCTTTGAGCTACTCTACAAAGAGTTTAAACTCTTATTGGTAGAGGAGCAAAATTAATTTTTTTACTATTTTTTTTTTTTATAATCACAGGATTCAAAATGAGACTTGTAAGAGAGGTGGCATAGGGCGTAGGGGGGTTGGGGGGGAAGGGAAGCTCGAGCTCAGAGAGTTCGAGCTCTCCCTATCTATTCTCTTTTTTTTTTTTTGGTATCAAAAGGCACACGTTCTCAAAAGAAGTACACATTCATACCAAAAAAAAAATAATCATAAAACATATAGTAAAGGGAGCCTAGTGAAAATTTTAAATTTTTAAAAAATCAGAAAAATTTAAATTTTGTAAACATAAAGTATTCTTAAAAATTGTTGCATATAAGTTCTTTTGTTAATTTTATGAATCAAATCATGTCAGAGAGTGGAACTATGTCAAACTTAATTTAACATGAATTAGATAGGATAAATATTTTAACAAAATACTTCATATAACCCTCAAATATTAAGGAAAAAAAATCTAATTAATAATGACGCAAAAAAGAAAAAATTCACCCCTTTCAAAACAAGAAAAAAAATGAATCTATAAGCAGCAATTTCTGAAGTTTTCAGAACAATTATCAATTAACCTTCTTCTATTTTCTGACTTGAAAGTTGCACCATATATGGGCTGGGGATTGATCCAAGACTGTAAAAAGCAAAAAAAATTTATTTAGTTCAGAATTCATATAATATAATATTAACAAGCACAACACAAGGAGTACGTACGTAGCTACATGTAAACACGTAAGGTACGTACTTTATTATTTAATTCATACATATAGTAGGCATATATAGCGCAGACACAACATACGGGTCGATGTTGATCTAAACTTTATTTATCAGTGATCAGTGATTAATATTCATCAGTGGCCGGTTACAGTCCAAACGGAGGTTCCCTGAACGTAACCATCTTGGAGGAGGCGAGGAATGGCACCGAGGAAGATAGGAAATGGGACTGCGAGCCAGTGGCTAGGTAGGATGCTATGGCCAAGCAAGAGCTTCTCTTTGGTGTAATAATTTGAGGTTATGATGCTGAAGAGGTTATGAGGCCTTGAACAGTAGTGATAGGATTATTGTTAGCCTCATCGTGGGACTGATAAACCACAGTGCTAATATAGTTCATGTACTGCTTATACAATGGGACGTAATAAGTGGCATTCAGAGGAGCACATGGAGCTATGGAAGCCACAGTGATGGCTTCTCTAGTCATGAGGTTCTGTATGACCGTACCCATGGCCTCCACGAATTCATCGGAGCTAGCAGTGATGTTGTGGTAGTAAACATCGATGCCATCCAGTTGGTAAATTCGCAAGATGTTTGTGAGGGAGTTGGTGGCATTGGTGATCCAAATGGAGTTGTCTCTAGTGATAGTGAAAGGGTATTTCTTCTGGTTCTGGGTATAGTAATCTCCGATGCCTAAGAAGAACTTGACAGGAGAAGCAGGGTTGCTCTTGAAGTTGGAGATGACATTGGGAGTGATTTTTTGTTGGTTAAAGTAAGCAGTGAATCTTCCATTTGTGGATTTGCCATCCTCGTCATAGTCCCTAGCAAAAGCAAAAACAATGTGAATTTCCCCAGGGATAGACGTTGTTTGAAGACTCTTGAATGAGTAGTCATTGGTGTATACTCGGTAAGTGGATAGCGTCGCCATTTTCAAATTATTTAAATGGAAATATTGGAAATGGATTATATATTGAGGTGAGGACACTCCCTTCCCTTTGTGGCCTTATATATATAGATGTAACATCAAGATGAGTTATTTGAATTCCACAACCCTACTCCTTTTGGTCCCTTCATTAGCTACCCTACTCCATAAACGGTGCCCCATCCATCAATAATATTTTCATTTCTTGTAAGTTGTTTCATTTGCCCACGTCTATAACCTATATATTTACACACACACACACACAAACACACATATATATATATTATAATTTTAATTTATATAATTATCTGAAAAATAATAATAAATTATGAGGTTACTTCTTGCTTATATTTAAAATATTTAAAAAAAAATTTGACACTTTTAAATTATACGAGAAACAAATTATTTAACTTTTTATTTATATTTAAAATAAGATTTAAAAAAATTAATATGCACTTTAATGAATGTCAAACCCAATATTAATATATAATAAATATATAAAAGAGTAGGATAGAGAAATTTCAAGAAAGTTAAAGAGGAGAGTTATAGAAAGTTAATCAACTTTGTATTTTTATTTAAAATTATATTTTAAAAAATTTGGTTGTTCGGTCTTACAAACCAAAAAATATAGGCATATGATCAGAAAGTAAAGAATTACAGAAAGGCATGGATGGAGAGAATAAATATGAAACCAAAATGACACACTGGTTAGAAAAAATTAACAAATACCCGATTGGCTTTACCACCCTGCCAAAAATAAACAAGTCTGATTAAGGCTTCTTTTCTTGTGTTTATTATCCCTTTTTTTCCCCTCGCGTTTTCATTTCCTTTTTTCTTCTTCTCAAATCCACTAGTTCTGGAACTTTTTGTTTCTGGGAGTTTAGGTTGAGAATGGGGTCTTTTCTAACAAGAAATTATTTGTGTACCTTTGCTATTTGTTGTAATATATATATATATATATATATATAGATTGTTTTATAATGCAATTTGTACAAGGAAATTGCATTCATGCGACCTCTGATATATAGTTAATTGTAGAATTGATACGCGATGAAGAATTTACTAGTCCCACTAGTGACAGGGAGAATTTGGTTAACTTAGTTTTTATCTTCTTTTATTTTTCGTTGCTCAAAATTCTATGTAGTTTTCAGAAGGAATATTGATTTCAATTTTCAACCTGTCACATATGTTATAATTTAATTGGTAGACTTTCTTCTTGCTTAGTCAGTACCTCCGATTGTTAAATCATCAAATATGATAGTTAGAAACTGTTTATATGCATAAATTCACAACATGTCTTATTGTAAAGAATTCAGTACAAATAAGAAATTTAGGGCATAAAAAATATTTGAAATCCATGAGAAATTTTTACATCATGGCCATAATTTAATGATTAAAATGCATAGAACTTTTTAAATTTTAAAATTTGACTAAAGACTCTTATAAACCTCACATGTGCAAATAATAAACTTCACTCAGAAATGATAGTTCCATATATTACTTTCACAGAACAGATACATATATATAGCTAGAAGTTCAACATGTGGGATACACAAGTAGCTAACAAAATACACGTGTACTCAACAAATCCTAACAAACTCAACAAGTAATAATTCACTCCTAACTCACTTTTGATCTCTATCCCTTACATACCCTCCTCAAACTCAGAGTGTCAGAGTCTTCAACTCTGAGTTTGAACTTCAGCTTGTTAAACATTGCACTAGCTAGATACTGCCTTTGTCAACGTATGAGAAATTTGATCCTGAGATGGAATATGTACAACATTGGTTTCTTTCTTTAGAACTTTCTCACGCACAAAAAATAAATCAAGCTCAAAATGCTTTGTCTTCGAATGAAGCACAGGATTTGCAGTAATCATTACTGCACTGAGATTATCGCAATAAATGGAGGGAGTTCTTGAAATGGGAATGTGAAGCTCTCCCAAGAGAACTCGAATCCAAGTTCACTCAGATACTAATGCAGCTAAACTTATAAATCCAGCCTCGGTATTGGACCTTGAAACCACTGATTGCTTTTTAGACAACCAAGAAATGATATTGGATCCTTAGAAAAAGCAAAAGCCTGATGTAGAAAGCCTATCATCAGGATCTGAGCCCCAATCAGCATAACAGAAGGCTGTGAGATCCAATTTATTCGAACGCCTCACATGTAAGCCATGAGAGATCGTGCCTATTAGATGTCTTAGAATATGTTTCATTGCCTGCCATTGTTCTTCTTGTGGTTTATTACTGAGTTGACAAATTCTGTTTACAGAAAAGGCAAATATCAGGCCTTGTTACAGTTGCATACTGCAGAGGACCAGCTAGAGAACGATGTAGTTGAGTATCTGGAGCTAAACCACTCCCATGTGTAATGAAAATTTTTTACCTGAAACCATGGGAGTTTTAATTGATCGTGCTTCAAGCATTTTGGCTCTTGCAAGAAGATCTGAAATATATTTTGATTAAGAAAGTAAGAAGCCACCATCTTCAGTGGTTTAAACCTGTATGCCCAGAAAATAATTCAGTGTACCAAGATCTTTTAGAGCAAAAACTGAGTGAAGTCTGTTATTAAGCTGAGAAATATCACTGCTGGAGCTGCCAGTGATTAAAATATCATCGACATAGTCTAAAACCAAGAGTGCAGAATGCCCTGTAAACCTGAAGAACAAAGAGTTATCAGATTTGGCAGAAATAAAACCAAAACTACAGAGGGTTTTAGCCAATTTTTCAAACCAAGCTCTTGGAGCTTGTTTCAAACCATAAATAGATTTGTGAAGTGTACATAGTAGCTTCCTATCACCATGAACACAACTACATCAGTTGGACATCAATAATGCTTTGCCCAATGTGAATTTCTCCAAGGATAAACGTGGTTTGAAGACTCTTGAATAGTGTATACTCGGTATGTAGATAACGTCGCCATTTTCAAATTAATTAAATAGAAATGGAAATGAAATATAGTTATGTGAGTTATATATGTTGAGGCGAGGTCCACTCACTTCCCAGTATGCATGCAACATCAAGATGAGTTACTTGCATTCCGCTGCCCTACTCCTTTTGGTCCATTGATGGCCACCCTAGTCCTACTCCATAAACGTTGCCCTATCCATCTACATTTTCATTCCTTATTAGTTGCTTCATTTGACCGCATTTAATCTATATTTAAAGAGAAATAAAAAAATTCTTAATTCTTAATTCATTTTTAATAAAATTGTATTTATATGAGTCCTTTATTTATTTTTATCCCTTTCTAAATACAGAGAAATCAACATTTCTTAAATATAAAGAACTTAAAATCTTTATTTTTATATCTAAAATCACCATTTTAATCTCATAATTTTAACAAATTGAAAAGTAAAAATGATTGAAAAAAAATTATTAAGAAATTAAATTGAGATAAATACATATAAATACATTTTAAAAGGTTAAGAAGTTAACTATCATTCACATTTGAAAACAATAATTTATTCTTTATTATAATTGATAATTGAGTTTTTTTCTTTCGCCATTTTGATTCTGCCACTTATTTGATAGGTACGATTTTACTTTTTTAGGCCCCGTTTAATTGGGTAGGTTGGTTTTTTAAAAAACAATTACCTTGCATGAAAAGACACTAAAATTTTTTCTTAATGCTCATTTCACCTATTCTCTTTAGAATTCTCAATCTATTTTTTGCTTCAATTATTTACAAAAATTCTCAGTATTGTTATAATTATTATTTACATTTAAATTAAGGGTAAAATATAAAATATTTTTTTAACTTTGACTTATGTGCAAGAAATCTTTAGGACTTTGATTTTTTACTAATAACATCTTAAAATTTTATTTATGTGTTAAAAATCTCAAATACTAAAAAAAATTTATTGATACATCAAATCTAAGTTACACATCAACAAAGGTATTTTTGTCAAATTCAATTTTAAATTTTATTTTAATTAAATGTTTTTATTTGTCTATCAAAGATGTCCAGAATTGAAAGAAGATCTCCGTCCCTAAACTCTATCTTTGTATTTTGATCGATTGGGTTCTTAAATGATATTTTTAAGTTGTCTTTTTGGATTTGTTTTTGGAGTGATGACTCTTTAATGTTGTTAGTACTCTTAGGCTATGATTCCAAATAAACTTTGTTGTCGTGTGTGGAGACGAGTCTTAATTGGATAATTAAAAAACTTTGATTAAAATTGAATTTGATAAAAATATTTTGTTGATATGTAACTTACATTTGATTTGTCAATAGGTTTTTTAGTATTTGTGATTTTTTACACATGAATAAAAAGTTTTAAGAGACTATTAGTTAAAAGTCGAACTTCAGAGAATTTTTTGTACATAAACTAAAATTTAAAGAAATATTTTATATTTTACCCTTAAATTAATAACAAAATTAACTGATGCTTAAAAGAATGTAATTATTAGAGAATGCAAACATAAAAATTAATTTAGACAAACAGATACTTAAAAGTATGTAGTTTTTGATTCTCAAATCATGAAAATTGTGTAAAATATTAAGATAATCTAACAGTGCATTCAACAAATCACGTTACTAATTATTGGGATGATCGACGTTAGTATATTATAAAAGAACCAAATATATAATTTTTTCTTTGAAAGAGTTAAAAGTGTTAGTTCACGTTATCTCTGCTTGACTATAACCTTATATTTATTTAAAAGTATATTTAACAAGATAATTACTTCTAACTTTTTTAGGATTTTTTATCAACATATAATTTTTAAAAAAATTGTTTACTTTAAAAATTATTTACTAATTTATATTTATTTTAATTTTATTTACATAATTATATTTATTTTGGCGATGTAAAATTTGTTTACAATTTTTTTATCAAATTTGTTGCGCTGCTTCGAGAAACGCAACACGCTTATTTTTTGTAACGCGTTGTGCTACAAGGGATAGCGCAACCTACGCAAGTTCTTTAGGCGTCCGGATTCCCTGCTGGGCGTCCGGCTGCGGCCTGCTGGGCGTTTTAGCAGCGGTTTTTTTCGTTGCTAAAGTTTTTTGCAACAAATATTATTGTCACTATAACTTTGTTAAATTAATTATTTAAACAAAAGTTATAGCAGCAATAATATTCGTTGCAATAATATTAAAACACACTTTAGCGACGGATAAAATCGCCGCTAAAAAGCCCACCAGGCGCCGAGAGCCCAGCAGAGGATCCAAAAGCGTTCTTCAGGGGTTGTACTACTTGAAACAGTATAACAAGTTGAGTAATAATATTCTTAATTCAACGATTGACGTTACTTAAGAAAATGACACAGGACGTAGAAATTATGTGTATCGCACGAGCAAACCCGGCACAAGTTGGCTAAATTTCAAAAATATAATAGTCATAATTGATCTTAACTGTATTTTTTTTTTTTATAATCTTCACTTCTTTCATTTGATGTTAATATTTTTTCTATAAAAAAATTTAATTAATATAACTTTGATAAAAATTTAAAAACAAGAATTAATTTAAAAATATGTTAAATATAGAAACTTGAGTAAAATTTTTTAAATCATAAGAATTTAATTTAAAATTAAGTGAAAGAACCAGTTAATCTTTATTTTGTAGGATGTTTGTTAAACAAGTTAGACCAAATTGATCTATTCGTTTGCTAGCGATTTGTGGAATATTTAAATAAATTTTTATTTTTGGCTAGAAAGAGGAGCACAACTAAACAAAACACTTAACGCGAGTGTTAGTCCTCGATCGTGCATCCCCTTTTAAATACTCACACACACTCCAATGATTGTTATAACTAGCGTTTGTCTTTATTAACCAGCCTCTATCATTATTCAAAGATTCTTGTCCATTATATAAATTTGGCCTCATCTTTCTTTGATAACTGACTTGCGTCTTTAATTTGAAATTTATGTCACACAAATGAAATATATTAACGTCAAAATCCGAGGGAGTTGGTGGCGTGCATATAATATATATAATTTTAGCGTGACTGGTTCCACTAACATCTATCTAAAAGGTTAAATAATTCAGCGCTCTTGTCGATGATTGATATGGTAATGATCTTATTTTTATAAAAATATAAATATAAATATAAATAATAAAATATAATTATGAAAAGAAAAAAATTAAATAATTTTTTTATTTTAATAAAAATACTTAATTTTTAATTAAATTTTTATAATTTCATAATATATTCTTATAGTTGTAAAATTTTTTTAACTTACTATTTACTCAATTTTTTTAAATATTTTGTTAAATTTTATTAACGTATTACTTATATAGTATTTAAATATTGTGAATATATAATTTAAGTCAATTTATTTCTTATATTGCATAAATTAAATTTTATGTTATATAATTAATTTATTTTTATATTATTATTTATTTTTTATTGATATAAATGTACATATTTAAAATATTAAAATAATATATTTGAACGACATTAGAAAAATTTATTACAATTTTGACAAAAATTTAACAATAAGGATCAATTGATTTTTAAAATTTTTTACAAAGATCTAATTATAAATTTTTAAAATTTAAAAATCTAATTAAAAATTAAGTAAAGTTATGAAGATATTTAACCTATCTAAAATTATTTATTTCTTTGGTTACATTATTGTACGTCTAGCCCACTAAATAAATAGATATATGTCTATTTTTTAAGATCTGCTGGCTTTAAAAATAATAATAATAATAACTTGCATGCATAGGCATGAAAACCAAGTAAAAATGTATAATACGAAAACCGCAAGTTGAGAGCATGAAGGGTAAAATATTTTCTAAATTACTTTACACAATGGAGTTCTTCAAGTAAAAGACAAATAAATTTTTTTAAAAAATAATAAATAAATAACTCCTCTTAAATAAATTAAAATTTAATATTTTTATTTACCTTTATTTTATTTCATAAACCTCACTGAATTTAAACCATGAACTGCAAGTATAGATTTTGATCAAAATCTTTTATTTTTACTTTTTCACATTTGTGGATGATTTTTCTCTGACAAATGACATGGCTTGAATAAACTATGGTTTCTCAAATAGAGACAAATTCTTTCATACAAATTATAATGTTAGTGATTTTTCTTGTGCGTGAATCACGCACCGCGATCTAAACTTTTTGTTTAGTCTTCGTTGATATATTTAATATATGTAGACAAAAAATTTATTTTAATTTAATATTTTTTAATTTAGTGTCAAATATTTATTTATTTTTAATTTAATTTTTTATATTTAAAATTATTACTAATTTAATTATTCTATTTATAAATTATTAAAATATATTATAGATATATTAATTTAAGGAATTAAGTTAAAAATTAAAAATATTAAAATTAAAAAATTAAATTAAAAATTATTAAATTAAAAATTATTAAATTTAATATATTAAATTAATAATAATTTTAAATGTGAGAGATCAAATTAAAAAAATTATAAATTATCAAATTAATATAATTATTAAATTTAAAAAATTAAAATAAAGTTTATATATATATATAAAGTGTAAGTAATAATATTATATTTATTTATATAATAAATGGGATGAGTTTTTTTAATTATTATATTATATTACATAATTAATATTAAAATATTATTTTAAATTTTATGTAATTTTTATATAATATATTTTAAATCTTACATAATTATCACATAATATATTTAAATTAATATTTTAATCTCAATAATTTATTTTAATCTAATAATTAAAAAAATTATTCACAAATATTTTTTGTTTTTGTTGATTGAAATTATTAAATTATTTTTATTTAAAAATTTGTGGGTGATTTTTCTTCGACAACTGGCGTCAGCGGTGTGCTTTTAAAGTTTGAAATTTTTAACGTTAATTTTGTTACACTCAAAAGTAACTTTTTAACTTTGTACTTAATTTTAATTTTATTTTATATTTTAATTTATTAATTGATATAATTTTCTAGCACATGTTATGTGCGTGTATAACTAAGGATAGTATATTATATACAAAATTTATATAAAATTATTTTTATTAAAATATAGTTAAATTAGTAAAAACAATTTAAATGCGGTTAAAAAATTATTAAATTTAATTTTATTTAATTTAAATTTTTTTTAAGTTTTTTAATTTTTGAGTTTCAAATACCCATTTAGAGAAATTAAAAAAATTAAAGTATTTTGATTTTATCCAAATTTTAATCATATTTTGATTAGAATAATTTTATGTAAACTTTAAATATGACTAGCTATAATTAAGAAAAAAATTATCTTTATTAATAAAGATAATTGATAAAATTAAAATAAATAAAAGATAAAGGACAAAATAAAAACTTCATATAAAACTAAAAGACAAAAAATTAATTTTGGCCTATTTCTAAATTATGGTATCTTCTTGTTTTAAGAAAAAAGGAAAAATGTGAAAATGACGTTTTGAATCCTCACTTATAAACAGTTCTATAAAGTTTTTTTTTAGCCAAATAGTTCTATAAAGTTTTAATTAAAAGATATAATTAGACTTAAATTTTTAGATTTTAGAAAATAGATCAATTTTGTTTAATTTTCTTCCAGTTTATTAATTTATGTATTATTTCAGCCTTTCATATGTTAGCTAAAGTACCCTATAGTAAAACTTATAATTTAAAAGCATCCATTAATAGGAAAAAGTCTAAAATGATAAATAAAATAGTATTGTTAAAAGAAAATTAAACATATGAGCCAATTTGCTAAAATATAAAATTTTATAGGACTAATTGTTAATTTTAAAAGTTTAAGGGACTATTTGAAAATAATTCAAAAGTTTAAAGGTTTTTTACATTTTTATTTTAAAAAATTAGAGTTATCTTATAATATATAAAAAATAAATAAATTTTAAAAAACATGTAAGAAAATAAACAGAGTGAAAGAATAGAATATGAAAAGGGGGAGGATATGAAGATGTCAACCTCTTGGACATTAACCTCCTTTCTCCCTTTCTCTTTCATAATTTTTTTTAAAAAAACTTAAATTTTTTTAAAAATGGAGTAGTTAGCCTAGACAGCTCCATATGAAAATAAAAATAGGTATAAGGATAATGAGAAATTAAAAAATTCAAAATTATTAAAATGTAGTTTGTTGAAGTCTATTATCTTTTAAGTAATGTTTTCAACTTAATTTTATGTATAAAAATACTCAAAAGAGGTATACCTGCGTTTTCAATTTGTTGAAACTAAGTTAGTTATAGTTTAATTAATTTTTGGAGGTAAGAAGTTTCGACAAAAATAAAAATAAATTTTATTGAATTTTTTATTTTAAAATTTAATAATTATATTTTTATATTTAAACATTTTAAAAAATTGCCTACTTGTCTCTTGCTTTTTTGTTTGAAGAGAGAGAATAAATGTGAGCTCAACCTCGCACGCACACTCACTTTCGTCCTCCAATTAGCCGCTTGTGCATTGTTTCCTGCTGCTTTCCAGACTTCCTCTGTTTTTCGTATCGGTTCGTTTCTTCCTCTTCGCTCTCTTTTTCCTTCGTTTTTGCCCTGTTCTCAAGCTGCTGCTTGTTACTTAGTTTGTTCCTTCTTCTTCTCTCCTGCCTTCATACTCTTCTTTCCTTTTCTGATTTTATCCTCTGTTTAGTTCCGGTTAAGGTGTTATCACAGTTTTCAATAATTTCTCTGTGATATCTCCTTGCTTAATTTGTAGTTGCGTCTTTTTGTTCATTTTCCCCTGTCTTCCACACCTCCTCCTTTTTCTAGCTACGTTTCTACAGCCGCTATTTCCTTCCTTCTTGTTCTCTCTTGCCTTGCCCTTCATAGTTGATAGTCTTTCTTTTCTTCTACCATCGTTTAATTTCAGTTCGAGTGCTGCCATGATTTTCAGTCTTTTAATTCGTAATAAAAAATAATTCCGAGAACGGTGTGATTCCATCAATCTGTCTTTCTTTCAAAATACACTGCACTTTCCTTGGTTTTATCTTTCCCTCATTACTTGGACTTCAACTTTCCTCTTTCTATTCTTTCTTTTTTCCTTGATTAAGCAATATTTTCCGAAGAGTTCCACAGAAAACATAGAATGGGGCTTGCTCAATCGAGCTTCAGGGTCTTGGCTTCAAGAAGGAGGCTTTGTCATGAGATTCTCTTGTCACTGAAAGATGACGACATCAGTTTGATTGGGGTGCATGGAATGGCCGGCGTGGGAAAAACCACGCTTGTTAAGAAGTGTACAATTATGCTGTTAAAAAGAAGTTATTTGATGTGATAGTCTGGTTAGTAGTGTCTCAAGACCCGGATGTAAAAAGCAGAATCACACGCCAAATCTCAAGGGCTCTCGGTTTGCACGATTCATCAATGAAGGCAGGTGAAATTTATGAAAGGATAGTGAATAGTGGGAAAACGGTTCTTATTATTTTAGATGATATCTGGCATGACCTTGATTTACAAAGCGTCGGAATTCCCATGACATATGGTCACCGTGGCGATCCGTGCAAGTTTCTTCTCACTTCGAGGAATAAAGAAACGCTGAGGAGTATGCATAGTTCGATGAAGCTTATCCCAGTTACAACCTTATCAGAAGAAGAGGCTATCATTTTGTTTAACCGGGTTGTTGGAAAAACGAAATCTGCTGAATATTCTCGTTTAATTCCGACAATGGTAAAGTCTTGTGAGGGTCTTCCTCTGGTGGTCAATGGAGTTGCTCGGCTATTAAGAGGTGCATCATTATCCTTCTGGAATTATGCTGTAGATCAATTAAAGAAGTCTATTTTTCAGTTCGGTGATGGTATGTCGTTTTTCGTCGTAAAATTTAGCTACGATTGCTTAAGGGACGAAGAAGACAAGTTAATGTTCTTACTCTGTAGTTTTCTCGGGAATCAAATTTACTGTCAGGATCTCCTGAAATTTGGCTTGGGTTTGGGATTATTTGAAGGTGTAGCAATGAGAGAAGCAAGGAAGAGGGTATATCATGTGACAAATTCACTGAAAGATACATATTTGTTACAGGATGGAAAAACTAGTCAGTATGCAACCATGAATAAAATATATCGCGACTTGGCCTTAAAGGTTGCTTTCAGAAGTCCTGATTGGTTCATTGTTAGAGATGGCTGGCCAATAAAATGGCCAAAGGATGAGAATGAGATGGCAAAGGTTACCTACGTTTCTTTGCTGATCAGCAATGATATGCATGAACATCCTCAAGGTTTGCCATTTCCTAATCTCAAATTCTTACATTTATATAGTGAAAATGGTTCTTCAAAGATTGCAGACGGTTTTTTCGAGAGGACTAATGGGGAGGGACTCAAAGTTTTAGCTTTGGTTGACATGCAGTTGCTGTCATCATTACCATCATCACTGTCTGTGCTATCAAATATCGACACTTTGTGTTTGGATTATTGTGAGTTGGGAGATATATCTATGATTGGAGAATTACGGAGTTTGAGAGTTCTTAGTCTCTCACATACCAACATAGAACAGTTGCCTATTCAAATTGGGCAACTAATTCGACTGTGTTTGTTGGATTTGAGCGATTGTTTAAATCTTAACGTTATTCCACCCACTGTCTTATCTAGCTTGACCAAGCTAGAAGAATTACGTATGGGAAACAGCTTTTGTAGATGGGAAGGAGTTGACAATACTAGAAGCAATGCCAGCCTTGCCGAGTTAAGGGATTTTAATTCTCTGTCTGCATTGGATATCCATATTCCAGATGCAGAGGTCATTCCAGAAGCCTTGCCCTGGGATAATTTGCAGAGGTATCATATCATAATAGGCCAAGATTTTCCGTCTTTCAGCGAGCATGAAACCTTCAAAGTATTGAAATTGAATCACAATAAAGACCTTGCAGGTTCAAGGGATTGGATTAAATCGCTGTTGGGGAGTTGTAAAGAGTTATGGTTAAAGAATATCAAGGCTCTGGGTGATGACTCTGTTTATCCATCCTTCGGAAATTTAACAATTGCGAAAATAGAAGGTTGTCCGTCGTTGAAAAGCGTCTTCAACCTAAAGCCAAATCAAGGCCTATCACAACTCAGAGAAATGGAGATAACTAGATGTACGAACATGGTAGCTGTAGCTAATATTAATAATGGCCGAGATGACGTTGATGGACAACCTTTCTTTGACGGAGAGTCTAGTGATTTTGGCTTCCCTCATTTGCATTCCTTGACAATGCAGGACTTACGTAATCTCGTGGGATTCTTTACACGAGTGGCAGGCAGCAGCGGAAGCGGTATCGGTTCATCACAAGCCAATATATATTCTGGTTCACTCTTTCTAAACTTGGTACGTTCTCTAATCAAATTATCTGCTTGTATCAGGCATTGAACTGTATACTTCAACGGATTGCTGGATTGGCCCACCATTGGTCTCTACATTAAATGGGTAAAATAGTAAAATAATTTAACTTGCTTGATTGGTTGCAGGCTGTTGCTTTCCCTCTCTTGAAGCATTTGAAGTTGATCAACATACCTAATATAAGACATTTGTTTGCGTCGACTACAACTGATAGGGTGGTACCTCTGCAAAATTTGGAAACAATGGAAATCGCTGATTGCAATGATCTTTCCCATTTGTTCTTCATTGAAGGTAGTAACATTGATCAAAACTATGGTGGACTACTACCTAAGTTACGTGAACTTTGCTTGCATAACCTACCTGGCTTTAAGAGCATAGTAGGCGACAACCATTCTCAGAGAATATTGAATTTCAAAATGTTGAATCAGCTAAAAGTGCGTAACTGTAACCAACTGAAGTATCTTTTTCCTCATTACGTCCTCAATAATCTTGAGAAACTCCAAAATATTGATGTAAGTGACTGTGCGATGCTGGAACAAGTTATAGAAATAGCCGAGTCAAATGGCATGGTGGTGTTACCCCCCTTGAAGTCTCTCAAGCTCGGCAATTTGCCTAAGCTGGAGAGTATTTGTTCAGGAGGTGGCCATCTTACCGCTGTGCAACTGACTAAATGTGATAATTTGAAATATGTGTTTCCATTATCAGTAGCTCGAGTGCTTTCTTCCCTGCAAGTGCTTAGGATAATTTCGTGCGCAAAGATTAGACAAATTGTAACAAGAGAAACGGGAGCAACAGCAACCGCAGATACTGTTGAATTCCCTCTGCTGGACACTCTAATTCTTATAAAGTTGCCCAAATTTACTAGATTCTGCAAGGATGGTTGTACCGTCAAATGGCTGACGTTAAAGAGGGTGGAAGTGGTTGAGTGTCCCAAGATTGAGAGGTCCACTTTGGGACAGGTGGAAAGACCTCTCTTGAAGAAGCTGGTGGTGAAAGAGTGCAAGCCATGGCAAAAACCAGACAATTCGGACAACGTTAGTTACCTCTTCCAGTTAACTGTAAGTGGTATTCTCTCACTATATTTTTCTCTTCCATTCGTAGAAGTTGAAAATGATATGTAAACTATAATTGTGATATATGTGTGTGTGTAAACATTTTATATTGTGTAAATTGCTTATTCTTTTTTTTTTTCTTAAATATATATTTTGTTCTTTTTATGTTGAAAATGATATGTAAACTAATTCTATGTATATAGTTTGAGTATGTGAATTCTGCTCAGCACTAGCTAGCTAGTGTATATAATTTGCTGAAAGTGGTGTCATTTTGTAGGATCGATTCTCAACTCTTCCGGAGTTAAAGATTGAAAACTTAGAAGATTTCAGAAAATATATGGAAATAATGCAGCTTCAGGATTCATCTTTCAAGCAACTGAAAACGCTAGAGGCCAGAAATTGCGATACAGAGTTGACTAAATTTTTGTCCAAATCGCTCCACAGGTCACATAAGCTAGAGAAACTTACACTAGAAAACTGTGAACTGCTGGAACAAGTTTTCGACCTCCGAGGCATTAATAAAGGAGAAAATGGGAAATTTCCTAATTTAAACACAATGAGATTATGTAATCTACCAAACTTGAGTTGCATATGGAACAAGGATCCAAGTGGAATAATTGACCTTCGTAAGCTAGTCAAACTAGAAATCATCAATTGTGGCTTACTGAAGAATCTAGTTTCGACTGGTTTTGTAAAAACTCTAGTGCAATTGAAGGAATTAAGTATAGATTCGTGTAAGATGATAGAAGAAGTGGTAACTTTGAATGTAGGAGAAGAGGAGACGGGAGAGCAGGCAAGATCGTTCCGTAACTTAAATCATCTTAAACTTGTAAGCCTCCCAAATTTCATAAAGTTCAACTCAGGGAACTACCATTTTAGATTTCCGAGTCTGCGGAGTTTGAGTATAGAGCACTGTCCCAAGATGAATGCCTTTACTACTGGATTTTTTAGCGCGCAGGCATCAACTACCAATGGCACATCTAGTCATACACCAGATGAGATGAAGGTATGTAATAATTACGTTATCACTGAATCTAGCTACTTGCTATCATGTCATGAAGACAATATTTCAATTAATTGTAAAGCACTTTTCTGCAGGATGAAGCCCCGAAATTGGAGATATTGAAGCTTATAGGCCTCAAGACCTGTGACTCTGAGATATGGCAGGGCAACGTTTCTACTGCAACATTCAGTGAGCTAAAAGAGGTAGAAGTGGATTCCTTGGACAATCTGAAATATATGTTCCCCTCAAGTAAATTGCCCAAGTTGGAGTCATTGGTTGTGAGGAATTGCAGTTCATTGAGTAATGTCTTCCAACAAACGGAGAAAATGGATATGGAGCTACCCATGCTAAGTAAACCGGTGCTTAGTTGCCTACCCAAATTGGAGAATGTATATGTTGAAAGATGTCGTTCTCTTCAATGCCTGTTATTACCCTTGAGCTGTCTCAAGCTGAAAGCATTAGAGATTTCCGAGTGTGAGATTCTGGAAGAAATTTTCATTGACTTTGAAGAAGAAACAATCAAAAACTCCGTGCAGGATATATATAAGTTTCCATCCCTTACAAAAGTGAGAATAGTAGATTGCCCTGCGCTCAAGACATTTAAACATGGGCCTGCAAGAGATAACTTCTTCACCAATATTGTAAGCATATTTATTATTTAGATAAGAGTCGCCAACTCTCTTTTGGATCTGATTTATATCTCTTTTAGAGCTGTTTTAAAATATTTGGGTGTTAGTGCCTTTTATCCTATTTTGTGCTTCACTCTTTGCAGTGTGTGCAAAGAAAAACACATGGTGTAAATTAAAGTAAGAGAGATATTGTAGGTTATCCTGTGCGAATTTCTAATCGAATGATCTGCTGCAGGATTCTCTTAAAGAACTTAAAGAGCTGCATCTTAAAAATGTGCGTGATTGTAAGTATATATGGAAAAACAACGTCAATGATCCATTTCCAGGAGAAGCTAATAAGGAATTGCTGCTGCTGCCTCGGTTAGAAAATGTGGTGTTGATTGATCTACCCAATATGGAATTATTGTGGGAACAGGAACCTAAAATTGCAATGTTCAGAAGTTTGACATCGCTCGAAATCATCCGTTGCGAAACAATCAAAGCATTATTCTCCATTTCAGTGGCTGAACAGCTTCACGCTTTGGAAATGCTAAAATTATACGAGTGTCAAAATATGGAACAAGTTCTTCAACTTGGAGGTGGAAGCATTAACCCTGTGTTCAAGAATTTGAAGTGCCTTGTACTCAAACGTCTACCAAGTCTCACGAGTTTTTGGGATTATGAATGTGAATATCAACTTGCTTTTGAATTTCCTCAATTAGAGATGGTTAGGGTGAAAGATGTTCCAAAAATGAAGACATTTGTACGGGGGTCTTTGAAAGCACCAAATTTGAAGGAAGTTTATGTTACATTTGTTAAAAAATGCTGGCAAGGGGACCTGAACAAGACCATAGAATACTTGCACGGGAGGCAAAGCACTTAGGTATAAGCACTAATATTATATTTCTTAATTTAAGCTGATTAAATTATATAAACTTCTCGAGTTTTACTTAAATTAGACAATATTTTTTTATATTTAAAAGATTATATTTGACTCTCTTAACATGTATTTATCGAATATTCAATAAAGTCATTTTTTCAGAGACACTTCCAAAATTCAGACCGTGATACCCACTGTCTCATCGCCATCGAGGGTGGCCTTTTCCTTGTCGTCAATGGCCGTACGCGTCGTCTCGCCATCGTTGAACCAGACTTTCCCCGCCATTGAAGCTCTGTCTCTGTCGTCTCCATCGATAGGTACCCTTCTCGATCTCTCATTTGTTCTCTCTTTCTCGCTCAACTTAACCCTCTTGCTTTTGGGTTTTACCATTTGATGTTTCAGGGTTTAATCCCATTGCTTGTGATCTGAATTATATATAGGGTCTTTTGCTTCGTTGATGGTAAATATTTATGCTCTAATTTCCATTGCCTAATATTGAGATGTGAGCAGAAATTTAGGTAGAAAACTTTCACCTCTCTAAAAGTTTATTTAAAATTCTCAAGTGAAAGGAAATTAACCACTGCAAGAGTAATTTTTCTAGAGAATTGAATTGAAAATCTTGATTTCTTGAAATATTTTCCTAGTAGAATGGTATGTCAGCATTGTAACCAACTAATTCGCCCATGGAAGAAGGTTTGAAGTTATGCGCTGAAGCCGACCAAGTACTAGTTGATAACGGAAGATACCAAAGGCTCATAGGAAGGTTGATGACTTAGCATATTACAGAAGACCAGATCTTGCCTCAATGCTCAGTCAATTTATACATAATCGTTGGGAGCAACATATGAATGCTGTCATATGTATTTTGTTCACTAAAAATGCAATGTTGATTGGACTGGAGCAATGGATGATAGGTGATCAACTTCGGGTTGCTTCACGTTTGTGGCTGGTAATCATGTTACATGGAGAAGTAAAAAAGGAAAATGTCGTCGCCCGCTCAACTGGAAAAGCATAATTTTTTTTGCAAGATTTGGGTTACCTGTGGAGTATTTTATAGATTTTATATATCAAATATAATAATTATATGTTAAATACTATAAAAAAGACTTGGTCCAAATTAACAATGATTTAATTTGGTTTAATATCATAATGAGTCTAATTTATTTGGTAAGTATAAATTTATATGTGTACATACTGTATTTATATATAAATCAAATTTTGAATTTTACAAATCAAATCTAAAAATTTAATAGTTATAACATTAAAGAATATTTTAAAAATTATAAATTTAGATACTCTCGCATTTAAGTTTATGTATATTTTTTTGATGATTTGACATGATTAAATTTTAAATTAAAATTATATTTATATATTTAAAAATTTATTCTAACATTACCCACCTAAGCAGATAGTTAATTCAACTCTGTCGTAACAATAAAGTTCAGCATGATATGTATTAAAAAAAATTTTTGGTACAATATTTATATCACATCATATATATAATATTTAATTATATCAGGCACATATTTTACTTTTACGTATCAAGAGAGTTTACGGTAAAGTATTTATTGTAAATGAAAAAATATATCTGAATATAATTAAATATTGTATGAATAATATAAGACGAAGCAGGCTGAGGTGGACAGATTAAATTTTTGGATTCGCCTGATTGGTTGATATTCTTACTAAAATAGTCTCCAAGTATTTCTTGAAATGTGTTGACGAGTTGGGTGTGGATGATATCTATGACAAGTTGAAACTTTACCAAGTTGATCGTTTCACTTGGCTTTTGAACATTTATTTGACTTTATTATTATTATTATTATTATTATTTTGGTTACGTGATTTTATTTTGTATGTAAATTTAATTTAAACTTTGGTTTTCTCTGTAAATCTAATCCATCATCTTTGTGGGCTATTTTTCAAATAATTTTCTTCATTGTGATTTTAATTGGTTTCTTCATGTTTTGAATGTCCTAAATAATCACTCTTAATTTTATCTAAGAAAATTGATTGATTACAACGTTGATTTTTATTTAAATACGAATTGGATGCATAAATTTTAATAATTTTGATTTAAAAATTTGTGTTTCATATATTTTGTGCCAGCGTTAAATATGGAATATCTAATACCAATAGATGATTTTTTTTTTGTTTAAATTGAATGAATAAAAAAAATTATGTTTATTTTACGATAATGTTATTATTAGATGTTATAATAAAATTAATTAACAAATAAAAAATTGTTATACTAAATAGTGTGTTCTATGTACTAAAATGCAGAGATTGTGAAATGCATAGTAAATGCTAGAACTAGTAATTACTGCAATGGTTGACAAATGTTGACCAATATTTATTTTGTAATAATTTTAAATTAGTGTTACATTGTCTATAATTAGATGAAAATGTTAAAAAATTAAAAAATGTTGTCTAAATTTTCTTAACAATGACATAAAATATAATGTCTAAAAATATTACAAAATCGTTGCTAAAAGTATAAGTTACAATTTTTAAACTTTTTACAAGACATTTTTTATATTGTAGATGAATTAAAATATTGTTATCTTTCTAAATGTTGTTACTTCGAAAAAATTTATTTTTTTAATTAATTTTATTCAGTCACATGGTGTATAGTAAGATCTAGTCTAGATTTGAAATGGATCTTAACTTCTAAATCAATATATTATTTAGTTCAATATTGAGTCATGTGTATTGCGAAATTAATTATATATTTCGATTTCTAAAGTTTAAAATATTAAGGAAAATTAACGAAAACAATAAACATTTTTTGAAACTCAGAGAAGATATTAATGAAACGAAGAAACATTTGGGATAAAAACAAATGATGTGTTGATATTTTAAATCATATCGAGGATAAGAAATTATAATGCAAGTTGTATAGTGCACATTAAAAGTTGAATTTAATCGTTGAATTAGTCATAAATTTTCAATTTGTTAATAATGTATTCTCAAAATGTGTTGTGAAAGTGAAGGATGTCATCATCAGCCTTTTTTTAATTGAGTTATTAAAATATTACAATGACTGTTGATAGAGTTGTTAATACTCACCAATTTGCGCGTGGGTCAGGCTCGGGTTTGAATGGGGATAGTGCTTTTTATATTAATTTACATCACACAAAAGTTAGAAAAATTACAATTTAGTAGATAATTTTTTTTACTATTATAGAATTAACTATTTAAATTTAATTTAATTATAAAATTAATTACAAGTAATTGACTTATTATTTACATCAATTAAAAAAATTATTAATTGGTAAAATAATCATTAAGCTCATTCATTGCTCCGGTTGTAAATTTTCGAGTCTTCATGGTGATGGGTGTCAGTTTTGGCTACATCTGTTTGTTCAGATGCGTTTGGCTTATGTTCTAGTTCATTTGAATTTGGGGCAATAATTTTCTTATAAAAAGAACTTAAAAAACTTAATTAATTAACACAAACTTAACTGAGTTAAGATTAAAATGGTGATGTAGAAAAAACAAGGTCACGTGCCCTCTTTTAAGAAAAAAATTTGGTAACAAAAATATAATAAACGAGCACATGATTGGTGTGTTTCCAAAGCAAGGTAGCTAAACCAGCATTGACACAGACATTGGTGATCCCGTGCATTCAGCTAAACTAGTCTTAGTGTAGAGAAGTTTTGTAGCTCTAGAGACGGAAACATGGTTTCCCTCAGCAAAATCTTACAAGAGTGGAATATCCGTGGAGCTATCCTCGTTAGTCTCTCCCTCCAAATCTTTCTCATCTTCTTTGCTCCTTTAAGAAAACGCACAAGAGGCTTCTCACTCTCCTTTATCTGGTTGTTTTACCTTCTTGCAGACTCAGTTGCAACCTATTCTATTGGACTCATCTCCAAAACTCGAAAATGCAAATCTACCATTACCCCAAACGACTACCTCATGGCGTTTTGGGGTCCATTTCTTCTCGTACACCTTGGTGGCCCAGATACCATCACTGCTCTTTCTTTGGAGGATAACGAACTGTGGCGTCGCCATCTTTTTGGTCTCATGTCTCAGGCAATCGCCGCTGCTTATGTGTTCTCTCTAACGCTCGAGAACAACACGCTACGGCTACCAACAATACTGCTGTTTCTTGATGGAATAATCAAGTACGGTGGGAGAACTTATGCATTGTACCTCGCAAGCATAAACCATTTTCGAGAATCCATGGTTTCAGCTCCTGACCCAGGTCCTAATTATGCCAAGTTGGTGGAGGAACACGCTTCTTGGATAAAGGCTGGACTTCCTGCTAAAATAATCCAAGTTCCAGAACTTGAAGATCAAAAAAGCGATGATTCAGTACTTGAGAAGAAAGAAAATGATGAGGGTGATCTCAAGGAAGTGCAGAAAGCTTATTTCTTTTTCCAGAAGTTCAAAGGTCTCATCGTTGACATGATCTTCAGCTTCGCCGACCGCTCCCTGAGCAGAAAATATTTCCGCGACATAACAGCAGAAAAAGCGCTTAGAGTAATAGAAGTTGAACTCAATTTCATGTACGAAGATTTCTACACCAAGGCCCCGATAGTGCGTCGTTGGTTTGGTATTTGCTGTCGAATCGTTTCCTTTGCTGCGGTCGTTTGGGCTTTGGTACTCTTCGTTCCTGCAGAAAAGCATGAATTTGATGAACTAGATGTTGCGGCGACTTATGCGTTGCTATATGGTGCTCTGGCATTGGATTTCATGGCTTTCTTCAGAATCCTTTTCGCTGATCAAACAGCAGCTGCTTCTTCTGATGAAGCTCAAAAAGATTCCTATGCACCACCTTCTGTTCTTCAACTCTTGAGGACTATCATTCTCAAACCTTTCAATGAAAAAATTTTGGTGCATTACCTGCGGTTGAGGAGACCACGTTGGAGCAAGTGTGAGAAAGAGCCATATACGAAATATCAGCAATTGTCCACCTCATTTCTATGGACCAGATGGTCTGGATCAATCTCAGGCTTTAATTTGCTTACATATTGTCTGTACATGTCCACTCCTGGGGTTCCTTACATTGATCCCCATGTACCTGGTATTGCTCAAGTCATTCAACGTGCTTGCTTCAGATTTGTGCTATGTGCAAAAGCTACTTTTTATGCAGTAGGCAAACATTTGGGTCTTAAAGATCGGCTTGATAAAGGGATGTTTAAAGAGGAGCATCCATTTCTTCTTGAGCTTTGGGAATTTATCTTCACTGAGCTAAAAAGGAAATCCTATGGTGCCGATGATGACGATGCAGAGACCATCCAACGGAAATGTTCTGCTAGAGGTGAGTGGGTTCTTCAAGAAGTGGAATTAAAGCCAGAAATCGACAGAAAAAAACTGATGCGTTATGTGGATCCAAATGAAGTTGCTTTTGATCAAAGTCTCCTCCTTTGGCACATTGCTACTCACCTCTGTTACGCCTATCAAGAAGAACAAGAAAGTGATGATGCTAATGGTGGCGGAGGTGAAGAAGCAAGAGAGTTGTGTATGCTTCTCTCAGATTACATGTTATACCTTTTACTCATGCAACCTACTATGATGTCAGCTATAGCAGGAATCGGACAAAAAAGGTTCCAAGATACATGTGCTGAGGCCATGAACTTCTTCAGCAAAAGGAGAGTAGAACTAGCAGTAAGAAATCAGAAGGAGAAGGAAAAGGAAGCCTGCAAATTTCTTCTTAAAGTGCCTACAGAGCAGAACCCAGTTGATGTGAAGGGCGATAGAAGCAAATCACTACTATTTGATGCATGTAGGTTGGCCAAAGAGTTAAACAAATTAAAGGATGAGAAATGGAAAATTATATGTCAAGTATGGGTGGAAATGTTGTCATATGCTGCAAGTCATTGCAGACCTACCACATTTGTTCAGGAGTTAAGCAGAGGAGGACAACTTATTTCTTTTGTTTGGCTACTCATGGTTCAACTTGGCTTGGGAATGCAGTTCCAGATCAAACAAGGACATGCAAGGGCAAAACTCATAGTGGGTTCCTATGTCGAAAATTAATTATTTCTATTACTTGGCTACATTAGATATGTATGTCAATTTTACTTCAAAAAAAATCTCTGTGCCTAAGTGACATCATGTGTTTATGACGATTTTTGTGATCAAGCAGACCAAAAATTTTATCTAATCTCATTTTAAGGGAAAATTTTCTTTTTTTTTTTCTTTTCTAATTGTCCACGTTTTTCTTGTGTTATTGTTATTATTATTATTATTATTATTGGAATTGGATATTCTGCATTTCTGTTGGTAAAAGTCTTCCTTTTTTTTTTTAATTCACTACTAAAGTTGGTAGGAATGCTTATTATACAATTAATAAAAGTGAGACAAGTGGACCGTGCTTAACGGAGGAACCAAATTCATCAGCTCCATTTGAAAACATCACCAATAAACTATCTTTTTAATTTTTTTAACGGTTTTACTGTACAGTATCTTAAAAACATGTATTTATTGTAATTAGATAATTTAAAAATTACCAAAAATAATAAAATTTAAATGAGTTACATTATGTTGGGATGTCCCTCCTAAATTGGGAAGATTCTAGAAAATTCTAGAACTTTTTAAAGAAGTGTAGAATTTTTTAGAACATTCTATAAAACTCTAGAGAAGTATAGAATTCTCTAAAAGCTTGTAGAACCCTCTGGAATATTCTAGAGATGTGTGGAACCTTCTGGAACCTTGCAAAAGAGTATGGAAGAATGTGAAAGGGAATGGAGGAGTGTAGAGACTTTATGGAAATCTCTAGAATAAGGAGAAGTGTGTGGAGAATTCTAGAGAGTTAATCTCCACCCTTGGATGTAATTAATCTCCACCATTCATTATGGAGGTGGAGTAGTATAAATAGGGGTGGAAGCCTTCATTCCTATGCAATCCAATCCAAGGAGAGAAACAAGCCACTACCTAAAGTGAGAGTTAGAGAGCCTCCTTGAGAGAAAAGTGAGATAGCTTGAGAAGTCCTAAACCTTAAGCTTGAGTGAGCCACCAAAGTGTGAGACAATTTTGTAAAACATCCATTCTTGTAATCCTACTATTCTTTTGTATAGTAGAAGAACCTCCATATTGGAAGATTATAAACTCTTGTGCTCCCATTACTATCCTAAGTTCTAAGTGCCCATCTTAACTTCACGAAGTGGAAAAAGTTGAGTTTTTCCCAACAGTGGTATCAGAGCCCGGTTCGTTTGGATCGTCAATAGCTCGTGCAATTTAAGATGGAGGATTACGTTACTCACGATGGAGATATGTTCAAGCTCACTGCCAACAACTACTCATATTGGAAGCCGATGATGGAAGACCATCTATATTGCAAAGACCTATATGAGCCCATCATCCACAAAAACAAGGTAGAAGGAAAGACCGATGCAGAGTGGGAGCTGCTGAATCGGAAGGCAGTCGCTATGATCCGTAAGTACATAGATAAAACTCTTTTTGAACATGTCTCCACATATACAAATGCTTATGAATTATGGACAAAGCTCGAGTCCATGATTCAAAAGAAAACGCCTCGTAATAAAGCCCATTTAGTACGTCGGTTAGTGAAGTTGGAGTATAAGGATGGTCAAAGTATGATCGAGCACTTGAATAATTTCAAGGGGCTCGTAAATCAACTAACAAAAATTGACATGAAGATTGACGATGAGTTGCAAGCCCTTCTACTCCTTAGTTCTCTGCCAGAAAGCTGGGACACTCTTGTGGTTACACTTAGTAACTCAGCTCCAGAAGGAAAGCTCACCATAGATACTGTCAGTGATAGCCTTATTGGTGAAGAAGCAAGGAGAACGGAATGAGGCGAGTCCATCCATTCTGAGGCAAATGTTGTTGAGAACCAGGGTAGGAACGAAACTCGTGGACGTAGCAAGAGCCGAGATCCACATCAATCTCGAAGTAGGTCTAAGTCACGCTCAAAGATTACTTGTTACCTGTGGTAGGATAAGCCACAAGAAAGTGGAGTGTCGATCCTTCAAAAGAGACAAAAAGGCCTGTAATGTTAAGCCAGACCAAAACAGCCCAACGAAGAAACAAGAAGAAAAGAGTACTACCGCTGTAGTCTCAAAAGAAGATTTGCTTTATCTCGTTGGAGAAGGTAATATCCTAAACATTGCTTATGATGATAGTAATTGGATTATCGATTCTGGGGCTTCCTTCCATGTCACTCCCCATGGAAGTTTCTTCTCATCCTACCAAAGCGGTGACTTTGGTACGGTGCAAATGGGAAATTTGGATAGGAGCAAAATTGTCGGGATAGGTGACATCATCCTGATAACAAGCACTGGATGCAAACTTGTCTTAAAAGATGTGAGGCATGTCCCGGCCATGCGTCTCAATCTTATCTCTGTCGGAAAGCTAGATGATGCTGGTCTGGTGAATTACTTTGGTGAAGGAAAGTGGAAGCTTACCAAAGGAAGTTTAATAATGGCTCGAGGAAGGAAGGAAGGATCATTATACGTGATGCAAGCTAAACTTTGCAGAGGGGAGGTGAATATCACTACCGATGATATGGAGATATGGCATAAGAGACTTGGACACATAAGCGAGAAAGGTCTTCACATACTTGCTAGAAAGCAACTCCTCCCTGACGTGAAAGGTAAAACACTTGATCCTTGCACTCATTGTTTAGCTGGAAAACAACATAGAGTTGCTTTCCAAAGATTCTCTCTACCCAAAAGAAGCAAAAACATTCTAGACCTTGTACACACTGATGTATGCTCAATGTCCGAAAAGTCCATTGGTGGTGCATCACATTTTGTCACCTTCATCGATGACCATTCAAGGAAGGTATGGTTATACCTGTTAAAATCAAAGGATCAAGTGCTTGATGCATTCAAGGAGTTTCATGCCCTAGTGGAACGAGAAGCAGGACGAAAGATCAAATGTGTTCGATCAGACAATGGAGGTGCGTATAGAGGTCCTTTTGAAGCCTATTGCAAGAAATATGGGATTAGGCTCAAGAAGACTCCTCCCAAGACGCCGCAGTTGAATGGAATAGCTGAGAGAATGAATCGAACTATTGAAGAAAGAGTTCGATGCGTGCTCTCTCATGCCAAGTTACCCAAGTCATTTTGGGGAGAAGCTATAATGACTGTGGTTGACATTGTCAACCTTACACCATCAGTTCCTTTGGACGGAGCAATCCCAGAGGAGGTTTGATCAGGAAAAAAGGCTTCTTACAATCATCTCAAAGTGTTCGGATGCAGGGCATTTGTTCACATCCCCAAAGATGAACGAGCCAAGCTTGATGCAAAGACGAAAGAATGCATCTATCTTCGTTCACCTAAGGATGAGTTTGGGTACCGACTTTAGGATCCAATCAACAAGAAGATTGTTCGAAGTCGAGATGTTGTATTCTTCGAAGACCAAAACATTGAAGACATTCAAAAATCGGAGAGACCGAGATTGAGAAGCAAAAGGAGCACAGACCTTACACCGGTCCGACGCGAGGATAATGTCATACAAGAAAATAATGATGCTGAAGATCATGAGACTATCTTAGATCAAAACAACCAAGATACTCATGATGAACTAATACAAGAAGAACCTCAATCTAGCTCTCCAATAGTGCCCCAGTTGAGACGATCTTCAAGGAAACGAAGACCATCTACTCAATATAGCTCAGAGGAGTTTGTGACGCTCATCGATGAGGGAGAGCCTCAAAGCTATAAGGAAGCTATAACTAACAATCATAAAGATGAGTGGATAAGAGCCATGCAAGAGGAGATGCAATCCTTGCATGAGAATCACACTTTTGAACTAGTAGAGCTACCAAAAGGGAGAAGAGCCTTGAAGAATAAGTGGGTGTATCGGATCAAAACCGAAGATAGTAGCTCAAAGCCCCCTACAAAGCTCAGTTGGTCGTAAAAGGATTCGGTCAAGAGAAAGGTATTGATTTTGAGGAAATATTCTCTCCAGTGGTAAAGATGTCATCCATCCGAGTTGTTCTTGGACTAGCAACAATGCAAGACCTGGAGATTGAACAGCTCGATGTCAAGACGGCATTTCTTCATGGTGATCTAGAGGAAGAGATCTACATGGAGCAGCCTGAGGGTTTCAAAGTTCCAGGCAAAGAAAATTTGGTATGCCGCCTAACAAAAAGTTTATATGGCCTTAAGCAAGCACCAAGACAATGGTACAAGAAGTTCGACTCTTTCATGGAAGAACATAGTTTCAAAAGGACAGAAAGCGATCATTGTGTCTTCATAAAGAGGTATGCAGGTGGCGATTTTCTCATACTTCTACTTTATGTTGACGATATGTTGATTATTGGACAAGATCGCATAAAGATAGTTGCTTTGAAGAAAGATTTAAGCAAGAGCTTTGCCATGAAAGATTTAGGACCGGCTAAACAAATCCTTGGGATGAGGATCACTCGTGATAGATCGAAGAAGTTGATATGGCTATCCCAAGAGAGATACATTGAGAAGGTGCTTGAAAGATTCAACATACATAATGCAAAGCCGGTCAACACACCACTTGCTGGACACTTCAAGTTAAGTTCGAAGCAAAGTCCTACAAGTGAGAAAGAACTAGAGGAAATAAAAATGATTCCATATTCATCTGCAGTAGGCAGTCTCATGTATGCAATGATATGCACAAGACCCGATATTGCATATGCAGTTGGTATTGTTAGTCGCTTCTTGGCCAATCCAGGGAAGGAACACTGGGCTGCAGTTAAATGGATCCTTCGGTATCTGCGCGGTACTTCCAAGAAGTGTTTATGCTTTGGAAATGAAAAACCTGTGTTAGAGGGATACACAGATGCAGACCTGGCAGGTGACATCGACTCTAGAAAATCAACGTCAGGATACCTAACTACTTTTGCAGGGGGAGCTGTTTCTTGGCAATCAAAGCTGCAAAAGTGTGTTGCATTATCCACTACTGAGGCAGAGTACATTGTAGCTACTGAAGCTTGCAAAGAGATGTTGTGGATGAAGAATTTGCTACTTGAGCTGGGAATAGATCAAGACAGGTATGTCTTGAAGTGTGATAATCAAAGTGCAATTCACTTAGCGAAGAATTCTACTTTTCATTCCCGCACAAAGCACATTGATACACGATATCACTGGATTCGAGAAGCTCTTGAAGAAAAACGTATACACCTTGACAAGGTTCACACAAATGAGAACTGGTCAGACATGATGACCAAGGTATTACCAACAAGGAAGTTTAAAGATTGCTGTCAAGGTGTTGACTTGTTACTATCTCCCAATTAAGTCGGGAGGGGGAGATTTGTTGGGATGTCCCTCCTAAATTGGGAAGATTCTAGAAAATTCTAGAACTTTCTAAAGAAGTGTAGAATTTTCTAGAACATTCTATAAAACTCTAGAGAAGTATAGAATTCTCTAGAAGCTTGTAGAACCCTCTGGAATATTCTAGAGATGTGTGGAATCTTCTGGAACCTTGTAGAAGAGTATGGAAGAATGTGGAAGGGAATTGAGGAGTGTAGAGACTTTATGGAAATCTCTAGAATAAGGAGAAGTGTGTGGAGAATTCTAGAGAGTTAATCTCTACCCTTGGATGTAATTAATCTCCACTATTCATTATGGAGGTTGAGTAGTATAAATAGGGGTGGAAGCCTTCATTCCTATGCAATCCAATCCAAGGAGAGAAACAAGCCACTACCTAAAGTGAGAGTTAGAGAGCCTCCTTGAGAGAAAAGTGAGATAGTTTGAGAAGTCCTAAACCTTAAGCTTGAGTGAGCCACCAAAGTGTGAGACAATTTTGTAAAACATCCATTCTTGTAATCCTACTATTCTTTTGTATAGTAGAAGAACCTCCATATTGGATGATTATAAACTCTTGTGCTCCCATTACTATCCTAAGTTCTAAGTGCCCATCTTAACTTCACGAAGTGGAAAAAGTTGAGTTTTTCCCAACACATTAAATGAGCTTCCTTCAATTTTTTTAAGACAAAAGTGTCCTCTTCTTAATAAAAAGAATCCTTTTTATTACTTCAACATCAGAATGCACCACTTTTTTTTTATTAAATGAACAATTATTATATTTATTTTAATCATATTTCTCTCTCTAACTATTCTTTATTTTTTTTATAAAACTAAAAGAATGAAGTATTTAATTTTTTACAAGATAATAATTTAAATTGTATTATATTTTTTAAATGATGTAATTAATATTCTTAATTAATAGTTTATATAACTTAATAAACATAAATAAATGTTAAGAACGCATGAGAAGAGAAATTTTGTCTTTACAAAAATCAAAGGAAATATTTAATCTAACTCATTTAAATTCTTTTACATTCAATAATTTTTAGACTATCTAATTACAATAAATACATTCTTAACATGATCCTAGTTAACAAATTTTTATTTTATCGTCACTAACCTTTGAACTACAAATTATTTAAAGCGTAAATTTTAATAAAGTAATAAAATATAAAAAAAAAATTAAACACTCACTATATATAAAATAGATTCTAACTATATTTTTTCTCTTATATTTTTTTACTTTACCAAAATTGACAATTTAAAAAATTCTTAGTCTAATTTTTGTCTTGTTTTACGGTTTTCTTTTTGGTCAAATCTTGTTTCAGAGTAGGTGGGAGCTAATTAATATAAAATAAAACAAAATGCGAACCAACGTAATTGACACATCAAATTGATCAACTTGCATCGAAAGAAATTATTGGGGGAGTATTTGATATGATGATAGAAAATTTCTTTTCATTTCCTTGTGTGAGATTCAAGTTTTATACATGTAAAAAATTTTTCAGGGAGCACTATAATTATTATAAAATTTCTGTTAGTCCAGTTATATTAGTTAAAATCTAATAAAATTTTTAATATTAATAATTTTAATTAAAAAGTTATGTTTTTATTTTTGGGTAGATTACATTTCTCTCTTTTAAAAAAATTTTAAAATTATATCCTTTTTTTATTTTAAAAAATTACACTTATCTTCTTTAAGAGATAAAAAAAATTATAATTTTATTATTTTTTACCAAACTAGTCTTACGTTTGTTATTAACAAATTAAATATGTATTTGAATAATATAAAAATATATATATTAACTAAAAATAAAGTAAATTTATTATTTTTAACTCAAAATAAATAATAATAAAATATTATAATCTCTGAAAATATATTTTACAATAAATTATAATATTTTTAGAAGATTGATAATGTCATTAAAAATATTTTGATCAAAATAAATTAAATTATAATTTTTTTAATTTTTCAAAATATGAGAGTACAAATTTTTAAAATAAAAAAGTATAATTTTACTATATCTAAAAAATAATATAATTTATTTTTTATTTTTTATAATGTACATATGAATATTGGCAAGAACATGTAAGACGATGTTTATTTGATGACAATAAATTTTATCCAACTTGATTTTAATTAAGGGCAAATTATCTTTTTTTTTTCTTTTTTAATTGCCTCTTATGTTTTTCTTGTCTTTAAGTTTTTTTTTTCTGTCAAATCTTGTTATAAGGTTGGTAGAAATCTTTTATTTTTTTGGGGCTACGAATTAAGCTTGGTAGGAGCCATTGTACAAGAAAATGACATTTATAAAAATAAAAGGAAATGACAATTTGCACTATAAAACAAGTTTATCTAATTTTTTATTTTAAGGGCAAATTGTCTTTTCGTTTTAAATTGTCCCCATGCTCGTCTTGTCTCAAAGTGCGTTTTTTTGGGGGTCAAATCTTGTTATAAGATTGATAGATAATTTTTTTTACTAATAAAGTTTACGGGAAATTTTGGTATTATTTCACTTGTTTAGGTTTTAAAAGTGGAGGATGTATGAAAATTATTCTTAAAAATATTTTTTAATTTAAATTTTTTTTTGAACATATGATTAATAAAAAATTTGTTTTAAAAATAATTAAAATATATTTTTAAACTCTTATTTTTTAAATATAGAAAATAAATATTTTTATTAATAATAATTACATAAATACATAAAAATAATATTAATATAAATTTTTAAAAATAATTTTAAAAAATAAAACTAAAATAGAAACCGGGCCCCAGTCTAATAATCTTTTATAGGTTATAGCGCAAATTGTCATTTTATTTTAATCGTAATTAATTTTTTCTCTTTTTTTTGGGTCAGATCTTGCTTTAGAGTCGATAAGAGCCATTATAATTGGCAAATCAAAATTATAAAATTTCAAGTGGGGAAATTATATATACACTAATAAGTCATAAGAAAGCAACAGGAATTAAAAATAAATACATTTCTAAGCCAATTCAAGCCCACTAAATTATTTGGTTTTTTATGGCTTCAACTGATTTTTAGCATGTTTTTAGAGGTGCCGACCCTCTAATTTTTTCAGACCAAACAACTCTCTGGTTCATTGATTTTCTGTTTAAATTAGCCAATCTAACCCAATTTTTTTTAATTATTGTTTAAAAGAATAAGTTCCTTACATCTTTTAATTTTAAGGGAGAAAGTGTAACTTCTTATAGAAAATAATAGGCCTATGCTATCAAAGCATCTTACATTATAGAAAAATTAGTGATTTTATAGATTCAAATCCATATAATCAATATATTGACTCATATATAACAATTAATTAACAAGTTATAAGTTTTCATATAATTTCCTAAACTCGACTTTTTTTTCCTATAAAAAATGTGTTTTTTGGTGGCGGTTTTACAACCTTGCAGATATAGGTGTTAAGGAAGCCATTACTAACGATTATTTACCAATTGTTGGAATAACCGTTGTGGAACTATAATTGCGACGGATATTAACTATCATTTTAGATGTAGTTTTCATTCTTCCATCCTTGTATTCAAAAGACACCAAAAACTTTGTTTCATGCTTAATTAATATTTATCGCCCATTATTTGTCAATAAAATAATTTTTTTTGAAGAATAAGATTATAACTTTATTTCTAATATAATAATAAATACAATTGTACTAAGTTTTATCATATAAAAATTTTAATAAGGGTGCTCAAATATTTAGTTTAATTTGATATTATTTTTTAAATTAAATTGAATTAATATAATCGATTATTAAAATGAGTATTTGTTTATTTGTTTTTATGGATTTGATTAAATTTTGTAGTTGTCAGTTTGGCTTCTGCTAATTTTTTTTATTTTAACATATATTGAACAAGATTTTAACTTACCTCATATGTTTTATATATTCATAAAACTTAAAATGATAATTTACAAAAATAAAATTTAAAAATTTAAAAATAGAACATTATAATTAACCCATCCTAAATTGTTAAATCAATATTCTAATAATATTAATAAATATTAAAAATCTTACAATCAATTAATTATATTATCCAGTAAAATCATATCAAATATTTTTATCTATCAAAGTATTAATATATCCTCATAATTATTTAAAAAAATAAATAATGAATAAGAATTACATAATATAATTACAAAAAATATTTTAATTTTCACTATTAAGATGTAAAAATATTTAAAATATATATATTAATTTGATTTATTTATTAAAATCAACTAAAAAAACAATAAACCAACAATCAAATTGAACCATTCAATTTTGTTATTTTAAAAATCAAATCAAAAAATTTATTTTTATTTTATTTAATTTATAATCGATTTAACTTAATTTAATTATTTTAGATTGATTTTGAATATCCATAATTCTTAGTATAAGAACAAGGATAACTAAATGTGTAAGACGATATTTGTAATTCAGCAGACCAAAAATTTTATCTAATCTTATTTTAAGGGAAAATCGTCCTGTTTTTTCTTTTCTAATTGTCCACGTTTTTCTCGTGTTATTATTATTATTATTATTTTTGGAATTGGATATTCTGCATTGCATTTGGTAAAAGTCTTCTTTTTTTAATTCACTACTAAAGTTGGTAGGAATCCTTATTATACAATTAATAAAAGTGAGACAACTGGGCCGTGCTTAACTCAGGAAGCAAATTCATCAGCTTCATTTGAAAACATCACCAATAAATTATCTTTTTAATTTTTTTAAAGAATGTTTTTTATTACTTCAACATGAGAATGCACCACTTTTTCTTATTAAATAAACAATTATTATTTTTTGTTTATTTTAATTATATTTCTCTCTCTAACTATTCTTTATTTTGTATAAAACTAAAAGAATGAATTATTTATTTTTTTACAAGATAATAATTTAAGTTGTATCATATTTTTTTAAATGATATAATTAATATTCTTAATTATTAATTTATATAACTTAATAAACATAAATAGATGTTAAGAACGCATGAGAACAGAAATTTATAATTTAACTTTTGTCTTGTTTTACGGTTTTTTTTTTTTTTTTGGTCAAATCTTGTTTCAGAGTTGGTGGGAGCCAATTAATATAAAATAAAACAAAATGCGAACCAACGTAATTGAGACATCAAATTGATCAACTTGCTTCGAAAGAAATTATTGGGGGAGTATTTGATACGATGATAGAAAATTTCTTTTCATTTCCTTGTCTCAGATTCAAATTTTATACATGTAAAAATTTTGTTATGAAGCCCTATAATTATTATAAAATTTTTGTTAGTTCAAGTTTAATAAATTTTTGAATATTAATAATTTTGACCAAAAAAAATTACAAGTAAGAAGTTGATTTTTAAGAACTTGATTCTTAAAAATATTATTAAAAATTAAGATTTTTTTTGAAAAAAGTTATGATGTTTGAGAATATTATGATTGGACAAAAAATATGAATATTATAATAACTAGTAAACTCTAGTTTGAGTTAGACATGCTGAAGTTACAAAGCCTTTTCTCTGTTAGAAAAATATATAAAGACTTCTCTTGGAACTAAAAATTAAACTAAAATTCTTTGGATAGTATATTAAATTTTTTATTTTAACGTAAAATTTATTAGAAAGTACATTTCTAAAAAAATTATTTTAATTTTATTTATTTTATTAAATATTAAAAATTTAATTTATTCTAAAATTTTAGATAACAAAAGATGATAATATATAATGGGCCAAATAAGTAATGGATATATATATATATATATATATATATATATATTTGATTTTTAAGGATTTTTTTATTTAATATTTAAAAAATTAATATTCTGTAATTTAGTGTCTGAAAACTTGTTTTCTTTCTTATTTAGTCTTTAACAGTTTACAATTTAATCTTTATAAATTATAAACACTATACACATTTTAGTCTCTATAATTTAAAGTGAATAAATAACGAAATAACTAAGATATATAAAATTTAAAATTTATAAGCACTTTAATACACTTTATTAAAAATTTAACTTTAATGTCAATTTTTTGTTAGATCCAATAACTTAAAATTTTATAAATATCATTAGTTTTGATTCATATTGGTATTAATTTATTTTTTAGTAAATTACAGTTTTTTCTTTTAAGAAATCTTAAAATTACATTTTATTTTCTTTTATTTTAAAAATTACACTCTTCTTTTTTAAGAAATGAAAAAACCTACAATTTTATTATTTTTTGACAAAATTACCTTATGTTTGTTATTAAAAAATTAAATATATATTTTAATAACATAAATATATATATTAACTAAAAATGAAATAAATTTATTATTCTTAACTCAAAAATAAATAATAATAAAATATAATAATTTCTAAAAATATATTTTACAATAAACTATAATATTTTTAGAAGATTGATAATGCCATTAAGAATATTTTGGTCAAAATGAATTAAATTATAAATTTTTTAATCTTTCAAAAAATTAGAGTTCATGTTTTTAAAATAAAAGAAAGGAAATTATAATTTAAATATATCTAAAAAGAAGTATAATTTATTTTTTATTTTTTATAATGCACATATGAATATTGGCAAGAACATGTAAGACGGCGTTTATTTGATGACAATAAATTTTATCCAACTTGATTTTAACTAAGGGCAAATTATCTTTTATTTTTCTTTTTTAATTGTCTCTTATGTTTTTCTTGTATTTAAGTTTTTTTTTTCTGTCAAATATTGTTATAAGGTTGGGAGAAATCTTTTATTTTTTTGGGGCTACGAATTAAGGTTGGTAGAGTCATTGCACAAGACAATGACATTTATAAAAATAATAAGAAATGACAATTTGCACTATTAGAAAAGTTTATCTAATTTTATTTTAAGGGCAAATTGTCTTTTCCTTTTTAATTGTCCCTATGCTTGTCTCGTCATAAAGTTTGTTTTTTTTTTGGGGGTCAAATCTTGTTATAAGATTGATAGATAATTTTTTTCGCCAATAAAGTTTATGGGCGATTTTGCTATTATTTCACTTGTTTAGGTTTAAAAAGTGGAGGATGTATGAAAACTATTCTTAAAAATATTGTTTAATTTAAAAAAAATTGTTTGAACATATTATTAATAAAAATGTGTTTTAAAAATAATTAAAAGATGTTTTTAAACTCTTATTTTTTAAATATAGAAAATAAATATTTTTATTAATAATAATTACATAAATATATAAAAATAATATTAATATAAATTTTTAAAACTAATTTAATAAAATAAAAATAAAATAAACCGGGCCCCAGTCTAATCTTCTTTTATAGGCTATTGGGCAAATTGTCATTTTATTTTAATCGAAGTTAACTTTTTCATTTTTTCTTGGTCGAATCTTGCTTTAGAGTAGGTAAAAGTCATTGTAATTGACAAATCAAAATTATAAAATTTCAAGTGGGGAAATTATATATACACCAATAATTCATAAGAAAGCAACAGGAATTTAAAAATAAATGCATTTCTAATCGATTCAATTGGGGAAATTATAAAGTTTCAAGTGGGGAAATGATATATACACTAACCATTCAATTCAATTTCTAATCAATTTAGCTTAATTTAGTTTAATTTAATTAGTTTAGATTGATTCTGAGTACCCTAATTCTTAGTAAAAGAACAAGGATAACTAAATATTAAATATTTTTATTATTTAATTTTGAAATAAACACATATCATATAATATGTTAATTTTATTAACAAAAAATAAATTAAAAAATGTTTGTGTAACAATGTATCAAGCGAACCTCGTGAATGTCATGTATAATTTTTTTAAAACAAAAGGCACTAAATATGATTTTTATCAAGTTTCAAGAAAAATTAGCGTATAACGTGACATAATAATAGAATAAATTTTCATTACCTTGTCCTTGAAATCACTACATTATCTTAACACATAGGAACGACTGTAACATTGACACATATCACCAGTCACCACACACATATACCTTCACACTTATGCAATGGATCATTACTAATTATACAAAATGAAAACAACTGTTACCAAGTTCCCTGCAGACATATATATTATCACTCATCAATTAAGCTTAATATATCCTTTACACAGATCAAGCAAATATTCTTCTACTTCCAACAACGTTCCACTACTTCTGCTGTTTTGAGTGCAGCATCACCCGGTTGAACCTCTTTACTTCTTGTTAGCTGCACATATTTCAGTGAAGGAAACTTATTTTTTAATACGTCCAGCGATTCAATTTTCAGATGCTTCAAATACTTGAGGCGCAAAATCTCCACATTCCATTTGTCTTCTTCGTTATGATCTAAAGTCTCGAGTTTTCCTCCCTTTATGTATAGTTTCTTTAATTGGCTCAGATTGCTAGGCTTTAACCATTTTGATATTTCTGGATGAGGAACACCTTCAAGATCTAATTTTTCCAATGATGGTGGAAAAGAGAGAGACTCATGATCATCAACAAGGTATTCAACACCCCAAGATATTTTGAGAGTCTTAAGTGATGTTAAACTCTCCAATCCTCTAAACACCCCAGGCTGACTTAAAGCCTCAATCCCTATGTGTATACTTAATCGCTTAAGATTCTTCAAATTTGTAAGATCGCCTAATCTGGAAGGAGTCTTCTTTGAATTTCCTATTATGAATCCCTTCAGTACCTGGAGAGAAGAGAGCTTATCGAACTTCTTTGGCATGCTTTCCAGCAAGTAACATTCTGATACATCCAAATGCGTGAGCTTTCTCAACAATGAAATAGTAGCAGGCAAGGATTCTAGATTATGGCAAGCTTTGAGGTCAAGAATTTCAAGGCTGACCAGTTCAACAATGGAGGGAGGAATAGTAGTAATTCTTGAAATTCCACGGAGACTCAAATACTTGAGATGCTTTTGACCCCTCAAACCTTTTAGGAGGAAATTTTCACCTTGAACTTCAATGTGATGGTTAGGAGGATCCTGCCAACGACCCAGTTGAAGTACCACCAAATTTTTCAATTTCGTAAGCCATTCGGAATTAAGACTAAGGTACTTCTCGTCTACATTGAAAATGGTCCTCAAATTCTCATTGATGGACCTACTCATACTTGACAAATCATTACGACCATGGATCAAACAAGCACGTCGAGACGTGGTAGTATTGAAACAAGATTTCCCTTTGTGATCAAAGTCGAAAAGTTGAGCATCCTGTGCTAGTGTGATCAACATGTAACGGACCCAAGGATGAATTTGACATTTACTCACTATTGGGCTCTTGCCATTACCATAAGGTATAATTAACTCCAGTTCCAAAAGCTTATCAAATATGGCTTCCCCTTCTTCCTCTTTTGTAATCAACCCTTCCCCAAGCCACCAATAAATAAGAATCCTCTTCCTCAAAACAGCATTCTCAGGAAAAATAGCCAGAAACAGCAAACAAATTCTCCATTCAAGTTTTTCAAGACGGTCATAACTCACCCGAAGATTTTTAACCGTTGGATTTGTAGCTGCATCTGCTATAATCTTCTTCTCCGTTTCGGATATTTCGAATCCGTTCTGGTTCTGCAATACATTCTTTTCTGAGATTGGATCTGCGTGATTATTCAAGCACTCAATTTGAAGATTGGAAAGCGATGTCTTTATCCGATGAATTACTGCGCCGATATCGTTGAGCTTGGAAATTTGGTCGCCATCAATTTTGCGATGATGGCGATCCAATTCTGAGAAGTGATCGATCAGTTCCTCTTGCCACTGGTTGACTGCGGGAAACTGATGTTGAACCCAGTTGATCTGTTCCAGTAATGGATCTTGGATTTGGATGGTACTTGTGACCTGATTCAGCAACGCCGGCACAGCTTTCGCTGGATTTGTTCGAATCAACATTTTCAATAAGCAAGAAGCAGAGACGTTAACTTGGGTGAGACTAGAAAATTCTGTTTGGGTCCTTTGGATACGGAAGAAGCAGTCCTTTGATATTTAAATTACAAAAAAGAAATTGAAGATAAAAAAAAAAATAACTAAACAAAAATCGTTATTTTTGTTATTTAACTGTTTTTTTTGTCACGTGGGAGGTTGGTGGAGCTTATCTAAGGCGGAAGGTGAAACAGTATAATTATTTTTAAAAGAGGGAAAAAAAGGAAAATAATTTATACTAAGAAATAAATTTTATGAATTCAAGTTTATATAAATTTATTAAATTTTATATAAATTTATCAAATGTTAATAGTTGGTTAAAATGTCTATTTCAAGATTATTTTTGTTATTTTTTTTTGGTGGGATGTATCCGGAGATTTGTGCATTAGATCGGAATGACACTGTTAATATAAATGTATCAAATGTTATTTATTTTTATAATAATTTTTTGTAGTATGAAGAAGAGAATGGAAAAAAATTTATAGTGATATAAACTCATTGAATTAAGAATTATTTTTTTTATTTTTTATTTAATATAAAAAAATACATTAATTGACTATAAAATATCTAAACGCTTCACATGGGGGGAAGAAGAAAAGTTTGAAAAGTTGTGAAATTAAATTATAGCCCTGACTTTGCGGATGAGGATAACATTGTTTAATAATTTAATTTGGATAGAAAATAGGAGTAAAAAGATTAGTTGCAGTGGAGTTTTAATTTTGAACTGTAAATACTAAATTTCAAAGTCCTTGGTCATATTATCTGTACTTGCTCTTTCTTCCAACAAGCGCTGGAAAACTGTCCTGTTCTGTTCTCGCTATTCTGTCATGGCGTCGGACATTGCAACATTTCTGAAGAACAAGTACTTAAACACCTTCACAGAAATAGAGTCAAAGATACCACTTCCTATCTCTCTTAAATTTCGAAACATCCGACAAATTGTAGAGGACAAACTACTTTGGTCATCCCTCACCCCTGCTTTCATCTCAGCGCTTTACGATTTTAATGACGTCTTGGCTGAGTGGCGAGTCTTCACGGAGCAGCGCAAGGGTATCAAGCAAATTTTCCACCGCTATAGTCTAATTAGCAAGACAAATGATAAGTTGCACGACATCATAGATCAATGTAACAAGCTGCGAAATGAACTTACTTTTTGTGTTAGATATTCTTCGCCTTCGCTCAAGAACCAAACAATTTTCCCTTCGGATCCTGATCGATCCACATGTTTCGAACCCGATTCATCTAACATTTTGGGTTTCGATGAACCCGAAAAGAAGATGGTCGATTGGCTTTTGGCGTCAAGTGAGGGATTTAAGATGATGGGAATCCATGGGATGGGTGGTTCAGGGAAGACTACACTCGTCAAAAACGTGTTGCAGAATCAGAATAATCCAAGCGTTTCTGATGAATCCAGACACAAAATCCTATGGGTTTGCTTATCGGACTTAACCTGCCAGGAAGAGATAGATATCAAGATTATACAGCATTTGCTGGAGTGTTTGGATTTTGATATTGATAGCTTAGATGGCTGTGGGGATGATGAAGAACGGCTTAAGGAACGACTTGAGGATAAATTACAGGGTCTTGAAAGTTACATCGTAGTGTTTGATGATGTGTGGTTCTTTAATGACTGGTTTATTAAAGTATGCCAACAATTGGCTAAACCTAAGCACGGGGGTGGTGCTGTCATAGTGACCAGCAGGATAAAGGAAGTGACTATAAAAATAGTGGGTGATGAACACAAGTTGATTCATCTAAACCCTTTGAATTATACGAATGGCGACTTTCTGAAAGCCATGGTGGTTGAGCAAAATCTGAGGGATGATTATGGTGAAAGTCTAGATCCACAGATGGTGAATGATATTGTTAGTTGTTGTCATGGTCTTCCTCAAGCTGCCGCAACACTTCCAAACGTTTTAAAATCCAAATTCGAGTAGTTCCATAGGCTTGCTAATAAATTTCTGGATTTCTTTTTCTTCTTATTGATTTTAGGTCCTCATCTGTCTATGCTTTGTACTACAACATATTGTTTGAATTTGAATGTTGAACTTTCCGGCTTCAAAGAAACAAATTTCAATCTTCAATGTTTCAAGGATTTCTTAATCACTTCAGTATAATTTGATTTTTTTCTGCCACATGACAGATTCAAAATAGACTTAATCAGCTCATCTGACTTAACTTTAAAAATTAAAAAATAATAAATTAATTATATATCATATTTTTTACTTAATATAAATTAAAATATAATATAATATAATATTTACAAGTTGAGATAAAATAATATATTACAAAGACCAAATAATATACTTTATCATGCAAGACTCAAAAGGATAGTCCCTTTTATCTTTAGTGTTTTTGGTCAAACCAAAATAGTAATTATAGGGTCCCTAATACAGCTAAGGAAATGAAACAGACAAAAATACTTAATTAATCAATTTTTTCTCTTGTCGTTTTTCAACTATTTTGAAATAACACTCAAGTTGTCGTTTCCTTTTATTGCTTTGCTTTGGTCACCAACAACAATAATTGGTCTCAAATAGTGAATAATTTAATTAGAACTTTCTTTCAATAATTAGACAATATAATATCTCGTTGTAAAACGACTATCGTGTTCTCGTTATTGGAATTTTTCTGCAACACTAATACCAAGAAATACTTTTTGAATCTTTGTTTCTTTCTACCTCCCAAAAAAAAGAAAAAGTAGATTTGACTAATTAGTTGGAGGAGAAATTTTTGGTTATATTCTTTGTTCAGTTAAATAGTGCAAGAAGATACTAAAACAGATATATTAATTATAAACCCTATTACTTGAAATACTTATTTTAATAAACATTTATAAACTTCATTGTATAATTAAAAGATACATCATTATACATAAATATTTCCCTAGTTGAAGTTATTTATATCACATGGTATAATAATGTCATTTAGCAAAAAACAGAAAGTACCCATATGTTCAAAAGAACTATACATCCATACCAAAAAATTTCATAAAACATATTTATCCATTGAACCCTTTTTTTTTTTTTTGGGGACAGTAATCATCCCTAATTCATGGAGTAAATATTGAAAAATCTTGCTGTGCATCGGGTTGATCATTAAAAGCAGATATGTGGTCCAATTCTTCTGCACTTTCTATATTTCAATTTTTTTAAACATAATAAGCTCTTATAAAATAATGCCCAAATTCTAACTCACAAATATTCACAATTCACTTCGTTTCCTTTGATTGGTTTGCTTCAACAATAATTGGTGTCAAATAGTCAATAATTTAATTAGTTCTCTTTCGTTAAATAATTGAATATCACGTTGTAAAATGACTTTTGTGTTCTCCTTATTGGGCTATTTCTCAACACGAATCAAATTATGAAGTACAGCCAGCTTGTGGATTTATAGAGGAGTTATGACACTATGGATTTAGGTTAGGGTCTTAATAAAATCATCACTCTTATTATAGAATAGTCAATCACCCACCATACTATTACAATAAAACCACTAATATCTGAAGTTTTCTCAACATTGGTTATTTATTAGTGTTTAAATTTATTATCGGAGTTGTTAATTGTGTAGTTATATAAACTCTGTCATCTTGTCGCACTTTTATTGATTGAAGAGTGCTTTGTATATGTGGTATAATTTTTTAGCATGATTAAAAATGTATTAATATTTCCTCTCGGTCATTTGTAAAATTCACAACCCAATTTTTTCCTTGGGCAAGCGCATTAGTTGAAACTACTTTTCCTTAATGCTTAATTTAAGAATACTATGAGTTTATATGAATATGACAAATCCAAGAGTAAATTACATCTTCTCTCCTAAGAAATTAAGAGACTTACAATTCACTTATTTTCATTGAAATAATTTTAATAGTATTGTTAAATTTTTTTAAAAATTACAATTTATTAAACAAATGTATTTTAAAAATTATTTATTTTTAATTAAAAATGACAAAGGTATTAGATAATAATAGACCTCTTTTTTTTTTATGGTTATTGGTATTAGATATCAGATCCAATTTTGGTCTCCCTTTCGTGGGCCCTGTTACTGCCCATATGACCCCGTGGGCTGGCCTCCCATTTTAATGGGTTTTATTAGAAATAGGGAAAAACAGAAAATGGGCCTATTCAGGTTATTTTTTAATAGGTCCATCAAGCGTCAAGTTACCAACAAAACCTTCCATTGTTTGAAGCTCTCTTAAATCTTTATCGTCGATTCATGGTGTGATTTATTTTTGTTTTATATCATGTTAAAACACAAGAGAACGTTCTAATATATTTTGTAACTCATAAATTACTCCCTACTAGGCTACTACATACACCACATTTAGAAAAACATGACCCCTCTGTTATGCAGAGATTAAAAAACCCTAATAAACCTCAAAGTCTGAAACACTTCAGCACACAACATTAGCAGCTGCACTAACACATATTTACCACCCTACTTCTGCAGCTTCGTAATAGCTGACAACTAGACATGCATGATGAAAGATCAAAGCACACCAAGTTCCTACTTCCTACTAACTAGCACACTGAACACATAACTTCTGAGTCTGATAGTAGAGAGACGAAGTTTATTATGTGTGTTGATGATTCATCAGACATCAGGCTGAGCTTCTAGTCTTATACTTGGACTCGTCGATGCGTAAGCCTTCCTCTTGAGCTCGTTCTTCTCCAGACTTATCCAGGGTGCTGAGACCACCCTTTTTCCCCATCTCTTGGTACCCTTCTGTCCCTATCTGTTCCTTCCTTGTGTTCCCTCCTTTGCTCCCAAGCTCTTGGTACCCTTCTCTCCCTACCTGCTCCTTCCTTCTTTGCCCTCCTTTGCTCCTTCCTGCATGCATGCATGATTCATATATATATCAATCTTCGTATACCGACAAAGAGAATTCAAACATTGAGTATAAATATTTTAAAGCGTAAATTTTAGTAAAGTGATGGAGTTTGAGAAAAAAAGAAATGTAATAAGTTTTTAATTTATTTTTTTCTTTTCTTTTTCTCTTTGTAGTTCAAAGTTTCACCAAAATTTATATACTCCATAATATAAACTATTAATACCAACATTGTAATATCTACTATATATGTTTAATTTCTGTTTCTGCGTCTCTGAAAATTTTATTTTATGCTTTCCTGTCTCAGTATTATTAAAGATCGATAAATTGATTTCCATAGAAAACATATAGTAATATCATCAGCTGGAAATTCTTTCATATATATATATATATATATATATATATATATATAGTCTCAATTTACATAGCAAAATTGTAAGTTAAAATAATCTATCAATTAATATAGAGACATAACATAAGCATAAAAGTCAAAAGTACTCTCACCAAAAAAATGTATTAGATGTTTTCTTCAGTGTTAGTTTGGCCCAAATTTAATTAATATGCAACTATATATTTATTCATGATTAATTTAGTACTTATTGAGCTACTTCTTTGATGGATCATATATGTCCAATGTAAAAAACCAAATAGAAGTTAAAACATCTAAATACAATTTAATCTATCCAACAAAATGTTCAGTTTATGTTTATTTCAAATTAAGTAACAAGGAAATAGTATATAATTGGCATTTCTAGGTATGAATTTAATTTAAGGGTATTTATTTTGACATGTATATATGATCTTAAATTTAAATATATCATATTAACTGAATTTTTTATAATTAACCAGTGCAGAGATATCTGTTAATTTATATTTGAATTAAGATTGAAAGAGTGAAAGCAGCTTGCCGATCAGAGCTTTATTAACAACTATCTTTACTATTTTATCTCTTTGATTTAAAATCTTCACACAGAAACGTGTTTGAAAAAAATATTCTAAAGCACAGTTATATATATTGACAATTTTACAGAAACTAGTAACATACACAATTACATTGAATTTCAGCCTAAACATGTCCCTCTAATTGTCATGTCTTCATGTCGTTGATAGCAAATGATCCTCAAAATTGCTACACCAAGTCCATTCTAGCTTTCTTATACTGTCATAAGAAAATAACATGACAGATAGAGGACTAAGAAGATCCTGATCCATAGGACTTTCGTGCCATTGTTAAGACAAAAAATATATGTAGCTCAAACGGAATAAAGCGTTCCATACAGAACAAGGTGTTCATTAATTTGATAGACAAAATTAAACCACCATTAGATAGCTAAATCCAAATCCAATATGAAATTAGCTAATTTTTCGCTTTGTTTAATTAGCTTCTTCACTTATGGCGCATGGTATGTAACAGATCATTTCCCATCAATTTTTTTTTAAAAAAAATAAATTAAACGAAAGAGCCAACTTTAAAGTTTAAACCTGCTGGAATTGCACAGTTTCTACCAAAATAAAACGAAAGGTACGATTATTCAAGTTAGGTTACATAGTCATTACATGAAAATAGAGACACAACCAGCTCTGAACACATAAGATATAGTTAGAGCCATGCCTACATTCTCATGAGACACACACCGAAGACAAGTCCAGAAACCTAAAAGCCTAACACAACACTCACAACATTACAACAACAACGATGTCCTAATTACTGAGCTAGACAGACGTACATATAAGCTGACAACCGTACATCATCGATCATCATAACATAACCTACAGCTACTACGCACGTACGCACTGCTCCCTAATAATTAAAAAGACGTACTAAAACACGAACACAAACATCATCGATCATAACAAATTATTACTGGTTGTGATTTCTAGTATGAAACTTGGACTCGTCAATGGAGATGCCTTCCTCTTCAGCTCTCTCACCTCCAGACCTGTCCGTGGTGCTCAGACCACCTTTGCGACCCATCTCCTGGAACCCTTCTGTCCCTAGCTGCTCCTTCCTTGTCTGCCCTCCTCGTTGTCTCCCTTCAATATTTCACATCACCAATACCATATATCAAACACATTTATTTATATTATATATAAATACTTTCAGCATATATATATATATAAACTGTTAGAAAGAGAGAAAAAAGATGAGATGAATGGCATACCTTGAGCAAGGTGTTCCTGAGCTTCAAGGCTCTTGCCACCGGTGCCACCAGGGACGACGGTCTCTCCCTGCCTTGCCCTCTGGTCAAGCTCGGCTCGTTCTTGCTGCGAAGACATTCTTTCTTTCTTGCTCTCAAGCTTTTCTTTTCCCTCTTAAAGTGCGAGATTAAAAACGGCAACGAAACTAGATGTGTAGCCAAATATGTGATACTCAAAGTGTGATATGATGTTGTGTGACGAGATCAGAGGGTGTAGTTTATATATAGGCAGATGAACAAGGCAGAGAAGGTGGATATAGACACGCTAGTGCTTCCTTGGGATGCCTCGTGGCGAGCACCGGCAACGAGGTGGTGGGTGAATGCCACGGAGGTGGTTTTCGTCGGCGAAACGCCGGAGAATGACACGTACGTACGACAACGTCTCAATGCATATTTGTAGCTCCACTTGGGAAATTGAATTGGACTATTGGAGTAATTAGTATTTGGCCTGGTCTGCTCTAATTTGCCATTTCATTTCGTGTAATACATGGAGATCGATGTTGTTAGCAACTTAGCATGTCTCAGAGTTTCAATTACATTACTTCAAATATATATATATATATATATATATATATATAAACCAAATGTTGTAATAAATTAAGTAATTAATATTTACAGATAAACTTATTTGAAAATTAGTTTAAATATTCGTTACAAAATTCATTATTGTTAAACTGATCATTTTTTAAAGCATATATAAAGGGTAACAACATGTCTGGAAAGCTATTAAGGAAAAAAAAAATATGGGGACTATTAGGCCTCTTCGAATGTATTTTTTTTAAAAAAAATTTTAATTTTTAAAAATAAAAAAATCTGTTTTAATAATTATTTTTGACAAAAAATGTATGTTTTGAGAATAAAAAATATAAAATAATTAAAAGATGTTTTGAAATTTAAATTTTTTTTTTAAAAATATATAGAAAATAAATTTTTTTTATTAATAACATATAAATAAATACAGAAAATAATACTTATATAAATTTTTAAAACTATATAAATCAATTTTAAAAAATAAAAAATAATAAAATAACGTTAAAAAAAGTTATACGACACACTAGTAATTCATGAGAGTTAAAAAAAATTAATTTGTCAACCTTTTCTTAGTATGCTGCATGCACTTCTCTCACCTCTAGAAAGATTATTCACGCATTTCTAAAAGATATAAATAAAGAAAATTACATAGTTTCATTTTCAGATTACCCACCCTGTGACTTTAGTTTTCCAATTTGGATTCTGATTTTTTCTTACATATATCCTTATGTATTTATCATGAGAATAATTTCTTCTGTAAATTTAATTTCCATTAATTTATATTTTAATTTGATATAATCATATATAATATAAATCTTAGGAAAAAAATTAATCTTTCACATATAGTATTACAGATCACATTTTCATTAAAAATAATATTTATATTTAATATTAACAGTATTTTAAATATAATAGTTAAAAGCAAAACCAGACCGAAAAATTTAAGTTCAGAATATCAATAAAACCTAAAAATTTGATATATAATAATATCTATATGAAAAAATTAAAAAAAATTTAAATTTTGAATTCCAGAGTTATCACTTAATTTTATGATATCTTTTGAAAGGGTGATAAATTAGGAACAAATACTCTGCTGTTCTTTCTGGAAAACAAAGAAAAAAGCGTTACATTTACATATGGACACGTACTAAACTTGGGTGTATAAAACGTTTAATACGTTACCAAGCACACATTATGTATATAGTTTATATATCTAAAAAGTCTTCGACTTTCCCTCTTTCTTAGCTACTATTGTTTCCGTATATAATTTATATATCCAAAAAGTCTTCGACTTTCCCTCTTTCTTAGCTACTATTGTTCCCACCAACACAGTTCAATCATGTAAGTACTTTTCCTTCGCTTGCTTCTTCTCTCACTTTTTTTTCTTTTGCTATTTACCAATGGATGTTGTAATTGGAATCTGGGTTTTTTGTATGATGATAAGTTTGCTAGCAGAAGTAAATCATGATTGAGGTCTAACATTTTTCTAACATTTTACAATTTACATTTCATCATGCTCTGCTTTTATCTGCTGCTTTACCAGAATCTCGCTTAACCTTACTCATTTTTTTTAACCAACCAAATGGAGACTGTAATTGGAATCTGTTTTCTGCATCAGTAAGCTATCAAAGATTAATGATGATGACTAACGTTTTCTTTTAAATTAATGTGCTTTTTGCCATTGAGTTTGTCTTGAAGAAGACAAGAAACTTGTATATACTTGACATTTTAATCATGCTCTGTTTCTTCATGCTTCTCGTCTCTCTTACCATCGCTCTGTTTTCTCTTTATATTAACTCGTTCCGGAACGCTGGGAGATATAGAGCAATTCGAGGATGAGTCGAAAACTGTAAATAAAATAAAGAGAGTTTAAATCTTAATAATATGTTCTTACCAATATCATTGACTTATAAATTATCATAAAATATTTCTCTTCCCAAAATCTTTGTTTTGTTATCTCTGTCCTCCTTCAAATATTTGATAGAAATCTATTTATAATAGAGTAGGAGTGACCAGTTATTTAGTGAACTAAATTAAGGGAGAAAGAGGTTTGTGAAATATTAGATTTGTTCATTACTAAGTTCTAAAATTAGCTTTTAGGTTTTATATGAATTTTCTAACATTTTTCTCAATGAATATGCTTAGGGAGCAACTGATGAATCTCTTCAAAGAATTACCAGAGATCTTCGACAAATTCTCAACACTGTTAATTGCCACCATTGCAGTCAAGAAAATAGACACAGGAGCAAATTCCTTGTTTGAAAAACAACATCAACTTATGATGTCTCTGGTTTTGATTATTGTTCTTTACAATCTAACGTTGGTGGTTGGAACAATTCTTCTTCATCTGTGCCATCATAATAGATACCTCCCTCTCATGCTATCCTTCACCATTATTTTGCTAGGAAGTACTGCTTCTGTTTTAGCTTTGGCCATTATTTCATCCACCATTGCCTTCATCACTTTGGCCTTGTGGGTTTGTATCTTCACACTTGTGACCTATTGCTATTATCATCGAGAGGTGTATGAATTGTTGTGCTCTGCATCTTCTGTTCCTGAAAGGATCAAGAATTGGATTGAGAAAGCTCGCAGAACCATTTTCATACATAGCTCAGAACCACAGTCATGAATAAATTTAGACATTAAACTCCCTGTTGTTGTTGTATTAATTACCAATTGATGGAAATAGCATGTTTTTATACTAAAAGCTCCACCCTTGTTATACTACCATGATTTAAAGGTAGATATTGATTATTATGTATATATACATTAAATTTGAGTACAGTAAATTCTTATAAGAATGTTGAGGTAAAAATCTGACAACAAATGTGTTTATTAAAATTCAAACTTATCTCTGCTTTATTAACTTGTCAAAAGAATATTGTTTCTCTTATTTTTTATCTTAACCTTCAACCAAAAAACAAAATTATGAATATTAATTATATTTATTAGGATAAATCTAAGTGAAAGTTTATCTCTGTTGTCAAGTCAAATAGATATACTTCTAAAGGGATTAAAGGGCTAGAGGAAATATATTATATTTTATCCTATGTACTATTCATCACTTATTTTTCTATATTCTCTATTCATACTAATTTGGGCCACTGAAGTTCACAGCAATTCCCTAGCCTCGCACTTTTAACTCTATTGTTTTGCAAAATTTAACAATCTAAAATCAAATAAAGGATGATACTAAACTTTTAATAACGTTACTTTGTGATATATATATATATATAATATAGTGTTTTTTTTTAAAAAACTATATGGGTTTAATTCGAGCAACAGAAAAATATATAAGCCTCAATACCAAGAGTCCCTTTGGGAATTTGGTGATTTTTGAAAATATGCTTTTTGTTTTGGCAAAGAAAATATGCTATTTTGATAAATGATATTAGTAAAATTAATGAAAAACATAGAAAGACATATATATAGGCAATGATATAAACTTAACAGTTAGAGGCTTATAGAAATAATATATATATATATATATATATAGCTTTGATCCTCTCATTAATTAGTTTTAAAAGTATATAATTAGTATAAATAATATAAATAAAAGTGAAACTATATAATGAGTAAAGTAAACAAAATTAAATATAACTCATGATATTGCATAATTCCTCAACCACAATTTAAGTGTGTCTTACAATTTCAATCACTCCTTGTAAATTTAATGAAGACAAAAGTACAATTTTAATCTTAAAATTTTGATTTCATTTTTAATTTTGTCCCTAAACTTTTTTTATTATCATCATTGAAATTCACTTTTGGTATCAATTTTATTTTAAATATTTATAAAAGTGAAATTAAGAACAAAATGATCTGACCCAATATTATATAGAACGATGAATTTAAGCAAGTTGATAATAAAATACTGAGTTCCAACTCGGAATTTCTCAAGAGGGAAAACACAATGTGCAAATCTCCACTCATACAACACAATACAATCCCGTTGCGGAGCGGTGTGGTGGGGTAGCGTGGCAATATTAGAGTGTACTAAAAGATAAAAAATAAACAATTGAACACAGTAATTACATTTTTTTTCCATAAATTATATTTGGTATACATGTACTTTAAATTTTAAATTCTTTAATAAAATTTTTATTTTTACATAATGTGTTTCTTTTAAATTAGGAATTAAAAGAGTGTAATTTAATCTGGATAAATAAAAAATTTTGAGATTAAGTTCGTGCATATTATGAAGGATGAATGCTATATAAAGCAGTACTGGCATTCTGTTTGAGGTTGTCATTTGTAACCCTAGCTGTAGTTAGCCACCCTTATTTCTTGGCTCTGCCTGTTTTTCAGCTTCCCTAAACCCTTATTTCCTCACTGATTTACTACGCCTACATCGCCGTCAATCAAACTCCTTAGGGTCAGTGATATTGCACATACCATTTCAGCAGCTTCCATTCCTTTCTTCTTTGTGTTCAAACCCAATTAGATAAGTTTCTTTTTCCTAATTTCTTTCTTTTGGGGTTTTCAGAAGTCAGAGGGATTCAATATCTAAGCTACCATGTCGGACGATGAAAGGGAGGAGAAGGAGTTGGATCTCACTTCTCCTGAAGTCGTTACCAAATACAAGGGCGCAGCTGAGATCGTTAACAGTATGTTCATCTTTCTTTGTTTCTGTCTGTTTCTCTATTCGCACTAATTCTATATGGTTCTGTTTTTAGATGCATTGGGTACATAACTATTTTGGGTTCTAGCTCAAATACGCTTTCCTTTCAGTGTTGCTGTTTTCTGCTCGCGTTTTACTGGTATATTCATATTGATAAATCATGGGCGTTTGTTTTGCAGAGGCTTTGCAATTAGTGGTTTCAGAATGTAAACCGAAGGCAAAAATTGTAGACCTTTGCGAGAAGGGGGATGCATATATCAGAGAGTAAGCTTATATTTTCCCCGCCGTTGGATATTGCAGCATATATGAATATATATCGGATTTGTTTATGAATGTATAATCTCTATATTTGTTTTCTATGATTTTTAGCTTACGGGATGTGCCCTTTTTTTATAAAGGCAAACTGGTAACATGTACAAGAATGTGAAGAGGAAGATTGAGAGAGGTGTTGCCTTCCCAACATGCATATCTGTAAACAACACAGTCTGTCATTTTTCACCCCTTGCCAGCGATGAGACTCTGTTGGAAGAAGGTGATATGTTGAAAATGTAAGAATTCTATGCATATTTCTAGTACGGAGAATTGTGCTACTTTTGGCTATTACTGCAATCTTGATGTTAATAGTTTCTTTGGTTGATTGCAGTGATATGGGTTGTCATATAGATGGTTTTATTGCTGTTGTGGCACATACTTTTGTTCTTCAGGAAGGGCCAGTTACAGGACGGGCGGCTGATGTTATTGCAGCAGCTAACACTGCTGCTGAAGTGGCCTTGAGGCTTGTAAGGCCAGGAAAAAAGGTAATTATGCATATGACTTTTATCATGTATCTGTATTTGTGTAGTATGGGTGTTTTTAATATTTTTAAACATATTTGTGTATTCTCCTTTCATTGATACTGTTGGTTTAATATTGAGCCATCGTATCTGTATTTGATTTTATACTGACAGTACATTTTTCTTTTAGCCAAAACAGAATGCTGATTTTTGTAATCCTAGCTCTTATTAGAATGCTTCCGTTGAATTCTCCTTGTAGGCTGAAAAGTTTTAACTTGTTTCTGGTTTGATAAGAGCATTCTTTTCTTGGATAAAATTCTCTGGCATGCCTTTGGTTTACGTTTTCTGGTGCACCGGAGAAAATTTTATCTGGTCTCATGTTTTAAATTATTTCTGGATTCTCCTTATCTCTCAACTTAATGTCATGTTATGTTTTCTTACTGGTTGGCAGGCATGTTCGCACAATTAACATCCAAATTACCTACATGTAGTCAAACTCTTGCATCATCATGCTCTTCTTTTCCTTTTCTCATCTCTGTAATCTGTTAAATGGCCTTTAGTCACTCCATGTGTGCTGTCTGGATGGAGTCTCTCCCTATTCTATCTCTTATAGTGTTTGATCTCTAAATGATGAAAACTATCATGAGCTATGGATAAACTCCAATGAAGCTTTATTGTCATAGTTACACTGATAGAGATCATCTCTGTTTTCCCAAGCCCTTTGGATCCCTATATGATCAATAGCATCTTCACTGTCATGAAGCATTTACTTTGCATGCTGTGTGTAACAATCAATATATTCATTTTTTTAAAAAATAATTTGCAGTCATGATTAAATTTTTATTTGCAGTCATGGTTAGTTTATTTGCACTCATCAAGTGTACTGTAAGATAACTTAGGTGTTTGTGGATACTGTGTTGGCACATGATATCATGCCAGTCTCAGCTCCATGTCCTATGGACATAATATTTATGAAGGCGAGCATGCAGAATGAGAAGCTTCATCACATTATTTTTGACCCTATATGATGAACATTTCCTAAAAGCCATGGACAATGGTCCAAGTGAGGCTTATGTCATAGTTACTCAGATAGGGTATTATCTTGCAAAATCTAATCTGGTGTATTGTTGGTTTTTTTGTTGTTGAACGTCTCCATGTATTTTATTTTCTTTGATAGTCAGAAAAATATTGTAATTTATTAACATGCGTCCAAATATGTCTGTTGGTAGTACAGTCCTCTGATTCTTATTAATTTTTGAAGTAGTTGCAACTTCATCTGTTTTACAAATGTATAGCTTGAATCGAATAAAGATTTCATTTTATTACAATATAACAATGGCAACTTTGCCAGGTTACCAATACTTTATTGGTCTCCTCTTTTCCCTGTTGCCTATATTCAAATTGGCTGAAGAAAATAATTTCATGGCTGTGTTGATTTGTCTATAATCAGTGCAATTTTTCTTGCAGTCAATATCCTTCAACATCCAAACTAATTCCTAAAGATTTGTATGTAGAAGATAAATGAATTAGGAGTATGAACTGATACCTTCCTATATAAAAAAGCATGAACTAATACCTATAGATCTATATATATTTTAGTTATTAATTTATAATACTGGCAACTTTGCCGAGGTTATCAATACCAGTATTGGTTCCCTCCTTTCCCTGTTGCCTAAATTAGAATTGGCTGAAGAATTGGTTTCATGATTGTGCTGACTTGTCTGTTGTCAGTACAATTGTTTATCGCAGCCAACATATTGTAACATTCAAATTAATATAGATTTGTATGCTGACGAGTCTGAATTAGATTGCTGAAGTTAGCTTTATTAATGTGTAATTTAAGGTAGATAGCATATATTAAAAATTTAATAATGGCAACTTTGCCGAGGAAACTTAATACCATATAACTTTCCTCCTTTCCCTGTTGCCTAAATTGACTTTGGCTGAATAGTTTTATGGTTGTACTGACACATATATTGTCAATACATTTGTCTATTGTAGCCAACATGATATGAATTATAATATCCAATATAATACCCAGAAATAACTTAATGGGTGTATCTGCTATTAATGAAATGGAACTAATATTCTTTTGTAAGAATAAAGTTGGCCTAAATTGACCTAAATTGACCTTTGTTTATTGTGCTTGCTACAATAAAGTTGCTGATCAATTTTGTTTTTACCTGACAGAACAAGGATGTAACTGAAGCAATTCAGAAGGTTGCTGCTGCTTATGATTGTAAAATTGTTGAAGGTGTTCTTAGCCACCAAATGAAGCAGTTTGTGATAGATGGGAATAAGGTTGTATTGAGTGCATCTAATCCAGAAACAAAGGTCGATGATGCAGAGTTTGAAGAAAATGAAATTTATGCAATTGATATTGTAGCAAGCACAGGAGAAGGCAAGGTAGGTTTACTTTTATTAATCCATTTATCACCATGATGCAGCTTCTTATTGATGACTTTCCATCACTTGCAGCCTAAGTTGTTGGATGAGAAGCAGACAACTATTTATAAGAGAGCTGTTGACAAGAATTATCACTTGAAAATGAAAGCATCTAGGTTTATATTCAGTGAAATAAGCCAAAAATTTCCAATCATGCCATTTGCTGCCAGGTAACTTAACGTTATCAATACTACGTTCATATTGGTGGGTTTAGGGTTTATATTTTTGTCACACCAGTTATGACATTAATTGATTTCAGGGCTTTGGAAGAGAAAAGAGCCCGTTTGGGTTTAGTTGAATGTGTGAATCACGATCTCTTGCAGCCATATCCAGTTCTTCATGAAAAGCCTGGTAATTATTTTTGGGCCTGTGGCATGATTAGACCCCTATGGCTATTGGATTTTGTGTGCACCTTGCTTATGTTGCTTCTCGTGTATTTCAGGTGATTTAGTAGCACACATCAAATTCACAGTCTTGCTAATGCCCAATGGTTCGGACCGTATCACGTCTCATTCTCTCCAGGAATTGCAGCCTACAAAGACAATAGATGACCCTGAAATTAAGGCATGGCTAGCCTTGGGCACAAAGACAAAGAAGAAAGGTGGCGGAAAGAAAAAGAAAGGTAGGCTGAACCTGAAGATAGCAGGATGAGATTCATGATGCTATATAGTGCTACATTATTTATTTGTCTGTTGACTTGCATCTACATCCATTGCATCATTTGTCTATTTCAGACTAAACCAAGTCAATTGTGGACAAACATGAGTATATCAAATACACTTTTCAATGGAGTCCACCTGATATGCTTTTATATGTCTCCCTAGGAGTTTCTCATGATGTTTACATGTTGTTGTATGGACTTAACGAATGCTTAATTGTTTGCAGGTAAGAAGGGTGACAAAGCTGAAGAGTCAGCTGAAGGTGAGCCCATGGAAGCAACAAATGGTGCCACCCCTCAAGATTGAGTCTCTGCCCTTCCCATTTCTTATTCGACCCCTTTCAATTTTGGTACATTGTTCATTAAATTGTATCTGTTTGGACATGGATTTAGTATAGTGTTCAGAGTTCAGACATTGATTCTGATGGCAATTCCTATATGCACAATTCAGTTGCTCATTCCTTGACCTACATGCTCTTCGCTTGAGGATAGGTGCTTCTGTAGGCGAAATTAGTTTTGCTTAAGGAATGATTTTCTGAACTAAAGTTTTGATGTTAATGTGTTGAGAATGGACCCAGCTGAGCTCTTCAATCTGGCCTTTAGGCTTACAAAATCGGAAACTGAAGGCAATGACCATTGATACTGAATAGAGGGCAACGTTTATATCTAATTTCTTTTCTGTATTCTATTTCCCAGTATTTAAATAAATGATTTTATTTTTTATTTTCTATAAAAATCTCAGGAAGCAACCCTCAGAACTGATCATTACGTAATATTCGAGATTGATTCCAATTTGAATTTTTTATGTAAATAAATTAATTTTGAAAATATGAGGAGATAAAAAATGAGCCTTCCTAAAATATTATTTCTAATCAATATGCACATTTAAGTATTAAATTTTGAGATGATTAATTTTATAAATTTTATATATTAAGTCATTAAATTGATAAAATAATAATAAGATTTTGAGCAGCTTATCTATGAATTTATTATCAAAATAGATTTTAAAATTCCCTCGAATTTAATTGAGACTTCAAATTTGTATTTTCTGATTGAGTTAGGTTTGAACTCTATTGAGAGAATTAGTGTTGTCTCAATTTGTTAGAGAATATTTATAGGAAGCCAAAAATGGGTTATCCATCAGAAAGCAAATTCATTTATTCTAAAAATAAATAAAAAAATATTTGTTATTCAATTTTGTATAATATTAGAGGAATCAAACTTTTAAGAGTATTTTAAAAAATTTTATTTATTGTAATAGCACTAATAAAATAAGATGTTAGAGTTTTTTAAGCTTTTCCTTTTAATTTCTTTTTATATACATCCTATTATTAAAAAAAAAGAAAAGTATGCGCGCATTAATACTTGACCGCATTAATACATACCAAACCCAGCCGCATCGTGACTTGCCAATCAGCGATTCTAAAATCTCATTGGTCAATATGCGTGTTAGCACTATAAGCTGCCACGTGTATTTAACGTCCAATAAATCTCGAAGCATCTGGATTTTCGGTCCCGCGAACTCCAAACTTATTTATTGAACATCAATTTTCGTCTCCCTTATTCGTCTGTGTCCCGAATCCAACACTCCGCTTCAAATTTCACACTCTCCGGCGAAGCCTATCAACAGGAACGGCAAAAATCGTAGTGAAGCTTGGATACGAGTATGAGGACCCATTTAGGTTTATGGATAATCTTCATGACCTTTGTGTCTTTCCTTGTAAGCTTGGAAGCGAAAACTATCGACCCCTACAAGGTATGAGTTGCTCTTCGTCTTATGTTGGTGTAATAGATTTTAATACCGTCGATAAACCGTCGATAAAATGATTCAAGTTGTCGCATTCTGCTAGACATGATGCAATGGTTCTGATTTATTAATGAGGCTTGGTTTGAATTGGGGATTGAGAATTTGAAGGATATAGAGGGTGGAACGATATTGAATTTGGGGTTTTTCGTTTGATTGCAAAAGGATAATTGGTAAGATAGTGAACATGAGTTGTTATAGTAGCTTGACCCATGGATATGCATTCTTAAATTTGGCATTGTGGTGGTGAGTTTGGCTGACATAAACAATTTTAAACTAGTTCATTTGAATAGTCACTGGTAGGAAATCCTAGTTTAGTTTCTGATATCTATTTAATCTTTAGCATGATCAATTTGGGGTCTCTTAGTCTATACCTGATTTTCGTTGCAGTCATTTTATTTTTTGAATTACAAGATGATTTAGTTGTTAGGCATGCTCTAAAAGTTAATTTAAATTAAATATTCACGTAAGTTCTTTTTACTTGGATTAATACCCGAATGTGAAAATGATGCTAATTTTGTGTTTCCAGCTATCATCAAGTAAGATGGCAGGAAAAAAAAATCTACCATTTTTATCTAGTTATTGTTGTTTAGGAGTATATACTAATCGCACATACTTCATTTTCATCAGGTCCTTGGAGTTGATAAAAATGCAAGTCAACGGGAAATTCAGAAGGCTTTCCACAAGTATGTCTTGTAAATTTTTGTTTCTTGTCACAAGTAAAACTATTCATTAGACTTTTGCAATTGATTATGCTCCATTGATGTGTGTATGTTTTCTAAAGTGTCCATATCTTTAAAATATTGCCTTCTTTCATATTACTGCAAATAACTAAGAAGCATTCTTTCAAAAAGGAAGAAGAAAAAGAAAGAGTTGTGTAATAGGGATACTTGTATCAATTTAGTGACCTATAAAATGCGGTCATCAGAAAGCATGCATAATATTAATCTTTTGAACTTCCTCAACTACGCAAATGAAGTTCGGAGTCGAAAAGATGGGTTATGGCCTTATGGGTGCCTTTGAAATATGAAATGTTGGTTTGACTGCTGTCGATCTGAATGGACTTTCATATGTTCCTTAAAATACCTTAGACATTATTTAGTCTGTATTGTTCACTAGGTTTAATATTGACCGTAATGTGGCCCCTGAATAACATCATGTTAGAAAGAATTGTGTGGTGATAGTTTTGTCTTGATAATGATAAATTGGGTGTCGATGATTGGACAATTTTATTCACCTCTGATAAATTATTTTTGTAGTAACTTACTCTTAATTGTTTAATAGACTTTCTCTCCAGTATCACCCTGACAAGAACAAAAACAAGGGTGCACAAGAGAAGTTTGCTCAGATCAATAATGGTAAAGAAAATCTCTCTCTCTCTCTCTCTCTCTCTCACACACACACACACACGCACACACACACACACGCACACACTGCTCCCTAAAACAAAAAAGTTAATAAATTATATAATTAGTGCATGCTTATTTTCAACATATTTCTCATTTGAAGATATTCACGTGCATGTCTTTTTTCCCTTAACAGCATATGAGATTTTATCTGATGAAGAGAAGAGGAAGAATTATGACATGTATGGTGATGAGAAAGGCAACCCTGGATTTGAAGCTGGCCATCCTGGCAATCAGGGTGGATATACTTATTTCACGGGCGGAGGACCAGGGCAAAGTCAATATAATTTCAGACCAGGGGGGTGGCAGGGGATGGGTGGGCAGGGAGGTTCTAAGTCATTCTCTTTTTCCTTTGGCGGTTCTGGTGGTCCTAATTCTTTTGGATTTGGTTTGGATGATCTTTTTGGCAGTTTTTTTGGTGGTGGAGGAGGTGGTGGGAGTCAGTTTGGTGGTTTTGGCAGTTCAACTAGTTCTCAATCTGGATCTAGGAGTTCCCCCAAAAGTTTTAGGGCCATAAATTCACAAATCTTCAAGAAAGAAATAGTTGATCAAGGGATGACTTGGCTTTTGTTATCTTATACACCCTCATCGAAGGGGTTACAATACTTTGAATCTACTATAGAGGAGGTTTCCAGTTCACTGCAGGGAGCTTTGAAGGTTTTCATTTATCATCTCACATTTTCTCTTTTATTGATTTTCTGGAGTTGCATGGCTTATTTCTCTCTTCTGTGTGATAGGTTGGAAGTATTAATTGTGAAAAGGAAGTCTCATTTTGTAAGGAGCTTGGCATATCTCCACGCAGAGCTCCAAGGGCCTTTGTTTATTCTTACAAGGGAAATGAAAAGGGTTCTTTGGTGGAGTACAGCGGTGACTTGGATGTTAAGAATTTGAAGGCCTTCTGTCAAGACAACTTGCCAAGGTTTTCAAAACGGACTGACCTGAATTCTGTTGATCAGTTTAGTGCTGCTGAAAAGTTGCCTAGGGTGATGCTTCTATCCACCAAAAAAGACACTCCAGTAATTTGGCGTGTTCTTAGTGGCTTCTATCACAAACGATTTACCTTCAGTGATGTAGAGGTATTAGTGCTGGCTATGAAATTTTTTTTTTCTTATGTTACTTTTCTATATCCTGCATTATTTAATACTTTTCGAGGCCACCTGGTGAATTGCATACTGTGGATTCATTTTAGCTATTAGTTGGAATGTAAAGAGGATGTAATTTAAGTATTTTCATGGTCCGCTGATAATTGATCTCAATAATCATATATGGTGATCACTTTTTTAGAATGATATGAAAACTTTTGAACTTTTTATAGGGAAAATAGTGCTTGGTGTTTATATTTAGTTTTGAAGAAAGATGTATATATTTTGGCTGATATCTTTTGTAGGTTCATGATGTTTCTGATCCAAGAGTGAAAAAGCTAGGGGTTGATGCACTCCCAGCTATAGTGGGTTGGCTACCTAATGGAGAGAAGCATATTCTGAAAACAGGGATTTCTGTCAAAGATATAAAATCTGCAGTTCATGATCTTGGTACTGTACTTGATAGTTTCGAAAAAACAAGCAAAAAGGCAGCTTCAGGTCAAACCAAAAAAGCACACACTGATTCAGATGAGAGACAAATACAATTCCTTTCACGGTCGAACTTCGAGACTCTTTGTGGCGAGAGAACCCCTGTCTGCATAATTGGTGCCTTCAAATCTTCTAAAGCTAGAGAAAAACTGCAAACAATCCTGTCGCTGGTAAGTGTATATTTCATTTGATTACTGTCTCTGGTTAGTGTATAATTATTTATCGGGAAGTGGAACAATTATATCTTATGCATTTACATTATTTGACAGTTATTATATGAGCTGTACTTTTTTATTTTTTAGGTGGGGTGGTAGACAGTAAAGATGTTTAGGCAACATAGATATTTCATTGAAGTGTCAGCTTAAATGAGGATAGCTTTTAGAAAATAAAATAAATTATTTGAAAAAAAAAAAAGAAGTTAATTCTGTTCTCTTTTGTATAAGGATTTTCTATCATTTCATTCTTGTTATTGTGAAGTGGGAGGTTATGGGTGGAATTAAAGAAACTAATAAATGGTATCAATTATTAAAATAGTTTTGTCTGAAAGTGGTGGATCTAATTACTTCAAAACAGTTTTCTCTGAAAATGATGGATCTAATTACTTTATCCTATACATGATTGCTTTAAGATTGAAAGGAATGCTGATGAGTTAAACATATGCATCCAAAAACATGATAAATTGGGAATTAAGAAGACCAAAGTAATAGAATGACATAGTTGATGTTCATTAAACATATAATATACCATTGTTTATACTAAAAAACCAAAACGTAAGTTTCTCAGTTAAATCCAGTGGGCACCCAGCTGAACGTGCTAATATTTTTGTTTTTCCTTTCTAAATAATATAATCTACTATTATTTGGGAAACATGAAAGTTCATCAGTTATGCCTATTCCTGCAAACCTCTAACTTGTGTTTGTAATTGCAGGTCTCTCAAAAATCTCTGTCAAGGCAACCAAGTCAAGCATCGGGGTCTAGGGACTCCATTTCCTATTCTCTCTTAGATGCGACAAAGCAACCTTCTTTTCTTAATGCCTTTGATAAAACTGGATTTAAGTCATCGGATGTGTTCTTGATTGCCTATAAACCTAAAAGAAGGAAGTTCACTGCATATCTAGGTGAAATGACAGTAGAGGAGTTAGAGAATTTTATCAGTTCAGTTCTGAATGGAGATATACCATTCAGGGAAACAAGAGAGAAGCCATTACTCAAATAGAGCTCTAGGTAATGATAGTGAGTTTTACAGTACTACGGTATCTTGTACATACCCATAGAGATATCACAGCATCAATATATTGATCCTGGCTTTGATTCTCAGGATGTTCCATCTGTCTCTTAACACCGAAGGATTTAAGGACGAGTTATTCAAATATTTCCTACAGGTTTAATAATAATAGTAAAAAAGAAAGTCTAATCGTTTAGCCATAAATATTATCCAGCGGAGCTGTTTCTGAACTTTAATATGTGCTTGTTTTGAAACGAACACTTCCAGAATTATCAATCAAACCCATTTAAATGTAATTATTTCTAGTCATGGTTGCTTAACAATCAATAATTTTTCCCTTTGTAATTGGAGTAAAAATATTGTCCCAAGCCTAACTAATAATAAGAGGATTAGGGGAGCATAGGATAGAATTTAATCCCTTACATGCCAACAACAGAAAAGGTCGAAAGGAAAAAAATAATATATAATAAACGGAAGTCCTAGTCCAAATTATTAATTTCAGTATTTTAAGGGTACAATGAGATTTTGGAGGGAAATGAAAAGAAATAAAATAAAAATGTATTAATTTTATTCTTTAAATTTTAGAAAAAAATTAAAATATTTTTTATTAATTTTTTAATTTTTATTTTTGTTAATTTTAATGATATTAAATTAAAGAATTTTGAAAGATTCCTTTTATTTCTCATTCTAAAATATATTTTAAGAGTATATTTGAGAGAAAGATTTTAAAGAGAAATAAAAATATATATATTATAACTTTGTTTATTTCTTAAAATTTTAGAGAAAAAATTAAAAAATTTTATATTAATATTTTTTAATTTTATTACTTTATTAATTTTAATTATCTTAAATTAAAAAATTAAAAAAATCTAAATAAAAAAACTATAATTTAACCTTATATTTCTTTTCTTTGCCTTCTCTTCATCATTCTTATACACCCTAAGATTCCTTAAAATGCAATTATATTCAAATCACTTGTCATGATGGACACGTAGCATCAACTTTATGGGTTAATATTTTGGGTGACTTGGCCATTTTAGGCGTGCATGACTCATTTCTTAGCGACCTTTGCGTTGGCTATATCTGACCTTTGCACTGACTTGAATCTAAGATTTCCAGATGAAGATTTTATGTTTGGATGGAGGAGAATTAAGGAGAAGTGCAGAGAAGATAAAGGAATTTACAAGCTTTTTTTATGTTTGATTTTTAAAATTTTAAAAATGAAAATTAAAAAATTTTATGTTAAATGAATAATTGTAGGGATAACAACGAGACAGAATATCGCAGAGACGGAGAATATCTATTTTTGGTGTAAGAGAAAAAAAATCTTGTCTGTATTCCCATTCTTGTATGGGGATCTTTAGTAAATGGTTTTAGAGCCAATGTTATTAGTTGATTACAGAAGATTTTAGTTTTACAACCTAAAATAATTAACATCTTCAACTTAGTTTTTCGGGTTGTTAATTGTTTTGTAAAATGAATTCACAAGTAATTATCCAGAAGGGACAGGGCAAACTTTCTTTATTATTTATCTTCACTCTAATAAAAATGTGATTAGACTCAAATGTTTGTCCATTGCAAAAGATTTTACAAGGTTTTAATCATTTAAGATTTTCAGCTTGAGTTTTTTAATTTGTTGTTTAGTAAAATTAATTTACATAATGTGATTACACTCAAATGTTGGTCCATTGCAAAAGACTTTACAAGCTTTAGTTATCGGTCAACAGCTACAACTAATTATTAGGCTTTTGATTTGATGTTTAATGAAATGAATTGACATTTGTGCATCTCATTCGGCTTTAGTCAAAAGTAGACGTTGCTTTCTTGGAAGCTACATAACATGACATTGACATTACAATATGGTTCGTTGCCTTTGCATTTCCAACTTCAAAGGTCGAAGCAGTCAGAAGAATCCAAAGACCAGCTGACATTTCCTTTCATTTGAATCATTTTTATTTTTTTCGTTTCCATATTAATAATAGTCAATTTTACCTATCAATATATATATATATATATATATATTTGTAATTTTAAATAAATTTCAGTTAGAATATTCAGCATGAAAAAGCAAAATTTGTTTATGCTTGATTTTGTTGTAACTTATATTCGTATATTATAAATATATCTAGAAGAAAAAATGCTAATTTTTAATGATATTAAAGTGGCATTGGCAATTATTAAAGTACATGTTAATTTTTTAAGATAAAAGAAAAAATTTATTTTATATTAAAATAATAAAATGAAGTAATGATAATTTAATTTTATCAAATGTGTTTTAAATTATTATTTTATTTTATTTACGTTTTAATATATAAATTCAAAAAATAATGACTAAAAATTTTAAAGCCATATATAATATAATTTTATTTTTTATAAAAATGTATCTAATAACAAAAAAAAAAACAAAATTAGTCGTGCTTTTTATAAATTAGTTTCTCACAGGGTCTAAGTTGCCTTGTATCAAGTGGATCTTAAACCCTAGAATCTTATAAAACAACCAAAATATCAAGTAAATTAAAAATTTTAAATACATATTTTATGTTTCTAAATTTTATATTAATTTTTAATTTTGTCTTTAAAATTTTTTTAGTAATTAATTATTTTTAAAGTTTTAAATTATAATCAATTTTGTTTCACGATTTAATATTATCTAAATTACTAAAAAAAATAGTATTAAAATATTAGATAAAAATTTAAATATTGATTTACACTAATTTTAAGAATATAATTAGATGCTATGTCATATTTTTTTATTATTAATTTAAAAGATGTTAAGTTATGAGATGAAATTAATTATAATTTAAAATTTTAAAAATAGAATTAATTACAAAAAATTAAAAATAAAATTAAAAATTAATATAAAATTTAAAAAACATAAAAGATACATTGTTATAGTTCAAATATGAGAGACAGAAAGAATGATTTTTATGGCCGGGATATTTACCTAGAGTTTTTAATTTTAAAATATTTGAGTTGTCTTAAAAAATGTATTTGTATAATTCAAATATGAGTCCCTTCCTTTTAGAAATGTAATTATATTTGACTTGTTAATAATATATTTCAAATTTATATTTATGAGATGAAAGAATGAGTGGTGAGGGGCGCTGGGGGGACAAGGTGCATATTAAAATAAAGCATGGATGCTTACCACAAGCTTGGATTCCAAAGTGAATGAATTCAAAAACCAGCGGAAATTTTCATAGGAATCAATTAGGTTTGTTTGTAAAAATATATTTTAGTTTAAAAAATGAAGGATTAAATAAATATTATTAATTAATACATAAATAATACGTACTGTATGACTCATGATACCAGTTTTGGTCATTATAGATCAAATTGCACTACATATGATGTTAAGCATAGAAATGCCCAAAACCTTTACGTGATGTATTCATAATACACAGGAAGTATAAAATATTTAAATAAAAAGTTTATTTTAAAATAAATTATTGTTTTAATCTTTAAAAAATAAAATTTTTTAATTTAATATTTGAATCATAAAAATATTTAATTTAATTTTTTAAAAATATATTATATCTTAATTTAATTTTTATGTTTAAATATTATATGTTTTTTAAATTTTTTTAATTTAAAGTTTTAATAATTAAATTAAAATATAATATATATTTTAAAATTTTAATTAATTATTTTTATTATTAAAAATTAAATTAAATTAAATTAAATTATATTTTTTTAAAGAATAAAACAATAATTCACTTTTTATTTTAAGACTTTGGTTTTGGTTTGAAGGTAATGCTGCTCATAGATTTAGGCAGCCACGTTGTGGTTTTGGAAGATAAATAATAGGCCAAGTTGCAGGCGCTCTGTACGCGTAACCAATGAAGAAGGGACTTTCCCTTTTTGATGGACCACACACTGATTTTTTTTTTTATATATATATATATATTGTAAAATATTCTTTATTAAAAATAATTTTATAAAATATTAAATATAGTTATTTCTTTTAATATAAATTTTAATTTTAATTTATTAAAGATTAATCTCACTTGTTAAAACCAATCCAACTAATACCACACTGAATATATTTATATGGATAATGGAAACAGGAAACTAAACCAAAACTAGGGACACACAACCTTTGTTTTCCATGTTGTCTTTACCACCTTTTCCTTCTGGTTTTGGCTACTGTCTCCATCAAAATTACTTCCAACGCCAGCTTACTATTAATTTTATTTTAATATGAAAATAAATATTAATTAAAATGATAGTTAGCTTTAACGAGAAATTGTAGAACTCATTAATGAATTGTTATTTTGTTTTTTTTGGTATTACCAAAGTTGGGTATTGTTAAGAAAAGAAAAAATAATTTTTTTTAAATATTAAAAAATATAATAACTTTTAATTTGATCTTCTATAAATTATTTACGTCAATTTAATTATTCAAAAATAAAAATACTTTTAAAGTTATATTTTTATCTAAATTTCATCTAAAATTTCATACTTAACTCAATTTTAAAATTTAATTTAGTTAATAATATGACTATTCGACATGTTATCTATTAATTTATATAAAATAAAATATTAATACATAAATTAAAATTTTTTAATTGCATATATATACAAATTTTTTTACTAATTTCGTATCTAACATAAATTTAAAAATTAAAGTTAATTTAAATAATTTTATACATAAATTTTATTAATATGATGTGAATTATTTATTACTTATAATTTTTATGTTAATAAAAAAAAATAATTAATATTATGTTAAGTGATACATTAAGATATAAATATAATTTAAATAAAATATTATTATTAAAAATATTTTTATTTTTAAAAAATTAAATTTAAAAAATGATTTATAAAAAATTAAATCAAAGTTATCATATTTTCAATGATCAAAATTATATCTTTTTTTTTTTAAAATGAAATCCATGAATAATTAAGTAACTTAGTGATTAATTTTTAAGAGATTATCTTTGTCTTACTTTAGTCATTTAAAGATAAATTTTTTAATATATGTATTTTTATTTTTTATTTAAATAATTGTGTGATTTTTAAACATTGACTTTATTGGATATGTAATATGTTTTTTGATATTTTGAGAGTTGTTTTAAGAGATATTGATGCAAGCAGTTTTTCTCCCGTGAGTTTTGCCAGAACTTTAAAGCGCCTTCGCCTTTAAAGTGATTCATTATAACTTGCCATCCAAGAAAAGAAAATTAGAGCTTCTCCATTAAATTAAAAGGGATATTATTATTAAGATTTTTTAAACTAATATTTAAATATTTAAATTATTGTTAAAAACTTAAATAAACTTTTAGTGTTTATAACATTATAAAAGTCTCAAATAGTTTTTATTTTCAATTTTAATTGTGTGAAAATTATTCGTCAACATTTAAACATAACCTAATTTATTTTGGCCTAAAAACATAACCCACTTTAAAACCCTTTGCCTTCGTTCGGTTCGGTTCTTGTAAAAGCAAAAATGATAAAATTTTAATTAATTTGCATATATGAATTAATTTGCATTGCATGAGCTCATTATACATGACAAGTGTTTTTATATTTATTATTTATGTAATATAACAAATATTAAATATATATTTACTTAATATGAAAAAAATATTTTTGAAAATTTAAAATAAATTATATTTTAAAATTTAAAAAATATTTTATTCAAAATAAATATAACTATAAATTTCTTATTTATAAAAAAATAAAATTATTTTAAAAACTAATTTTTGAATATCCAACAAGAGACTATAATTTTTTAACGCTCCGACGTTACCAGATCCTAAGAATAAAGCTTGGATTTTTCCTCCCAAACACAGCAAGGTGGCACTAAATGCAGGAATTGGGCACCTTCTTTACTTTAATTCATTTGAATGTTAATAATCTGTTTCAACAAATTCACATAACATAATTTTATAGAAGGTAAATTTTAAAAGATTTAAATTCCCCAAATGCAAACTTTTCTTGCTCTTCACACATTTCCCTGTTTAACTCGAACTTGATCTTTCTAGATACCAAATAAAAATAAATTTTTTTTATATATTTTCTAATTATTTGTACAGCGAAACCACAAACAACGCTGCCAAAAGGCGAATTCTCAAAGGCGAGCCAGCAATTGCAAAACCAAATACGCCCCCAGTATCTCATTTCTCTCTTTCCTGTTACATTTCCATCCCCTTCCTACTCCAAATATTCACTTTCACTGTATATATATTTCTATTCGTCCCTCACAAATTGTATAGCATAAATCCCTTCAAACTTCGAACTCATCCTTTTCTCTCTCACAAATTTGGTTCTTTCTCTCTTTCCATTTCCACTTTTCGTTCAGTAGCTTCCCGAACCAGAATCCATCATCTATGGACACCAAGATTGGATCTTTAGACGCGTGTAAGCCTGCGAGCAGTGACGTGGGTTGCCCACCAAATGGCGCTGTATCCACCATCCAGAACTCTGTTTCTCCGTCTGTGTACAGCTCTTGTGTGGCCACTCTCGGTCGCCACCTGGCTCGCCGGCTCGTTCAGGTTGGCGTCACCGACGTCTTCTCCGTTCCCGGGGACTTCAATCTTACTCTTCTTGACCATCTGATTGCCGAGCCGGGGCTCAACCTTATCGGCTGCTGCAACGAGCTAAATGCCGGGTACGCCGCCGATGGGTATGCTCGGTCTCGTGGCGTCGGCGCGTGTGTCGTCACTTTCACTGTCGGTGGGCTTAGCGTTCTCAATGCCATTGCCGGTGCTTATAGTGAGAATTTGCCTCTCATTTGTATTGTTGGTGGTCCTAACTCCAACGACTATGGCACCAACCGGATCCTCCATCACACCATCGGGTTACCGGATTTCAGCCAGGAGCTTAGGTGCTTCCAGACTGTTACTTGCTACCAGGTATTAATTTCACTGTGACTTCTGATTTTACTTTCTGTGTTTGCTTTTTCGATTCTTGCATGTTAGATGCTTGTGATAATTCCCTATGTTCTTGATTAGAGAAGTGACAGATTGGTGTCTCTGTTTGTTATATATGTGAACTTGATTATCTGAGTTTAATGGGCTTAGCTCCTTGATGTGATATAGGCTGTGGTGAATAACTTGGAAGATGCTCATGAACTCATTGATACGGCGATCTCAACCTCACTGAAAGAAAGCAAGCCAGTGTATATAAGCATAAGTTGTAACTTGCCTGCGATTCCTCACCCCACTTTCAGTCGTGAACCTGTTCCATTTTCCTTATCTCCAAAGTAATCTTCTTGATCTTTTGGTTGGTTCTCCCTTGAACTGTGAAGAACTGAATATTTTAGAACTTTTCCCATTGACTGATTTCTCTTTTGGTGTGTTTTCTTTTTCAGATTGAGTAATCAGTTGGGGATGGAGGCTGCAGTAGAAGCAGCTGCAGAATTCCTCAACAAGGCAGTCAAACCAGTTCTTGTAGGTGGGCCTAAACTGCGAGTGGCAAAGGCATGCGAAGCCTTTGTTGAACTAGCTGATGCTTGTGGTTATGCACTTGCTGTGATGCCATCAGCTAAAGGTTTGGTTCCAGAGCACCATTCCCACTTCATTGGAACTTACTGGGGTGCTGTGAGTACTGCTTTCTGTGCCGAGATCGTCGAGTCTGCTGATGCATACTTGTTTGCTGGACCTATCTTCAATGATTACAGCTCTGTGGGGTACTCCCTTCTCCTCAAGAAAGAGAAGGCGATCATCTTGCAGCCCGATCGGGTTGTGATTGCAAATGGCCCTGCATTTGGATGTGTGCTGATGAAAGATTTTCTAAGGGCGCTAGCCAAGCGACTGAAGCACAATAACACTGCTTATGAAAACTACCGCAGGATATATGTTCCTGAAGGACAACCATTGAAGGCTGCACCTAAAGAACCTTTGAGGGTTAATGTTCTGTTCCAGCATATACAAAAGATGCTGTCTGGTGAAACAGCAGTCATTGCTGAGACAGGGGATTCATGGTTTAACTGCCAAAAGCTAAAATTGCCAGAGGGTTGCGGGTAAGCAGCCACGAGAATTTGATCCGTGGTATTTTTCAGATTAATTTTTAAGTGTGTATATATATAATTTTGATATATATAAATATTTTTTGTTTCACAGGTACGAGTTCCAAATGCAATATGGATCAATTGGATGGTCTGTTGGTGCAACTCTTGGTTATGCACAGGCTGTTCCTGAGAAGCGAGTGATTGCTTGCATAGGAGATGGAAGTTTTCAGGTTCATCTTCTAGCTCTGTGTATCTGAAGAATTTAGGAAGAATCTAAACTATCTCTGGTTCAAGTGCTTAAGCCAAATGAAAAATTCTTGTGGTGTATCAAGCCCTAATGAAATTTCAATGCTTTGCATTGCAGGTGACTGCCCAGGATGTATCAACAATGCTGCGATCTGGGCAGAAGACCATCATCTTCCTGATAAACAATGGTGGATACACCATTGAAGTTGAGATCCATGATGGGCCATACAATGTGATCAAGAACTGGAATTACACTGGGTTGGTTGATGCAATCCACAACGGCGAAGGAAACTGCTGGACAGCCAAGGCAAGTTTCTTAATTAACACAATACATTATTCTCCTCAAAATCCACAGCTTTTAACATTCATTGAGGAAGTGCTAATCTTGTGTCCATTTATGTCAACCTTATTTCCAGGTCTTCTGTGAAGAAGAGCTCATTGAAGCAATTGAAACAGCAACAGGACCCAAAAAGGACAGCTTATGCTTCATTGAGGTGATTGTACACAAGGATGACACAAGCAAAGAGTTGCTGGAATGGGGCTCCAGGGTCTCTGCTGCTAATAGCCGTCCACCCAACCCCCAATAAATGTACACCATTTGATCACATTACTGGAAAAGATCCTTCTTTCACTTGTTAAAGACTTTTCTAATGCATGTGAAAACGAGTTCTAGTGGCTTCTTTGTACATTCATTCGCATGAAATTTACACTTCTGCCTGGTCTTTCCTTGGATTCTTTGCATTTAATTTTCACTTGTTAAGGTGAGTGAGACACACAAGGCCAGCGATACATAGTTCACATGGTAGAAGGATTGACTATTCTTATGAAAAGAGCAAATGCATGAATCTGTTGTGTGGTGTCGGATTAGCTTTCTTTTACTAATATCACGAAGTGGGCCAGGTTTCTTACATCAAGTTTCGTACGTCGTTTTTGTGCACTCATCATGCACATGCTGCTTACACTACTAGGCTCAACAAGAAAAAGAAATCTAATAAAAATATCATCCAGAGGTCAATCTTTTGGAAGAATATTCTCTGTAGACAGCTTAGCTTAGCTATTCTTCCCCCTATGACTATTGTCTAGGCGATGCATAAAATATGAGAAAATTTATAAAGTTTTGACATGCGTTAATAAGTTTATTATTTTAAAACAATTATATTGATGAAATATAATTTATAAGAAAATTTTGTTTAATATTACATTCAAGGTAATTTAGAAGAAGATTCTTAGGGATGAAAATAGAAGATCGAGATCGTAAGATATGAAATTTCTTTTTTCTTTTCTTAAAAGAGAAAAAGTTAGAACATTGCGATTCACTCTAGGAAAGACACCAAGAAAATTCGTTTGCTGCTAGAGTTTTGCACTCTTTTGCATTTTTTGGTTGTCTTCTCTTCTATTTTTGTTCTGTGTTGCCGAAGTTACTAATTTTTGTGGTTGATGCGTGTTCGTTCTGTTCACCATTAATGCGTTTCCTCATTATGTGTTGGTCTTCCCTTCGAGTTGCTGTGTTTAGTTTACCATTGTGATGCATTTTTCATTAATTCTTCTCGGTGGCCTGCTCTGTTTTTATTTAATGTAGACGGTAGAGAGTATTTATGTTGGATTTTGGCATTATATGTTAAGAGATATTAAAATACATAATTTATTATATAATAATTATCTAAGAATTCATAATCAATAAACTTTTTATATACGTTATAGTATATATAGTAAAAATTAAAAATTTTATAATTGTATAAGAATTATATTTATATTAAAAATTAATTATAATAAACTTTATAATTTATTATGTTGCTTTTATGATTCTAAAAAATATTTATTATTAGATATATATTTTAATTATTTTTTAATATGTGCTACTCGTGACCTTAATAAGATCTTGATTACCGCGATTATATTAAATATCAGAGTTGAGTGTATTTTTTTAAAATTGTATTTAGTATAATTTACTTTAAAAATGCTGTAAATTTGACAGAAATAAGGGTGGAAGAGATAGATCCAACACGTATTGTATGGCTGTTTTAGGTCACTGAAGTTATAGTAATATTTCAATTGTCTTGTAAAAGAATAAAATACATGCGGTCGATAGTTTTGTGGAATGAATTAAAAATTAGACTAGTTATTACTCTAAATATTAATTTATGGTTCAATAGTTTAATTATAGTAAAATTGTAATCAAATTAGAACTAATATTATATATTTATTTTAAATTATAATTAAGTATAATAATAAGTAATTTATATAGTTTTATTATATAAAAATAAAATAAATATAAAATGCCATATTTTTTAAAAAATTAAAAAATTATTTATTAATTTTTCAAAAAAATTTTAAATTATATCATTATGTACAATTCATTGATTACTTTTCTATTTTTATTTCTCTTTATTTTATTTTTTATTTTACTTTTTTTTTGTTACAAAAATTAAAGAACATATAAAAAATTATTTTTCAAATTGATTAATTTTCATCAATTTATTTAATTTTTAATTAATTAATTATTGATTAATTTTTTAAAAATTAATTTTTAAAATTAATCAGATTAAAATTATGACTAATTTACTAATTTCTTAATTGGCGGATCCTGCAAAGTTTGATAAGGATTGACGGTGATTTGAAAGAAAAAATATGTGTAATTCTCAATCACAATAATTTGTTAAACATTGTCATGAATGACGAGTTTAACAGGTTTCTGTTCAATAATTTCGATTTTATATAATAAGGTAGATTCTTGAGTAAATTTAGAAAGCAATAATCAATTGAGTTGAAAATAATTTTATTATTATAAGAAGAAGAATAAAAATTTAAATTTTTTAAAAAATACTTATTAAAAAATTTTATTTTAATATTTTAATTTTGATAAAAATTAATTATAAATTTAATATAATTTAAAGATACTTTTAATTTTTTAAAAAAATTATTAATTTGTCCTAGAGAAATAAAATAATATAAATGATTAAAGTTGGTATTTTGACTCTACCAAAGTCACGTGATAAAAGCAAAAGTTTATACGATGTTTAATAAAAAAAATACATAATTAATGTATTGTATATGTCTTAAATATATATGTCGTGGCACTGATTCGTATAGCAATTTGTGTGCAAAAGTGCCACGGCAGTTCCTTTTTTTGTGTGTCCTCTTTTACAAAATTATTCGTTCGGCCTAGCTAATTGTTCAATATAATTAATTTATAATCATCCAATATAATTTCAATTAAGTACTATTTTTTTTTTTAAATTTGTTCATTTATGTTTGTATTAACTAAAGAGAGTTAAAAGTTTACATAGAGACCTACGGAGGCTCCTTTAGGATATGTTTAAAAGGGGTAAAATAAAAAATAAAAAAATTTAATAATTTTTTATTCTTAAAATTTTAAAAAAATTAAAAAAATTTATATTTATTAATTTAATTAGACAGTTACTTATATTTTCATCATTAAATTTTTTAATCAAATTAAATAAATATTTCGCAAGGCTTCCTCTGAATTAAACATTTGCACTAGTCTACAGTTTGGTACGAAAAATTGAATATTTGGCCAAGCGCAAGGCTTGATAACTTTTTAAGAATGACAATAGGTAGGTATTTTGTCATTTTGTCATTTTTTTTATTATTAACATCTCTATTTGTTTAAAATATTTTATATTTAAATTTTAATTATATTTAAAAAATATATTAATTTTAATATTTTTATTTAAGATATTCAAAAAACTCAAAATATTTTAAAAAATAATAGATACTAATATTTGATATTATAAAATCAAATAATTTATCTAATAAAATTTTTTTAAATATTATAAATGACTATAAAAAATTATTTTACAATAAAAAATTTATATAATTATTATAAACTAAAATTAAAATAATTCTAACATTAATAAAAATATAAAATTTTATTTAATAATATATATTATTTAAATGTTAGATATCAAATATTTTATCTATTTATTTATATCAAATACATATAAAGATATTCAAAATAAATATTTAAACTTATGCCAATATTTAAAATAAATAGTTATATTTTATTATTTATAGTTTATTTAATATTTATTAAATATTAAATATTTTTTAAATAAATATTATTAAAAATTTATAATATCCATACCTGTTACCGGTGTGGCTCTTATACCTTTGAGAGAGGTTTCTATAATACTTTCCTTTTGTTTCGTGACGATACCTCTTGGCATCGAGGCGTCTTGTCGCCAGACAAAGGAACTCCAATAAGTAGTCTTCCCCTTTTGTTGTGTTAACCCACTTTTACTAACATCACTACGTGGGCCACGTTTCTCACTTCAAGCCTAATTCATACCGCAATTCCTTGCATTAATCATGCACTTACTAAGAAAAGGAATCTAATAAAAATATCAGTGATGTAGCTTTATCATAGGAATAATGTCGGTAGATAATGGGTTGCGATCCTCTATATTTAAAAAAGAAGCATTTTTTTATATAAAAATAAAAAAACATTTAATTTTTAATTCATTTAAATTTTAAAATACGTCTCCATCAATATAAATTTTTTATTTTTCCTTAAATATAAAAAATATTTATTTTTAAATATAAATTGTAGATATGAGATATCTAATCTTACGTCTGGGGGGACATAAAAATATGTTAGATTCGACAGAAATGACAGTAGAATAAAGAATATAACATGTTGCCAGTTTAGATCAAGGACGTTAGAAGAGTAACGTATTTTAATTGTCTTAAATTAATAAATAAATTACAGTTTTTAATCACCATAGTTTATTAAGCATTGTCATGATAGTTACAGCTCCTTTTGAATAGTGGAGTCGATTTTAACAATTTTCTCTGCAATAATTTCAATTTTATATAATAAGCTAGATTTCGGAATCATCTAGACAGAAGAAATTAATTATCCGTTGTCTTAAAATAATCAAATAATATAAAAATTAAAATACGTACTTTGACTCTGACAAAGTCATGTGACAGATAGATGATCTCTAATTTGTGGGATCTACATGTAAAAAGTTAATGTATTGTACATATCTTCAATTTGTATGTTGTATCAGTAATTCGTCTGGCAATTTTAGTGCAAAAGTTTTTCCTTTTCCGAAATTTTCCCTTTTCCTACTTTTTTAGAGCAATATTGTGAGTTAGGCAAAATGGTTTGGAAGATGAAAATGGAAAATGGAAATTAAACTCAGAAGTTGAGCAAGATTACCAAGATGCCCTCCAGTACTCTTTTTCTTCCTTATAGTCCCTGCGTCTTAACCCGACTCTTTATACATGACCTCTTAAAAACAATCACTTGAGGGAATCATGAAGAGCTACAAAAAAAAAAAAAAAACTTCCATTATCTTCCCTTCACTTGATAGATATTCTCATACTTTCGTATAATATTGGATTTTTCTTATTAAAATTATTATTTTTTAGAAAACATATTTCTTAAACTTTTACTAAAATTTATAACAGTTATATATATATATATATTAATGAATATTTAACACACGTTATGGTTGTAATTAAATAGGATTAGGATAAATTATGTTGTCATTTTTTGAGAGATTCTTGGATTACAAATCCTTTCTTTCTAATTTGAAAATATACAAAAAATAATTTTAGAATTAAAAAATGATTTCCAAACTAATATTGATATCTTTTTAAATTTTCATATAACTTATTAGAAAAATATAGTTTGAAATCTTTTATTTCAATGCTATTAATTTTTTGTTGAAAATAATAATTTCATTTATTTTAAATTTTGAAAAACTGAATATTTTATTTTAATAAAAAATATAATATTTATTATATTATATGAATAATAAATATAAAAAGATGAAAATGTACCTTATCTTTCTATTGTAGAGAAGACCATTATAATTTGTAACACGTATTTTGATTTTAGGGAAAAGTAGCGTAATTTTGAAAATAAAATAGAAGATTATGTAATTTTTAATTTTTTTTAAAAGAAAGAAAGTGTAATTCATAAATATATATATTTTTAATCTATCATCATTTGGAGAAATTACAGTTTAATTGATTAAAATTAAGTGAAAAATGAAGCATCGATCACGTTACGTGAGACAAACGTAACTATCTTTATTAGGCATTTAACAAATGAGAACACAAAATATCATATTATAATGATTTTGAAGTTTTTTTAATCATTATTTTTATAAAATGATATATTTTATAATAATAATAATAATAATTTATAAAGATATGCACATTTGTCATGCAAAACATATAGCATCGCTAAAAATATATGACGCACATATTACTCATATATTTTAAAAAAATTAACCATAAATTATTTAAATGTAATTGAGACAAACTAAAGTAAAACCTTTTCAATAAATTGGTTTTCCAGAATTTGAGCTTGTTAGGTATTTTGAGATTGAGGTCTACAGGCAAAACTGCAACTGGTAAAATCGTCCCACAAAACATGTTACCTTGCTTCTACCGAATATTCAATTAAGTTCAGATCTTGTGCAACTAAAAATTGATGCATTACAAAAATAAATATGAAGTGCATGTCCAAAATCTATATCTTCATACATTCTTGTCAGTAAGACAAAGCATTATTCTCTTTGCCCATTAAAAACAAACTCTCAACATAACATCCGACAAAACCATTGCTATAAACGGATGTCCCATACACCACATGCTGTATTATTTTCTCCACAGTATCTACTAAAACTATTGTTCCACTCGAAAGTTGTAACACTACTTCCCCATTAATGCTAATGGCTAATATGCTTCTTATGCACCCATAACAACATCTTGAATCAAAACAAAATATTTTAGTCCATGGATCTTCAACAGTACAAGATTCTTCCGTCACTTTGATACCAAAAGATTTTTGGACCAGCCGAAAATAATCTTTTTGAGCAATGTTCAAATCATCTCCTCCATCCAAAAAATAATTTTCCTTAAAACAAGATAGTTTGCGCAAAAGCTTAGGTAACAAGAATTCTCCAAATGTCTCCTTTCTCACATCAAATGTCAAAATAAATTTGTGAATCCGACCGTGACTGCTTTTCTGGCTCACAACCCAATGAATCGCACCACGAATTAACATTTGGGATGGAGGATGTTTATCCCAATCAGTGAAAAATGGGACAGCTTTAGAAGCGACACTTTTCCAGCGACCACTAGCAAGAGAATAAACCTCAGTGTGAGGAAGTGTAATTTGATCATCATAGAGAGTCACAAGTCTGACTACCTTAAAATCCATGGTCCTATGATCAAAACCAAACCCTAGAAGAACCCTATATTTTTCATGGTTGTTGTCGAAGGTTATACTAGGTTTGGGGAGCAGCATATATCTCCGAATAGCTGGGTTCCAAAGAATGAAAGTGGCACTATCTAATACTGAATAATCAGCAAGACATAACAGCCCATTGTAATTGCCAACCACTGACAAGTTCCCATGTGGGGAGACATGATTGTATGGGAGTTTCGAAACTGAGAGGTTATTCATTCGGTCGTTATGTGTGTATAGTAAGTACAGTTCCTCAATATACTGATTCCCCTCTTTCTTTTTCAGACGATAGAGCTCAAGAAAGAGGGACTCTTCATTGCCATGGATGACTTTGGTGGTGCTGGTGAAGTGATCAGATATGAAGTCTTGATCTGTGATTACGGACTTCCAAGATTTACAGACAGAGGCACACTTTACGAGAGACTTAAAAGATAGTCTGAGAAAAATATTTCTCAAGATATCTCTAGGTAAACAGTCAGACATAGTGACAGAGACACAAAACTAAGCAACGCAGGAAAGAACAGAAGGAATTACAAAATCAAAAGGTAATTCTTTAGAAAAGTATAGAGATTTTATAACCATCATCGAACCAATATTGCTTTTTCATTTTCTCTCGTACTTATATTGATATCGCAGTATATATGAAGCTCTCATTCATTCTCAATCTTGATACCTTTCTCATAAATTGACCACGAGCAATTGAACGTTCCTCAGATCCAAAATTTCGGAGTTTTTTCCTTCAATAATGGTGAAGCTGAAGCTATAGTTGGCTAATGCAGCTTTAAGAAATAATTAGAAAAAAAAATTTAGATATAATTTTTATATTTTTGTAATTGAATTTTTAATAAAAAATTGACATGTATATATTTAATGTTACTTATCTCTATTATAATTGATTCTTTTTTTTAAAAAATATTTTTACATATTTTATTTTGATTAAAAAATTTAATAACAAAATATAAAAATATAAAATTAATTAGTTAGAATTGAATTAAAAAATAATTAATTTATTTTTAACTAAGATTTTTTTCATGGTGCACAAAAAGTAAAAATAAATTTTAATTAATGCAATTCATACTAGAATAAGCATATAATTTAGATCTTAAGAGAACTCCGTGGCAATTCCAATGTCTAAGTTAGCGAAGAATAGAAGAATTAAAGAGATACCAAAAAAAAAAAAAACATGTCTATAGGAGGCTTATGGCTCTTAATTTGTATTTTCATCAGGCTTTCAATGGGTTTGGGCTTATATTGGATTTTTTTTGGGCCAACTGCCTTATATTGGATTAATCCCTTAAAATACAATAACTATACAACTTTGTCCAATAAAAGAATTATATATTAAGTTACAAATTTTAACAAACTAAATTATGTAATAAAGTAAATCCAGGAATAAATTGAATGGTTCAACAGAGTTGGGAATGGTTCGCGTAGTTTCTTGTGTAGTATTATATGAGCTGGACACACTGCTCTTCAATAAATATTGCAAAATCTTATTTTATATTTTGTTTTTATAAGTTATATTTAATCATTGGAAAAGAATATTATGGATAATTTGATCTTTTGGAAAAAGTTAAACCTATTATCATCTATTAAATTTGTGAAGAATTCTATCCCAACTCTTCATATATTGAAGATCCTATGATTTAATTGATTGAGAAAGGTGTATTATATATAAAAATTGCCAAATTATGTTTATTTTGTCCCTCTTCCCTATGCAATTCCAAAGAGCTATGTCATAAAAGGGTGAAAAAAAATTCCTCACTCTAAAAATGAACTTCAAATTCTTCCCATATTGCATATCTAATTAAGTACAATCGATCTAACAAAGACATAGATACAAAACACCTAAACTCAGAGCACTTAAATTGTAACCAAATAACTTATGAACCTGCAGACATATATAGCTTTTTGCAGGCTTAATTGCAGCTAAGATAAAAAGGAACATTCATTTAAAAATAAAAAAAGTAACATTCATTTGATGTTAAGGCCATAACAACGATTTCAGTATTTGGCAAAGAATTGAACGCTAAAAGCTTATCTATTCAAACATGCACTTGCCTGTGTTATATCTTTTTGCACATGTTAGTAAGAAAAACTATCATTTTCTTTGTTAATTAACAACAGACTCTCCACATGACATCCAACAAAAGCATAAACAAATTTCTCAAGTCCTAGATCTTTTACTCCTTTCATCCTATCGAGTAAAATTATAGCTCCATCTCTAACGTTTAGCACCACTTGTCCACTGCTCCTCAGGGCCAATATGCGATTAATGTATCCGTGGTTTCTTGAATCTAAATTAAATACATTACTCCATGATTCTACAACACCATATTCTTTCATTATCCAAATTGAAAAAAACTCTCTACTACCTTCATAATATTTTCTATGAGTTATAACAAGAGAATTTTCGCTTGATAAAATAGTTACCTTAAAAAGTGGTACTTTTGCTTTTGGTAACATTAGTTCTCCAAATGTCTCTTCAATCGTATCAAAAGACAAAATAAATTTGTCATGTCCATATCTTTCATTTCTTCGTCGACACACAACCCAATGTAGTACACCATTCACAAACACTTGGGGTGTACATTTGTCATCATCCCTAGCAAGAAGAAATGGAGGAGCTCTAGCAGTAATTTTTCTCCATGAATGAGAAGCAAGAGAGTACACTTCTACTTGAGGAGGATTATCTTGTTCACCTTCAAGATTCACAAGTCTGATTACCTTGAAATCCTTATTCCTAGAATCATAACCAAAACCAAATAATATCCGATACCTTTCTTGGATCTTGTAGCCATCATCCTTAAAGGTAATCTTGGGTTTGGGAAGAACAACATATTTTCTAATAGAAGGGTTCCAAATAATAACAGTGGCACTATCTAATACAGAATAGTCAGCAACACATACCAGGCCATTACAAGTGCCAACCACTCGTGAATACTTGGGTAGGAAAGGACGAGTAAGAGGGAATTTCAGAAGCTTGAGGTTGTCAATTTGCTGATTATTATGATCTGAATAGATTGAGTAACCTTCCTCATAGGCATGCGAGACAGAAGCACACTCTCCTTCCTTTTTGGGACGATAGAGCTGAAGAAAGAGGGAGGCATCACTGCCATGGTTGGCTTGGATGGTAACGTTGAGATGGTCATATATGAAGGAATTATGGGTTATGATGGATTTCCAGGCTTTGCAAACACAGGAACATTTCACTATAGATTTAAGGGATAGTCTGTGAAAAATTTCCTTCAAAATTTCTCGAGGGAAATAGTCAGACATATTGCTTCAACCAAGGAGAAAGAAAATGAGACCCAAACTAGAGCTGGTGGAGCAATTTACAGAATATAAAGTATATATATAACAATTCTTGTCCTCACAATTAATCACAACCATCATCCCTACCAAAGTTGAAGTTCAAAGCCAGATTGAATTGAGAAAATATATATAAAATTTGGATGTAATGAGTCCGCAAGAAACATTACGATACAAATTTATCCAAATTTTGTTTTAACTTTATTGAAATTGACATGCTTCCAATAAACATGTGCAACCATGATGAGAATATTTGGGGCTCTGCATTCAAGATTCAATAGAAGAAGATAGATGTCTGGAAAAGAATTAATTAATATGGCTGCTACTTTGTTGCTTTGTGGAGAATCAAATGCTTTTGGAAGTTGATTTATAATCATCCACATCTATTGGATGAAAAAAAGAAAAAGGATCATCGGCATCCACTCCATCATACTTTTTCCACGTGCCATATAAGACTTCCTCGGCTAAATTGGACAATATATATTGTTGAGCAATTGCCAATTTGTCTCAAAGAAATCAAAATAGTAAAATAAAAAATTATTTTGACTCTGCCATTAATATGGTAAAGTGAAAATTTAAAATAGGAGGAAGAAAGTAAATAAAAAAAGCATAATAAGCTTCTGAAGAGGTACACATGAAAGGAGTAATTTATTAGTGATTGTCATGAAGAGATCATTTTGAATTTCAATTTCCCTAATGCTGTCCTGAAATGTTTCTTAAACCAACTGCGAGTAGCCGGATATTGTTAATGATTTAAAAGAAAAAATTTATTTTGATTATTTCAGCAATTTTTAATTTAATTTTTTATAAATTATTTTTATCAATTTAATTTTTTAAAACTAAAAATATATTTTAATATTATTATTTTATCTAAACTCTATCTATATCTTAATATTTCACTTAACAAAATATTAAATAAAATTTTTATTACTAATGTGTAAATTACAGATGGTAAATAATTTATATTTAAAAAAATTTGTATATGCAATTTGTCAAAAATAATTTTAATATTCAAATCAATCTTAATTTTAAATTATCATCATATACATAATTAATCAAAAATTTTACATATGTAATTAAAAAATTTTGATTTATCAAAATATTTTATTTTATATAAATTAACACAATCATATCATTTATTAAATTATACTTCACTATTATATTAAGTAAAAAATTATTAATAAGATTTATGTGAAATGATAATATTAAATAAAATTTTTTTTTAAAATATTTTATTTTTGAAAGACTAGATTAAAAAGAATTTTACAAAACAACCTACTCTAAACTCTTAACCTTACACTAAACTGCATCCATTTAATCCTAAATAGAATTTGAGTGGCAGAATTGGTAAAGGACGAGTGGTCTCCACTTGAATTTTTCCTTCCTTGAATTCTGTATGGAATTTGTTTCTTTCGTTGAAGTAATGTCTGCCTGCCTCCCAACACAAATTATGGAGAAAATTCTTCACAGACTACCCATCAAGTCTCTAGTGAAATGCATCTCTGTCTGCAAAGCCTGGAATTCCCTAATCACAGATCATACCTTCATATCTGATCACCTTACCCTTTCCTTCCAAATCGAAGGCAACAACCATAGCAATGCCTCCCTCTTTCTTCACCTTCGTCGTGCATTCTGGGACGAAACCCAATTGTGTTCTACTTCCGAGAATATTTTCTCAATATTATCTTCAGATCATAATGGGCAGATAGATAAACTTTCGATTTTGGAATTCCCACTCCGGCGTCTATTACACAGCGATGATTTGGCACTTGCAATGGGTTGGTCTGTTTCGCTAATTATTCAGTATTAGATAACGCTAATGTTATTATTTGGAACCCCACTATTCACAAATATCTGCTACTTCCGAAACCAACACTAACCGTCGGAAACGACTACAAGATTGGAATAAGTTATAAGGTTCTTCTTGGGTTTGGTTTTGATTCTAGGAACAAGGACTTTAAGGTTGTCAGACTTGTCACTAATCTCTGCAATAAACAAAACTCTCCTCTTCATGTTGAGGTTTACTCTCTTGCTACTCGTTCATGGAGAAGCATTGCTGCTAGAGATCTTCCATTTCCACTTCGTGGGTTTGTATGGGAGGAACTTTCTCAGATGTTTGTGAATGGAGCATTACACTGGGTTGTTAACAGTAAAAGTGATGGTTCGACTCACAATTTTATTTTAACATTTGATGTGGTTGAAGAGACATTTGGGGAATTGGTGTTACCCCAATGTTTGAAGGAGTCACCTTTTGAAGTACGTATTTTGTCAGGAGGGGATTCGCTTGCTGTGCTTCATAGAAATTCTTATATTTTTTACCGACGCTTTTTTAGTATCTGGGTGATGAAAGAATATGGTATTGTGAATTCATGGACTCAATTGTTTCGTTCGGATTCAACAAGTAATGGGAGCATTCCAAGTGTGATAGCCCTTAGGAGTAGTGGGGAAGTATTGCTACGATCTAATAGTGATGGGATTATTTTAGTAGATCCCACGAAAAAAACAGTGAAGAATCTAGGGGGATTGAAGGGATGTATCACTTGTTCTGATGGAAATCATGTTGAAAGTTTATTCTTAATAAATAAAAAAATGCAATTACCAACTTTCAACAACTTTGAGTCATCTTCAAACTCTCCCTTTGCCTCTGTTACTCTCTTCTCCGCTTCCATCTTCTCAAGCTTCCCTCCTGGCAAGGAATATTCATTTTCGAAAGTTGAGGAGGGTGTTTGCAAATATCTTAAAGTTTAAGGGGAGTATTAGCATTTTTCCCTTCAACACACAGAACAAAAAATTATTATTTTTTTGAATATTTAGAAGCAGCATGATGAATGTGTCAAGATAAGCTGTTGAATCAGATTAACTTCTTCTCACTTCTAATGGAGTGTTTTGGGAGTTGTATTCTCGCCCTGGAAGTCATAGAACAGGCCTTAAGACCAAAATAAATCTAGCTTATATTTCATGTTTTATGCGTATCATTAAATTAAATGGCTTTTGCTGCATTGTTTCACTAATCAAGTAATTATATTTATTTTGTATCTTACTTGTCTGAGTATTTGACTATTTTGTGATGACTGCTTTATATTATTTTGCAGTAGAAGAGAGATAAAAAAAAAAATTTGATCTCTATTTCATTTAGGATAAATTTTTATTAGCGTAAATTTTTTTTTTCTATCTCTTTCCTATTACAAAAAATTGTAATCCAAAACCGAGAAAAATGTTGACAGCAAAATATTTAGTTTGTGGTTTGTCCGCACCCAATCATTTATAAGAAATTATGCAACAAGCAAAGTCATAACTCTGTTTTCTACTAGCTCGTGTCTCTTATTACAGGTAACCATCTCTCATGAATTCTTAAAGCATAAAGGAAGCTTTTTGAAAAACAGAAAGGTCATTTTTACTAAAGACCAGCGTGTCTCATACAATAATACTACTAAAAGAAAATAGACCGAGCATGGTCAATTTTAGTTGTGTTTAAACATAGTAAAATTAAATAAAATCCAGAAAAAAGCAATTTGTGACAGTGAAGCTTACTTATTCGTAAACTTCTGATAAAATTTAAATCCTAAAGCATTCAGAGCATCATCTTTAACATTTCTTCATTCGAGATTTAGAACTTCCAAATGTGGACATCCTTCAGCTTCTCCAGAGAGATATATCAGTTATTTTCTTTGCAATAATTTCAAATTTATTTACAAAATATGCTAGATTCATGAAACATCAAGACATGTTGGTTTTGATTCTTAGCAGCTAACAATTACTAAAGTCGTGAGCTATTGTCATTTTGTTGTGATGTTTTGTGCATCACAATTTTTTTTAATTTTCTTTTTCTTCCAGTCTGCTTGGAGCATCAACTTCGGCTTTTGCTAGAAAATAAGGGAAATTGAAAGGAAAGGGAAGGAGAGAGATGAAAAGGTTAAATGATAGTTTCTCCTCTTTTTATTTGGATCTTCACAACTTTTTTAATTTGGGATAATTAAAATTAAAAAAAAAAAAGAAGGTTGCTCAATTATCTTTCCTTTCCTTCCCTTTTCCTCCATTTTCTCCCTCCCAAATAGACCCTAAAGGCCTAGGGAGGACAAAGAAATGCGTATATGAAGTGCAGAGTTTTAGAAAATTATCTTAATTACTACTACTAGCCTAAACTTGCTACAAGGCTAATAAAAATAGGACAGAAAACAAGAATGTTCACTTTTTAATTCTTTAGATGTTTCAATGAAGAAGCCCTTCTTCTTTGGCTCTAAAATATTGCTGTTAAAGGCTATTAACAATTATTAAAGAGAATGCAAACTGTCTCTTTCTCATAAATGTATCGTTTTAAAATGCTACCAAAATCATCTCTGCACATAGATAAGAGCTAATAACCACTTACTTCCATAATCAAGTTCAACCAGCTTCAAAAACATCAATTCCCAGCCATGGATTTATTTTACATATTAGTAAATTAGTTCGGAACATTTATTTGGCTGTTATTTTATTTCTTTCTGCAGAAGCATATGCCGGTTACCAGTTGATTTTATATTCATCATCATTCATAATCTAATTCAACATGTATAGTTTGGTCTTGCTCAGATAGAAGAAAGAAAACATAGTAGAATACATACCAATAAAACTAAGTAACTTTAGGAGCATATAGTGTTTGTTGCAGAGAGTCACTAGTCTGACTACTTTAAGCTGCTAAAGTCTAATATTAAGCTAGATATTGGAATCATCCACACCATGTGAACAATTGTCAATTTGCCCAATAGAAAACCAAATAATATAAACAACTAGTATTTTGATCTTGCATAGCGTTTTACAGGTTTGCTCTTACCCTGATCTTTTGACACTACCATGTGATGTGATACTATTATTATAGTAAAATGACAACTAAAAAAATGGAAGAAAGAATGTGGATGAAAAATCTAAAGTATAAATAGCAGAATTGTTTAAGAATTTACCCAAGCATTAGTCTGCTCCACCACATGTACGGTTGTTAAAAGAATTAACAAGTTTCCAGGCAACAATTTCAAATTTACTATAAAATAAGCTAGATTCATGTATAATCTAGCTAGAGCAAAGAGACGTTGTGAGAACAAGAATTGTTATAATATATAAAGTGCACTATGCAAGTGGCAGTATTGTCGAAAAATAACAAATAGCTTAATTAGTACCAGTGTCCTGCACCATCTCTCTAATTCGATTTTTGGTTTCTTGATCTGTAACCAAGCATTTATGATGATGTGATATCTATAAGTTCTTATCATTGATGTTTATTTTATATAATGTAAAGAAATAATAGCGTAGTTACCATCATCTTTGTGTCATTGAAATTCCTTTAGCTACATTGTTAACTAACCAAACAATTATATTTATTCTTGAATCTTACTTAATGTCTAAGAATTTTGTGATGACTTCTTTGTTAGTTTGTGGTTTGTCTGTACCCAATCATTTGTAAGAATTACCCACCAAGCAAAATCATAACTCTGTTTTCCAGTGCCTCTGTTTTGGTGTTTCTTGCTGACTCTTCATCACAATTTTTTTTCCTTCCTGTCTGCTTGGAGCATCAACTTTGGCTTTTGATAGAGCCTAAAGACGTAGTGAGGACAAGGAGTGTTAAATTATAAGAACTGTAACTAACAGAGCCTAAACTTCGACCATGCTAATAGATAGAGGACAGAAAACAAGAGTTCATTTTTTAATGCTTTAGATGTTTCACTGATGAAGCCCTTCTTCTTTCTTTGGCTTCAAAATATTGACTGTCAAAGGCCAATAACAATAATTAAAGAGAATGCAAATTCTCTTTTTCATAAATGCATAAATTTAAAATGTTACCATAATCGTATTTGCACATAAGTAAGAAATAAGAACCACTTCCTTTAAGCTGGTGACCTTGATTCTTGAATCATCTACTAAGTGTGATCTCATATTGGTTCCTTTGAGTTCGAACATTGGTGACCTTGACTTGATCTTATGCCAATGCCATGTGATGTGATGCCATTTTTATGGTAAAGTGAACAATTAAGAAATAGAAGGAAGAACCTGGATGAAAAATCAGAAAGTGCAAGTGGCAGAATTGTTTAAAAATTTAACCAAGCATTATTTTGCTCCATCACATGTACAAATGTTAAAAGAACTAACAAGTTTCTAGACAACAATTTCAAATTTATTATAAAATAAGCTAGATTCATGAATCATCTAGACATTGGATATATTCTCTGGCTTTTAAAAATACCACAAGAGGTGAGTCATTGTCATTTTGTTATGGTTTTTCTTGCCGAAACTCTTTTTTTTTGGGGCATCAACTTGGGCATCGCTCTATAATATAAGTGCACTATGGAAGTGGCAGTATTGTTAAAGAAGAAGAATAACTTAGTTAATTGGCAGTATTTTTTTAAAATTTCGATTTTTTACAACATTGCCCTTCCCTAATTTATTTTTTTCAGAAAGTGTCATTAAAATTATGTAATTTATCCCCTCTAATTTTTTACTCGTCTTTTATCCCACCCGATTTTGGTCCTTGTTCCTCCCTAGCATTCGAGTCTCTCTTACTTTCCATTCTTCCGCAAAAGCAATGTCTGACTATTTTCCTCCAGAAGTCACAGTGGAAATTCTTCTTAGATTACCACTCAAGTCTCTAGTGAAATGCATCTGTCTGCAAAGCTTGGAAGTCCGTCATTACCCATCATGCCTTCATATCTGACCACCTTACTCATACCCTCCGATCCAATCATGGCCATGCTTCCCCCTTTCTTCAGCTCTTCTCACGAAGGAGGACTGAGGCCCCTGATGAGTGTACTTACGAGGATATTTTGTCACTCTATTCGGATAATCAGCAAATTGATCACCTTTCGATTTTCACACACCCATGTCCTCGACTTTTTTTCTTGAATGATTATTCGACTAGGGTTGGCACTTGCAATGGGCTGGTATGTTTCGTGACGTTTATCATGACTCAAATGTTATTCTTTGGAACCCATCTATTCAGAAATATTTGGTGCTTCCTAAACCCAATGTAACCAGCGAGAAAAGAAATTTCAAAGCTTTTTGTGGGTTTGGATTTGATTCTAAGAACAGGGACTTCAGGGTAGTCAGATTTGTCACTTTTTACGATGAACATACTCCTCAAGTTGAGATTTTCTCTCTTTCTTCTCGTTCATGGAGAAGCATAACTTCCAGAGCTCCTACATTTCTCCTTCCTAACGCTGTAAGGAGCAGGCCAACCCAGATGATTGTGAATGGTGCACTCCACTGGGTTGTCAAACGTAGAAGTAATGGTCAAGTTCATAATTTTATTTTGTCATTTGATGTGATTGAAGAGACAATTGGAGAAATGATGCTACCACAGTGTTTGAAGGAGTCACCTTTTGTATCTATTTTGGTAGGAGAGGATTTGGTTTCTGTCGTTCATAGAAATAATATCTGGGTGAAGAAAGAATATGGTGTTGTGGTATCATGGACTGAATGGTTTCCTTGTGATTTAGCACGTTGTTGGAGCACATCATCTGTATTAGCCATTAGAAGTAGTGGGGAAATTTTGCTAGAATCTTGGAGTAACGGGATTTTTTTTATTAGATCCCATGAAAGAAATTGTGAAGAAGCTGGGGCTTAATAGGTACTTCCAGGCTAAAGTTGGATATCACGTTGAGAGTTTATTTTTAATAAACGAAAAAAATGCAATTTCCCAATACCGCCTTCAATGACTTGGATGATGATGCTTTGGAGGATGACTTCGATGACTTTGAGTCATTCACAAACACTCTCCCAGCCCTGCCCATATCCCCTCTCACCCGTCTCGGCTTCCGTTGAGAGGCATTTTTCGATTTCCAAAGTTGAGGAGAGTATTTGCGAATATCTCAAAATTAAAGGGGAGAATTAGCATTTTCCCCTTTAATAAAAAAAGCATAAGATTATGTTTTTGTTTAAATGAGAGGTAGTAGAATCTTGGTGTATGTCTCAAGATAAGCTATGGAAGTATCCATTTCTTCCATCCTCGTGTTAACTCCACAAGAACAATTGCCACAACTATATTTTGGGATGAGCATCACTCTATTCAGCACATCCCAACACTTATGCAGCCTATCGTAGTAGATAGTTACTAAATTATTGCCTTGTTGAATAGAAGTAATTTTTTTATTTATTTGGTATAGTTGAGGTCTATTATTGATTCTAAATCTTTTTTTTAATTTTTTTTTACAGATTCTTAGAGCTTGAATAATAGATGAATGATTTTGAGATCTCCTTGTTTATAGAATTTAGAATCCATAACTTAATTATTGAATTAACATTATTTTATTTCTTAAACTCTATTGCATCTTTAGAAGGTCTGATTGAACCGTTAATGAATCTAAGTTTATCCTTGGCTTCAAAGGCTATTCTAGCAACAACCAACTTAGTTAATTACTATTCGTTAATGGTGAAATAACCAAAATTATTCCATGTTGATCAAAAATTAACAACATCAAAAAACTCTCATCAACTGATTGGAAGCCACAATGGATATGGTGGTGCTTTTTCATCTCAACTTGTTTATATTAGAAAGACACACTTCTGCTTTAGATCAGGAACTCGTGATTTTGATTGAAAACTCGTGCCTTTCAAGATCTCAATTCCTAGTTCAAACATGCTCTGATACCATGTATAAATAGATAGAAAAGAGAATCGAGAAATTGGAAAACTCCTTGCCTTGCATTATTGAGATACTATTATATATACAAATATGTTTGTACAGGAACGTGTAGCTCATGTGACTAATTGCTAGCCGACTAACTAAAAACCAAATTGTAAAAACCAACTTGAACTGTCAAACTAACTTGGTTTATATACAATAACTGAACAAGTAAACATTATTTAAGTATTTTGCAAGTTGTACTCATTATCCTAGAAACAAGAAAACACAGGCACAATATTATAGGTATATATGATATAGGTGCAATATTATATTGATACGAGGATACGACGTTTTTTAAAAAAATTAAAATATACGTTTGATACCAATACAAGGGATTTTTATAAATATCTGTTTCCTAGCCCAAAAGTCACATGGAGCCAACTTCAACACCAAAATAAATCAATCTACCATAAATTTCTGACCCTAACTCTGCAAGGCAGTAATGAATGGAACGACCATAACCAGAGGGGAGAGCAGTGAGAGAGATAAAGAGAAATATCCTTCAGCATTTCTGGTGGAGCCAATCACTACTAAGCTAACAAATCTACCACTTGAAAGTACATGTATATTTAATGATTTGTCAGCAAGAAACACCCCCGACAAGTTTACCCAAATTCCAATTTAATATAATGAACTTTAAATGCTTCCAATGGCAATAACCGTCATGTTCATGATCAGACTAGTTCGGTCTCTGCATTTAGTCAATATAGAATAAGGTGAATGTCTCTGGAAAGAAACTTATGTAGCTGCTATTTTATTGCTGTCCAGAAGCAGATGCCTTTAGAAGTTAAATTATAGTTATCAGCATCTGCCCATCATAATTTGATCTCAAACAAAAGAAACAGAAACTAGAATAATACATATTAAGACTATGTACAACGTCTAGTATATGTTTCAAAAACCAAGGGACAACACCTTCGATCTCCTCCACCTAGCGTGTTGATATGTTGCTGACTCATTATCACAACCTTTTCTCCAAATCAGCTTGGAGCATCAACTTTGACTTTGCTAGAGTAGATGCTAGAGATGTTGTGAGGAAGACAAGCATTGATGTAATCAAAATTATCATACAACTTTAAGTTTTCTCTGAAGTCTTTCTTGTATTGAATCAATGGTGGGATTCACAATTTCATTTTTTCGTTTGATGTGGTTGAAGAGACATTTGGAGAATTGATATTACCACAATGTTTGAAAGAATCACCTTTTGTGGTATAACAACATAATTAGCCCTTGCCAGTACCAGTAGTCTCCTAGTGGGGAAGTGTTTATGAAGCTTTCTTATGGACTCTAAGTGTAAGTACCTTGTAGCTAAGAAATATTTTGTTGAGTGTTTTTATTAGAAAAAGAGCTTAATATTTTATCCTGCTAACAATTGTTGAAAGATCAGAGAAATATATATATATATATATATTTATATAGCAGTGGCTACATTAATATTGTTCCCTTCTCAAATAATACAGCGCTAGTTTTATAGATTTAAATTCATATAAATTATTTATAAATTTATCATGCGTTAAAATTTTAATAAAAATAAATAAATTAAAATTAACAATTACTAAAAAAATTAAATTATTTTTTAAATCATATTATTTTTAATTGGTTATTTTCCAATTTTAAAACCATTTTATTTCATCTCATGCCCAAATTAAATCATTAGACCCACCCCCATATCATTCTCTCAATTAAGAAATTTATAAACTTTCACCAATAACATTTAAAGGAATAACATATGTTTTGAACTTTAATCTTTAAAATAAAAATATAAAAAAGTTAAGTGTTTTTATTGATAATATATACACAATATATATATAACAATAACTATATGAGATTAATGAAAAAACAAGAGACATAACATTCCATTTCTTGGATTTTCTGCTGGAGCATTTGCATTTTTGACTTTTTGCATCTTGCATCTCGAATCCTGATTCCTGAAGAAAGACTGAAACTAGAAGATGGACATGGATGTCGAAGAAGCTTCTAAACCCAAAGGTATCATTCTCGAAATCAAACCATACTTTGTCATCTGCGAAAAAATCATGAAACGAATCCCCTTTTATAATGTATTAATGTGTTGATGTTTTGAACTTGCAATTTGTTTAGCAGAGGAAAAGCTCTTATTGGTCATATTAGTGGGAGCACCAGGTAGTGGCAAGTCCACCTTCTGCGAAGAAGTTATGCGCTCCTCTACTCGTCCTTGGGTTCGCATTTGCCAGGTTTAGTTCCTTCTCCCCTCTCCTGTTTGATGAAATGTCTCAATGAGCTTCAATTTCAGCATTCAAGTTTTTGTTTTCATTCGTGGGCATGTTCTATCTAGAAAAGGAATATAATTTTTGTGAAATTTTATGTTTGTCTTTGTACATGTCTTATGCATCAATTCTGGGCGGCATTTTAGTTTGCTTGATAATTTGAATTAGGGGTTCCCGTTATGCATTTTTATTTTTCATCCTGATCTAGGATACGAACTTTCAAATTTTGAGGAGCCCGGTCAATTTTTATATACCTAGTGAGTGCCAATTCTTGTTTGCTTGAGGGGTTCTGTTATTTAGAAGTTAATGAAATCACTAGTTTAAGTAAATAAATTTCAATATCTTCTGGTGAAAAGTAATTAGATGTCTTTTTTAGTTACTTTTAATTCTTTTAGTTAAGAAATGTTAGGTGGTTGGAATGATTCCTTGCAAAGTTACATGTGAAATCTCTTGGTGCTGAGTGCTTTTTGAATCATTTGTAAGAATGTTCAGTTGTCCTCTCCTTAGAACTTCTTTTGCTTCTTGTGGTATTCATTATTTACGTCTAAATTATATTGAATTTGGTCATTTATGTGACCTTGAGAAAAAAATTGAAAGATTAACATTTTATTGTTGGATAAGTCTTGATGCATGGTTAGGGAGCAGAGCCTCAACTCTCACCCCTCATCAAAAAGATGAACATCCAAAATGGTTTTGAATCTTCTGTTTCATTGGTTATCCTGTCCTGTTTTTTCTTTTGCTTTAGGACACCATTGGAAATGGTAAAGCAGGAAATAAATCTCAGTGCCTAAGTAGTGCCGCTGGAGCATTGAAGGATGGAAAGAGTGTATTTATTGACAGGTGCAATCTTAATAGAGAACAGCGTTCAGGATTTGCAGAGCTTGGTGGATCCCAAGTAGATGTGCATGCAATTGTGCTTGATCTTCCAGCTAAACTTTGCATTTCTCGATCTGTCAAACGGACTGGGCATGAAGGAAATTTGCAGGGTGGAAAAGCTGCTGCAGTAGTGAATAGAATGCTTCAAAAGAAAGAGCTGCCTAAGTTAAGTGAAGGGCTTAGCCGGATAACATTTTGTCAGACTGAGAGTGATGTTAAAGCGGCTATTAATACGTACAGTGCACTTGGGCCACTGGATAACCTTCCACATGGATGCTTTGGTCAGAAGAATTCGGATGCCAAAGTTCAAGTAGGTATAATGAGGTTCCTAAAAAAGGCAGAGGTCCCAGTTGATGCTGAGTCTAGAGAGAATAAAAATAAAAATATTACTTCTTCCCAAACTGTTGAGATTAAGGATCCTTGCCATAAAGATATGGAAAGTTTTTCATCAAACCTAGATAAAGCCAACTCAGTGTCAAAGAACGTAGAAGGTCCAGCAGTTGGTCGCCCTGGTTCCCTTGTTGATCAAATTTCTAAGGATGATGCTCCCACACTAGCCTTTCCATCTATTTCAACATCTGATTTCCAATTCAACCATGAGAAGGCAGCTGATATTATTGTGGAGAAAGTTGCAGAGTTCTCAAATAAGCTTGGGAATGCTAGACTTGTTTTAGTTGACTTGACTCATGGGTCAAAGATTCTGTCTTTAGTTAAATCAAAAGCTGCACAAAAGAAAATAGACTCCAGAAAGTTTTTTACCCATGTTGGTGACATTACTCAGCTTTATTCCACAGGAGGTTTGCGCTGTACTGTGATAGCTAATGCTGCCAACTGGTAATTTTCTATGATTTTAGTGTATACAGCTAATCTGATCACAGTTACAGCTGAAGTAGAAAAATCATAATTTGAGAAGATAGTCCTTAACAAGTTACATATGCATGTCAATTTGTGTTTAGTTTTATGTCTTACAACTTCAGTTGCTAACTGCTCTTGGTTTTGGTCATTCATTCCTAATTATTTGAACTGACACCAAATCCTCCGGATTGTTTTTTATCTCATTAAGAAATATTTTTTCAGGATGTACTATTGTTTTTAGTAAACTCAGAATATATTCACTGTCAGCTAAACCTGTCATTTTTAATTGCAGGCGTTTGAAACCTGGAGGTGGAGGAGTTAATGCCGCAATTTTCAATGCCGCAGGTCCTGCACTAGAGTCTACAACCAAAGAACGAGCGCAATCTCTTTTACCTGGGAATGCTGTCGTTGTCCCTCTACCTTCATCTTCTCCTTTGTTTACTAGAGAGGGAGTAACCCATGTAATACATGTTCTTGGACCAAATATGAACCCCCAAAGGCCAAATTGTCTCAATAATGATTACAACAAAGGCTGCAAGATTCTCAAAGAGGCTTACACGTCATTATTTGAAGCTTTTGCATCAATTGTGAGGACCAGGGAAGATCAAAAATACAAGAGAGAAGCTGATCACGGATCTGAGAAAAGCAAGAAATACAAGGGAGCTCAGGATGACATTGAATTGAACTTCACTGATTCTGGGGTTGAAATGGTAGATTCAAGTAATAAAAAGATCGATGGCAGCATGAATAAGACATGGGGATCATGGGCTCAAGCCCTTCATCAGATGGCTATGCATCCTGAAAGGCATAAGAATGATTTGCTTGAAATATCGGAAGATGTTGTTGTACTGAATGATCTATATCCTAAGGTTTATTTTGTCTCTTCCCTTCTACTTTTTTTTTCTTTCTGCTCTCTGCATTTAGATGTCATGCTTGATTTTGAAAGAATCACAAACTGAATTTCCTTGTTTTTTCAGGCACAGAAGCATGTTCTGGTGCTGGCACGAACTGGAGGCCTTGATTGCCTGGCAGATGTTCGAACTGACCACCTTGACTTAATGAAAAAGATGCATGCTGTGGGTTTAAAGTGGGCTGAGAAGTTCTTGCATGAAAATGCTTCTTTGGTTTTTCGTCTCGGATATCATTTGGTATGCATTACATTTGTTCAATAACTGTTTCTTCCTCTTCCTCCACCCTAAACAAGAGAAGAAAATAAAGATCCTATATACCACCGGCTTTGACTTGAGTTAAACGTTTTTTAAAGGATTAGATTGGTTTTTTTCTAAACATGCAAGTAAGGGGCCTTGTAAGACATACATTCTTTCAGTGCAAAACACATGCCTTTCTAGCTTGGGTTGAGTCTCATGGGTCTAAATTGGATTCAAATTAAAAATTATGATAGTTCAGCATATATAGTATTCAGTCAATAAATCTATACTACAAGTGATAATTCATCAAGGAAAATGACTAAAACAAATATATGTTGATGTTAAAGAAAGAAATAGTTATTTTCAAGTTTAGTTAATCATATATTAATGTTTCCTTTATATCATGGGACAGAATTGTGTATATGGCTTCTCTTTGGTGCTCTGCACATGGTATTTTAAGGGTATCAGTATATCTCATGTGCAAAGAGATTGGACAGCTCTATGACACATATGTTTGATGAGGCTTTTGTTACTTTGCTCTGTTTGGGGCATTTTCTTGAATTTTCTGGTTTGACGATATCTTATCCTCTGACAAGATGTAACTTCTCTTTCTGATAAAATTTCTTTTATATATATAAAAAAAAAGAAGAACTAAATGCTGCATTAGGGGGTGCATCTGCCATGAATATTGCTGCAACTTTTTGTTCATGATTTTTTTTTGGTAAATAGAAATGGTAGTAAAGGGAGGCACCCCAAGATTTTGTTCCTGATTTTAGGTGCATGTAAGCTTCACCTTTCAGTAACTTTTAAAAATTCAATTTTGCTGATACATCGTACAGATATGGTGAACCTTTTGGATGTCTCCTTTTGCAGGCTCCATCAATGCGGCAACTACATTTACATGTTATTAGCCAGGACTTTGAGTCAAAACATTTGAAGAACAAGAAGCACTGGAACTCATTCAATACTGCTTTCTTTCGTGACTCAGTAGATGTAATTGATGAGGTCTCTAACAAAGGGAAGGCAACCTTGAAAGATGATGACAAGTTGCTGTCCATGGAATTGAGATGCCATAGATGTAGGAGTGCACATCCTAACATTCCCAGGTTAAAATCTCATATAACTAGTTGCTCAGCTCCCTTTCCAGCTTACCTACTTCAGAATGGTCGTTTGGTTCATGCACAAGGTGAAGCTAGCATTAGTTCATAGTATTAAAACAATTTAGGTTTAGATTTTAGGTGTTTGTATATGATCTTGAATTGCAAGATTCTTGTTTTGAGGACAATGGGGAGCAGTGAAATCCCAATTGTTATTTACGAAAGAAAAAAGAAGTCCCAGTTGTAAAAGACTCGAGTTTTTGCCACTTTTTGTAGGAGGAAAGATGATGAAATCTATTTTGGCCTTTGTCTAAGGCTTTTTACCTAGTACATTGTTGACAGAGATGTGTATTGTTTTATTTGATAAATATTAGATCTATTGGGATTAGAGGACTTGCACATTCATCATAATTTGAATTTTGTAATCCCAATTATTTGAATTTTGTAATTTGGAAAATGAAAAGAAGCATTACAAGATGAGACGGATACATTCATCGTAATGTCATTTTATGACACCTTAGTATCTTAAATGTTACCTGTCGTCTTAAACATTGGTGTTACATAAAACAAATATATTGAATGTCAAAACTAACCTCCAAAACATTAAAATCTATAAAATTTTGCATGCAAGAAATGGGAAGTATAAATGATTTTTTATTCTCATAAATATGCTCTATTAAAGGAATATTTTTTAATTATTGTAGCGACCACTAGATATAATATCTTTCTTATTTTAGAAGCTTAGCTACTTTAATTATATCGAACAGTTCTGTTAATAATTTGAATGTTTGAAATTGTACATTTGAAACCTATACAACGGCATGACCTCTGCATGAAGTTCATATCATATAGCGATATTTCTATTCAAAGCTATAGTCTCTTTTTTTTTTTTTCTTTTTTTTTACGCAACTCAGATATCTTCAAGTTATAAACCTGATAATAATTTCTGTTAAATTTAATGTGTTAAGATAAAGTTTTTTAATAAGTGAGCTGTTTGATAATTAAATTTGTACCTTTTTTTTTTAAAGAGTGAGACCCTTTTTATCTCAACAAATAACTTTTTATGCTTCATTTTTAGAATCATTAGTTTTTGTCTTCTAAACTTTTTTCTTCTATTTCGCTTTTCAAATATTGTGGCTCACACTTAATTGACTAATCTTCCTCTTCCTCTTAATTCCGAAGTCAGTCCTTCTTGCCAGATGGTGAAAAAAAGACAATTTTGTTAACAACGGAAGGAAATAATATGTAGAAGTTTTTCCATCAATAAATTATCCGTGTCCAAATAAATTATACATGAACTCGTCACATAAAAATAATATAAAAAATATAGAATAAAATATGTACATTTAAATTTAATAGTTGGTAGAAAAATTTGAATTGTTAAATTAATTTTAAATCATATTATTATCCATTTTATTTACCAAACTACTAACATGATTTGATGACTTTAGTTTCTAAAAAAATTTCCAAACATTAACCTATAACTAATTTAAAAAATACATTGTACTCAACTCCATAAAAAATTATGTGATCTACCACTGATGAAATTTGGTGAAATTTCACATCCTACTTTTAATTTCAAAATTACTTTCAATACTTCCGAAGTTTGATATAACGTTATAATAAAATCCTCGTTTATATTATTTGCCACTGAAGATAATATTTTACAAAATATATATTTATTACAAAGCAATGAAATTACTTAACTATATATTAAGAATCTCTTGTTAAGTTTGGTGTAAATTTAATTGCATTTTCTATTGTTTTAAAATAAAATCACAATCTCATTATTTGGTACGGAAAATTATTTATTTTAAAAGAAAATAAATTAAAGAAGATGTAAGTATAATTTTTTACATTTAAAAAATGTTAAATGTAATTTAATCAAATTTTAAGAAAAAATTGCATAATTTCCTCAAAATTATAATACTAGGGGTGGATTAACAACCTCTAATATGTAAAATAGTTCTAGAAATTCAACTTGCATTTTCTAACAGTCCAATTGATTGGAAAATTTCTTGTTCCTCAAGAACGTGCTTTAGGTGAAGTTTTACTGGGAATGACTTTTCACATAAATTAATTAAAGTTCAAATTAATTAATAGGGGTCGTCCACTTAATTTTTTTGGGAACATACCAAGCTTTAAAGTTTCAAATATAGGGCCCATTTTTACATTCTTCCCCCATATTTGATTTCTTCTATTTCCCTTTCAAAACTTGTGTCCCAATTTATAGACTTCTAATAGGGTTAGAGAACCTGGTCCCATGATGAAAACAACTTATTTTTATATCTTTTTAATTTTACCAATCATCTTTCCTTAAGCATTCAGTTGTAAATAGTAAATGACAAACATTCATCTAATTATGAATGTTAATTTAAACATGTAAACGATCAAAACTAAATAATTATTTTAAATCTTAAACAAGGAATAAAAAGTTTATTCAAACAAAAACTCAATAAAATTTCGCAAAATTAATTAAGTCACAGGATGCCAAGATAATGGCTTTCCTCTGGATATAGATTAAGTTAACAAGTTAAAATATTATTGCTTCTTTATTACAAAAATTATAAGATGTTAAGTTATAGTCCTAATTTGTGATAAAAAAAAAAAGGTGATCAATAGTGGAGTACTAAGAAAAAGTGGAAAACACTCAAGTTATAAGCTGCGATTCCGTTGACCAAAAAAAAATAAAGCTGCGATTCTTACCAGTAAATATAGAGAATTGATTTTATGATAAAACTATTTAAAAAAAAAAAAAGATGAGAAGCGAAAATTGCATATAATGCTTTGGATTTTCTATTATACTAGTCTGGTTTTTGTTGGTGATCAATAACCAAATAGTACTAAGAAGAAACAGAAAACAACATCTATGGTGCTAGAATGTCAAAACAACGAAAATAAAAGGACAAGGGTAGGTGTGACTTGGCCTGCGAAGCTCTAATGTTTGATTGCTAAGACAATCTAGCTTATAGTGAGAAAATTAAGGTTAGTGGAATGTTTGAGATGCTTGACTACTTCCTAGGAGACTGGGAGATATATTGGACTGGAATTCACACATTAAGTATTATATAAAAGGATGGTCACTACCTCCCTACTTCATCAGTTTGGTGCCTCTCCTATAATAATCTCCTATGAGAATTATCCTAATGCCCTTTTGGTTCATAAATTTGAGTACCAATATCTTTATGGTCTCTGGCCATTGTCTTGGCCATCAAGAATTTGCTTTGCTTCATTTAAAAAATAGCCTCATTTTCAACCTTGCCAAGTCCAAAAAATTGGTTTATTGGAACCAAAGTGATGATTGCCGTCAATGGAATAAAATGCAACAAGGGACATGTTATAGCTCTTGACTTGAGAGAAGAGTCTATTTCTGGGGGCCTTGACACTTCAAGTTGTCTCTTCGATCTGCAATATTTGCAGATTTTGAACTTGGCTTCACTGGAACACTTCCTAGTCAGATGTTGGAACTCACCAAGCTTGTTCATCTTGACTTGTCATTCAATAACTTCACGGGTCCTCTTGCATCTTTCCAAAAATCCAGGAACCTTAAATATCTATACCTCAGTCACAATGTCTTGACAGGTACAGTTCCTTCTTCTCATTTTGATGGCCTTGAAAATCTCCAAACGGTTGACTTAGGTGGTAATTCCCTTTATGGGAGAGTTCCCTTGTCTCTTTTTACACTTCCATCTCTACGGGAACTTATGCTTTCTTATAATGCATTTGAGGGTATATTGGATGAAATTCCACATGCTTCTCCTTCTTCAGTACTAGAGGTTCTTGACATTGCTGGCAATAATTTACGAGGGCCTATTCCTATGTCTATCTTTAATCTTAAAAGACTCACTTTTCTCCAACTTTCCTCAAACAAGATGGCATCGTAGATTTGGATATGATCAATGGGATGGAAAATTTGACTACACTAGATCTTAGTCACAACAACTTGTCTGTTGATGCTACATTGATAGATAATCACAATTTGTCATCCTTTCCCCAATTCAAAAATCTTCTGTTGGCTTCTTGCAAGTTGAGAGATTTTCCAGGTTTTTTAAGAAACAAATCTAATTTACTCTACTTAGACCTATCCAGCAACTATATTCATGGAACAATACCTGATTGGATTTGGAGGTTTGATTTTCTGATTACTTTAAACCTTTCAAACAATTTTTTCACAGATTTGGAAAGACCACTGCAGAATTTTAGTTCCAACTTGTTTGTCCTTGATCTTCATTTGAACCAATTGCAAGGCCCCACTCCCCTTTTTGCAAAAAACATGATCTACCTAGACTACTCAAGCAATAGATTTACCTCTATTGCTCCAATAGACATAGGTAATCATCTCCCTTTCACATTTTACCTCTCTCTTTCAAATAATAGTTTCCAAGGAAAAATCCATGAATCCTTTTGCAATGTTTCAAATCTTAGAGTGCTTGATCTTTCTAACAATAACTTCATTGGCTCTATTCCTGAGTGTTTGATAAGAAAGAGTAGCACTGTAAAGGTTATAAATCTTGCTGGAAACAAGCTCAATGGCCAAATTTCTGATACATTTCCAGCTTCTTGTGGTCTTAGGTTTCTAGATCTCAATGAAAATTTCCTAGGTGGTATCATCCCGAGATCTCTGGGCAATTGCCAAAAACTACAAGTCTTAAACCTTGGAAATAATCGATTAATGGATAGATTTCCTTGCTTCTTAAGGAACATGTCCACCCTGAGAGTCATGATGTTAAGGTCAAACAACTTCATTGGACTTCTTGAATGTCCAAATGTCATTGGAAATTGGGAGACACTCCAAATTGTTGATCTAGCTTCCAATAAATTTAGTGGTACGCTGCCAATAGCTCTCTTGAGAAGTTGGAAAGCGTTGATGCTTGACATAAATGGAGCAAGATCAAATTTTGGCCATTTGTTTTTTGACATATTTGAAAATTTCAAACAAAATTTCACTTATAATTATATATTTTTCTTATATTTATTTTTTAAAATATATAGTGTTTCATAGAAGTAATTGCAAGAAAGAAATAATTTTTGTTTAGTAAAATTATTTTTTAAAAATTATTTTTATGAAGTTTATTGTGTTTGACAAATCTTTAAAAGATAATTTTACTTTCTAATTACTAAAAGTTACACGTATTTAAAAGAGTAATAAAAAAAGCTACAGACGATAATTATATTAATTTATAATTTGAGTGGGAATACTTTTGTCTTTAAAGAAAGAAAAAGAAGTTTTGCTTCTATAGTTATGTTTTAAAGGAGAATATTTAATTTTTTACTCTATTCTCTTTAAGTAAAATTTTAGATTTAAATTTTATATATAAAAAATTTTTTATTGATAGAGTTTTATTTTTGTTATCAAACATTTCTTAACTTGAATCAAATTATTTAGATTTTAATAAATTTTTAAATATTAATAATTTTGATAAAAAATTACTATTATTCAAAAATATTTTTTAAAAAGACTGGATCAAACAAGTCAGAATCCATATAGATTCCTCGTCCATTAATTTCTTTGTTTACCACCTTCAAATATTATGTCTCTCATCAAAGATTCTCAATTTTCCTTTTCCATTTTTGGGCTATTGATAACTGTCCATGGCCATAGATGGATCTGTGTGGTTTACGTCAGTCGTCCCATGATCAATTCAAATTAGTTGTATATTTTATTTTAAGGTCAAAATTAATTTTGTATTTTAATATGATGCTTTAATTTTATCATTTATTTTTTTTAATTTTGTCTTATTTTTAGTAAATGATGCAGTTTTAATAAGAAAGAATAAAAATTTTATTTGAAACAAAACCCCAAGACACACCTCACATGCAAATATATAGGTTAATAATAAACTGTGAACATGGATAAATTTTGGTAAATTAAACTAAATCATAAGACCATAGGTAATTAATAGTTTCATCCTTTTCCCTAACATAAATCTTCACTAAAACAGAAACAAAACATGCTAATAATGAGAATAGAAAACACTCAAAAGAAATAATTTTGCAAAAGTTAAAAATATCTTTGCTCATCATGATCGGCATGACTTCCACTTAAATTTCATATAAGTGTTTTTCCCAATCAAAACTTGTGTCTCACTTCGTAGTAGTATAATATTTTTTCTTGTGCATTATTTTCTTACACTTTCCTTCTGGAATATTATTCGTCACTTCATGATAGCTGGAAATAATATGAAGATTTTTTTCCACAAAAATAAGTAAACTTTACGCATTCATTCAGAGTTTTTCTTTATGAACTCAATTAATGGTAGGCAAACTCATTTCAGCTATCACCACACGGTATACACCCATGGAGTGTCTGACTCACATTACTTGATGAGTATAGAAAGCTCAATTTTAGAGTTAATAGTAAAACAGTGATCCTCCATAAATTATTGCAAACTAATTAAATCACAGGTGATGGATTCACTCTTTGGAAAAATCTCTAGCCATGAAATGCATGGAGTAATTAATATCATAATACATAACTACCCAGTCGCCACTGTATTAATTATCATGGTGGTCAGCTTCAATTTGACTCAACAATTCTTCTATGCATTTATTTATTTACTTTAAAATACAGGAATATATAAGAATGAGACAACGAGAGGCAATTCCCTCTTGAAAGAGACATATATTTATTTGCGAGTCTGATCACTTTATAGATTCACAATTTTCCTTCTTGACGACCGGCCATGGATGGATTTATGGTCGCCGTGATGAATGCAAACTAATTAGTTGGAAAACATTCATTATTCATCTAACAAATGGTGAAGTATTTAAAACGCATCAATATTAACTCAAGTCACTCTCAATTTTCAATAAAAATACAAATTTCATTCGGAACTAAAAGCCAAGATCATCCAATGCGAAATTTGTTGTTTAAGAAAAAAACCATCTTCGCGTGCCTTAATTACTTCATCCGTTACAGTGCTTAATACTGAAAGTTGACTCCATCAACCTTATGAGATGGGAATGACTTTTCTCATCAAGATTGAATACGGCTCTTCCATTCATTTTTTTAAGAGTTGCTGAGCAGTTTTTGATATCAAACGGACCTCCTCAGAAGGTAATTTTAATGTGGCTGATTTCTCCTCTTTTGCGATCAGTTTTGCTACAGCACCTGTTGCTCTAGCTAATTGTCCACCCTTTTCGAGTGTGATTTCTATGTTATGTATGGCCGTGTCTAAGGCATATCGATTAAAGTAGATTCTTCTTTTTGATGAATCAAAAACCCTTCCCAAATTGTACAAGCTTCTTCCAAAGTATATGAGTTTTTGGATGTAGATAATGATATCTATAGAGATGGATCTTATATATATATATATATCATAGAATTCTTATATATATTGTACAATGAAGTACCATATAAGTGGATATATAGGAATCCAAATATATGCCAAATCACTCATGTTATGATCTTCTACATCCTAGGTCTTCCCGTTCCTTCATTTATGTTCTTCATGTAGCATTCAGATTGAATGACTCTATGAAATTATGTCAATACTTTCACATATTAAGGGTAACGTAGGAAAGATCTTTATTTTTCCCCCAGAGAAATCCTTAAAATTATTACTGCTTAGCTTTCAACTCGCCTCTAACCATCAAATGAAATGTGAAAAACCCTTCCTCCCCTCTTTGAAACGTTTTTGGATCCCCTGCTGGGCGCTCCCTGTCGGGCATCCTGTTGGGCTTTTTAGCGGCGGTTTTATCCGTGGCTAAAGTGCGTTTTAATATTATTGCAACGAATATTATTGCTGCTATAACTTTTGTTTAAATAATTAATTTAACAAAATTTATAGTGACAATAATATTTGTTGCAAAAAACTTTAGCAACGGAAAAAACCGCTGCTAAAGCCCAGCAGGGAGTCCGGACGCCTTTGATGTTAGGGGCGTTTTTGGTTCTATCAGTGCTGTGACGCAAGCCAAACCTTGAAATTTCAAACAAAAATTGAGTTAGCAATTTTTATTTTAAATTTTTAAATGGAATTTCCTAAGAAATAATTGTAAAAAAATTAGTTTGTGTTTAATAAAATTATTTCATAAATATTTTTTATTGATATTATTGTGTTTGGTAAATATTTAAAATTATTAACGATATTATGACTTTCAAATTACTAACGTATTTAAGTGAATAAAAAAAGCTACAAGTAATTATATTAAGAACGTAAAAATAACATTTATTTAATTAATTGATTTTGAGTGGGAATATATACCTTTGTCATCTTTTAAAAAAATAATTTTTTCCTCTCTAATTATGTTATAAGTAATGTTTGATTCGATTCTCAACTACAATTATGTATTTAAAAGATTAAAAAAGAATTGTTTAAAAAAATTATTTTCATCTACAGAAATAAATTTTGTTTTAAAAATAAAAAATTATATATTTAAAAGATATTCTGAACTCTATATTTTTTTTAAAAAATAAATAAATTATTATTATTTTTATTAATCTCATATATATATATATATATATATACACACACACACACAAATGCTATGTTGGAAGATTAAATGTTCAGTAAGAACGGCCACCAAATTTGTATTTTTAACCTGTCAAGTTTCAATTTTTTTAATTTAATCTTTTATATTTATTTGTTTTAAATTTAATTTTTTAAATTTAAAATTATTATCAATTTCATTCCTATGTGTAAAAATGCTTAGTTAAAAAGTTAAATACTAAATAAAAATGTTAAAAGGTCACCAAACTTAAACAATTCTTATATACATACAATGAAAAATATTGAATGGTAGAGATTAAATCCTTACCGTGATTCTACCTTCAATATCTTCTATTGTATGTAAGGTAAAAAATTTCATCAACCTTTTATTTTTCTCATTCCTTTTAGGTGACCAATGTTGTGTTTTCAATTTTTTTTTCTTTCAAGTCCCAAACAATGCATTTTTAATATATTAGTAATTATTTTTTATAATATTTAAAACATATATGAAATATACATTTGATATATATAAATAATTTGAAATTTTATTTCATGTTAAGATAGAATGAAATTGTTTACTTAGTGATTTAGCCCGTAAGTTTTTTTTATGAATTTTATTGTGTTTGACAAATCTTTAAAAGATAATTTTACTTTCTAATTTCTAAAAATTACACGTATTTAAAAGAGTAAATAAAAAAATTTGTTCTTACAATAATAATATATTTCTAATCTTTATTTTTCTACTGTAAAAAATCTTTAATATAAAATTATTATTAATTAATTAAAATATAAAGAATTAATAAATTTTATAATATATTTTAATATGATAATATTTTAAGTATTCCACCTTTGATAATTATATGTTTATGTGATAATCCAATATTTTTCAATTTAAACATTTACCTTTACATGCACATTGGCATTAAAAAACATAAATTAACTTCGAAAATCAAATCAAAATCAATAAGTATAATTGTTTTTTAATCGTGTCTCATGTCCATCTAAATAAGCTGACTTAGCTTTTACAAAATAGAAGCAACATTATACATAACAAGAGAAGCAAAAGTCAGAATATGGTACAAGCATTAATCGAAAAAAGAATGAATATCAAACACAAATTTAATATAATAAAATAATTTTTGATACATATCCTAATAGTACTTGATAGAGTTGCTCAAAATGCCTTTTGTCTTTTGGAATAAGTGATGCTTCAAAAAGAGAAACATGCTTTTGGAAGAAATAAAAGTTTAGAATAAAACTGAATGTAATTAAAGAAAAAATCTGCTTTGATGAGCTTCTTTTATGCGCGCACACACACACACACAGTTACTTAATTACAATATGTATTCACATTAGATCCTATATTCCCTCTCCATTTGCCATAAACAACACTTAGTTCAAAATTTAAAATTAAAATACAATGGTTTGTAACATTATAATATATTTCTAGATTCTAATTAACTAAATTGATTTGAAATAATAACTAAAAATAACCCTTATATTCACTCAAGATATCAACATTTTAAATTTGAAACTTTCTTATAATTAAAATAGGCAGTATCACGTAATTAATTAAATTTTTAGATAGAACTTTAAAAATAAATTTTAAATAGATAGACAGATTTAATTACAATATATATAACATATATTTTAGTTAATTAATTGAAATTTTTTATTTATTAAAGATTTAATAAGGTGTTATAATATACATTATTATGAATATACATTTAACAAAGTTCTTTAACTTTTTTAATTAAAATAAAAAATTAGAGAAAAAATTAATTAAAATAAATGTCCGTAAATTATTAGAGATGAAATTGTAACCCATAATAGAATTATATCTTCGTAAATAAAAGTTTGTTTTTATAATGGTAAAATTGTCATGTATAGGTAAAATTATTTATGCCCACACTTATATTGATTGTCTCTAAGATTATTAGTGACAAAATTATAACTTATGGCGATAAAACTAAAAGATTATTCATATTATGATGCAATTGTTTATCTTTAGGTATAATTTATTTTTCCACACAATTTAATTAACTGTGACTTAAACTACTAGTGATGAAATTGTTTATCTTTAGGTAAAAGTTTCTTACTATATTTAATGTTTATAATTAATGTACAATACATAAAAAGTTTGAAAATTTATTTTTTAATCAATTTGATTAGTTCATTAATTTTGATAAATTAGTTTTGAACGGAGTCACCAAAGAGAGCACGACAGATGTCGAAGATGGTAAAATCCTGCACAGTCAACAAACAAAGAATGCATAGAGGAATGACTCCCAGATATATGTATGATGTTAAAATGAAAGAGTAAGAGAGCATAATGAACCTTGAGAGCAAGACAGTTTTCTTACCTAGTACAAGGGTATAGGTTGATATTTATAAATATTGCATGCCAATCACGGACACGTGAAAGTCTCCTTAGGTGATCCCTAGGCATGGCGATGCCTAAGTTGGGCGATTCAGCATGTTATGACAATCTCTCAAGGGTGACCAAATTTAGTATTATCAAGTTTGAATGTCATTTAAAATTCTCTAATAAGTAAACCAATTAAATTGAATTTTTCAAATGCTTATGTAATCAATATAGTTTAAAGATGTCTCTCAATTTTATTTAGAGTCTCTCCTGTAACATTTTTTTCTCCTTTTTATATTTAAAATTTAATACTTTCGTTTAGATTTTTAGAGTACTATTGGCCTATATATATATAGATTTAAAGCTAAAGAAATGATTTAGAAAATTATTTTTTTTTATTTTTATTTTTTGAATGATGACCTAATTAAATTTTTTGTATCTAGTTGAATCAGTTCTTTAATTTAGCTAATTCAAAATATCTTTATCATTCATATAGTTTTTGAAAGGTTATTGAATTAAAAATATACTTTGACAAGTCGTATGTTCAATTAATTGGACTATTTTATCCGATTCTAGTTTTTAAATCTTGACTAATAATGACCAAATTGTAATTTACAGTAACAAGACTTTAAATATATAAATAAAATTTTATTTTTATAGTGATGAAACTATATATTCGTCTATTGCTAAAAATTGTTTATAGCTACCGTTTAATTTAACGTCAACAAAGCAATTAGTGATGGAAGGATTATTTGTAGGAAAAAGCTACTACACCTACAATTTTATTTATTGTCACTACAATTATCCGTAGGTGTTTGTCATTTTTCTTGTAATGATAACTCTATTCACACCATCCCCGAGAGGCCAACAAATTATATATAAATATCTCGAATTTTGATTTATATCTCTGAAAATAATATATATTGGACATTTAAAATAAGCTTAATATGATAAATATATCAAAATATAATATTAACTAAAAATTGATAATCATCTTTCTGACTCAAGGAATTGTTGAAATGGACTATCATACATAACTACCCTGTATTAATCATGGTGGTCAGCTTCAATTTGTAAATTCATGGACATGGATGTATTTATGGTCCCCATGATTATGAAGGCAAGCTAATTATTTGGAAAATATCTGTGATTCATGGACATGGATGGATTTATGAAGGCAAGCTAATTAGTTGGAAAATATTTGTGATTCATGGACATGGATGGATATATGGTCCCCATGATCATGAAGGCAAGCTAATTAGTTGGAAAATATTTATGATTCATGGACATGCATGGATGGATTTGTGGTCCCCATGATCATGAAGGCAAGCTAATTAGTTGAAAAATATTTACGATTAATCTGACTGATGGATAAGCATTTAAAACATCTGAATTTTGAAGAATAAAGAATCATAAAAATTTCATTCGAAACTAAAAGCCAAGACACTTATCTCAAACAATGCAGAGTTTAGAGTAAACAATAAATTTATGATGTTCATATTAACACAAATAATGATACATGTATGTTGTATTTTCATAAAAATTAATGAAGAAGAGTGAGACATAAGATATTCATTTTTTGAAGTGGTATGGGATACCACTCAACGTATAATGCCTTTTTATAGCACATTAGTATCTTATATAACACTTGTCATTTTAGACACCAGTATTAATCCACTTCCAACACAAACATATACATTGATTTGGCTATACTTCCTTGGTTTGTTCTGAAAGTTGTCCTTTACAATTTTTTCTTAGTAAATAAAATGTTTATTTGTGCCATCTATATGCTTTTTATACAAGAAGCTAAGAAACCATCTTAGAATACTACACTATAAGTTTCTATAATTATTGTAGTATACGATTAGACGTCGTTATACAAGAAATGAATACAATGCATAAATGATTTTGAATATTTAAAATTGAACATGTGACACTCATGCAAGAAATTAATGGTGTGGTGTGCACTGATTTCGTATCCATTCAAAACTTGTTACTCACGTTGTGGACTCGTAATCTGTTGTCTTCTGCACTCATTAATTTCTTCTATTTCACTCCAAAGTGAGGGACCTTCTTGAAAATAATCTATATGGTGGAAAAAGAAAGACAATTAATTTTGCTTTCAACAGGAGGAAATAATATGTTATTACTATTTTTTTCATAAAAATAAGTAATTTTAACTAGTTAATCTGCATTAGCTAGAACTTCATAGTATGTTTTTTTTCCACACATAAAAGATGTCCAATGATTACTTAACTTGCTGGAAAATGTTTTTATTTTGCATTAGGGTGGGCCCTCGGGTGGGTGCCGACATTTACGGCTCTAGTGATGGTCACAATATCAAGACGAAATTAATATTTACACACAAAGAAGAAAATTACGAATTAAATTATTTTTATAGTTTTTATAGTTTCAATAAATTTTTAATTAGATTTTTGTATATAATTTAAAAATTTATAATTAAGTCTCTATAATTTAATAAAATTTTAAATTATTCTTAATTATTAAATTATTTTTAAATTTTATTAAATTTTGTTAATGTTGCCAAATATGGATATATAATATTTCAACATTCTAAATATGTATAATTTATATTAATAAAATAAATAAATAAATAAATAAATAAAAATTTAAAAATAATTTACATATGTGAAATAAAATATAATTTATGTTAATTAATATAGTTGAATAAATTAAATTCATAATGTAAAGATAGTATATAATTAACATATCATCAAAATTTAATTAAAATTGAACAAAAATATAAATTTAGAGACTAATTTAAAAATCCAATTAAATTATAAAAAATCAATTATAAATTTTTAAATTATAAATACCTAATTAAAAATTAAATAAAATTATAGTAACCTTATAAATATTTTAACCAAAGTTACGGTGGGTGATAGATAATTAGAGATGCCCTTGACTTTCAAGTAGAGTAAAAGAATTACGATTTTGGTTTTCTTAAATTTGAGAAATAATACATTTCTTTAAAGTTAAAAGAAGATAAAAAAAAATTATCATACTGACGGTACTAATTATAATAAATTAAAAACTAATTATTTTTTTTATGTCTTTTGAACCTTTAAAAAATGTACTTTTTTTAAAATTTAAAGAATCTGAAACCAAAAATTACATACCAATAAATTTAATGTGTTAACGTGAATCACAATCTATATAAACTTATAAAAGGATTACATGTTAAAGGCAAAAACCATCTTCACCTCTTCACTTTATTAGTTATTCGAGTGCCACTCATAATCATCTCCCATGAGAACTATCCTAATCTTAAGTTTTTTCTTTATACCCTTTTGTTTCATAAACTCGGGCACTAGTATCAATGTAGTCAATGGCCATTGTCTTAGCCATCAAGAATCTGCATTGCTTCATTTGATTAATAGCCTTATATTTAACCCTACCAAATCCAAAAAGCTCATTCGTTGGAACCAAAGTGACGATTGCTGTCAATGGAATGGAATAAAATGCAACAAGGGACATGTTATAGCTCTTGACTTGAGTGAAGAGTCTATTTCTGGGGGGCTTGACACTTCAAGTAGTCTCTTCGATCTGCAATATTTGCAGAGTTTGAACTTGGCTTATAATGACTTTCATTCTGTGATTCCTTCAGGGTTGCAGAAGCTAAGGAACTTGAGGTATTTGAATTTGTCAAATGCTGGCTTTATGGGGCAGATTCCAATTGAGATCTCTCAATTAAGTAAGTTGGCTTCTCTTGATATATCTACCTCATTTACCTCGCGTCATACTCTTAAACTTGAGAATCCAGATATAGCAGTGCTTCTGCAAAACCTTACAGAAATCACAGAATTGCATTTGGATGGTGTATGGATATTGGCAAAGGGAGGAAAGGAATGGTGCCATGCTCTATCTTCACTCAAAAATCTTCGAGTTTTGAGCATGTCATTTTGTAATCTCCCTGGACCTATTGATTCTTCTCTAGCAAAGCTTCAATCCCTCTCGGTGCTTCGACTGAACCAGAACAATTTGGCAAGCTCAGTGCCAGAGTCTTTTGTGACTTTGACCAATTTAACCACCCTGCAACTCAGTAGTTGCAACTTGGGTGGAGTGTTTCCTGGGGAGATCTTCCAAATATCAGACCTGCAGGTCCTTGATATGTCAGATAATCCAGATCTTCATGGTTCATTACCAAACTTCCCTCGGCATGGGTCTCTTCAAATCTTGAACCTTAGCTATACAAATTTTTCAGGACAACTACCAAATTCTATTCACAATTTGAGGAAGTTGTCTACACTAGATCTGTCAAATTGCCAATTCAATGAAACACTCCCTAGTTCAATTTCAGATCTCACCCACCTTGTTCATCTAGACTTGTCAATTAACAAATTCGCTGGTCCTCTTCCATCTTTCAATAAGTCCAAGCCCCTCTCTTATTTATCCCTCTTTGAGAATAACTTAAGGGGTGCAGTACCTTCTTCTCATTTTGAAGGCCTTGGAAATCTCACCACTATTGATTTGGCTGGTAATTTCCTTAATGGGACAATTCCTTCATCTCTTTTTGCACTTCCATCTTTACAAATGCTTATGCTTTCCGACAATGGGTTTGAGGGTCAATTAGATGAATTTCCAAATGCTTCTTCCGTAGCAATAGAGATGCTTGATATTAGTGGGAATAATTTACAAGGGCCCATTCCTATGTCCATCTTTCATCTTAGAAGACTCAAGGTGCTCCAACTTTCCTCAAATAGATTTGTTGGCACCATACATTTGGATACGATGACCCGTATGGAAAATGTGGCTGTATTAGATCTCGGTCACAATAACTTGTTAGTTGATACAACATTGAGAGAAAGTCACAATATATCATCCTTTCCCAAATTGAGCTGGCTTAATTTGGCTTCTTGCAATTTGAGAGAATTCCCAGGTTTCCTGAGATATAGATCAAGTTTGCGCGTACTAGACCTATCCAACAATCAGATTCATGGAACAATTCCTAACTGGATTTGGAGGTTTGATTTCATGGTTTCACTTAACCTGTCCAATAATTTTTTGACAAATTTGGAAGGACCTTTTCAAAATTTAAGTTCTAATTTGTTTATGCTTGATCTTCATTCCAACCAACTCCAAGGCCCTACTCCCATCTTTTCAAACAATATAATCTTGTTGGACTTATCAAGCAATAAATTCAACTCTATTTACCCACTGGACATTGGTAACCATCTTCCTTCCGCAACTTTCCTCTCCTTAGCAAACAATAGTTTTGACGGAAAAATCCATGAATCCTTTTGTAATGTTTCGGGTCTTAGACTGCTTGATCTTTCAGATAATAGCTTTAGTGGTAGTATTCCTGAGTGTTTGATTACAAGGAGTGGCACTCTTAGGGGCCTAAATCTTGGTGGAAACAATCTCAAAGGTCAAATTCCTGATATATTTTCAACTTCTTGTGCTCTTAGGGTCCTTGATTTGAAAGGAAATTTCTTAGGTGGTACTATCCCAAAATCTTTGGCTAATTGCCAAAAATTACAAATCTTAAACGTTGGAAACAATCAGTTAAATGATAGGTTTCCTTGCTTCTTGAAGAACATACCCACTCTAAGAATCATGATTTTACGGTTAAACAAATTCCATGGCACTCTTGAATGTCCAAATAGCATTGGAAATTGGGAGGCACTTCAAATTATTGATCTAGCCTCCAATAATTTTAGTGGCACACTACCAGTGGCAGTTTTGCAAAGTTGGAAAGTGTTGATGCTTGATGAAAATAGCTCTCATCCTGATTTTGGCCTTCTATCTTTTGATCTTTACGATTATAATGTTGATCCTGTGGACTTTAGAAAGGCATTTAACTTTGTCAACAAAGATCTTACTTCGAGACTGATTAGATTTTTCTCCAAGTTGTCACCCTGTGAGCTTGATCGCATGCTCTTTGATAACCATGTTGAGAACTATGATCGTCGAAATCATTTGTTTTCAGTTGCAATTGTGAACAAAGGAATACAACTGAAGTTGATCAAGATCTTTGTTGCCTTCACTTCTTTGGATTTCTCATGCAATCACTTTAAGGGGTCAATACCAGAAGAGCTTATGAGTTTCAGAGCACTGCATGCTTTGAATTTGTCCCAAAATGCTTTCTCAGGCCATATCCCTTCATCTATAAGAAATCTAAAGTCTCTTGAGTCCTTAGACTTGTCACTGAACTCTTTTAGTGGGAACATTCCAACAGAGCTTGCAAGTCTATCGTTTCTTTCATTTCTGAACCTTTCCTATAATCATCTGAAGGGGAGAATCCCAACAGGTACACAAATTCAGTCATTTGAAGCAGATTCTTTTGAAGGTAATGAAGGGTTATTTGGACCTCCGTTGACCCAGAATCACAATGGAGTTCAAGGGTTGTCAGCACCAATTTCCGGAGCTTCTAGATCTAATTCTGGGAGTTCCATTGATTGGAATTTCCTAAGTGCTGAATTGGGATTCACTTTTGGCCTTGGAATTGTGATTCTACCCCTCATTTTCTGGACAAAATGGAGGTTGAAATACTTTAAACATGTAGACAACATGCTTTACAAGATTGTCCCTCAGCTTGATTTTGTATATGAACACCGTGGAGGGAAAATACAAAAATGTTTAAGGTGGAAGCCTTACTGATTCTGATTTTGGCCAGAATTAAGCAAAAATAGCTTGTATTTTAATTTCCACCTCTGTTTCTTCGTCTTTATTTGTTTCTAATGTAATTCGAAGAGCTAGGGAAGCTCATTCAAAAACTAACAAATATTGAAGCATGGCTTTCAATTCAAGTTCTATATAGAATTTCTTTCGTTCAAGTATTTCTAGTTAGTATATGTGAGTGCAGACATTAAACATAAAACAGGATCATTATATATTAGGAGGAACATAAAGACTCGAATAAAATATTTATGGTTTTCCTTAAATGCTTGATCACAATTAATAATGCAAACATATTGTATTAAACTGGAGCAAGATCCACATAGTAATTTCCTAGAAGAGCTTATTCCATTATTGGTAGGGTCATTGAATAGAGCAATATGCAAGAGTATCATCACAAAAACTACTCCAAAATCCCACAATAATTTAAAGGTCTGACATTACATTAAAAGTAATGTCCATCTTTCTTCTCTAGTAATATTAGTTCGACTGCCTAGAAGTCACATTTTAAAAAATGTGTTTCTTTTCAATTATGGAGGAATTTGAACAAGTTTTTACTAAAAAGTTTATTTACTACTAAAAGTAATTCTTTAAAATAGAAGCAAAAAATGATTTTTAATGCAGAAATGCTTGATTGCAGTAAATGAAACTCTTGCACTATTAATTTAGGGAGGAACACTAGCTCTATTGATACATCTCCTGGATCGTGTGGCTTGAGAAATATTGATCTAAATGGATAATTTCACCTCAAAACTCATTCACCAACTGAATCATAATAACAAAAAAACCGAAACAGAGTTAGTTCAGGTTTACCTTTCTCGTAGCCTAATTAAGTCTGAGGGATATAATAGTAAGTATTTTTACTTAAGTCTATGTAGTGATGATTTCACCTCTTTTTCTTCTATATGTTTCTTCTTTTCAAATCTATGAGAGTTTGAGTAAAATTAATTATTCTTTCTAAACAGGGCGGGAACAAATTTATTTATGCCCAAACAGAAGAGAGTTAATCAGCTAATCATTTACTTTGATAAAATAAATTCATCTCTCTTTACACAGTCATATAATTAAATTATCTTTTTAAAATTTTAAAACATGAATAAGAATTATACTAAATTCTTTGTTATCAGAGGTGTATATTAAGTATTTTTAAGTTCTTAAGTCCAAATAATGATGATTTCACCTCTGTTCTTCTATATGTTTCTTTTTCTTCCATCATCAATTGGAGACCAAAAAAAAAATTATTAAAATCCAGGAATAAAAGGAAAATAAGGAAAGACTATTTCTAGCGCTTGAAATCATTGATGCCACTTATTTCTAGTGCCTAACTTCATATTATTTTGGGTAAAGTATACTTTCGAATTCGATGGTTTATTTTATATTCACTTAGTTACGTTGTAGTTTAAATTTTTTTGTTTTATTTTAAACGAGTGACTGGCTTGTAATTGATCTTGTTAATACTTTTATGCTCTGTGCTTGATTTTTATTAAAAAAATTAACAAAACCAGCACGTACGTGACACATAACCCCTCAAAATCCCCTTTTTTTTTTTATTTTCAAAAAATGCACTTTTTAAAAAAATTAATTTTTCCCAAAAAACTTATTTTCTTTCAAAAAACTTTATTTTCTTTTAAGAAAACAATTTTCTTAAAAAATATATCAATTTTATTTCATTTTTTTCATTACAACTCGATTTTTCATTAAAATTTATTTATTTTTACTAAAACCTTAACACAAATCTTAAACTCTAAATTTGGAATCTTAAACTCCAAATTTTAGAGCTTAAATTATTAACTCTAAACCCTAAAGATAAAATTTTATTTTAGTCACTCAAGTTTAATAATTTTTTTAATTTAATCTTCATGTTCATTTGTTCTCAATTTGATTTCTTAAGTTTGAAATCGTTATTATTTTGGTCCCTCCATATATCTACAAATCATTAAAATATATAATAGATATGTTGAGTTAACAATTAAATATTAAGTAAGAACTACCAAATTTTTTTTTGTCCCTTAAGTTTAGTAATTTTCTCAATTTAATCTCTCATGTTTATCATTCTCATTCAATTTGATTTCCAACATTTGAAATCATTATAAATTTAGTTCCTTCATATATAAAGTGTCAAAATACTTAACAAAAATGATATGTTAGAATGGTTAAATATTGAGTAGAAACATTAAAAAGCTCCCAAACTTCCATTTTTTTGTCATTCCTTCTAGTAGTTAATATATCTTGTGTCTTTTGACTTTTTTTTTTCTAGTATCCCAAACAATGCGTTTTGCATATATATATATATTCAAATTACGCAACATTTGGGGTACTTTAAAAAGAAAGTTAAAATGCAAAGCATTGGTCACCTGAAAGAAATGAGAAAAAAATGTTTGATAAAAATTTCTTTCCCAGTATGAGAATTATCTCTACACTTCAATATGACTCTCTATTGTATCTACAAAAGAATTGTTAAAGTTTAGTAGTCTTTCGACATTTTTACTCAACATTTAACTTTTCAATTCAGTGTTCTCATCAATTATTTTAGTGTTGTATACAAAAAGATAAAATTGATAACAATTTTAAATATAAAAAATCAAATTCAAACAATAGCTAAATATGAAGAACCCAAAATATAATTTTGGTGATTTTTATTCATTATTTAACTTCCAACTCAGTATGTCCATTATATATTTTAATAATTTGTAAACAAAGGGATTAAATTGATAATAATTTTAAACGTGAAAGATCAAATTTAAAAAATTATTAAACTTGATGAACCAAAATGAGATTTTTGTCAAATCTTAAATATAAACCCTAAATTACAAATCTTAAACCCAAAATTATAAACCCTAAATCTTAAACTTTAAATCTTAAACTTTAAATCCTAAATTATAAATCCAAATCCTAAATCTTAAACTATAAACAATGAACCTTTAAATATAAATACTAGATGTTAAACTAAACCTCAAATCTTAATCCTTAACCCTAAATATTAAATCTTAAAAACTCTAAACCTTAAATTTAAGGTTTAGAGTATATGATTTAAGATTTAAGATTTGTTATTTAGAGTTTGAGGTTTGAAATTTAGCATTTATATTATTTAGGTTTAAGATTTTGAAATTTAAGGTTTGTGGTTTAAAATTTAGATTTTATAGTTTAAAAATTAAATTTTAGGTTTTAGGATTTATAATTTTTAGATTTAAGATTTAAAGTTTGGGATTTATGATTTAGGATTTAAGGCTTGGAGTTTAAGGTTTAAAGTTTAATGAAAATATCATGTTTTAGTAAAAAAAAAAATTGAGTTTTATTAAAAAAAAATCAATTTTGTTGATAAAGAAATTTATTTTTTGGAAGAAAACTCTTTTTATTTGGAGAAAAATCCAATTTTTTTTTGAAAAAAACTGGGGTTTTAGTAAAAATAAAATCAACCAGATGTTAATTTTTTAACGAAAATTAAGTATAGCACAACAAAATATTAATGGCATCAACCAGATGTTACTCGCTTAAAGAAAATTGAATTATAAGATAACTTAATGAATTTGAAGGAAGTATAATTTACCCTACTGTTTTTTTGAATGAGTGCTATTAGCAATACCAAGTTGGTGGGACTCGCACTAATTGATTTCATTTAAGTGATTTTTCCATTCAAACCCTGTGTTCACTTCATAGCTAGACAAATCATCCTCTTTAAAATTGAGGCCTTGATGAAAATGATCTATTGGTCATAAAAAGAAGATAAGAAAAGAATATTTCTAGTGCTTGAAATCATTGATGCCACTTATATGTATAACTTCATACTATTTTTGTGAATGAATGCTATTAGATTTTGGATCTTTTACAATTGCGAAACTTTATATCTAAAAATAAATCAAAAAATAATTTATTTTGAATAAATCAAAAAATAAATTTTTTTATTTTTCTTATTTAATGTAAAAAAATGTTATCACTTTTTAAATGCAGACCCTATCGTGCTATTTGTAATACTAGGTTGGTGAGGCTTTCACTAATTAATTTCATAAATATAAGTGATTTTTCCATTCAAACCCTGTGCTCACTTCATAGACTAATCATTCTCTTCCAATTGAGGCCTTGTTAAAAATTATCTATTGGTCACAAATGGTGGAAAAAAGACAATATGTTATTGACCGAGTATGAAATAATATGTTATTATTAATTTTTGCGTAAAAATTAATAAGTAACCTTAAGCATGCAGTACTAGTTAGCACTTTATAGTCAAATAATACGTTTTTCTTCCACCAGCTATGAAGAAATTGACAAGGGATAAAGTTTTTCAAACATGGAGGTCCATATACATTAATTTCGATTCCTCCTCCATCATTTTAAGAAAATAATGATATTATTAGTTAATTTTTTATGATTATTTGAGATAAAAAAACAAAAATAATTAAGAATTGATATTCTAATAATTAAATTGTGATATTTTTTTTTAGAAACTAAATTATTAATTTATTATTATTTTTACAATATGACACAAACAAAACCATGAAATTTCAAACAAAAATTTCATTTATAATTATATATTTTCTTATTTTTATTTTTTAAAATGTATAGAATTTCATAGAAGTAATTGTAAGAAAGAAATAATTTATTTTAGTAAAATTATTTTTTAAAAAGTTTTTTATGAATTTTATTGTGTTTGGAAAATATTTAAAAGATAATTTTACTTTCTAATTACTAAAAGTTACACGTATTTAAAAGAGTAAATAAAAAAAAGCTACATATGATAATTATATTAATTTATAATTTGATTGGGAATACTTTTGTCTTTAAGAAAATAAAAAGAAGTTTTTCTTCTACAGTTATGTTTTAAAGGAGAATATCTAATTTTTTACTCTATTTTTTAAATAAAATTTTAAATTTAAATTTTATATATGAAAAAAATTTTATTTGCAAAATTTTATTCTCATTATGAGACATTCATTAATTCAAGTTATATTAATTAAAATTTAATAAATTTTTAAATATTAATTTTGACAAAAAATTACTATTATTCAAAAATTATAATATTTTTAAATAATACTAGTACTAATGATAAATTAACAACAATAATAAATAAATTAATGAATTAAGTTAAAAAGTTATGTTAAGCAGTTTTTGTGTGTGGGGATTATGAAAAATAAACTTTGAGAATAAAGCAAATTTGAATAGTAATAATATTATAAATTTATTAAATTAAATATTAGATAATTTTAGAAATTAAAATAATTAATAAAATTCAATGAGAATTTTAAAATTTTTTTGAAAAGAGATTAAGTGAATTATTTTAAATTTATAGTTCAAATTCAAAAATTTTTGAAAAGAGAAGTTTATTTGATAAAAAATTGTTTATCTATCTTAAAATATTTAACAGATATTTTTAATAAATTTAAAATAATCTAAAATTTTTAAATTTTTTATATATTATTTTATTTTTTGTCTGAATTAAAAAATACATTTAAATTTATCTTAAATAAATCAATAAAATTATCAAATTACTCATAAATACTCTAAAATCCAAAATCCCTCTCTCTCTCAAAGGCATCAAACTCCCTCTTTCTCTCGCGCCGCATCCACTCCTTCGAACCGTCCTCACGCAGCAAGGCTGTCACCCGTGCATGCGCTGTTGGACGCCGGTTGCGGAACTCCCGTAGACGTCGTCTGGTGTCGCCGGTTCCGTCCAGCTCGCCGGCGCTATCGAATTCCTCGGCATCGTCCAACGTCGTCGATCCAAATCAAATCCGTCGGCGTCATTTAGCATCACCGGTTCCATCCACTTTGCCGGCGCGGTCTGATTCTCAGCCAGCAACGTGCCTCCGACTCCTACAGGTTCCGCCGTGAATCTCCGCCGCTGTCAGTGGCAATGGGGAGAAAGGGATCAAACTGAAATTTTTCAAAATTTTGAGTATGAGCTAAAGTTTCATAAATTTAGTACTTTTTGTAATTTTTAATTTTGAGGAGCATGTCATGTAAATTAAAGAGATTTTTAAAATTTTAAAAATTACTTTTAAGGTTAACAGAATTTTAAAGACTAAATTAAAATCTTTATAAATTTTATTGAATTTGTTAAATGAATAATTCTAAATTTTTAAGATAATACTGCCTTCAATAATATCTTAAAATTAATTTGATAGAATTTAATAAGTGATAAGAGTTATTTTTGAATTTTTAAAAGTTTAGGAACTAAAATAAACATTTGTGAAGTAAATTAAATAATGAGTTTAACTCTTGAAGTGAAAAATAGTTTACTATCTATAGTGTAAATTATATTTGATGTTGTTATGAACTACTTGCAATGAATTGTTTTTTTTTTTGGAAGAACATGAACTTCTTATTATTGTACTTTTAGTGTGAAATTAATTCCAGTGGGACCAATGAGTTTTAATATTTAGTGAAATTATGACATAAGAAGTAAACAGAATGAGAAATTGGGTGGATATAGGATTCCAAATTTGACTAAGTTAGAAACACAAGAAATTTAGTTGTTCTTATATTGATTAAGTATTTTATTATTTTAGGAGAATCAAAGAATACTTGAGCAACTGCAATTGGTGCTGGGATCGATAAATTAAGGATTATTATTACTAATCCTTTTAGGTGAATGTTTAATAAAAGAGATACCATTTTTAAATGCTCTATATCTATTTTGAACTAAATATAAAATTAATTGTATATGTATTAGTATACATTGTCTAGACAGCTATAAGAGACAATTAGGAAATATATTATCTCTAAATTCGTAATAATTTTATGTTTATATGTCTGTATGATTGCTAGTATTAAATATAAAAATTTATGTACTTGACTGAATGTTTAAAATTCATTATTTGAAATTTTGAGCTAGAATGCCTAAATGTGCAAATTTATATTTTTTCTTTGGATGATGATAAAAGTATACTGTGTGATCTAAAAATGGAGTTATTGCGAGAATTACCTTCTCTGATTGGGCAATGATATATGTATGCTTTTGTATATTGAAATTGTAAATCTCTAGTGTTACCTTGTACTAAGGAGTCTCGTGCAATGGGAGGTACAAGGTTAGTCGTGCAATGCAAAGTACAGTGGGTTATCATAGTACAATAGAAGGCACATGTGACTGGTAGAACTAAAGGGTTGTCTCATGCGATGGGAGGTTCGAAGACTGGTTGCGCAATGCAAAGCATAGTGGGTTGTCATAGTGTGACAGAAAACACAAGTGATTGGTGGCACGTGTAGGGTTGTCTTAGTACAGAGGGAGACTAGAGATAATTGGTGATTTGTTTGGAAATGTTAAATATCGTATGGATTTGTTAAATTATATTGGAGATGTTTGGTATTGTATGGATTTATTTAAGTTATGGTATTTTTTGCTAAAATATTATTATAGTGGCATTTCCTTTAAATATTATATAAGAGTTAATTTATAAGGGTTTAATCTTTACACCCTTTTGATTGTTTTATGATGATAAAAACTCTGTATGAATATATTTTTTATTTTATGCGTTTCTTTTATCTTACATTCATTGAGTCTATGTGACTCATACTCAATGATTTACATTTTTTTTTCATATTAGCCTCAAGTTGAAGAGTAGAAGTGAATAGAGTTATACTTCTATTTTGGATAGATTCTATATTAAAGTCTCGCAGATTTAATGATATCACAGCATATCACCACTTTAGTGTCAAATTAGTTTGCTGTTGTCATAGTTGTATGTAAGACATAATGGAAATTTTTGTAGGCTTGTGATAGCTATTTTTATTTTCTTTGAATTAAAATGGATGTTGATGTGCTTTAGGCTATTGTAAAATTGAAGAAATATCCTATTTTTAGGATAAATTCTATCAAAATTTTGGTAGGGCCCTTGATGATAATTAAAATTTTAAATATTAAAATTAAAGCTTTATGATATTGTTTGCTATGAGTTGTAATAATATTTAAGCTGACTAGACTTAGTGAATGTCATGATAAGTCTATGCACTAATCACAAACTCAAAATTTTGGACCGTGACAAAAATATATTTTAAAAAGATTGGACCAAACAAGTTAGAGTCCATATAGATTTCTGGTCCATTAATTACTTTGTTTACCTTCAAATATTATGTCTCTCATCAAAGATTCTCAATTTTCCTCTTTCATTGTTGGGCTCTTGATAACTATCCATGGCCATAGATGGATCTGTGTGGTCTATGTCAGTCGTTCCCATGATCAATTCAAATTAGTTGTATATTTTATTTTAAGGTCAAAATTAATTTTGTCTTTTAATATGATGCTTTAATTTTATCATTTATTTTTTTTAATTTTATGTCTTATTTTTAGTAAATGATGCAGTTTTAACAAGAAAGAATAAAAGTTTTATTGGAAACAAAACCCCAAGACACCTCACATGCAAATAGAGTTAATAATGAACTGTGAATATGGATAAATTTTTGTAAATGAAACTAAATCATAAGACCATAGGTAATTAATAGTTTCATCCTTATCCCTAACATAAATCTTCACTAAAATGTAAACAAAACATGCTAATAATGAGAATGGAAAACTCTCAAAAAAATTGTTATAATTGATAAAAGATGTGGAATTCATGTAACATAGAAAATAATGGCATTGGAAATTAGGTGAAACTTCAAATAATTGATCTAGCCTCCAATAATTTCAGTGGTACACTACCAATAGCTCTCTTCAGATGTTGGAAAGCATTGACTCTTGATGAAGATGAAGCTAGTTCAAAATTTGGCCATTTGTTTTTTTGAAAGATATGAAAGTAAAGGTTCTATGAACTTTCAGAAAGCATTGACCTTTTGTTTTTTGATCGACCACTTACTCTTTGATGTACTTGAAGATTTTAGTGGTTGAAGGTTTTAGGATTCAGTTACAATTGTCATTAAAGGAAGACAAATGAAGTTGGTTGAGATTCTTAGTGCCTTCACTTCTTTAGATATCTCATCCAACCATTTTGAAGGGTCAATACCTGAAGAGCTTACGAGTTTCAAGGCATTTCAATTTCATGCTTTAAACTTGTCACAAAATTCTTTCTCAGGCCATATCTATCCCTTCATTTATTCGAAATCTAAATTATCTTGAGTCCTTAGAGTTATCATTAAATTCTTTTAGCGGGAATTGTTAGCCAGATAATGAACTAAGAAAGAAAGTTTGAATTGGTTCCTTTAGTTTATAAAATCCTTTTTCAAAATCTTTTAGGTGTATATTGATATTTTAACAGACCTTTAAAGTGAACTAAGACAAACACCTTTTTAACTCAAATTTTTTAACCTAAAATATGGTTAATAATAAGGATAAGGAAGAAAAAAAATCACATATTCAATTTATAGAGGTTCAGACTCAAGATAACCTTAATCTTACATCTTCTTTTCAAGCACACAATAAGAGTATTTTACTATAAGGGTAATTATTAAAAATACATTTAAAAAACCTTCTTACAATTGGGATCAGCATACACCATCTTTTATGCCACTTGGCAACCCAATGAAGGTTTAACACACTTAATTTTACTCCACCTAGTATTATTTCTAAAATTACTAGAATCTCAAACAACTTAATCAGTAACCTACTGATTTAAGCTAACATTCACCTCACTAATTCCTCCTCCTAGATTCCCAACCAGATTCTTAACAAAAGGAATGAAGAGGGTTTTAACTCAGAATACAATTAGAAATTAATAGGCAATAACTCACTAAGAGCAATTAATATTTTCTAGCAAACACTAAGAAGGAGAGAATTTTGTGTCTTAGAGAATAAAATTTAATGTTCAGCTTAATATCAATTCTCTTGTCTTCGATGCTCTCCACTCAACTCTATTTAATGATTTTCAAAACTAACCGTTAAGTCCTTTATTAAATGCACTAATAAATGTCGTGAATTGTGATAGCCATGGACACTGCTTTGATCAGAGATGAGTTGCAGTCTCTATTAAATGCTTTGTTTTATTTTTGCAACTTCTGAAGACAGCTGAGATTAATGTAGGAAGACCAACAACTATTTTCTCCTTGTGTCCGTTGGACTTATGGCTTTTTAGAAAAGGACATTGGTCACATTTGGTTTTTGACATTGAGAAGTGTTCTATCCCCTAAAATACGTTGTATCATTTGAGGCTACCTTACTATTTTGCTTCCTGCACTATTGCACACTGAAAAGGCTATTTTTTAGCTTGCTGGATTCTATCATCTATGTCTACTTCATTATGAAAAAGTCTCTCTACTTTTCTACTGTACTAAAAAGGCTACATTGTAGATGAAAGTCTTCATTTGAAAATGCCTTATGTTTGGCACCGATAAGCTTTTAAAGGAAATTTGTAGAAGTACCTCTTTTATTTGATGGGCTTGAAGAAACTTTGTGGGCTTTATAAAATGAACCATTTTTATGTGTTTGATATTTTTCAAAAGATCGCGCCTACTAAAATTGACCAAAAAAACTTTGGACTTTTTTGTAAATTATTGACTAAAAAAATTTTGGTCTTTTTGTAAATTAAAAATTTTTCTTTTTACATTTTTTAATATTTCTAAAAAATACATATTAAGAATAATAACCCTATTCGTTGAAAATAATTTTTTATTAATAAAAAATATTAGATGCAACATGTTCCAACAGGAACATTCCAGCAGAGCTTGCAAGTCTATCTTTTCTTTCATTTCTGAACCTCTCCTATAATCATCTGAAGGGGAGAATCCCAACAGGTACACAAATTCAGTCATTTGAAGCAGATTCTTTTGAAGGCAATGAAGGGTTGTTTGGACCTCCGTTGACCCAAAATTACAATGGAGTTCAAGGATTGTCACCACCAGTATTTGGAGCTTCTACATCTAATTCTCGAAGTTCCACTGATTGGAATTTCTCAAGCGCTGAACTGGGATTTACCTTTGGCCTTGGAATTGTGACTCTACCCTTTATTTTCTGGACAAAATGGAGGGTGAAATACTTCAAATATGTTGATTACATGCTTTATAAGATTGTCCCTAGGCTTGATTTTGTATTTGAACACCGTGGAAGGAAAATATACAAAAGTTTAAGGTGGAAGCCTTACTGATTCTGATTTTGGCTAGAATAAAGCAAAAATAGCATGTATTTTAATTTCTATCTTTCTTTCTTCGTCTTTATTTATTTCTAATGTAATTCGAAGAGCTGAGGTAAGCTCACTTCAAAAAATAATACATATTGAAACTTGGCTTTCTATTCAAGTTCTAGATAGAACTTCTTTCCTTCAAGTATTTCTAGTTAGTATTATATTTGAGTACAGAAGTTAAGCATAAAATAGGATTATCTATTTGGAGGAACATAAAGAGACTCGAATCAAAGATATTTATGGTTTTCCTTAAATGTTTCCATCCTCTTAAGAGATTCTTAGTAGTGCCTACATGTAATAAATATTATATAACAAAGAAATCTCTTATGTTGGAAATGTTCAAAAAACAAAAAAGAAGTTTCACGTGCAAATCTAAAAGTTATATAATGTGTGAGAATATTAAATTAAATTGTTAAGTATTTTAGTTATAAAATATCTTTACATTTAAGTTTATACTCAAGACATAATACGATGGATTAACACTCTATTATACAATCTTAGACGAGACCATCAGACTAACAATACTAGCCAATGCAGAAATCTGAGAGACTATATACCGGCCGAACTTCTTAACGATCAAGCACATTTCCCAAATGCTTGTATTAGTTCGACTATCTTGAAGGTCACATTTAAAAGATGTGTTTCTTTTCAAATTTAGGGGTATTTGAGCAAGTTTTTACTAAACAGTTTTTTTAGGGTCATAACTTGGGCATTTTTATTTCACAAAAACTTGGTATATAATTACCTTAATTTCACATATATTTCTCTCTTTTTCAAGCAATAACTTACGTGAAAATATGCTAGAATCAATATGCAATGAAGCAGTCATGTTGTGTTGACCTCTCCTATAATTGTGCATTTTGTGTGGATCGAACTGAAAATCTCTTTGATACAAAAGAGGTTAAGCAGAAGGATGAGCTCACAACAAAGGTATCATCCACTGAAGGAAATGGGATCACTAGAAAGCCCAAGACAATAGCTGGACTGGATGCATACATCAAAAGGCCCAACAGAGCTAGAGAGAAACCCGGATGGCTCATGGATTATCACATGTGATTTTCTCTTTCCTTTCTGCTGGAAATAATTTGTAGGTCACTATGGCTGTGTATGGATTCATTTCTGACATTTTCTTTTTTTACACTTAACACTATCACTATTAATTTAGGGAGGAACACACTCGACCTATTGATACATTTCCCGGATCCTGTGGCTTAAGAGAAATATTGATCTAAATGGATAATTTCACCAAATATTAAAGAAATTAATATAATTTATTCACAACTTTCAACCAAAATATCAATCTGGTATGTTTTTTAATTTTAATTTCCTTTCTTTCTCTCTATTCTCATTGAAACAAGCATACTTTTAAACTGTAAATCTCACCAGTCACCACCACATTAAAGATCACAATATTAATTAAAATAAAAATTACTATTGAAGGCTTTTCTTTTTCATATTTCTTTAGAGGTTATGAGGTTGAGTAAAGTTATTATTATAATGTATTACTAGACAGCGCAGAAACAAAGAAAATTAATATATGCCAGAAACAAATAAAATTATATACGTATAAATTTTTAATTGAAGAATTTTTCGTATAAGTGATTTTTCCATTCAAAACTTTGTGACTCAGTTTGTAGACTGTGCCTCACTTCATAGATCTTTCAAAGTGAGGGGCCTTCTTGAAAATGATCTATATGGTGGGAAAAAAGAAAATTATTATTTTTTCAACAGGAGGAAATAATAATATGTAATTACTATTTTTTTCATAAAAATAAGTAATTTTAACTAATTAATCTGCATTAGCAAGAACTTCATAATATGTTTTCTTCCACACCAGTTGTGATGATTTTGACAAATGATAAAAGATGTCCAATAATTACTTAACTAGCTGGAAAATATCCAATAACTTTCAAATTTTTTGCAATATATTTCAAACCTTATGTCTCACTTCATATTTAGATTCCTCCTTCACACATTGCTCATCAAGACCACCATGACTTCCTCAAAAAGTTTATACAATGAAGTGATTTTTCCATTCAAAGCTTGTGTCTCACTTCGTAGACTCTTAATCTTTTGTCTTCTTCACTTAATTTATTTCTTCTATTTCATCCCTTTTCACATATTGCGTCTGATCACTTCATGGACTAATCTTCGTCTTCCTCTACAAGAGTCAGTTCTTGCCAGATGGTAGTAAAAGACAATTTGTTAACAAGAGGAAATTAATATCCACACGCAAAGAAGAAAATTATGAATTAAGTTACCCCCTACAGTTTCACTAAAATTTTAATTAGATTCTTATAGCTTAAAAATTTATGATTGACTTTCTATAATTTAACAAAATTTTAAATTAGTTCCAATTATTAAATTTTTGTTGAAATTATATTAAATTTTGTTAATGTTACTAACATATAATATCTTAACACTAGAAATATATATAATTTATATCAACAAAAAAGAAAAAAAATAATAATACAAAAATAACTTATATATATGAAATAAAATATAATTTATGTTAATTAATATAAATAAATTGATTTGAATTAAATAAATTTATAATATTAAGATAGTATAATTAGTATATAATCAAAATTTAACAAAAATTTAAGTTTAGAGACTAATTTAAAAAGCTGTTAAATTACAAGAACTTGATTATAAATTTTTAAATTATAAAAATATAATTAAAAATTAAATAAAATTATAGAGCTTTATAAATGATCACTTAACCAACATTAAGATTGTTGAAACATAATCAAAGATGCGTTTGCCTTGACTTCCAAGAAGAATAGGAGAATATTACACATCAATAATTTGACGTGATAAAGTGAATGGCAATTTATATAGTTTGAATTTTTGTTAAAAAAAATATTTATATTTAATATTTAATAGTACTTTAAATGAAATTACCTCAAGTACGATGATAGTTGTGAAAAAAAAAAATCTACGTACACCTGGTCACTTCATCAGTTATATATAGGAGTGCCACTCATAATCATCTCCAAAATATTAACCCATAACTAATTAAAAAAAATGCATTATACTCAACCTTGATACAATATTATAGAATAGATTACATTAATGAACTCCCACGAAATTTAATGAAATTACACTCACCACTACTTCTAATTTCAAAAATTATCTTTATTTAGTATCTCTAAGATTTGATATAATATTATAAAAATCTCATTTTTAATTTATTTTTATCAATAAAATTAACATTTTTATGAAGTATATGTTTTTTACAAATAATAAAACTACTAATTAACTATATATTAAGAATCTCTTAATAAGCTTTGTAGAAATTCAATTGCATTTATTATTATTTTAAAATAAAATCACAATATTATTCTATATAAAGAATTATTTATATTAAAAGAAAATAAATTAGAGAAAATATAAATATAAGTTTTTAAACTAAAAAAGTGTTAAATGTAATTTAATAAAATTGTAAGAGAACTTAGTATAATTTCCACAAAATTATAATACTAGGGCCCCGGTGGATTGACAACCTCTAATATATATGTAAAGTAAAATAGTTCTAGAAATTCAACTTGCATTTTTCAACACTCCAATTGATTGGAAAATTTCTTGTTCCTTAAAAACGAGCTTTAGCTGAAGGTTTACTAGGAATGGCTTTTCACATAAATTAATTAATAGCTGAAGGTTATATATAATTTTAATTATAACTGAAATTGAATTTTAATTTTAAATAGTATCCTGGAATAAAAATTAAGTAGACAAGAAAATGAGGTTGGTGGGGTTTGCACTAATTTCGTATAAGTGATTTTTCCATTCAAAACTTGTGACTCACTTTGTAGACTCGTAATCTGTTGTCTTCTGCACTCATTAAAGTCTTCTATTTCACTCCAAAGTGATGGGCCTTCTTGAAAATGATCTATATGGTGGAAAAAAAAGACAATTAATTTGTTTTCAACGGGAGGAAATAATAATATGTTATTACTAATTTTTTTTTTCATAAAAATAAGTAATTTTAAAATTACTTAACTAGCTGGAAAATGTCCAATAACTTCCAAATGTTTTTGCAATATATTTCAAACCTTATGTCTCACTTCCTATTTAGATTCCTCCTCACACGACTTCCTCAAAAAGTTTATACAATTAAGTGAATTTACCATTCAAAGCTTGTGTCTCACTTCGTGGACTCTTAATCTTTTGTCGTCTTCACTTAATTTATTTCTTCTGTTTCATCCCTTTTCACATATTGCGTCTCACTTCATGGACTAATCTTCCTCTTCCAGAGTTAGTTCTTGCCTGATGGTAGGAAAAGACAACTTGTTAACAAGAGGAAATTAACGTGTGATCTTTTTTTTTTCAGAAAAATAATTAAGTAAACTTAAGCATGCACTCTCTAATCAAATTAAGTTTTTCTTCCACCAGTTATATATTCATAAATTGACAATTGATAAAAGATGTAATTCCATTAGCTTAGCAAATGATAAAAATCATGGGATATATATAGACTTGCTCTTATACTATTGGTTTTGTTGGTCGCCAATACCAAAAAAGTAATTGAAAAAACAGAAATAAAGGGAATTAAGTAATTTATGTTAGTTAATATAGATAAGTTGACTTGGATAAAGTAAATTCATAACGTAAAGATAATATATAATTAACATATCATCAAAATTTAACTAAATTTTGAAAAAATATAAGTTTAGTGACTAATTTAAAAATTTATTAAACTATAGAAACTCCATTAATAAAGACTTAACTAAAATTAAAATAAAATTATAGAGACCTCATAAATACTTTAACCAAAGTTATGGTGGCTGAGAGATAATTAGAGATGCGCTCCACTTTGAAGAAGAGTAGAAGAATTACAATTTTGGACTCTTTAAATTTGAAAAATAATATATTTTTTTAAAGTAAGAGAGAAATTAAAAAAAGACAAACACCGATAGATTCTCATTCTAATGAATTAGAAACTAATTATTATTTTTTATTTCTTTCTAATATTTAAAAAATATACTATTTCTTAAATTTAGAGGATTCGAATTCAAAAATTACATACCAATAGAGTTGACATGTTAAAGTGAATCACAATGTGTATAAACTTATTAAAGGATCATATGTTAAAGGCAAAAACCATCTTCACCTCTTCACTTCATTAGTTATAGGAGTGCCACTCAAAATCATCTCCCATGAGAACTATCCCAATCTTATGTTTTTTCTTTATACCCTTTTGTTTCATAAACTCGGGCACTAGTATCAATGAAGTCAATGGCCATTGTCTTAGCCATCAAGAATCTGCATTGCTTCATTTGATTAATAGCCTTATATTTAGCCCTACCAAATCCAAAAAGCTCATTCATTGGAACCAAAGTCACGATTGTTGTCAATGGAATGGAATAAAATGCAACGAGGGACATGTTATAGCTCTTGACTTGAGTGAAGAGTCTATTTCTGGGGGGCTTGACACTTCAAGTAGTCTCTTCGATCTGCAATATTTGCAGAGTTTGAACTTGGCTTATAATGACTTTCATTCTGTGATTCCTTCAGGGTTGCAGAAGCTAAGGAACTTGAGGTATTTGAATTTGTCAAATGCTGGCTTTATGGGGCAGATTCCAATTGAGATCTCTCAATTAAGTAAGTTGGCTTCTCTTGATATATCTACCTCATTTACCTCACGTCATACTCTTAAACTTGAGAATCCAGATACAGCAGTGCTTCTGCAAAACCTTACAGAAATCACAGAATTGCATTTGGATGGTGTATGGATATTGGCAAAGGGAGGAAAGGAATGGTGCCATGCTCTATCTTCACTCAAAAATCTCCAAGTTTTGAGCATGTCATTTTGTAATCTCTCTGGACCTATTGATTCTTCTCTAGAAAAGCTTCAATCCCTCTCGGTGCTTCGACTGAACCAGAACAATTTGGCAAGCTCAGTGCCAGAGTCTTTTGGGACTTTGACCAATTTAACCACCCTGCAACTCAGTAGTTGCAACTTGGGTGGAGTGTTTCCTGGGGAGATCTTCCAAATATCAGACCTGCAGGTCCTTGATATGTCAGATAATCCAGATCTTCATGGTTCATTACCAAACTTCCCTCGGCATGGGTCTCTTCAAATCTTGAACCTTAGCTATACAAATTTTTCAGGACAACTACCAAATTCTATTCACAATTTGAGGAAGTTGTTTACACTAGATCTGTCAAATTGCCAATTCAATGAAACACTTCCTAGTTCAATTTCAGATCTCACCCGTCTTGTTCATCTAGACTTGTCAAATAATAGCTTCACTGGTCCTCTTCCATCTTTCAAAAAGTCCAAGACCCTCTCTTATTTATCCCTCTTTCAGAATAACTTAAGGGGTGCAGTACCTTCTTCTCATTTTGAGGGCCTTGGAAATCTCACCACCATTGATTTGGCTGGTAATTTCCTTAATGGGACAATTCCTTCATCTCTTTTTGCACTTCCATCTTTACAAATGCTTATGCTTTCCGACAATGGGTTTGAGGGTCAATTAGATGAATTTCCAAATGCTTCTTCCGTAGCAATAGAGATGCTTGATATTAGTGGGAATAATTTACAAGGGCCTATCCCTGTGTCTATCTTTCATCTTAGAAGACTCAGGTTCCTCCAACTTGCCTCAAACAGGTTCACTGGCACCATACATTTGGATACGATGGGAAGAATGGAAAAGCTGGCTGTATTAGATCTTAGTCACAACAACTTGTTAGTTGATGCAACTTTGACAGAAAATCAAGATTTATCGTTCTTTCCCAAATTGAGCATTCTAAATTTTGCTTTCTGCAATTTGAGAGAATTCCCAGGTTTCCTGAGATATAGATCAAGTTTGCACGTACTAGACCTATCCTGCAACCAAATTCATGGAGCAATTCCTAATTGGATTTGGAGGTTTGATTTCATGGTTACCCTTAATCTCTCCAACAATTTTTTGACAAATTTGGAAGGACCTTTTGAAAATGTAAGTTCCAATATTTTTTCCCTCGATCTTCATTCCAACCAACTCCAAGGCCCTACTCCCATCTTTTCAAACAATATAATCTATTTGGACTTATCAAGCAATAAATTCAACTCTATTTCCCCACTGGACATTGGTAACCATCTTCCTTCCGCAACTTTCCTCTCCTTAGCAAACAATAGTCTTGATGGAAAAATCCATGAATCCTTTTGTAATGTTTCGGATCTTAGACTGCTTGATCTTTCAGATAATAGCTTTACTGGTAGTATTCCTGAGTGTTTGATTACAAGAAGGAGTGGCACACTTAGGGCCCTAAATCTTGGTGGAAACAATCTCAAAGGTCAAATTTCTGATATACGTTCAAATTCTTGTGCTCTTAGGGTCCTAGATTTCAATGGAAATTTCTTAGGTGGTACTATCCCAAAATCTTTGGCTAATTGCCAAAAATTACAAGTCTTAAACCTTGGAAACAATCAGTTAAATGATAGGTTTCCTTGCTTCTTGAAGAACATACCCACTCTAAGAATCATGATTTTACGGTTAAACAAATTCCATGGCACTCTTGAATGTCCAAATAGCATTGGAAATTGGGAGGCACTTCAAATTATTGATCTAGCCTCCAATAATTTTAGTGGCACACTACCAGTGGCAATTTTGCAAAGTTGGAAAGTGTTGATGCTTGATGAAAATAGAGCTAATCCTGATTTTGGCCATTTGTCTTTTGATCTTTACGATTATAATGTTAATACTGTGGACCTTAAAAAGACATTATACTTTTTGAACAAAGATCTTATTTTGAAACTGGCTAGAATTTTATCCATGTTGTCACCCTTTGAGATTTATCGCCTGGCCTTTGATAACTATGCTGAGAAATATGGTCGTGGAAGTTATTATGATTCAGTTACAATTGTGAACAAAGGAATGCAACTGAAGTTGATCAGGATCCTTGTTGCCTTCACTTCTTTGGATTTCTCATGCAATCACTTTAAGGGGTCAATACCAGAAGAGCTTATGAGTTTCAAAGCACTGCATTCTTTGAACTTGTCCCAAAATGCTTTCTCAGGCCACATCCCTTCATCCATTAGAAATCTAAAGCATCTTGAGTCCTTAGACTTGTCACTGAACTCTTTTAGTGGGAACATTCCAACAGAGCTTACAAGTCTATCTTTTCTTTCATTTCTGAACCTCTCCTATAATCATCTGAAGGGGAGAATCCCAACAGGTACACAAATTCAGTCATTTGAAGCAGATTCTTTTGAAGGCAATGAAGGGTTATTTGGACTTCCGTTGACCCAAATTGACTATGGAGTTAAAGGGTTGCCACCTCCAATTTCCGGAGTTTCTAGATCTAATTCTGGGAGTTCCATTGATTGGAATTTCCTAAGTGCTGAATTGGGATTCACTTTTGGCCTTGGAATTGTGATTCTACCCCTCATTTTCTGGATAAAATGGAGGTTGAAATACTTCAAACAAGTAGACAACGTGCTTTACAAGATTGTCCCTCAGCTTGATTTTGTATATGAACACCGTGGAGGGAAAATATACAGAAGTTTAAGGTGGAAGCCTTACTGATTCTGATTTTGGCCAGAATTAAGCAAAAATAGCTTGTATTTTAATTTCTACCTTTGTTTCTTCATCTTTATTTGTTTCTAATGTAATTCGAAGAGCTAGGGAAGCTCACTTCTAAAAATAATAAATATTGAAACATGGCTTTCAATTCAAGTTCTGTATAGAACTTCTTTCCTTCAAGTATTTCTAGTTAGTATTATATTTGAGTGCAGACGTTAAGCATAAAATAGGATTATGTATTTGGAGGAACATAAAGAGACTCGAATCAAAGATATTTATGGTTTTCCTTAAATGCTTGATCACAATTAATGCAAACATATTGTATTAAACTGGAGCAAAATCCACATAGTAATTTCTTAGAGGAGCTTCCATTTTTGGTAGGGTCATTGAATAGAGCAATTTGCAAGAGTATATATCATCACAAAAGCTACTCCAAAATCCCACAATAATTTAAAGGTCTGACATTACATTAAAAATAATTTATATCACAAGACATTAGTTCTTACTTTAATTTCACATATATATTCCTTTTTCAAGCAGTAACTTACATTGAAATATCCTAGAATCAATAAACAATGTAGCTCTTCATGTTCTTGACCTTTCCATCAAGCAATAGAAACCCCAAGTCAAAATAGTAAGACCCACCAAGCTCTTAAAGTTTAGAGTTTACAATTTAGATCTTAAAGTTTATAATTTAAAATTTAAAGTTTAGAGTTTATGATTTAAAATTTAGAACTTAGAATTTAAGATTTAGGGTTTAAGTTTAAAGTTTAGGCCTAGGATTTAAAATATAGAGTTGATGTTTATTATTTAGGGTTTATTTAAAATTTAAGATTTAAAATTTAAAATTTAGAGTTTAAGATTTAAGATATAGGGTTTAAAATTTATAGTTTAAGATTTAAGTTTAGAATTTAAGATTTAGATTTTAAGATTTTGAATTTGAAATTTAATGTTTAAGATTTATAATTTAAAATTGACAGTTTAATTTATATGTCTCAATAATAATGATTTGGATTTAATTAGATGAAAAGTAATACCGAAAATTCAGTAATTGTATAGTACTATAATTTTGTCCGTATCTACTATAATTAATTATAAACCTAGCAAAGTTAGCATATGGTTTGATTACAAAACAAATTAACTAATGACTGAATGAAAAATACCCAACTAAAATGAAAACCCATATCCATAAGGATAAATTAAAATAAAACATTTTTTTGGGTGAATACAAGGAAAATAAGGAAAGACTATTTCTAGTGCTTGAAATCATTGATGCCACTTATGTGTCTAACTTCATATTATTTTGGGTGAATTATAATTTAGTATTCTATAGTCTACTTTAAATTCATTTAGTTATATTCTAGTCTTTTTATTTTATTTTAAACGAGTGACCAGCCTATAATTAATCTTGTTAATACTTTTGTGCTTTGTGCTTAATTTTCATTAAAAAAATTAACAAAACCAACACATAGGTGACACATGATCCCTCAAAAACCTCTTTTTTTTAAAAAAAAATGCATTTTTTCCAAAAAAAATAATTTCAATGGTAGTCAAACTCATTTCAGCTATCACCACACCGTATACATCCATGGAGTGTCTGACTCTCATTACTTGATGAGTATAGAAAACTCAATTTTAGAGTTAATAGTAAAACAGTGACCCTCCATAAATTAATACCATAATACATAACTATCCAGTCCCCACTGTATTAATCATCACGGTGGGCAGCTTCAATTTGACTCAACAATTCTTTATTGTACTTATTTATTTATTTATTTTAAAATACAAGAGTATATAAGGATGAGACAACGAGAAGAAATTCCCTCTTGAAAGAGACATATTTATTTGTGAGTCTGATCACTTCATAGATACCCAACTACAATTATGTTATAAGTACATAGAAGGATCAGATATTTGATTCGATTCTCAACTACAATTATGTATTTAAAAAACTAAAAAGGAATTGTTTAAAAAAATTGTTTTCATCTACAGAAATGAATTTTGTTTTAAAAATAAAAAATTACATATTTAAAAGATATTTTGAACACTATTTTTTAGAAAAGATAAATAAAAAATTATTATTTTTGTTAATCCCACAGATATGTATATAGACACACAATTGTTATGTTGGAAGATTAAATGTTCAAAACGTTAAAAGTCTACCAAATTTGTATTTTTGACCTGTCAAGTTTTGATTTTTTAAATTTAGTCTTTTAAATTTATTTATTTTAAATTTATTTTCTTACTTTTAAAATTATTATCGATTTCGTTCTTCTGCGCATGAAGCATTGAAAATATTTAATGAAAATGCCAAGTTAACATGTTAACTACTAAATAAGAATATTAAAAGGTCACCAAATTTAAACAACTTTTGTACACGTACAATGCAGAAATCTGAGATAGACTATATACCGGCCAAACTTCTTAACGATCAAGCACATTTCTCAAATGCTTGTATTAGTTCGACTGCCTTGAAGGTCACATTTAAAAGATGTGTTTCTTTTCAAATTTAGGGGTATTTGAACAAGTTTTTACTAAACAGTTTTTTTACTACTGAAAGTAAACAAAAAATGGGAGCTTTTTCGTTATAACAGAAGCAAAAATTATTTTTGAGGCTCACCTATTTGAGGGTCATAATTTGGGCATTTTTATTTCACAAAACATTGGTATATAATTACCTTAATTTCACATATATTTCTCTCTTTTTCAAGCAATAACTTACGTGAAAATATGCTAGAATCAATATGCAATGAAGCAGTCATGTTGTCTTCAGCTCTCCTATAATTATACATTTTGTGCGGATCGAACTGAAACTCTTTTTGATACAAAAGAGGTTAAGCAGAAGGATGAGCTCAAAACAAAGGTATCAGCTACTGAAGGAAATGGGATCACTAGAAAGCCCAAGACAATAGCTGGACTGGATGCATACATCAAAAGGCCCAACAGAGCTAGAGAGAAACCCGGATGGCTCATGGATTATCACATGTGATTTTCTCTTTCCTTTCTGTTGGGAATAATTTGTAGGTCACTATGGCTGTGTATGGATTCATTTCTGACATTTTGAATCTTTAAGATTGAGGAGCTCTCTCTCTGCTCGAAAGAGAGTGTTTATTTGCTGTCATATTTCTGCTATTTCTTTTTTTTACACTTGACACTGTCACTATTAATTTAGGGAGGAACACACTCGAACTATTGATACATTTCCTGAATCCTCTGGCTTAAGAGAAATATTGATCTAAATGGATAATTTCACCAAACATTAAAGAAATTAATATAATTTATTCTCAACTTTCAACCAAAATATCAATCTGGTATTTTTTTTAATTTTAATTTCCTTTCTTTCTCTCTGTTCTCATTGAAACAAGCATACTTTTAAACTGTAAATCTCACCAGTCACCACCACATTAAACATCACAATATTAAAAATTACAACTAAAGGTCTTTTTTTTCAAATTTCTTCAGAGGTTATGAGGTTGAGTAAAGTTATTATTATAATGTATTACTAGACAGCGTAGAAACAAATAAAATTAATATATGTATGCCAGGGCAGAGAGAGTTGATCATTTACTTTGATAAGCTGAATTCATTATACACACACACACACACACCATGTACTAAGTTAGACGCAGACCTAATTTTTAGTTATAATTGTACTTTAATATTAATTTAAATAAAATGGTGGAATAACAATTAAGTAGATAAGAAAAGATTATTCAATGTGCATGTCTTGGCTCTCTTCTCTTCGGTCTTTACCGATATGGGTTTGCACTAATTTTGTATAGAATTAGACTTATATTTATAGTTTTTCAGTTAAAATAAAATATGTAAAAAAATATTTTATAAATGATTATTTATAAAATAAATAAATTTTATAAATTATATATGTATCAATATTTGATTAAAGAATTTTTGTATAAGTGATTTTTTTCATTCAAAACTTTGTGACTCAGTTTGTAGACTGGCAGTGTTTTGTGTCTTGCAGAGTGCAGTCATTAATTTCTTCTATTTCACTCTTTGGAATATTGTGGCTCACTTCATAGACTAATCATCCTCTTCCAAATTGAGGGGCCTTCTTGAAAATGATCTATATGGTGGGAAAAAAGACAATTAATTTGTTTTCAACAGGAGGAAATAATAATATGTAATTACTATTTTTTTCATAAAAATGAGTAATTTTTACTAGTTAATCTGCGTTAGCTAGAACTTCATAGTATGTTTTTGCAATATATTTCAAACCTTATGTCTGACTTCATATTTAGATTCCTCCTTCACACTTTGCTCATCAAGACCAGCATGACTTCCTCAAAAAGTTATCTAATTAAGTGACTTTTCTATTCAAAGCTTGTCTCTCACTTCGTAGACTCTTAATTTATTTCTTCCTCTTTCACATATTACGTCTCACTTCGTGGACTAATTTTCCTCTTGCTCTTGCCTGATGGTAGAAAAAGACAATTTGTTAACAAGAGGAAATTAATATGCACACGCAGAGAAGAAAATTATGAATTAAATTACTCTAATATAGTCTCTATAATTTTACTAAATTTTAATTAAATTTTTATAGTTTAAAAATTTATAATTAAGTTTCAATAGTTTAACAAATTTTTAAATTAGTCCCAATATTAAATTTTTGTTAAAATTATATTAAATTTTATTAATGTTGTCAATATATAATATTTTAACACTCAATATATATAAAATTTATATTAATATAAAAGAGAAAAAATAATAATGCAAAAATAATTTACATATATAAAATATAATATAATATAATTTATGTTAGTTAATATGAATAGATTGATTTAAATTAAGTAAATTCATAATATTAAGATAGTATATAACTAGGATAGCATCAAAATTTAATAAAATTTTGACAAAAATTAAAATTTAGAGACTAATTTAAAAAATTTTTAAATTATAAAAACTTAATTATAAATTTTTAAGCTATAAAAATATAATTAAAAATTAAATAAAATTATAGAGCCTTATAAATGATCATTTAACCAACATTAAGATTGTTGAGACATAATCGAAGATGCGTTTGCCTTGACTTCCAACAAGAACGGGAGAATAGGGGTCGTCCACTTAATTTTATTGGGAACATACCAAACTTTGAAATTTCAAATATAGGGCCCATTTTTACATTCTTCCCCATATTTGATTTCTTCTATTTCCCTTTCAAAACTTGTGTCTCAATTTATAGACTTCTAATAGGGTTAGAGAGCCTGGCCCCATGATGAAAACAACTTATTTGTACATCTTTTTAATTTTACCAATCATCTTTCTTTATTTTTGTTCTACATGTCAAGAAAATATATGTCCTTAAGCATTCCGTTGTGAATATATAGTAAATGACAAACATTCATCTAACGAATAAAGTTATTCAAACAAAACCCAAAAAATTGTTGCTAAATTAAGTCACTGGATGCCAAGTAATAGCTTTACTCTGGATATATATTGATTAAGATTTTACTCTCTAGTCGTTAGCAAGTTAAAATATTGCTTCTTTATTAAAAAAAAATGATAAGATGTTAAGGTGTAGTCCTAATTTGTGAAAAAAAAAAAAGAATATTTAATAGGTGATCAATATAATGGAGTATATGCTAAGAAAAAGTGGAAAACACTCACATTACAAGCTGCGATTCTTAGCAATAAATATAGAGAAGTGAGTTAACGAACACTTAGCAATAATTTGGTGATCAATAATAGAGTACGAAGAAATAGGCATATAGAAAAAAAGGTTTCTTTCCACAAAAAAATACTTCTATATGCTTACAAGAAAAATGCAACTTAAAACAGAATCAAAAATTTTTTGAGGCTCACCTATTTGAGATTATTTAGGGTCATAATTTGGGCATTTTTATTTCACAAAACATTGGTATATAATTACCTTAATTGCACATATATTTATCACTTTTTCAAGCAATAACTTAAGTGAAAATATGCTAGAATCAATATGCAATGTAGCAGTAATGTTGCCTTGACCTCTCCTATATTTATACATTTTGTGTGGATCGAACTGAAACTCTTTTTGATACAAAAGAGGTTAAGCAGAAGGATGAGCGCACAACAAAGGTATCAGCCACTGAAGGAAATGAGATCACTGGAAAGCCCAAGACAATAGCTGGACTGGAGCTAGAGAGAAACCCAGATGGCTCAAGGATTATAACATGTGATTTTCTCTTTCCTTTCTGTTGGGAATAATTTGTAGGCCATTATGGCTATGTATGGATTCATTTCTGACATTTTGAATCTTTAAGATTGAGGAGCTCTCTCTCTCTGCTCGAAAGAGAGTGTTTATTTGCTGTCATATTTCTGCTATTTTTTTTGTTTTACACTTGACACTTTCACTATTATATAATTTAGGGAGGAACACACTCGAACTATTGATACATTTCCTGGATCCTGTGGCTTAAGAGAAATATTGATCTAAATGGATAATTTCACCAAACATTAAAGAAATTAATATAATTTATTCACAACTTTCAACCAAAATATCAATCTGTTATGTTTTTTAATTTTAATTCCCTTTCTTTCTCTCTGTTCTCACTGAAACAAGCATACTTTTAAACTGTAAATCTCACCAGTCACCACCACACATTAAAGATCACAATATTAATTAACATAAAAATTACAACAAAAGGTCTTTTTTTTTCAAATTTCTTTAGAGGTTATGAGGTTGAGTAAAGTTATTATTATAATGTATTACTAGACAGCGCAGAAACAAATAAAATTAATATATGCCACGGCAGAGAGAGTTGATCATTTACTTTGATAAGCTGAATTCATTATACACGCGCACACACCATATACTAAGTTAGAAGCAGATATTCATAAAAAAGATAAGTTTTATAAATTACATATGTATCAATATTTGATTAAAGAATTTTTTGTATAAGTGATTTTTCCATTCAAAACTTTGTGACTCAGTTTGTAGACTGGTAGTCTTTTGTCTCTTGCGGAGTGCAGTCATTAATTTCTTCTATTTCACTCTTGGAATATTGTCGCTTACTTCATAGACTAATCATCCTCTTTCAAAGTGAGGAGCCTTCTTGAAAATGATCTATATGGTGGGAAAAAAGAAAATTATTATTTTTTCAACAGGAGGAAATAATAATATTTAATTACTATTTTTTTCATAAAAATAAGTAATTTTAACTAATTAATCTGCATTAGCAAGAACTTCATAATATGTTTTCTTCCACACCAGTTGTGATGATTTTGACAAATGATAAAAGATGTCCAATAATTACTTAACTAGCTGGAAAATATCCAATAACTTTCAAATATTTTGCAATATATTTCAAACCTTATGTCTCACTTCATATTTAGATTCCTCCTTCACACATTGCTCATCAAGACCACCATGACTTCCTCAAAAAGTTTATACAATGAAGTGATTTTTCCATTCAAAGCTTGTGTCTCACTTCGTAGACTCTTAATCTTTTGTCTTCTTCACTTAATTTATTTCTTCTATTTCATCCCTTTTCACATATTGCGTCTCACTTTTCATGGACTAATCTTCCTCTTCCTCTTCCAGAGTCAGTTCTTGCCATATGGTAGAGAAAGACAATTTGTTAACAAGAGGAAATTAATATCCACACCCAAAGAAGAAAATTATGAATTAAATTACTCCCTACAGTTTCACTAAAATTTTAATCAGATTCTTATAGTTTAAAAATTTATAATTGAATTTCTATAGTTTAATAAATTTTTAAATTAGTTTTAATTATTAAATTTTTGTTAAAATTATATTAAATTTGGTTAATGTTACCAACATATAATATCTTAACACTAGAAATATATATAATTTATATCAACAAAAAAGAAAAAAAATTAAATAATAATACAAAAAAACTTACATACATGAAATAAAATATAATTTATGTTAGTTAATATAAATAAATTGATTTGAATTAAATAAGTTTATAATATTAAGATAGTATATAATTAGTATATAATCAAAATTTAACAAAATTTTGACAAAAATTTAAGTTTAGAGACTAATTTAAAAATTTGTTAAATTATAAGAACTTGATTATAAATTTTTAAACTATAAAAATATAATTAAAAATTAAATAAAATTATAGAGCTTTATAAATGATCACTTAACCAAAATTATAGAGCTTTATTTCTTCTATTTCATCCCTTTTCACATATTGCGTCTCACTTCATGGACTAATCTTCCTCTTCCTCTTCCTCTTCCAGAATCAGTTCTTGCCAGATGGTAGAAGAAGACAATTTGTTAACAAGAGGAAATTAATATGCACACGCAAAAGAGAAAATTATGAATTAAATTATGCTTATAATCCCTATAGTTTTATTAAATTTTTAATTAAATTCTTATAGTTTAAAAATTTATAATTAAGTTTTTATAATTTAAAAAATTTTTAAATTAGTCCTAATTATTAAATTTTATTTGAAATTATATCAAAATTTAGTTAATGTTGTTAACATATAATATCTTAACACTAAAAATATATAATTTATATAAAAAATAATAATAATAATAAATAAATAATATATATGAAATAAAATATAATTTATGTTAGTTAATATAAATAGATTAATTTAAATTAAGGAAATTTATAATGTTAAGATAATATATAATTAGTATATCATCAAATTTTAACAAAATTTTGACAAAAATTTAAGTTTATAGATTAATTTGAAAATTTGTTAAATTATAAAAACTTAATTATAAATTTTTAAACTATAAAAATATAATTAAAATTAAATGAAATTATAGAGCCTTATAAATGATCTTTTAACCAACATTAAGATTGCTGAGACATAATCAAAGATGCATTTGCCTTGACTTCCAAGCTTTGAATTTTCAAATATAGAGCCCATTTTTACATTCTTCCCCATATTTGATTTCTTCTATTTCCCGTTCAAAACTTGTGTCTCAATTTATAGACTTCTAATAGGGTTAGAGAACCTGTTCCCATGATGAAAACAACTTATTTGTATATCTTTTTAATTTTACCAATCATCTTTCTTTAATTTTGTTCGACATGTCAAGAAAATATATGTCCTTAAGCATTCAGTTGTAAATATATAGTAAATGACAAACATTCATCTAACGAATAAAGTTATTCAAACAAAACCCAAAAAATTGTTGCTAAATTAAGTCACTGGATGCCAAGGTAATAGCTTTACTCTGGATATATATTGATTAAGATTTTACTCTCTAGTCGTTAGCAAGTTAAAATATTGCTTCTTTATTAAAAAAAAAATGATAAGATGTTAAGGTGTAGTCCTAATTTGTGAAAAAAAAAGAAGGAATATTTAATAGGTGATCAATATAATGGGGTATATGCTAAGAAAAAGTGGAAAATACTCACATTATAAGCTGCGATTCTTAGCAATAAATATAGAGAAGTGAGTTAACGAACACTTAGCAATAATTTGGTGGTCAATAATAGAGTACGAAGAAATAGGCATATAGAAAAAAAGGTTTCTTTCCAAAAAAAAAATACTTCTATATGCTTACAAGAAAAATCCTACTTAAACACTTAGTATTATAGAAATGATATTTTCATTTACAATTAATAACTTACATGGAAATATCCTAGAATCAATATGCAATGTAGCAGTTCATGTTCTTGATACATTTTCTGGATCGTGTGGCTTGAGAAATATTGATCTAAATTGATAATTTCACCAAACATATATAAAAAAAGTAAAATAATTTATTCACAACTTTCAACCAAAATATCAATCTGTTTTTTTTTTTTTTAAATTCCTAACTTCTCTCTCTCTCTATTCTCATTGAAACAAGCATGCTTTAAACTCTAAATCTCACCACCAAATTAAAGATCATATTATTAATTAAAATAAAAATTACAATTAATGGTTTTTTTTCTAATTTCTCTAAAGCTTATGAGATTGAATGAAGTTATATTACAGTGTATTACTAGACAGCGCAAAAACAAATTAATATATGCCAGAACAGATAGACTTCATAATTTATTTTGATAAGCTGAATTTATTTATATATAGTATATACTAAGTTAGAAGCAGATCTAATTTTTAATTATAATTGAATTTTAATATCGTCCGTCGCTAATTCTTCACTAAAATAAAATCAGTGACAAAATTAATGGTATTAGCAACAGATTTTTCCGTCGTTAATTGTCATTTTTTTGTAGTGCAACACCCCATTAAAGATCACATTACTAATCAAAATAAAAATTACAATTAAAGGCTTTTTTTTCTCCTTCAAATTTCTTTAAAGCTTTTGAGGTTGAGTAAAGTTATTATTACAATGTATAACTAGACAGCGCATAAACAAATTAAATTAACATATGCCAGAACAGAGAGAAGTGATCATTTTACTTTGATAAGCTGAATTCTTTTTTTAATTTATATATATCAATATACTATATACTAAGTTAGAAGCATATCTAATTTTTAATTATAATTGAAATTGGAATTTATTTTTAAATAGTATCCCGGAATAAAAATTAAGTAGACAAGAAAAGACCATTGATGGTGTTTTGACTCTGCTCTTGAGTCTTTAGCAATATGAGGTTGGTGGGGTTTGCACTAATTTCGTGTAAGTGATTTTTCCATTCAAAACTTGTGATTCACTTTGTAGACTCGTAATCTGTTGACTTCTGCACTCATTAATTTCTTCTATTTCACTCCAAAGTGAGGGGCCTTCTTGAAAATGATCTATATGGTGGAAAAAAAGACAATTAATTTGTTTTCAACAGGAGGAAATAATAATGTTATTACTTCTTTTTTCATAAAAGTAAGTAATTTTAAAATTGCTTAACTAGCTGGAAAATGTCCAATAACTTCCAAATTTTTTGCAATATATTTCAAACCTTATGTCTGACTTTATATTTAGATTCCTCCTTCACACATTGCTCATCAAGACCACCATGACTTCCTCAAAAAGTTTATACAATTACGTGATATTTCCATTCAAAGCTTGTGTCTCACTTCGTAGACTCTTAATCTTTTGTCTTCACTTAATTTGTTAACAAGAGGAAATTAGTGTGTGAACTTTTTTTTTCAAAAAAATAATTAAGTAAACTTAAGCATGCACTCTCTAATCAAATTCAGTTTTTCTTCCACCAGTTATATATTCAGAAATTGACAGTTGATAAAAGATGTAATTCCATTAACTAGCAAATGATAAAAATCATGGGGATATATATAGACTTGCCCTTATACTATTGCTTTTTTTGGTCGTCAATACCAAAAAAATAATAAAAAAAACAGAAATAAGGGGAATTAAGTAAATTGGAAAAGCTTAACTTGTTTATTTTTTTCTCCGAAGCACTTATTTTGAAATGGCGTGTTTGGAAAAGTGTTAGAAGTGCTTTTGGATAATAATACAAGCAGTTTTTCAACTTTAGAGTAGAAAGTAGAAATTGAAACTTCTGCTTCTGGCCAAAAACAAATATTAAAACTTAGATATTGTAAGAAAAAAATACTTTTACTAAAATTTCATATTCACCACTATTATGATTTTATTCTTTATATTTTGTTTAATTATAAAAATAAATAATAATAATAATTCTTTATAAAAATTTATTTATTTAAATAAAATTAATAATAAACTAAAATATTAATATGACTTTTTTTTTTAATTTGACAATCAAAATCACTTTTTTTATACAAATTTTCTAAATACATATTGGTTCTCAGATATTGATAAGAGTACATTTCAACTAAATTTTTTAAACACAAATTGCTTCTCTTGCATGACATTTTTCCTAAAATTTTATTTGAGAAGAAGTCCTTTAAAAATAAACAACTTTTAAACAAAAAAAAAAAACTATTAACGGGCCCTTAGGGTGGGTGGGACATTCTCTACCGCTCTAGTGACGGTCACAATATCAAGACGAAATTAATATGTACACGCAAAGAAGAAAATTATGAATTAAATTATTCTGTCTCTATAATTTTATTAAATTTTTAATTAGATTCCTATATATAATTTAAAATTTTATAATTGAGTCTCTATAATCTAATAAATTTTTAAATTAGTCCTAATTATCAAATTTTTTTTAAAATTATATTAAATTTTTTTAATGCTGCCAAATGCCGACATATAATATTTTAACACTCTAAATATGTATAAGTTATATTAACAAAAAAAAGAAAAAAATAAATATGTAAAAATAACTTATATATGTAAAATAAAATATAATTTATGTTAGTTAATATAGATAAATTGACTTGAATAAAGTCAATTCATAATGTTAAGATATTATATAATTAATATATCATCAAATTTTAACCAAGTTTTGACAAAAATATAAATTTAGAGACTAATTTAAAAATTTGTTAAACTATAAAAACTCAATTACAAATTTTTAAACTGTAAAGACTTGATTAAAAATTAAATAAAACTATAGATACCTTATAAATCCTTTAACCAAATTTACAGATGGTGAGAGATAATTAGAGATGCGCTTGACTTTCAAGAAGAGTAGAAGAATTAAGATTTTGAATTTTTTAAATTTGAGAAATAATAATTTTTCTAAAGTTAAAGAGAGATAAAAAAAAAATCACACTGATAGGTTAGAAAGAGGTAGAAAAAAACATACAAATAGGTACTTACTCTAATAAATTAGAGACTAATTATTTTTTTTTATCTATTTCTGACTTTAGAAAAATATATTATTTGACAAATTTAGAGGATCCAAACCCAAAATTACATTTAACGTGTTCAAGTGAATCACAATCTATATAAACTTACAAAAGGATCATATGCTAAAGGCAAAAACCATCTTCACCTCTTCACTTCATAGTTATAGGAGTCCCACTCATAATCATCTCCCATGAGAACTATCCTAATCTTATGTTTTTTCTTTATACCCTTTTGTTTCATAAACTCAGGCACTAGTATCAATGAAGTCAATGGTCATTGTCTTAGCCATCAAGAATCTGCATTGCTTCATTTGATTCATAGCCTTATATTTAACCCTACCAAATCCAAAAAGCTCATTCATTGGAACCAAAGTAACGATTGCTGTCAATGGAATGGAATAATATGCAACAAGGGACATGTTATAGCTCTTGACTTGAGTGAAGAGTCTATTTCTGGGGGGCTTGACACTTCAAGTAGTCTCTTCGATCTGCAATATTTGCAGAGTTTGAACTTGGCTTATAATGACTTTCATTCTGTGATTCCTTCAGGGTTGCAGAAGCTAAGGAACTTGAGGTATTTGAATTTGTCAAATGCTGGCTTTACGGGACAGATTCCAATTGAGATCTCTCAATTAAGTAAGTTGGCTTCTCTTGATATATCTACCTCATTTACCTCACGTCATACTCTTAAACTTGAGAATCCAGATACAGCAGTGCTTCTGCAAAACCTTACAGAAATCACAGAATTGCATTTGGATGGTGTATGGATATTGGCAAAGGGAGGAAAGGAATGGTGCCATGCTCTATCTTCACTCAAAAATCTTCAAGTTTTGAGCATGTCATTTTGTAATCTCTCTGGACCTATTGATTCTTCTCTAGCAAAGCTTCAATCCCTCTCGGTGCTTCGACTGAACCAGAACAATTTGGCAAGCTCAGTGCCAGAGTCTTTTGTGACTTTGACCAATTTAACCACCTTGCAACTTAGCAGTTGCAACTTGAGTGGAGTGTTTCCTAAAAAGATCTTCCAAATATCAAACCTACAGGTCCTTGATATATCAGATAATCAGGATCTTCATGGCTCTTTACCAGAATTCCCATATTATGGGTCTCTCCAAATCCTGAATGTGAGCTATACAAATTTCTCAGGAAAGTTACCAGATTCTATTCACAATATGAGGAAGTTGTCAACATTAGATCTATCAAAATGCAATTTCAATGGAACACTTCCTACTCAGATGTCGGAACTCACCAAGCTTGTTGATATGGACTTATCATTCAATAATTTCACGGGTCCTCTTGCATCTTTCCAAAAATCCGGGAACCTTAAATATCTATCCCTCAGTCACAATGTCTTGACAGGTACAGTTCCCTCTTCTCATTTTGAGGGCCTTGAAAATCTCCAAACAGTTGACTTAGGTGGTAATTCCCTTTATGGGAGAGTTCCCTTGTCTCTTTTTACACTTCCATCACTACGGGAACTTATGCTTTCTTATAATGCATTTGAGGGTATATTGGATGAAATTCCACATGCTTCTTCTTCAGTATTAGAGGTTCTTGATATTGCTGGCAATAATTTACGAGGGCCTATTCCTATGTCTATCTTCAATCTTAAGAGACTCAGTGTGCTCCAACTTTCCTCAAACAAGTTCAATGGCACCATAAACTTGGATGTGATGAGCAAGATGGAAAATTTGACTACACTAGATCTTAACCACAACAACTTGTCAGTTGATGCAACATCAAGGGAGAACCATGATCTATCATTTCCCAAATTGACCAAGCTTATGCTGGCTTCTTGCAAGTTGAGAGATTTTCCAGGTTTTTTAAGAAACAAATCTAATTTACTCTACTTAGACCTATCCAGCAACTATATTCATGGAACAATACCTGATTGGATTTGGAGGTTTGATTTTCTGATTACTTTAAACCTTTCAAACAATTTTTTCACAGATTTGGAAAGACCACTGCAGAATTTTAGTTCCAATTTGTTTGTCCTTGATCTTCATTTGAACCAATTGCAAGGCCCCACTCCCCTTTTTGCAAAAAACATGATCTACCTAGACTACTCAAGCAATAGATTTACCTCTATTGCTCCAATAGACATAGGTAATCATCTCCCTTTCACATTTTACCTCTCTCTTTCAAATAATAGTTTCCAAGGAAAAATCCATGAATCCTTTTGCAATGTTTCAAATCTTAGAGTGCTTGATCTTTCTAACAATAACTTCATTGGCTCTATTCCTGAGTGTTTGATAAGAAAGAGTAGCATTGTAAAGGTTTTAAACCTTGCTGGAAACAAGCTTAATGGCCAAATTTCTGATACATTTCCAGCTTCTTGTGGTCTTAGGTTTCTAGATCTCAATGAAAATTTCCTAGGTGGTATTATCCCGAGATCTCTGGGTAATTGCCAAAACCTACAAGTCTTAAACCTTGGAAATAATCGATTAATGGATAGATTTCCTTGCTTCCTAAGGAACATATCCACCCTGAGAGTCATGATTTTAAGGTCAAACAACTTCACTGGACCTCTTGAATGTCCAAATGTCATTGGAAATTGGGAGACACTTCAAATTGTTGATCTAGCTTCCAATAAATTTAGTGGTACGCTGCCAATAGCTCTCTTGAGAAGTTGGAAAGCGTTGATGCTTGACATAAATGGAGCAAGATCAAATTTTGGCCATTTGTTTTTTGACATATTTGAAAATATTAATCCTATGAATTTTCAGAAAGTAGTGGCAATTGTGAACAAAGAACTTGCATTGAGGCTAGCCACACTTTTAGCAGCAGATCCACCTTTTGTGGTAGACCATTTACTCACTGATGTATTTCTTGAAGATTTTACTGGTCAAAGTTTCCAAGACTCAGTTACAGTTGTCATCAAAGGAAGACAATTAAAACTGGTAAAGATTCTTATTGCCTTCACTTCTTTAGATTTCTCATCCAACCATTTTGAAGGGTCAATACCTGAAGAGCTTATGAGTTTCAGAGCACTACATGCTTTGAACTTGTCACAAAATTCTTTCTCAGGCCATATCCCTTCATCTATAAGAAATCTAAAGTATCTTGAGTCCTTAGACTTGTCACTGAACTCTTTTAGTGGGAACATTCCAACAGAGCTTGCAGGTCTATCTTTTCTTTCATTTCTGAACCTCTCCTATAATCATCTGAAGGGGAGAATCCCAACAGGTACACAGATTCAGTCATTTGAAGCAGATTCTTTTGAAGGCAATGAAGGGTTATTTGGACCTCCGTTGACCCAAATTGACAATGGAGTTAAAGGGTTGCCACCACCAATTTCCGGAGTTTCTAGATCTAATTCTGGGGGTTCCATTGATTGGAATTTCTTAAGTGCTGAATTGGGATTCACTTTTGGCCTTGGAATTGTGATTCTACCGCTTATTTTCTGGACACAATGGAGGTTGAAATACTTCAAACATGTAGACAACATGCTTTACAAGATTGTCCCTCAGCTTGATTTTGTATATGAACACCGTGGAGGGAAAATATACAAAAGTTTGAGGTGGAAGCCTTACTGATTCTGATTTTGGCCAGAATAAAACAAAAATAGCTTGTATTTCTACCTTTCTTTCTTCATCTTTGTTTCTAATGTTTCGAAAAGCTGAGGAAGCTCACTTCCAAAATAATAAATATCGAGACATGGTTTTCTTTAAGTTTTTTCCATCACAAATTGGAGACAAGGAAATTATTAAAATCAAGGAATAAAAAGAAGATAAGAAAAGGCTATTACTAGTGCTTGAAACCATTGATGCCACTTATGTGTATAATTTCATACAATTTTGGTGAATGAGTGCTTTAGCAGAACCAGGTTGGTGGGGTTTGCACTAATTTCTTATAAGTGATTAATTTTTCCATTCAAACCCTGTGGCTCACTTCATAGACTAATCATCCTCTTCCAAAGAGAGGCATTCTTGAATACGATCGATCTATGGTCATGAATGGTAGAAAAAAGACAATATTTTGCATAAAAAAAAGTAAATTTAAGCATGCACTAGCTGGCACTTCATATTCAAATTCAAAAGGGTTAATGTTTTCTTCCACCAGCTATGAAGAAATTGACAAGGAAAAAAGCTTTTCGAACATGGAGGTCAATATACATTAATTTCTATTCCTCCTCCATCATTTTAAAATAATAATAATAATAATAATAAAATGACTCTTATTTACTTTTAAACTTCGAGGACTTAATTAAAGATTTTATAAAAAACTAAATTTTTTTTAAAAAGTCATCAATGTAAAATTTATAAAATATTTATATTCATCATTATATAATTCACGGAATGATTAATAATTAACTGTTCACCTATAACTGAAAGCTACCTTAATCTCTAAGGAGTTAGATTATCATTTCAAAGTATTTTTAAGTTCATAAAATTTATAATTTTATACATTGATCTACTTACTGAGTTAATGATATATTTTATGCACAAAACTTTATCAAAAAAACAAATTTTAAAAGATCTTATCACAAAGCTTAGTCCGTCAACGGTTCAACCGTGCAAGATAGGACAGATTTGGCATAAAGATTCAATAGGGTCTTTCATTCTGCGTACTTTCAAGTTTTAATTCAGTTTTTTAAAAAAATTATATTTTAATTTAATTCTTAAAAAATTAATTATTAATTAATTTAATCTGCCAATGAGATGAATAAAAAATAATTAATATTAACATATTAACATATATTAATTTAATTATTAAAGAATGAATTCAATCTTATATAACTATAAAAAAATAAAACATCAAATTTATATGACATATTTTTTAAATATACTATTTATATTTTTTTAAGTGTAATTTATAATTTAATGTATTTTATTTTATAAATTATACACGTTAGAATGTATAATTAAGAATTGCTATTTTAAAAATTAAATTGAAATATTTTATTTTTTAAGAATCAATTCATTACTTTATTAATTTTTTAACAAAATGACACAAACAAAACTGTGAAATTTCAGAAGAAAAGTTCCATTTATAATTATATATTTTTACTAAGTGATATAATTTTTTTCTCTTTCGTCAATCATATATAACTGAACTGACAGAGAAAGTCAGATGAGACATTAAACATTAATTTTAAATCCTAAATTAAAAACATCTAAAAGTTTGCAAAGCTTCGCTTTTGTCTAATTTGAGCTTTTCTACCAACACAGTCATGTTCTAGAACAATAATTTTACATAGTTTCACATGTGACTTTGAACATTTATACGACATTTAGGCAAGAAAGGAAATTGAACAAGTAAGTTACTGAAGGTAACAAGCAAAGCCAAAACCAAAAAGTTAATTATAGTATTTTTTTTTTCAATCATTTTGTTTTATAAACATCTAATTAATTGATAAAATATTTAGTAAACAAAAATTGTCACTTTTATTGATTTTTTCAAATATATGAAATTATTAAATACTCTATCATTCAATTAAAATATTTTTTTAACTAGTGCAAGCACTGTTCAGCAAAATCTTGCATGTATGTATGACTATTAAAAAAGTTTGATATAAATGAACCAGTGTGTGGTTATTGACAAGCGACGTTTTAACCCAACTAAAGTGTTAAATTGTGAATATTAAATGGAAATTGGTAAAGTATAACCTTATTATAAGAAGGTTGATTCAGTGATTAGATAGATAATAGAGGACGTGAAAATCTATAAAATACAAGAAGATTTATAGTTACAAGGAAGTCGAAAGTTCTGTCATGAACTCCGATATTCAGAACAGTAAGAAGTGGACACAGAGAGAATGATCAGTATTGTGTTAGGGATTTGTACCTAAAGTCCTTTTTAATCTCCTAAACTTTTAGAACCTTCCTGGTTTAGATTCAAGATTCTAAAAACATGCATGCATCTAACAAATGTAATGTGTTTTAAACATCAAAACTCAAGTCATCTGAATATTTAAGAAAGAATAAAAATTTTATTTGAAACAAAAACCAAAGACACCTCACATGCAAATATATAGGTTAATAATAAACTGTAAACATCGATAAATTTTGCATAAGACCATAGGTAATTAATAGTTTCATCCTGTTCCCTAAAATAAATCTTCACTAAAACAGAAACAAAACATGCTAATAATGAGAATAGAAAACACTTAAAAGAAAAATATCTTTAAGTAAAATATCTTTTTCTATACAAAAAATAATTTTGCAAAAGTAAAAAATATCTTTGTTCATCAAGACCGGCATGACTTCCACTTAAAGTTAATGTAAGTGATTCTTCCATTCAAGACTTGTGTCTCACTTAGTAGTAGTATAATATTTTTTTCTTCTGCACTATTTTCTTACACTTTCCTTCCGACATATTATGTGTCACTTCATGATAGCTGGAAATAATATGAAGATTTTTTTCCACAAAAATAAGTAAACTTTACGCTTTCAAATCCTAATCAAATTCAGAGTTTTTCTTTCATCATCTATGGAAAATTGTTATAATTGATAAAAGATGTGGAATTCCTGTAACATAGAAAATATATTCTAGTGCCCGTTTTCTGGTTCAATACTAAAAAAGCAATAAGAAAAAAAACAACAACAACGGATTTCGTCAAAGCGACTCACAATCTATAAAAGGATGAAATTTTAAGGCAAACACCATCCTTAACCTCCTTAGTCCTTACCTCAGCAGATATAAGTTGTGCCTTTCATAAAATCATCTCCAATGAAAACTATCCTAGTCTTATGGCTTTTTTCGATACCCTTGTGCTTCATAAATTTGAGCACCAATATATTTGTGGTCAGTAGTGGCCATCAAGAATTTTCTTTGCTTCATTTAAAGAATAGCCTCATTTTCAACCTTGCCAAGTCCAAAAAATTGGTTCATTGGAACCAAAGTGACGATTGCTGTCAATGGAATGGAATAAAATGCAACAAGGGACATGTTATAGCTCTTGACTTGAGTGAAGAGTCTATTTCTGGGGGGCTTGACACTTCAAGTAGTCTCTTCGATCTGCAATATTTGCAGAGTTTGAACTTGGCTTATAATGACTTTCATTCTGTGATTCCTTCAGGGTTGCAGAAGCTAAGGAACTTGAGGTATTTGAATTTGTCAAATGCTGGCTTTATGGGGCAGATTCCAATTGAGATCTCTCAATTAAGTAAGTTGGCTTCTCTTGATATATCTACCTCATTTACCTCACGTCTTACTCTTAAACTTGAGGATCCAAATATAGCAATGCTTCTGAAAAACCTTACACAAATCATAGAATTACATCTAGATGGCGTAAGGATATCGGCCAAGGGAAAGGAATGGAGCCATGCTCTATCTTCACTCAAAAATCTTCAAGTTTCGAGCATGTCATTTTGCAATCTCTCTGGACCTATTGATTCTTCTCTAGCAAAGCTCCAATCCCTTTCGGTGCTTCAACTGAATCAGAACAATTTGGCAAGCTCAATGCCAGAGTCTTTTGAGACTTTGATCAATTTAACCACCTTGCAACTTAGCAGTTGCAACTTGAGTGGAGTGTTTCCTAAAAAGATCTTCCAAATATCAAACCTACAGGTCCTTGATATATCAGATAATCAGGATCTTCAAGGTTCTTTACCAAACTTCCCTCGGCATGGGTCTTTTCAAATCTTGAACATAAGCCATACAAGTTTCTCAGGACAGTTACCAAATTCTATTCTCAATTTGAGGATGTTGTCCACATTAGATCTATCAAATTGTAGATTCATTGGAACACTTCCTAGTCAGATGTCGGAACTCACCAAGCTTGTTCATCTAGACTTGTCATTCAATAACTTCACGGGTCCTCTTGCATCTTTCCAAAAATTCAGGAACCTTACATATCTATCCCTCAGTCACAATGTCTTGACAGGTACAGTTCCTTCTTCTCATTTTGATGGCCTTGAAAATCTCCAAACAGTAGACTTAGCTGGTAATTCCCTTTATGGGAGAGTTTCCTTGTCTCTTTTTACACTTCCATCTCTACGGGAACTTATGCTTTCTTATAATGGATTTGAGGGTATATTGGATGAAATTCCACATGCTTCTTCTTCAGTATTAGAGGTTCTTGATATTGCTGGCAATAATTTACGAGGGCCTATTCCTATGTCTATCTTTAATCTTAAAAGACTCAGTGTGCTCCAACTTTCCTCAAACAAGTTCAATGGCACCATACACTTGGATGTGATGAGCAAGATGGAAAATTTGACTACACTAGATCTTAACTACAACAACTTGTCAGTTGATGCAACATCGACGGAGAACCATGATCTATCATTTCCCAAATTGACCAAGCTTATGCTGGCTTCTTGCAAGTTGAGAGACTTCCCAGGTTTTTTAAGAAACAAATCTAATTTACTCTACTTAGACCTATCCAGCAACTATATTCATGGAACAATACCTGATTGGATTTGGAGGTTTGATTTTCTGATTACTTTAAACCTTTCAAACAATTTTTTCACAGATTTGGAAAGACCTCTGCAGAATTTTAGTTCCAATTTGTTTGTCCTTGATCTTCATTTGAACCAATTGCAAGGCCCCACTCCCATTTTTGCAAAAAACATGATGTACCTAGACTACTCAAGCAATAGATTTACCTCTATTGCTCCAATAGACATAGGTAATCACCTCCCTTTCACATATTACCTCTCTCTTTCAAATAATAGTTTTCAAGGAAAAATTCATGAATCCTTTTGCAATGTTTCAAATCTTAGAGTGCTTGATCTTTCTAACAATAACTTCATTGGCTCTATTCCTGAGTGTTTGATAAGAAAGAGTAGCATTGTAAAGGTTTTAAATCTTGCTGGAAACAAGCTCAATGGCCAAATTTCTGATTCATTTCCAGCTTCTTGTGATCTTAGGTTTCTAGATCTCGATGAAAATTTCCTAGGTGGTATTATCCCGAGATCTCTGGGTAATTGCCAAAAACTACAAGTCTTAAACCTTGGAAATAATCGATTAATGGATAGATTTCCTTGCTTCTTAAGTAACATATCCACCCTGAGAGTCATGATTTTAAGGTCAAACAACTTCACTGGACCTCTTGAATGTCCAAATGTCATTGGAAATTGGGAGACACTCCAAATTGTTGATCTAGCTTCCAATAAATTTAGTGGTACGCTACCAATAGCTCTCTTGAGAAGTTGGAAAGCGTTGACGCTTGACATAAACGGAGCAAGATCAAATTTTGGCCATTTGTTTTTTGACATATTTGAAAATGTTAATCGTATGAACTTTCAGAATGTAGTGGCAATTGTGAACAAAGAACTTGCATTGAGGCTAGCCACACTTTTAGCAGCAGATTCACCTTTTGTGATAGACCATTTACTCTCTGATGTATTTCTTAAAGATTTTACTGGTCAAAGTCTCTACTCAGTTACAGTTGTCATCAAAGGAAGACAATTAAAACTGGTAAAGATTCTTATTGCCTTCACTTCTTTAGATTTCTCATCTAACCATTTTGAAGGGTCAATACCTGAAGAGCTTATGAGTTTCAGAGCACTACATGCTTTGAACTTGTCACAAAATTCTTTCTCAGGCCATATCCCTTCATCTATAAGAAATCTAAAGTATCTTGAGTCCTTAGACTTGTCACTGAACTCTTTTAGTGGGAACATTCCAACAGAGCTTGCAAGTCTATCTTTTCTTTCATTTCTAAACCTCTCCTATAATCATCTGAAGTGGAGAATCCCAACAGGTACACAAATTCAGTCATTTGATGCAGATTCTTTTGAAGGCAATGAAGGGTTATTTGGACCTCCGTTGACCCAAAATGACAATGGAGTTAAAGGGTTGCCACCACCAATTTCCGGAGTTTCTAGATCTAATTCTGGGAGTTCCATTGATTGGAATTTCTTAAGTGCTGAATTGGGATTCACTTTTGGCCTTGGAATTGTGATTCTACCCCTTCTTTTCTGGACACAATGGAGGTTGAAATACTTCAAACATGTAGACAACATGCTTTACAAGATTGTCCCTCAGCTTGACTTTGTATATGAACACCGTGGAGGGAAAATATACAAAAGTTTGAGGTGGAAGCCTTACTGATTCTGATTTTGGCCAGAATTAAGCAAAAATAGCTTGTATTTTAATTTTTACCTTTGTTTCTTCATCTTTATTTGTTTCTAATGTAATTCGAAGAGCTAGGGAAGCTCACTTGAAAAAATAATACATATTGAAACATGCTTTCAATTCAAGTTCTATATAGAACTTCTTTCCTTCAAGTATTTCTAGTTAGTATATTTAAGTGCAGACATTAAACATAAAACAGGATCATTATATATTTGGAGGAACATAAAGACTCGAATAAAAGATATTTATGGTTTTCTTTAAATGTTTCCTCCTTCTTGAGAGATTCTTAATAGTGCCTACATATAACAAGGAAATCTCTTATCTAGCCATTGCAGAAATGCACTGATAGGCTATAACGGCCAAATTTCTTAACGATCTACCACACTTCCCAAATGCTTGATCACAATTAATGCGAACATATTGTATTAAACTGGAGCAAAATCCACATAGTAATTTCCTAGAAGAGCTTCCATTATTCGTGGGGCCATTGAATAGTGCAATTTGCTAGAGTATCATCACAAAAGCTACTCCAAAATCCCACAAGAATTAAGATGATAATTTCAAGTCCTTTTTTTATTGATTATTTGAATTTAGCTTATAATATTTTTAATTAAAATAATGTCCAGTTATAATTATTAAGTGATTATCATTTATTAGACTTTGACAAATTTAATTAAGTCTGTCCCATTAAAGTCGCTACTTATATCTAGGGAATTAAAGAGAAAGATTGAGTCATCGAAACTCACTGGACAACAATGACACGACCCAAATATGTGATTTCATCTCCTCAATCTTTCAATGTTCTATATTCCTATATATGAACTCAAGATCTAACATTATGGACATATCATCATACAATGAAGGTCTTTAACTCTTGGTATGTCCAATTTGTTTCACCTTTTCATCGATTCCGGTCCTATACTTTCGAGGCTCATCAATATATTTGAGATTATTTGGGTAACAATTTGGGCTTTTTTATTTCACAAAACATTGGTACTTACCTTAATTTCACATATATATTTCTTTTTCAAGCAATAACTTACATTGAAATATCCTAGAATCAATATACAATGTAGCAGTTCGCGTTCTTGACCTCTCCGATAATTATACATTTTGTCTGGAACAATTCCCAAATGCAGAAATGCTTGATTGCAGTAAATGAAACTCTTGTACTTTTAATATAGGAACACTAGCACTATTGATACATCTCCTGGATCGTGTGGCTTGAGAAATATTGATCTAAATGGATAATTTCACCAAACATTAAAAAACTCATTCACCGAACTGAATCATAATAACAAAAAACCCGAAACAGAGTGAGTTCAATTTTACCTTTCTCGTAGCCTAATTAAGTCTGTTGCTTTTTTTTTTTTTTTGTTGAGTGGGATTTGATGAGACGTAAAAAAAATAAAAAATGCTTTTTGGGATTCATATTAGAAATTACGTTAACTTTAATCGGTTAAATTAAATGAGGGACTAAATTAGTTGAGAATATATTTTTAAAAGATTAAATTTGTTAATTTTATTTTTTAGATATTAAATTAAGATAATTAGTATTTTTTAAAAAATTAAATCATTAATTTACTCTAAATAAAATTTTAGTACTACAAAACCATTGAATTTTGAGTACTCCTTCCATTTAATATTAGTCACTTGCCTAATTTATTCAAGTCATTGATCTTTATTTGAAGTTGATTTACGGTTTATAATTTAAAATTTAGGGTTTACAATTTAGATCTTAAAATTTATAATTTATAATTTAAAATTTAGAGTTTAAGTTTAGAGTTTAGGTTTAAGATTTAAAATCTAGAGTTTATGTTTATTGTTTAGGGTTTACAATTTAAAATTTAAAATTTAAGATTTAAATTTAAAATTTTAAAATTTAGAGTTTAAGATTTAAGATATAAGGTCTAAAATTTAGAATTTATAGTTTATGATTTAAGTTTAGAATTTAAGATTTAGAGTTTAGGTTTAAGATTTAAAATCTAGAGTTTATGTTTATTGTTTAGGGTTTATAATTTAAAATTTTAGATTTAAGATTTAAAATTTAGAGTTTAAGATTTAAGATATAAGGTCTAAAATTTAGAATTTATAGTTTAGGATTTAAGTTTAGAATTTAAGATTTGAAGTTTAAATTTAAGATTTTAGGTTTAGATTTAAGATTTAGAGTTTAAGATTTTGAATTTAAAATTTAAAGTTTAAGATTTATAATTTAGAATTTACATGTCTCAATAATAATGATTTGGATTTAATTAGATGAAAGTAATACCGAAAATTCAGTAATTCAATAGTACTATAATTTTGTCCGTATGCACTATCATTAATTATAAACCTAGGCAAAGTTAGCATATGGTTTGATTACAAAACAAATTAACTAGTGACTGAATGAAAAATACCCAACCAAAATGAAAAACCATATCCATAAGGATAAATTAAAATAAAACATTTTTACGTATGCATGGTCAGAACTAAATTACAAATAGATTGAGTTTTAATCATAAAAGAGCACATAATTTGATGAGAAAAAGATGATGATATGAACATTTGCAGAACCAACAGGCATACATCACATGCTAACATTTCCCACTTACCACAACCAATTAACCTCACAAAATTATTTGAGGCTTTACAAAAAGAGAATTAAAATATAGTCATATACAAACATCAATTAGCAGTTTTAACAATTCTTTATTGCGTGAGGGATATAATAGTAAGTATTTTTCCTAAGTCTATGTAGTGATGATTTCACCTCTTTTTCTTCTATATGTTTCTTCTTTTCAAATCTATAAGAGTTTGAGTAAAATTAATTATTCTTAAAGCAAATGGAATTCATCTCTCTTTACACAGTCATATAATTAAATTATCTTTTTAAAATTTTAAAATATGAATAAGAATTATACTTAGTTCTTTGTTATCAGAGGTGTATAGTAAGTATTTTTAAGTTCTTAAGTCCAAATAATGATGATTTCACCTCTTGTTGTTCTATATGTTTCTTTTCTTCCATCATCAATTTCAGACCCAAAAAAAAAACTATTTAAATCCAGGAATAAAAGGAAAATAAGGAAAGAATATTTCTAGTGCTTCAAACCATTGATGCCACTTATTTCTAATGTCTAACTTCATATTATTTTGGGTAAATTTCACTTTAGTATTCGATGGTCTACTTTAAATTCACTTAGTTATTTTGTAGTCTAATTTTCTTTTTATTTTAAACAAGTGATCGGCTTGTACTTAATCTTGTTAATACTTTTATTCTCTATGCTTGATTTTCATTAAAAAATTAACAAAATCAGCACGTATGTGACACATGATCCCTCAAAAACCTCCTTTTAAAAAAAAAATGCATTTTTAAAAAAAATTAATTTTCTTTTAAGAAAGCAATTTTCTTATAAAAAAATATCAATTTTATCTCATTTTTTCATTACAACTCGATTTTTCATTAAAATTTAATTTTTTTAATTAAACCCTAAACACAAATCTTAAACTCTAAATTTGAAATCTTAAACTCCAAACTCTAAAGCTTAAATTATAAACTCTAAATCCGAAAGACAATCTATTTTAGTCACTCAAGTTTTGTAATTTTTCAATTTGATCCTTTTTGTTTGTTTATTCTCAATTTGGCCTCTCAAGTTTAAAATTATTATTAATTTGATCTCTCCATATATCTACAAACCATTAAAATATATAATAAATATGTTAAGTTGGTAATTAAATGCTTAATAGGAACTACCAAACCATTTTTGGTCCCTCAAGCTTAACGTTTCCTCAATTTGGTCCCTCATTTTTATTCATTCTCAAGTTGGTCCCCAACATTTGAAATCATTATAAATTTAGTCCCTTCATGTATAAAGCATCAAAATACTTAACAAAAACAATGTGTTAAAAGGTTAAATGTTGAGTAGAAATAATAAAAGGCCACCAAACTTACATTTTTTTTCTCATTCCTTCTAGTAATCAATATATCTTGTGTGTTTTGACTATTTTTTCAAGTATCTCAAACCATGCCTTTTGCATATATATATGTTATTTTTCATATATCCCAAAGGAAATTTCTAGCAAGTTCACTACAATTATGTCTTGCCTTACAGGCCAAATAACTAGGTAAACAATTTCATATTATCTTAATAAGAAGTAAAATTTTGAATTATTTATTTATATCAAATGTATGTTTCATATATATATGTTTTAAATATTTTTTTTAAAAATAATTATATATATATATATATATATATATATATTCAAAGTATGCAACATTTGGTGTACTTTAAAAAAAATTAAAATGCAAAGCATTGGCCACGTGAAAGAAATGAGAAAAAATATTTGATAAAAATTTCTTTCCGAGTATAAGAATTATCTCTACCCTTCAATATTACTCTCTATTATATGTACACAAGAATTGCTAAAGTTTAGTCTTTTAATGTTTTACTCAATATTTAACCTTCCAACTCAGTGTTTCCATTAATTATTTTGGCATTATACAAAAAGGGACAAAACTTATAATAGTTTCAAATGTGAATCACCAAATTGAAACAATTGCTAAACTTGAGGGACCCAAAATATAATTTTGGTGATTCCTACTCAGTATTTAACTTTCTAACTCAACACGTCCATTATATATTTTAATGGTTTGTAAACAAAGGGACTAAATTGATAATGATTTTAAACGTGGATGACCAAATTGAAAACTAACAAAAATGAGGAATCAAATTAAAAAAATTATTAAACTTAAAGAACCAAAATGAGGTTTCTGTCAAATCCTAAATATAAATCCTAAACTTTAAACTATAAATCTTAAACCCAAAATTATAAACCATAAATCTTAAAGTTTAAATTTTAAACTCTAAATTATAAATTATAAATTCAAACCCTAAATCTTAAACTACGAACAAAAAACCTTTAAATATAAATACTAAATGTTAAACTAAACCTCAAATCCTAATCCTTAACCTTAAATATTAAATCTTAAAAACTCTAGATCTTAAATTTAGGGTTTAGAGTATAGGATTTAAGATTTAAAATTTAGAGTTTAAAATTTGTTATTTAGAGTTTGGGCTTTGAAATTTAGCATTTATAGTATTTAGGGTTTAAGATTTTGGAGTTTAAGATTTATGGTTTAAATTTTAAATTTTATAGTTTAAAAATTAAAATTTAGGTTTTAGGATTTAAAATTTTGAGATTTAAGATTTAAAGTTTGGAATTTAGGGTTTATGATTTAGGGCTTGGAGTTCAAGGTTTAAAGTTTAATGAAACTATCATGTTTTAGTTAAAAAAAATTGAGTTTTATTAAAAAAATATCAATTTTGTTGAAAGAAATATTTTTTTGAAGAAAAATCTTTTTATTTGGATAAAACCCCCCATTTTAAAAAAAAAACTGAGTTTTTAGTAAAAATAAAATCAACCAAACGTTAATTTTTTTAATGAAAGTTAAGTGTACGACAACAAAATATTAATGGCATCAACCAGATGTTACAAGTTTTTAAAAAATTGAATTATAAGATAACCTAGTGAATTTGAAGTAAGTTAAGTATAATTTACCCTATGATTTTTGTGAATGAATGCTATTAGAGTTTGGATGTTTTACAATTGCAAAAATTATGTATTTCTATATGTTTAAAAATAAATAATTTATTTTGAATAGATTAGAGATTAATAATTTTTTTATTTTTCTTATTTAATGTAAAAAATGTTATCATTTTTTAAATGCAGACCTACGTGCTATTTGCAATACTAGGTTGGTGGGGCTTGCACTAATTAATTTCATAAATATAAGTGACTTTTGCATTCAAACCCTGTGCTCACTTCATAGACTAATCATTCTCTTCCAATTGAGAGGCCTTGTTAAAAATGGTCAAAAATGGTGGGAAATTGACAATATGTTATAGACCGAGTATGACATAATATGTTATTATTATTTTTTGTATAAAAATTAATAGGTAACCTTAAGCACTTCATAGTCAAATATTACGTTTTTCTTCCACCAGCTATGAACAAATTGACAAGGGATCAAGTTTTTCAAACACGGAGGTCCATATACATTAATTTCGATTCCTCCTCCATCGTTTTAAAAAAATAAAATGACTGTTATTTACTTTTAACTTCGAGGACTTAATTAAACCATTTATAAAATTAAAGAAATTAAAAACTGATCAATATAAAATTTCAAAAATATTTATATTCATTTTATAATTGAGTAAATGATTAATAATTAAATGTTCACCTATAACTGAAAGCTACCTTAATCTCTGAAGTTACAAATATTTAATATATAAAATAGTTTTAAAACTTCAATTGGCATTTCCCGACGAGTCATTAATTGAAAGATATCTTGTTTCTTGAATGTGCCCAAAGTTTACTTCGTCAACCGTACGAGATGGGAAAGAAATAATTTCTTTTAGTAAAATTTTTTTTAAAAATTTTTTTTTATTAATTTTATTGTGTTTGACAAATCTTTAAAAGATAATTTTACTTTCTAATTACTAAAAGTTACACGCATTTAAAAGAGTAAATAAAAAAAAGCTACAGACGATAATTATATTAATTTATAATTTGAGTGGGAATACTTTTGTCTTTAAAAAAAGGAAAAGAAGTTTTGCTTCTATAGTTATGTTTTAAAGGAGAATATCTAATTTTTTATTCTATTTTTTTAAGTAAAATTTTAGATTCAAATTTTATGTATGAAAAAATTTTTACTCACAGAATGTTATTCTCATTAAGAGATATTTGCTAACTCCAATCAAATTTTTTAGAGTTTAATAAATTTTTAAATATTAATAATTTTCATAACAAAATTATTATGATTCAAAATTATTTTTTAAAAAGACTAGACCAGACAAGTAGTGTCCATATAGATTCCTCGTCCATTAATTTCTTTGTTTACCTTCTTCAAATATTATGTCTCTCATCAAAGATTGTCAACTTTCCTCTTCATAGTGGGGCTCTTGATAACTATCCAAGGTCATAGATAGATCTGTATGGTCAACGTCAGTCGTCTCCAAGATCAATTCAAATTAGTTGTATATTTTATTTTAAGATCAAAATTAATTTTTGGTCTTTTAATATGATGCTTTAATTTTATCATTTATTTTTTTTAATTTTATGTCTTATTTTTAGTAAATGATGCAGTTTTAATAAGAAAGAATAAAAATTTTATTGGAAACAAAACCCCAAGACACACCTCACATGCAAATAGAGTTAATAATAAACTGTGAACATGGATAAATTTTTGTAAATTAAACTAAATCATAAGACCATAGGTAATTAATAGTTTCATCCTTTTCCCTAACATTAATATTGAATTGTTTAAGAAAGACACCATCTTCGCCTGCCTTTACTGAAAGTTGACTCCGTCAACCTTATGAGATGGGAATGACTTTTCTCATCAAGATTGAATGCGGCTCTTCCATTCAATTTTTTAAGATGTGACACAAGCCAAACCTTGAAATTTCAAACAAAAATCGAGTTAGAAATTTTTGTTTTAAATTTTTAAATGGAATTTCCTAAGAAATAATTGTAAAAAAATTAACTTGTGTTTAATAAAATTTTTTCATAAATATGTTTTATTGATATTACTGTGTTTGGTAAATATTTAAAAACATTAACTATTTTATTACTTTCAAATTACTAATGTATTTAAGTGAATAAGAAAAAAGCTATAAGTAATTATATTAAGAACGTAAAAATAACATTTATTTAATTAATTGATCTTGAGTGGGAATATATACCTTTGTCATCTTTAAAAAATAATAATAATTTTTTCCTCTCTAATTATGTTATAAATATATAGAAGGATCAGATGTTTGATTCGGTTCTCAACTACAATTATGTATTTAAAAAATTAAAAAAAATTGTTTTCATCTACAGAATAAATTTTGTTTTAAAATAAAAATTATATATTTAAAAGATATTTTGAACTAGTTTTTAGAACAAAAATAAATAAATAATTAGTATTTTTACTAATCTCATATATATATATATATAACGTTAAAAGGCCACAAAATTTATATTTTTAACCCATCAAGTTTAGTAATTTTTTAATTTATCCTTTTATATTTATTTATTTTTAATTTAGCCCTCACATTTAAAATTATTATCGATTTTATCTCTCTGTGTATGAAGCATTAAAAATACTTAATAAAAACACTGAGTTAAAAGTTTAAATACTAAGTAAAAATGTTAAAATGTCACCAGATTTGAACAATTCTTGTGTACATGCAATGGAGAACAATTCAATATCTTCTATTGTATGTAAGGTAAAAAATTTCTTCAAACTTGTGTTTTTCTCATTCTTTTTGGTTGACCAGTGTTGTGTTTTCGCTTTTTTTTCTTTCAAGTCCCAAACGATGCATCTTTAATACGTTAATAATTATTTTTATAATATTTGAAACATATATAAAATATACATTTCATATATATAAATAATTTGAAATTTTATTTCATGTTAAGATAGAATGAAATTGTTTAATTACTTAGTGATTTGGTCTGTAAGTTTTTTTATTTTTTGAATTTTATTGTGTTTGACAAATCTTTAAAAGATAATTTTACTTTCTAATTACTAAAAATTACACGTATTTAAAAAAGTAAATAAAAATTTGTTGTTACATGATTTTTATTTTATTAGTTTATCTGTAAATAATATTTATTTATTTTATTTAATTAAATTCAATAATTTTTTTATAATTATATTATTAAAAATAAAGGTAATTTTTTTATCCTAATAAAAAAAACTCCTCATCATAATAGAAAGAGAGTTCTCATTATAAAAGGAGTTAGGCAACTGCTCATCGTAAGAGAACATGACTCTTTTAAAAAGATGTGACTCCTCTCCTCTAAAAAGAGGTGATGACTCCTCTCCAATATCATATGATCCTCACCTTTTAGTCATAGTGTAATTTCTAATAATAAATTCTCTATTGAGCAAAGTGCATTAAGGTGCTTTGTAAATTTGTCCTTTGAATAATAAACTAAGATACCTCACCATCTCTCTTTTAAGAAGTATGAGATTGTAAAAAGTGTGATGAGGTCATCCCTTTCCTCAAGGCCAGCACAATGTTAACTTGAGAAGGTTACTCTAACTTCGTGAAGAAGTAACGCTCTTAGAATAGGTTTGGTGTAGGCCAAGGCCATCCACGAGCACCCAATTTAGACAAGATTGATGATATCGTGAAGGAGTGATTCTCACTTTCTTTTTCCCATAAACAGTCATAAGGAGTAATTTGATAGGATTGAAGTGAAGGTTCTTCATACTTAAGTGCGATCACTCTAGGTAAGTTTGGTAATGATTTAACACTTAGTAAATTAATTATCGTTCTATTGAGTTTAAATCCCTTTTGCTTATTTAAACTAACACTGCTGACTACTCCTTAACCTTCTAGAAAAGTCAACCTTCATAGCATTAACTACTCCACATTCTACCACTAAGTATGTCATCGATAATTGACATCACTTACATATCTCTCATCTATTGATCATCTATGATTTCTCACCCCCTTAACTTTAGTCCGTTACTAAACCCCACCTTCTATTATAGAACGTGCATACCATTATTCTTTATTTTCAAGATATGACCTATTAGTTAATAACAGGTTACTTCTCTATCCACTATAAATAAACCCTGATTAGATTTTAAAAGGGCTTTTTCTTTCGGTAACACACAGAGAAGCAAGAGATAAATTTATGCTTAATGCTTTCTAAATGCTTGAGCTCAGTAAGAACATATTACGTTTAATAAAATTTAAACTCTTTTGCCTTATTTAATTAAAGTTTACTTGGAATGTTTCACTTTTCCTTTATTAAGAGCTTTTGAGTGACTAATTCCTTAACTGCTCTATACCTCCTAAGTTTGAACCCCTTGTTTCTGAAACAAAAGCTATAGACGATAATTATATTAATTTACAATTTGAGTGGTAATACTTTTGTCTTTTTTTTTTTTTTTAAAAAAGAAGTTTTGCTACTATAGTTATGTTTTAAAGGAGAATATCTTATTTTTTACTTCGTTTTTGCAGAAAAAAAGAAAAAAAAATTATTATTCAAAACTATTTTTTTAAAAAAAATGGACTAAACACGTCAGAGTCCATATAGATTCCTCCTCCATTAATTTCTTTGTTTACCTTCTTCAACTATTGTGTCTCTCATCCAAGATTCTCAATTTTCCTCTTCCATTGTGGTGCTCTTGATAACTATCCATGGCCATAGATGGATCTGTGTGGTCTACGTCAGTCATCCGCATGATCAATTCAAATTAGTTGTATATTTTATTTTAAGGTCAAAATTAATTTTTTGCCTTTTAATATGATGCTTTAATTTTATGTCTTATTTTTATTAATGATGCAATTTTAATAAGAAAGAATAAAAATTTTATTTGAAACAAAACCCCAAGACACACCTCACATGCAAAGTTAATAATAAACTGTGAACATGGATAAATTTTTGTAAATTAAACAAAATCATAAGACCATAGGTAATTAGTAGTTTCATCCTTTTCCCTAACATAAATCTTCACTAAAATAGAAACAAAACATGCTATTAATGAGAATAGAAAACACTCCAAAAAATTGTTATAATTGATAAAAGATGTGGAATTCCTGTAACATAGAAAATATATATTCTAGTGCCCGTTTTCTGGTTCAATACTAAAAAAGCAATAAGAAAAAAAACAACAACGGATTCGGTCAAAGTGACTCACAATCTATAAAAGGATGAAATTTTAAGGCAAACACCATCCTTAACCTCCTTAGTCCTTACTTCATCAGATATAAGTTGTGCCTTTCATAAAATCATCTCCCATGAAAACTATCCTAGTCTTGTGTCTTTTTTCGATACCCTTGTGCTTCATAAATTTGAGCACCAATATATTTGTGGTCAGCAGTGGCCATCAAGAATTTTCGTTGCTTCATTTAAAGAATAGCCTCATTTTCAACCTTGCCAAGTCCAAAAAATTGGTTCATTGGAACCAAAGTGACGATTGCTGTCAATGGAATGGAATAAAATGCAACAAGGGACATGTCATAGCTCTTGACTTGAGTGAAGAGTCTATTTCTGGGGGCCTTGACACTTCAAGTAGTCTCTTCGATCTGCAATATTTGCAGAGTTTGAACTTGGCTTATAATGACTTTCATTCTGTGATTCCTTCAGGGTTGCAGAAGCTAAGGAACTTGAGGTATTTGAATTTGTCAAATGCTGGGTTTATGGGGCAGATTCCAATTGAGATCTCTCAATTAAGTAAGTTGGCTTCTCTTGATATATCTACCTCATTTACCTCACGTCATACTCTTAAACTCGAGAATCCAGATATAGCAGTGCTTCTGCAAAACCTTACAGAAATCACAGAATTGCATTTGGATGGTGTATGGATATTGGCAAAGGGAGGAAAGGAATGGTGCCATGCTCTATCTTCACTCAAAAATCTTCAAGTTTTGAGCATGTCATTTTGTAATCTCTCTGGACCTATTGATTCTTCTCTAGCAAAGCTTCAATCCCTCTCTGTGCTTCGACTCAACCAGAACAATTTGGCAAGCTCAGTGCCAGAGTCTTTTGTGACTTTGACCAATTTAACCACCCTGCAACTCAGTAGTTGCAACTTGGGTGGAGTGTTTCCTGGAGAGATCTTCCAAATATCAGACCTGCAGGTCATTGATATGTCAGATAATCCAGATCTTCATGGTTCTTTACCAAATTTCCCACACTATAGGTCTCTTCAAATCTTGAACATAAGCCATACAAATTTCTCCGGACAATTACCAGATTCTATTCTCAATTTGCGAAAGTTGTCTACATTAGATCTATCAAACTGTACATTCCATGGAGTACTTCCTAGTCAAATGTCGGAACTCACTAAGCTTGTTCATTTGGACTTGTCATTCAATAACTTCTCTGGTCCTCTTGCATCTTTCAGTAAGTCCACGAACCTTTCATATCTTTCTCTCAGTCATAATAACCTGACAAGTGCAGTTCCTTCTTCTCATTTTGAGGGTCTTGAAAATCTCCTTATAAGTGACTTAGGTGATAATTCCCTCTATGGGAGAGTTCCTGTGTCTCTTTTTACACTTCCATCTTTGCGAGAACTTATTCTTTCTCACAATAAATTTGAGGGTCTTTTAGATGAATTCCCAAATGCTTCTTCCTTAGTATTAGAGGTCCTTGATATTAGTGGAAATAATTTACGAGGGCCTATTCCTGTCTCTATCTTTCATCTTAGAAGACTCACTTTTCTCCAACTTTCCTCAAACAAGTTCAATGGCATAGTAGATTTGGATATGATGAATGGGATGGAAAATTTGACCACACTAGATCTCAGTCACAACAACTTGTCTGTTGATGCTACATTGATAGATAATCACAATTTGTCATCCTTTCCCCAATTCAACAATCTGATGTTGGCCTCTTGCAAATTGAGAGTGTTCCCAAGTTTCCTAAGAAATCAGTCCAATTTATTCTACTTAGATCTATCAGGCAACCAAATTCATGGAACAATACCAAATTGGATTTGGAGGTTGGATTCTTTGGTTACCCTAAATCTTTCCAGCAATTTTCTGATGGATTTGGATGGACCTTTGCAAAATATTAGTTCTAATTTGTTTGTCCTTGACCTTCATTCCAACCAAATTCAAGGCTCGATTCCCATTTTTTCAAAAACTATGAACTATTTGGACTGCTCAAGCAATAGATTTGACTCTTTTGCTCCACTGGACATAGGAAACCACCTCTCTTTTGCATATTTCCTCTCTTTCTCAAACAATAGTTTTCATGGAAAAATCCCTCAATCCTTCTGTAATATTTCGTCTCTCAGAGTGCTTGATCTTTCTGATAATAACTTCAACGACAATATTCCTGAGTGTTTGACCAGAATGAGTAGCATTCTAAGGGTTTTAATTCTTCGTGGTAATAAGATCGAAGGCCAAATTTCAGATACATTTTCAGCTTCTTGTTCTCTGAGGTTCCTAGATCTCAATGAAAATTTCTTAGGTGGTACAATCCCTCCATCTCTAGCTAATTGCCAAAATTTACAAGTCCTAAACCTTGGAAACAATCAATTGATTGATAGGTTTCCTTGCTTTTTAAGAGACATATCCACCTTGAGAGTCATGATTTTAAGGTCAAACCAGTTCCATGGATCTCTTGAATGTCCAAATAGCGTTGGAAATTGGGAGAGACTTCAAATTGTTGATGTAGCCTCCAATAATTTTAGTGGTACACTTCCAACAACTCTACTGCGAAGTTGGAAAGCATTGATGCCTGATGAAGATAAAGAAGGCAGTTCAGGACTTGGCCATTTGTTTTTTGACATCTATGATAACGCCAATCATGTGGATTATCAGAAAGCATTGTCTTTGTTGAACAAAGATGTTGCATTGAAGCTAGCCAAAATTATAGCAGCAGAACCACGTTTCGTGATTGACCGCTTATTATCTAATTCACTTGCTGAAGATTTTAGTGGTCAAAGATTTCAGGATTCAGTTACAATTGTCAACAAAGGAAGACAAATGAAGCTTGTTAAGATTCTTATTGCCTTCACTTCTTTAGATTTTTCATCTAACCATTTTGAAGGGCAAATTCCAGAAGAGCTTACGAGTTTCAAAGCACTTCATGCTTTGAATTTATCACAAAATGCTTTCTCAGGCCGTATCCCTTCATCATTAGGGAATCTAAAATATCTTGAGTCCTTAGACTTGTCCATGAACTCTTTCAGTGGGAACATTCCAACAGAGCTTGCAAGTCTATCTTTCCTTGAAGTTTTGAACCTCTCCTACAATCATTTAACGGGGCCAATCCCAGCAGGTACACAAATTCAGTCATTTGAAGCAGATTCTTTCAAAGGCAACGAAGGATTATGTGGACCTCCACTAAACCAAAATTGTAGTGTCAATGGAGTTCAAGGATTACCACCACCAGTAAATGGTGGGACTTCTAAATCAAATTCTGGGAATTCCATTAATTGGAAATTTTTAAGTGCTGAATTGGGATTTACTTTTGGCCTTGGAATTGTGATCCTACCCCTTATGTTTTGGAAGCAATGGAGGTTGCGATACTTCAAATACATAGACTACATGCTTTACAGGATCGTCCCTCAGCTTGATTTTGCTTATGAAAACCGTGGAGGAAAAACGTATAGGAGCTTGAGGTGGAAGCCTTATTGATTTCAGCAATCGAGGTTGCAATTTTTACCTTTTTTTTTTCCTGTTTCTAATGAATCAACGAGCTGAAATGTAGAATAAAAAATATATAAGTTTTTAAGTAATATTTTATTATTGTACCAAAATTTGAAATTGTTATGTAAATATTAACCCAGTTTGAGTATTTTAACAACTTGCAGGTGTACCATCAATCACAGGAGCTTGAAGAAGTGCACAAACAATTGAGAGGCCCATTTAATTTCGTTTGGGAAATTAATCAAGCAATGTGACAGAAAAGTTTACTTTGAAAGAGGTTCATCTGAGTGTGTGTGGAGAGTGAGACTGTCCCTTTCATAAAATTACTGAGTCTTGATATTATCATTTTAGTTTCATGATCTCTTTTATAAATTCAGTCTTTAATTAATTTCTTCCCTGAAAGGACGTCCTTCTAATATTGGTAACTTATATACTATTTTGTGAAGGAATTATCAGCAATTAATACAAGATTGTTGGGTTGCACTAATTTCAAACTAGTGATGTTTACCAAATATACTTTTGTCACAAAAAAAAAAAGAAGAAAAGAAAGGAAAATGAAAAGAAAAATATGTATTAAAACTTGAGCAAATATCATAATTACTGGTACTACTTTTGCATTTCCAAGCTCATCTGACAGGTGAACTATATATAGATCCACATAATATTCACCCGCAGAAGAAAAGCTTCCAAAATATCTAGTTCATGCCTGATAAATTTGATGAGATTTAAAATACTGAATCACACTTGAAACTCATGAAGTCTATATATATATATATATATCATATAAAAAGTCCTAACAAGGAACTTTGGTCGATTTGATGAAATTCAAAAGCTCCATGCCTCTAAAGTTTACCCCTCCAAATCAAATTAAAAGGCAAGAAAATATTTGTTTTCTCGTGATGGTTACATATATAATATATCACTAAGTCTGAACTACTAAAATATGACAGAAGTCATGACAACTTTACATCTCATATGATTTAATCTAGAACTTATGAGTTGGACTTGTCTAGATAATTGTTAAGACTTAAGAGGGGTTCTCCAAAGAAGTCCCACATTGCCCAAAGTAGGAAAGTGAGAGGAGAGGAAGTTCATATAAATAATAAGAGAGACGTGAGTTTTTTTTATAACATACAGCTAAGTTTGTTTAGGAGTTTGGGTAGAATGGATCTGCTACTGTTTGTGATGTCTGCTGTCCTTTGCTGTTCAACACATCGCGGCCGTCTGTTGCATCGTCTGGTTCTCTTCCTGCCATGTATGTGTCTGCTGACAAATTGAAATACACTGTTTTAGTTTGAATTTCAATTTTTCATCAATCCTTGTCTTCTTCTTGCTCGCACGCTAATGAAATAGTGCAACCATTGAAGGTTTTCATCTGCATCAACACGGCCATTTTCGAAGCTCCAAGGTGCATTACCTCTTGTTTCTTCAAGCTATTCAATGTATTTGAAAATGGCAAGCTTGAAGAACGAAGAAGAAGCAATGCACCTTGGAGAGGAAAAGCCATGAAAAAACATTTGTGGGAAGGGAGAGCCACACACCTCAAATGAGATTAGATCCATATTCAAAGGACCTGGGCATAATGTCGAAACCCATAATAATAATAATAGCACAATCATGTTTAAGAGAGTTCATTTGACCAAAGATCTGCGAAATTAGAACAAATATGACCAACAGTACAGTATATGCAATCAAGCAAAAATATTCTTAATAAAAAATGATTGCTCGGTATTACTAGAACAAAGTAGGTATTTGAAGGTGCTCATATAGTTTAATTGTCTTGAAGCTTCATATAATGCTAAGCATGTAATAACTCAAAAGGAAAAAAAAAGAAAGAAAGAAAGAAGAAAAAAAAATATATATATATATATATATAAGTAATAAAAAAATTAAATTACAATAATAAAATAATTTGGAATCTAATTATGGGATTAGATATTATTATCGAATAAATTAAAAACATTTTTTAGAGTAAAAAAAATTTTTTAAAACCAATATTAAGATTTTATTAAATTCAATACTAGGAAATTTTAAGAATTCAAATAATAAGAAATGCAAGTAGGAAAATAAAAATTGAGTTAGATAGTGATTATATAAATTATTTTAAGTGTATAGTTTAAATTTGAAAATTTTTAAAAATTAATTTTTGTTTAATAAAAATTCCTTATTTGCTAAATACTCAATATTCGATATTTTTTATGGGCTTAGGACTACTCAATATTTGTAATTTTTTATTCTCACCTATGAATTTATTTAGATTTAAAAATGTATTCAGAACATTATTTTTACAAGACTCAAAATTATTTTTTAGCAAAGAGAGCGTGAAATAACACAAATACCCTTAAAATTCCTAATTTGGTTCATTATATCTTCTTCTCTTCCTCACGATTCAGCAGCTTCTTCTCCCATTTTCTCCTTCCTTACACCATTCATCTCTTTCTATAGTGGTATTGATTAATTTTCCTCCCCTTCCACCGCCGAACCGCCGCACATGAACATCTCCAGCCAGCTACCCGCCCTATCCATCATGTTTGCTGTTGGTGGCAGCAGTGTTTGGATGCTACAACAGGGGAGAACGTCTTCTGGTTGTTGGTGTGTTATGGGTTGGGAGAAAAATGACTTTTAGTGTGGAGTTTTCTTGCTTGCTTAGGTGAGTTTCCTTTCCCTTCTCAGAGCTTAATGTTTAGCATCTGTGTTCATGATTATTGGGTGGATTTAAATCTGTAAATAAGACTGATTTTTTAGCATTTAGAATGCCAAAAACTCCATGGAAGCTTTGTATACTTTGATGTAGACTTAGAAGATCATTTAGAAGCATTTCATGATATTAGGACTATTTTGAAAATTTTATAAAAATTCTGGGGCGTTTCTACAACTTCTGAAAGTCTGGTGCGTTGTTGTTAATGATGGGATGATGGGATAGAAGTGAAAAATGAATGAAAAAGAGAGATAAACCAAGAATTTGGGAAAAAAGGGACTAAACTGAAAATTTTAGAAATTTTAGATAACAAATGAAATTTCTTTAAATTCAGTAATTTTCTGTAAATTTTAGTTCCAGGTAGGCTCTCACGTAAATTTGAAAAGTTTTTGAGACCATTAGGGATTATTTTTGAAATTATGAATGTTTTAAGGACTAAACTGAAAAAAAATTAGAAAACATAGGACCATCATGAAAATTCATAAATTCTGGACCTTTCTACATCTAGGGATTGTAAAAGAATATTAGAAATTTCATGATCATCAAATTTAGATAATTATGTGATATTTTATTATTAATTATAAGTATGATATTGTATCTATAGGTGCTTGGAAAATGTCTTCTATATCAAGGGACACAGCTTGGTGTAGTAGAAGTTTCGTTCTTTTTGGACAACACTATGAGTAGATAATACTCGTTATAGCACAACTTATTATTTTTTATGCTACTACCCTACCCTTCTTATTTTATAACATTCATTGTATTGTAATGTTGCATGGCCTGGAGCAAACTGTATTAATTGATTTTGATCTCTGAAAGAAATTATCGTATAAATGATACTTGATTTACACTTTCTTTTCAAACGTAATGATTTATTCACAAGTAACTTTGAAAATAACATGTTTTGGTTGCCTTTGAGCTATTGTTATGATTATATTGAGTATGATGGTTAAGGAATGTGTTTTGAACACTATGTCATGTGATATATTATTTGAAGAGACCTCTAGTTGGAGTATGGATTGAGAGTTTGTTGAGATTAATTTTTAATGTGGATTCAAAATTGATTTATTTCAACTACTTATATTTTGACACTTGAATAAGTACATGAGAATCATATTTCTTGAAATGTTTTAGTAGGAGAAACACTTTCGGGAACACTAATGCTATAGTTGTATCTGTAGCTCTATGCATGCCAAGGTGGAAACCTCAACTAGCAGAGGTCAGTTGATGCTAGTCCCGTCTGCAGTCATGTATATTATATGGAGGGTTTGGGGCCACATAAAGGAGTTGTGGTCGGAGTTATGCAGATTTATCACTTATGGTGTTGTGGAAGGATGTTATCAAGAGAGTATATAAAATTGTTCTGTGAGATGTCTCTTCCATAAAACTTGATTTCCATGTAATCAAATTTGACAATTTGAATTATGTTATTTATATTATCTAAGGTATTATTAACTCTTGGAAAGTTTTTCTTGGACATTATTGAAATCTTGTTGTAGAAACTTTTTGACTTGATATAAATATATATATATATATATATATATATATTGTCTCATTATTAGTTTCTTTATCAAAAAACACTCATTCGTGGCTTATCCTATTTCAGTCATAGTGTGTATTATTTGCTCATTTGGTGGTTTTCCACTCATCGTTGTATTTCCTTCATTCTTTTCAAATAGATAGGTAAAGTTTAAATATCCATTTGAAATGTCGCAAAAGTAAATTTTCAGGTGAGCATAACCTTGTTCTTTAGACATTATCATTTGCAAAACCTTGTTATATTTTAATTTTAGATTGACTCTGTATTCCATAGGCACGATCCCTCACCTATATTTTGTTGTTTTGAGTAAACATAATACTAAGAGCGGAGCTCTTCTTATGTATTTTGGTATTGGCTGAATGTAAAATTTCGGTAACCTCTACTTTTAAAGGAGGTTCTACTGAAATTTTCTCAAAGAATTATAGTTTAGAATGTATATTTAAGTGAATAAATCATTTTAATATAATGTCAGGCTTACAAACATGGGATAATCACCTCGTATCTAGTGCCGATCACATATCTCTAAATCAGGGTGTGACAATGCAACACTAACAGAAAGATTTAAACATCTTACATATGTTTCAACCATCGGGATTCGTAGATTCCCACCACCAAATGGTCCAGTACTGTAGTATAGCAGGGCTTGAGATGGCAGACCACTAGTTTTAGAACAAAATAAAAGGTAATCTAATCCCTTTTTCTGTAGGAAAACTCGAAGCCAAATCATAATCATTGGCCTACAGTCAATTTCCACAGGTTGAGTTGTTTTGGAAGGTAAGAAATATAAATTTAACATAAATAAGCAAGCCATATGTCCTTTGTTCCTTGAGTCAAGTTGCTATTTCTCTTCAGCTCTAATGTATTGTAAGAAAAGCATAATGTGTATTTTGAATAAAATTTGGTTTTTAAAAAAATAATTCGGTGTGTTCATGATTGCAATAAAACTTCGGGACAATCCATGACATGTAATACTACTTTATCATTGTCGGGACTAAGCTATTCAATGTATTCAAAAATCACAGAATGGGACTTTTGTTCCTCGCTTTTTGAATGCCAACAACCGCTTTTCGCCTTCCTGAACAATGGTGATATGTGGGGTCAAAGGAAGGGTATGATGCCAGTTTCTAAAATAAGTATTTTGAATAGTTAATGCCTATTGCCTGAAATAATCATGAAAATCTTTCCAAGAATCATTAACTTTAATAACTGCATATCGGCAATTTTTCATCAGCAATGGAAAACATATGTAATGTTGAAGGAATAAACAAGTACATTTTACAAAACCACAAAGCAATGACGTAACCGTGTTGATATTAGATCAATCTAAACTATATATGTGCTAAATTTGAAAAGCAACAAATCCTCTCATGTCAAAACATGATTTAGATGAGGCAAGAGAAAGAGAGTCAGGGAAGGGTTTGGTTTAAGAAAAGCAATCATAGATGAATACATACCGCATTTCAAAAAACTTTACAATTTAGAATAACAGAAAGAGATCCCAAGTGAAATATGGTTGCAACTTCACAAAATATTATGGAAGAAATCTATAAACTTAAGTCCATGGATACGGCCAATAATTTAATCCAGCACGCTTTAGTTTTGTATCATCCCCCTGAAATCCCAATGGCTGAAAGGATGGGGAAATACTGGCACTATCAGTAGTAAATCTTAGCAATAAAATAGAGAAATGGAAGACAATAATTTTATCAATGGTAAAAGTGATTATGTGTAGGACATCAATACTCGCCCCAACTAAGTGTAGTCCAATAGATGAGGCTGCACGTGTTCTAGCAATGCACCCTGTGCTTCTTGGAATCTGCCAAGGACAATAGAAATCTTAGAGCCACCTTTAGATATTGAGGAACATGGAAACATTAAATGTCTGAGTAAACAGCAAAAGACAGGGATGTAGATGCAATGCACCTTGGAGCTTGAAGAACGAAGAAGAAGCAATGCACCTTAGAGCTTGAAGGAGTGCTATTATCAATTCCAGTTATTAATTTAAATAAGTTTTCTGAAAATCATATGAACAATATTACTTCAAATGGAAGAAGAAAAAAACCTTACATTTTCAGCATTGTCTGAAAATCGCAGATGGCATTCAAATATCAAAGACCAGAAGACCAAATAAAGCTGTCTTCAACTTTTTTTTTTTTTTTTTTGGGTTTCCTGTACGTAATGTTACGTGCTGTGTTTAGGGCACTTGTGTATCTTCTGTTTCATAAAACAAATATAAAAGGAAATTTAATATGGTTGCAGCTTGAATGAAATTAAATTATAGATATGATGTGTAACTTTCTAGTTCAGGACGATTTATTTGTATTTAGACTTGTCTTCATCTCTAACAGCTTGAAAGTTGAAAAGATGCTTCGGAAGAGAGTTGTTTACCATATTGTACATATATATATTTAATTAATGGCGAATTACATGTTTTATCGTTCCTTTGCACACCATGGGTAGGACGTGAGTACAGAAATATAGTTTCTATACTTGAATATGAACTTAATCAGTGGGTAATAAAATTAATTTTTATTTTTAAATTTATAAAATTTTTGAATCTCTAACCTAGACTCATTTATTCAAACAAAAAATTGAGAATGATTAATTTTTTTTATTAGATTATAACTTATTTATATATAAGTTTATAAAAAATAATATAAGTTACATCAATAATATGATTTAAACTTTAAATACATAATCAATATAAAATTTTAATAAATTTATCTTATAAAATATTAAATATAATAATTTATAGATTTATATTAAAATTAAAATATTTTATTGATGAAAATAAAATAAATAACATAATTTAATATATATTTTTTAATAAAATAAAGTAAATATATGTATTTATTATATAAAAATAATATTTAAATAATTTATATAAAATAAATTTAAATCTAGTCAACAAGGTATCATTCTTTTCATACTCGAATCGATGTTTTTAACCCTTAGATTCACACCTGATAGATAAATCTTAACCCATAAGGTCATAACTCATAGAGTATCAGTATTTTAATCATAAAAGATAATTATGATTTTTCCTTTTTTTTTCCCCTTTTCTCTCTCCGCTCAATCACATAAAGCATTAATGATGACGTTATTTTTTTTCAAGATAAATGTAAAGGCTTTTTTTTATTATTTAAAGTTATGCAGGTTGAGTAAAATTAAAAATTCTTTGAATAAATTACGTTACCTTTCATATTATTTTGAAAACTTGAAACACTTTTTTATCTAAAAGATTAAAACAATTATAAGTTCATTTATTTTAATTAAAATATTCTTAATGTTAAGATTAATTTATTAAAAAATATATATTTTAAAAATTATTAATTAATTAAAATTTATTTTGAGTTATAAATATTAAATTTAATGTATTTTAAATTAAAAATTTATGTTAACTAAATATATATTTAATTAAATAAATAATACAGATAAAAATATTTTTATCAAAAAGAATAAAATTATAAATTTTTCTATCCCTGTAATTTACTAGCTCTTGCTCGTTTTAGACGGGACAAAAACAAATTTATATATATACAACAAAACAAAAGGGAGTTGATCATTTACTTTGATAAATCGAACTCATTTCTCTGTTTACGCTGTATTAAGTTGACACAGCCATCGATATATATATCTCCACTATTCTTGAATGCTAATGCATCCTACATACCCTTTCTTCATCGCACTCAAATTTATAGGGTCATCAAAGAAATAATTAACAGAATTTAATTCTGATTGGTCAATGGTTTAGGTATAATATAAGGAAATATTAAAAATAAAGATATTGTAATTAAATTTTTTAATACTATAAAAATATTAGTAAACTAATAAATGTGTCTCACTTCGTGGACTAATCATCCTCTTCAAAAAGGATACACTAATCTCTATTTCCGAAGGAGTTCTATGTTACCAATACCAGTTGAAAAATCCCTATCCTTTATATTTTCTTTTCCTCAATCAAGAAAACATTAGAAAAAAAAGAAAAAAGAAAGAAACAAATCTTTTATCCAAACCACACATAAACTTTTCTTCAACTAGGAGAAAAATTAGCTTCGGCCATAATTACATTTGCACTAATTTCCTATGAGTGTCTTTTAATCCCTTTCAAACCTTAGGTGGTGTCTCACTTTGTAGACTCGTAATTATCTTTTGGCTCGCCTGCACTAATTTCTTCTATTTCACTCTTTAAATATTGTGGCTCACATCATGGACTAATCATCCTCTTCCAAAGTGAGGCCATCTTGAAAATGATATCTATGGCCATAAAGGGTTAAAAAAAGACAACTTGTTAGGGATGCTAGGAGGATATCTTTCATAATCATCTATTTAAGGGTAATAAAATGACCCATAACCCATTTAACCAATTAATCCAACTATGTTTATGATCCTCTTCAAATATAATATTTTGATCCATAGATTATTTGGGATTGGGTTATGTATGAATCCTCCTAAATGATAGTTAGGTTGGGCTAACTTTAAGTTAATCATTTAACCCATGTGACTCCTAGCTTTGTTTTTTTTTAAAAAAAAAATGTATGATAGTATATTTTCATTCTACATTTTATTTATATTAAATAACACATATATACACATGAATAATAGATTGAGATCATCTTCCATCTTCTCATTCTTCGCTTCTCTTTCCTTTCCTTTGTTTCTGATACACCTTCATCACTTGTTGGAAAAGAATTTAAAGTTCATGAAGAAAAGTAAGAACCACATAGTTATAGTGGCAAGTTCCTCACTCATGACTCACCTAAAACTGAAGTGACATGAAAAATACTTATAAATTTAAAAGTTTTGTTAATTAGTATTCTTAAGATATTGGTTAAAAAAATATAGTAAAATATTTAATATATAATTGTAGATTTAAAATAGTCAGTAAAAGTAATAATTATTGGCTAAATAATCTTTATCAGCCATTTAAATATTTCCTTAATCACTCAAAGTTTCTTAAAAATACTAGTTAGCAATATTCTAAAGGGTAGAGATGGATAGAGGTAGACTCGATCTCTCTTCTCTATCCATAAATTTAAAAAAAAAAATCAAAAAATTTAAAAATAAAAAAGGTAGGACTTAGTCAATAAGAATTGGAGTCTAAAAAGTTTGAAATCTCTGTAACCAAGCCATATTATAAATCTAAATAGGACTACGACCCTACGATACGAGTGAGCATAACGTCCTCATCCCAATCCCATGTACCATCATTAATTATAAACCCAAGCAAAGTTAGCATATGCTTTGATTACAACACAAGTTAATTAATGACTAAATGAAAAATATCAAACCAATCTTCTCAAGTCAAATAAATCATATATGAAAAATTTTCAAGAATCTTATGAAACCATATGCATAAGGATAAATTTTTATATCCTAAAGGTACTTTATGACCTTTTCATTAGCTTTTTAATGGTCATGACTATGATCACTCAAATATTTGTCAAGCACATTAATTTCAAAAATAATATTTGGACATGTACATATCTCTTAGTATACCTGAGGTTACCAATTGCAGAAGCATATAAAATTTTATCTATCGTAGTTCTCATATTATCATTTTGAGGATATTAAAATTTTGAAAAATTACTCACCTTTTTGGACAGGTGCAGCACAGAATACAAAATTGCATATTAAATTTCTTCAACATTCAATTAATGTAAATTATCTAAAACAAACTGAAAATGCCATGAGACCTGTTATAATAAACCTAAAGAACCAGAACAAAAGCAATTTCACTTAGGTCTTTTGTATCAAAGTGGTACACTAACATGTGTTTTGTCTTATTCAAATAACTTCTAGAGTTACTAGCTAAAAAGATGTCTTCAATATAGAGCACAAAATTACAAAATTGCCTCCATTAAACTTTTGATAGACACATTAATAAAAAATATTCTCAATACATCCAAGTAAAGTTATTACTTCATCAAACTTAATAAAATTATTACTTCATCAAATTTCAAGTATCACTCTCTAAAAGTTTGTTTCAAATCAGAGATGGTCTTATTTAGCTTGCATATTAGACTACTTTCTAGACTTAATAAAGTCATTTTATTTGATGTCATTAAGTGAAAATTCATTTATGTATATAGTTACCATAATACCAAAGGATGCATTAACTTTAGTTAATGTACACATCTCATAACATAATATAAATAAATAACTTTTAGTCAAATATTTACATTTAATTATTGATAACTATAGGTTTGTTGTGACTTTTAGATTTTAATATAGACTATATATAATTCTTTATGTGATCATGAAGCTACAGTCACATCAAGTCTATCATGAAATTTAACATTGAACTCATTTATCTATTTACAGAGTCTAAATTTAAATTATATAATTAAACTATATTTTAAAATTTTTAAAAATTATTTATTAAAATATGAATAAGAATTATAGTAAATATTTTTAAGTTCCTAAAGTCTAAATAATGATGATTTCACCTCTTCTATACATATATATGTGTGTGTTTCTTCCATATCACAAATTAAAGACAAATATATATATATATATATATATATATTAAAATCAAGGAATAAAAAGAAGATAAGAAAATACAATTTCTAGTGCTTGAAACCATTGATGCCGCTTATGTGTATAACTTCATACAATTTTTGTGAATGCGTGCTATTAGCAATACCAAGTTGGTGGGTCTTGCACTAATTAATTGCCATATAAGTGATTTTTCCATTCAAACCTTGTGGCGATCACGTCATAGACTAATCATCCTCTTCCAAATTGAGGCCTTGTTGAAAATGATCTATTGGTCATAAATGGTGGAAAAAAGACAATATGTGTTATTGACACTGGTAGCAATGATTACCAATATTTGATATATTAAATAGTTTTAGAAATTTAATTAGCATTTCCCAACAGTCTCATTAAGTGAAAAATATCTTGTTTCTGGAATGCGTTTACTCCATCAACCGTATCAGATGGGAATGACTTTATGCAGATTAAATAGGGGTCTTCCATTAATTTTTTTACGATATGACACAAACCAGACCTTGAATTTCAAACATAAAGCCCATTTATAATTTTGAAAAATCTTGGAAAAATAAATTTACTTTCTAATTACTAGAAATAACATGTATTTAAAAGAGTAAGTGTAAGAAAAAAAAAACCTACAGATGATAATTATATTAATTTATAATTTTGAGTGGGAATAAATACTTTTTTCTTAGAAAAAGAATTTTTTCTTATATACTTTTGTCTCACTTCATTTCTGCAGAAAAAAAAGTTTTTTTTACCATACATTATCCAAACCAAACAAGTTACTCCTTATAGATTCCTCCTCCATTAATTTCTTTGTTTACCTTCTTCATCTATTGTGTTCGCTTCATAGATTCTCAGTTTCCCTCTTCCATAGTGGGGCCCTAGCTTGACAACTATCCATGGCCGTTGGATCTATGGTACTCGTCCCATGATGAATGCAAATTAGTTGTATATTTTATTTCGACATTAAAATTAAGGGTGCCTTTACTTTTTACTGTTTCTTGTGCCTGTGGTAAAATTTAATAGAAAATATTTTTAAAAAATATATTAAAAATAGATTAAAGATAAAAAACGTCTAAAAATATTTTAAATGTTTTCAAATAATAAGCAATGTTATTTTTATAATTTTTTTAAAAATAAACTCTTTAATCGTATATAATGCCTTTTTTATTTTTTTAATTTTATCTCTTGTTTTTATTTAGTGATGTAATTTTTTTCTCTTCAAATATTGTCAGTCATGAAATTGAGATGAGACATTGGACATATCAGAAATCCTAAATTAAGAAGTGCTAAAATTTTGCAAAAGCTGCATGAGACTACTTTATACACCGTTTGTGATCACTCACTGAACATTTCTACCACCTCAGACATGTTCTAGCAACAATAATTTTACATATATAACTATACTATCAATGACATATACAAAAAATTTGGACAAGAAAAAAATTTATTAATTACAAAAATAATTAAGGAATAAAAAATTAATTATTTTAGCTTTTTTTTTAATCATTTTGTTTTATAATTATCTCATTAGTTGATAAAATATTTAATAAATAAAATTTGTGGCTTTTATTAATTTTTTAAATATAAAACTATTAAATATTATATCAATTAATTAAATATGTTTTTTAACTTATGTACATATATGTAAAAAATATTTTTTTTTCAGAAACCAATTAAAAATATATGACATTTATTATTATGTATTAAATATTTATTCATTATATAATTCTTTGTATACTAAATTTTACATTAAGAATGTTGTATTAATTATATACTTAATTAAATTTTTTATATTAAAAATTTAAATATAAGTTTACTTTTGATAAAATAATATCAAACTAGATTTGTATTTATTATACTGAATTTAACTTTTCATATATATTATAATAGTTTTAGATTCTTTTAGTTCGTATTCTTATTAAATAATATACTTTTAATATAAAATATGTTATTTAGGAGCTTAAAAAAATAAAAGATAATAAAAAATTTATAAGAGATAAGTCGATTAAATAATTTTATATTATTTAATTTATTATTTTAAAATTATAACAATAATTTATTTTATTTTATAGTTTAAAAATTAAAAAAATCCATGCAAAACATGTCTTTTTTTTTTCTCAAAATTCATTTTCTAAAAGTTAATCGTGTTTAATGTACATACATAAATCAATTAAATTACAAATTCTATGCTTTACAGAAAATGTTATTTATAAACCGTTCATTGCACGGAAACAATGCTAAATCATATACAAGACCCTTGGTAATTAATGCTTTCACCTTTTTCTATAACGTAAATGTTCACATAAATAATCTCTAACAATATTTTTAATAAAATTATCTCTCATAAGAAGATTCTTATAAAAAACGAAAAAAAAAATATGGGAACAGAAAATGCCAACAATGTCAATGATAATAAAAAACACTTAAAAGAAAAACAAAATTTAGACATTTGGTACAATGTTATCTTAAATATAATAGTACCTTGTGATAACATCATATATTATCACATCCCATAAAAGAATGTTATTTTATAATATAAAAAATATTGTGCTATTTCATATCACAGTTAGGTGAAATAATTTTTTTTAACTTTCTAATTTTACCCATATTATATATTTTATTTCTATATTCTCAAACTAAATTAATAATATTATCATTTCTTTTCCATTTGTTCTCTTATAAATATATATATATGTGTGTGTGTGTGTGTGTGTGTGTTAAAACTCTCCACAACATACTTAATCTCCTACACAATTCAGAAGCACACACCCCCTGAGATTTTTAGTTAACTCTCCAATGTTATTTAAAAATTTTTGTTAGATATTTTTAGTTATATTAAACTATTTGATTAATTATGTAACTTTTAATCAATATTTTATTCTAATATATGGGCTAATGGTTCATTTTTTTAATTTAAAGTTAATTATAAATTTTTTAAAATGATCATAGTATAAATAAAATAAGTAATTTATTTAAATTTATAAAGGATATTTAAAAATTATAAAAAAAAAATATTAATTAATATAAATAATCAAATATTTTTATATTATATAACTGTGATATAAGATATCACTAGTTGATATATTAAATATAAATATCACGAATATTATATAAGATACTATGATACAACTCTTTGCCAAACCACCTCCAAAATTTCATTTTTTCCTACTCATTGTTCAAAAACCTTACATCTAAATGGAGAAATTAGCAACAATCCCAGTGATTTGAGTTTCAAAATTTGGAAAATGATGAAAAGGATGAAATGATTTGTAATTCATAAGGCATGATTTCCACTTAAAGTTCATATAAGAGATTTTTCCATTATAAACTTGTGTCTCACTAACTTTGTAGAATCGTAATGTTTTGTCTTCTGCACTATTTTCTTATACTTTCTTTTGAAATATTATGTGTCACTTCATGACAGGAGGAAATAATATGAAAAAAAAAATTCACAAAAATAAGTAAACTTTAAGTATGCATATCCTAATGGAATTCATAGTTTTTCTTCCAACCATCTATGGAGAAATTGCCAATTGATAAAAGATATGGAATTCCAGTAACATAGAAAATGCTAAAATCATAAGAAGGATAAATGATGTGTACGTTGTGATATTCACTCAAGAAGAAATAGGCACATATATATGTGAACAAAATAATTAGGTTGGTGGTATCAGAGTCAAGGTCACAGGTTCAATTTGTAGTAGAACAATTGTTGAGAGACAGATTGTTAGCAATTGTCTCATTTTGGAGGCCCGAGCGGGATCAAATCATAGTCGAATTGTATGGTGCTTGGGCTAGGTGCAATTAAATAAAAAAAAAATGTGTCTTAACTAATAGCTATAGCTTTTGATCTACTGGTAAGCACTCCATCCAACAATTGAAAATTCAATCAAAGCAAGTCACAGTCTATAAAAGGGATGAAATATTTAAGGCAAACACCATCCTCAACCCCCATATTTGATGAGTATAACATTTGATCTTCATCTAATCATCTCCCATGAGCACTATCCTAGTCTTATGGCTTTTCTTCATACCCTTTTCCTTCATAAATTTAAGCACCAATATCTTCGTGGCCGGTGGCCATTGTGCTGGCCATCAAGAGCTCTCATTGCTTCATTTGAAGAACAATCTTCTTTTCAACCTTGCCAAGTCCAAAAAACTAGTTCATTGGAACCAAAGTTATGATTGTTGTCAATGGAATGGAATAAAATGCAAGGAGGGACGTGTTATAGCTCTTGACTTGAGTGAGGAATCTATCTCTGGGGGACTTGACACTTCAAGCAGTCTCTTCGATCTACAATCTTTGCAGAATTTGAACTTGGCCTATAATGACTTCAATTCTGTGGTTCCTTCAGAGTTAAAGAAACTAAGGAACTTGAGGTATTTGAATTTGTCAAATGCTGGCTTTAAGGGGCAGATTCCAATTGAGATCTCTCAATTGAGGAAGCTGGCTTGTCTAGATATTTCTACCTCATTTACCTCACTTCTCACTCTAAAACTTGAGAAGCCAAATATAGCAGTGCTTCTACAAAACCTTACAGAAATCGTAGAATTGCATCTAGATGGTGTAAGAATATCGGCTGAGGGAAAGGAATGGGGCCATGCTGTATCTTCAATGCAAAATCTTCAAGTTTTGAGCATGTCCTTTTGCAATCTCTCTGGACCTATTGATTCTTCGCTAGGAAAGCTGAAATCCCTCTTGGTACTTCGACTCGACCAGAATAACTTGGCAAGCTTAGTGCCAGAGTCTTTTGCAACATTGACCAATTTAACCATGCTGCAACTCAGTGGTTGCAACCTGAGTGGAGCGTTTCCTAAAAAGATCTTCCAAATATCAAACCTACAGGTCCTTGATATATCAAATAATCAGGATCTTCAAGGTTCTTTACCAAACTTCCCTCGGCATGGGTCTCTTCAAATCTTGAACATAAGCCATACAAGTTTCTCAGGACAGTTACCAAATTCTATTCACAATTTGAGGATGTTGTCTACATTAGATCTGTCAAATTGTAGATTCATTGGAACACTTCCTAGTCAGATGTCTGAACTCACCAAGCTTGTTCATCTAGACTTGTCATTCAATAACTTCACCGGTCCTCTTGCATCTTTCCAAAAATCCAGGAACCTTACATATCTATCCCTCAGTGACAATTTCTTGACAGGTACAGTTCCTTCTTCTCATTTTGATGGCCTTGAAAATCTCCAAACAGTTGACTTAGGTGGCAATTCCCTTTATGGGAGAGTTTCCTCGTCTCTTTTTACACTTCCATCTCTACGGGAACTTATGCTTTCTTATAATGGATTTGGGGGTATATTGGATGAAATTCCACATGCTTCTTCTTCAGCATTAGAGGTTCTTGATATTGCTGGCAATAATTTACGAGGGCCTATTCCTATGTCTATCTTTAATCCTAAAAGACTCAGTGTGCTCCAACTTTCCTCAAACAAGTTCAATGGCACCATACACTTGGATGTGATTAGCAAGATGGAAAATTTGACTACACTAGATCTTAACTACAACAACTTGTCAATTGATGCAACATCGAGGGAGAACCATGATCTATCATTTCCCAAATTGACCAAGCTTATGCTGGCTTCTTGCAAGTTGAGAGATTTCCCAGGTTTTTTAAGAAACAAATCTAATTTACTCTACTTAGACCTATCCAGCAACTATATTCATGGAACAATACCTGATTGGATTTGGAGGTTTGATTTTTTGATTACTCTAAACCTTTCAAACAATTTTTTCACAGATTTGGAAAGACCTCTGCAGAATTTTAGTTCCAATTTGTTTATCCTTGATCTTCATTTGAACCAATTGCAAGGCCCCACTCCCATTTTTGCAAAAAGCATGATCAACCTAGACTACTCAAGCAATAGATTTACCTCTATTGCTCCAATAGACATAGGTAATCACCTCCCTTTCGCATTTTACCTCTCTCTTTCAAATAATAGTTTTCAAGGAAAAATCCATGAATCCTTTTGCAATGTTTCAAATCTTACCGTGCTTGATCTTTCTAACAATAACTTCATTGGCTCTATTCCCGAGTGTTTGATAAGAAAGAGTAGCACTGTAAAGGTTATAAATCTTGCTGGAAACAAGCTCAATGGCCAAATTTCTGATACATTTCCAGCTTCTTGTGGTCTTAGGTTTCTAGATCTCAATGAAAATTTCCTAGGTGGTATCATCCCGAGATCTCTGGGTAATTGCCAAAAACTACAAGTCTTAAACCTTGGAAATAATCGATTAATGGATAGATTTCCTTGCTTCTTAAGGAACATATCCACCCTGAGAGTCATGATGTTAAGGTCAAACAACTTCATTGGACCTCTTGAATGTCCAAATTTCATTGGAAATTGGGAGACACTCCAAATTGTTGATCTAGCTTCCAATAATTTTAGCGGTACGCTACCAATAGCTCTCTTGAGAAGTTGGAAAGCGTTGATGCTTGACATAAATGGAGCAAGATCAAATTTTGGCCATTTGTTTTTTGACATATTTGAAAATGTTAATCGTATGAACTTGCAGAAAGTAATGGCAATTGTGAACAAAGAACTTGCATTGAGGCTAGCCACACTTTTAGCAGCAGATCCACCTTTTGTGATATACCATTTATTCTCTGATGTATTTCTTAAAGATTTTACTTCTCAAAATCTCTACTCAGTTACAGTTGTCATCAAAGGAAGACAATTAAAACTGGTAAAGATTCTTAGTGCCTTCACTTCTTTAGATTTCTCATCCAACCATTTTGAAGGGTCAATACCTGAAGAGCTTATGAGTTTCAAAGCACTACATGCTTTGAACTTGTCCCAAAATGCTTTCTCAGGCCATATCCCTTCATCTATAAGAAATCTAAAGTATCTGGAGTCCTTAGACTTGTCACTGAACTCTTTTAGTGGGAACATTCCAACCGAGCTTGCAAGTCTATCTTTTCTTTCATTTCTGAACCTCTCCTATAATCATCTGAAGGGGAGAATCCCAACAGGTACACAAATTCAGTCATTTGAAGCAGATTCTTTTGAAGGCAATGAAGGGTTATTTGGACCTCCGTTGACCCAAAATGACAATGGAGTTAAAGGGTTGCCACCACCAATTTCTGGAGTTTCTAGATCTAATTCTGGGAGTTCCATTGATTGGAATTTCTTAAGTGCTGAATTGGGATTCACTTTTGGCCTTGGAATTGTGATTCTACCCCTTCTTTTCTGGACACAATGGAGGTTGAAATACTTCAAACATGTAGACAACATGCTTTACAAGATTGTCCCTCAGCTTGATTTTGTATATGAACACCGTGGAGGGAAAATATACAAAAGTTTGAGGTGGAAGCCTTACTGATTCTGATTTTGGCCAGAATAAAGCAAAAATAGCTTGTATTTCTACCTTTCTTTCTTCATCTTTGTTTCTAATGTTTCGAAAAGCTGAGGAAGCTCACTTCCAAAAATAATAAATATCGAAACTTGGTTTTCTATTGAAGTTCTATATAGAAGTTCTTCTTCCCTTGAAGTTTTTCTAGTTAGTATAACTGAGCGTAGACGTTAAACATAAGACAGGTTAATATATGTAGAAAAATAAAGAGACTCGAAACAAAGATATTTTTGATTTCACCTCTTTTCTTCTATAAGTTTTTTCCATCACAAATTGGAGACAAGAAAATTATTAAAATCAAGGAATAAAAAGAAGATAAGAAAAGACTATTACTAGTGCTTGAAACCATCGATGCCACTTATGTGTATTATTTCATACAATTTTGGTGAATGAGTGCTCTAGCAGTACCAAGTTGGTGGGGTTTGCACTAATTTCTTATAAGTGATTAATTTTTCCATTCAAACCCTGTGGCTCACTTCATAGACTAATCATCCTCTTCCAAAGAGAGGCATTCTTGAATATGATCGATCTATGGTTAATGGTGGAAAAAGGACAATATTTTGCATAAAAATAAGTAAATTTAAGCATGCACTAGCTGGCTCTTCATATTCAAATTCAAAAGGGTTAATGTTTTTCTTCCACTAGCTAGCCATGAAGAAATTAACAAGGAAAAAAAGTTTTTCGGACATGGAGGTCAATATACATTCATTTCGATTCCTCCTCCATCATTTAAAATAATAATAATAATAATAAAATGACTCTTATTTAATTTTAAACTTCGAGGACTTAATTAAAGTTTTTATAAAAAGCTAAATTTTTTTTAAAAAGTCATCAATGTAAAATTTCAAAAATATTTATATTCATCATTATATAATTCACGGAATGATTAATAATTAAATGTTCACCTCTAACTGAAAGCTACCTTAATCTCTAAGGAATTAGATTATCGTTTGAAAGTATTTTTAAGTTCATAAAAATTATAATTTTATACGTTAATCTACTTACGAGTTAATCATATATTTTATGCACAAAACTTTATCAAAATAAACAAATTTTAAAAGATCTTATCACAAAGCTTAGTCCATCAACGGTTCAACCGTGCAAGATAGGAAAGATTTGGCATAAAGATTCAATAGGGTCTTTCATTCTGCGTACTTTCATGTTTTAATTCATTTTTTTAAAAAAAAAATTATATTTTAATTTAATTCTTAAAAAATTAATTATTAATTAATTTAATCTGTCAATGAGATGAATAAAAAATTAATTAATAATAACATATTAACATATATTAACTTAATTATTAAAAAATGAATTAAATTTTATATAACTATAAAAAAATAAAATATATCAAATTTATATGCAGCATTGTTTAAATATACTATTTATATTTTTTAAGTATAATTTATAATATGATGTATTTTATTTTATAAATTATAAATTTTAAAATATATAATTTGCATTATTTTTTTATAAAATTTAAGTTATCATTTAATAGATAAATTAAAATTTATTAATGATAGTTAACTGTCTATTTATCTCATTAATAAAATAACCAAACTAATTAAAAATTGATATTCTAATAACTAAATTGAGATATTTTATTTTTTAAGAATCAGTTCATTACTTTATTATTGTTTTTAACAATATGACACAAACAAAACCGTGAAATTTCAGAAAAAAAAAGTTCCATTTATAATTATATATTTTTACTGAGTGATATAATTTTGTTCTCTTTCGTCAATCATATATAACTGAACTAACAGAGAAAGTCAGATGAGACATTAAACATTAATGTCATAAAACTAATAAATTTTATCAAAACTGCAGCGATCCTCCATAAATTTTTGCAAACTAATAAATCACAGGACCACGGGTGACGGATTGACTCTTTGAAAAAACCTCTAGCCATGCATTATTGTTGAAATATAATTATATATTTTTACTGGCGGTCAGCTTCAATTTGACTTAGCAATTCTTGTATTTATTTTAAAATCTAGGAATATATGAGGATGAGAAACGAGAGGCAATCTCCACTTGTAAGAGATATATATTTAAGACTTGTATTTAAATAAATTATTTAAATAAAAATTATTGTAACAATAATATTTGTCAAAATAATATTAAAACATACTTTAGCAACTTGCAAACGCCAACCAGGCAAAATCGATGGATTTATGTATTTACGATTAGTCATTATACAAGAAATGAATGCAATGCATTAATGATTTTGAATATTTAGAATTGAACATATTTGACACTTATCCAAGAACATGTGTCTTTAATTCGTCTCACTCTCAACGCTTGGCTCATCAAGACCGGCATGACTTCCACATATAAATCTTAATATTGAATTCTTTAAGACAAAAACCATCTTCACCCACCCAGGGATTCGTCTGGGATTCTTGAAGTCTCCATAAATACTTAAAATATTAATAATAATTTTAAAATAGTAATATAATTTTTTTATAATATATATATATATATAAGATATTGATAAAAAACACTCAATTCTATTATGATAATAAAAAGAATTAATTATAATTTTAAAATTTTTAAATAAATCCAAAAAGTATAAAAGATAACTTTTAAGAATTCTACTATTTTTTTAAATTTTTTTAATTAACAAATAACAACGCACCAAAGAAAAAGCAGGGTGTTATCTAGTTGGGTATTGTGACATTAATCTATGCGGCTCCATTGGTCCTCACAAGTCACAATCATGACGAAATAGGAACATGTATAAATAAAATTAAGGTTGGAGGGATGTTAGAGATGCTTGATCTCTCAAGGAGAGTAGGAGAGTTACAGCAATATTGGACTTGGATTCAGTCAAAGTGAGTCACAGACTCACAGTCTATAAAAGGGTAAAATGTTTAACGCAAACACCATCCTCATCCTCCTTACTTTTTCAGTTATAAGGTGTATCTTTCTCATAATCGTCTCCCATGAGAACTATCCTAATCTTATGGCTTTTCTTGATACCCTTCTGCTTGACCACTAATATCTTTGTCGTCAGTACTGGCCATTGTCTTGGCCATCAAGAGTCTTCATTGCTTCATTTGAAGAACAGCCTTATATTCAATCCTGTTGAGTCTAAAAAACTAGTTCATTGGAACCAAAGTTATGATTGTTGTCATTGGAATGGAATAAAATGCAGCAAGGGACGTGTTACAGTTCTTGACTTGAGTGAGGAATATATCTCAGGGGGTCTTCACACTTCAGGCAGTCTTTTCGATCTACAATATCTGCAGAAATTGAACTTGGCTTATAATGACTTCAATTCTGTGGTTCCTTCAGGGTTGCAGGAGCTAAAGAACTTGAAGTATTTGAATCTGTCAAATGCCGGCTTTAAGGGACAGATTCCAATTGAGATCTCTCAATTAAGGAAGCTGGTTTCTCTTGATATATCTACCTCATTTACATCACGTCACACTTTGAAACTTGAGATGCCTAATATTGCGATGCTTTTTCAGAACCTTACAGAAATCAGAGAATTGCATCTCGATGGTGTAAGAATATCTGCTAAGGGAAAGGAATGGGGCCAAGCTTTATCATCATTGCAGAATCTTCAAGTTTTGAGCATGTCATTTTGCAATCTCTATGGACCTATTCATTCTTCTCTTGCAAAACTTCCATCCCTCTCTGTGCTTCGACTAAACCAGAACAATTTGGCAAGCTCAATGCCAGAGTCATTTGTGACTTTGACCAATTTAACCACCTTGCAACTAAGTAGTTGCAACTTGAATGGAGTGTTTCCTGGAATGATCTTCCAAATATCAAACCTGCAGGTCCTTGATATGTCAGACAATCCGAATCTTCATGGTTCTTTACCAAACTTCCCAGATCATGGTTCTCTCCAAATCTTGAACATTAGCTATACAAATGTCTCAGGCCAACTACCAAATTCTATTCACAATTTGAGGAAGTTGTCTACACTAGATCTGTCAAATTGCCAATTCAATGAAACACTTCCTAGTTCAATTTCAGAACTCACCCACCTTGTCCACCTAGACTTGTCATCTAACTACTTCACTGGTCTTCTCCCATCTTTCAATAAGTCCATGACCCTCTCTTATTTATCCCTCTCTCAGAATAACTTAAGGGGTGCAGTACCTTCTTCTCATTTTGAGGGCCTTGGAAATCTCACCACCATTGATTTGGCTGGTAATTTCCTTAATGGGACAATTCCTCTCTCTCTTTTTACAATTCCATCTCTACAAAAGCTTATGCTTTCTTGCAATCAATTTGAGGGGTTATTAGATGAATTTCCAAATGCTTCTTCCTCAGCATTAGAAATACTTGATATTAGTGGGAATAATTTACAAGGGCCTATTCCTGAGTCTATCTTTCATCTTAGAAGACTCAGGTTCCTCCAACTTGCCTCAAACAGGTTCACTGGCACCATGCATTTGGATACGATGGGAAGAATGGAAAAGCTGGCTGTATTAGATCTTAGTCGCAACAACTTGTTAGTTGATCCAACTTTGAGAGAAAATCAAGATTTATCATTCTTTCCCAAATTGAGCATTCTAAGGTTGGTTTCTTGTAATTTGAGAGAATTCCCAAGTTTTCTGAGAAATAGATCAACTATGCGCGAACTCGACCTATCCCGCAACCAAATTCGTGGAGCAATTCCTAATTGGATTTGGAGGTTTGATTTCATGGTTACCCTTAATCTCTCCAACAATTTTTTGACAAATTTGGAAGGACCTTTTGAAAATGTAAGTTCCAATTTGTTTTTCCTTGATCTTCATTCCAACCAACTTCAAGGCCCCACACCCGTAATTTTTTCAAAAAATATGGACTATTTGGACTTATCAAGTAATAGATTCAGCTCTATTACCCCACTAGACATTGGTAACCATCTTCCTTTCACAAGTTTCCTCTCTTTAGCAAACAATAGTTTTCATGAAAAAATCCATGAATCCTTTTGTAATGCTTCAACTCTCAAATTGCTTGATCTTTCTGATAATAGCTTCAGTGGCACTATTCCTGAGTGTTTGATCACAAGAATGAGTGGAACTCTTAAGGCCTTAAATCTTGGTGGAAACAATCTCAATGGTCCAATTTCTGATACATTTTCAACTTCTTGTGCTCTTAGGATCCTAGATCTCAATGGAAATTTCTTAGGCGGTACCATCCCAGAATCCTTAGCTAATTGCCAAAAACTGCAAGTCTTAAACCTTGGAAACAATCAATTGACTGATAGGTTTCCTTGCTTCTTAAAGGGCATATCCACCCTAAGCGTCATAATTTTACGGTCTAACAAATTCCATGACTCTCTAGAATGTCCAAATAGAATTAGAGACTGGCAGGCACTTCGAATTATTGATCTAGCCTCCAATAATTTTAGTGGTAGGCTACCGGTGGCAATTTTGCGAAGTTGGAAAGCATTGATGCTTGATGAAGATGAAGCTAATCAAGATTTTGGCCATTTGTCTTTTAACCTTCATGATGATACTACTCCTATAGACTTTAAAAGGACATTCTCCTTTATGAACAAAGATCTTACTTTGAAACTGGCCAAACTTTTAGCAATATTGTCACCCTTTGAGATCGACCGCTTGCTCTTTGATAGCTATGTTGAGAAATATGGTAATGATCATAGTTACCAAGATTCAGTTACAATTGTCAACAAAGGAATAAGAGTGAAGTTGATCAAGATTCTTGTTGCTTTCACTTCTTTGGATTTCTCATCCAACAACTTTAAGGGGCCAATACCAGAAGAGCTTATGAGTTTCAAAGCACTACATGCTTTGAACTTGTCCCATAATGCTTTCTCTGGCTATATCCCTTCATCTATTAGAAATCTAAAGCATCTCGAGTCATTGGACTTGTCAATGAACTACTTTAGTGGGAAAATTCCAACAGAGCTTGCAAGTCTATCTTTCATGTCATTTCTGAACCTCTCCTATAATCATCTGTCAGGGCCAATACCAACAGGCACTCAAATTCAATCATTTGAAGCAAATTCTTTCAAAGGCAATGAACGGTTATGTGGACCTCCATTGACCCAAAATTGTAATGTCAATGGAGTTCAAGAGTTATCATCACCGGTATTTGGAGTTTCCAAATCTAATTATTGGAGTTGCATTGATTGGAATTTCTTAAGTGTTGAATTGGGATTCACTTTTGGCCTTGGAATTGTGATCCTACCCCTTATTTTCTGGACGCAATGGAGCTCGGAATACTTCAGATATGTAGACTACATTCTTTGGAAGATCTTCCCTCAGCTTGATTTTGTATATGAAGAACGTGGAAGCAAAAATTACAGAATCTTAAGGTGGAAGACTTTCTAGTTTGATCAGAATAATTAAATGAGCATGTGTAATTTCTATCTTATGTTCTTGTTTCTTTCTTCATATTTCTTTTTTTCTTTTAATGTAGAATACCAGAAGACTGCTAGCTAGGTTTATAATGCTTTGAAAGAGCTGAAGCTCACTTCAATAAAATAAAATTAAATTAAAAATTGCATTTTCTTTTCTTGTTGCTTTATAACCCTATCTACTTCCTTTTGAATTTTTTTGCTGTAGTGAGTTCTGAGTAGGAATGAGGATGTATCGGGTTCGAGTGAGTTGTAAGGTGAGGATAATTAGGATCAAGTTCAAATTTTTGAAATCAAACCTGCCTACTCAACTCATTTAACCCAATAATATGAATTATATCGATTTCAATCAAATTTAGTTGGATTGATCAAGTTATGACTTCAAATTTTTTTTTAAAATGATAAATTGAATATAAATAATTAAAATATACAAGTCAACCAATTACATTATATTTAAAATTAAATTTTTTTTTAAATAAATAACTTACAAATTAAAACATGATATTTGAAATTATAAAGAAAAAATTACGGTCAATTTTTTTTATGTACTTATAATAACTTAGCTTAAACATCATAAAAAATTAAATAATAATAATTTCTCTTTGTATTTTTACTAGAGTTTGAGAAAAGAAAATAAAAAAGAATAATTTGACTCAAATGATATAAAAAAATTAAGTATTATATAGAGATGTACAAAATAATAGCATATATTTTTTAATTGGGTTGGGTCAATTTAATCTGACTAATTTGATAAAATTGACTTTTGCTTAAAAATTAAATTCATTCGAACTCATTTGATCGACTTAAATCTAATCATACACACATTTTTATTAGATTCAGTTGAATTTAAATGAATAAGTTGAGCTATGCTCACTCCTAAGACTGAGCACAATTTCATCAATATTGTTTGATCACAAACATTAATTTTGAATTAGTTTTATGGATGATACAAAAGCCAAAGTGGTTTTCATTTCTAGTCCAAAATTATTAGCTTAGGATTACAACATAGCTGGCTTTTGTCCTTTAATTTATATTGCTTCTTTATAAAATCAAACATCTATCATGTCGGTGTTTCTATCTAAAATATTCAATTAATATTTTTTTAAGAAGTTGAAATAATGACTAAATGCTGAAAAAGTTAAAGTAAGAAATCATATAAATAAACAAATATATACATCTTATGAAAGAGTTTTACAAGAAATTTTTGGAGGTAAATATATATTGTGTCATTTTATTTGTATATTAAATTTATAATTATTTATTTTTATTTTATTTATCATGTGAGTTTTTTAATTTAAAAAAAAAATTAAATAAGTATTATTTGTTAATATATAAATAATGATACAACACGTACACAATCCATATTACATGTGACAGATGCACCTACATGGAAATCATCAGCATGATGTAATTCTGTTCACACCATCCCTTACATTTAGAGGCCAACAAATTCTACAGCTCCTTTGAATGCAGATTACAGATCGAATTCAAACATTGAAGACCAGAAGACTAAATAAAGCTGCCCTTGACCCTTGTTTTTCCTCCTCTGATTGATATTGTGTGCTCTGTTGAGGAAAATTATGCAATCTCTGTTTCATAAACAATATATGAAAGGAAATTTAATACCGTTTTAGATTGAATGAAATTAAATTACGACCGTCCCTCTTATATTTTGTATTTGATATTTGAAAATTTTCAAGACTGCCATGCCATCGCAGAAGCTTCGCAAAAGTTGACTAGCAATTGTAAGGACCGACTTAACATATACGGTCATTATGTCTTTCTTTATTATCCGACAAACGACTTACACACGGTTCAGTTATTGACATCGTCTCGTCTGAATCTTCAGTGTCTGACCATCCCATTCAATAAGGGACAGGCCAGAATTAATGGGACTTGAACCCCTTGAGGTCACTATTAGTGCCTCGTTTAGTTGTTGGTTCTCTCACTTCAGATTCAATGAGAATTTCTTTAGTTTCATGGCTTTTCCTTTCCTTCATACTCTGTTTCTGGATACATCTCTGTGTCCACATCTATCTTGTCTCTGGCTCTGGCCAATGTCTTGAGGATCAACGATCGTTTCTCCTTCAGTTGAAGAACAATCTCACTTTTCACTATGAAAATGCTCCCAAACTGATGTCCTAGACTGAAAGCATCGATTGCTGTGAGTGGGGAGGTGTATCCTGCGATAGCAAAGGTCATGTTGTTGGTCTTGACTTAAGCCAGCAACACCTCTCTGGTGAAATTAGCAATTCAAGTAGTCTATTCAGTCTGCAATATCTACAGGATTTGAATTTGGCCTATAATGATTTCAGTTCCGTGATTCCATCTGGAATTCACGAGCTCACTAACATGATTCATCTCAACTTTTCTGATGCTGGATTTGCAGGGAGAATTCCGATTGAAATTTCTCACTTGACAAAGTTGGTCATGCTTGATTTTTCTAATCCTTTTTTTTTAACAGGGAAAGCTGAAACTTGAGAATCCAAATCTACGAAAGTTTATGCAGAATCTCACCAGTATCAGAAAATTGTATTTTGATGGTGTAAGAATATCAACCGAGGGAGAGGAATGGTGTGGTGCTCTATTGTTACTTCCACGTTTGCAAGAATTGAGCATGTCAGACTGTAATCTCTCAGGTCCTATACAATCCCTGGCAAGACTAGAGCATCTCTCAAAAATTATTCTTGACGGCAACAATTTATCTTCCCCAGTGCCAGAAACCTTTTCCAACTTTAAGAACCTGACAAGCCTGAGCCTTGCTTATTGCAACTTGAGAGGAATATTTCCATATAAAATCTTCCAACTAGGAGCACTGTCCTTTATTGACATATCATACAACGAAGGTCTTCATGGTTCCTTGCCAGACTTCCCATCGCATGGATCTCTCAAGACCTTAATTGTAAGTGACACAAATTTCTCTGGACCTCTACCAAATTCAATTGGTAATTTGAAGCAGCTCTCCAAGTTAGATCTTTCGTTTTGCCAATTCAATGGAACACTTCCAATCTCTATGTCAAATCTCACCCAACTTGTTCAGCTTGATCTATCATATAATAGATTTACTGGCCCAATTCCATCACTAAATAAGTGCAGGAAACTCGTTGGTGTAAGCATGTCTAGTAACTGTTTCACAAGTGCTTTACCGTCAACTCACTTTGAAGGCCTCCTAAATCTAGTAGACGTCAATTTACACAATAATTCCTTGACAGGAAGGATCCCTTCATCCTTGTTTGTCCTCCCATCCATGCGAAACATACTACTTTCTAACAACAAATTTGATGGTCAGCTCAATGGTTTTATTAACTTCTCAAGAATAGAGTCACTTCACTTAAGCAACAATCATTTGGAAGGGCCTATTCCCATGTCTTTGTTTCAACTTAGTCAACTTCAGGTTCTCGAACTTTCATTCAACAATTTCATTGGCAAGATAGATCTCAATATGATTCGAAAGCTAGGAAACCTTAGTACTCTTGACCTTTCATACAACAACCTATCAGTAATTGACACAAAGACAGCTTCCACATCTTTCCCCACAATAGGAAGCTTAAGTTTGGCTTCCTGCAAGCTAACCGTGTTTCCAGAACTTCTGAAAAACCAATCGAGACTAGGACATCTTGACCTCTCAAATAACAATCTCATTGGCACAATTCCCCGTTGGCTTTCAAATTTCAGTAATCTTGACTACTTAAACCTTTCATATAACTATCTGACTAAATGGGAAGAACCTGTGCTGAGTAATATGTCCCACTTAACAGTTCTTGACCTTCATTCCAATCGCCTCCAAGGACCACTTCCAGTTTTACCTCAATTTCTCATTTACTTGGATTGTTCCGATAACAATTTGAGCTCTTCTATTCCACCAAACATTGGTAATAACCCCTTCCAAATGTATCTTTCTCTTTCAAGCAATAATTTGCATGGTATTATCCCAGAATCATTATGCAGTGATTCATGTATTCAAGTTCTTGACCTCTCAAATAATTCTTTGACTGGCACAATTCCTAAATGCTTGATCGCACTGAACGGAACTCTTTCCATACTAAATTTAGGAAGGAACAAGCTAACTGGCACTATTGATACATTTCCTGGCTCTTGTGACTTGAGAACTCTAGATTTACATGGAAATTTTTTGCGAGGAAAAATTCCCAAATATCTAGTTAATTGCGCCATGCTAGAGGTTTTAGACCTCGGGAATAACCTGATCCATGATCAGTTTCCTTGCTGGTTGAAGAGCATATCCACCTTACATGTTCTTATCATGCGGTCCAACAAATTCCACAGCTCCCTTAAATGTCTAGAATATTCTCAAGTAGCATGGCCTTATCTTCAAATCATTGACCTTGCATTCAACAATTTCAGTGGCATAATTCCACCCATATTCTTTGAAACCATGAAAGCAATGATGGTTGATGAAAATGATGATAACCTGCCGAAGCTTGATCATCTTCAATTTCAAGTCTTTACGTTTAATCCAGTTTATTACCAAGACAAAGTCACAATCACAATAAAAAATCTACAAATGGAGTTGGTAAAGATCCAAACTATCTTGACCTCTATTGATCTCTCTAGCAACAAATTTGAAGGGCCAATACCTGACGAGCTTGGACAATTAAGGGCATTATACATACTTAACTTGTCCCATAATGCTTTCTTGGGTCGTATCCCATCATCTATAGGAACTCTGAACCAACTTGAGTCCTTAGACTTGTCAAATAACTCTTTGATTGGACAAATTCCAGCACAGATGGCAAATTTGTCTTTCCTTTCATTCTTGAATCTCTCATACAATCATCTAGTGGGGAGAATCCCAACTGGTACCCAGATTCAAACATTTGAAGCATCTTCATTCATGGGCAACGAAGGGTTATGTGGACCTCCATTAACCCCTAATTGCAGTGGAGATAAAATGCCAGGGGTGTCAGAAAGAGGATATGGAAAATCACACTTTGGGACAAAGAGTTCAATTGATTGGAATTTCATTAGTGCTGAATTAGGATTTGCTTTTGGGATTGGGATTATCCTTTTGCCTATTGTCTTTTGGAGGTCATGGAGAATATGGTACTGGGAACGTGTGGATTCCATGCTTTATAGGATCTTCCCTCAGCTTGACTTCGTGTATGAATACCATGGAGGGCAAAATTACAGAACTCTAAGGTGGAAGTCTTATTGAGTATCACCCGTCATCAATTTTCATCATGCTAGCTACAATGTCTTTTCTGTTGTTTCTGATATTTTGAATCAGTGTGGTTTTGTTTTCTGTAACTTTTGTTTCAAAATAAGTAGTTTGTTTATGAAAGTAGATATGCCAATGTGTAAATTCAGCATCGATATCCATGCCAATGGGTGTATAAGGTGAAGTTTCTTAAATGGTATGTCATAAAATTGCCTCTTCAATGAAGTTCTTAACTTTAATCGAACATGTGACAGTCATGTCATGATATAATTATTCAATAGTCATACACAAACATTTAAAATTTTTCACCAGAAATGTATTACTGACTCTAGTCAAGACCAACAACATTACCTTTGATATCGCATGATACACCTCCTCACTCACAGCAATCAATGCTATCAGTCCAGGACACTAGTTTGGTAGCATTTTCATAGTAAAAAGTGAGATTGTTCTTCAACTGAAGGAGTAACGATCGTTGATCCTCAAGACATTGGCCAGAGACGAGAAATGTGGACACAGAGATGTATCCAGAAACAGAGTATGAAGGAAAGGGAAAGCTATGAAACTAATGAAATTCTCATTGAAATCTGAAGACTAAATATGAGAGAGTAATGGTAATGTGTGAACTTTGTTAATCAGATTAAGGCAATTGTAATTCTGTAAAGAACTTTTATATTCATGTGTGCACTCTTTATCCTTTTATACAGATAAAATGAAACTTCAACTGCCTAAACAAACCAGAACTATCTAACCAAACTACTAACTGAAATAAATACACGCTGTACAGATTAATATTTACATCCCCCCCTCAAGTTGGAGATGGGTTTTGAACCAATCCCAACTAGGAAGTAATCATTTTAAATTGGGATTCAGCCAAGGACTTTTTGAAAACATCTGCCAATTGAAGCTTTGTCGGAATGTATTGTGGAGTTGATGAAACCTTCCTTAAATTTGTTTCGAGTGATATGACAGTCAATCTCTAGATGCTTTGTCCTTTCTTGAAAAATGGGGTTAGCAGTGATATGTATGGCTGACTGATTATCACAACAGAATGGTATAGGCATTGGCACTGTGATTCGAAGATCTTTGAGTATATATGAGACCCATAGCAGTTCACATACTGTTGAGGCCATGCTGCTGCGATATTCAGCTTCACAAGATGATCTGGAAACAGTAGTTTGTTTCTTAGTCTTCCAGGATATTAAGGAATCTCCTAGGAATATGCAAAACCCACTGAGAGACTTCCTGTTTAAGGGACAAGCCCCCCAATCACTGTCACAGTAGGAGGAAAGAGTGATGGCAGAATTTGTTTTGTAGAACAGACCACCATGAGATGAATGCTTTAGATATCTAACAACGTGAAGGGCACCTTCTCAATGTGTTTCACAAGGGTTAGAGACGAACTGGCTCAATTTTTGAACACCGTGTGTAACATCTGGCCTAGTCATGTTGAGATATAACAGTCTTCCCACCAATCTTCTATATAAGTCAGGTTCAGACATGGCTGGAGAATCTTCCTTAAATTTGTGACCTTTTGGCAGCCGGGTTAATGCTCCTTTTGCATCTGTCAACCCAGTGTCTTTCACAATATCAGTCAAATATTTCTTTTGAGAAATGAAAGTTCCTGCTGGTGATCGAGCAATTTCAATGCCTAGGAAATATTTAGCATATCCTAGGTCTTTAATAGTAATAGTGTAGAAATTCTTTGACTTTGATTATATCCCCTTCATTGTCAACTGTGATGAGCACATCATCCACATATACCAACAAAGCCAAAAAGGAATTAGATGAGTATTTAATGAATAAACAATGATCAATCCCTGACGGTGCAAACCCATAATTGACTAGTTGAGCTGTAAACTCCGAATTCCACTCCCTTGAGACTTGTTTTAAGCCATAGAGGGATTTTTTCAGTCTGCATACTTCACCAGGCTTGGTTTTGTTATACCCTTCAGGTGGCAAAAGATAGACTTCTTCATTTAGGTAGCCATGGAGGAAAGCATTGTTAATGTCTAGTTGATGTATACTCCATTGTCTAATAGTTGCTAAAGCAAGAAAAATTCTGATTGTCACCAGTTTTGCTAATGGAGAAAAGCTATCTAGATAGTTAATACCAAGTGTTTGGTTGTAGCCTTTGGCCACATAAGCCGAGCCTTATACCTCTCCACTGCTCTATCAGGATTAAACTTCACCTTATACACCCATTTAGACCCTATTTGCCTTCTTATTCTTTGGAAGATTTGTAATCTCCCAAGTTTCATTAGCTTCTAATGCCTCCAGCTCCTTATTCATTGCTGCCACCCATTCTTTATGTTTTACTGCATGTTGCAATAAGATGGTTCCTAAATCTTAGAAATGTTAGACATGAATGCACCACAGTTAGGTTAATGAGTGTGAGGAAGATTTGGTTTTGTATGAATCTTCAACTGCCTAAACAAACCAGAACTATCTAACCAAACTACTAACCGAAATAAATACACGCCACGGAGCAATATTTACGTAATGGTTTCAAGCATAGGAGATTGCCTCTCGTTGTCTCATCCTTATTCGCAGATTTTAAAATATTTTTACTAACGGATACCTTGCATATATCATAGAAATCGTCTTTTCGTACATAATGGAGGAAAAAAGATTATAACTTCAAAATTCCCCGCTACTTACCTGCGATTTACCTCTTACGAATTATGAAACAGTCCCATATCTCATCTCCTTCTTGTCTGCACTTTCCAAATTATGAAACTTCAAAATTAAAAAAGAATAATAAATTGCACAAAATTAAAAGTTTTAGGGGATTTTCTTGCAATTTAGTCAAATTCTTATTTAAGGGGATCTTTTGTTAACGTTAAAATTGAAGAGAATAAATTGCACGAATCCTGAATTGATGAAAGTTTCTTACAATTTAGCCAAATTCTTATTTCAACAATTGAAGATCGATTTTGCCCACTGAGACCGGTTTTGTTAGTCCAAACTTGTTTCTTTCGTGATAATAGACTAATTATATTTCTTTGAAACCCAGAAGATATATAACTAGAGGTGAAAATGATTTTTTATGATTGTTTGATACTATGATATGTAATTATCAACAATTATTTCGTTAACAACAAAAGGCAAATTTGACATTATTTGTTAATGCCAACCGTTTAGTTGATTAAAGAAAAAATAACTATAATTTTTATATTTTTATTATACAATTTTTTGGACTAAAGATTAAGTATGATTTATATAATTTATTTTTTATAATTTATTTTTATTAAAAAATTTATATAATTTATTTTAATCAAAAAATCTAATAACAGTTACACGAAAGTCTTTGGAAAATGAAAGCCGACATTGAAAACGCGTATAATTCAATAATTTACAACCAACTTGACATTTTTCTGTTGCACTTCCCGACAAGCAACGTTAAGGACATAGTTTTAGTGTACTTTGACGGCGCTTCACCACAGACTCCTCCTGTCTGACCATTCCATTTTCCTCCCAATTTTCATTCTCTGCCTCTCTGTTTGTCTTCTTCGAAACTTGATAGCTAAACTTCCATCCACGGTTTTGAGAAGTAAACACTGAAAATTACAGGGCACAGAGGTATTGTTCATGGGTCCTTCAACCCCATGAGATCACCATTAGTCTCCAATGAGAATTCGTTTAGTTTCATGGCTTTCCTTCATACTATGCAACTTCTGGATATTTTTCAGTTTCAATATCTCTATAGTATCAAGCCAATGTCTTGAGGACCAGAAATCATTGCTCCTCCAATTGAAGAACAGCCTCAGTTTCAACGAATTAAGTTCCACCACGCTGGTCTCGTGGAATCAAAGCCTGCCTTGCTGTGATTGGACGGCTGTATTCTGCGATGAGGAAGGACACGTTACAGGTCTTGATTTGAGTGGAGAATCAATCTCTGGCGGATTTAACAGTTCAAGCAGTATTTTCAGCTTTCAATATCTCCAGGTGTTAAATTTGGCTTTTAACAATTTCAATTCTACGATTCCTCCTGAATTCTACAAGTTGAAGAACTTGACTCATCTGAACTTGTCATACGCTGGCTTTGTTGGGCAGATTCCAAAAGAGATTTCTCTCTTGGACAGGTTGGTTAGTCTTGATATTTCTTCTCTTTCTTATTTAACAGGACAAGAGTTGAAACTTGAGAATCCAAATTTGAGAATGCTTGTTCAAAATCTCACAAGTATTAGGCAATTGTATTTAGATGGTGTAACCTTATCAGCACAGGGAAAAGAATGGTCCAATGCTTTGTTGTCAATGCCTAGCTTGCAAGAATTGAGCATGTCAGGATGTAACCTGTCAGGTCCCGTTGATTCCTCCCTAGCTAGACTGAAGCACCTCTCAGTAATTCGTCTTAACCAGAATAATTTATCAGCCACAGTACCAGAATTGTTTGGGAATTTTTCAAATCTGATGACATTGCATCTTAGCTCTTGTGGGATGACTGGAAGTTTTCCAAAAAATATCTTTCAGATATTGACACTGACCCTCATTGACATATCATATAACACCGGTCTTCATGGATCTTTCCCAGACTTCCCAATAAATGGATCTCTCCAGACCTTGGTAGTAAGTCATACAAACTTCTCTGGGAAGTTACCAGATTCTATCAATAACCTGAGCAACTTAACCAGATTAGATCTTTCAAATTCACAATTTTTTGGAACACTTCCGGATTCAATCTCAAAACTCACAGAGCTCAATTACCTGGACTTGTCATATAATAATTTTACTGGTCCAATCCCATCATTTGGTACAGCCAAGAAGCTTACCCACCTAGACCTTTCTAATAATGCTTTAAGTGGTGTAATTTCTTCACCTGGTCACTTTGAAGGACTACAAAATCTCATCAGCATTGACCTGCATAATAATTTCATCAATGGGAGCATTCCTTCATCGCTTTTTACACTCCCAATTCTGCAGACTATACAGCTTTCCTTCAACCAATTTAGTCAATTGGATGAATTCTCAAATGTGTCTTCCTCCATGCTAAAGATCCTCGATTTAAGCAGCAATAAATTAGCTGGTCGTATTCCAGTGTCTATCTTCCAACTCAGAAGCCTTAGTATTCTTCAACTTTCCTCAAACAAATTCAATGGGTCAATGCTGCTAGATTCAATTGTGGATCTAAGAAATCTAACTAATTTGGACCTTTCATACAACAATTTATCAATCAATGTGAATGCTACAGATGCCAGTCCATCTTCCCTCCCCAATATTAGCAATCTAAAGTTGGCTTGTTGTAAATTAGAGAGTTTCCCTGGTTTCTTGAGATACCAATCCAGATTAACTAATTTGGACCTTTCAAATAACCGGATTGAAGGAACAATACCCAACTGGATTTGGAAACTAGAAAGTCTGGCTTACCTTAATCTGTCTTACAATGTGCTGACTGATATGGAAAGACCATCGCAGAATCTTAGCTCCAAGTTGATACTCCTTGACCTTCATTCCAATCAACTCCGAGGGCCAATTTCTGTTTTTCCTAAATATGCTGCCTATTTGGATTACTCAAACAATAAGTTCAGCTCTATTATCCCAGATGATATTGGTGATTACCTATCTGTCACAATTTTCCTATCTCTCTCAAACAATTCCTTTCATGGTGTCATCCCTATGTCCTTTTGCAATGTTTCAAATCTCCAAGTGCTTGATCTTTCCCATAATAACTTTTCTGGTCCAATTCCCCCATGCTTAATGACAATGACTGAGACCCTTCAAGTATTAACTCTGCGGAAAAACAACCTCACAAGACACATACCTGACAAGTTTCCAGCTTCTTGTGCTTTGAGGACCCTAGATCTCCATGGAAATGATTTAGATGGACCAATGCCAAAGTCTCTTGCTAATTGCGGGACACTAGAGGTGTTAGACCTCGGGAAAAATCATATTTTTGATGGCTTTCCATGCTTGTTGAAGAACATATCCACACTTCGTGTCTTGGTCTTGCGGCAAAATAAATTTCATGGTTCCATTGGATGCCCAAACACCAGTGATATTTGGGAGAAGCTTCAAATAGCTGATTTAGCCATCAACGATTTTACGGGTAAACTACCAGGAAAATCCTTCACAACATGGGAAGGAATGATGCCGGATGAAGCACAAACCCTACAAGTTGAGATCCTTGAATTTGATAACATTTATTATCAGGATAAAGTGTCAGTTACCAGCAAAGGCCTTCAGATGAAGTTGCTTAAAATTCTGACAATCTTTACTGCCATTGATTTCTCATGCAACCATCTTGAAGGATCAATACCAGAAGAGATGATGAATTTTAAAGCACTCTATATTCTCAACTTGTCAAATAACGCTCTCACTGGCGAAATACCATCATCTATTGGGAATCTGACAAATCTTGAGTCCTTGGACCTGTCACATAATTCTCTTGGTGGAGAGATTCCAACAGAGATTACAAGGTTATCTTTCCTTTCATTCCTCAATGTCTCCTTTAATCAACTGGTGGGGAAAATTCCTATAGGCACCCAAATTCAGACATTTCCAAATTCTTCCTTTATTGGTAATAAAGGATTATGTGGACTTCCTTTGACATCAAACTGCAGTGATAATGGTAGTCCAACAGGATTTCTTCATAAAGATGCAGTAGCTCAATTTGATTGGCACTTTATATTCACGGGAGTTGGTTTTGGGGTGGGAGCAGGATTGGTTGTTGCTCTATTGATGTTTTGGGAAAGAGGAAGAAAATGGAGTAATAACAGCATTGATAAGATCCTTCTAGTGATTCTTCCAATGTTTGGGTTGACTTATACACCCATTGATGATGATGATGACGAGGAGGAGGAAGAAGCAGAAGAAAAGAACTCAGATATGACAGAGGACTATGATGACAGTGAATACGAAGATGATTTGGGTATTCCCAGGTTTCGCGGGCGGTACTGTGTTTTCTGTTCGAAGCTTGACAAATACAGGAAGAAGGTCATTCATGACCCAAGGTGTACATGCTATCACTCACCAACTGTTGCAACGTTTTACACTTCTTGGGTTTCACATTCCTCTTAGTTACATCTAAGATGAAAACTTGCTGTTCTTCTCTTTTCTGCTGTAGTCTTTCTTTTTTAATATGTACATGTATATCTGTTCTACATACACTCAGAAAATCATCCCAAAAGGCAATGATGGCCCTCAGATTCTTTGAAGGTACTTTTTGTGTTACTCAGTGATCAGCAAATGAATGGAGCAATGCTGTGTGCAGAAACTAATTGGGTTTCATAATCTTCAAATTCACGAGTCTTCACTTTTTCTGTTGTGCTTTTTTTCTTTCTGATTACATACATGTATAGCATATATGTTGTACATAGACACACACACACACACACAGAAAGTCTTCCCAAGAGTGGAAACCACAATGAGAAAAAGGAATAAATATCCCTCTGATTTTCTTGAAGGTGGTTTTTGTGGTACTCAATGATTTATCAGCAAATTAATGGAACAATGCCAATGCTCTTTCAGGACTTTCATCAAACACTTGAAGAGCCCCCGTCAAATCAATGCATCATATACTATGACGTTTATATTATACATAATCCGGTGTTTCACCAACAATAGATATGTGCGAATTTAAGGGGGAAAAAATGAAGAAAAAGTAAAGGTACCTCTGCATTTCATGTAGCTACAACCACATTGAGATTTCTTACGAAGAGGTGGGCCCATATCCCATGACTTATTAATTAGAAACCTCGTGATCCCAATATATATTTCTGACCAAAAAAAAGTTCCAACATATCACTGTGCTTTTTTTCTTATTTAAGATTTTTTTAAAACATTCGTTTTTCTCTTCTAAACCTAAAAAGCAAAAAAAGCATCTTCTATTCTTTAAAAGGAATTTGTAAGAAATTTAATAAAAAAATGTAGTGCAATTTTGTCTTATTTAGTATCTTCAACGTAATTTAACATTATAATTAGAAAGGCTAGCAGATGCCTTTTGTTCCAGACTACTATGTTTATTATTGTTTAGATTTTGTCGCCAGTCTAGCAGGCCCCTTTCTACCCAAAAGACTTTAGGTCCAAATCCAGATTCTGGAGTCACCGTTGCTACTGTTCACCATCAGATGACATATAAACTTCAAGATCATGTTTGAAATCTTCAATTACCAAATCATTCAGAGGATACTCTTCTGATTAGAGCTGAAGCAAACACAGAAGCCACAATCATTAACATCCCTAACAGATCCCCAAGGAAACTATCTATGAACTTGAATCAGGAAAAAAAAGTTTTGAACTGGGCAAGCCAAAATGTCAGGGCTAAGAATTGATTCCTCCAACGAAACTAGAAGACATCTCTACCTCCTCACAACATCTACATTAAACTCTCTACGTTGACTTGTTCTGAACTGAACTAAGCTCTCTGCCTTAACTTTGCTAAGAATGGGGTTTGTATTAGTTGGTCCATATTTTTATGATGAGACACGAATTGTTCATGTTATACTAACAAGATTTAATAATAATTAAATTAAAATATTTAAAATTATATGCTTTTAATTAATCTATAGGAACAAAAATAAAGAATTAAGTAAATTTATGAAATTAATTCATTCAAGAGTACATGAAAGGAGATGTAGGAAACATTTTCCACTGTCATATTTCCTGTAGGGGCCAAAGGTAGCATTGCAACAGAAAATAAAAATAATTACCAGACGTTGTTCAAACTATATTTTCTTGAATTTTAAAAAGACACTTTCTATGCAAGTAAGATGCCTTTAGAATTTCATTTTTAGAGTATTCTCTAAATAAATAAACCAAATTAATACAACAATAATATCACATGCAATGACTTAACTACTATGTTCGGGGTTAAAGTTAAACCAAATGAGATGAAATATTTGTATACAAACAAACATAAGAATTATTCTCTCTTATTAAAACATCATATATAATTGTAAGGGCCAATTGTTCAAAAATGACATATTTATTTAAATACATTTAAATAATTTCAAAATCTCAAAATGGTCCTGGCGAGGCTCGAACTCGCGACCTTCGGCTCATAAGACCAACGCTCTAACCAACTGAGCTACAGGACCAGCACATGAGACAAGTTTTATTATTCGCTTGTAGCAACGATTTTCAAAATTTTGTCACTATTACGAATAACAAGGATGTTTTTGTGTAAAAACAAAAAATATTAGAGAAGCACACTGATATTACATGCAAAAACTACACCAACCATCACCATTCACTACAATCCTTCAATTATCACACACATGAAAGATAATAGATTAACCATTTTACAAACTAATTTTATATCATCACCTACCACAACAGATTCACAGAAGTAGTAGCTATAAGCTTAATTTTGGATCACGTAGACACTAAGCTGGCCAATATTTCATATCGGAGTCAAACGTCGCAACTTCATCTTGGAAGCTGCAGTATTGGTCTAGTGGCATCTGCGTCAAATTGTCGACTGAAGAAGGGTTTTGTGGAATTGGAGGGAGCTGTTCGTAATTTGGAAATGAAAGATGGTCATCATCCACAGAGTTAATCATGCTTTGGTGAAGCCAAATCTGGGTTTTCAGAAACTTCACGTAGTGAATCGCTTCCTCTAGCATGGACACTGTATCCATCTTACTCCCTCCAGGAACCATGCTCTGCAAAATCTTGAACCGATCGCTGATTCGATGCCTTCGTTCTCTGGCGGCCACACTTTGCGGGTCAGTGGAAAGTTTGACTCCTGATCCCTTGCTTTTCTTCGCGCTCTTTTTCTTGGCCTTGGAAGATGAAGCTTCTGATGAGGTTGGGTTGGGTGTAGCAGCAGGAGGAATGCACTCCATGTGTTTGACGAAATGCCTGTGAGAGAAAAACCTGAAGAAATTAAGTTAACTCTGGCTTATTTGAACTTGGTGGGGGATGGAAGATGTGGGTTGAAGACATGGTTTATATAGGGAGAAGAATGTGATGGTTGAGACATTGATTTGAATGAATGGAAGAGATGTCGTCATGTGAATCAGCTAATCTTTGGCGCAGGATACGGGTGTTTTAGGTAGGGACCCTAAGCTCAGGCCCCATCCGAGAAATCAGCTTGGTTCATTTTCTTCTCTTTCTTTTTGTTTTATTCAATGCATTTATGCATTTAGATTTTGATATTAGCATATTGAATTTTGACACAAGTCTTAACTTAGTCTTTTGGAATTTGAATTCAGTTGAACTTGTTGATTAATAATTAATAGAAAAAGGTCATGTTTTACTTAACGTGAAGTTAATCATTGTGAAGTAAAATTGTTACCCAAAATATGAGTGGTTTGGTGTTATCATGGCATGTTTAAATGGGATTTGAATTTTTTGAAGTTTTGGAAGGAATTTATATAAAGAGAAAAATAAATACAGATAAAAAGGAGAGGAGAGCAAGCCTTTAAATGGATCTTAAACTTTACTCCTCTAGCATATTCTCTTGATTTTATCATCTAAATTATTTTAGAAGGACAAAAATTTCTTTTAAATGAAAGTGTCATTTAAAGACTACATCAACTTTATATTAAATCGTGCCTCTCAACTTTTTGGACATATTGAAACGAAATAATTAAACCTAGGGAAATGAAGATAAGTTAAGTTTTTATATCTATATGGATACATGTATATTTTACTCGTTAGGATGAGTTTAGGATTTGAAGTCCAGAGAGACTGAAATTCACTCTAATTCTATATAAATTATATCAACATTTATTTTTATATTATAAATTTATTATATTAAAACAAATATATAAAACCTTTATATCAATTCCTTTTACATTTAGTCTTAATATTTATATATAAATTATTCTTTTTCATAATTTTGCATGAATAAATTTGTTAATATTTTATAAAATTAATTTTACTACTGATTGAATCCAAATTTGAAATATAGATATATATATATATATATATCCATCATCATTATTGGATTTGTTTACTTCTCGAGCTTCCCTTATTAATTTCCTGAGTTAAATATAGTACATATTCCTTCACGGTCACTCACAGTGATACTGTGACCCACCAGAAAGAAGGGGAAAACACTGGCAGCTTAATCAGTTGGCAAGTGAAAGATGGAGGTTGCAGAGAGATTAGGCCCTCCATTTGTCTTGGGGTTCCAATGGTCAAGAGGTAATCAGGAGAAAAAGCAACACATTGTAGGGGTCCTTCCTTCCCTGAAATCGAAGCAAATAAATATATTACTGTTGCAGGTATGTCTAAATCCAAGGACAAAATAGACCATTAGTTGGCTGGCTTTATTATGTACGGTTTGTGCTTTTGTTTCCACCTTAAATTCACAGTTTTCGTTTGCTAAATCAAAAATAACTGTTGATGTTTTTACATTTGGTTGCTAGCTGCTCTTTTTAAGGAGAAAAAGAAAAGAACTCATGGTGGATCGAATCTAGCAATCAGCTCTTCTTTTGAAGAAAAAATAAACCATTAATTAACCCAAAGCTTGCTTGAACCACTAGTATTTTAAAGCATCAGTTTCAAAACCCCACCTATCCCAAAGAAACCAAAGTTCTGTTTTTCCTGTGTCTTTGTTAGGGTATCTTGCCAAAAAGCAGAGTTTTTTAGGTCAGACAATACATTTTCTTCAAACCCTTTTGTGATCTCAAAGGGACCAACTTGCATGGTGGGTTCGAACAAAGTGTGAACATCTAAAATTTCTCCCTTTTTTTCTTTCTTAAATGGATTGAAATCTTCTGTTTGGTCACACGGGCAGGATCTGCCTGTTTCTTAGTTTAAAGTGGTTTGGTTTTCTGTGGTTTGTTACACTACTATGTACAATACTGAAGTGCAGTACGTATTTGTTCTGCTACGTAAATGATGACATAGAAATTTCCTAGAAACATAAAAGTAAGTAAAAGCTGATTGATAGATAGATAGATAGATAGATAGATAGATAGATAGTATAGTAGCAGTAACTTAGAGGGGATGAGAAAAATTTGTGGAGTCAAGGACAGAGAGACAAAGGAAGAGCACAAGCACATGTTTTGCTCCGGCTTTCACGACTTGAGGGTGGGTGAGTGGGTAGAATCCTAATTATTCTTACTTGTGCATATGAAAATCATCAGCTTTACTTGTCCACTCAAATCTATAGCTCTCCTTTCTCTCTCGTCAAACACACATCAATCTCTGCCCCAGAATTATAGAATCATCATGTATGGAAAAAAAAAAAATTTATGTCCAATAAAAAATTGTAAAGAAGACTAATTGAAATACCCACATCAGTCACCATTTCTTACCCTCTGCTGATGTCATTGATGGTAAAGATTATTGAAATGAACTAATTTTGGTTAGAAATTAGTGAATTGGTGAATCCTTGAGGTGAGATAAGTATAACTAGCTAGTAGCTAGTGATGATTGGACCTTATAACAAAACCATGACAGATTAGATTACAGAAGGCAGAAAGAGGAAAATGGGAGTTTGGTGAGCCTTTGGATTAGGGATTGATGGTGAAGATTGAGTATGGATTGGGTCCCACAGGACAGGAGGAGATGAGTATGGTAAAACTAAAACGTAGAAGTCTCGATGCTAGTTGCTAATAGTGGTGAAACATTGCTGTAACAAGGTCTGATTTTAGTTCTTTAGAGTTACTCTTGGTTGGAAGTTGGAACAGGCACAGATAGCTTTTAACTCTTTCCGGTGAGTTAAGCTCAACAGTTTTGGAGCAACAGAAACGTTACCAGAAGTTCTTTACAGTGACGAACAAATGCTTGAAATAATAAATATTTTATTATGTTTAAATATAATCTTGAATTCTAATTTAATGTATAAAAATTTTTTTGTTGAAAGAATTTACTCCCGTTGTAAGAATAAACTTTTAGATATAATTTCCAAAAAAAAGTCTGTTATAGATTTATTTATAGAGAACTGTTTTCAGGAGGATGAGATTTTTTCAAAAAATTTATGTAAAATATTTTTATTATTTTACATATAAATTATCTTAAAAATTAATCTTTTAAAAAGTTAACTCTCTGTAATATTATCTAAATAAACATACGTTGCTTCCTGCACAAAAAACAAAGACACTATATCATGGATAAAAACCGTTGTAACACAGCTTTCATTATTAAAATTTTTATTTGATAAAATTATCGGTATTATCTCCTTAATTTTAAAAAATATAATTGGTACTTTTGAAATTTAATAAAATATAAAATATTGTATAAACTTTTATTTTAATTTAATTTTTAATAAAATTAATATTTTATATTATATATTAATTTTAAAACAATAAAATTATTTAATTATATTTATTATTATATTAAAAATTTTATGATAAAACTCAATATAAATTTAGAGTCAGTTATAATTTTTTGAAAAAATTAGATACAGTTTTTATATTTTTATTATCAAATCGTTTAATCAAAAAATAATATACATGTTTTATATAATTCATTGTATTTTTAAATTTTTTATTCTAATTAAAAATTTTAATAACAAAAATATAAATAATTATATATAAATTAAAAAAAAAAAAAAGAAGACTTGGTTGACTATGGATTTGCCAACAGAAGTTTACCTGGAAGGAAAGAATAATGGAGCTTCTGATCAATGTTAATATAAATACAGGACACATAGTAGTGCAAATACATACAACAAAACAGATAATATGTAGGTGTTATTTGAATTATTTCGTCACGTCTTGTATAATTTTTCATAGACACTGTAAAGACTGCTATATAAATATACACACGAAATAGGAGAGGAGAATTCATCTATGCCAAGGCTGTGTTCTTATTTCTTTGCCATGTTTCTGGGTCTGTATGTTTTGCTTCCTTGTCTTCTGCTGTACCTTTCTAGGCTGGTTCCCTTTGAGTGTTCATTGAGAAAGATATATATGCTGATTCTCTTAAAAAAAAAAAGGAAGATGATATAATTTTTTATTAAAAAATGATTTTGAGGTGTTGTAAATTGTAACTTGTAAAGAAACAAGAAGACTGAAAAATTCTTGCGTACACAGCCAGCAGTCACAAATCACATCACGTACGTCAACTCTGAATCTCTGATACTAAATTACTAATAGCAATAAGATAAGATTGTAACTGTCCCATTTAAATTGAATAAGATTTTGTTTGGAAGAATTCAAACTTGTCCTTCATTGTTACGATATAACTTGTGAAGTAATTCTTTAAATTAAATTTTTTTTAGAGATTTTTAAGTATATTATTTATATATTAATTAAAAATATTCAATTAAATTTTTATTTTATATTAATAAATTTATATATTATAAAAATATAAAAAATTAATTAAATATAATTAATTAATATATATATGAGATAAGATAATATATATATTTAAATCATTTTTCTTATTGTATTTTACTTCAGCCGCATAATTTTGAGACGTGTGATGTGTCTCCATACTACTAAGAATTATCAAAAAGGAAAAAAAGAATCTTCTCATTCAATTGTTGATTAAGTTTATGTGTTTAATAATGGAAGATTATTTTATAAAATTCTATTTAAATATAATCGCTTAAAAAGATATTGAACACGGTCACCTCTTGATGTGCCGATTAAAAATTGTTTTTAATTAAAGTGAATTTAATGTGAAAAATTAAGTTCTATTCATATTCATTTTCCTCCTTTTGAAAATGGTTAAAAATTATAATAAAAATTTATTTATGAAGCATTATTTATTATGTTTTGAAATCAAGATCTAAAATTTGAGACGATCTAATGGTGAAAAATCTCGATTTTTCTGTAAAATCGTCCAAAATTCTGTAACTAAATAATGAATAATTTAAATTTAATCCTCATAATATATATTTCAAAAAAATTTAAAGATTATAGTATAATTATTCATTAATAAGCACTAGCATAGGAGATAAAAGGCTCTTGGTAAGCTATACACTCTTTACCCTTTAAGAATCAGGTTAGGCAAACCTTTTTCATATGTTGATTGAAAAAAAGTCTAGTCCACCTCTATTGGAATATAATTAGGGATTTAGGGTACAGAAAACTTCTTTAAAAGTATACATTTAAAAATTTTTGTTAGGCCCTAAAGATAGTGTTACAATTACTAACATAGGCAACTACTAACTTTTGACTTGTTCAAATGCAAATAGATGTGAAAATAGAATTTAATTTCTCTCTATTATTGTACCTTTAGAATAGTGGAGAAATATTTTTTTTAACAAAAAGGGAGATCATACCCGCACAACATGCAGTACTCATCTATAAATAATAATAATAATAATAATAATAATTTTATAAATTTAAATTCATATAAATTATATATAAACATATTACTTGTTAAAGGTTTAATAAAAAAATTAAAAAAATATACCTATCTCTTTCAATAAAAATTTTTATTTTTAATTTATTATGTTATAAAATATTAACTCATTTTGTTATATTTAATTTTCATAATGAGAAATTTGAATATAATGAGCAAGAAGTATAATATTTGCTGAAATATAATGTGATTCATAAAAATTTAAAAATAAACTCAATTTATTGAAGTTAATTAAATTAAACAAATTATAAATAAATATTATGTATAAGTTATTTATAATTACTTAATTATGCATTTAATAAATCCAGTTTACTTAAATTAAAATTGTTGGAAAATGAATATTTTGGTGCAAATGGGTCACTTTCTTCCATAGAGGCTTATTCACATGACATTTGACCGAATAGTTGGCGGTAGGTTGTCTTCAGTCTTCACCTTAAAGTTTGACTTTAAAGGACACAAAGCAAAAGCAAAAAGGACTACTCCCAATTAATGCAGAGATACTCAGAAGGATGTTCCAGAAGAGGTAGGCACCCATTAGACCATCCCCACATTTGGACGAATATTAAATTTAACATCTTATTTTGAACTTACCAAAGAAGTTAGGGTAAATGAGAGAGCGAGAGAGCTTACCAAGTCTATAAATACGTTGATTTGAATTTCACATGAAAGAATAAATTTGATAGTGCTGAAACTTTATAAGAATTGAAGCTATTATTTATTTTTATTCTTCAAAGTTTCCATTTAGACAACTTTTCTTGGTTGATGTTCCAGGGGTCCCTACCCCACATAGAATTTGATGTAATGATTTCTTGTCTTTGGATCTTCCGTCTTGTTTCTTTACCAATAGAAAATTAGACGATTTACACTAATTTTTTTCAAAGTTTAATTAAATTATACTTATTACTTTTTTAATTTAAAAAATTATGCTTACCTCTTCTTTAATATTTTTTTATTAATAAACATAATGTTTCGTGTAAAATAAAAATATCATTTTATTTTTAGATATTTTTATTGCTTTGAAATAAACATATACAATATAACATAATAATTTTATTGACAAAAAAATAAATTAAAATAAAAATTTTTGTAACATTATATTAAATTTTAGAATATCAAGTATAATTTTTTAAGTATTTTTGGAAAGTCATTTACCAATAATAAGAGTAAGGAAGATTAATTATTGCTTTTATCCACGGCTACTTTAACAATAATTAAGCCGTTATAAGTAAAGTCTTATACAGGGACCCATCATTGATCTCTTAACATATTTCACTTGAGGGTACTACATTATGAACATTCAACAAGGTCAATTTGAAGCGGAATCTAATATCGTTAAAGTTATGTTTGGATGAACTAATTTAAGAAAAAAAATAACGTTAACAAATATTTTAATTATTTCGTTACAAAATTTTTGTTTAGATTAAAAAGAAATAAAATTTAAAAATTTTATGATAATTTAATCAAATAATTTAAAAAAAATTTAAAATTTTATCTAAACTTTTTTTTAATTTTAAAATATTAATTATTTATGTTATTTTTAATATAGATATAAATATATATATACACACTAACATAAAAACATGCGCATATATACTTACATGCTTACATTTATATATATTTATATATATTTTTATATAATACATATATATAGATATATGTATATTTATATACACATACATATATGTATATATATATATTCATATATATATATATATATATATATGAATATATATATATATATATGAATATATATATTCATATATATATATACATATATATTTAAATACATACATATATATATATTAATTTACATACAAATACTTTTGCATAAACACATAACATACATATAAATATATTGATATGTTATAAATACATTTATTAGTTAAAATAAAAAAATTTACAAATATTATAATTATCCAAACAAAAAATAAAAAATACAAAAAATTTAAATTATGGTAATTCAAATTTCTTTCTTTTAAATTTTAAAATTCTACAATCCAAACATAACTTAAATGCCAGACTCATTGCGTCCTTCAACATTTCTTGATCTCAATCTTTATACTATTTTCCCCAATTCACGATTCTCCTCTGTAGCTACCTCTGCTCCTTCATCATACTGCGATCCTTTTGGACCCCTTCACCCTTTTGAAATTCTAAAACTTCAGTTTCCGGTTCCTCACGTCCTAAGTTGGTTTCTGAATTGCCACAACCCAATATTGACCAACACAAGAACAAGAACAAGAACACAGAGCTTAGTACTGCAAGAACTAGAAAATAACTATGCAAATTACTATTGTTGATGTGTTGACCAAAATGGCTTCTGAGGAGAATCATAAGCACTATACTTCCAAACTTCCCAATGCACAGCACAAGCTCAACGAAAGGCTCTGCAAAACTTATCACTGATTGAGGCAAGTAAATATTAGTGTATGTCACAAGGCCACCACCAGCAAGACCCTCCATAAGGCCCAATAAGCAATTCTGAGGGATCAACCATAACACACTCATGGAAATGGCTTTGCTTGGATCCTCTAATACGCCCTCCTTACTGATTAAACTTAATCTGTGAATCTCTATCTGCCTTGCCACCACACAGCAAAAGACAGCACACAGCATCCCAAATCCTATTCTCACCAATGTGAGGCCTTTCTGTGTGACCCTTCCTAACCAAAACAGGAAAACCACCATATCAGAAATGAAGGACTTGAGTACAAAGAAAGAGGAATAGGGAACCAGGAAACTTTGGCCAATATGAAGATTCATGTTGGAGATTTGTGCTATAAATAGAGTGTTCCCAGTAGCCAGCACCAAACTGTATGCAAAGAAAGTTGTCCACAAGAATATTTCTTTGTATTTAGCTGTTTTGAAGTGTCTCAAAATGCTACCAAGGGACCTTCTGACTGGCTCTTCATTGAAATAGCAGAAGAAGCCAGAGTAAAATAACAGACAAGATCCTCCCATGACCAGAGCTGAAACCTTCATGGCTTTAAGCCAAGTAGCATTTCCAAGGGCACAAATGGCTATGACATATCCACAAAACCAAGCACTATGCCACCAAATCTTTGTGGGGACATCATTATCTGGGTCCTCTCTTATGTTTTCTGTGTTTTGATCTTCTTCTCCATTGGTTTCCTCAGTATATTCCTTCCTTTCTCTCTGCTGATGTTCAAAAAAGGATTGTAAAGTGGAGCCTCTCCTAGATTTTCCTGTGGGGACATCTTTCTGTGGTTCCTCTCCTATGTTTTCTGTGTTTTGATCTTCTTCTCCATTGGTTTCCTCAGTATATTCCTTCCTTTCTCTCAGCTGATGTTCAAAAAAGGATTGTAAAGTGGAGCCTCTCCCAGATTTTCCTATTGCTAGCAGTACTACTGCCACATAGAACATACTATTTTCTGTGGAAGACCATGCAGTAATCCATAGAAGAATTAATCCCTGCAAATATGTTAAAATGCTAAGTACTTTCTCTGAAGAACTCGAAAATTGTAAAACATCATTTTGGGTTAACAACTGTTAATTTGTGTGATATCAAAGTACATGATCTGAAAGTCGCAAATTTAAATGAGTAAGTAGTGATAGTTGCTCGTCATACAATGAGGCACAATCTTCAGCCTTATATAGTATTTTTAAGAGATATCTAGAGTCATTACAATTAGGACCCGACTTAAAACTATCACTGATAACTAGTTAACTACAGAATGTCATTTTTTGAGGAATAATTACTAGCTAGAGGCTCACTTTCTGAATCTAGTGCCTTATTTTATATATTCATTCACTAGATTTCTGGCTAATCGTTCATAATTCATATACATGTCTAGAAAATTGTGCAGGAGAGAGAGGGGGAGTAATGGTTATTGTCTTACCATAGTATAGGCCCCTGCGGAGAAGACGATGATACTGAAACGACCAGTATAAGCATCCGCAACATAGGCATTGAGAAAAAAAAATGCACCTGATAGGCCATCTAATACATTTATTACGATAGCAGATAGCATTAAGCTATTCCCCATCATAGTCGTCATGTAAAGCATTAAGATACAAACAGTTGCATACTCCACTATGCTGTGGCTTAGGACTAATCCTGAAGTTCATCAATCAAAGGGAAAAAAGGTTAGAAGCAGAGAGGCTAACTTGTTTGGCCAAGCTTGTGAAAAGGAAGTAGCCACTTATTATTATTTTTTTAAAGTACTTATTTTAAAATTAATTGTGTTTGGAAAAAAAAAAAAAACCATTTTCAAGTAGTAGTAGAAATAATAATTCAGTTGTGTAACAGAAACTGAAAGTTAAATATTTTAGAACAAAAATACTTCTAATAAAAATTTTATTTACTATAATACTCCAAATTTTTTCTCTTAAAACCTTTTTTACAAACACAAATTTCTTATGTATAAATTATGCTCCTTCTTTTTGGAGGAATTGTATATATTACTTTGTGACAAATAAATTAAAGTATAGAGCATTTTTATATAAATTTATATTTTTAAAAAATATTTATTAATTAATATTACTAACTTAATAAAAATAAAAATAAAAATTATTTATCTATTTAAATAAAATTAATAATAAAGTAAATCTATAGATTTTTTTTTAGTAATATAACAATCAAAAGCACTTTTTTTACATTGATCAAACACAAATTAGTTTTTAACTAATAATAAAAGTGTTTTTCAATTAAATTGATCAAATACAGATTACTTCTCTTCCCAGAATACTTTTTTTTTTAATTTAAATTTCGTTAGAAAGTTATTATAAAATATGCAAATTGTAAAAGTTTAGTCAAACATAAAAACTATATATGTAGACAGAAACAAAGAACTGAGATTAGGTTCAACAAAATATGAAAGTAGAAACTATACAGACTTTAGGTTGAGCCAAGGTTACCCTAAGGCCTAAATAATCAAGGGGGCTAGCTAGGTAAGAGGAAATAGTATATCTTATTATCATCTGAAGTTTAATTTTTCTGGTGAATACTCCAAGAGTAAAATACTAAATATACTAAGTCGATAGGAGAGAGTGTATACCCTTATGATTACTGGGGCCAAAGTCCAAAGATATCCTAAAAGTAGTACCAAAAGGTCAACAAATAATTACCCCAAATGAAGAGAACAGGTTTGTTAAAGATTAAGTGATTTTGTTGCCAATCTGTTGTAGCTTCCTGTCTCCTTGACAGGTATGCCTTTGTCATCTTCATCTTGAAAGAGCCATTATCACTGTTTACATTTTCATCCATGGAAGCCAGGCGGGACTGTGGGAATTAAGGAAACACTTGTTTGTGACTATGCTTCTTTTATAGTCCCACTTCCTCCTCATTCCTCAAGCTTAGATTTCTTCGCTTTTGCGTTAGTATGAAATATATAGTATACTTCGAAGAAACTTCCTTAGGAAGAGCTCAGGTACTTACGAGAATCTCACGCACACATGCTCTTCTTTGAGCCTTTTATATATATATATATATATATATATAATCGTATGCTATGTTACATTGTTGTTGTCTCAGTTCAATTTTAGGGATCTTCACCTTGTATTGGATGAAGGAGAGACAGCCATGAAAATGGAATAGGCCGGCTGTTAAGAGTAATGACAATTAAAGTGATGAACCAAAGAAGCTTCAACGAAGTGCCTGAGGAGTGTAAGTGTATGTCCCCAAATTCGAAGAAGGTAAAATATATCATATATGTATTAGCAAGGGCGATATTGTAGTCTTAGAACTAATAACGCGTTTTTTGTTTTAAAGGACCAATTACGTTTTATTTCATTATTACGCAGAAGTATTCTTAGTACAAACACAAGATAGACAAGAAAACAACAACCAGGCGTCGGATATAACTATGTAAACGTAATTCAATCATCCTAATTACTTAAATTAATGGATGCCTTAACAATGCTTATATTTTATTAACTTATTACTAACATAGAATGATCCCAACATTTTGAATATAAATTGGTATGCTTCTGTTTGCTAAGTGTAGCTGCTTTTTCAACTAAACTCTGCCTTACCTGCGCAGAAACATATTTTAACACACAAATCTTTATCTGAGTCAAAGTTTGATTATTTCTCAACGAGGGGTTTCACTGCCATTTTCTTCTCCATGACTCTCCTCTTCATCTGGGGTAAGATTTCTGTGAACCTGAGCTACCTCTTAAGTTGATCAGTGATCACAGATAATTAGCAAATTCATGTTGATGCTGAGTGCTGACCCACCATTTTTCCTTTTCGGGTCTTTTCATTGAGATTTAGCAGGTTTGGTTTTCAGTCATAGCCTAGTGGAATATGGAGTGGTGAACGTTTTGATGGACTATTTCACATACACATGGAAGCACTCAAGTTTAAGAGAAGCTGCCATTGTTGTGAATTTGCTGGATGGCGTATCAGCTGTGTTTGTTGTGGTTGTTGCTCACGTCTCAGAAGCCTACACAGGTCGATTCAATATGATTATCCTATGCACAGCAACCTATGTCATGGTAATCATAAGCTATAAAAAATCATACCTTATTGGCTAAGAAATAAAACTGAAAATTTTGATGCTCCACAAAGTCAGAAGCTTCACGAGTTCACGTCTTTGATGTTAGGTGGTCTGACATCAAAATATGCAGATCTTCAAGATTGACATACTCTTAGGAGACCTCTAAAGTCATTGATTAAAATAACTTAGCATAAGAGAATATCTCTGTTTATCAACTTGAGTTTGATTCCTCTGAAGAATACAATCCTAAATGCTAACTGTGACTGGCTTCTCATTTTCTTAATGTAGTGTTTATTTTGTGAATATGGTTCATGGTTCATCCACCCAATAAGTTGGTAAATTTAATTTTTTCGCAGGGATTAATGCTATTATGGGTTTCCTCTTGGTCTTTCACCGAATTTCAAATGGCCTATGTGGCTGTAATACTCATAGCACTAGGGAAAACTGGAAAAGATCAACCTTTACATGCCTTTTTTGAATATCAGTTGAGTAAAAGAGTGATATCAAATTCTGAAATCAACAAGATCCCTGTAATAACAAAGAAAGAAGAAAAGAGTTCTAGTGTGTTCTGGTGGTCAAGTGCTTCAGTCTGTGGAGCCACTGCAGCTATATATTGGATTGACAAATCATCTTGGAGAATGGCTTTCAAGTATTCAGCTCTGATCATGGCTGCTATGTACCTATCATTCTATTCTGGGATTGCCTCCTACTACCCTGAAGGAAAACCCACAGGTAGTAGCCCACTTGCTACAATTTATAAGGTCTTCAAAGCAGCAATATGGAAACTGAAACTGAGTTATCCAGAATCACAAGATAACTATTACTGGAAGAATCAAGATACAAACCCAAACCTTTTGTACAAAAGAAAAGATGGTAAGCTTCACTTGTTGCCTCATGCTCCTTTTCTCTTCAGGTTCTTAGATAAAGCTGCTATAATTAAGAAAGAGAAGAATTATATTGGTGATGAGCCTTGTACAGTTAAGGAAGTGAGGGAAGTAAAGAGACTTTACCCTATTCTTCCCTTAGGCTTATCCTTCTTCGCTTTTAGTTTGGTTTTGGCTTCAGGGAACACTTACTTTGTTTCACAAGCAGCAGAACTAGCAAAGGAAAGGAATATGAGTGTACAAGAATATAAATTTTCCATCTCCCTTCTATTTTTACTGAAATACATTGTAGTTGTTTTTGTCACGTTATTGTTCTCGATGTGTAATCTAAAACAGCAAAGAATCACAACTTGGAGGATCGGTTCTGGGATGTTTTGTGCAGTACTATGTTGTCTCAGAGCCTGGCAGGTGGAGTTCCATAGGTTGTCTTTGATTAAAAAGAAGGCCTTGGCTTCCTCAAGTATAAATGTTTTGATTCCTCAGTTTTTGCTTTTAGGACTAATGGAAGGACTTGCAGAGTATGGACTTGGGACCTTCTTCTATAACCATATGCCTAAATCCATTTGGAAGTTTGAGAGGTCTTTTACTGCAATGGTTTTGGGTTTTGGGAAGTTCTTTAGCATACCTTTTGTGTTGATCTTTCATACATGGATTAAGGATACTATAAACCAAAGTCACTTGGATAGGTACTTTCTGATGTTAGCCATACTCAGCTCTGTGTTCTTTGGAATTTATGTGTACTATTCTTGGAGATACAATGTTCTTGGAGATTATACAGGTGATGATGATGATAATGAAGAATTAGTCACAAAGGGAGAAAAAACATGGCAAGACGTTCGAGAAGCTGTCCAAGAGTATTCAAAGTAGCTTCAGGAAGCCACTTCTAGGAAGTGATAAATTGATATGTACAGTAAATGTCCTTGGGATCATCCTCCATTGAATAAAATCTTTATTGCCTATGATTTTATTGATGTTATATGAATATGTCAACATGTCATCTTATAGTAAAATTTAAAAATTAATTATCATTATTCAAATTTATCTTTAATGTGAAATGAGCAATAGAAAATGGATTATACCCTTAGAGAAAAGAATCATGACCATCTTTTTATGATGAAGAAAAAGTACATATGAATATTCTACTGTGGGAATGGGATTAGAAGATACCGTTAGTTAGAAAAAAAAATGTGATATAATATCCAGATCTAAAATGATTAAAAAATATACATTATAAAAAATTAAACTTTTTTAAAACCAAAAGTAAACATTTTTTTAAGGCATACTCATTTAAAATTATTATTACATAACTATTTCACCTAAAAGTTATCTTCACTTAGGTCAGAACATGCCCTTGTAATTTGACTCTAAATTTTTTTTAAAGAAAACTACCGACAATATGAATAAAAATACTCATCAAAATCAAATATTTTTGTCAAATACTAATAAACTTCTTTTTTTTTTCTTTATAAAATCCCATTTAAAATGAAAAATAAAAAGAAATCACCTTCAAAATAAGCGTAAATCCGCTTATCCTTAATTAACAGCGTAACTATAAAAGTCAGATTTACTACCCAAATTGTCATTCCATTTTCATCTTTCCACTCTCCTCACCAAACCCTCTTCCTCTTGTGCTTGAACTGCTTCTAGCAGCTTCAATTTTTGTGTCTAGTCAAATTCAGTCTTCTTCATTACTATACACAAAATCTTTTTCATCTTAATCTCTGAAATTCTTCTTCTTCTTCTTCTAACATTGGATTTGTCCAGAGTTTGATGAATAATACGTCACCGCCGGCGCTGAACGACGAGTCTATAGGGTGGGGCATGAAGCCCGGTGGAATGTTCGTGCAGAGACCTGATGTGGGTGTTGGCGATGACGGTAATATAGCCTGTGCTTCTTCTTCTCGTGCCGGACCCATGATCAAGATCAACGTCTCTCATGGTTCCTCGCAGCACGAGGTCCATCTCCCAGCTCAATCTACTTTCAGTGAGTTTCCTGTTTTCCGTTTATGCTTGAATTGGAGTAATGGGTTTTCTTTCATTGTAATGTTCTGATTGGACTTGAATATGATAGTCCCCGGCATGCTTTATAAAGAGAGCCGCATGCTGTTCGATTCGTATCAGAAAATTGCGCTTAGACACTAGATATTTTGTTGCACCGTAATGTCCCAATCGTGTCATATATTTGTGCCTCTTAGGTCCTCGGGCGAGCTGGTGTTTGAGGCTCTGCTATAACGTAATGTCTCATATTGGTTATGCATGATACGCCTAACCGCTAAAGATGGGAACTTCTTGGAATTGGGATTTCTCCTTTTGTTTTGGATGTATGATGTAAATCGTCTGTTGTAAACTAATATTGGGTGGAAATGGAGAACTTTAATTGATAAATCATTTTGGACAATGAGTTTTCATGTGTAAAGTATGATATCCTCCTTTGATGATTACATTTATGTTTGAATATTTGAATTTAATACCATATCCAGTTAAAGATACTGAACTTTGGAGCACATTGATGAAGCTAGAGAGGTAGGGATACTGCTTCCCTTTCTGGGAGGTATAAAACCAACTTTAAAGTGGATGGGAAATTGAACTGGTGCTGTTATGTTTACGATGCTACTTGATAAATTTTTAAGCTTTTTCTTAAGAAAACCAAGTTCTTTCATGTAGCTGATGAAAATTAGTGAGAATTTTTGTAATGCTGTTGATCAATCTCTAATTATATAACATGACGTGAGAGAGATGATTTAATATTTGAAATTTTAGTGTGCTATTCTGATAATGTAAATCGTAGGTTTAACCAAAAGTGTATACAAAGCTTCAGGTCATTCACCTTTATTGCGTGTTAAAATGAGTCACCCTTAAGTAGCAAGATTTATACAATAATCATATTTCAATGTGAAAAAAGAAAATTAAATAAGTGTGATGTCTCGTCAATTTATGAAGTTTTGAAATACGAGCCAATAGAAGGCCTGCTTTTCCTTTTGTGAGTAAGTACAACTGTAAAAAGACCGAGGTTAATGAGTTTGAAAGTCCTATCACCTATGACCCTCAGCAAAGTACGTGGTAAAAAATAATAGTTTTCTTTGATTTCTTTTCATACTTATAATGTTTAGATCAGATTAATGTTTTTCCATAATCATTGTCGTATTGACTGTTTATTCATCTGGAGTCTATTTGAGGAAACAGGTGCCTCTCTTAAAAGAAGCACACACTAAGGGATGTATTCTGTCCTCAATCATATATGTGATTAACTGATCTGGGGATTTCAATAACAGGAGATGTCAAGAAATTGCTTTCGCACAAAACTGGTTTAGAGCTGGAACAGCAACGGCTCTTCTTCAGAGGGAAAGAAAAAGAGGATGAAGAGCACTTGCACATAGAAGGTGTGAAAGACAAGTCAAAGATTTTGCTTTTGGATGGTGCTGCTAGCAAAGAGAGGACACACGAGGAAATGAGAAATGACAATGAGATGTCAAAAGCAACTGAAGCTATTGCTGAAGTGAGAACAGAGGTGGACAAGCTCTCACAGAGGGTGGGTGAGCCTGTCTTTCCAATTTAACTGCTTGTTCTGGAAATGTATTAGCTGGGGAATGATCATCTGAACGAATTTAGTTTTCCAGGTGGTGGCATTGAAAATGACTGTTGATGGGGTGACCCAGGTTCCTGAGAAAGAGTTTCTTGTGTTGACCGAGTTGCTTATGAGGCAATTGCTGAAATTGGATGGTATTGACGCTGAAGGTGAAGCAAAGTTGCAAAGAAAAGCTGAGGTATTGTTTGTGGTTTTAAGGCTACTTACATGAAAATTTAACTATTTTTCTATCTAAGATGTGTTTTTCTTATTCATGCAATTCCCTGTCCTGGTCATTTTGCTAAGTCAAGTATGGTTATTTCTTCCAATTTTATTGTATATTATAAAGCAGCTTGCAGAATAATGTGCTGGCTTCTGTGAACTGGCATGTGCTATGAATATTATGCATCACGCTTTAGGCCCTCCCTTTGGATCAGTTTTGACTAATGCAGTATGTTTCAATATTGTTGAACCATCTTGTGGATGAAAATTGTTTCTGGACTTAACTTCATTTTGTTTTAACTCTATATATGTGATATTTTTTAACTTCATTTTGTTTTAAATCTAGCTTAGGTTATGTGAGCATCATGTGTTGCCTTATCTCTTTTTCCTCCCCATCTCAATTTAGTAGCATGCTTTAATGAATTTAAGAATGCAGCAATTCTACTAACATTAAAAAAAAAAGAACTGAAGCAATATAGCAAATAGGATCAAATGCAATACATTTAAAATTTGTAGTAAGAATGGTTATGAACCATTTAGACTGTTCCTTTAGGGCTAATGAGTAGTTTATGATCCCTGGGATGCTTGTAAAGACTTAGAAAATAGAAAGTGGGAGTAAAAGTAGAAATTCTTGCAGTGATGTAATTATCTGTCACTCCATTAAATTGAATATCTGAGTAGACAGGTTGTCTTCTATTGCTTCTTTAAATCTATTTTCATGAGCATTTGTGTTAAATGATGTCATGCAAACCTATGTTACATTTACCACTTGCAAATAAAATTTTTTAGGTAGCATTTTTTAAAACTATTTCATAATAAAACTAATATGGGTTTGATATAGTCATGGAGTTCATTTGTTTGACCTTACGATGGACTTGAGTTGGTCAAGTGATGATTTTTGTGTAAGAGTGAAGAAAATAGAGGTGACTTGAGGAAGGAAATAACATTTATTGATCTTTAAGTGATTGTTCTTGGAATGAATGAAGTTCCTGCATTTGTGCTTTCCCTGTTTATGAACTTATGAACCTTTTCATTTCGACTGCTTCATAAATGGACATTCCAATAGAAGTGCCAATAGTTGCACTAATAGGAATGAGCAAAAGTCGAAAATGAGTGGTGTCAATTATTGAGCTTGATACCCGTATGGGAGCTGCTTTTGAATTAAAATACTTTTGTGGGTTGGTTATCATTTTATAGTGCATCAGTCAGATTCACACGTAATGGTCCAAAGAGTTAATTGTATCCACATTCATTTTGATTCAGTGATAAGGTCTACGCTCTGACTGGCATTGGCAATGCAATGGCACTTTAGGACTATTTAAGTATCTATTGTCTACAAGGCAAAAAATAAAAGTGTTTATTGTCAATTACCATGTAAAGAAATGAGTCACTCTCCACAAAATCTATCTGTCCTATATCATTAAGTCCTTTTCATGTTGTCATGATGTTACTACTTTCTTTCCATGTGAAGTGTCTATGTCTAATAACTTGCTGTTGTCTCATTTACTCTTCCTCCGCCTTCCCCTATTTCCTGTAATCTAGATTAGATCCCACTAATTCATATAAATATAACAACAACAACAACAACAACAACAAACCAAGTCTTTTTTCACTAAGTGAGGTCGGATATATGAATCAAGTAATACTAACGTATTCTATTTTTGTTCACATCTACAATTAAGTTATTAATACTCAAATCTATCTTAATAGTTTTTCTATTATTTTCTTTAATCGTCTCTTACCTCTAATTTTGAGTTATCTTCCATCTAGTCAATTTTACGTAAGGGAGCCACTAATTCATATAAATAGCACCATGATAAAAGCTGACATGTATAATTAACCAGTATTAGTTTCTTTGGTAGATACCCTCTCTCCATGGAATGAAGGTATGCATTTTTTTCCTGTTTTGTGCTCTGTTGTGCACTTCACATTTTGTTCATTATCTCTGGTTAATAATCGCAGTGCACTCATTATCATCTTTCACATATTGCTTCATGATAGTGCAGTAGGTTTCTTCTGAAGAATTTTGTTTTTTTTTTAATGTTTTCTGTGATACTTGATGGAGCACGTGTTTGAACTCAAACCTCTTACCACCCTTCCTTAGGTGTGTCGCGTGCAGAACTTTGTGGATTCATTAGACTCTCTAAAGGCAAGAAATGCTAAGTGGGCCAACCCCTTTAGCAGCGCCGGCAATGCAGTCTCAGTAACAACCCAATGGGAGACCTTCGATTCTGAAGTGCCAAGTACGAATGTTCCACCTGCACCTACAGGAGCACCCGTGCCTACACCTGCACCTGCACCCGCACCCGCACTCGCACTTACACCTGTGCCTGCACCTGCACCCACACCTGCACCTGCACCTGCGCCCCCATCTACACCCGCACCTACACATGCACCCGTGCCCACACCTGCACCCTCGCCCACACCCACACCCTCGCCCACGCCCGCACCCGCACCTGCAGTCTCACTCTTAATTTCATCTTCTACCAAGGTAACTCAAGATTGGGAGCAGTTTGATTAGTTCGGACGTTGCTCTGTGGTTGTCTTGAGAATTTATATGGAACGTCAAATATAGAGAATGTACAGCACCATATTGTTGGGCCTTGGATATTCATTTAAGGTTCAGATTTTTAGTTTGCTTTGGGTGAAAAATCTGTATGACTATTGACAAACCCACTATTTGAAACAGATTTTCGTTGCAGCATTTTTCAGTTCATATTAGTCTTTATACTTTCATTCATGATTAAGGAGGATACTTGCTGTATTTTTATTTTTTTGGTCAAAACTATGAATGTTAAAATTTCATTAAACTTTGAATAATTTGGTTTGAATTAACAAAAATAGAAGTAAACTTTCTTAATAGAAGTTTTTAAGACACAAATTCTAACAAACCACTCATAGGTACTTGCTGATATATTTTGTACTTCGGACATTTGAGGCTTTTGATGGATCATTGTATGAGTGCAATGATATGATATCAAAGGCTGACATAAAAGTCCAAAGAGACGGCGATAATCAAAGATTATTTGGAAAGTGAAGGAAGGCTGCTCATCAGGGTAATGATAAATGCACTTTGCATTTCAAAAAGAAGACAACGTGCATTGTCCCACTAGTTGACAAATAAAACCTCATATTCTCTTTCAATTTGTATCTTTATAAGATACTTATTTGATATTAAATTATTTTTAAGATGACTTTAAGTATATGTTTTGTACATCTGTTAGTGTATTTGAAATTTTAATTTCAGAATGCTTTTCTTTTTCTAACAACTCGAGATTTAACCAAATAATTTGATATGCTTTTCGTTTAGTTCATTAATAATATCCTTCAAACTCATAATTTAATCAACACAAGTCACTGCTTTTACAAGAGTCAACTGCTTTGGAGTATGGATATCGACACAAGTACATTAATTGAAGTACCTTTACTATATGCTCAACTTAACTTCCGTTAATTTATGTCTTTTTTGTTGTTATTTTTATAACTAATTTCAAGAGACAAATTTTCAGTATTCACAATACATAAATATTTTATTTAATAAATATACATTTTTAATCGTTACGTGAATTTAATTCTCTCACATATAAAAGTCATTTGGAAATTCGATATTATTGAAAACTTCTAAATTAACATGTACAAGTCGTATTGATTTATGCTTTCTTTTTTTCTTTCCATTGATTTATATTTTCATTTGTGTGATAAAATTGTCTTCAGGTTAAATTTTAAATTTTGATTACATAAAGATTTGTCGATTTGTAAATTAATTGATTTATTATAAAAGTTGAAAAAAGCCAAAATACATACTCCAACCCAAAAATTTTAATTAAAAAAAGTAGAATTAATTTTTAAGATTTGTATTGATAAAATCTAGTTCACATAAGTGGTTAAGAGAAAGTGTGAGGATTATAATTAAATTAAAAAAAATGACATATATACTATCTTTAAAATTTTTAATCCTTATGAACTCAAAATTAATTCTACTTAATTACACTACCAATTCACTCACACTGTTAGTAAAATCAAGATATATAAATAACATACAATTACAAACCCTAAAATTATATGTCAATATATGTTGACTTATGTGACTATAAATTTATGGTAACACCTCTTGCACCATTCACATAAGGTGATGCTCCAGCATTGTGAACGTCTAAGGAGCCATGCTTGGTTGGGTCATATCTCTCTCCATCACCCCAAAGTGCATAGGCTTCCTCACCGTGCACGGCATCATCGCCGATCTCGAGCTGCTCGTCCGGCATCCTCAACGGTATAAATAGTTGGATGGCAAGAAGAATGAGAGTGGTAGACACTAAATTCCATCCAGTCACAAATAGGGCCGCCACCAACTGCTTCACAAACTGAAAACCGCCGCTGCCACCATAGAAGGCACCCCTCGAGTTGGACACCGGCAGTATCAGCCGGCAGAGTTCCGGTTCCGCCAATAGACCTGTGAGGAGGCCACCCATAAGTCCTGCCACTGCGTGTGTGTGAAATACTCCTAGGGTGTCATCTACCTGCATCAAGTACATTTGCGTTCATCAAATTGTCAATAAAAAGAATCAATAATTTTCAAATTTGTCAATAAATAATTAGTAAAAAAATCTTAGTATTAAAAAAAATTGACTGGTTGGTGAGTCTAGGACCCGTCACACAGCCAATTGATGCAGGCATTACGCAAGTGGTATTATACTAAACAATTATAAGAATTTTCAAATTTGGATGCCGTTAATTGAACAAAAGTTGAGAAAAAGAGGCCATATTTTGAATAGAAAAAGATGAAAAAGAAATTATGAAAAAAATTCTGCTTATAATAGAAGTTTAAAATTCATTTGAATAATAAAAGACCTCACTTTTTAAAAAATAATTTTTTTCATAAAATTATCAAAATGATATAATAAGAACTATATGAAGTAATTCAATATGCTAATTAGTTTATAGTTGAAAAGTTGATGGTATGATAGCGATTTCTAAGGACCTAAACAGACCCAAATCTCATTCCTGAACAAAAATCTAAAGATGATATACATAAAGCTGACCAAATCTGGTAACTATCGAGAATAATAACATATATTTCAACAATCATACACATCTTCAAGACAAATAACCATCAATATATGAACAAAATTTAGATAAGCTTTTTCAATTGGTTGTTACTAAATTTTTCAATAAAAATACAATATATGAAGTTTATTTTAAGAAAAAAAGCTAATAAATGTCCTAAAAGTTATACTTAAATTTTATTCTCTATGTGTGTGTGTGTCTATATATATATATAAGTAAGAACTTATACTTCATGCAAAAAATCTAAGACGAAAAATCTTCATGCTTGCTTTATATATTATATAGGATATGTACCAACTCACCTAACATTAATTATCACAAATTTTAATTTTTTATATCTTTTTTATTAAATTTTTAAATTAAAAATTAACATAAGTATAGTTTATATAATTTATATTTTTTTTGATTAATTTTTTTAAAAAATATTTTATATATTTTATTTAAATTAAAAAATTATAGTAAAAATATACAAAATTACATATATATTAGTTTAATAAAAGAAAAGAAAAATGAAAAAGTGGTCGGAATAGCGGCGGATAAGGTGTGCGTTGGTGGGTCTATTAATTCAATGCGAAATAACTAATGAAACGCTTGTATAGGGCAAAGCAAAAGCGACGTAAACCTAAACAATTTACAATACACAATATTTGGCAAGGCAAAGAGTTAATAAAATTTTTGTAAAATAAATATTGGAGATAATAAAATGTATTGATATACTATTTTTATAAGTAAATTAATTAAAAAATTTTGAAATTATACTTTTTTTTTCTGAAAAATAAAAAAATTTTAATTTCATTTATTTTAATAAAATTATCCTTATATTTATTATTTATATAATTAAATATGTATTTAACTAATATAAAAAATATTTTTAACTTAAAATAAAATAAATTTATTATTTTTAACTTAAAATAAATAATAATAAAATATTATAATTTTTAAAAATATATTTTATAATAAATTATAATATTTTTAAAAGATTAATGAAATTATAAATTCTTTTAATCTTTTAAGAGAACAAAATGTAAGTTTTTAAAATAAAAAGAATAAAAGTGTAATTTATTTTAATTTTATTCATTCTATATGAATATTTAAGAAAGATTATATTAATTAATTAGCATAAAATTAATTGTCTAACCTTCTGGAGAAGAGTGGACTTTTTGTGAAGGATCATCATGGTCACCCATGGAATGCTTCCTGATAGCATTCCCATTACTATAGCCGCCCATGATTGCACTAGCCCTGCATTTTCCATCCAAATATGTTAAATAGTTTAGTGAAAAAAATATAAATATAAATATAATTAAAATTTATAATTATAAAAAATTATATTATATTATTTTTAATTATATCTACTTAATTGTTAATACATGACAAGTTTATATAAAATTGAATAAACTTGAGTCTATAAAAACATATTTCTTTTATTTTTACACCCACAATCTTTTAATTTATTCTCATTTAGTCAACAACAACCACAATTATAGAGCAATATTATTATTTTATTGGTGTCTTTATTATATAATAGGAGAGAGTAACAAGTTACTTAATTTTATATCTATATTTAAAATTAAACAATAAAGAGCATTAACTCTATATGAAGTCCACCTCTTTATAATAAAATTCTGTTTGAGTTTAGGAAGCAATCAGACTACTTGCTGAAGTATAATTGAAGAGAGAGGTGAGTTTCAAATAAAAATTTCTTTTGATACTTTAGAAGATCTTTATTCTTGAGTGACATTGTTTGGCTGTAACACATGAGAAATTTTATTTCTGAAAAAAATTATTTATTTTTCATCTGCATTATTTAATAACATAGATTTTCTAAAGATAAAAAAATTTCTATGGAACTAAAATAATAGTAGAAAAACTCACACAGTATCAAAGAAATTGTTAATTGAATTAGATTGAAAATAGTTATATTTTTTATTTATTATAAGGAGAAAATTTTATATTATTTATATTAAGCTAGTTACAAAAAGAAAATTATGTTAAAGATGAGTCCTAGTTAAAAATAATAATAATTCTAATATAGTTAACTATTTCTTTATCACCGACCTATTTCAATAATTTTTCTAAGAAAAAAAAATCCAAAGAAAATGCGTAAATTAATTATCTGTACCTGCTCCTGGGGTGATGCAAACAAGTCCGGTCATCATACCCTGTACAGCTCCGATCACCGAAGGCTTGCCGAAGAAGACGACGTCGAGCGACGTCCATACCAGAAGGCTTGTGGCTGCGCATATGTTCGTGTTCAACACTGCCATCGATGAGTCAATGCTCGCTGCATATGGCGCTCCACCATTAAATCCCGACCATCCCATCCATAGCAGCCCAGCTCCTGCAAGCATCAGAAGCACATTGTTCGGTGGGAACCTCTCTCTATCGCTCTTCAGCCTCGGTCCAACCTGAAATTAATCAAATCACAGACCAAGTTAATCGCTACCCAGAAATTTAAAGATCCAGATAGGTATACCCATTTAGTTTTTCTGGTGAAATTCGATTATCAAAGGGCTTGTGATATGTAAAGGGGTAGGAATTTTGTGTGTACCCAGTATGCAGCGGTGAAGCCAGCAACACCCGAGGAGAGGTGGATGACGTAGCCGCCGGAGTAATCGATGACGCCCCAGTGGTAGAGGAAGCCACCACCCCATAAGCTGAATGCCCCAACGGTGTATGAGAAAATGACCCAGAGAGGGACAAAAGCCATCCAGGCCTTGATGTTCATGCGGCCAAGAACAGAACCAGCTAGTAAGATAACTGTAATAGCAGCGAAAGTGAATTGGAAATACACAAGGGAAGCCATGGGAAAGAATGGTTCTGCTGTTGGGGTTTCTAGTGTTCCATTGTTGTGGTAGTGGGTGCTTTCTGGGACTTTGGCTCTGTCTATGAGGAACTTTTGGCCAAGAGCTGGGGCACCCTTACCCCAGAAGGGAAGGAGTTCGTCTCCAAAGGCCATCCTGTAACAAACAAGGACCCAACAGATGAGTACAGCAGCAAAGGCATAGAGAGCCATGAAAGCAGAGTTCACAGCCCATTTTTTCTTGACGATGCTGGCATACAGAATTACAAGTCCTGGCATGCTTTGGAGACCCACCAGTGTAGCTGCTGTCATCTGCCATGCGTTGTCTCCTTTGTTTAGCCAATATGGAGATGCAGGGAGTTTCTCTTGATAAGCCAAGGGATTGGCCATGGTTGCCTCAAAACTTGTGAGCTACCTCAAATCCTATCAAATTCCGAAAGAAGCTGCAAATTCAAGGAATGAAACTATAATCGCCTCTATTCTCTTTGTGCTTTGGAGGGTTGGTATATATGGATATAGGTATATTATATATATTCAAGAGGATTTGAAATGTTGGATACTGAGTTTGAAAATTTGGAAGCTTCGTGTGAACCGTGATTGAAATTTCTTTAGTAGCGATTAGAATAGGGAAGTGAGTCTGAGAATGACTTTGACTTTTAGTTGAAAATGATGTATACGGTTTAAGAATACGGTAGGAATGGGGAATGTCACACAGGATACTCATGTTTCACCCGTGTGAAAGGGTGTGGGAAGTTGCTGTGATAGGTGGGTTGGAACTTGGTGATGAGGAAGAGAATAGAAAATTAGAATTATATAATCTCTGCATACCTCATCGCCCACATACAAGGGGTTGTCTGAGCCTGTCTCTGATTCACGTTTGTTACCTGGGGTTCCGTACAGAAGTAGCTGAAAGTGAAATTATAATTATTTAAATTAGTTTCTTGTATAGAAAATTAAGACTAACTTAGTCATAAATAGATAAGTAGTAGTTCCGTAACATGTTTACCTGTCAATTTATAGTTGGTTTAACCTATCATTTTTTTATGAACTGTCTCTACCTTTTTTTTTTTTGGCCTGATATGAATTGTCTCTACTTAAGTATCTATTTTCTTACTATATATATATATATTTGTGTGAGCCTAAGCATAATTACTATATTGGAGTGCATGATTATTAAAGTTTGGATCTTCTGAACTTGTTTAGGAAGTTGATGATGTAGGGAAGGGAAGCTTGGATCTAAGTAGCCTAAGCAAACACTTACATGGGAGTAGACAGAGACAAAATAAAATTTTATGTCGTGATTAATATTTATATGTTTTTTGTTATAATTATCAATATTCAAAAATTTACTGAATTGTGACTAATATAACTTGGTATGACTCCTATTTTTTCAGTGTTGGCCATTTAATCACAATTGGTCATATGGCGTCTGGCTAGGGACATAAATGTACTATGTCATGGCCCTACATATTCAACATGTAGTTCAATTCGGTTACCCTGAATAATGGTGAACATTGAGCTTGGGGAACTATGTCAAAAGTTCATTAAAACTGCATTTATAACATTGCCTTTATACGCAGATGGAAAGGTATGGTTAGGTTTCATATATATATATAAATTCATATGGGGGTCAACTAGTGATCAGCAGAATGAAATTACAAGTCCATTAGTTATGGGCCTTCCAAAAATTCATAGAGCAAAATACCATTGTAGAACAAATATGATAATAACTATAAATCTAAATTTAACTTTGCAGGAATTAGGTTTAAAACTTGAGTTGCAATGAACACTGTAACTTTATAATTTTACTCTATAGCTTTCCATTTTACATAGCTTCAAGGGGGGACAACTTTGCATTTTATAAATGCATAAATGTTAAAAGGAACTATGGGCCATGTCCTACCTTAGTACTGTTAAGGAAATCAATATTGGTATGGGTCTTCGTGGTAATCACCCTGGGAGTTTCGGCCCTTACTTTTGGGCCACCAGCCGACTGCACTTAAATGGTGAAGAAACATGAATGAGCATTCTTTACCAAAAAAAAAAGAATGAGCATTAGTGAATGAGAATTTCAAATTTTCAAAAAATTATAAAGTAAATAATTGTTTTAATCCTTAAAAGATGAACTTCATCTCAATTTAGTCCTTAAAAAATTAAAATCTTAAATTTAATATTTGAAAAATATACTTCATCTCAATTTTATCCTTAAAAAATAAAAATCAGCAATTTTATTCCTAAAAAGATATATTGAATTTAATGTCAATAATAACATATTAATGGGATTATTTATATAGCACTGTTTCAATTTGGTTGATTTTAGTTTTCAGGAATCAAAATGATGCCTTTCACTAGTACAAACTAAATGGAAACAGTGTCATATAAGTAGTTTCATTAACATTTTATTACTGACACTAGCATAGGAACTCACAATGCATCTTTAAAGGATGAAATTGATGATTTTTATCTTTCAAACACTACATTGAGACAAAATATATATTTTAGATATTAAAATAATAATTTACTTAAAACTATATTTATTATCTGTATTTACTATGTTGCTGAGTATTCTTTTATAGGCTGTGTATATATATATTGTAAGTAATTAAATGAAAATTTATAATTATGTGACAATTATTTATTTCATGTTTCTTATCTATAGTAACAGATTGTCTTTTACTTGAGTCATTTTCAAAGTTAAAAGATTTCAGTTAGAGCCTAATAATAATAATTAAAAAAAAAAGCTACATGTCCCACAACCTCATTATCTTTAAGATGAAGAAACAATCATTGAGATGGGATGGAAGCAACATGTGGGAAAACAAACATTGTCATTAGTTGTAATGTAGTATTCTCGTGATAGAATTGCAGAGGACAATGAATGTAGCCTCAGCCTCTGAATCAATCATGTCACTATGCTACCAATCTTACATTCTCACTTCTTTCTTCACCCTGTTAGTGTTTAAGAAGGATGTGGATTATTATTACTATAAGAATCAGCAGACAGGAAAAATAGGAACAAAATGACAAACTAATATGAAAATGAAACTAAAGGTAGAGGACAAACAAGGATTTAGGAGGATCCTAAGCCAATTGGCAATGATACACAATAATTCTCAATGATCATTCACTTTTCGTCGCACCAGTAATGTTATTTGTCTGATCTCTAGTAGGAAGGAAAACAATGACTACAACTGTAAAAACCTTTATATATGCCAAAATAAAATATAGATAGAAGGACTCTCATGAAAAATTATTTTTAAAGAAAAATGGGCAAGGCTATCAACATGAATTACTATTTATTGAATCTTTTGTGTTCGAACTTTGACAATTGATGAATACAATTAACAGAGTATATTCACAGAACTGGCTCTGGCATTCCCTTCTCTTCATTCACATGATGAAGTACTTGAACCATTTTTTGAGTGTGACTATACCTCAAAATATATATATATATATATATATATATGAGATGTCCCATTGTCAGTCCTAAGAAGTGAACAAGAGGACCTCATGCAAGCCAAAACCCTCATGCAAATACTTATCTCCTAAAGTAAAGGACACATGGTGACACAGACAACAAATTCTGGACCTACTTTCATGTCCAAGCTTTCCCTTTGTCCCCTTTCAAGCCCTCTCTTTCCCTTGTCAGTTTCAATACGACCATCATGTCTATCGTCGTTTAAAGACTACAAACACCCTCAATTCCCTTCATCTTCTTCATCTTTCACCTCAACCCCTTTTCTTCAGAGCAAGAAACCAAAGTCTCAAGTTATAATAATGTCTCTGTCAGGCTCCATAGTCCCAAGTGATTCTGCAAATGGGAGTGAAGTGAAATTCTCAAGCGACCCCAAATTTGCCCTGCATGGTGAGATTTTGCTTCTGGTTCTTGTCCTGTTCTTCGCCCTCTTTCTTCTCATTATTTCTCTGGTTTTCCACTTTAAGCGAGTACGTAGCCAATACTCACAAAATGATGCCTCAAAATGGGACGCTTAGATCAAGAAATTCTTTAGTAAATTTCATTTCTTTAAGATTTGCAGATCTCACATCAAGCATACATAAATATGCAAGCACATTTTATGTCAAATATATTTTTCAGTGAGATCTACCTTGTAACATGTTTGTGTATATTTTCATTTGAGATTTTGATCAGAAATTTTCTTTTTAGTAGATTTGATCTATAAATAATGAGTAGATTATTTAAGAGATATGTCTATGATTTGAGTTGTGGAGCATATGATACTATTACTGTAATATGTAATTGGCTAAGTCTGCTACTTCCACTGCCATTGGCGACAGTATAATGGATAATTCTTCATCAAGATTTTGAAGTAATTTCAGCTGTTTTTGCTACTCTCTCTTGTTTCTGGCCAGAGTACGTTAGCTTTAAGGGAGAAAAAATTATGAGAAAATGTCAAAAGAAGAAAAAATAACATGTATTTTAGTATAGATCAAGTTCACTAGTTATGATATCTAAGTAATATTTTGTAAGATTAAAGTGGATCTATGAAATCATTTTTATTTAGTAAGAATTTTTTATTCAAATTGGGGATAGTATGTGGCCAAAAATCGTGGCCTTAACCTAGCGGCGCTTCAAGAGCTGTGGGGTGTCGTTGGGCTTGGCTAGCAAGCTAGTCCACTTTTTTTAAAAAAATATATATATATTTTTGTAATTTCATATAATTTTTTAATGAAAAATAGATTATGGATTTAAGATTTTTTTTTTTTACTTCAATATAATGGCTAGAGTCTCAGTTTTATAAATTAGTGAGAAACTTCAATTGTCCAAACTATGACATCAGTGTCAATGTCATATTTTTATTTTTATTTTTAAAATAGCCTCCGAAATTCTTGGAGACAAGGGCCAAAATGTTGTTTAGACTCCAACTTATTATGCAAGGCCAAAAAGTCTAGATTTAGACTCTTTGAGTATTGGGATAAGTAAATGTTATGAATTGAAATAATTATATGCGTATTTAGACAAAAGATGCTCGTGAATGAGAACTAATAGTGTAATGAATGGAAACTATAAGAAAGGTCAAATCCAACTAAATCAAATCAAATTCTAAACCACTTAATCTAACTAATTAAATCTCAAATGTTGTTATATGTATAATGCATGTTAATGGACCAGCCATTCAAAAAATTAAAAGCAAAAATAGTGACACATCTATTTATTCTTCAATATATATATATATATAACTGTCATTCTAATTTTATGGGAAGTTTCCGAAGGAGGAAAAAAAAAAGTTTACAACTATCCACATTATAGTTGATTCGAAATGTAATACATATGTGAATGGAGCTGTTATTTAAAAAAAAAATCAAATTTTTTGAGTATTATTACATAAGTGAATTAAACTTATGAGTAAACACTATATATATATAGAGAGAGAGAGACACAAGCGCGCGCGCGCGCGCACAAACTGGTAATATCGTCGTACCACTAAGAGACAGGAAGGAAATGTAAATGTCAGAAACATATAGGAGGATCATGGTTGTAAATTAATTTAATTAATGCATTATTATTTTGGACAAGTACCTTAAGATCTCACTTAAAATTTGTCTCATATATTCATATAGTCAGATTCAGAGTACTAGCCGTAATATTCCCTTGCTTCTTGAAATTAGAGGATGAATATTATTGAGAGAACAGAGAGAGTGATAGATCCAAATCAAGATCAATTTCTGAAGCCTTCTTCCTCTTCAATGTCTTCTTCTCTGAATGATTTGTTAGCTGATCATGATCATCTTTTGGTAATTCATGGATTTTACTTGTTGATTGTTCTTCACCAAAATTTGAAGCATCCTTTTGAAAATTTCTTTGAGTCCAGTTGACCATGCTATAAAATCCAGCTTCAGATTCATCCATTGAACCCAAACAAGCATCGCCATATCCATTATGTCTGTTAAAGAAAAAGAAAAATTTTCAATTATTTCATGGAGAAACTCTGTAGACTAGACTAACAGTTTTATCCCTAAATTTTAGGTCTATTTATTGGTTACTTTCTGAAAATTAACAATTTCATATTGCACATAATTAATCCTTCTAACATTTCTAAATCAATTGACAAGAGGACTAACTTAATGTAAATTTATTATTTTCAAGAATTAACTGGTATGCTGACTAATTTTAGGACTAAAACCAAACATGTCTAATAATTCATGATCAAATTGTTATTTTACTCTATTTTATAACTTGGGATAATTCTGTACCTGCGAAAGGTATAACTTTGGCTTGGATTATAGCCTTGAAGCATGGGAATTTGGCTAAGGTTATAGATATTTTTGTCTCCACTTTCTACTAGATGCCTAGGATCAGCAAATACTGAAAAAAAAAATAGAAGTTATTTTCAGTTGAAAATTGTAATTAATTAATCACACTTATGCAATTTAAAATCTTCTTGTGCATTATATACCTAGGTTTGGGTCATCTACCTTCTTGCTCCTATACATCTGACAAAAGAGAAAGAAGAGAAGCAAAAATAAATAAATAAAAATAAACCAAATTGCTTGACAATTTGCAATAAAAATAAATAAACAAAAATAAAAGTTCAGGTTCCGATTATGTCTATATCTATATGTATGAATTATTTACCTGTAAATGACTCTTAACATGTGAAATACTTAAGCCTTTGATATTCATCAATTGAAGAACCATCTTTGGTGTGGCTCCTATATATATTCATAACATTAGATAATTAAGAATAATTTGAGAGTAAAATTTTGAATACTTCAAGTTATTTAATTTCACTATTAATTAAAATTAACATCCCAAAAGGTAAGCAATTAAGTTAAAGAACTTACTCTCGTGTCCTCCAAGTCTCTGAACGGCGAGAACAAAGCGAAAGTGAAGATCCGGCGTCCACCGGAGCCGGGGAAGCTTGGATCTAACATAAGGCCTTACCAATGGCTTCTTCTCTTCATTCTCTTCCACTGTGCTGTTGCTAGAGCTTCCTCCATCAATATTACTATTTTTATTATTCAACTTGCTTTCAAACTCTTCTTCACTGCCGTTAGAACGAATAATACTTGTCTTAGAACATTTGGAGCCAAGACTTTCTTCCATCTTCACACACACACACACACACACACACATATATATATATATATATAGCTTTAGCTTCTTGGAGATTTTGAATTAGAATTGAAGGTAAGAGAGAGAATCAAACCACTAATGACTGAAGGAAATAATTTGAGAGAGATGAGTAGGGTATACACAAATTAATTTTGTGTAAAAATAAACGAAAACCCTAGATCGATCTTTCTTGCTTTTTTGCTAAGATCTTGACTTAGAATTTGAGAGAGACCTGCACCTTCTATATCTTCTTCTCAGTCTCTCTCTTTCTGATCAGTGTGAACAGAAAAAAAAAAAAAATTTGATTTCATATATGGTAAGCATATTTTTTATGTGTGTTTGTGTTTTAAATATAATACGCATGGGCTGCCATGGAATGCAAGGAATATATATACTTAATTATATATTTCATTTGAATCCAAATAACTATATATATATATATATATATATATATATATATACACACATATATATAATTTAATGGTCAGTCGTAGAGTAATATTTTATAATTATGATTTGGACTATACGTACGTAAAATAAAATAATAGATGTAGAAATTTGATTAATTTGATTCTATCTCACCATCGATAAGAATTCAACATTAACCAGTTCTGGTCATTCCCTAGAATTCCGGGGTTTTGGGTGTGTGTGTGTATATATATATATATGTATGTATGTATGTATGTATGTATGAAGTTAAACTAAGTTATTTTTGTCCATTTACTAGGCTTCCCTTCATATAGACTTTTTTATTTTTTATTATTTCATGGATCTATCATATATATATAAAAGTAATAATGCTACAACTTCAAATTACAGCAAGAAAAGTGTAAAAATTTTGCAAGTGTAACTTTCATATTTTTGTGTCATTATATTTTGGATGTTATTACTCTACATTAATTCCCTATTTTAAATGTAAGAGCAGCCTGTGGAGGTTTATAGTGTAAAACTTTTTTGTATGTTAAATGGTAAAGTTGTTGGATATATTGGATAGCTCATTTACTATTTTATTATAAAATAATTTCTATAATAATTTAAAATTTAGTGATATAAAATAAATAATTGAGATATCTATTTATTTATTATTGAATATCAATAAAATGGATGGGATGGGACGAAGTATATACGTTTGTGCTGTCTGTGATATAAGGTTGGTTGAGGGGCTTCCCTATGTGCCACGTCCACCAATTAATTACATTATTAATTTTCTAAACTCTGTTTTTTGTCTAATTTTTTTAATTTTTATATTAATTTCATTTTGTTTTGTTCAAATTTTAATAAGTGAGATACTGCAGAGAGAGAAAATGCATGCATGCATGATGTAACGTGATGTACTGATATGATGATATCCTTTAATCAAAAAATTAAAGACAAGTAATTAAGTCAAAGCAAAATTAATTTGTTTTCACTTTCTGTCAATCATGGCCTTCTTGCCATTAATTAATTTGCACTATATTCTAATTCTGCTATAAATATATTTACTAAAAAAAATCATATTGAATATTCCTGCTTGTAGTTGTTGGGTTTCTTGAACATTTATTATCTAAGCAAGCTTTGCTGGCTGCAGTAACTTGTGTAACTTACTGGGGAAGGTCTTTCTGGTTAAGAGCTCCCAAGTCTTTAATTTTTTTTTAAACAAATATACTAACAATTTTCTAAAAATTTGTTTAAATTATTCTTACTACTTATTTAGTTTAAACAATTATATTCACCTCCCTTTTAATTTATTTTTATCAAAGAAAATAAAATATATGTGACTGTAATTTTATTTTAATTTAATATATAAACACTAATTAATTTTAATATGAAATAATTAATGTAACAATAAAAATAATTATATAATTTTAATTATTATTTTGGAATGAATACATATTGTATAAAATGTGAACTTCATTAACTGAAACATATATAAAAATAGATATTTATATAACATTATATCAAACTTTAGGAATAATAAATGTAATTTTATCAAATCTTAATGGAGGCTAGTGTATTTTATTTTATTTTTTGTTATTAAAGAAAACCATATGGTTGATCTTTTTGTAACAGAAATACATGGATAACAATTTTTTTATTAATTAATAAGTTTTAAGAGAAATTAATCTATAATAACTTATCAATATTAATAATTAAAGGAATTTATTTAAAAATAAATCTAGTATATGTCATCATCAATAGATGTACATATATATTACCCATGTTTATTCAAAGAGCTTAACTTAATTAGTAAGAAAAAAATAATATTTTTGTTCATGATCAATATGATGAAGTATCTGTACTATTAACCCTAACAAAATTGAAGAAATAACCTTAAATGTAGTAAAAATAAAATAAAAACAATTGCATTACAAATTTACGTTTATATATATGAAAAAAGTGGTACAATACATTGGCTTTGTTTGTTGCATGACTATTTAACGGTCAAATTGCTAGTGAAGAAAAGATTCACCAAAGCTAGGACAACTAATGTACTGTATTATTGTATGGTTTTTTCTTTGGGTTTATAATTTTTAATTATAATACGATCGAGGATATATTAATTAATTAGAGTACCTTAGCCTATAAATACGGATCTAAACCTTATTAATTATTATCACTACTATCATTTTGTGAGAATGAGGATGTCTGTCGTTTTATCTCCAGTCTTCAGCAAAATTATATACAAATCAATTAAAAATTTAAAAGAAATCTCTCACCAAATGTATATATATTTGGTTTATTCAATATATTCTATGTACATATTATTCCTCCATGCATGCATACCACTAGCCAATTATATATATATCATATTATACTTATCACTTTTAAATATATATATATATATATATATTGGTACATGCATGATACCTAGCTATTATATAGGTGCCAATATCATAATTAATTTTCTAAAAAAATAGGATATATTATAAATGTACGGATTCTTTATTAAATTAAATGATAAGTTAATCAATGGTTAGATTTAATATATATTTTTTATTATTTCAATCAAACGAGGATGATGCAATAAACTTTTCAATTCTAGAATAGAGACAAATTTGGTGCATCCAATTGGGTAAAAATTCACCATATAATTAGAAAGAAAATACTATAGAGTTGATGATTGTATGTGAGAAGTGAGGACCCATTACGTTGAAACTTCACTTTATATTAAAAAAAAAAAACTCAATTTCTTTGCATCTTAATTATTTAGTGAGCTATAGGTCTGACAATATTACAAAAATAGCCAGCTTTATTTTATATATATGATTTTTGTTGATGAATTAATTTTTCGTACAACTTAAATATTGATTACTTTACATAATTTATTAATCATGGAATTGGAATTGTCTCTGTTTATTTCTACATGAAAAAAAATATTTTTTAAATTAAAATTTGGCCTGAGAAAAGAATAATATACATGACCTTGCATATGCTTGATAAGATATAATTATGAACATGACGAAAGATTGTATATATTAGTTTCAACAGTGTTTATACGTGGATTAAAAGTATTATAATTATAAACAACATGACCAAGTGTTCATGAGTATACAATGTAGTTCTATCAAGAAATAAAAACTATTATATCTTCTTTAATTTCAACTTAAGTAATTATTTTTTTTTGGTACAAGTAACTAATAAATTTCAGGAAAGCGTACAGTGACAAAATTCTATTCACATCAAACTTGCCACATATATGTGCTGCAATATGAAAATTATTTTTTCTGTCATTGTCAACACCCACCTCTATATACACACACACACTTAATAATTTCACAATTTTTAAGTCCCTAACAATGAGTTCATTAAAATAAAGTCCAGTCACAATCATCACTCGAAATAGTAAGAAATCGGTATAACTACAACTAACCATTTGTTAAGGATGACAATACTTAATTAATTAATTAAATCTCTATTGTAGAACAGAAACAGACTCAATTACATATAGTAATATATGGCCATTAAAAAAAAAAGACAATGACAAAAGAGGAAATATACTATATAATTCAAAATAGAAAAAATCTCGTTAATCTATTTATATAAATTGGATTGGGTATAATGTTAATTTTTTCTTTTAATTTTTTGTAACATATTATTTTTCCAAATGAGAGAAGCTTTTGGTATAGGGTCGAACTATATTTACAAAGTTCAAAGTAATCTGTAATTTTTTTTTAAAAAATTCTTGATATTTTCATAGATGCCTACCCACCCTTACATTATATAGATCCAAGAAACTGATAATTATTTATAACAATCATATTTTTTGTAGTGATCCTCTTCTCAATATGATGGTCAATTGTGGCGACTACCTAGAAAAAAAATAATATTATATATATTGAAAAAAAAAAAAAATAACATAAAATAACACATTGAAGAATGAAGAAAATCCTTAGTTATACAAAATAACACTTGACCTAGTTAATTGTGTGGAATTTTGACCCATTTAGAGGTGATGCAACCCCAATGTATAATTTATAGAGTAACTTTTTTAAAGTTTAGAAAAATTATATTTATTTTTTTTTAATTTTAAAAATTACAACTCATGCAATATTTTTGAGATTTTATATAATATTACATCAATTTTTCATTTAATTTATTTTCTTTCAATTAAATTAAAAATTTGCATAAATACTGTATTATTCTCTACAATAAATTAGAAGAAAATTAAATATAGTTTTTTAATTAAAAAATGATAAATATAAATTTAACTAGATTTTTTTTTAAAAAAAAAACGTGTAATTTACTCTGATCTATATATAAAATTATTTTTTGTTAATTTTCTAAGAGTAGACCTTGGATTTGGGCTAGAGCTACATTTGCCCCTCCACCCCTCACCAAATAATAAAGAAATATAAATGTAAGCTTCAAATTAAACATAAAATTTTGTAAATAGCATTGTTATTATTATTATTAGCAACATTATTTTTCTGTTGATGATGGGCTTTAATGAGCCCAATGTTATGGGCCAAAGGTTGTTTCAAGTGTTTCTAACATCTCCACGGCCTGCAAGTCCAACTGAACATAAAAAGTTGTTAAGAAAAAAAAAAGGAATGTTTTATTTTTCAAAAAAAAACTTAAAATATATTATCAATGAATTAATTAAAATCGATTTTTATGTTTGATTGTTAATAATAATTTACATTAACTTTGCACTTTCTATCATGGTTCACACTTTACGTAGTTGTGTTAAAGAGAAATTCATTGAAAAGTTACATATATAACACGTGTTTACATTTTTTCTAAGGCAAAGCGATAGTGAAGCAATTTTGTACAATTTCTTTTATTTTTCTTAGAGGATACAATGTATATGTAATTTTCAAATTTTCTTTTCTAAAAAGTGTAATTTAATTCCTTTTTTTTTTAACATCAATCCAAAATTTTGTCATTGGAGGGACAAGTAAGTGAAAGTTCTTTGTGGCCATTCAAAAACTCCCAAATGAAAAATCTATTTTGTCCCTGTTAGTAAAAATAAAATAAAATAAACTCGATTTTTTTAAAAAATAATAATAATTTCAATTGGTGCACTTGTAATGTTAGGTTTTCTCTTGGTACTAAAATCAAATAGATGTGAAGGCCAATATGTCTATACATGCAAGTAGCAACACTGTGAAGTCGCTACCATTTGAGCTGGCAGGATAAGAAGAACGTGCAAACAATTATTTTTTTAATAAAAAAAATGAATTATTGGATCTTTAAAAATGGATAATGAATTTAATGGTACGTACAATCCGTGCTAATATTGACGGACACACTTCAATGCTGTCTTGAAATGTTCGTGTTCTAGATTTTTTTAAAATAAATTTATGTGCTAAATTCTGAATATGTTTAAATAATGCTTGGTGCTATGTTCCTTTCTTAGATGTAGACCTTAATTTATTATCAATATTATGGAATTAGAGAATGTGACATTGTCTCTCCCATTGAGTTGTTGACAACTAGATAAATATATATGCACTCTAGCTATATTTATCTTTTAAAAAAATAATTATCCAATATTGAAGGCACCAAGAAATTTCTCTTTCTCTCACTCATAAACACTTTAGGTGTTTGTTGGGAAATATATATATATATATAAATAGCGTTGATTAAAGAATTATTAAACAATACATTAAAGTAAAGAACAACTAAAATTTAGATTTATAGTTTGGTATTGAATTATACATAATTTTTTAATATGAAATGATTTACAATAATTTCAAATGTTGTTAATATTTAAAGATATTTTAATAATTTGTTCACCAACTTTGACTTTTGTTTTTGGTGCAGAAACTTGACTTTTTAATTGGCTTCCAACGAAAGATCAACGTATATCACTTAACGACCTACTTTTTTAAACTCGTGAAACAATTAATATGAAAATAAAAAATTTTCTAAATAATATTATTAAAGTATTAATTATTTTTTAATTAATTGATAGAGTATTTAATAGTTCTTAATTTTAATAAGTCTATAATATTCACTTTTTTTATTATTTAAAAATTTTATTAATCAATATAAATTTTTCTATCAAGAGTATTGGATACCAAAATCTTAAAAATAAATATAAAAATAAGGTAACCTTCTGAATATTCAGCTTTTGCAGCTTAAGAATTTGTGTAATTGTACACATGCCCATATGATTTGGTGGAAAGACATCACTTCATTGAAATATCTGTCATTATTATCACTCTCAATTTTTTTAAATAAATTTTGTACTTAAACTTTATAGCAATCAAACCTAAAAATAAAAGGGAAATACTAAATTATTGATACTAATTGGATGTATAAATGTGCCTTTTAATTTTCTAAAAATAATTTGAACAAAATCTTACAATATTATAATAATTAAAAAAAATATAAATGGGTTGAAATCATTGCGCTTTAATTTACTAAAATTTTGCCATCAAATTTCTCACTTATTTTTTAACAAAAAAAAGTATCATTATATTTATGTTATTTGTAAATAACCTCTTAAACTTTTAAAATTATAAATTAGGTCTCTTAAACAGCATTGTTTCTTATTTTTATTCCAATGATAATAGAAAACATGACTACAATATGTTTGTTATGATTTAAGAGATGTTGTCATAATTTTTTAAGGAAACATTTTCTTTAACCTAATAAATCAATAAAATAGAATTATCTAAGCACTTTTTATGCTTAAATATTAAGTAAACTTGTTAGTAGATAGCTTATTTGCCTTTTTTTAAAAAAAAAAAAATTAGTTAGTTAGGTCTAGTTAGTTTTGTCTTTTGTAAATCTAAACAGTATAAAATCAAGTAAGAAAATTAGAGATATTTGATATTATTTTGAATATAAAAATTAATTTAAAGAGATATAAATAGAGAGAAAATTGAGAATTTTTTATGAAACTAGACAAACATTAAACTTTGATACTCAAACAAATAAATCATTTGCTATTTTAGACTCTCTCCATGTTAAAATAAATATATATGAACTATACTTTTCAATGCATTAGTTTTTTACTTTAAGTTATGAGAAGTTTGAAATGATTATTACCAGTAAATTAAAATTTAAAAAAGTTAATTCCATAAATTTAAAGAGAATGTGGGCCATAGTATTGGGCTTGGGGCCCAAGTTAGTGGGTTGCAAAAGTAGATTTGGAAGAGAATTTATAAGGAATCATGTGGAGAGAGAATAGATACGAAGCAATAAGTCAAGATCACGTAAAATACGGATATATCTTTAATATTTCAGAAATATTAAAAAATTTATTATTATTATTACTTTTTTTAATACATAGTTTAATTTGCTTTAAATTTAATTGAATTACTCTTGTACTTTCTATAATTTTATCTAATTTTAAATTATCTCATTATAATTTAAAAATTTATAATTAAATATTTAGAATTGTTAACAAATTTTTAACATCATCTTTTTTGTTATTTTTTTAAAAATATATTAGCTTTTGTTAATATTATCACTTTTCAACATATATTATTTTAATATTATAAATAGTAATTTATGTTAAAAATAATAAATAATTATTTAAAAATAAGTTACATATCTAATAGGAAAATAAAAATTTATGTTTAATAATACAAGTAAATTAATTTAAATTAAATAAGTTTTTAAAATAAAAATTATATGTAATTAGTAATTAAAAATTAATTAAAAAATTTATTAAATTATAAAAAATTAAATATAAATTCTTAAATTAATCACAAGAATAATTGAATTTTTATTATTTAAAAATAAAAAAAGAGTTGAGTTTGAGTACAAAATGGGTGTAGTATTATTATCTATGTTTAGTGTTGTGCGCGCTATTTTTCTGATTTTTTTTATTTATTTTACATTAAAATAATACGTTTTACATCAACTTTAGACTAGAATAGAAAGACATCGCAGACAATAGCAAGCATTGAGATCACCGAATCCATCCTCGTTTGAGTGAGAAGGGAGACCCACGAACCATGTCACCCATTCCTTGATCTGGAATCTTGTCTCTCATGGGATCAAACAAATACAAGCGTGTGAGTGATATACAGATAAGTGCTGCCTGCACGTAGTTATATTTAAACTACTATGCGTCATTTCATCACCCATTTCTTCATTCCCACGCGCTTTCAGAGCGTTTGAGGTACAATGCTAGATAGTGACCTTACATATCCAATTTGACCTTTCCCTTGAAATTAAAGTTCAGTTGTAGTTGATCACTTGGTCAGACCTTTTACTTTGTCTTATGTGAAAAAGACAAAATATGTTTAAGGTCTTTAAATTTTACGTTATTTTTTAGTTTTATCTTATTAATTTTATTTTTAAAATTTTAAATTATAATTAATGTTATCTTATAATTTAAATAATTAACATAACATTTAATGTATATCTTTTTATTAATTTAATACTCTATTTATATATTTATTATTAAATATATTCTTAAAATTTATAAATATTATTAATTTTATTTTTAAAATTTATTAATACTGTCAAATATATATCAAACATTTTTAAATAACTTATAATTTTTTAATAACTTTATTTATCAATATTATACTTCTCTCACCAATTTATAAAATCACCGGCATATATTAAAGTTAGTTCTTTAAGAAGTTTTTTTTATGGTAAACTTCAATAATAAACAAGTCTGACTAAATATAAAATAAAAGAGTTTAGATTATAAGGTATTATTTTATAACAACATATACATATATGATTTCATTGACAAGAAACCATAACTTATACAAAAAAAAAATTCATCGATTATCAACTTATCATAAAACATTTAGGTTCACATAGAAAAAATTTATTATATATGAAGTCATTGATGAATATAACAATTCATTAATATTATTATATAATAACAATGTTATGTTATGATTTAAGGAGAAAAAAATTTAATATTTTATATATCTTTTATACTTTTACCTTTTGACTTTAATGATAAAAAAAAATTTAACGACTTCAATGATAAATTTTAAAATGATAGACTTCAACGATGACCTCATTATCGATGGATTCAATCCACCGTGATTTCAACAAAATTAATAAATTTATTTTCAAAAAAGACTGTTTAGTAATGTGACAGCTTAATAATATGTAAATAAATATATTATTTTGTTTACTTATATGATATTATTTCATAATTTGATGTGGCTTTAAATTATAACGTGTATATAGTCAACAAAAATATACAAGTCAAATGTCACATCATTTATTTAAAAATTATAAATTGTTTGAAAGAGTTAGAGACATATTTGATAATATTCATAAACTTTAAGAATAAATTTAATAGTATTTATAAATTTTAAAGATATATTTAATAATAAATATATAAATAAAATATTGAGTTAATAAAAATATATATGTTAAAAATTATATCAATTATTTTTATTAATAATTTAAATAATATTAAGTTATAAAATAAAATTAATTATAATTTAAAATTTTATAAATAAAATTAATAATAAAAAATTTTATAAATAAAATAAAAAATTAATATAAAATTTAAAAATATAAAAGGTAGTTTTATTATATTATCCCACTAAAAATTTAGTTGACTCATTTAGTGGAGGGACCACGAGCATGATTAATTGAAGTTTAGTGAAGGTAAGCAGGAAAAAAGCTAATGATGAATCCAATTAAAAAGTGATAGACAACAATCATGGATAATAAATCACCCAAATAATTAGATTCACTTTAATCACACGCGCTTGCCTCAATGCCTTGCTTGCTTAAAGCCAGCGAAGGGAAATATATGAATATCATTTTCTCCACTAGGTCCGGGGGTTGCGGGTCAGCAAATTGGAGAGAGACAAACTGCAAATTATTAACAATAATGGGGTTACTGTAAGATTTGAAGGACATGGCGAAAAACATGGACCGTTTTTCGTTGGTGTATTTTTTTGCAGTTTTGCACACACGACACAACACTAAGGAAGAAGACGAATACTGTAATTAATTTACCAACCTTATTGCCAGCAAGTGTAATATTATTAATTGATTAAAGTAATAATATCCTTCTCTCTCTCTCTCTCTCTCTCTCTCTGTAGATAGAATGGGGAAGAACTATACGAAGACGCGTAAAATTTAGCAAAACCTCACAAAGATGAGAAATTTGTACATTTGGATTATTGAGCAGCAAAAATCAGAGAAAGAGAGAGAAAACGAGAGTGGCCGTTTCAACGGCCACCTCCACCTCTACTTCAACATCTAGTTGGCTACTTCTCCTTCTTTCATTCTTTCAGTCATTGTTATTTCGTCCTACATCCCAATTTTGTGCTTTCTCTTTTGGTCTGTTTTCTCGGAAAATCGAAAAGAGAAATCTGGGTTAACCGATCTCTTGGAGAAATCTACCGTTTTGTTGTAAATTGTAATATCCAATTTGCCCGCGTCTTCCCTATTTTCTTAATTGAACGGTGTTTGCACCGCCCATTGAATTTGAAACGATAAGTAAATTAGGTTTTCGATTTTTTCAATGTCTCAATCTTAGGAGTTTGAATTTTTTGAAGGGTTGAGCTGTTGAACTAAACAATTTTGGAGAAGGAAAGAAGATGCAGCATAATATCTTCACCACAATGCGTAGTTTGAAGATAATGGATGGGTGTAAGGGCACTCAGATCTATGCTGTCAGTGATGCTCCGGCCGGCGGAGACAAGCTTATGCAGCATCTTCACGACCAAGTCAGAGCTCAATCCATTCGGTCCAAATCGATACGGATTTTGAATCCGACAGCAAGTTCCGACGTTGTCGGCCAGGGCTTCCTCCCTTATGGATTACCAAGGACCGATCTTCTAGAACCGAAAATCGAACCTTCTCTCAAACCCATTGATTTTCTGGAATCACTCGCCGATATATATCGAAGAATCGAGACTTGCCCTCAATTCGAGAAATCCAAGGTGTATTTAGAGCAATGCGCGATCTTTCGTGGGTTGTCGGATCCGAAGTTGTTCCGGCAAAGCCTCCGGTCAGCTAGACAGCACGCAGTTGATGTGCATTCGAAGGTTGTGTTGGCTTCGTGGTTAAGGTACGAAAGAAGAGAGGATGAGCTTATTGGATCATCTGCAATGAGTTGTTGCGGACGAAACATAGAGTGTCCCAAAGCGACATTACAATCTGGGTATGACCCTGAACTAGTATTCGATCCTTGTATGTGTTCTTCTCGTGGTCCTCGTTCTCCTCGAGAGGATGTTGATAATGGGATTTTGACGGATGATGAGGAATGTTCAACTTCTGAGGAAGATAATGGAGATATGTCGTTTATCATTGGAGACACTGAGATTAGGTGTAGAAGGTGCAATATCTCCTCTCTTTCAAGGCCCTTCAAGACGATGTTGTATGGTGGCTTCACAGAGTCAAGAAGAGAGAAGATAAATTTCTCACAGAATGGGATTTCTGCAGAGGCAATGAGGGCTGCTGAGATATTCAGTAGAACAAAAAGATTAAGTCAGTTTCCCCCAAACATCGTTCTGGAGCTTCTCTCCTTGGCAAACAAGTTCTGTTGTGAGGAGATGAAGTCTGCTTGTGATGCCCATTTAGCTTCTCTGATTTGTGATATCGATGATGCACTGTTGCTTATTGAATATGGATTGGAAGAGACTTCGTATCTACTAGTTGCAGCTTGCTTGCAGGTGTTTCTTAGAGAACTTCCTAGTTCCATGAATAGTCCGAAAGTTTTGAGAATATTTTCTAGCCCAGAGGGCAGGGATAGATTGGCTATGGCAGGGCATGCATCTTTTATGTTGTATTATTTCTTATGTCAGGTTGCAATGGAGGAGGAGATGAAGTCAAACAAAACAGTCATGCTTCTAGAGAGGTTAGTAGATTGTGCAGTAGAAGGTTGGGAGAAGCAACTTGCATTTCATCAATTAGGTATTGTTATGCTTGAGAGAAATGAATATAAAGATGCGAAAGGATCGTTTCAAAAAGCAACGGAGGTAGGACATGTTTATTCTTTAGTGGGTGTTGCAAGGGCCAAGTATAAGCGTGGCCATAAATACTCAGCATACAAGATGATGAACTCCCTTATTTTGGATTATAAACCAGCTGGCTGGATGTATCAGGAAAGGTCTTTGTATTGTGTTGGGAAGGAGAAAATGGTAGACTTGATATCTGCAACTGAATTGGATCCAACTCTTTCATTTCCATACAAATACCAGGCAGTTTTGTTGTTGGAAGAGAACAAGATTGGAGCTGCCATTTCAGAAATCAATAAGATAATCGGTTTCAAAGTTTCACCTGATTGTCTTGAATTAAGAGCTTGGTTCTTGATTGCCATTGGAGATTATGAAGGAGCCCTCAGAGATGTCCGAGCACTTTTGACATTGGATCCGAATTACATGATGTTCAATGGGAATATGCATGGTGACCACTTGGTAGAACTCCTCAGTCCTAATGCTCAGCAGTGGAGTCAGGCTGATTGCTGGATGCAATTATATGACCGATGGTCCTGTGTTGATGATATTGGTTCTCTGGCTGTTGTACATCATATGTTAGCAAATGACCCAGGAAAAAGTCTTCTGCGCTTTCGGCAATCTTTGCTTCTTCTAAGGTGAGTGTAAGCCCTACATTTGTTCAATTATAAACTTCTTTTATGAGTTCATATGAGTTAATTTTGACATAAATTATAATTTGACTTCTCAACAGTTCTCCCTGGCAAGAATATTCTGTCAATGGAACTGTCTCCTATGGGTTGCTGTTTCTTATTATCACGTGGGATGAGTGATTTAAATATGGCTTTTTAAGATTTTAATGTCTTTTCAGTTTTAACTGATCATATTTTTGCACGGAAATCATTCCTACTAATTGTCACAGTTTACTCCATCAAATTTTAAGGAAATTTAATTGGAACATGTCACGCTATCCATCAATGCAAACTAGACTCAGTTACAGGCACCAAAGAACAATTTGATAGGCACCAAAGAATGAAACACTTTATATAAAAAAAAGTAATTCAAGAAAAAGTGGAACTTAAAAATCATGAAGTGTGTTTATTTCCTGAGTGTGAAGTAGTAGGAGTGAAAGGTTTACAAGTTAGCAGGCACAGGTTCTGACTCCTAGAGCACATTACTTAGAAAGTTACGGAACTTTGTGGCCTCTTAAGTCATGGTATTTTCAATTTTATTTCAAGGTGGGCATATCTGTTTTCATGGCTAAGAGATTTACTTAAGCATAGCCAGAACTTCTGCATATAATATTCTTGAACATCTGATGGAACCCAAACACTGAGATGGTGATCTGAATAGTGCTGTAGTTTTATTGATAGCAATATTAAGCAACTAGACTGTGGCACTCACACACAAACAGTATCTCTCCACTCACATGTCAGCAGCATAGTGAAGAAACAGTAGCTAAACTCACACACTGCCTTACTGTCTCACAGCACGGTAATAGAAAACAGAAAAGAAAATGAAACTCAATAAGCAGCGAAGTAAAGGATTGCTAGCTTTTGAGAGGCTAGCACTCTCCAGTTCCTTTCCTTTCTTTCTCCCCCCTTTTCCTTGCTCCCTTCCAGAATTAATATCCTTCCCCCAACCTCTTGTCCGTTCTAACAAACTTGTCCACCTCAGCAAAGTCAGTTAAGACTTGTCCAACTCAGCAGAAACAGTTTAGCAATCTGTTACTTTCCTTCTGCCGTCTCATTATTCTTGCCTTTTCTAGAATATACCTTTATTTTAGCTTCAGGATTCCTCCCTCTCCTTCTCTTATAGTACTTAAGACTTTGGGATTTATCAACATCTCTTATTTTAAGGAACCCTGTCTAATTCTACATTTATTTCCAATTTTCCATTGCTAGAAGAATTTGGTATTTTTGCAGAAGCTACTTCAATAATCACTATTCATAAGTGAGCATTTAATCTTACCATCTTATAGGAGAACATCAAAATTTGTTGGCAACTTGGCATCATTATTTACTACAGTAAACAGTTGAACAGCATGTGCTACTCAGTTGTTTCTATGAAGCAGAGATGCTTCCTTGCTCTGTTTTATGCTACTATAACTTTTAATATATGCCATACACTTCAATTTATTATTGTGCTTCTCTGTCTATAAGATGAATGGAAGCTGATATCTCCTTTCGATGACCAGTTGAATGTGTGTCTCAAATGCTAAGCACAAATTCTATCTTATTGATGAGGAGTTGGGAGTTTTAGCTATCTACTTTTTCCTGGTTCTTGTATTACACTTTTGGTCTTCTGTAGTCATAATGCATGCAATACCCTCTTCATTGTGGGTGTTGATGTTTCTGAATCTTTCAGGTTAAATTGTCAGAAGGCAGCCATGCATAGCTTGCGACTGGCTAGAAATTATTCTACATCTGAGCACGAAAGGCTTGTTTATGAAGGATGGATATTGTATGACACTGGTCATCGTGAAGAAGCATTAGCAAAGGCTGAAGAGTCAATTTCTATTCAAAGATCCTTTGAAGCTTTCTTTCTTAAAGCTTACGCATTAGCAGATTCAAGTCTTGATTCAGAGTCCTCAAAGTATGTCATCCTTCTTTTGGAGGAAGCTCTTAGATGCCCTTCAGATGGTCTTCGGAAAGGACAGGTGAGTGTTATCTTGTTTTTTCATATTAAACACATTAACTTTATCTCAGTGCTGAAACTGTGTATTTTTGGCTTTCTTTTTACGCTGTAGGCACTAAATAATCTAGGAAGTGTCTATGTAGATTGTGATAAGCTGGACCTTGCTGCTGATTGTTACATGAATGCACTCAACATCAAGCATACACGAGCACATCAAGGTCTGGCACGGGTATATCATCTTAAAAATCAGCGAAAAGCTGCATATGATGAGATGACAAAGCTAATAGAAAAAGCCCAAAATAATGCATCAGCTTATGAGAAACGTTCAGAATATTGTGACCGTGACATGGCAAAGAGTGATCTTAGTATGGCAACACAGTTAGATCCCCTAAGGACATATCCTTACAGATATAGGGCAGCAGGTAAATTCTATACAGCTGATCTTTTTATTATTTGGAACTTTATTCTTTTGGTGGTTACTCATTGGGATGGGAAGAGAGGAACTTTGGTTGTGATTAGAAGCTATTCTAGTGTTTTCTTCATCTGTTATAGCTATGACAGTTTTGTTATTATTTGAATCCCAGATTTCATGTGATATTGTAACTAGACAATTTCCTGCACACTGGTTTTGTAAAACCACATGGCCAGTTGAAGAAACTTGATTTGAAATATTATGTTTGGATATCCTCTAATGAATCAGATATATACTTAATAGGAGTTCTTCTTTTCCCCATGTATTCCCCTTCTTTCAACATGAATTTTATTTGCCCTCGTGATTTCCCCATGGTCCTCTCATTGTGATAGGACCCTTGGTGAAACTGAAAAATATTACTCTGATATCAAAGAAAACACCTCCAAAACAAGGAGCTACACCGGTATATCAGTCACTCACTTAACACGAAAGAGCTAATAGCACTCTAGGCACCACAACAGCAAGATAAAATAAAAAAAAAGAAAACACAGATGGAAAAGACAACAGAAAAGATAACTGGCTAGCTTTCGAGATGCTAGCTCTCTTCCCAGAATATGCTCCAGAAATTCCTTGACCTTCCTCTGATTTCCACAGCCCCTTAAATACCCTGCTCCCTTACCCAAAATGCCCCTGTAATGCCAAGTTAGTTAGAGGACTCCCTTCTCTCTCCGACCCACTTTTCCTTTTAGGTTAGTAGGTCCCGGCCATCCTCTCCTTTCACTCGTCTCTTTCTTTTCCTTTGATATTTTTTTGTGACTTGGGGTCTATCACATTGCAACTTCTTTCTTGCCAAGTCCCAACTATTGGAGTCTCTACTCCAGCATAGAAAGTTAGTTACCCACTGAATTTCTTGTATCCTGCTGCTCCAATTGTCTGCTTGGGATATTTGATCTTTATTGCTATATTGTGTGATACCTACGAACTCTGGGAAGTCAAAAGCCTGATATCCTAGGCCTCTGCATTGCATATGCTCTCAAGTTTCATGATCTTTTTTTATTCCTCAGTATCAGACTGGCCCATTAACTTTTTGGTTCTAAATTTCTTAAGCCATTAATTATTCTTCAGTAGAATAGCATCATAGGCTAAATTCTATCTTCTATGCAATGCAAGTTTGTGTTTACTTTGTGAAATTCATTTTGTAAAATTAACTGCTTGAAAAATCATGGTAATATTCAATGCAAGACAAGTTTATATTTACCTTGTGAAGCAATTTGGGCTGATAGTCTATTTAAACATTCTTCATCTGTGATGCTATAATCATGCAGCACTACCTTATTAACATAATTATTTCTATCCCACAACTGTCTCCATATTCTTGTTTATGTACCCAAGCTCCTCATATTAAGTCAGCAGCATAGTGAATTTAGTTTCTTGTGATTTAATCTAAGCACTGCATAAACACAATAACATCTTAGAAACATCTTAGACGTAAAATACTGTGTCAGTGGTGGATCTTGCTCACTTACAGTAGAAAATGAACACCGGGCATTGCTAAATTTGTTGGAGTTGCCTAGAAATTCCGACAGGTTTTGTGTTCTGAACATGCCAATCAAATTTTGCATTTCTATATGGTGCATAACTTGTGCAAAATGACATATAGGTCTTTCACACTTTCTGTAGAAAATGAGCACTGGACAATGCTTGCTTCAAATGTCAAAGAAGTTGCATATTCATAGTCATACCAGTAGCCATCATTTTTGACGTGAGAAAAAATAATAAGAAAATTCAGGAGAACAATACCCTAAAAGTTAGTTTGTGAAATTGGAAAGCGCTAGTTCCTTACATACCCCACATCATAATCCCATCTTTCATATGTAGGACTAAGTCCTATACCATGCAATTGGTCCTCTAACATTCCACCATGGTCTGAATTTAGTTTTGGTGCTTGTTGAAATACTTGCTGATTGCCATAATCATTGCAATAGAACTTTGTAATCTTGATAAAGTGTGTCTTAGTATGCACAAATGACAGTTTTAACACTAGAACTATGTCTACCAGTTTTAATGGATGATCACAAGGAAGCTGAAGCAATAGAAGAGCTTACAAGGGCCATCTCATTTAAGCCTGATCTACAACTATTACATCTTCGAGCAGCATTTTATGAATCGATGGGCGATAATGTTTCCACTGTGCAAGACTGTGAAGCAGCCCTTTGCCTTGATCCTGGCCATGCTGAGACAACTGAGCTTTGTAACAAAGCACGAGAGCATATTAAAGAACAGAAGTGAGAGAATCAGAGATCAGCAATCATGTTTTCTCTGTGTTCTCTATGGGACAAGCCTATTCTGCCACGCATTACTTTTAATACGTGAAAGCCTGGTAATCATCACTATTATTATATCTATTGGCTTTTGTTTCCAGAAAAAAAAATGGTCTATATCTTTTAGGCCTGCCTTCTGTAAGTAGAAGCAGCAAGGAAAAACAAAAGTTGAAAAAGACAATAGCATTCAAACAGAAGGGGAAGTAGAGGAGCAAGCTAGCTTGTAAATAGAAGTAATGGGTTATGTTTTTTTCAGCTAATGGTTCAAGTAGTGCAGAGAACAGTTACTGCTATGCTCCGTTATAGCACACTAGCAAGAATGGTGATAAGTTACCTCAGTTAGACGAAGCATGTATATGAAAATTCGATTTGTTATGCAAGTCATTTAGATATTTTACGACTATTTTTGGCTGAGCAAATTCAGTGTTGTAACGTTTTTTCATACTCTTGTCACTGTTGTAATGACACAATTTTCTCACTTGAAAACTCTTTTTATTGGTTTATTTGTGAGAAATTCTCTTTGGCGAAGCTATTTTATTACCCGGCCGTCATCTGACTTAGTTCATTTATGTTGGTAAGTTTTGTTGCTAGAATCTCAAGTTTTACATTGCTTGTGAGAAGTTACTGATAATTCAGACCACAAACACAACTTTGTCAATTGAGCTGATGCAGCCTTTTCTATAACCCAAGTCCAAAAGCTCAGCAACCCAATTTGCAAAGGATAAAACTTGGTATAGTTTTTAGGTATTTGTTAATTGTTATTGGATTCTCCAATAAGATTCTTTTTTGCTTATCAGTATCACATGATTGGATCTTTCAAAAAATAAGTAAGCACTTAATGCTATTTTTGGTAATTCAATTATGACAAATGAGAACATTCGGAATGATAACTTCAGAAATATCTATGGCGCCAAGTCTCTAGTAACACTCTTGTTCTGTTCAAAGTTGAGACTTTGAATCCTATTGGTGCCCATGACATGAAATTGATACCAACATGTGTTTCCTTCATGGCACTGCTACTGCTAGTTGGTCTGAACCCTTGGACTTGCCCATATCTTAATCTGACCCTTATGTGAGAGTGTGGGACCAAACATGGGTAGGATATGATTGCTTCGTTTTGAGATTGTGGGGCCCTTTAACACAGTCTCATGCATGTTCTCTATAATGATGCCCACCTTTTATGTTCAAATTCAAGAGACAAGATAGATGACTTACGAATTTATAAGTCTAGGATTTTGCTGGCTTTATATTTCTTCAAAAAAATAAAAAAGAAAAAAAACTGATCGTGCTGGCTTTGTAAGTTACATCCGACTTCCTTGAAATTTAACGCTGATGAAAAAGTGATTCTTTCAGGTTTTAGTTAGTTTTTCTTTTACTTGACCATCCAAACATAGAGATCAGGGTAATAAAAATATTCATATTATTTATAAAATTTATGTTCAAGTAAAAAAATGAGTTTAGGTATAGAGATTATTTTAAAGAATTTTACTTGTTCAGGACAAAATTTAAATTTATTTTATATAAATTATTTAAATACTATTTTTTATTATAAATATATATTTATTTTATTTTATAAAAATAAATAAGTGTAAATTAAGTTATCTACTTTAATTTTTTTAATAAGATAGTGTAACTCTAATATTAATATATTAATTATTATATTTGATAAGTTTGTAAAGATAAAATTATTAAGACTTTATATAATTATATATTTAAAGTTTACATAATATAATTGATATAATTTGTATGATTTTTTTTTTTATAAATTTAGATGTAAATGAGTCATAATTTAAATAAAAAGAATTAATCATTTTAACTTTTTCCTAAGTAAAAAAGTGAAGTTTGGAGATACGAAAATTCAAAAGATTCAAAGATAGGATTAATTACTTCCTTAAGTTCAAATTTAAGTATGGAAAAAAATGATTTTTTTAAAGTTTGAAACTACACTCTAGTATCCTACCCATACTTCTAGTTACAAGATTGAGTCTCAAACAAACAAGTGACCCGTGCGTGATGACTGATTTTCTTTTAGTTTTTTTTTTTTTTTGGATAAATTAGATCTATAAAAGATATGTAGACTAAACTAATAACAATGAGAAATATAAGTGTGTCAAACACAGTAATAATACTGTAACTCCCTGAGGTTACTTCAACTTGATGCTCTGGTCCATGATTCTCTAGAATCTCTTCCTACATGGAAGATAAGAGACTTTTCAACCCACCTGTGACCATTTTAAAGTTCAAGCACTTTTTTTAATGACTTGCACGAGATACCCATATCTTCATCTGCTTCTATTTATTCCAACCAACTTACAATATGTGAACTTACTTTTCTGTCAACCAAATTATGTTAGATACTTCTGCTCGCTATTGAAGAACCTCAAGCCTATTGATGGAGGAACAAGAACAAGTAGAGGCCATGGATTTGAAATGTCCTAGAAAATTAGACTTCAATAAACCTCTTTTGTCTACAAAACGTCTCAATATAGTTGTTTCTGATAGAGCACAAAATACAAGGGATGAAAGAGTTCCATTTTCATGGGAAAAAGCTGCAGGCAAGCCAAAAGATGTTCAGAGGGGACGCAATGATCATGATGAGGAAGAAACGCCTCGGTTAAGACTACCTCCTTGCCTTTGGCATCCAGGAAATAACGAACTAGCAGCTGATGAAGCTTACGTGGATGAAGATGATGGTGATGATGATGATCTTTCTGCAGATCATGGTAATGATAATGATGATGAAAAGTTTAACAGTGATGTTTTATCAGATGCTATGGAAGTTTTCTCACTGTCAGAGGCATTAGATATTGTCCAGAAATCGGAGAAAGCTCGAAGGAAGAGCATGAATGAAAGTTTAAGATTGAAGCTTGCAGAAGACTCTAAAAATGGGAATCAGTCTCCAAACTATCTGATCAAACGCTTTCTTCCTGATGCTACTGCTTTGGCTGCATCATCTGCTTTACAATTTTCCAAGACTATGATGATGGATAATAAGATTTGTGATAGTTCTAGTAGCTATGTTGAGGCATCTTATGTTGCTTCACCAAAGGGTTGTGGCTTGGAAGTACTATTCCCTTGGAGGTTGAAGCATAAGCTTTGTGCTATAAAGAGCCCTATTCTACCATGCTCTTCTAGTACAAATATGCAGAAGCAGCAGCACCAGAACAGTTCAGAACAGAAGAAACATCAGAAGATCAGCTCACAATCACTGTACAAAATGTGAAGATATTTGATGAATATTTCCATCCTAATTTGCAATATTATATTTATTTAATTTGACCTACTAGTAGTTCTTTGCTATCATTTTCCTTTTATACGTAATCCTTCCATTTTCTTTTACCTGCTTGCACATTCTGTATACCAATGCCTAATAAGTTCAATAGTGTATCAGAAAATCAACTCAATATGGTAGCAATGGCTCCATTTTGCTACTTCAAAAGGATTGGGTAGTCAGTAGTTTTAGTGTCCTTTTGGTATTTGATTAGTGGAGAATTATAATTTAGGACCTGAAAATAAACCATTTAAAAAGGAACATCTTGGTTATCTGTCACAAAAACATGGTTTATTGAATAAATTTGTTCTCAAGGACTCAGTTGAATTATAACATGATAATCACATATTCAAGCCCAATGACTGAACACATTGTGATTATTTGCAAAGATTATTTCAACTCCAAAGTTGAAAACTAATTTTGATTAAACGTATGAGAGAGGCTTGACCACTTTGTTGTAGATGTTTGAATACTGTGTCAAGTACTATTATAATCTCTAAAATTTATTGGGTAGTTCATAAATAATTCAATTTTCAGGTTCTCAACTATATTTCTCCCTTCTGGTTATATGTTTCGTGAAACTGCCACTAAATTTTTAGTTTAGGATGTCAGAACCTTTGACTGAATTGATTCAGTTAATCTGGTTATAAAATATGGTTATGATATAACTGAGTAAAATCCCATTTACACAATTTTGTTACTCGAAAGTTTGATTTTGTTTAGTTTCATAGAATACTTGCTCATCCAAAGATTGTATAGTATTATTTTACAACCTCTCTATAAGGATGAAATTAGAACAAAATCAAACCTCCCAACAGTAAAGTGAAATAAATAATCAAAATGAGATTTCACTTTATAATATTTCGCTTTAGAACAAGATCAAAAGAACGAAATAGTTCTATTGTACAAAATTCAAAAAATAAAGGGCCACCATCCAGGTGGAAGAACATGGACTGTATGACTAAGGGGACAATACAAGTTAAGGTGAAAGAAAATAACAGAAAGAACATATTGTACCAAGATTCTATGAGCTACATACCAGCTTCGATACACCTACTAGTCATGCTAATATTGGAGGATATATTACGTGAAGTTGAGAAAGTACTTGTAGACACCGTTTCTAAGAAACCAAAGCTCACTCTGCTACTCTCAGACTCACTATGCCTCCTCCAATCGCCAATTTCAGGAAGAGGGTCATCAAAATTTAGGTACCTTGTGACTTGTCTCATGGTGGGTCTTGAATCTGCATAATGCTGAGCGCAGAGAAGACCTAGTTTCAGAACCAATTCCACCTCTTCCTCAACATAAACTGAGTTCAACGTAGGATCAGTCACTTCAAGAATCTGACCCAGATTGTAATTCTCTACAACCCAATCCACCAAGAAAAACTGCCCAGACCCAATCGGCCTTCTTCCAGTAGCCACTTCAAGAAGCAAAACCCCATATGCATACACATCAGAGCTTGTAGAAGCCTTTCCTGTACGAGTTAACTCTGGTGCTATATACCCAATTGTCCCTACCACATTAGTTGTGTGTGATATTTCACCATGATCATAAAGCCTTGCTAGGCCAAAATCACCTAAACGAGCATTTAAATCTCCATCAATGAGAATATTGCTGGTTTTGATATCTCTATGGATCACCACTTGCTCCCACTCTTCATGCAGATATAATAGCCCATTAGCTATGCCTTTGAGGATATTGAACCTTTGGTCCCAATTCAAAACAAGGCTTTGATTGAAGAGGAGTGAGTCAAGGCTTCCATTGGGGATGTAGTCATAGATTAGAAGAAGATCATTCTTTTTCTTACACCATCCTTGAAGATTGACCAAGTTTTTGTGCCTTAATCTTCCCAAGCTTTCAATTTCAGCTGCAAATTCCCGAATTCCTTGGACTGGACCACGAACAATTCTCTTAACAGCAACCTCAGTTCCTGTAGAAGGCAAGACACCTTTGTACACAGCACCAAAGCCTCCAACTCCAATTAGCTCACTCTCTTTGAATCCTTTTGTTGCTATGTGAAGATCTCTGTATCTGAATCTGTGAGGACAATCTAGCTCCCAATCCTCAAGAGTCTCAAAATGGGTGTACCTCTTGTACGACGTTACAAAACACAAAGAAAACAACAAGAGTAAGGTCAATGCAGACAGAATTCCTACGACAAATTTGACCCAAGGGAAAGAGGAGGAAACTGAATCATTCTCCTTTGATGGTGGCACTGGAAGCATGGAATTGTTGAGTGAAGGAGCAGTTCCATTCGTTGAAAAGCTCCATCCCAGAATGTAATGGGAGCTTGCTTTAATTTTCCCTGTTGATGCTGAGAAACCAACGTACATGTTTTCCTTTAGAACATCCTTAAGGTCAATGGTACTAGATATGAGTGGTATGGAGGGTTTTTTTTTCAATGAAAAAGGAGCTATAGTCACATCCAAAATTTTCTTGTCACCATCATAATCTATCCAAGCTTGTACAGCATCAGATTTCTCCATATTGAAATCTTCCATTTGATCTTTTGTGCCTTCTTCAACGTAAGCAACCGGCTTAGAAGAATTTGATTTCATGCCATTGATATTGACCCCAACATGGTTCCCTGCAGTGTCAGACTCACCTCTGAAGCCATTTACCTGTACACAAAATGTGGTGTTGAAAATAAGATAAGAACTCGATGAACAAATGTACATAAATTTAACTGCCTATATGTATACGCTACCGTATCAAATTCCACTGCAAAAATATGATTTGAAGAATTCCCATCATTGAAGTTGTTAAAAAGACCAAGAAAATGGCCAGGTTCAGCCTCTGAAAAATTGGTTTTGGGTGTAATAGTGAAAGCAAGGCCAAAGCCACCAGCAGAGGCAGATCTTGAGGGGACAATAGAGAAAACAAAGGTTGTGCTAAAGGAAGAAGCTTTTTGTTGTTGGGTTGTTGTATTAAGCTTTTGAAATTGGAAGAGTTTGGAATGGAAAGCTTGGCCTTTGGTGTTGTATGCTGTGTTGGTGAGCTTAAGCAAACCACTAGGTTTGATAATGGTAGCTCCTTCAAGGATTAGATCACTTTCTTTAGTATTGAATCCATTGAACACAAACTGGCTCTCTTGTTGAGCCTTGGCTGCAACTAGGAGAGAAAGAAAGAGCAGGAGGAGGAATCCAAGTTTTGATGATGATGATGATGATGCAGCCATCAGATTCTGGACGCACAAGTAAACAATGCTTAGAGATTAGTATTTTATACATACTTTACAATAGATGGAAGAATTTCAGAGAGACCTCACAGGGTCAAAGTCTCGAACATGTAATGGGTCAAAAAGAAGTAGTGATGGTGGTGTCCATAGCAACGACTACTTCAATTTAAATACTTTTTAAGTATGAAACATAAGTTTTAAACCTTCTAAACCCATCTCACTCCATTAATAACATTATAACATTATCAATGAGTATATAATTGAGTGATTTGTCTAATAAACTTCATTAATCAAGCTCAAACCATTGAATGAAGAAGTCAACAATTGAATATATATATATATATATATATATATATATATATATATATATATAAAATAACGTTAAGAGAAGACACATGTCAGAACCGCCCTTGTTGTTTTGGGGGGCCACATTGATACAAGTTGAGATGGAAAGGGAGAGATTAATATACAGGTAAATGGCACTTTCTAACTCCTATGATGAATATGGGTTTGAAATTTCTATGCCCCAAATGTGTTTGCTTTGAGAAAGTGATGAAACGTGATTAGACATAGAGTCAAAAGGCACAAAAATTTGGCAAGGAAGTCTTAGGTTTGCTGATAATTAATTTTGGGTATGAAATATAGATAGATATACAGAAAGATAAGGGTTTCCTGTTTGGCTGTTTCTTTGGAGTGACGGACATATTAAGGGACCTTCTCGATCATCTCCTTCGTATGATTCATGATCATTATTTCTGTCAATTAATCATACATATAATTCAACGCATTATTTATTGGTACCATATAATCATAAAAATACACATTACTTTTAGATTTTTGACAAAAAAATTTTAATTTTATATTAATTTTTAATTTTATTTTTAAAAGTATTTTTTAATTAATTTTATTCTTAAAATTTTAAATTATAATCAATTTTATTACACAATATAAAATTATCTAAATTATTAATAAAAAATAATAATATAATATTACATTTTAAAAAAATTTTGAAGTAATTAAAAATAAATACAAAATATTCATCAAAATTTTTATTATATGATAGTGATTGAGTGAAAGTGAAAACATTATAATTTAAAAAAATATATTTTTGTTTAGTATTTAAATGATATTAATATTTTGTTTGTATTCTTATAATTTATTATTAAATATCATATCATTATTTTTTATTAATAATTTAAATAACATTAAGTCGTAAGATAAAATTGATTATTATATAAAACTTACAAAAAAATTAATCGTAAAAAAATTTTAAAAATAAAATTAAAAATAAACTTAAAATTTAAAGATATAAACAAATATATTTTTATCTAGATTTTCTTAATAACAAATTTGTATAATGTCGTCATCCAAAAGGCCAAAAGAGAATAGAAATGGTTGAAGTGGAAGTACACGGTGGAAAGAAATTAAAAGTTAAACGCTGGTTTGTTTGTGAGGACCGCCATTGGTGGGAGAAAGAGTCGAGACGCGACTTGGATATGAATGAGGCACTGTGTATGTGTGGTCACAAATTAAATGAATAAATGTCCAAGGACACAAGTCTTTGTTAGTGATTTTGCTGATTAATAATTTTGCAACATTCATTAAGGTTCTTTTCTTGATACATAAAGTATTTAAGAATTAAAAATTGTAAAAATTTAATAAAATAATAATGTTTAATAATGAATGAATGTCACAAGACTGCAAGTCTTTTAGTGTCTTTACTCTTTGGGATATTAATTAGAAATTTTTTGTTAATTAATTAAGTATTTAATGACTAAAACTTGTAAAAATTAATAAAATAATAATTTTATCATTTAATTAAATAAAAATTTAACCAATATTTTTAAGACACTAATTAATAAATCATCTTAATATTGAATTGGCTCATTTTATAAAATATAAATCACTTGATAAAGCTCGAATTTTTTTTACTATTAGATAAATTTTTTTAAAATTTTAAATATTTGGATCTGTCATTTCTCCCTTAATTTTTTTTTTTAACCCAAGGGTTCTCATAGGAACGCGCTTATAAAATTTGCTTTAAAGACATTATTATGGCAAAAAAGATTGTTATATAAACAAATTTTGGATCATAAATTACATATAATTCCATTTATAAAGTGAAAAAAATTGCTTATAAAAAATTATTTTGAGTGAAAAATAATTTCAAAGAATTAAATTTTAAAAATTTAGCTTTAAAAGATTAAATTAAACAAAAAAAAAGACTAAAACTAAAAACATGAAGCACATGTCATTAGTTGACCCACTATTTCTTTAAAAATAGAAAAACATGGTATATATAACAACTAAGAAAAATATTTTATTTTAGCCTTTTAAGTTTAGTAACTTTTTTAATTTAATTTTTTATGTTTATTTATTCTCAATTTGATATTCACGTTTGACATCATTATCAATTTAATTCCTCAATTTACAAATCATTAAAATATATATTAGACATAATGATTTAACAAGTTAAATTATAAGTATGAACTACCAAATTTATATTTTAGTCCTTCAAATTTAATAATTTTTTTAATTGTCTCTCAAATTTAGTAATTTTTTTAATTTAGTCATTTAAGTTTAACAATTTTTTTAATTTAATTTTTTAAATTTAAAAATGTTATCAATTTATTTTCTCTAAGTTAGTATTTTTTTAATTTAATCCTTTAAATTTAACTATTTTCTTAATTTAATCCCTAAATTTGAAACTATTATCAATATAAAGAGATAATCCTCACATTAGGACATAAATTTTTATCAAACTTTTTTATATTTCTTTTAGGTAGTCAATGCTATGCATTCTGGATTTTTTTTTCAAGTACTCCAAATTTGCGCACAAAACACACCATCTGCGATACTGGACAAAAACGTCAAAATATATAGCATTAATTGTCTGGAAGGAATGAGAAAAATAAAATTCAAGTATGGTGGCCTTTCAATATTCATTTTCAATATTTAACCTTCAAACTCAACATTTGTTTAAGTATTTTGATATTTTGTATATTAAAAACTTAAATTAATAATAATTTTAAATATTAAAAATTAAATTAATTATAATTTTAAATTTTAGAGACTAAATTAAAAATGATTTCAAAAGTTGAGAGACCAAATTGAGAATGAGAAAATATAAGGAATTAAATTAAAAAAGTTACTAAACGTAAAGGACTAAATTAAAAAAATAACTCAACTTAAGGGATTAAATTAAAAAATTGTTAAACTTGAGAGATAAAATTAAAAAAAATTTTAAACTTGAGAAATTAAAAATATAAATTTAGTGATTCTTATTCAACATTTAACTGTTAATTTAATATATTTATTATATATTTTAACGATTTATAAATAGATAAATTAAATTGATAATAATTTTAAATATAATAAATTATATTAAAAATAAATAAATATGATAAATTAAATTAAAAAAATTACTTGAATTAAGAGATCAAAATAAGATTTTTGTCCAACAACTAATAATTGAACCTGAGAAAGTATGTGAGAGTCTCCAACATTAATTAAGGAGTTGCCCACTTGCCTTTTAATTACGTACGTTGGTGTTCAATATAATTAGGAATAATGAATATGCAAAAACAATTTAGATGGTTCTATTTTGACTAATCTTTTCTTATATAACTATAAAAATTTAGAATCTATTTGAATTTAATAAAAAAACCAAACTAAGTCAAACCATCTATACTAATCAAATCCAAACCCAATTATTTTGATCAACTTTTGTCAATTCGTATTATTGTATAACTCCATTTATATTATTATACCAAATATTTAAGCTGCAATTCAAATTAGAATAGTCAGTGCCAAATATTTAAACATTCAAACAAAAAGGCTTTTCGAATCTTCCTGTGTCTTGTGCTCCATGATAGAGCAAAACACCAAAAGGAAACTACCTAGCTTGCTACTTAGAAATAGGGAATAAACACCATTGGAGCATTCTCACTCCTAATATTTTTTCAACAAGGATTTTTATTAAAATAATTTTTTTAAAAAATTATTATCAAGTACTAAATATATGTAATCATCTATTTAACAAAATTTAAACTGTAGTTTATCATGTATAAAAAAAATAATCTCTTTCTCTAAAATTAATCTTGTTAGTTCTTTCACTTCTAATTTAATTACACAACTTATGTACTCGATATAAATACTGATAAATAATTATTTAGTGATTCCATTATGAAAATTTGATGATTAATTAGGGTATATTATAGTACTGTATTTCAATGCGGTTAAATATTTGTTTCAATAGTATTTTAAATACTCTTATAGTATCAGAGGTATTGACGGAATTACGTGAACATTGCCACCTTTGAAATGTCAGTTTAATCTAAAAAATGACCTTAAAGATTATAAAACTACTTAAAATACAAGTAAAAAGATGTTTTTAATTATCATTGAAATTATTCAGCACTTTTGGCTATGACATGGTTATTTCAATTAAAATCTAAAAATTTACTACAGAGTGATTAGATGGTAACAAAACAAATTATAAACTAATTACTTTCGGACTAAATTATTAACCACATGTGTAAAATCTATCCAATAATTAAGATAACTAATTTTTCTCCTTGGAATGTTATCATGATTCTCGTTGACAAGGTCAAGTCAGCTGCATAAATTATTAGAGGTTTTGCATTTTTTTAATTTTAAAATATATCATAAAAAAATTATTATATTTTAAAATAACAAATTAAATAATAAAAAATTATTTAATTTCTCACTCTTGTAATTTTTTATTACTTTTACTTTTTATCTTGAGTATCGTTGATATATGGACAAATTGATAGAATCCTGTTTACTGGCACGCTCTATAACCATCATTATTGGTATTATATTAGCTTCAATAATAATTTAATAGGAACATGATTAGCATGCATCCTTTGTAAGGGACTAGATTCCTTGGAAATTCCTATTTATTATGGGTAAAATTCTGTGTGGTTCAAACAAAAACAAGAAGATTAAAGAATGATCTAAAAAATTGAAAGGAAACCGAGTTTGAGAACATCATCTATATATGCTATCTACCAGCTTCTACAGACCTACTATCATTCATGGTAATACTGCAGGACAAGTTATGTGAAGTAGAGATAGTACTTGTAGACACCATTTCTAAGAAACCAAAGCTCAGTCTGCCACTATCAGAATCACTGTGTCTCCTCAAATCACCAATTTCAGGAAGAGAGTCATCAAAATTTAAGTACCTTATGACTTGTCTCATGGTGGGTCTTGAATCTGCATTATGCTGAGTACATAGAAGACCCAGTTTCAGAACCAATTTCACTTCTGCCTCAACATAAACTGAGTTCAACTTAGGGTCAATTACTTCAAGCATCTGACCCAGATTTTGATTCTCTACAACCCAATCCACCAAGAAAAATTGTCCTGACCCAATTGGTCTTCTTCCTGTAGCCACTTCAAGAAGCAAAACCCCATATGCATACACATCAGAGCTTGTAGAAGCCTTTCCTGTACGAGTTAACTCTGGTGCTATGTACCCAATTGTCCCAACCACATTTGTTGTGTGTGATGACACTTCACCATGATCGTATAGCCTTGCTAGACCAAAATCACCCAAACGAGCATTTAGATCTCTATCAATGAGAATATTGCTGCTTTTGATATCTCTATGGATCACCACTTGCTCCCACTCTTCATGCAGATATACTAGCCCATTGGCTATGCCTTTGAGGATTTTGAACCTTACGTCCCAATCCAAAACAGTGGTTTGATTTGGATTGCAGATGAGTGAGTCAAGGCTTCCATTGGGGATGTAGTCATAGATGAGAAGAAGATCATTCTTTTTCTTACACCATCCTTGAAGATTGACCAGGTTCTTGTGTCTTAATCTTCCTAGGCTTTCGATTTCAGCTGCAAATTCTCTCATTCCATGGATTGGGCTCCGAAAAATCTTCTTCACAGCAACCTCAGTTCCTGTAGATGGCAAGACACCTTTGTACACAGCACCAAAGCCTCCAACTCCTATTACTTCACTCTGGTTGAACCCTTTTGTTGCTGTGTGAAGATCTCTGTATCTGAATCTGTGAGGACAATCTAGCTCCCAATCCTCAAGAGTCTCAAAGTGGTTGTTGTACCTCTTGTACAACGCTAGAAAACACAAAGAAAACAGCAAGATCAAGGTTAAAGAACACAGAAATCCTATGGCAAACTTGACCCAAGGGAAAGGAGATGGGTCTTTCTCCTTTGATGGTGGATGAGGAAGCTTGGAAATGTCAAGCGAAGGAGCTGCTGCATTCATTGAAAAACTCCATCCCAGTATGTAATGGGAGCTTGCTTTAAATTCCCCTGTTGATGCTGAGAAACCAACATACATGGTTTCAGTCAGAGAATCAGTTAGGTTAATGACATCAGATATGAGTGGTTGAGAGGGTTTTGGTGATGATAAAGGAGCTATTGTCACATTCACAATTTTGTTATCACCATCATAATCAATCCAAGCTTGTACAGCATCAGACTGCTCCATACTGAAGTTTACCATTTGAGCATGTTCTTTGAAGTAGCCAGCTGGTTTAGTGAAGGTTGAGTTCAGGCCATTGATATTGACCCCAACCTCGTTTCCTTCTTTGTCAGACTCACCTTCACCTGAGCCATCTACCTGTACACACAAATTTTGTGTCAAAAATGAAACTAGAATTTGATGAACAAATTAAATACATGTTATTTGGTAATATACAGTAGTACAGTACGTACCGTATCAAATTCAACTGCAAATATGTGATTTGAAGGATTCTGATTATTTGCTGCGTTAAAAAGACCAAGAAAATGGCCAGGTTGAGCCTCTGAAAAATCGGTTTTGGGAGCTATGGTGAAAGCAAGGCCGAAGCCACCAGGTTCAGAGGTTGAAGGGACAATAGAGAAAACAAAGTATGTGCTAAAGGAAGAAATTTTTTTTCGGGCGTCAAGCATATGAAAGGGTGTTCCATAGAAAGCATTGCCTATAATGTTGTTTGATCTGTTGGTAAGCTTAAGCATTCTGCTTCTGAGAGTGGTAGCTCCTTCAAAGGTTAGATTTTCTTTAATATTGTCATCGAATCCATGAAACACAAAGTTGGCCTTGGCTGCAACTAGGAGAGAGAGGAAGAGGAAGAGGAAGAGGAAACTTAGTGATGATGATGCAGCCATCGGATTCTGGTGGAGGAACAACAGGCTTTGATTGAATGAAGAATATGGTAAGAGATTAGAATTTTATGCTTTTTGCAAGGTTGGAGATGAATTTCGAGGATGGACAGTGAGTCAAAGTCTGGAACACGTAATGAGAGTTTTGTTAAGGGCAAGATAACATTTATATAAATTTGTAAGTCAAAGAGAAACAGCGATGGTGACCTTGCGAAGAACCGCATCAACTAAAAACCCCACTTCATTCAACTAATAAAAAATATCAACAAGTTCAAATGATTTAATGTATGAAAGGTTACGTTCTTTATATATTTTTTATAAATTGGTCCTAAAGCATTTCAACTTAATTTTTAAAAATTTTTCTTTTAATTAATATATTTTATTATAATAATATGGAAGAAAAGATACAAATGTCAACAATCATTGTGTTTGGAGACTGAGATATATGCAAGTTGAAATGGCGAAGGAGGAAGCATATAGACAATTTTAGATGGCACTTGTAAATTGTAATTGCCGTGATGAAGTTTCTAACCTTACTTGAGAAAGTGATAGATGAAGATTGACGACAAGAGTTTTAAGAGCCACATTGACAATTCCCAACGAAGTCTTGAATTGTTGATAATTCTGCAAATGGTAATGGGAAAGGACTACTTGTTTAATTTGCTTAATCAGACCGCTATTTGTAAGAGTTTTTTAATTTTTAAGGTTTGATATAATGTTACGTAAATTTTATTTTGTCAATGAAATTATAATTTATAAAGTTTTTGTTTATTTTAAAACAAAAAAATTATTTAATTATCTTTATATTATTATATTAAAAATCTTATATTAAAACTTAATATAAATTTAATTAACTCCATTTAGTGTTATATTAATAATAAATTGCGACAGTCTTCTTTTTAATGATAATTCGTACTCTAAAAACTAATTCAAAAAATTGGAGTTTAATTAACATTTATACAAGCCGTAGTACTATTAGTGCCAATGATTTGATGAATTTAATTTTAAGGACTTTTCATATGGTCAACATTATTGTCAATTAAGCAAATAATAATGTATATATTATTAGTATCGCATCGTTACGGATATGATTAATTAGTCAATTAGTTATTTAGGTAATCTGTTAATTTATTTAACAAAACAATTAATTGATAAAAATATATAGTAGAAATAATCAAAATACTCATATTTTATAATACCAATAAAATTTTGAATTTAAGTTAATGTCTGAGTTTAGATATTAAAGAAAGAAATTTGCGTTTGGAGAGAGTAGTATTTTACTGAAACTCAGATGTACTTTATATAAATTATTTAAATATTATTTTTATATTATAAATATATATTTAATTTATTTAGATCAATAATATATATATAAATTATGTTATTTGTTTCAATTTAATTAATAAGATAATTTATATTTAATATAAATTTATAAATTATTATATTTGATAATTTTGTAAAGATAAATTTATTAATATTTTATATTAATTACATATTTAAAATTTACATAATATAATTTATATAACTCATAATTTTAAAAAATAATAATTATTTTAAATTTTTTTTTTAGTAAACCAATTCAAGTCTAAGTATTAAAAAATTTTACAGGCATGAGAATAGGTATATTCGCTCAAGATGAAATTTTACTCATGATAATCCAACAATCATTTGTATAAAGTGTATTGTGCTTCAACAAAAGTCAATGGCTTTATTTAAAAATGTCTTGGGTTGGAGGAGAAAAAAATTCTTAAATATGTATTAATAATATTTATGATGAAAATTTAAATTTATCGATCAATTTTATAAAAATATTTATTTTATTATGTAAAATTAACTTTAATTGACGTCACTTAATCTGTTATTTTAATTTATTTGTATATGAGTGTATTTGGAATAAAATATTGGGTATACATAAGTGAAACATAAAATGAAAATTAATAATCTTACACTAACACTGAAATGTATTGTACATTAATATTTTTATAATTAATTTTTAAAATTTTTTGTTATTTTTATATTTTAAAATTAATAAAATGAAGTAGTAAAAAATTTAACTAATTTACTATTATTTATTTCTCACATTTATTTTAATTATTTCTTTTTTGAAGACATCAATAATTTGCATTACTTAATAAAGAAAATAGAGAAAAAGAAGCGGAAAGTCTATAGCGGCGAAAAATAGAAGCGTGTGTTTTAAAAAGACCGTCACTGTAACGAGATACATACATTATTAAGGCACTATGTGTGGTAGGAAGTGAAAGTCCCAAGTCTCAATTTCTTGAGTGGGGTTACGACGAAGACAAGCTAATCTTTGCTTGTTCAATTTATATGGGCCAACTTCAGATTTCATTAATTTAATTGCCTTTAAATTTTTTGAATAATAATTTATTTTTAAAGTCTGTCGTTGTATCAATTTCATCTTAGATATGTGTAATAAAATTTTAATATTATTATAATTAATAATAATATTTAAAATTAATGAAATCCCCTCTCGAGGCCTACGATAAGGAAATGCCCTCTCGTTGTACCTGTTCATACTGTGTATAGAGAGGCTTTGTCAGTTCATTCATTGGGCGGTTAACCATGGGTTGTGGAAACTTCTCAGAATCTCCAAAAATGACCCTCAGATTTCTCACATTTTCTTTGCTAATGACCTTATTCTATCTTCTCAAGCATCCCGAGAGTGGGCCAGAAACATTACCCAATGCCTAGAATCCTTTTGCAAGAGCTCTTTTCAAGAATGTCAACCATACAAGAAGGGAGGAGACTTGTTGTGACCTGGGGTTAAACCCCAACAGACCTAGGGAATCACTTGGGCATCCTGATTCATCATAACAGAGTGAAAAGGAGATTTTGGCTCGACGCTTGGGCACCTAAGATGGGATGCCTTATTGACCATGCTGTTGACACCATTCCCAAGCAGGACCTCTATTCTACGGTCAATAGGTATACCACCCCAAGTAGAGATTGGGATTGGGGTAGGATTAGAAGGCATGTAGATCGAGCAGATTTGTGATAAAATAAATGATGTTTTGCCTCTGAATGTTTTCAATGGCAGGGATAACATTAAATGGAACCTCTCCAACAATGGCTATTTTAGCGTGAAGTCGGCCTATCATTCCCTTGTGACATGTGATCATCATGTAGCTAGTGATAATTGAAAAAATATTCGGCATTGGCCAGTTCCCGAACGTGTCCGAACTTTCATGTGGTTGGTCCGTCGAGGAAAGCTTCTCGTGAACAGCAACAAGAGATCCATTAACATCACTCATCATGACACCAGTCCTAGATGTGGAGGCTCGTCAGAAACCATTATGCATGCCCTTCGTGACTGTCATAAAATAAAACAGCTCTGGATATGGCTAGTGAGCCCTAACGTCCTCTGGAATGATTTCTTCTGTACCAATTTCTTAGACTGGATTAGCTGAAATAATGCTAGGAAAGTTAAGGATGTGCATATGAATTGGAAAATTGCTTTTTCTATAACCTGTTGGAGTATTTGGAGACACAAGAACAGAGTGGTCTTTGACAATATTGCAGAGAATACAGAGGCCCTTTACTTCTCTATATTGTTTTCTGTGAGAGAGGTAACCCAGAGTAATGACCAAAGGCTTCTGTCAAACTATCGTAAGCATTTAACTACGATGTTGGTGGGCTGGATCGCTCCAAAAGGTGGTTGGATCAATGTTGGGTTTCTAAACCAACAAATGAAAATTTTCTATTACCATTAAGTGAATCTGTGTATAATGTGAGTAAAATTGATTTCACAAGGTATGTTGATTCAATTTTTTTAAAATGAATAAAAATATAAGATAAAGAGTCAATAAAAAGTAACAAAGTAGAGGAGGTTTTAAGATTAACTAAAATGCACGATTGATGAAATAAAGCGTAGACACATCTTATAAAAAAGAAACAAAACAGAATAAATTAAACAAAGAAATAAGACGTGGACAAGTCTTATAAATCAGAATTGAGTAGACTAATAAATAATAGAGCAGAAAATATAGGAGATTTAACCAAAGAGACAAATCTCAACTAAAGGTTACTACATTCCAAAATTATTAATTATTGTTCATTGACCTTGTTCATCAAGTAGTTACATAATATATTTGACCTAACAAGTAATACTTGTCAATCACTAATTTTTTTTTTAAAGTAGCAAGATAAGAAATATTAGTTATCTCACTCTAATTAACCAATAAATCAAATAATGCATCTAGATTCAAGTAGTCAATAACATTAAGATTTAGAAGAAATACATCAAATATAGAACACAAAATCTGAAACGTTCAGACTATTATACCTTGTTTTCTAGTTTCACAATGCAAAGAAGTTACAACATATAGCCTCTTTTACATTGTTTGCTACTAAAAAACAAATCTCCTAAACAAGTACAGATCTAGGAAATTTAAATAGCTAGAGAAATTCATCAATATACAACCTATTGGCTATAATAGTTCATACATCCATGAATCCTCAAAATAAAATGCAAAAACTAGAAAATATCAAGGATTGAGATGGAGTGATAGAACCCAATTTCTGGTCTCACAATTTATAATCTGTTCTGGAATGAAACCCCTAGCTAGAATAATGGCTTAGCCACTCATATACATGAAGAAATTGCAAAAATGGCTAAATTAATCTTTAAGCTTAAGTAACAGTGGAACTTCAAGCTAGATTTCGTAGCTTCTCTTTCTTCTGGTCCATCCCATTTCTCTCTCTACCAAGCTAGAACGTGAAGAGGAAGAAGATTGTTGGAACATGTTTAAATTACTTATTTTTTTATTAATGGAAAATTATTTTCAACAAAGATTATTTTTAATATTCCAATTTTTAGAACTTTTGGAAAATATAAAATGACATATTCATAAGTTATCAAAAAGGCCTAATGTTTTTTTTGGCCCAGTAACTTTCTGATCAAAACTTTGCCAATAAGCTCAATGTTTTCTTTTAGCCCAATACTTCAATCAGCCTAACTTAATTTTGGTTAACATGTATAAGCCCAAGCCCAATTGTTCATACAAATTTACAAAGTCCAATTCTTCAATCAGCCCAATATAACAGGCCCAAGTTTTAAGGTGACATCCACTTTGTTAGAGTGAAAATTTTCAAATAAGATTAAGCGAGAAAAATGAAAATCATAATGCTACATATTTCCTTTAAGTCAAAAAATATTAGGCTATTATAGTATAGCAGGCAGGAACATGTTAGAAGAAGTCAGAACAGTGTAACAAGCTGAAGTTCAGAAGTCTGCAATAGTACAGTAATCAGAATAGTACAACATGAAGATTGAAAATAATACACAAATCTGAACATTATAGTAAGTATGCGTAGAACGAGGTGAAACATAAGTTCAAAAATGAATTTGAAAAAGTGCACATATCAAGAAAAGCACAAACCAGTAAACATTCTTTGTTGGAATAATATACATCAAACGGCTACAAACAAATGGCTAGTCTTTTAACTTCCTGCATTAACCTCGAACTTCATAAAGATTTTGCAAAGTCAAACTTGACATTCATAGCTTGAGGAACAACACGTTCCGTAGTATTTATTCCTGCATTAAATGAAGGCCTCAATGGTTATCTTGAAAGAGATTTAAATAAAGAAGGTGGAGGAGCATTAAAGGAAGGGAATCATTTCCATTAAGCTTAAGCTGATTAAAATCATACTCTGAAATTCTCCTACCATATTTATTCTGAAAAGTTTTAATTGCTCTCAGTGAGTTAGTTCATAGTTAATTCTTATTGTACTCAGAATTCAAAACCCTCTAACATTTCTTCCGTCTAAGAATTTGGCTGAGAATCTAGAAGGAGGAATTAGTGAGGTGGATGTTAGATTGAATCAATAAGTTATTGATTGATTTGGTTAAAGGTAAGTGTGTCTTAGCAAAATACTAGGTTGAGTAAAAACAGATGTGCTGAGCCTTATTTGAATTGTTAGGTGGCATAAAAGCAGGTGTATGCTGAGCTCAAGTGCCAAGTGTATTTTTGTGATTACCTCTTTAGTGAAATACCCTTGTTGTGTACTTGGGGAGAAAACGTGGGATCAAGCGTATTTGAGTCTAAACCTCTATAAATCTTGCATGTGATTTTTCTTTTCCTTGTCCTCATTATCATTAACCTAAGTTTTTATTTCAATCTTCAAAGATTAAAAGGGTGTTGACTTAGTTTATTTAAGAGATACATAAACATACATCTAAAAGAATTTTTAAAAGGAAATTTTATTTAAAGGAATCAATTTAACCCCCCCTTCTTGGTTCATTATTTGGCTAACAAAGATGGAGAGAAAAGAGATGAAAAATCGAATAGCCAAACAATGCCCCTAATGAAAATGATCACTCTTCCATATAACTGTCTTCGGTCCACCTCTCCTCCACATGATGCTCTGGAACCTTCTTTTTCCTTGCCCAAAACACACCTTAAATGTCCTAAAGGAAGGATGCAGAGTTTAAAATGAGAAAGCTGAGTTGTGAAAAGAAACTCTGCATCAAATTAGCAAATTAAGGCGTGGGCACACCTTATCTCAACTTCACTTAAAACTTGCACAAAAATATTCAAAACTGAGACAGATTAAGGGAATCATACTAGGATTAAAACATGTAGTGAGGACCACTCATTTTTTACTAAAAGCAGTAAAAGTTAACTAAAATGGAGAAGAAAAACTACAAAATATTAACTCTAATAGTCAAATGCAACGTAGGCCTAGCTATTAAGGGAATAATCCATTTTGCTGCTTAGGGAGGGGTGATTCAGGACGAAACTGACAGTGTTCGGACTTGCTTTAGACATAATATTGGTTGCTGTTCTATCATATAGGCCGAGCTCAGGGGCATTTTAGATGGTCTTGAAATTCTCTAGCACAAAGGCCTAACCCAGGTGGTGATTGAGTCTCATTCCTGCAATGCAATAAACTTGATCAATGAAGGAGTGGACAAGTGCAATCCTTGCTTCCAGATTATCAACCATATGAACCAGCTAAGAAACATCAATTGGAGTGTTCGCATTAAACACTTGTATAGAGAGGCCAACCAAGTTGCAGACTATCTAATGAAGAAGGGTTTGGAAGAGATCCGAGGTATCAAGTTTTATGATCAAGTTCCTAGCAAATGCATGGTGTTAATTGCACAAGACCTGGCTGAAGTCTCGTTTCCTAGGGCTGTGTTGCTCTAGTTGCTTTGTTTCCTCTTTCATGCACCAAAAAAATAAATACCTTAAGATTTTGCAGGAGCTTTACGCAAACATTGATAATTAATTGACAATTAACTTTGTTTCAATTTTTTTGATCATTTTTATGGTGTCACATAGCAATCTTGATTGTTAATAAAAGAAATTAAGCATATGAAGAGGCACCAATTCATATTAATAAAAAGAAAAATGATTATATTGTAAATTCAATCCCCCCCCCCCCCATCCCCCCACACATATATATATCCATTTTTTATTTGGGTACTCCCAAAAGCTTTTTTATTTCTTTTATGACAAACAAATTAAAACACCTTAGGAAATAAAAAACTAAAAAACCATTATAAAACTGTAATAAAAAGGTACCAGGATAACCATATATATATATATATATATATATATATATATATATATATATATCCTAAACACAAATTGAGAGCGAAATGAAACGAATATGAGAACATTATGAATCACATTCACTTAAAATAACAAAAAACTTTAAAAGCAAGTTAGTTTTTCATTCTTTGGCATTATCTCAAGGAAAAATAATCTTCATGCAAAATATATACCTCAAGGGAAAATAATCTTCCTTTTCTCACAGCGTTTATCCCAAGTTGGTTTTCTCTTCAATTTTTTCTTCAAAAAATAGTTTAAACTATTTTTTATTTACTTTTTAGATATATTTTTCTATATATTAAAGATAATTTTATTTGGATTATAATCAGACAATAAATATAAACATTTCTTATAATAAAATTTTAAATATTAATTCATTACATTATAAAATATTAACTCTTTTCACTATACTAAACACTCCTTAATTGTCTAAACCTTTTGATTTACTTAAACTCTTAATTAGAGACTTTAATTGTTTACTTAAAAATTTGAACCCATTAATTACTATTCTTGCGCTCTCTCTTATTATTCTGAATTCGTCCTTTGTTATCATGTTACAATATTAAGTGACTCTTCATCATCGATGAATATATATGTCAACCTCATATATATACTTCTGTTTAGAAATTTTTTCAACCTCATATATATACTTTTCTGTTTAGAAATTTAAAATTTTCCTCCTAATTAATTGCCAAGAAAAGGTTATGTCATAAATATTCTTCAAGTCAGACTTGTTAAAAAATTAATTATGCTTTTGGCTGTTTTGTATTTGTGCTTATCTTAATCACGTGCTTGAAATTTAGCAAAATATATAATCAATAATTATTGATATAAGCCTAATCCTCCTAACAGGATTTTTTTTAATTTTTTATGTTTTCTATAAACAATTTTTGATTAGAAACAATTATATTTGAAACACTTTTAAATATTAAATATGAGTATATCTTCAATTGAAAAAAAATTTATCTAAATTATTTTAAAGAATAAAATTCTTAAAATAAAAAAGATATAAAAAATTATAAAAAAAATAAACAAGGAACACAATCTACTCAGATTGAATTATAATATTTTTTTTTTCTTATATCTCAAGTACTTTACAAACTTCAACTCCTTTAAATTGTAATAAAGATTTAAACTCATTTCACTATATCCAAGAGCAGCATGAAAAATAGTATAGAATATGAAGTTCCCATGACAGAGGGTTAATGCAACTTTATTATATATATATATATATATATATATATATATATATATTCAAATGAATTAATTAATATAACCCATTATTGTTGTATGTATATGCCACATCGGATTTCTATTATAAAAATTAGGTGTTAATTCGCTTATTAACATAAAAAAAAATATTCATGCATTAATCTTCTAATTAATTCTAATTCAGACTCGGAGAGTCATCAGATCAGAGTCACCAATTCATCAATAAAAGGAGTTTTGAAGGTTAATTAATTATATGATAATATATATCATTAGAATTTGAAATTGTGAATATATATAAATTTTTTAGATTTAAGTTTATGTGAGTATACGTTGCTATTGTGTAAGTTTTAAATTATATATATGAAAATAAAAGAAGTTCAAATGCAAAAACTAATTAATAATATTATTTTAAGAAATATTTTGCATATTAATTGGAAAAATCTTACAAGAATCTACAAGTATTTAAATTAAATGTTAATAATGCGCACTGTATCATTAGCGCATATATATTGTCTATGGAAAGCTTAATTTTAGGATGTTAAAATTTTTAACTTCAAAATATTATTATTATTATTATTATTATAATACAAAAAAAATTAAAAATAATTCAATTAATGCCCGACAACTTTTTGGCTAAGCCCACAACTAAAGAATTAAGAAAGAAATTAACAGCTGTAAATTTGTTTTATATGTTGACACATTTCTATGCTGTCTTTATCTCCGATTTATGAAGAAGGAAACCATGCATAATTGCATATTCCATCATTGTTTATATATTGTCCAAAATATATTTAACATTTTCCCCCTCTTTTTTGTTCATCATAAAAAATAATTTTACGCACAAATTAACTTATTTCTGTAATCATGTGTTTTTTTGTCGTTTGAACCTTCCCATGCATTGTTTGAATTCTTAAAGCTAACATTTTACTAGAAAATTAGAGAAGAAAAATAAATTATTTGAAGGAGAAAGGAAAGGAATTGATATATGAGGTCGACATATACACTCAAACAAAAAGAAAAAAAAAAAGAAGCTTTGAAAGTAAGTTAATTATTCATTCTTTGGCATTATTGTTAGAAGAATTAATTAAAATCTGTTTAATTAATTAATACCATCCTTCTCATGATCAGATCCTAATAGCTGTAAGCATTAATTAATAAACTATATATATTTTAAGAAAATAACCGAGTTAATTAGTTAACAATTAAGTCATCTTCATATGTAAATATCTTAATTAAGGCCATATATCAATGATGGATATATTAAGAGGAATCCCCATAATTAAGATTTTGCATAGTTGTACTGCAATATTAATTAACGTACTTCCTTTATAAAGGGTCGTGAGAAATAGTACACTAGAATATACGAAGTTCCAATTACAGAGGATTCAAATTTATTTTATTAAAAATTAATTAATTAATATAATCAAGTTGTATTTACATGCCACATCAGATTTCTATTATAACAATTAATTATTAATTTTGTTTTATTTGAATGTTGACCCCTATTGTACTTGTTGATTGATAATTATTTACTGATTATCATCAAAAGTTCATGGATTAATCTTCTAATTTGGACTTGGTGTCAGAGGCACCAATTCGATCATTTTTACGTTAATAATTAATATAAATTAAATTTAATAAAAAAATTAATTTTTTTTAACATGATAATTTTAAATTTAAATTTTTATTGACTACTTAGAATATAATTATTTCCAGTAAAAAAAATTTGTAAAAAGAAAAAACAAATATCCACATTAATAATTAGAGTTTTGAAAATTAATTAAGGATACAAGGATAATGGTCTAAAGAGCCGAAATTAAAATATAGAACAATTTTACCAAAAAAATATATGGACCAAATAATGAAGAAGGTTAATTACATGATGTTAAAAAAGTATTTTTAATTATAAGATAACTTAATAATAAAAATATAAAATTTTACCTGTTATTTTTTGCATATTTAATGATTTAGTATGATTAATTAAGAGTTTCTAATCAAATACATATTAGAAGGCTTAATTTGCAGATTGCAGATCCCATTTGGTGGCTGCAACTGTAGCAAAATCCAGAGCACCATTCAGTCTATGTTCTATTGACGTGACAACTTGCAGTTTTGGAGTAAGTAAAGTACGTACTTAATTTTAATATTTTTAATTAAATTATTAAATTATAATGGTTACAAATTAATAATTTTTATTTGAAACGAAGATAAGCTATGTATGTACAAAGAGCAATCTTTCTCAAAATAGTCTTTTATCTGAATTATTCAGCTTAAAAAAAAAAGAGCATCCAACTCATATTCCAACTTGATCTCCTTATGTGTGCTTAATTTCTATTTGTTTTTTGTTCAAATTTTATTGAACTTGACTCAATGGTTAACCTTTATAACTCAATTTTCAAAATTCATGATTATACGCTAGCATGTATATACATATATATGTATTTTAAATTTTAATCTTGTATATAAATTCATTTTTTTAAAAAATATTTTATTCTTATTGCGAGACTTGTGAATTTAAATTAAATTAATTAAAATTTAATAAATTTTTATATATTGTATATCAGTAATTAGATCATATGTAAGTGTTTTAGATATAATTAATTAAATCCTTGAATTCTAGATATTGTTGATCTTATCCATATACGTACATAACCATGCATTATTATTAGAAGCAAAGTAAAGACACAATCACAAGGTTATAAATATGAAATCAAATCACACGTACGCAGTTTCCCTAGAAATATTCACTTTTTGGCTTTTGTGTTGATTTACTATTACAAATAATTTAATAACATAATTAAGTTTTCAAGGCATATAAACACATCTAGAGAACATGAGAGGGAAGGATAAATAAAATATTGATATTAAATGGATATGACAAACCTTGTTTGCTCGCCTCCATTTTCTTTCAAATTTACTTTGAAACTCTTCATTACTCAACAGTGACATGCACGTATAATTCTACATATATTAATTATTTTAAAAAAGTTACAATCACAAATTATTAATTAAAAGTCACAACATATAAAAAGCAAGTGTTACTTTATTAATTACTAGCATTGATGGGGCATAAAAAAAATATATGGCCGTAAGCATATATTGACACATTTAACACCGGAAAATGGAATATAATGTAATTTGAAATTCATGCTTGTAATATGTATAAAACAAACCAGTATTATATATATTTATATATGAAATTAATATGAGGTTGTACGTTGAACGTGAACTCTTCAAAAGGTAGTATTAAAGCATTATTTGATGTTGATAAGTATTAATAATACATTAATATAGCATTCAACCTTTTGAAGCCTGGGAAAAAGATAAAAATATGTGACTAAATTAATAGACTAAGTTATACCTTTGATGAAAATGTATTTTAAATTTTAATTTGTTGGCAGGAAATATAAAAAATATTTACTTTCATTATATATTTTTAAAATTAATTTTATTATATTAAAAATATAATTTAATATCAATTATTCATATATGAGAAATTAGAAAGAAAAAGCCGAAATTTATATATTTTGCATTAAATTATAATCATATTTAAACTTTAAATTTATTAAAGGCGTATATTAAAAGTTAGACCAAAGGGCATTTTAGATTCTCAAGCTTTATATTGGTATTTAATTTTGTTTTTAAAATTTTTTTATAATTAATTTTATTTTTAAAATTTTAAATTGTAATCGATTTCATTCTACGATTTAATTAAAGTCGTGCAAATTACTAATAAAAAATGATAATATTAGACAAAAATAAAATGTTAACTCAAATCAATTTTAAAAACATATTTGATAGTACACTCAAATTTTAAAGACACATTATTTAACCATAAATTCTAAGAACATGAACAAAATTTTGATAATATTCAAATACTAAACAAAAATATATGTTTAAATTATATACAAAATATCCTACCATTAAAGAATTTTGTCGCATCTTCTAATGATTGAATGAAAATAAAAACGTTACACTAATATGAAAATATATATTTTTTGTTTAGAATTTGTGTTTTCAAAATCTTATTTATACATAAAATTTATTATTAAATATGTTTTCAAAATTTGAATATACTATCAAATATGTCTACACAATTAGTGTGAGTAAATATTTTATTTTTATTCAATATTTTAATATTATATGTTAGATATTATATTATCATTTTTTATTAATAATTTAGATAATTTTAAATCATAAAATAAAATTGATTGTAATTTAAATTTTTGAAACAAAATTAATTAAAAATATTTTAAACATAAAATTTAAAATTAATATAAAATTTAATAACATAAAAGATACTTTTTTATATAATATACTTATATTAAAAAAATTCTTACATACAATAAATATGTCACATCATTTATATATTATAAAATAACATTAAGTCACGTCTTTCACTTTTACACTAAAAGTTAAAGTGAGTTTAAATTAATTAAAAAAGTAAAAAATATAATTTAATATCATTAAAAAATATATGAATGGTGCAGTAAATCCGTTGCATATAAGAATTTCACCTATTAATTGCTTACAGAGTCAGGGGCGTAGCGCTTTTCCAGCTTGCTGCTCATTTTGATTATTTTTGATTTTATTTTATTTATTTTCTATTTTTAGAAAGAATTGCAAGAAATCTTTTGATAACACGAATTCCAACTTGAGTTAGGGGGTTGCGAATACGAGTAATTTTTTTTGAAAAAAAATAAATAATGTATTAAAGATAATTCATCTTTTTCATCAGAATTATAATCCGTTGCATATAAGAATTTCACCTATTTTTAAGTATATCATTGCAGGAAGGCGTCTTCCCACGTGAATGCATATTATACTATTTCGTGTTCTTGTTTCGTTACGGAGACAATAATGTCCCACATATTTCTTTCTTATCAAGTGAGACGCAATTGCTTGGAAAATGACAATAATTATTAACAAACTAATTTATTTCATTATAAAACTCAAATGGGTAATTAATTAAAGGGTGTGTACGTAACAGCGAAGCCACGGCCATAGAAGCTGCCAAAAGCGAAAGAGGAAGACTTGGGTTGGCAACCTTGTAGGAATGTATAAAATAAGTGTTTTCAAATTCTGAGTGAAAGTGATCGGTATTTTCTGCCACCAAAAACATACATAACCATTGGCCAATGTATAATAATTCCTCCTTTCTTTCTTCTTTCTTTCTTTCTATTATTTTAAAGTAATTAACCTTTGGTTCAATTAAGGTTGGTCATTTTCCATTATTTTGCACAATAAAAAATAGTCAAAGCCCTTGTGTAGAAGATGAAGATTGAAGATATAGCCCCGGGTTTTGATTTGTCTTTACATTGTTCTCCATCATATAAATACTGATGTGATCAATGGGACCACTCACCCAAACAAGTAGTCTCCTCCTCCCCCTCCTCCTCCTCCTCTGTAGCTGCAGAAGCAACTACTGAAGAAGAAGATGATGATGCAGCCTGAGATTCTTCTTCAATCTTCCTCCTCCTCCTGGTCATTCCAGGATGACATAACCTCAGCTTTTGAGCATTTTGAAGTTTCCTCATTCCCTTTTACTTCCATATCCTTCTCTGAAGATCATCTCCAGTACCAAGTTGGACTGGGATCAGAAGCATCCAAATCCATAGAGAATTTGTCCATCAATGAACTTGAAGTTTCCTCCATCTTCTTCTCTGAAGATCATCTTCAATACCCACTTATTGAAGAAGAAGATAATCTACAACTCCCATCATTCAATGAGGATTTCTCTATGGATTTGGATGCTTTTGATCTCATTTCAAATGCCCAGATTCTGGGTATCCATGGATACCCAGAAGAAAGTGAAGGAAGCTTTCGTCCTTCACAATCTCACAACCTCTCCTCTGAAGCCGAAGATGCTTGGAGTCCTAGCTCCTCCATGAAATCATCAGAATTTTCCATAGTTCAACAACAATCACTGAGCTTGCCACAACCAGACATGGAAATAGAGAATCAAGTGGTGCTTCCACATCTTCTGGAAGCCTATGGAGAAGCCAGAGATCAGAATCAGAATGTTCTAGCAGAAGAAATCTTGAGATGGATGAGTCAGAAAGCTAGCCCTCAAGGAGAAGACCCTCTGGAGCGCCTAGCGTTCCACGTGTCCTCCTCCCAAGACATGATAGAAGATCCTAAGTGGCATTTTCTCAAACAGGAGGCGTGCAAGAATTTTGAAACAGCATTGAAGTCAATCTACTTAGGCCTCCCACATGGAAAATTTGCTCATTTTGCAGCCAATTCAGCAATTATTGATGCCATACCAGAGGATTCAGAAGTTATACACATAATAGACTTTGATATGGGAGAAGGGGTTCAATGGCCTCTAATCATTGGGGCCATTTCTCAACAGAACAAAACACTGAAAATAACATCAATCAAATGGGATGGAGAGGAAAAAAGCTCTGAACAACCCAGGAGGAACCTCCTTGAACATGCAAGAAACTGTGGCGTACAGTTGAAGATAGAGGAAAAGAGGTTTGAAGATTTGGTCACAGAACTCAAGAAACTGAACAAAAGGGGTAGGAGTATGAAGAGAGATGAATTCTTAGTCTTCAATTGCATGGTAGGTCTCCTTCACATGGGGAGAGGAAGAAGCAGAAGATCTGTCAATGAGTTTCTCAATTTAGCCAAGAACATGATCAACAAAAACACCTGCAACAAGGGCATAATCACTTTTGGGGATGGGGAAGCCATTGAGAAACTGAGAAATAGCTTGAATTTCAAGTCATTTTTTGAGGGGAATTTGATGCATTACAAGGCCTTATTAGAATCAATTGAATCAAATTTCCCAGCTCGTTTCACAGAAGCAAGAACTTCCCTAGAGTTCCTATTTGTGAGACCTTATGTCAGTTCTCTTTATTGGATGAGTAAGTGGGAGGAACTAAGAGAAAATTGCCATTTTTACTCAGAAATTGGATTTGGATTAGAGGGTAGAAGATTGAGCAAAGAGATTTTGATGGAAGTAAGAGAAATGTTGAGAGGAAGTGAAGGGTCATACTATGAAGCAAGGATTGAAGGACAGAATGGAAATGAAATGGTTTTGGAATGGAAAGGAATCCAGCTAGTAAGAGTTTCAAATTTTTGTTAATATTCCAATTAAAAATATATTTGGATTGGAGTATCAAGAGTGCTTTATATTTTGTAAACATTATACTCAAGGGTGTGTTTAAATGAAAAAAATAATTATTATTATAATATTTTGTTTTAAACTAGGTTTAAACATAAGTGGGTTCCATACAAAATAGAATAAGATATATTCTTCTTTTCTGTTTCAGGGTGATGCTTTCAGTTTATGTTACTGTCATAAATACCAAACCTGGAAGGTCATTCCAAATTTTCAGGCCGTACCCTTGAGTTGAATTTACTGTTCTCTCCCTCATGATTTTTCTTAATTGCAGATGTTGTGGAAAAGGATTTAAAAGAAAAACAAAAACCCATAATTAAATATACTTTGGAGTGGTCCATGCATATTTTAACAATTAAAGAGAGTGAGTTGTGTAATAATGACATTCTTTAATCGTTTGTAGACATTTTGGATAGATAAAATAACAAGATGAGTTGAGTGCATTACAAAATGCAACAATTTCTTTGACTATATTATTATTATTGCATTAGGAAGGCATGCTTTTATGTTCCTGTTAGTTGATATTGTGGTTCCCAATTTGCTAGTACTGGGTTTGGGATGACCTGCATAGGCATTGCAGATAATACTGGTCAAATTATCATACTCCTGTACAACCAAATAAACACAAATAGAAATTAGAGAAATTAACTAATTTCAGAAGAAAATAAATAAATAAATAATAAATATAGTGTTACTAACTGAATGAATAGGTTTGTTATTCACAGTCACCCAAGGAAGATATTCAAGAGTTGGAGTCAATCTTCTAGTTTCCTCAGCATCCCTCTGAATCAGCTGCATCCTCAGAATATCAAATTTCAACTTACAAAGAAATTAAAATGGTCAATGACTCATTTGTTATGAAAATTTATTCTTTCTTCCTTTACAACTTAAAAAAGCATTAAGTGAAACAGACCTGTTTACCATGTCCACTGTCACAACAATTCTGAATGGGTTTGGGGTTCACTAGCTGAAAGGGAAATTCACTTTCTGCGTCAAAATATTACCAAAAAAAAAGCTATTACTGGGTGGTTTCACAATGAAGAACATTAAGTAGAAAACCAAAAAGAAAAAGCCTTGCGTACCAATGGCCAAACATCCAGAGCACAAACTTCTATGGTATTATAGTAGCACTCTAGAGGCCCATGCTACACAAATTTGAAACCATCAGAGTTATACATATTATGTCTTTCTCATTTTGAAATTAACAAATAATTTAGTCCAAATTTTTTACCTGAAAAGTAACAGTTTGCTTGGGGCTTTGGATGTGAGCACTGCCACAAGGCAGTAAATGGAGATTGACAATGGAATTAAGATGTTTGTTAAACACTTGCACGAGATATTCCAGAATGAAGACCTCACTTCCTGGGCACAGAGTTTCGTAGTACAACGAAACATTCACCTTTTTATAATCATCATTGTTCAACTCGATAGAAGAATGAGAAGGGTGGAAAATCATCAAAAGCAGAGAAATCAGAATGCAGAAGAAGGAGAAGAAAGCAGGGGAGGCCATTTCTTTCAATGGTTTTTAAGTTCCCTTGCAGCTAGTGGGATACCCTTGTTACAATCTTTGTGGCTGAACTGAACTTTATGTCTCATGTCATTCAATGCATCACTAACTTTAAATATAGTAAACATTGGGTCCCTAGAGTTAACAGAGCATTAAACGCGCATTGGTTGTTCCACTCTCTCTCCATTACTGTTTAAACCCCGTTCCTTTCTCTAAAATTTCTACTTTCATATCTCCTTCCATAAACTTTAGTCCAGGTTGGTTTTCTATTTCTATTTTTTGTGAGTTTTTATTTTTTTTATTTTTCTCTTGTTTAACTACAGATGATTAAAAAATCTATTATATCTTTAACCATATTTATTTTCAAATCAAAATTTGAATTTTTAATCATCCCTCTCTGTCCAACCTCTCACTACAGATGATTAAAATTCCTTTTTCCAACTGCATCCATCATGTAAAAACCGGAATTGGATCCCCTGCTGGGCGCTCCCTGCTGTAGTCCCTGCTGTTCTTTTTAGCGGCGGTTTTATCCGTCGCTAAAGTCTGTTTTAATATTATTGCAACGAATATTATTGCTGCTATAACTTTTGTTTAAATAATTAATTTAACAAAAGTTATAGTGACAATAATATTTGTTGCAAAAAACTTTAGCAACGGAAAAAACCGCTGCTAAAACGCCCAGCAGCGCCCAACAGGGACACGCCCAGCAGGGAATCCGGACGCGTAAAAACCATTTCACAATCCCACTGAATCCATCTCGTTATATCAGGGATACACACTGCACTTTCTATTTCTTTTTCCTTTTGGTTGGGTACTCTCAGCTCTGTAATCCAAATGATGTTTCTCCAACACTTTGACAAAGCTACTTTGCTTCTTGTGATGGTTTGCTGCTAAAGGGGCGGGTGGGAGGCTGAGGAACTATCTCATCTCTGTTATAATGGGCAGCTGTTGATTTTCAAGTGAATCCTCTCTGTTCAGAGTCTCATCAAATGCAAAGTCAGGTTTGAATATGATTGATTATCTATTCTTTCTTCTTCTTCTTTTTTTGTCGAAAACAATAATTTAAACATTTTTTTGTTTTTCTACTTTTAGAAATTAAAAAAAATAAAAAAAACAGGCCTTGAAGTTTTATATTTTGTAATTACATCATATATAAAAAATTTCTGCAACTTATTGTTGTCATATGTCATAGGTTCCACACTCAATTTGACATAAATATTCCATAAATTAATCCATCCAAGTAGCACTATACAATCCTTTACGTCTTTATGTTCAAAGACTTAGTAATGCAGCATTAGAAAAGCATTTGTTGACATTTACTGAAGAAAAAGATTAATAAATTAAAGTAAAACAAGAACAAAAAACTTCGTTTATGAAGAGAAAAAGACAGAGGTATCTCACTCTCCCTATTCTAAATTTAGCTGGAGTACTTCAACACAGAAGAACCTTTGCTAATTAATTACAGTAGACGATCTTAAAATCTGATATCATTTATGGTTTTAAACCTCATGTTTAATATCATAATTGCAATTATGCATTGTTGAGTTAATCCATTTAAGCTTACTACAAATTTCTTAATTCTGAAAAGCACACATAATGGAAATTCGTTACATATTAATTTAGAAAGTGATTACTCCATACTCTATATGGCTAGACTTCAAATTTTATACTTAATTATGAGTTTGAATCCAAATGGATATAAAGCAATTATATATCAATTTGGATCCTCTAAACCAAAAGAGATAAGTGAAGTTCATGAAATAAAAGAAAGATACGAAGAAAAAGAATTAAACTTTAATTCAGGTGAATCTTTTATTTATTTTTTTAATTTTTTTTATATCTCTCTCTTATTTCACGAATTTCATACAGTAAAATATTTTAGAAATTATTTTTTCCTGTATATCTCTTATTCTATTGGAACAAGGAAATTAATTTCAAATTACTCATCTCAATACATGTAGAGTATGCTTCTTCTTGGTAAATAGAGTATCCTACTTTACAAGTGCAAAACTAATCTCTCAAAGTATTATCGAGTGTCTCAATGAGTAATCCTCTCTCAAAGCATGAGAGCAAATGCTTAAAGGGGTGAGTGTCCTTTTAATAAAAGCTATGAATTGATCTAATTAATGAGAAATTCCTAAGAATCCCTAATCAATTAATTAATGTGAATATGATAATATTATATAGATAGTGTCAAATAACCTTAATTATTTACTAGGACTTCCATTTTCTTATAACTTAATAGACGAATGATTCATTAATTCAGTAAACAAGATCTGAAAGTGTACATTTTCTTGATTTCTTGTCTATACACCATTTATTCTTCACTTTATTAGTCCTTCCTAAGGTGACTTTTCTATCCATTCCTAAGAAAAATTCATAATTTCTCAATGAAAACATGATGCTTTTTGTCTTCTCATGAGATTTTTCTTGAGTAGGCTCAGCCAAACATGTGAATTTTAGAATAATATAAATTAAAATAATACAAACCTGTAAACTTTAAGTTGACATACCACAATACGTGATAAACTAATTTTTACATATCTGCAATATTCTGCAGCTTCAATCCAATATGGTTAAGGTCTTAGATGAAGCCTTCCAACAATGATGAGAAAAAGTGCTCTTTTCTTTTTCTTATGTAATTGAACTCATTTCACAATTGAGCTGGTTTTCAATTTTTTGCAAGCTTCAGGCAAAGCAGTGCCATTATAAGAATTGCAAACATGGGTTGTAAAATTTGCATAGTCCTGCATTAACAAGAACAATAATGAATATTGTAATCATGCTTGTGATTTTGTGTTTGTGAGAATTAAGAAACTAAAGAGAGATAAGAGTGTGAAGGGAGAAACTTTTTTGATAGGTTGATTGTTCACCACCACCCATGGTAGAAATGTATGGGGTGGATGAAGATTTGCAGTTTCTTTCACATATTTTCTTCCAATCTGCATAACAATTCAAATACTATGTTAAAGATAATCCATAATCCATAATCACTTAAAAATATAATTTAGTCTTAGAAATTGTTTTATTTCCCTTACTTTCATTTATTTTGAGATTGTAGCAAGTGATATCTAAGTCAGTTTGTGCGCACTTCAACTAATTTATTTTTCTAAACATTTTTACATTACTAGATTTGGTCTGTACGTGGATTCCACAGTACATACATGCAATGTGTAGGATCTTCATACATACCAAATTTGATCTGTTGCATGTACATGCACCCTCTACATGATAGAATTGCTCCACCTTTCTAATATAGTCAAAGATTAATTTCATGATTAATATAAAATTCTCTAATTCTTTCTTCTCTAAAATTATAAAAAAAAATAAGAAAATGTTAATACATTTTCTTTCCTTTCCTTCCCTTCCCCTTCAAAATTCTCTTTCCAATAGTCTAAAGAGGGATAACATAAAAATTTTTAATCTTTTCTCCTCCAAAATTTTAGCAACCAAACAAAGAGAAGATTACTAAAAGTCCTTTGCCTTCATTTTCTTCCTTTACATTTTTCCTCTCCCAAATAAACCCTAAGAAATTTTTGTAGCATAATTCTAAATAATTGACATAGCAAGAATTTGAACATAAGATTATATAAATGACACATCACGTGCTCACCTTCGATGGGTTTGGGAAAAGAATTTTGGAAGAAAAGGGAAGAAAATGTGGTAACCTTCCTCTTGTATGTTTTTTAAAATTTTAGAAAAAAAAAGAATTTAAAAATTTTATATCAACCCTCCCTAATCCTCCTTTTTTTGTTAATTTTAACTACTTCAAATTCAGAAAGTTTAGAGAATTCAAATAAAGAAAGAAGAAATCATCATTTAATATTTTCTTTCTTTCTCTCTCCTTTTCCCTTAATTCATTCTCTTCTCTTCCCCTCTTTGTTCTCAAATAGACCCTTCATGACTAATCCAATCCCTTACATATTTCCTACGTTATATTAGTCTACCAAACTCCCTTCTTGTAATCCATTCTCTTTCTCTCTCTCTCTATGGTTTTTTTTCCTTCCAAATACATCACAATAGTGATCATATAAAAAAAGTAGAATAGAAGGGTTGGGACTTAATTAGTAATAGTCATATTTTTACAATTTTATAATAAAATTTTTAACACACACACACACATATATATATATATATATATATATTAGTATTCATAGAAATGTTAAATAACCTTTGTTCCATTTCCTCTGTCATAGCAGTCTAGAATAGGCTTCAGAGGCAAATCCAATTGGCTGAAACAGTTTTGCCACTGCTTGTACCTTCCCTCAATAACCAGAAACTCAATGCAGAAAATCAAAGCATAATTTTTATTCTGCATCATAATATGATTAGATATCTTGCTATTTCATACATTTAATTAAGACTACATTTGTATTAATAAAAAGGAAAGAGGATGAATAAAAAAGAAAAACTGTAATTTCCATCTATCCTCTTTAGTTCAAACATTTGTTAACCAAAAAAAAAGAGAAAGGCATCTTAATTAAGCTTACCACATCTAGCCAGACATTGAGGACACAGGATTCCAAAGAATTAAGCTCGCATTCATCTGGGCCATGCTGAAAAGTTTTGTAGAATTACGTGTCGGATATGGAAAAGCAAATTATTTAGTTTGGAAATCAAAAGAAAAGTCATAGAAAAGGCACATATAGAAAACAAATGAACACTTCACATAGAAAAATGAAAGAAAGTACAATTGCAGCGATAAATACTATACTATGTCTTCCCAGAAATGCAATTTTTGAACAAGAGGAATCACCAATCAAGAATCTAAGAAGCACAAATACTAATACAAATACAAGAAACAACACAATCAAACAGACGACACAACAAACTATGTAGTGTTCAAATTGCAAGTAACAAGATATGAAACAGAACTTGACATAAGATAGAGTTGTTGGTGTTGTTGATGGAAGCATTGGCCCAAGGGACTAGGTGGAGATTCACAATGTTGATGAGGTCTCCATTGAAGACTTCCCCTAGATTTCTTATGATAAATTCAGCACAAGATTTGCTTAGGCTTTCATAGTACACTGTAAGATTAACTTTCTGAGAAGCAGATGCTGCAATAATCTTTGAAGAGTCAGAGGAAGAAGCACCCTCTGTTTCAAGGACTAGAAAGAAAAGGGAGAATACCATGACAATTGTGATTGATAGTTTAAAAGAAACCATTTTGATTGAATTTGGAAAACTAGGAAAGACTTATGTTCTGAATTCTGATATGAAAGAAGAGAAAGAGAGAGAGGTGTTTGTATTTTTGGCTAGTGAAAACCTCAATAAAACCTTAGATTATTTTTGTCTGTTTGTTAGTTTCTGAGTTATTTTATGATTCCAATTTTAGGGTATAATTTTCTTAAAGCTTTATTTCAATTAGTATCACAACCTCCAATCCCAATTGTAAGGTTTATATGAACTTTAGATTCTACAATCTTGGGAGGTATGAGACTTGAGTCCCACATCGAAAACATGAAATTTTGACTAGGTTTATATGAACTGAGTTCTTCAATAAATTAGGTTTTGAAGTATTACTTCTTTGCTGATGATTTGATAACTCATAACACATATTTAGTAATGAGAGGACATGAGGAAGAAGAAAAATGAAACAACTTCTGCAATAATAATCTACACTTACACAAGTTCACATACACCGTTGAAAATAGGCAATTAATTTACAATTAGTGCCAAAATGAAAGTTGTAGAAGAAGCACAAGAATCATAATTATGGGGATTTCTGTTTTTCCCCTAAATTGGAGGGTATTGGTGAAGTGAGATTTTGAGCTTCATTGAGATAGCAAACAGGAAGAAAGGAATGGGTGGTGTAATAGGAGTCACTAGTGAATTTTGAAAGTGATAGACATGCCTCTGGTTTAGAATTTCCCTTGAAAGCCCGGCATATGTAGCTCACAAAATTCTGGTAGTCCTGCACCCACAAGAAAAAGACAGATAAAAACTCATCTTTCATATTCAATGATGCGCAGACAACATTCAAATATATATATATATATATATATATATATATATATATATATATATAACATATGCGACATGTGTAAGTAAAAATAAAACATCTTAATATCGCTTGATTCATATAATTAAATTTATTTAATAAAAAAAAAGACTTTGTTCGTTGTAAAATCACAAACCTCTTGGAGTGGTTGGTTGTTGACAACAACCCAGGGAACAAATCTAATGTGTGGATTAAGTTGAGCAGTTTCTTTAGCATAATATTCCTCAATCTGCTTGTTCACATAAGAAATGAATTTCAAAAGGATAGCCATTGTGAATAAAAAAAAAAAAAAAAATTTAGATCTTATACGTTTGAGAAATGATATATTTTTTTATTTAAAAAAATAAAATAAATAAATAAATAATTCACAATTTTAAAATCTATCTTCAATAGATTATAGATTATATTTTTTTATCTCTCTATATGAAAAAGAATATATCATTTCTCAAATTAAAAAATAATATTGTTGTGATGATAACTCTAGCTGGGTGTGTAAATAGTATGCTTAAAAATTTAAAAAAAAATTGTAAAGAAATGAGAAAAATAAACTAACAGCTTTGCCATTGCCATTATTGTAGCAGTCAATCGGAGAAGTGTCCAATCCACTCATTTGGAAGCAATTCATCCATTGCTTCTGCACTCCCTCTACTGTTAGACGCTCCACGCAGTGTATAAATCTGAAATGCTTCGTCTGCAAAACAAATTTCAGAAAAACTTCAAAATCTCTCAACTTTTAAAATATGTCAAGATTAACTTTTTATTATTTAACTTAACATGAGATTTTGATTTTGTTCCTAATTGTAAATATCACTAATAGTCCAATCACATATAAGCTCATCAGAAATTATTGTTGCAAAATTTATTAATTGGCAAAGATAAAAGATAAACTTCAAATAAAAAAAAATTTAGTTTTGTCCAAAGCTAAGAACATTATAAAAGAATATAAAAATAAGAACTTGTCATCGCCACTATTTTGGAACGAGGCACGGGAATATCATTATTCATGATTTAAATGCGTCCACCTGTAAATAAGAAAATACAACAGCACAACCTGACAACCATAAAAGACAAACATTGTTTTTCTTTGAAAAATTGTAAATGAAAAGATAACGATTCTCAGAAAAAAAAATATCTTCATGCACTTGGCTCTATAAATCGGGCATTTAATAGACATGTTACAAAAGGTACATTTTATTTGACTTTTTAATTAAAAAAAAACTTCGTTTAATATTTATCAAAATTTGACTAAATCTCCCAACTATGATAACGATTTAATTAAGTTGCATGAGAAAATGAGAAAGTAAGAGTGATACCACATCAGGATAGATTTTGATAGTGCAGGCCTCGATGGTGTTCATTAAGCATTCTTCCTCTCCATGCTGCACTTTCGAAGAAAATTTCCATAGTTGTTGTTAAAAATCATATTACATACTAAATTGTATTGTAACACAGAAAAAAATGAGTTATATAAATTTAAATATGAGATAATATTGTTAGATAATTAATTAAGTATTTATTGATGCTTATTTTTCTCAACTTATTTATGTAAACTATTTGAATTGATTAATATTTTTTATGAACAATTAAAATTTGAAGTGGCTATTGGTTTGGGTGTTGGGCAGCCCCAAATAGTTTGGCCCAATTATAACTGCTACTTTTGTAATTGGACCCTCAACGCATTAATGATTAATTTCATTTAATTATATAACTTAGAACTAATTATTCATAAATTAAATAATATCAATATAAATTTTTTAAGAAAATAATGAAACCATAAAAACTTTTATCCTCTGACCCCAAAGTTTAATTTGGGTCTCTTTCCCCTATTTTAATTTAAAATTTAATTTATTTATTTTTTGGCCCTTTACAATATTAAAACTTCAATCTTAATCTTGTATGAAAATGATTTTTTTGAAAAATATTTATGGTAGTTGAAAATTAAGTTGGGAAATAAATGAACCACGGAAACATGAATTTATTGAGGCCAGAGTACCGTTCTATTGATGTGATAATTGATTAAGATCTCACAAAAAGATTACTTTAGATCTTTTATAATTTAAAATTAATAATTTTTTTTACAGTAAAAAAAATAAAAATAAAAAATTTAAATTATTAAAGATCTCATAAATAAATTAAAAATTAATTTTTTTATTTTTATTTTTCTCTTACTTAAAAAAATACACTAATTCGTAATTGTAAAAAATCTAAACCTCAACAAAACCCATAATCTATTACATCACTACGATTAATCTAGACAGTTATTTTTCATTCAAACACTCATTATTTTAAAACGCCATCAATTATTATCAGCACTCCTGCTTATTCATGTAGTCAATTCATCAATTTAGTTATAATGTTGTAAAAGGTTAAAAATTTATTAAATTCTATCTAACATAATTCAAACTAACTAAAGTTTTATAATAAAATTAAATTTTTTTTATTAATAATATTTTCATATACAAGATTCAAATTTAAAATTTTATTTAAATAAAATAAAATACTTAACATTTTAATTAATTACTCATTAATAATCTCAACTTAATTTAATTAGAATAAGATTGATACTAGTATAATTTTTTGATTTGGATCCTTAAAGTGAAAAATGTGGTGAAGTCATGAAATTCAAAAATATATATATAAGTAAATCATAATTTATAAGGTAAATCTTTAGTTTATCTCTTTTGTTTTTTTTTTCTTTTGTTTCCTGTACTTTATCACTTATCTCAATTGAAAAGATCCAAGTACATCATTTTTCAAGGAATAGATTAATAAGAACAAAACTAAAGAGTTAAGACTGGATTTACGACTATAAAAACTTACAATTTCGTGAACTAATATAATATTAAACTCAATATTAAATTGATTAAAAAATCTTAGGGAAAACTAATTGATTTGTATGAGATTTGATTGATACATAATTGATGAAGAAGCTAAACGCAGAATTAAAGATGCAATTATAAGAAGAGTAGGTGAGAAGCAAGAAAGAGTTGTATAACTAAAAATATTGATAGAGAATAGAGAAGAGATTGAGAAGGAAGAGGTGACCTGACAAATGAAGGATCCATCAGGTTTGATGAATGCATTGCCCCAAGGGACCATTTGAAGATTGAGAAAGTTGATGAGATCTGTTTGGAAGATCTTCACAACATGATTCACTATGAAATCTGCACAGTACGGACACAGAGCCTCGTAGTAAAGGGACATTGTCACCTTCTCATCATCATGGTATTCATCATCGTGCTCTCTTCCTCCTCCTCCTACTTCATGTTCATTAGAAGAAGAAGAAGAAGAAGAAGAAGAAGAAGGGGCTACCAAGAACAACAACAAGAACAAGAGAAGAAGGAGGAGGATGCAGCAGAAGAACAAGACAGAGCGAGGATGAGAAGTAAGATTTGGCATTTTCATTTTAGTTTTCCTTTTTGGGTTTATGGAATAGCAGAAAGTGCAGAATGAGAGAGGAATATGATTACTTGTGTTGTGTATTTCTTAGACTATTCAAGGAAGCTAGGTATCTGTATCTCTCTGTCACTGCCGTGTTCCCTCCCCTAATCTCTCTCTTTTGATTGGATGTGCGCTGATTTAATGAGTGGCATTCACTCTTTTATCAACTTTTGCATGTGGATATTTATACAGGTACTTAATTTCCAACTTTCACTTTTTCATTTTTACATTCAAATGTGAAGATTTTCCTTTTAAGGGGAATAGAAATACAAGAAGATAAAGATCATGTCTCCCCATGTATGAGATTCTTTTTCTCAAAAGTTTACATAATTAATTTTAAATTTATACATATACATGTATTTATTTAAATCTCTTTTTTTATAACTTCTCTTTTCTATTATTTGTAAATTAAAAATTTTAAAATAAAAGTAAATAACATATTAATCTTACAAGGTAATAAAATTTTTTAAAGCTTCATTTATTCTTCTTTAAGTTTTTGTCTTATTTAAAAATATAATTAATTTTTTTATTATTTTGGTAGAATTGAATTTTTTTCATTATATCTTTTAAAAAATTATGAAAGATACTATTATTTTTGTAATTTTTTGTTCACTCTTCAAACAAATCCTAGTAAAAAATAGTAATGAAGATAATTTTTTATCTAACGTGCAGAATAAGGATGAAGATAACTGTAAAAATGAGAACGAAGGCACTCCCCATTGTGCCTTGTCTAAGTGTTATTTCTATCTTTAATATATGCTTTCTTTACAAAATTAAGTTTTCTCTCCTCAAACTAGAATAATCAAGTTCTTTGAACAAGTAAATCTACCTTTTTAATCTCTAAAAATAAGTGATAATACAATTTAGTCTCTGAAAGATTATATTATACACTTTAATCTCTGAAAAATTATAACAGTTAACTCGTTAGTCCTTAAGCCGTTAGTCATTAATGAAAAAGATAACGGGAGTCGTAAGATATTAAATGGTCCCTAAAAGATTAGAAATATGTACTTTTTAGTCCCTAATACCAATAGTCCAAACTATAATCATATATAAACATTTAACTATATTTTCAAAGTATGACTTCTAGAAAATAAAACTTGTATATCATTACTTAACCACAAATCAATAAATAAACAATTTATATTTTAATACAACTTCTTTTAATTTATCTAGCACATATTTTTGAACTATTAAAGTGAAGAACATCATAAAAGTGATAGAGAGAAGTATTAATTTATATACTATTCTAAAAATTTTAGTTAAACGTATGCAATATTTCAATTATATAATCAATAAACAAACTAACACTTGTATGTATTATTTTTACCATATATGCATCATATATTCTATTTTTCACTTACAAGTCACATAAATTTAAATATTTTTCTAGCACCTAACAATTCTAACTAAACACTATGTTTATTAAACACCTTATAACCTAAGTTTCATTTTGATTTGATTCTAAATTTAAAAAATATTATATAATATTTTTTACCAATAAAAAAAAAGGTATGTTAGAGTGCGATTAAATATATTACCTAATTAAACTAAATAGTTGAAGGAACTAACCTTATCTTCAGTTATGAGATCAAAGTATACTCTAAAGTATCTTTAGATTGTCACGAGAGGTGGGATATTTCTACTTAACTCTGCCCACCTATGATAAAATCATAGAAGACGTATAAATTGAAGTAATAATTTAACATTCAACAAATCAATAAATAATATACCTGTAATCTAATGGTGGGTGTAGTTTGTACACACCTTTGAGGAGTCTTCATGAGCTGGTTAATCTGGAGCTAAATGGAAAAACCGATCCCATGCCTATATGTGTAACTATGTAAAGCAGCCTACAATGTCTTTCTGCTCGTAATTTGTAGCCTTGCAAAGCTCCCTGTATAAGTATGCCAAGAAAGTAGATCCCCAACTATATTGCCTAGCTTGATCTAGGTCAACAAGCAATAATAGATACATCAGGTACATGTAGTAACTTGGATTATCTATCAACATATATCCTTTGATCAAACGCAATATATATGCCCAGGTGAATTGTTCTAACTCTTCAACCATGGCATTGTTAGGCATGTGATTGAAGGTATCATGTAGCCAAACAAGACTAAGTCTCTAGCCATCAATAGCATTTGCTAACGGAGAATGTCCCAACAACTATTGCCAAATGGCAACCCAGTTTGTGTGTGTTGGTCCAATAACCAGATCCCTAACACATAGCAAACCAAATTGTACTGCGACATCTTCCAATGTGATAGTGCACTCGTGCATATAGGAGGTGGAATGTATGTATCTCTAGCCTCCACCTTTTTAACTAAAGCAGATATAAGATCACTCTCATACTAAAACATAGTTAGACAAGTTACTCCATAAAATCCAGTAACCTGTAAATATGGGACGATCGCGGAGGGTGGTAAACCATCGTGATCCCTGACCCATCGTCGCGTTCGCAATACTCGGTCAAGCTACAAGAAAGAAATAACTATAACTATATAATGTCATATCTGGACATTATGAGAGAAAAAAAAAAGGTTCACAAACTCACATGTCCCTGCCACACTGCTTCGGAGACATGCCTATTTTGTAAGTTTAACAATGATGAGTCCTCTGAACCAAGTCGAACCATATGTTGTCTTTGTTTACCCGCCATGCTATAATAGATAATATGAAAAAAAAAGGTAGAAGAATGAGAATATTAATACAAATTTAACCAAAAAAAATGTAAAATAATCCTAACATGTAGACATTTATTTCCAACGCAACATTTTTTATTATATATTATTACTACTTCAAAATATTACGTTTTAAATTTTATTATATTATTAATATTTTGAATTTTTTTTTAAAAGTTCATTACATTATTACTATTTTGAAAATTTTATTTTTACAATTTTAGATGTTTCAAAAACTTTCTAAAATACCATAATATATTTGTTTCTTTTTTAACAAAATATTATAAATTTATACATACCTAAAGAGTGAGAGCTTATTAAAGGGAGTGAAATGATTTTGGATCTTCTGTTGTAAGTTTTTTGCTTGGCGTCTGCTTAGTTTTTTAGCGGCGATTTTATCCATTGCTAAAGTTAATATTATTGTAACGAATATTATTATTGCTATAATTTTTGTTTAAATAATTAATTTAAAAAAGTTATAGTAGTAATAACATTTGTTGCAAGAAACTTTAGCAACAAAAAAAATTGCTACTAAAAAAAAGCCAAGCAAAGGCCAAGTAGAGAACTTCATGCAAAGAATCCAAACACGAGTGAAATAGTAAAAGAAAATTTGGTAGAAAAAATTTGGAAGTTCAAAATAATTGAAAGTGAGGGCTTATATAGACGATATGGGACTCGTTTATGATAAAAATGAGGGCCATCTGGCCCTCATTGCTACCATAAATGATGATAGTCTGGCTCTCGTTTGTAGCAAAAATGAGGGCTAAATGACTCTCAACTTTTTTAAAGTCGAGAGTACTAAAGATAAAATGTTTATAATAACTTATCACATGAAATATCAACTTAAGACATCATATCTTATATTAGTGGATTGTGATTCTACATGTCATTTACGAGTCAAAAAATAATTTAAAAGAGATAAAAATAAAAATTAGCTTTTTATTCCTTTTTTTGGGCCTGAATTTTTTTAATTCCTTTAAGTTTATATTCGAGTATGAGAAATTTATATTTGGCTAAAAAAAAGTATGAGAAACTTATTTTTATCCAACTCAATATATATATATCATATATACTTTAGCGACCTAATAATGAGAATAACAAAATAAAGAAGATAAAAGTTAATAATAAAAATAATAAAATGTTTGGAATTGAGCTGAGCTAAGACATGAATATTACTTAAGATATAATTCATACTTTTTTACAAGTTATTTATATGGTGTAACAATTGAATACTTGCCTATTTAAGTTCACAACATCTAGAGGAAAAAGTAAATAAGACTCTCTTGACTCCCCTTTTCTTTATCTAAAATATTATACAAATAATTTATATTAGAATACCTCACCAAATTATATAAGATGTTTTAAATTAAAAAATAAATAATGATAAAAGTAGTTTTATTTTTTCAAATTATTCAACAATTTATAACATATTGTTTTATTTTTTATTTGATATGCGAACTAATAATATATTTCTTTATTTTTTAATATGTTAAAATCCAACTAACCAAAACTGATTTATAAATTGTGATGTAAAGACTACTGGATTAAGCAAAGCGCAAAATCCAACCAAATTATATAAAATATTTTAAATTATGAATGCCGAGCCTACCCGTAACCCGTAACCGGATAACCCGATTCATTTAAAAACCAATAACCCAAAAACCCTCTTATTGCCTTACGGGTTATGAACTCCCTATATATATCTATATACAGCCGGGCTAGGGTTTTGTATCTTGGGAGCAAGAAAGGAAGAGCAGCGCACACTTAGGGGGGTTGATCTCTGAGAAGAATATACCAAAATGGTTAGCCTTTCTCCTCAAAACTGATAGCTTTGGTTTGCTTATTTTCTTTATTCAGTTAGTTTGAGTTTTATAGGGACTTGATGCTATATCTAGCTTGTTGTTACGAAATTTTTTTCCATTGGGGAACTATTATTGCCTGTATGCGCATCTAATTTGAACGGTTGATTTTACGATGATGCTTAGATTTTGAGATTTTTATGAGTTAATTGGTCGGGATTTTAGTGGGATGGGACTTGAATGTCTGTGTGTCGTCTTATGGTGTTTTCTGGTTATTAATTTGAGAACAGCAATGCTTCTCTTTCCTGGGTGTTATCTTGGGTAATTTTTTTCTTGTGTTGTAGAAGATGTACACATTATTGTGCTGTTAGAATGGAGTCATGGACGTAGTTGTGACTGCGTAAACTGTGTCCTTGGCATTCTCTACTTTGGTTCGGTCACTTAATGCTCTACTATTCAGTGCTTAGGTTCAAACTTGGCTAGATCCATCTGAACCCAGCATATGCCCATCTCTTAGGTTTCTATGAGTTGGTAGTCTGCTTCATGGTGAATTGCTTTTCTTAACTGTGGTGTTAGTGATGCATTACTCTTCATGTGATATTGTTTTTTGTTAGGCTATTATAACACGTCTATTCATTGACTTTTTAAATACCTTTATGATGTTAGCCGCGTTTCCTATGGTGATAACTGTATGCTTCATAATCTCAGTTCTCATTAGTAGCTTTTTATTTTCTTGAATTACAGGCTAGGGGGTTGAAGAAACACTTGAAGAGGCTCAATGCTCCCAAACATTGGATGCTTGATAAGCTTGGCGGTGCCTTTGTATGCATATCTCCCACCTCTTGTTTCAGCCATAGGATATCCATGTTTTCATTCGTAATATCCATTAAAGTGCACCAACTTAATATTCTGGTTGTGCAGGCACCAAAGCCCTCATCTGGACCCCACAAAGCAAGGGAGAGCCTTCCTCTGATCCTTATACTGCGAGACAGACTGAAGTATGCCCTCACATATAAAGAAGTAATGTCCATCTTGATGCAACGCCATGTTCTTGTTGATGGCAAGGTTAGGACAGACAAGACATATCCTGCTGGTTTCATGGGTATGTGCATTCAAATCTGATTGCCAGATGATGTTGCTCAGACTGTGGTGATGTTAATTTTTATTGCTTTGAGTTAGCAGACAATGTTGTGAATTTTCAGTATACTTCATTATCATGTCTGGTTGAATTTTCAGTATATTGTTGATCAAGCAACAAAACTCAATTAAACCTAATAAGTTACCTTTCTTTTAATTGTACTGTGTTTATATTATTGGGAAAATAAGACTTATCCCTCTAGACTATGTGTGTATAGTCTTTGACGGTCTTTATAGTATAACTACCTGTATATTTTATTGAACTAATTGCAATGAGCTTAGGTAGGAATCTTTTTAATATTGCAATTGTTCTCTATGATGATATATTGCCTTGTCCATTTTTATTATCAGATGTTGTATCTATTCCGAAGACTAATGAAAACTTCAGGCTTCTCTATGATACAAAGGGTCGTTTCCGTCTCCACTCTGTAAGGGATGAAGAGGCAAAGGTATATGTCTAATCATCCTTTACCCTGTAATATCGGAACATAATCTGCAAGGTTGTGTTATGAATGATAAATTTGTGCTTCCCCTTTCCACAAAAAAAAATATATATATTGGTACTAAAGTCCTTGATCATTAATTGGCTATGCTAATTGACACTGGCAGAGTAATCATGCATTTGGATGGACAAACTTTGGACCTTTTACCTGGATGTATTAAATCATATGTTTTGGATGCATCGGTTTGAGTGGTTATTTTTTATCTTAAAACCCATCTGTGGAATGCTATCAGGGAATGATTATTCTATCTGGATTTTACTTTTTGCAGTTTAAGCTTTGCAAGGTTCGTTCTGTTCAATTTGGGCAGAAGGGAATCCCTTACCTAAACACCTATGATGGGCGCACCATCCGATATCCAGATCCCTTGATCAAGGCAAATGACACCATTAAGCTAGACTTGGAAACTAACAAGATCACTGACTTCATCAAGTTTGATGTTGGGAACGTTGTTATGGTGACTGGAGGAAGGAACAGAGGTCGTGTTGGTGTCATCAAGAACAGGGAGAAGCACAAGGGAAGCTTTGAAACAATCCATGTCCAGGATGCTACAGGTCATGAGTTTGCAACTCGCATGGGTAACGTCTTCATTATTGGTAAAGGTTCAAAACCTTGGGTGTCTCTTCCCAAGGGCCGTGGTATCAAGTTGTCTATCATTGAGGAGGCCAGAAAGAGACTTTCTGCTCAACAAGAAGCTACTGCTTGAATTTGATTACATCATATTTCTGGACACTGTTAGCTATTATATTTTCTGTAAGAACTGGCTTCGCGGCTGAGTTTGAGAATAGTTTTGTTATTTTGTTCAATTCAACGTTAAAATTTTGAACTAATCAATATGTGATTTTAATTTGTTACGTGTGGTGGGTATTGTTGTGACTTGCTCCAGATTCAGTATTTTTCTTCTCTCTTTAGATTGTAGTGCAAATCAGGCTGTGCTGCTGTAGAATTATCAAAACTAAAAATCAGCTTGTCCAAACATGGCTGCGCTCGTCAAATGGAATGACGTGTCTTAGGAATTAATGCATTTTCTCATCAAACTTGTACTGAATCGCAGTTACTTTTGAACTATAAACTATAATTCATTGGCTATAATTACACTGCTTAATTTGAAATTTTCAAATTGGTTCATCTCCAAAATTACTGTTTGAATTAAACTCTCTTGATCTGCGAACACAAGTTCGAAATTCAAAAAATACATTTCTCAGAAAAGTTTTATCTTGATAAAAATTTTCACCAAAAAACTAGTCCTTCAATCAACTCCATTAATATGTTAAAAATAACGCAAATGTAACCAAATCTTTGATCTAGTCGAACAAAATGCCGATGCAACCAATAAATGGTAGAAAATTGAGATTCATGCAATTTTGGAAAGATATATAATTTCTGTAAAATATGGGATGCTTAAAGAGAGATTTTTATTTTCATTCCAAACGTACTAACTGAAACCATCTACCAGATGTAATTACAGAATATTAACTTCTGCTTCTAGCTTTTCTACATGTCCTTCTAGCAATTCACATTCACTTCCTACAGAAACACTAAATCACAATTCAACAAACAAAACTAAGCAAGTGTTCAGAAAAACGACCAAATTTAAATTTAACAGCAAAAAGCAGGCTTGTACAAGTTCATGCAACATCTCCCTCAAGCATGAAGAAGCCTTCGATCAAAGTGCCACACTCCTGCATGCCACAAAACACTAATTGTCTTGAGGATACCAGAAATAAATTAACTAAACTTATCACAAATAGACATATAAACATGTCAAGAATATTTGTGACAGTGAAACGTAATCAAAATGAAGACATACCGTGACCCTTCCCAACCATTCTCAGTTGAGCCACATACTCTGCTATCTTCTTAATTGCTTCAACCTGTACAAAGTAAGACAATATAAAAATTCCTTTTTCTAAATTTCTTGGATTTTCCTTAATTTTAGGTTCAGAATTCACAAATTCACAAAGCATTCAAGTGGCTACATTGGCCATAACACAGAGAGAGTTTTTACCTGCTCATCCAAATATTCGCTCTCAATGAAGTGTGCCAACTCAGGATCATTGTTGCGATCTGCCACCTATTATTCATCAAGATTCAACAACAAATGACACGTTCCATTGATTAGCCTCAAACAACAAAAGTTGAGATAATTTATTTTTTCTCATAAAACAATTTCAATTTTCAACCAAACTTAAAGCTCAAGTTAAAGGGGGCATTACGCTGTGCACATTCAGAAGTTTCTCGTTCGTTAACTTCTCCAAAGACAGAGCCAATTCCATAGCTGCATCATAAATCAAGCAACAAAAGAAAACAAAAAATTGTGTGTTTGATACTTCATATTATATGATAAACCAGAATGCACAACTTTACAACACTAGTGTGTGATGCAATCTGCTAACTCACCGTACAATGCATCCCCCTTTTCGTTATGCTCGAAATCAGACGGGGGATTCTTGATGGGGTGAAGTAACACTCGTCCACCACGAATGTTCTACACAAATCAGAGTCATAATGAGTCATTGAATGCATCTAAAGAGAAAATTTAAAGGGATTTATGTATAATGAGAAGCCATGAACCTGATATTTCATAAGCTTTTCAGCATGCTCTCTTTCTTCTTCACTTGATTCCTTGAAAAACCTGTTTGAAGCAGAAGATCAGAACATATGTATTGAAAACCTACTTATTTGAGTAATGGATGAATCGGTATGTTACTTGGCAAGTCCCTTCAGAGCAATGTTGTCCCTGTCGAAGTATGCATACATGGAATGGTACACATAGGAAACGTTGTATTCCACACTGTGACACAATTTGAGAGTGTTACAAAAAAATATAAAGAAAATTAAAAATAGAATTTCACTATGTGCTTAAGATTGAACTTCACCAAAGTACATAAATAGAAAAGAAACGAAATTCTACCACTGAGTGGAAAAAGGAAATGGATCCCCTGAATTTCTCTACACAAATTACCTGAGACCCACTTGAATAACAAATCTTAGTCTGTATGTGTTAGTCTCATAAATTATCTATCAATCTCTCCCCAAAATTTACATTTTTGTGAGAATCCAAATCCAGGGAAAAGAATACACAGAATAAAGTCTTGGGATCTTGATGTAAAAGACTTTTGCAACAAAAAAACAAATGATCTGCCAAAAAATGAAATGAGAAGCACTCACTTTATCTGCTCGTTAATTGCAGCTTCACACTCATCTTCATAGTTCAGACGAGCCATAGAAACTTGAGGTGCTAGAGGAATAGCAAGAACATCCTTTTTGATCTCCTCAAACGGTTCGAATATCACAGTAGCGACCGAAGAATTCGGCTCATATGATGCTTTCACCAAGAAATTTCTTCTGCTTCCTCTGATCTTAGCAAGATTCAGAGAAGAAGAAGAAGAAAATGTGTTCTTTCTTCTGAGGCCATCCCCAAGAAGGGGTGGAAGAGAAAAGGAACAAACTTTGGATGATGCAAGAGCCATTTTGGGTACCAATCGAAAAATCTGGAAATTAGGTATTGGGAAAAAGGACTGAGAAGCAGAAATGGTGCAGAATCAATCAATGGCTAATTTGAAGAAAGAAGAAGCAGAAGGTGATCGAAGTTAAGGTGGCGAGGGGGCATTTCAGGAGTTCCAGAATTCTGTATGGACCGTCGGATTCAGAACACGTGGAGGGTACTGATTGTGTCACAAGCTGAGGCGTGTGCCGAGCTCGTGGCTGATCCACTGGACATATTGAAATTAAAAAAAAAAAAAGTCTCCTTCAACGTTCAAACCAATATTTTAAATACAAATAAAAGATTCTCCTAATTAGTATTTTAGATATTGGTTAATTTTTTTTATTTATTAATAGAGTTTTAATAATTTAAAATTTGAAAAAAATTAATAATAATTTTTAAGACTAAAAAATTTTATTAACTAATGAAATAAAATTTTAATTAATATTTTAAAAGTATTGATTAGTAATATTCAAAATAAAAAGTGTAGTTAAAAATGAGAGTATTGATTTTGTTAATGGACCACAGTTTTTCTATTTTATAGAGGGGAGTCCCTCACAGAATTTATCAGAATAACTATTTTAAATTTGTAATAATTATTGGTTAGTCTTAAGAGATCATATGATATTTATAAAAAAAAAATGAGTTAATTAATAGTTGAAAAAGAACATTACATGCTATATTAAACTAAATTTATATACAATGTTTTACATATTTATTATAAAATTTTTAATTAAAACAAAATATATAAAAATTTTAAAAAAAAGTAATTATAAAATAAATAAATTATATAAATTAAATATATATCATTTTTAAATTAAAAAATTAATGATAAAAATATAAAAACATGGGTTAATTTTTTTCCACACAATATTTAGTCAAGTGTAATGATGAAGACCGGGGGGGGGGGGGGGGGGTGTGGGGTGGTCATATTATTTATTTCTAAAGAGGTAGGAGTTTGGTTGGGTGTGCGTGTGCCTCGTTTAGCAGCATTGAGACGCTTGTTATGAGTGTTAGCATCGTCGTGTTGATTGACGAAGCTGCCACGATTACCAACAATGCCACTCTTCACTCCACTCGCGTGCCACTTCCAAATCTAAACGTCACACTTCCCACCACACCACAACACGCCACTTTTGGAAATTGCAATGCCTTTTTTCCAATTTTTTAATATTTATTACAAAACTTTTTAATAAAATAATAGAAGCCAGAAAGATCTTCATAACCCAACAAGATAATGCGTTGTGAATGACATTTGAGTTTGACATAGTCGTTGCATCAGAGGATTGAAATGCAATTATTGGAGAAAAACGACAAAGTGGATAAAGCTGTCTTATTTAATTTCAGCGGCCTTTTAAGAGGTAGAAATGATATTATTTATACAATTTCATTTGTTTTATTAACATATATACAAATTCCTTTCAATAAAAGATGACCACTTGGCTCTAACATAACTAGCCTTTCATGATGCACATTTTGATTTTCTTGGGCTTCATTAAAATAGGCTCGGCCTTGTAACTTTTTATTTGTTTCGATCTCTTGTCCATTTACATCAATACTTTATTTTATCGAGAGAATTATTTATTTTTATGTGAAAAAATAATTATATAATTTTTTAATAATGTGGGTGATGGGCTTAGGTATTTTATTTGATACAATATTCTGTAACAAGGCTTGGCTATTTTACTTTTGGGCCCGTTGATTTACGCTTACATTATGATTAGCACGTCTACAACTCTTATATCCATTTTATTTAAGTTAAAATGCATAAAAAAAATTTAAATTTTTATTTTTTTGTACATAATTTCTTTAAATTTTAAAACTTAACACTAATTTTCTCAAATTTTTAAAATCTTGCACATAACATCATTCATCAAATTTTTGATCCAAAAGATAATCGTCAACGCCACATCAACTAAATTTGACTTTACATAAGCAAACATATTAAGTTAGGACATGAGTATTTTGGTCTTTTTACATTTTTCTTTCTTCCTCCTCCTCTCTTTCTTTTTCGTCTGATCTCCTGTCATTGTCACACATCTATCGCTGCCACAATCACCACCAAAAGTTACCACTGACGGCATCGTCCTCCACAGTTATGTTGAAGAACCACCGTGACACGATGAACGAAAATCTCACAGAAGCTTCCTCATGCACTCGTCTGAATTTGTCGCGAGAGTAGCTGTTCATGTTTGAGACTTTTAAAAATCAAATGGCAACAGGGAATCTTTGGCGAAAATGAAAATCAAACAACCGCGAGGAAAATTGAACTGCTATGATAGATCCTCCGAAAGAGTGCGTGAGGAAGCTCCGCCGAAGACGAAAATCAAACAACTGCGAAGACAAAAATCAAACCAGTGTGCGAGGAAGCTTCCGTGCAATTTTCGTTCACCGTGTTGTGATGGTTCTTCAGCACAGTGATGAAGGACGATACCGTCAGTGGTAGCTTGCAATGGTGACTGTGGCTGCGATAAATATGCAACGACAATAAGAGATTGGACAAAAGAGAAAGAGAGGAGGACAAAGAAAGAAAAAATAAAAAGACCAAAATATCCTTGGTCCAACTTAACATGTTTGCCTACATGGAATCAAATTTAACTAATATGACATTGACCATTATCTTTTAAATAAAAAATTTGACAGATGATATTATGTGTAAGATTTTAAAAGTTTGAAGAGGTTCAGTGTTGAGTTTTAAAACTCAAAGAGATTATATGTAAAAAGGTCAAAATTTAAAAAAGTTCTATATATTTTAACTATTTATTTATTAAAAATTAAACTTCAATTACACGTAATATTTTAATTACTTGCTAAATTGTAAAGATTAAATCTTAATATAATATGATATCTAAAAATTTTTTAGAGGACAAGTCCTACAATAGTCCAAGAAATGTTAACACGATCCATTTTTAGTATACTTAACTTATGTTATTTATGAAAATCTACTAATAAATGCATATGAACCAACAATTAAAATTTTCAATTTCAATTCAATAAGTGAATCGCTCATTTATTGTGAGTAAGTTGTAATGGGGAATTGTGAGTGAAGTTGAAACTGTTATATCCTTCTGAAATGAATATGGATGCTCTGAAAAAGAGGCTTTTGGACGCCAAACTCCCATGACCGCACAATGTTGAAGAAAAAGAAAAAGCATTTTCAGCTAAGATATTTCTTTGCTTTATACTGACGTTGAAATTGATTTAGATTGAAAATTGAAATTGAGGCTTATCAAATTTGCTTTTATATATGGAGGAATATTCTAGATCGAGTGGTAAGTAAGAAAAAAGACCAAAGAAAAGGCACTTATACCATATCAGATAAGTAGATTCAGACACAACCCCATTTTTAAAATCACTAGTATATATAGCACTCAACAAACGATATAACACGTGTCTTTTTTGGACAAATTCATGAAAATTCCCTCGATTATCTATTTTTATAGTTTAGACGAAGATTAATCTCCACTCATATTGAAAGATGATAAGATATTATCTATTTTTATTTAGTTTTTGGCATTGTCCAGATTCTGCAACTTGAAGTTGAATCTTATGCTTTTTTAATGTTATTAGAATTTGTTTATTTTAATTTATATTAATTATGTAAATGTTTTTATTATAAAATAATTATTTATAATATTTGAACAAAATTTTATTAAATAAATATTAAATATTGAATACAAAGTAGATTACTTACTGACATATTACAAATTTTTTAAATATTTTAAATATTTTTTAAATAATTTTAAATATAGATATTAAAATAATAATTTTTTTAAATGTGACTAAGAGTTTAAATATTAAATGATTTGAGTGACTATAGATACAAATAATAAAAATATAAAAAGGTGTTGCTCCATTATCATACGTAATTCTTAGTTTTGACCGTCTCAAAAGAAGTTAACACGTGTCCTTGATTTTTATGAATTTTTGTTTTTTCTGACAAATGGAATCGGGTTTTATATACGAAGGAAGCATCTTCACCACTACATATGATAGTAGCTGAAGAGTATCATCTAGTTTACTCCAACACTATGAAGCTAAAATTATTCGTTGACAATAAAAATAATGCGAAGAACAAGTCATGGCATTGAAGATGCCCTCACTAGTTATCTTTATTCCAGCTTTCATCTCAACTTCACACTGATGCATGTTCTTTCTTTTCGCCTCTTATCTTCATCATCCTTGATTCTACTTCATCTTATTATGGGTCTCCAATTATAGCAAGAAACATTCAACCATCAAACTTCCTTTTCCTCTCCAATCAGTCTCTTCCATTTCCAAAATATTCTCTCACAGATAACGAAATCAAAGATATTTTCACATGCCGACAAACCCCTCCTCCTTCTTCCCTCCCTCTTTAACCCCCTCCCTCGCTTTCATCTTCCACCACCACCAATGGCCACCCACGACGGCCTCCACTTCTCGCAATACATGGTCGCCGGCTCCCTCGCCGGTTCAGTCGAGCACATGGCCATGTTCCCGGTCGACACGCTCAAGACTCGGATGCAAGCCCTCACTGGCTCCGACCCAGTTCACCCGATCGGCGTCCGTCGAGCCCTCGGTTCGATTCTCAAGCTGGAAGGACCTTCGGTGCTATATCGCGGTATAGCGGCAATGGGTCTCGGCGCAGGCCCCGCACACGCCGTATATTTCTCGGTGTACGAGATCTGCAAGGAGAAATTCTCCGGTGGAGATCCGAGCAACTCCGTCGTGCACGCGGGCTCCGGCGTCTGCGCAACCGTGGCGAGCGACGCCGTGATGACGCCGATGGATGTGGTGAAGCAGAGGTTGCAGCTGAAGAGGAGTCCGTACAAGGGAGTGTGGGATTGCGTGAGGAGGGTAGTGAGGGAAGAAGGGATTGGTGCGTTTTACGCTTCGTATCGGACTACGGTGTTGATGAATGCGCCCTTCACGGCAGTGCATTTTGCGGCGTATGAGGCTGCAAAGAGGGCGCTGACGGAGGTTTCGCTGGAGAGTGCGGAGGACGAGAGATTGTTGGTTCACGCCACCGCCGGAGCCGCTGCCGGAGCGTTGGCTGCAGCAGTGACTACCCCACTTGATGTTGTGAAAACTCAGTTACAATGCCAGGTAAGCATATAAACTAGCATGTGCTTAATCAATCATCATTATCAAATATCAAAATTGCTTCTTTGGTTTATATGTAATTATGTTTAGGCTAAACGTATACTTATTTATATTTTTTTTATCAAACTTTTTTTAAAAAATTTAATAAAAAAATTAATTACGAGACATAAATTGTAAATTATATATATATATATACACACTTTAATTTTTAATTAAAGAATATGAGAATAAAAATATAAAATTATATTAATTTTTTTGTTTTGAAACTAAGTTGATTGCAACTATTTCGAATGGTGAAATTGAGTTTAATTTGTGGATGAAAAGGAAGAACTGAGGATTGTGGTTGGATATGTAACAGGGTGTATGTGGGTGTGATAAATTTTCAAGCAGTTCCATAGGGCATGTGATTGGAAGAGTGATAAGGAAAGAAGGGTACAAGGGCCTTATAAGGGGATATATCCCTAGAATGCTGTTTCATGCACCTGCTGCAGCTATCTGTTGGTCCACATATGAAGCCTCCAAATCTTTCTTTCACCATATTTAGTCATCACTTTATCACTAATGGGGTAGCTAATGCTACACCACACAATGCAAATCCTTCAATTACTTCGCTGTAATTGCAGGGATTAATGAGTGTTATGTAATGTTATATATTTCTCAGTGACTTGAGAATAGATCATCCACTTAATTGCTTAACAATGTTGTAAATTAATCTGGAAGGAATAAATGGTCACCTAAATAGGAGGGAAGTTTCAAATTTCAATACTAACAAAAGTTCTAAACATCCTATACAAATGAAGAATGTGAAATTTTTTTAAAAAAAATTAATTGTATAAATTATACATATATTAATTTTTAATTAGATAATTGATGACAAACATATGAGTCTATTTAAACGTTGTTCTTTTTTTTCATTTTTTAAATTTCTTTTATAAAATTAATTTTGAGAATTTATTTTAGCATTATTTTCATATATTTATATGCATACTATTAATAAAAAAAATTTTATTTTAAAAAATTTGAGTTTAGAATAACTTTTAATTATTATGTGTTATTTTTTTAAAATACATATTTTATTTTTATTTTTTATTAAAAACAATTATTCAGATATTTTTTTAAATTTTTAAAAATTAAAAATAATCTTTGAAAATTACATTAAAAAATGTCACTAAAACTGAAATTAGAGATTATTAAAGTTGTCCAACAAAGGAAATATCTAAGTTTTTGATGTCAACAAGCACTAGTGGTCTAGTGGTAGAATAGTACCCTGCCACGGTACAGACCCGGGTTCGATTCCCGGCTGGTGCATTCTCTTTTTCCTTTTGTTTTAAAGAGAATCTGTCACAACTTGTAATTTCACCCTTCTATTCTATTACTATAATATAAATGAGAAAGTGAATGAATGTGGCGAATATAGAAGTAGAACAAGTTTTATTTTGAAAAGAAGACATACATACAAATATACATTAATTAGAACTTGTCTACCAAGACACCATCTCTAGAAACCTCGTAAGCTTCCCTACTTCTGGTTTTCCTCAAACCGGCACTGACATGGAGCTTGGAGGGGCCTTCAGTGGCAATGTTGGTCACCCTTATCCAAATCAAAGTTATCTTCGTCTTCATTCCCTCAATATCCGACAACTTACCTTTCTCCAAAAAACCACTCACCACAGTGTCGAAACGCAACACTGAAGAATCCTTGTATCCAACCTCACAAACCTCAGGAATGTGAACCACCAGCTTCTTCGTCTCTTCATTGAACTCGTAGTTTGTGGCATCACGAGGGAACATTCCTATTGGTAGATCGTATTCCCTTAGAAACTCTGGTAATGCCTTCTGCATCTTTCCTGCTCTTAATGTAATAAACAAAGTTTTAATTTTGCTAAATCCTTATGATTAAATGTCTCTCTACTTTTAAATTTAACAAGACATTAAAGGGACAATATTTTAAGGAAATGAAAATATTATGAGGAAAGATATACTAACCTTTCACTTTGTTGACCAACCATTTGGTTCCTCCTTCAATACTGTTTGTTAGTGACTGGTTAATCACACACCAAAAAAAAATGTCATATCTATCATTTATTATAAGTGCCTATAATTCATATGAATGGTATATGAACCTGCAGCTTTAATTTTATCCAAAGATGGATAGCAACAAAATTAAGATGAAAAGAAGAAAAGGAAAAATAGGAGAGAAAATTATATATGTACATTGATATCGCTGCCTACAGAATTGAGCTCCTTCGTAGCCTTCTGGCTAAACCAATATGTTCCAACCTTGTTCACAACTTGATCCATCTCTCCCTACCTTTTCTTAATTATTTCTCCCAAATTCAGATCTCAAATTCAAAACCAAATTCACTTTTCTCTCTCTCTTAAATTCTCTCTACATATCAACAAAACAAGAAAAAACAATAAACAACTTCTTGAGAGCGAGGGAGAAGGAGAATCACCCTGCTTCCTCGCTGTAAATTTCGTCCCACAATTTATTACCTCTTCTTTTTAATCTTTCCATGCTTCATAGCAATATTTCCTTTAATAGTCATCAACCAAATTAAACACTGCCATCTCATCAATCGGCTAACCACAGTTGTACAGCCCACCATATATTCAGGCCCAAACTGGCTACGATATAATTGAATTCTTAGTAATTTACTAAACAGGTTATCACGTGAGTTTAAATATTAAAATTCAAGCCAGTTTATTAAATGAGTTAGATCATTATCTTTGTTTATTTATCATTATCTTACGTTGTGAAAAAATAATTTTTTTCACTAAACTCAATTCGATTTAGTCAAGAGCTCCATCTTAATCTGCTTAAAATAGTCTTTTGAGCTCCGTATGCCATATATCTATATATACAGCTATAACTTAATTATTTTCAACCAATGTATATATAGATAAACCATCATTTGAAGGGACATGTTAGAGAAGAGCAACTAATTAAATCTGAAGTTCCATTAAATTTTTATTCAAACACTATGATTGATATAATTGTATAAATCTATTCTAGAATTAATGTAATTATATATAAGAATATTTTAAAATTATGTGAAATATATTATTTATGAAATATAAAATTATTATTATTTATACTAGAATTATGTGAAATATAGAATTAACTCTGCCTATATTAGTTATAGGAGGTTTCAATCCCAACTAAAAGATAAGAGTTGTGTTAGATAATTGATATTCAGCGTAAAATTTGTCAAATCTTTATAAATATAAATCAATAATATAAATATAAATACTTTAACATTATTTGATTTATATAACTAACTTTAATTAATAAAAAAAAGTTTAATTTGTTATTATTGTTATATATTATTTATGAGATATTGGACAAAACTAAAAACACTCCATCGAGACAAATTTTCTGATTTCAAACCAAGTGGTTCATCCTAAAAAGCTGCATCATGCATGTTTGTGGAAAATTCTGGTTCATGCATAAATGCTTCCTGTTTAGTTATGAGTTTTTTTTTTTTTGCAAATTTTAAAAATGTGATTTTCCGTGATTATTTTCTCTGTCATTTTCTCGAGAAAGTGACATTTGACATCAGAGTGTTGCAAAAGTTGAGCAGCAGATTCGCAGAAACCCTCACCTTTTGAATATTTCATACGTTGTAGATTGTCTTTACAGGAATGGCGAGATATAAAACCTTCAATTCACATGCAAAAGTATGTAAAAGGATCATAGCGTCACTATTGTTACAGTTGTAAAATCTAAATTCCAGATATTTAAAACCCAACATTTTTGGCAATAAAAAAGTTACGATATAAAAATTACATTTCAATTTTTTATAAATGTTTATTACTTATGAATAATAAATTTTATATATATATATATATATATATATATATGTATGTATGTATTAATTTAAGGCTAATCGACGTGCAGGGGACCTATAAGAATCAGTCTTCTTCTCGTATGAGTCAGTGGGGCCATCACTTCTATTAAATATTCTTTGAACTACGGAGTGGAAGGAACAAGTAAAAGATATGGAACAAGAAATTTCTTATCATTTAATTTGAAAACGAAAGAAACAATTTAAAATATAAAAAAGATAAGAGTAAAAGTTTATTTTGGTATTTTATAATAATTTTTAATTTAATTATTTACAGATTATTTTTATCAATTTAATCTATCAAAAATAAAAATATATTTAATATTATCTTTTAATTTAAAATTTATCCATAGTTTAATATCTCAATTAATAAAATATTAATTAAATTTTTTTTGTCATAATAAAAGTTAAAGGTGATAGATAATTTATATTATATTAAAAAAATTTATGTATTTAATTATTCAAAAATATTTTTAATATCTAAATTAATCATAATTATCAAATATACAATTAGTCAAAAAATTCGTATATACAATTAAAAATTTTTTATTAGTCTAAATATTTTATTTTATAAAAATTAATGTGTAACATATGAAATACTTACACAATCAACTAAATTACACCTTAAAATTTCATTAAATAAGCAATTATAAAGGATGATTAAGTAGAAGGACAATATTAAAAGTATTTTTATTTTTTAAGAATTAAATTAACAAAATAATTCATAAAATATCAATTTAAAAATCACTATATATGTCAATAATTAAAATAAAATTTTATGAAGTTAAAGAACTACTTTTTGATTCATATTTAAAAAAAAAAATGCAAGTGGGATATGTAACTCATAATATCCTCATGGTCATCTATATCTATATATCAAGTCTCTATAAAGCTATCTCGATAATTCGAAGACAAAAAATGTGATATAGTCTTTAAATTAAAGGAACGTGAGGACACATGCAAATGTATCGGGTTTAAATCATTGATTAAGTATTTTTTAAGAAAAAAATTAAATAAATAAGTTAATTAATCTTAAAACTAATGGAATATTAACCGTATATGTTAATTATAGAATCTAAAAGAGCAATACAGGCATAGAATGTACTACATTATTCATATATATATATATATTAATTATTAATATTCATCTAATTTATTTATTTTAAAATAAAATTTATGTATGAAAAATAAAATAATAATAAATAATTAAATTTTATTGATTAATATATAAATGACGTGACACAACATATATACTTAAAAAAAAAATTCACTATACTTAAAAAAATTGTCTCAATCTAAATAATTAATTTAATGATCCTTTGTCTCTTAAAGGAAATTACTAAACTAGTCTTTCGGCTTTAGAGTATGTTTTTAAAAAGAGTTGATCACTAGCTATTAAGACATCTACTTCAAGAGATGGATTGAAGGGCATGATTATGTAAAATTTTAATTCCTATTTTTTCAACTAATTGTTCCAACCCACTATGGCAAGCCAATTTAATGTTGATTCATTAAAATTAATAAATTCAAGAGTTAAATTTTAAAAAAATATATTGCATTTTTTTCTTCATTAGTCATTAAACCCTAGGTACAAAATTGATTGAAGACCAAATTAAAAAAATTGTATCACTTTTAGGAATAAATCAATATTTTATGAAAAATTAAATAATTAGTTTACTTTTATAAAATAATAAAAAAAAAGGGCAAAAAAATATACTTGTGCATTAATGTAGACGTGTGTTGGGGTGAGATATGGAGAAGTTGAAGGGTACATAGCAAGTAGGAGAAGGAGAGGCATGAATCAAAGGAAACACATGTTGCCATTAATTTCAAGTCATGTGCACAACAATAAGGCCCCATTCTCTTATTTCTATTTCGCCTCTCCCACTCGGTCACACCCTTTCATGTGCTTCATTTTTTGTACTTCAATAATAATAATAATAATCTTATTTTGATTTTAAGAGATATAGCCTTGTTCGTTAAAAAAAAAAAAGGCTTTAATCTAATATTTCCATTTCTCATATCTATAAAATTTTAAGATTATATATATCATATAGATATAAAATAATAGCAAGGTGTCAATTTTTCTAATCTTTAATATAAAATAAGAAATCATTTGTATTTTATGAATCTAGTATAGCTGTAAGCAAAGAGTGCATGTGTGACAGAAAAGTGGTGGCGTAAAGTCGTAAACACACAGTTCAGTTGTGTTTCATGACCAGAATTAATATTATATATAATTCGTTTATGGAATTTAAATGTTTTTAAAATTTAAAGTATTTTTTATGTCAAGAAATAGATATCATGTCGTAATGTAATCTTACTGTAATTCACGATTCTAGTGACATCTCATTTTTCAGGTTTAGCTCTCCAATTTTTGGCTTTTCTTTTTACTTTTGCATATTGTCCTTGCTTCACAACAACGTAAATGAAATGAGTCGTTGGTCAACTGGTTTGGCTCGTAAAAAATTTTATTTGATTTTAATTTATTTATTAAATAAATGATTTAAATTTAAAAATTTGATGTTCATTTTGTTTAATTTATTAATAACTTATTTAAAAATAAAATAATATAAAAGTATTATATATATATTACATGTATAATAAATATTTAAATGATATTTATATATATATAAAATAAACGTTATATATATATATATTAAATTTTTTAAATTTATTTATTTTTGTATAAAAATATCATTTTGTTAGTAAAAAATTTAAAAAGATACAACTCATAGATTAGAATAATATATAAAATAATTTGTATAAAATTAATTTACACTTAATTAAATACTCTTTTATGATTAAATTTTATATGTTAAATTTTAAAATTATATATTCGTAGTTTATAATTTTTTTTTAAAATTAATTATAATTAATTATATTTATTTAATTTAATTTTTTATAATTTTAAACTAAATATACAAGTCTAACTTGATTTAAATTTTAAATTCATTTCAATTAAATGAAAACGAACATAAACAAATTATTTAATAAACAAATCAAATCTGAACCATTAAAATTGAATTCGGTTTAACTTGTTTACAACACTTCTTTGTTCGGCGCCCTTTTGGTCATCCGCTCGTAAGCGGTGGCTACAACTTATATATCCTTATTCATGTATTTCGTTCATTGCACTTATCAATAATAAACTATACCTATATATTATTTCTTTCTATTTTTATAAGTATTTAAATTATATTATTTTTTATTTTTTTTAACGTGGTATTTTTTTTAGAAAATAAAAAAATAAGTTACAACCAATAACGGTAACTGATTGAAGTATTATATATATTTTTTAAACAATATTTAAGTGCTATCTGATTTATATCTATTATTTATATAATATAACTAGCATTAAATATATATTTAAAAGTAAATTAAACTAACTTTTTTTCAAAATTTGACTAAATTATACTTATAAGGTAATTTTTATCATTTATTTTTTATTAATAAAGAAAATATGTACAGTAAAATTATAATAATCTTATTTTTAATATAACAATAAATATAGTTAATTTATATTATTTAATATATCAATAAAGATAGTTAAATGATTTATTGTTTTGGAATGATTCTATGTAAAATATTAACTTTAAAAAAGAGGTTTGCATAACATTATATTAAAACTCAGGGTTATTAAATGGATAATAAGTATAATTTTATCAAAGTGAATTGATGTAAATTGACGAATTTAAGTTTAAATAAATAAAAATGATAACTTTGTTAATGCAAAATCAAATAGATTAAAGTAAAATTTTACTTAGAAATATATTTTTAATAAAAAAAATAATAGTATATTTATAGCCCACGGGAAGAATATGAAAAATGAAATAAATAAATAAAATTGTTAAGAAATTAACCGTCTACTTGTATTGGTGTCACGTGTGTTTTAATTAGATGCTTTTAATATGATCTCAGAGCTTACGACCCTTCTTTGCAACTTGATACTTCTTTCAATGCATTCGAGCCATTCTCTTTCTTCAAATTACTAAACTACCATTCAGCTACCAGTTATGTGAATCTTGTCTATTATACTGTCAATATCACCATGCATAATGTCATTCTTACCCTCCTTCCTTTTGCATTTTAGATAACCTTTCATAAGATTTGCAAATTAATTAAGCATCATAAACACAAAGCTTAAGTATAAATGCTACAATTTGGCACTTGCATGATTTTGAATCTTCTATATTTAAAAAAATAAATTTTTTATATCAAAAACAAAATTTACACTACTAGAATTTTTTTATTTGATAAAAAATACTTTTTCTGTTAAGTTAATATAACATTTAAAATAGAAGGACAATTAAAAAATATTTGTTTTTTAATAAGAATTAAAATTTTGAAAAAGTAATCATCAAATAAAAGCTTTGTTCTAGTTTTATGCAACATATATAATGCATGCATGCACACAAGATGATAGTAGGTCATAGGGCAAAGTGGTAATTTCGCAGTCTAAAGAGACCCATTTGGGTAAATTCAGTAGGAGCAACTAGGCCCCTATTTTTATCATCCCACATGAACTTCGTTAACCTTTGATCTTTTGAAAATCCAACCTCTTCCTCTTTCTCTCTCTCTTTTTCTCTTTCTCTCTCTATTTCTTCCTTCATCCTCAGAGGCTTCCATTACTATATAACTCTAACTGCAAGACTAACTGAAAGACGTTCAAAACTTGCAAATCCAATTCACACACAATCCTTCTTCCAAATTCCAAAATGCCTCCAAATCCTCCTAAATCCTCTCCCCTCCTTCACAGAATCAACCACGCCACCTCCACCGCCGCCGTCGCCCACTGCCATCTTCACGATGATCCTCTAAACAACGTCGTCCCCTCCTCCACTGCCGCCGTGCCGGACACCGTCGCTCGCTACCACTCCCACGCCGTTTCCCCCAACCAGTGCTGCTCCGCCGTAACGCAAGAGATCGCCGCTCCGGTTTCCACAGTATGGTCTGTCGTCCGCCGCTTCGACAACCCCCAGGCTTACAAGCACTTCGTCAAGAGCTGCCACGTCCTCGTCGGCGACGGCGATGTCGGCACGCTTCGCGAGATCCACGTCATCTCCGGTCTCCCCGCCGTCAACAGCACAGAGCGCCTCGAGATCCTCGACGACGAGCGTCACGTCCTCAGCTTCAGCGTCGTCGGTGGCGAGCACAGGCTTTCAAATTACCGCTCCGTTACCACACTCCACCCCGCCGGAGCCGGCAACGGCGAAGACGACGTCGACGGCGAGCGCACCGTGGTGGTGGAGTCGTACGTGGCGGACGTGCCAGCGGGGAACACGAAGGAGGACACGTGTGTATTCTTGGATACGATCGTTCGGTGCAATCTGCAGTCGCTGGCGCAAAAGGCCGAGGACTTAGCTAGACGAAATGACGTCGACGATTGACAAATTGTTATTCCTAATTTTTCTTTTTACAGTAATATATATATATATATATATATATATTTGAAGTTAAATATTGAATGTGTCTGTATTGTGGATGATAGAGCACCGTTTGTTTTGTGATTATAAAAAGATTTGCGAGTTGGCTATGGCTGTCTAGTTGACTTCGCTCTTAATCGCTAGCATGAAATCACATACTGTCCAACAATGCAGATCATACTGGGAGTAAAATTTAGAGGAAATCACTAATTTTAAAAATAGTTTTATGAAAATAACTTGTAGATAAAATTACGTATTTTTAAAGCTTCATACAGTAGCATATATATTAAATAGTTTTATCTAAATTTCATTTGCCATAAGTATTGAACGGCTTGTAGAGTTGTAGTACTTGTATAAATTGTATTTAATCCTTTAGGTGTAAGACAAGTTAATATGTTTGTATAATTATATATGGAATTTATTATATATGATTTGGTATTAATTAAAGAAAAAAGAATGAAAGCATGCAATTAATTAATGTGAGGAGTAGTGTCATATTGAACAAGGTAGAAATGAAGTTAATTAAGAAGGAGATTGAAGGGTATAAGTGAGGGATGAGGGTTGTTAATAAATAATAATGTGAATGTATAATGGCAGCAACTTAATTAGATGCTTGAGAATGAGAAGAAGGAGAGTTGTGGAAAAAGAAATATGCAAGTTGCAGTTATAATAATATTTAATTTGATGTGTTGGTTGGTACTATAAAGTTGAACCAAAAAATAAGTTTGTTAAAGAGAGAGAGAAGAAGAAGGAAGGGAAGATGAATTGTTACTTGTTTGTTTGTTAGAAAAAATAAGAGAAGAGAATAGAATAGAATAGTACGTCGTCGGTTTATGCAAGTTGGTAAGCAAGTGGGAGGAAGATAAGTTAACAAGAATGATGAGAGAGAGAGATGCTTTTAATGATCCTCGTGCATTTCCACCTCTTTGCCTTTGATTTTGATTTTGAATGCCTCTTTCTTTCCTTCCTTGCTTTCACCTTTCACGCCACCTTCTCCTCTCTCTCTCTCTTGAAGTGAAGAGCGAAGATGATGACCACACAATAATAAAAAAAAGGTGACCCCAAAGTAAATACACTTACCAATCCTATTGGATATCAGGATCATTCATTCTTCCTCCTTTCGCCCATTCCGCCATCAATCTTCATACTTCCATTTCAATCATATTTATTAATTCATTATTTCAACGTATATATATATATGAGATACTAAAATATACTCAAGTATTATATTTTAAACTCCGCAAATTTAGATTTTTCTATTTTTATCTCTTTTTTATTTGACAAAAATTACCTATTCTCTTACTCAAGTGTAGAAGAATATTATTATGTCTAACAACTTGAGTATATTAAATAAAATTCCAAGTACATTATATTAGGCCAATACGAGAAAGTATATATGCCACCATAAAATGTTCTCTCTGTACTATTCAATAAGCTAGTGACATGTAAATTAATGTGAATGAGGAACAAGATATACAATTTGCCTGCATTTTTTGTGGCTGATTAAAAATATGTGAAATGGATTTTCTAGTATGCAAAGATCCCACTTCCAGCATTAGCTAATTAATGCTTTATTTGGTTTATTTTTCCCTTTTGGACTCTAATGCTTTATTTGATCGGAACGACGCCGTACGTTAAAGGAAGACAAATTATGGGATTTAGATTAAGATTTTCTCTTAATTACTTAATAATTTTTTAAATGGAACGAATTAGACACCATTTTAGGGTGATATCGTTTTTGTTTCTATCAAATGGTGGGCGATTGTTGGCCCAAAAAGAAAAAGAAGAAGGAGATTTGGAGGCAATGGATGAATAAAATTAAGTGTGTATATATAATGCAGATGATTCATTTCCTTAATTAATTTATTTCCACCATTAATAATTAAACAAAGTGGATATCTATTTTTTTTACCATTATTTCTTAACTTAAGGGCTTTCTCTCATGTTCTTCTGTTCCATCATCCTTCTTCTCTTATAATTTAACCCTTTTTCGAAACAATAATACTATATCTAAGTAGCTGCCTAATTAAAGATTAAAAAATATAATATGATTTACTTTTGATATATATATATATATATCTCTTTATTATTTGTTATTTAATTTGAATTTTTTTTATTTATAAAAACCGCTCTATATAGTATTACTGAACTAAAGTTAATTAATATTTTTTATTATTAATTTGGTCATTTACATAAAAGTACTTTGAGCCAATGGAAAAAAGTCATTAGTGGTTGAAATTAAGATTGAAATTAAAGCCAAATGCAGAAAACTGTGGTGGTTTCATCTTTAAACAGAAGGGAAAAAAGGTTTCGCCGTGGTTGTACTGTTTTCAGTCTTTCTGAATCTTTCTCTCACTTTTTCTTTCTCTATTCTCTGATTTTCCTTTTCCCGACTTCTTTTCTCTTGCTTTTGTCTTCCATTATTATTGTTTTTTTCTGTGGCATTTATGGTGCAGTACGGTCTATTCCTATTGTTTTTACTGAATATAATATTGAGGTTTAAAAAAAACTCAAAAGAATTCAAATCTAAAAAAGTTGACTCTTTTAAGATAATATAACAATAAGAAAATTTTTTAGTTTCCAAAAACCAAACTATCTTCAATCTTATTTTGTGTGATATGACTTAAAATTTGCACAAAGAGAGGCTAGTGGTAGGAGGATGCTATTTGTTTGACATCATTCAATGAATATTTTCCTACTCCTTTTGACTCCATGTGATGATCTCCATTCAAATGCCTCAATCTTCGTGCTCACCCCAAGGCAAAGGCGATTAGCAACGCAATTATTACCGAGAACAAAAGGCACAAAATGTTAAGAATGGAGAGTGAAGAAAACAGGAAATGAGAATTGAATTCCTGTGTGTGTGTTTGCGTGTGTGTGTGTGTGTGTATATATATATATATATATATATAAAATCATGTCTTGATATTTATATATTGTTTCATGAAAAGATCTTGCTTGAGGCAATCAACAGATTTTAGAAGAATTATATTTCAGCATTAAATTTTTAATTTTAATTCTAAATTTTTTTATAAATATTTTTTTATTAATTAAAAATAATATTATTTAAAATAGTGTTAGACAATAAATTTTTATATATCTCTTAATAAAAATTTAAATATTATTTTATTATATTATAAAATATTAATTCCTTTTATATTACTCGACTAATGTAGGTTAAATTCTAGTTGAAAGTTTAACTGTATATTTGTTCCGCCGATAATTTAAACTTTAGTTTGAGTATAAATTGGGTTTGACGTATTTTCTTATTTATTCTCATTTGCTTATGCTTGCTTTGCACTATTTAGTATAATATTATACAAATATTTTAATTTACTTTTTATCATAAATTTAATATTTTATAAAATATACACGTATTTATTTAAAAATAATAATAAAATTATTTAACTAATTAAGAATAACATTAAAATCTTGTTTTACATAAAAAAAATTTTGTTAATAAAAGTAATTAAAAAAGATATGAATATAATTTTAAAATAATTAATATAATTTACTCTTCAATTAAATGCCTGTACCTTCGTCCTTATCCAAAGAGCAAAAGTACATAAACAGAAATAGCTGTTTGATTCTACAGCTACTTGCTATATATAGAAGAAAGTAACATACATACAAGGAATGATACGTTGTATAAGCCCAACTAATTTTACTTTTTCACGTCAATTTGCCAACTTGCTCAATTTCTTGTAAATGGGTTCCAAAAACGATAGTTTTTTAAAGCCATTGGAGGAACATTTACCTAGACACGTACAAGCAAGGGATGAATTTTATGTCAATATCAATCAAAATTATTCTTATAACTTATTTGCAATTGTTGTGAGTTTCGCTTTATATTAAAATAGCTCTTTTTATTTTTTTTTTTTAAAGAAGTTTCAGACGAAACAAAGCGTTATAATTAAGAGAGGATCAATTTATGTTTTAAAAAACTATTTGACGAGTATTTTAATCAAAATTATGGTCTTTGAAAAAATTTTCAAAATGTTTTACTATCAAATTACTAAATATATCATGTATTTAATTAAGAAGATAAATTAAAAAGTCAGAAGTAATTTTATTAGCAAATGATTTTGAGTAGTTGAGTAAAGAAAAAAGTACACCTACTTTTGCTTTTTCAGAAACTCTTAATTTTTTTTAAAAAAAATTTCATAACAAAAAAAAAGAAGCTTTTGCTACTCCTTAAATTTAATTAGTTTAATTCTTTTAGAAAGTGCCAAACACTTCATTATATAGTATTGATGATCAATATCATCATCACCAAAATTCTTTGATGGGCCATCAATAAATTAAAAAAAGTAACTTACAAAATTATAGTATACTTTGAAAAGCAAGAAACTATTGGCTATAAAATTGATATTATTGTTATCCAATTTTAATAGAAGTTGACATATATGAAAGAACTAACATGATAACTATTTCTAAAGATGAAGACAAGACTAAAGGGAAATAATTTTATACATGGACCTTCTTATCTGTTTCCCACTTATCTTCTGAGGATAGAAAGAAGGAGGGACTGAGGTGTGAGCAGGAGCCTTTGAGCTTTCTTCAAGCAATGTACTTGGTTGTGGAAACGTCAACAACACAACCTAATGCTATATATATTGTTAAATGGCCCTTCTCACAGTCATTTCAAATCAAATTATATCATAAATACATTATGTATATGTGTGTGTGTGTATATATATATATATATTATATAGCACTTTAAACTAAATGAATCATTTTCCTATCCCAAACACTCGTGCTACACACATTAATTAGGATAATATTTTTTTAATCCTTAATTTGTTTATATATATATATATCATTTGTGAATATTTAGAATAACAAATAACAAAATTTAAATTATACATAACCTTAAATTATGTCAATTCTATGTCTTATATATCTAGAGAGTGAAAGTGAAAATGAGTGCAGCATATATTCAAAAGTGAGTATTTCTCATTTTGGGTAGTCTTGTTAGTTAAAATATATATATGTAATCTTAAAATCTACATTCAACGTCAAAAGTGAGTACATACGTTTTGATTCTATTTATCTTTGGTCAAATTAATACATAAGACAATAAGAATGTGATTTGCAAGCAACAACAGGAAAACTTCTGAATGCATCATCTCTCTACCTACTGCGTCTTTCAAAGAGCAAGTTGGGTAATTATAGATAATAAAAATATCCTTTTTGTGTCCCACTCTCACCAACCGTTGCCATAGGAAGAGCTTCAATTAAAAAGGAAGTTTGCACACAAAGAAGTGAATCTGAATATCTGATTATTGAAGAAATGGCAAAGACATCGGCACCGCCACCACTAGTGGTGGTGGGGAGTTCATGGGGAATCAGAAACACCTTTCATTCTCTTCTGGCTATTCTCACCACTGTTCTTGTTGTCACTGCCATTTCTCTCACACAGGAAGGAGGAATAACACTAGTGTCTTATAATAAAGAAGAGAGTATTGATTTATCATCTAAATGTGACTTGTTCTCTGGTAAATGGGTTTTTGACAACCAATCTTATCCTCTCTATAAAGAGAAGGAATGCACTTTCATGTCGGATCAGTTAGCTTGTGAGAAGTTTGGCAGAAGGGACTTGACCTATCAGAATTGGAGGTGGACGCCCCATCAATGTGACCTACCAAGGTCTCTCTCTCTCTCTCTCTCAAAGTACCTAAATATTTACATACTAATTAATGACAGACTTATATAATATATGCAACAGTTCAAATTGTAATTAGACACTTCATTATGAGTGTTGAATTCTTTGTACCTGGGAATAGATGTTTGAGGTTGATTATATATATGTGTGTGTGTGTGTGGGCGTGAAAACATGTTTTTGAGGTTTGTGGGATGTGGTTGTTTCCATGTTAATAAGGTTCAATGCCACAGCATTGCTTGAAAGACTAAGGAACAAGAGGCTTGTGTTTGTGGGGGATTCACTCAACAGAGGCCAATGGGTTTCCATGGTTTGCCTTGTTGACTCTGCTGTCCCCACAAATCTCAAATCCATGCACACCATCGCCAATGGCTCACTCTCCATTTTCAAGGCCAAAGTAAGTCTTCATTATTATTAATTTCATATGAATTAAAGAATGGAATCAAAATGAATTCGGTTGGGTTAGTTAAACTTGATTACAAATTGTGATTATTTAATTGATAACTCTATTTAAAATATTTTGATCATGTTATTAACTAGTGATTATTATTTAATTGAAACTAAATTAAAGGAATACAATGCAACCATAGAGTTCTATTGGGCTCCATTGCTGGTGGAGTCAAACTCGGATGATCCGGTGAGCCACCGGGTACCGGAACGGACTGTGAGAGTGAAAGCCATTGAAAAGCATGCAAAGTACTGGACAAATGCAGACATTCTGGTTTTCAACACTTACCTCTGGTGGAAAAGGCCTATAATGAATGTTCTGTAAGTACAATAATATTATTTCTCTCACTTCCTTTCTTTGATGTCATGATCCATTAATTAATTTGAATTTTTTCTGTGTGATAATTGATGGATGGAGCAGGTGGGGATCATTTGATGAGGCAGATGGGGTTTACAAAGGAGTTGAAATGGTGAGAGTGTATGAGATGGCGTTGAGGACTTGGTCTGATTGGTTGGAAGTTCATGTTAATCCTAACAGGACCCAGATGTTTTTTGTTAGCATGTCACCCACTCATCAAAGGTATATTTTTCAACTATAATCTATGCCTCACTTTTCTTTTTCCTAGTTCAAATTATATGTGTTTCAAACATTTATTAAATTTTAATTAATCTGATTTAAACCAATTAAAACCTGTGCAAAATTGGTTAATTCAACCCAATTTAGCTTGTAACTTTGATGGGTTGAACTAATTCTTTGTAAAAAAATTTAAATGCAATTTTTATATATTTGTTATTAAATTTTTTAATTAGAAATTGATATATATATATATATATGATTTATATAATCCATCTCTCTTATAAAAAATTTCAATGTACTTTGTTTTGATTAAGAACTTGATAACAAATATATAAATAATTACATGCATGTCTCTTTGTGTGTGTATATATATAATTATATATTAATTATTAACTATATTTTTTTTAATTATATATAATTATATATTTAAATATATTTTATAGTTAAATATTTAATTTTTTAATTATTAATTATATATATTAATATATATATATATATATAAAAGTCTAATCCTATTTTTTTTTGTGAGAAGGCTAAACCCAACTCATTTAAAAAATAAATTATATTTTCATTAGTCACTAATTTTGATAAACTAAAAAATTTTGCTTAAATTTAAAATTGTTAGAATAATATATTAATTTATAATTGAAAAGATAGAGAAATCAACTCACTTCAACTAACTAATTTTTCAAAATTGAACTGCATTTTAACTATAAAAATAAAGTTTTTCAACTCAAATGACTGGCTGAATCTAACTCAAACCCAACCAAAATACTAGAACATATTGTAATGAGATTTGTAACACAAATTGCAGGGCTGAGGAATGGGGAGCAGCAGATGGTGAGAACTGTTACACAGAAACAGAAATGATAGAAAAAGAAGGATATTGGGGAAATGGGTCTGAACCAAAAATGATGAGAGTGGTGGAGAAGGTGCTTCAAGATCTAAGAACAAGAGGTTTGAATGTTGAAATGCTAAATATCACACAACTTTCAGAGTACAGAAAAGAAGCTCATCCTTCCATTTATAGGAAGCAATGGGAACCTTTAACTCACCAACAAATAGCAAATCCAAGCACTTATGCAGATTGCATCCATTGGTGTCTTCCTGGAGTTCCTGATGTGTGGAATGAACTTCTTTATGCATATATTTTTCATCGATGACAAAACAATATTATAATACTCTCCACAACTTCTTAAGTATCATGTAGATTGTAATCAACTACATGTTATTTAAGAATTTCTCATGTAAAATTGCATTTTTTTTAAATATATATATGTAGAGTAATATGTTGCATTTGCTAAGTGCCAAATTTTTACTTTGTCTTCATTTGTTCAACTTTTTTTTTTTTCTCTTTTGTTGGTGAGGTGAGGGAGAGTTGAAGTGTAAACCATATTGTTACTCCTAATCCTCATAATGTTTATATAAAGTTTTCTTTTTCCTTTCTTCTTTTGTAATTTGATGTCCACCTTCTTTTTTTTTTTTTATATTATTATTTTTTTATGGGAACTAGTTAAACATATATAATCCATTCATTTTTAAGTGGTTAAATTCTGCTCCAAATCCAATGTTATGGCATGTTAAACTCTTGATAAGTGTACAAGACCTCTCAACACAAATAGGGCCCATAAGGCTCTTAAATTGAATTCCGAATCTACTAATACTTCAACTAAATGATTAGTTAATGTTTTATTTGATTAATGAATAGAATATGTAATAACTTAATATTTATAAAACGTCAACACAAGTTATTAATTTATAATGTTCAAAAATTTTATTAATCAATTAAATAAAACTTTAGTTAATGTGTGACATGCACTAGTTAAAATTTAATTTAATTTAATAATTTAAAATTTGTAAAATATTAACAAGAATAATATTTTTTAACATTTAAAATTTTAATTAACCGATTAATAACTTTAGAACTTGTAAAATGTCAACTTATTAATTTATAATTTAAATATGTAATATATTAAAATAATATTTAAAAGACCAATTATGAGTCTTGGTCATTTATATATAGTTGAAACCATATTTTTTTAGAAAAAAACCGAAGAAATTGCATCCCCCCTTTTTTTAAACCGTCAAAGACGTCAATTAATGAAAGCATTATTTATTTATTTTACAATTATTTTTACCCTCTTTGGATGAAAGTATTATTTTTAGACTAAAATCTTGTATCCTTTGTTTTCTTTATTTGCACAAAAGCTGTAATTGCTTTTAAAAACAATAATGTCCGAATGAATTCAAACTCATACAATGAAATTAATTAATTGTTGCAGGTTGTAACATAAAAATTGATATAATTGGTGACATTGAACAAATTAAATTGAGGTTGAATGCGTAGAACAAATAGATAATAAAATCTTTAAAACAACGATGCCCCACCAGCCATAACTCAGCTTTTCAACATACATTCACTCTTTCTTTCTTTCATCTTTTCTCTTTTGAATTTAAGTTTGATCTTTGAACCATTCCTATTTCTTGCTTCCCACCCACTTTTGATACCTTATTATAGTATCCAAATTTAAATTGATAAGGGAGTTCATGTGAATACCTGTTTATTTATAAAGCTTAGAAAAGTCATTAATTAGATCGAGAATAATTAGATTCCTTTTTTAATGAATGCATTAATTGGAATAAGACCATGTGATTACTGGGTATGGATATTTGAAAACTCATTCTCTTGATTATTGCCTCAACCAATTTTGTCTTAATCTTAGGATGGAAAATTACCTTTTTTTGTTTTTATTTTCAATCACTCAAATTTTCTCTCAATTAAAATAATTTTTATATAAAATTCTTTACATGAATATTAACTCATGGCATAATTTTATTTAAGTAATATTTTTTTCTCAAAAAAATTTTATTTAGATACTTATAAAGTTAAGTAAGTGTTTTTTCGGTAAAAATTGCTTAAACAACAGTAAATTGTGTGAAAATGCTACTTAAAGAAATCTAAATCATGAATTAATTGTCATGTAAACTCGTACTTACTAATTAAAAGAAATTTATCTTACAAAAATATAATTTTGATTGAAAAAACAAACCTCTAAGAAACTTAATTAAATGACTTTTTTTTTTAAATTTCCCATAAATAATCTTTTTTAAGAGAAATTTCATTGAAAATATTATCAAATACTAAATAAATAGACTTACTATAACAAAAATTTAAGTTGTTATCTATTAATAATGCAAGAGATTAACTCTTTTTATTATAAACTTAATTATTGTTGGTTAAAAAATATTTTAAAAAAATTAAATTAAAAGAAAAATAATTTTCCTGGCGATTAATATATCTCACACTGACAATATAATTATTTCTTTTCACCAAATATAAATATTTTATAATATATATATATATATTTGTTTTGTTTTGAAAAACATAATATCCAGCTAATACTGATGATAAAGCAATGACCATGTCCATTGTCGGTCATCAAGCATACTTGATCTGCGGTAGTAGTTCCAACACTAACACAAAGCACTGAATCATTGTTCCTTTTGACTTTTCTCATGAGACAAGCTCAGTCAAATACCTCAATCTTCGTCATTATCCAATCAGCAATTACAAAAGAAAGAAGTAATTTGCATCTACAACTACCCTAAGCAATTCTACATTGTGTACATAAATACTTTCTCTATACTTATAGGATTTTTGAATCAAATTAATTAAAAGCTCAATAAATTTTTAAATACTTATAGTTTTAACCAAAAAAAAATAGGCTTGTCCATTTGTAATTAGTATTTTTATAAAAAAAAATTCAATTTTTCAACAGGTTAAAGTTTTGAGTATTTTCAAGATTTCTACAAAATAACTTTTTTTTTTATTATTATTATTTCACCTCCAAAACGCCAAATTGAATGCGTAAAATCCGATCTGGGAGGGCACTATAAATCGCTGTTTCTATATGTCTGCCCATCGTCATCATCATACAGACATTACAGACCCGAAATTTAGGAGTAGAAAATCCAAAGCTGGTTCACGTTTCTTTCCATGGTGTACTTGGTCAAACTTCAGCCAGAGCTTCGATTTCGTTTCTTTTTAGTGGGTAAATCACTACCTTCGTCGTCATCATCATGCAGAAGTGGAACAGAAAGAAAGCCCATTTTCCTTTGCTTGTACTCTTCTTCCTAATCTTGATAGTTTTCTCAACTTTTCTCCACAGTGAACATAGCATACTTCAAATTCATGAAAACCCAGATCATGTTCATAATCATCAAGAAGCTTCAGTCACTTATGTCAAACCCAATCTTCCTGCTCACAAAAACCGAGCTTCAGGTATGCTTGTTCACTGAAAACTTAGTATTTTTTGTTACTTCCTGTGGTTTCTGTCTTTGATTTGTGCTTCTTGCACTTGGATTTGAAGTGGGTGTATCTGGATTTTAGGGATTTTGGATAGATTCAGTAGATGCAACTCCACCATAAAGTATAGTGGCCGGAAAATTTCGTGGGGTGACCGGTCGCAGCATTCTGGCCACCGGAAAGTGAGCTCCGACAGCTGCGACTTTTTCTCAGGAAAATGGGTTTTTGACAATACTTCGTACCCACTATACAATGAGTCCGACTGCCCTTACATGTCGGACCAATTGGCTTGTCACAAGCATGGACGCTCTCATTTGGGGTACCAATACTGGAGATGGCAACCACATAACTGCAATTTGAAGAGGTGCCTTTTCTTTTCTTAGCTTTGTTTTCTATTTTTGTTATTACATTAAGGGTTGGTACACTTCCCTAATTCCCTACATTGATTTGGTTGATTTAGGATTTTACTTGCATTTTACTCTTCAACTGCTATATTGAGGAATGCAACCCATTTTGCTAATAGAGTTGGAATTGGTGAATTTAGGTTGTAGAAATGGTGATTAGTAGTATGACAATTGTATCTTGTTACACTTGACTGATTTCTTGTTTTAAATTAAACAGATGGAATGTGACTGAAATGTGGGAGAAGTTGAGAAATAAAAGGCTAATGTTTGTTGGCGATTCACTAAATAGAGGACAATGGATATCTATGGTGTGTTTGTTACAGTCAGTAATTCCGGCAGATAAGAGATCAATGTCACCAAATGCTGCGCTTACAATTTTCCGAGCAGAGGTTAGAACTTAGTACAGCCTTATTTTCTTGACTGTTATTACCATAATATACTGAGGTTAGCTGAAAATTGCATTAATTTTATTGTCCTGTTATTTATATGCCATTTTGCAGGAGTACAATGCAACTGTGGAATTCCTCTGGGCTCCACTTCTTGTTGAATCTAATTCTGATGATCCAGTAAATCACAGATTGAATGAGCGGATAATTCGTCCGGATTCAGTTCTTAAGCACGTATCACAGTTTGAGCATGCTGATATACTTATTTTCAACACTTACTTGTGGTGGAGACAAGGCCCGGTCAAGCTACTGTCAGTATCAATTCATCAATGTATCAATGGAATTATAAGGAAAGATCTTCCTGCTGTAATCTAATTGGTATGGTATACTTGTGCAGATGGACTGATGAAGAAAATGGAGCTTGTGAAGAATTGGATGGGTTAGGAGCTATGGAGTTGGCCATGGAAACCTGGGCTGACTGGGTATCTTCGAAAGTTGATCCACCCAAAAAGCGTGTCTTCTTTGTGACCATGTCCCCAACGCATCTCTGGTGAGCACCATACTTATAATTTTTTATAGATTTTGTATGATCCTATAAATGTTGTTGGAGATGAAATTTTTGCTTTTCTGAGACTGACCTAATTGTGTCATCAGATGACATAGTAGTTAAGGTGGAAAACATTTAGGATAGAATCTAAGTAAATTTCCTTACTTGAACATTTTTTAAGAACTCAGCACCACAATATTGAAGAATCAAATAGTAAACACCTAAGTAAATGATTGTCGATCATCTTGTAAGCTTGATTCATTTGAGAGTTTGTACAGTCCGATGCTGACTACATGTTATTGCTGGTTATGAGTTATGACTAGTGACTAGGCTCTCCCTGGTTCACTCTCCCCTGGCTAACAAATCTTTCATCAAAGTTTTGCAATGTCACAAATTCTTACTAAAATACTAAAATTTTGGTATTGATTTTTAGTTTTATTTGAAGATATTTTCTTTGGGCTCGAACCCGATCATTTATAGGACTTGGCCTACACTGGTACACCCTTTTTTCATGTAGTACGGAATGCCAAGTTAGTCCAAATAACACATTTAGTGTGCATTTTATTGTTCCAAGAGAAGTTGTATTGTTTCTATGAAGTGGAACCTGTCTTTACTGTATGAAGGCCACCTGCATAGTTTATAAATAGCTATATAGGCGAAGACTGTAACCTATGAAGCAGAGACACTCCCACGACACTAACACAAACACGTTGACACGTCAAACTCTAAAAAATATAGAACCGATACGACAAAAGATATATATATTTTAAGTTTTTTTTAGTGATATACTTGTAGAAAAGAAAAATGACCAAGATTATTCTATATTTTAAGCGACTTACGCAATTATTTTCTAAATCAAATTTACCAAATCTTATATACAACAAAAGCAATTAAAAAGGAATTTTAATAATTTTATTAAAATGAGTTTTCTAGACTTTCATTCACTTATTTTATGATTTTTTTTTGGAGTATCTTATACTTGGCTCAAGTATGTGTCATGTTCGGCACTTATCCAAACTGAGAAAATAAAATTTTTTATTCTGACACACCTATGCATGTGTCGAACATGAATCTCCAAAATATTATGGTGTGTTACATGTCATGTATTGGACACTAGACACACCAAAAGATAGGCGTAGGCATGTCCGTGCTTTATAGAATGTAACTGAAGTTGTCTACTACATAAAATTGGATATTTAAGTGACAATACTATTACTGTCTTGGTGACATGACAACTTCTTGGTGAGTCATGCTTAGAGTTAAGAGGCTTAGTAGAACCCATTGAATTAGGTCAATTGTTAAGAGATAGTTTTCCTCCTTGTCAAGCCTGGGTTTGATTCTTCTGAGATGAAGTTGAGAGTAAAATCCTAAGATCACCTGGGAGAAGATTTAGCTTAAGCAAAGTTCAATGATAACCTTGACTGTAATACCCAAAAAAATATATGCTTAGTAACATCTTATCGATATCTATATAAATTTGTAACATGATACAGTACTTAATTTGCAACATTTTTTGCTGTAAATATCTAACTGAGTTGATCTCTAATCTAATCTCTTTCAGGAGCAGAGAGTGGAAACCAGAAAGTGAGGGAAACTGCTATGGGGAGAAGAACCCTATTGATTTTGAGGGATATTGGGGAAGTGGTTCTGATTTGCCCACAATGCGAATGGAAGAGAAAATCCTAAGCAGGTTGAGTTCTAAAGTTTCTGTCCTCAACATAACCCAGCTGTCAGAGTACCGAAAGGATGGCCACCCATCGATCTTCCGCAAGTTTTGGGAGTCGTTGCGCCCGGAACAATTGTCAAACCCCCCATCTTACTCCGATTGCATACATTGGTGCCTGCCGGGCCTACCTGATGTATGGAATGAGTTACTATTCCAGTTTTTGTAAAACCCACTACAACTATCTCTATTCTTGATTTATCGTGGCAGCTGATCTCTGCATTTCAATAGCAAAAACTGCTTGTAACTAGGGAAGCAAGAGATCTGAATGGTCATTGCCCCGACTTGCATTTTTGAGGTACGGAAAAAGAAACGAAGATCGTAATTATTTGTTATGAATTATGATTCATTCTGAGCACACAATGTATTCAATCTCTTGATTTTGCAAATTCATATGAAGGGAATTCTTTGACTCTGGCCAAATTATACAAAATTTACATGAAGCATGATGCTTGTGTTGTGGAAAGGGTGATCCTGCTTGTGTCGATTCTTATGAATGCTAAGATTACTAGTGTTGCCACTATTATTGGTGATTCTGGTAAGCATAAAGTGTTACTGGTGTTTTAGGACAATGATTGTATAATTCTGGAGAGGATCCAGCCAAGTATTATTGGGAATGATTTCAACCATCTATCCTATGAATGATTTCACGGGTAAAGTTCATTTTAATTCATCTTTTACACATTAATGCTACTGCCATCACAATTTTCATCACTATTGTTAATATTTTATTAAAAATTAAATTCACAAGTAATTAGGTATTAATTAATAAAAATAATTCAGGGCATTCTTAAAAAATTAGTTTATAAATTTTTTAAAATATTTTAACTAAACTAAACAGTTAAATAATATATTTTTAAAACTTTGAAAATTGGATAGTTATTTCTGTACAACACGGAGCCTATAGAACTTGGAAAAAGATATTTTAAAGTGTTTTTTTAAAACGTTAAAATGTGTTAAATTTATGTATTAATTTATATTAAAGTTAATGTGTAATATAAAATATTTATCTTATATATTAATTTACGAGTTAATGTGTAAAAGAAACATATTTCAATATTTTATAAATAACGTACTTAAGATGATCTGTTCTCAGAACTTGGAAGTAGCAATGGAATTTTTAATTGTAATTTCAGAAAGATTAGATGACTCGAAACTCGTAACTTTTTGATTGAAGTAGGAAATATGGGCTTTCTTTCCTAATTCCAATGGCACATGCTTCAAGGTGGATATCTATTAAACTTAACACTATTATAATTGATTTCCAAGTTAATGGTAACATTTAGGAATACTCTAATCAATTTTCTTCTTCTTCTTCTTCTTTGATATATGGTCAAGATATTGTACCGAGTCATTATTGGAGAAAAAAAAGAAAGAGAGGAAGAAGAAGAGGAAGGTGACGGAGGATGAGATCCGGTAATGGCGTTGGATGCAAGAGTGGAATGAGGACATATCCAGTATGAAAAACGCACACACAAGATAATGTCGGAAAGAGGGCCCAATCCCCTAACTATCATATATAAGTAAATGTATGTCATGTGAATATTATCACATTTTATGCAAGAGAGTGATGATTGAAAAAAAAAAAAGGTGTTATTAATTTTTTTTATTTAATTTATGGCTTAAAATTTAGTTTCTTTATTCATTACTACATATTTAGCGTGTACAAATATATATGTTTTATTTTAAAAATATAATATAAAATAATACACCTATAAAAAAGAGTAAAAAATTTTAATTATGACTAAATATTGAACAAAATTAGTCGATCCTTAATAATAAAATCTAAATATAGTAATACAAAAAAATATAATATAAAATAATATTTATTAAATTTTAGAATTATTATGATATAAATATTTATAAAAAATAAATTCTCTAATAAACATAAAATAAAGATAAATATTAAAAATATTAGAGCTATACTTATTACTTATGTGGTTTTAAAGCTATCCACATCTTTCGTGAAACTAACTTTTACACAAATATCCTTACCAAGTTAGAATATAGCTCTTTCAGCTTTGCTTATAAGAACCACCTCCTCACATTATCCTCCTTATTATTGCCGATAATGCCTGTGTACCTTATCCTAAATTTTAGGTTCTTGTCTCCTGTTTAGTTCTTTTGTTATTAACCCAAAAAAAAAAACAATATAGATTTAATTGAATAAATTGATTTTTGTATATTTTAAAAATTGATAATTAACGATTAATTTTTGAAAAAATGAAGAGAATTAAAATTTATATTTGGGATGTTGGATGATGACAATTCAATCTACAATACCAAATAGTTCAATCTGTTCCCTGCACATTGCATCACTCCCAAACAAGTCAGGCTCCACCTCCCTAATATTGCCATCTCTTGGACTCTTCTGGCTACATCTTCTATATATCTTCTCACCACTCATTTTTCTCTTCCCTTAATGCCCTCACTACTCACAAGCTCAAATTAAAATTTAAATAATTAAATTAATATTTTAATCCGTTAAATTTTTTTAAATAAAAATCATTCCTTAAATTTTCCTACTCTTAAATTGATTCTTTTACTTTTAAATTATATTATATGTGTTTAAACCATAATTAAATTCAAGTATATACTGCCTAGTAAGTAGGCACGTTTGATAAGCCTTGATAGAATAAATATTTTATGTGTCTCTTAATTTGATAAACAAATATATATATAAAAGGCTATCTTAACACAATAAATGAATTTAAGGATATGGCCATTTAGGAGAATGGTTTTACTTAATTTGTGTTTATAAAAAACTCAATGTGATTACAATGTTTAAAGGGATCAAACTAAAACAACCCCCCCTCCCCAAAAAAAGTCAAATTCACCAAAAATTAAATAATATAAACTAATCCTTTTCTCTTGACATTGTAGGCCTTGAAAAATAGAAAGTGCAATATATATATATATATTGAAGTGTGTATTTACAGATAATCAAAATTAAGAAAATCAAATACTTCCACAAAATGTAAAATGTGAATTCATAGCTCATTGAAACTATAATAAGTCATTATTTATAATTTTTCATTAGTCATGGACTCATTAGCAATGGCAAGAAATAAAAGGCCTTGATGAGACCATCACCAACCACTCAATTAATCCGTTGGCCAAAAGGGGAAAAGAATAAATAATTGAATAAATAAATATATAATAATTTTCTCACTAGAGGACATGGCCATGCAGTACTGTTAGGCAATTGGTATTGTTTTTGGCCACAAAGTGTTCCTTACATAGTACAAGTTATACCACTATTATTTGTTTGATATTACAAGATGTAATAGGGACCATATATATAAATGTCGAAACAAAGAAACTTTGTTTGGAACAAATAGGGAAAAGTTAGCCAAATTATTGTTTCAGCTAATAAGGTATAATATAAATCATACATTTATAGTACATTATATTTTTCATAGCTTATGAATAAAATGAAGTAAAAATTAGGTCTATATATGTTACCCTTGAAATTTTATTAATAAAAATTACGAACAACTATAAGTATTACACGTCATAAATAATAAAATATAGGCCAAAATGTTAAAACTTCAACTTAAAGGATTACACAATTTACCTTGTTAATAAAAAGTATCCTTGAAGTTTTAATTTTTCTCATTAAATATTCTATTATTTAACATTTTTTTCAGTAAGTATAATCAAAATTATGTAATTTATATAGCTCCTCAACTTTTAAAGTTTGATTAAAAAAACTTTATCAGATTTTTAATTTTTGTACAATATACTCAATTTTATTAACATGGGCAAACTCAAAAGTTTAAGATAATCTTTTGTCAATTTAAAAAATTGATAGGAGTAATCTGCACGATATCTTAAGTTGAGAGAACATTTTACATTTTAGCCTAAAATAAAAAATTACATGTCTAATTAAAAAGTTTGGTCTAGACATCTCTTTTCAAATTACTTTAAAACTAAAATACTAAGAATTGTCTGGAAATGAGGATGAGCATGGAACGGGAGGAATTGAAGAAAAAAGAAAAAAAAAATATTAAATAATAATTTCGTCTCTCTTTGTTCAAATTTTTCAAAATCTTATAATTTAGACTAATTAAAATTTAAAAAAAAAGTTAATTGGAATTAACTTAAAATGTTTTATTTTTTTTTCTTATAAAATTTTAAGAATCAAATAAAAAGAAAGTTATTAAATTTTCTTTTCTTCTCTTTTATTTTTACTCTCTCAAACAAACCTTAAGTGTACCAAATTGATATGGAAAAGTACACAATTATATTTTAAATTGATTGTAGTAATTTTATAATTAGATATTAATTTAAGGAATAAAATATAGCTTATTGTTTTGAAAAGCATCAAGAGAAATTAAAATAAAAATTTTTCAAAGAGTATAATTGCACTGGGGGGACGGGGATTATTTCAAGGGAGAAGGAAATGGATGGCATTTGGGGCAATAGGGAAAGGGAAGGTGAAACATTTCTTTCAAGTGGGTATGACCACATGCAAAGTAGGTTTTGGCTATCAAAAGTCATAAGTCATAACCGCATGTGTGGAAACAGTCAACCTTCCATCAAAGTAAACACCAGAGACATTGTCAAATCCATCAGATACGCACACAAATTATTCTATCGTTGTGAGGGGGCAAGATTGAAGTGAATCCTCTCTGCAACCTCAAACGGATATATATGTATCTACATTTGCAAAACACTCAAATCTTGCAAATGCGGCTAATCAATTTCCTCACAGTACTCAACCAAATGCTTCCCAGTAATGTCTCGTGATTTTCTAAAAGATTATAATATATATAAATGCACTCAAACAATACAAAATTCTTTATCCTTTCAATGAGTTTAGGTTTTATGACATTATAATTGTCTGTATGCTTGATCTACTACCTAAGATGATTGAGAACTTATCCGACGAGCGAAAGGGTTAAAATTTGTTATATAGTAACTCTCCTAATGCATCTCTAATGATTAAAAAGAAAAAGTGCATAAAATAAGTAAAGAGCATCGGAGTTTGAAAATTTTGCATACTTGGTATATATAGACAGAAAATCCTTTTTTATAAGCATTAAGTTCGGGTAATGTATGTGCTTGTGTGGCAGATGGCGATCACTATGGGTTGAATAGTTTCTCGATTATCAATGTTTAACAAAATTTGTGTTACCAATATATAATTAGTTTAAATAATAAAAATTTTATTTTTCTTAAATAAGATTTTAAATTCAAGTATTGTGTATAAAAAAAAATTTGTTGAGAGAATTATTCTTCGTTAATTAAAATTAAATTAGTCAAAGTTTAATAAATTTTTAATTTTGAATATTAGTAATTTTGACTAAAATAAAATTATGTTAATTTAAATACAAGCTGGAGGTAAAATTGACAAAAACAATTATTTTGGAGTAAATAAGAGTGAGGAAGATGGTGAAAGGGTGAATAATAATGTGTGATGTGAGTGTGAGAGTAGTGGGGGAGTGGTGAATGATATTAAGTGATTGACTTAAGTTAAACATAAGTTTGAATGGGAGGATTAGTCATTAGTGGGAGCATTGAAGCATAATTAATATATAGAAGGGAATAGTAAGGGCGGTAAAACCTATAGAAGCATATGAATAATGCATTTGCAATATGTGATATATATGTGATATGTGAATTGGGTGGAATATGAGAGGGTGGGATATGTTTGTTTCCCACTCAAAAGGCCACACCAATTCACATACTCACTATTCAGTATTCACTATACCGGTCTTATCAATTGCGTCACCCAAACAGTTCCTCCAACGTCCTCTCATTAAATTCCTCCCCTTACCATTTCACCTATAATATTTCCTTCTCACCCTCAATTACTAATTTACTCTTATACTTCACCAAACCTCTTTTTTTATTAATTTATATGTTAGGTCTTGTTAACTAAAAATATATATATAATTAATAAATAGAGTACTTAATGATTTTAAATTTAAAAATATTAGTAAAAATAAATTTTTTTATTAATTTTGACTTGATCTGAATCATATATAATTAATTAATTAATTATTCATAACTTGTAACACTGTTTTTTTTTTTTTTTTAAAAAAAAGTAGGGATGGTGAAATAATAATGAATTGGTTGTGTCAGGAAGAGAGAGTATTTGATTGGAGGGGTTGGTCGAGAATGGCGGTATTCCCCAGAATCCCCAAGATCACGGCCACGCCGCACATGAATGTACTATTGTAGCAAGAGTCGTTTTCGTATGTCAGAACTGAGAATAAACCAAAAAGGTAGGGGCATTTTTGGAAGAATATTTTTCTGCCTCGGGGACCCTCACTCACGCATATCGCCTTTCTGCCATTGGCAATTGGGCCCCGCTCTCTTCCTCTCCCCACCACATGCATCACGTTACACACAAACCCCCTACCATTTCAAAACTACGCTACAAATATTACTACGGCCTTCCCCTGCATTAAATTTAATTTTCAATATAATAAATAATAAGTTATTTTATTTTCTATTTTTTATAATTTTTCATTTATTCATATTTTATTTTTATGTCATATTATATAATTTAATAAATATTAATAATAAATTTTTCATGCATCGAATAATTGAACAATTTATATTCTCAAATAAATTTTTTTTACAACTTTTATTTTTATATTTATATCATGTATTATATAATTTAAAGAATTTTAAAAAGTCTAAAATCGTTTAATTAAAAATTTTAAGTGTTATTTTTATATTTTTATTATTAAGTTATTTAATTATAAAATAATTTATATAATTTATTATTTGATAATTAAATTTTTTAATATTTTATTAAAAATATAATAATAAAAAGATCCGTTAGTCTAAATTCAAAAATGTGAATGAGAAGGTCAAAAGTCAAAACCCCTACAATTTCCGAGGCACCTCTCTCGGTCAGTGAAACCTGAATTTCTTCCTCTACAATAATAAACTTTTCAGCTTCTCTCAATTTTTTTTTAAGATTTTATCAAAAGTATATTAATAGGATTTGCTAGTTAAATCCGTGACAAATATAATTTATGAAAATTTTTTTTATGTATTTAAATATCTGAATCACTCAAACAAAATTTTATCATTTTACAAATCTCAATAAAATTTGCCTTAATCTTGCGTCATCATCTTCATATTTGGTAAAGGCTAACAAAAAGACTTAATTGAAATTTAAATTTGTATGTAATTTTTTTGAAGTGAATTCGCTTCTTAATTATCTCAATTAATTGATCTTTTGGTTATTATTAATAAATTTAGTGCTATGTACAGAGAAGATTACCTATTAATTTAAATTATATAATTATTTTTTATGGATATTTTAATCCTATATAAGATTGCTTACAAGAAATTCTATTCATATATCTAAAGTAATCTATTTGTTTATGAACTAAACTAGTGAGAAATACGACTTCTATATATATGCGCAAATTTTATTTTTTTAAATAAAATTTTAAATTTAAGTTTTGCATATAAAACCATTCATATTTTAAAAACTTTACTTCATTAATTATAAGATTTCAATAAGTTCAAACCAAATATTTGATATGGTAATTAATTGTAAGACAAAGATGATAACTAATACTCAAAATTTGTGAAGTTAACTATTTGTGTAAAATATTGTGAGTAGCTAAAAGTTGTATATATTTTATATATATAATTGTGTGAAAATGCATAGCTCTATTAATGGCGTTAAATAAAAGAGCACGGGTGATAAATTCTTTAACTTATGATTACACGGAACCACTTTTACCAATAATCTTCGAATTAATGATTAAGAAGGTAACTAATATAGGTTATAATGACTTAAAACTTGTATTATTCAAAGAATGGTGACGAATTTAACGGAAATCAATAAATATAAAATTTTGGGCAGACCTAACTTCAATTCATATGATACATATTTGCCAAATCAAGAATTAGAATTCTCTATCATTTTCTGCTCACTGCGTCTAACTGGGCTTAATTGTCTCCCACTTTAGCTTAGGAAATTATATAAGCTATACCACATGAAATTTACACCACTTAATGAAACAACACCTAACATTAATTCAACTTAATTACTAAACTAATTCATACATATTCAGTACTTTTTAAGTACACAAAAGTATGTATTAGTTATTTCTATTTTCTCATGATAGGTAAAATTTCAAGAAAGATCCTTTACAAGTTTTTTTTTTTAAGATCGTTTACAAGTTATGTAATTATTCTAATTGAATAAATGAATGATTTAGTCTTTCAAAATTGGACAAATCTCTCTGTATTAATAAATATAAGACTATATAGTTATTAAATCATGAACCATGCTTACTTAGGTGGTTCGTTTCCTCCAAAATGGTGTTATTTAAGAGAATGTTTACCCTAATTTGAGTCACTCTAATAATAATTTATTTTGGTAAATAATTTAATAATTCCAATGCAAAATTTTGTTAGTTTATATATATGTTTGACCTTAATGGAATACCACCTATTTTTAGGAGGTTTTGAGGTATGTGCGAGCATAGGAAAAATATTAGGTCGATTGTCAATTTATGACTTGTGGGAACCTTAATTAGTTTAATTTGAATACTCAAGAGTTGATTATGAGACTCTTCCAATAAACCGAATTATGTGATTTTGAATCAATAATCAAGTTTGAAAAATTAACAGAGTTGGGTCTAATTGAAAGAAAGAAGAAGAAGAGAAACTAATTAATTACAGAATTGATTAGCTGTCTAATGCATTTTCCATTGCGAGAAAATTTTCCAATGAAGTGGGACTTACGTATGCAGAGAGGAACATGATTATACATATTGATCAAACAGAATCCTAATTTCTGGAGTATGTTACAAAAGTATATAATTATATTTACCAAAGAAATAACTATTAGAAAATGGTAATAATGATGCATGAAAAATATTAGAAAAGAAGATTGAAGTACTAAAAGTATGTATTTGAAAACTGAAAATCAAGGATAACTGAAAATGTGAAATTTCCAGAAATAATATTAAAAATTATTAAGCAAAAGGCAAAAAAAAAAAGTAAGTGAGGAAAAATCATAATTAGTGGAAGTTAAAAGCGTACGTATATTAGGGGAAGAAAGAAAAGAATGGTAGTCGGCAGAGGCATGAAAAGGACAAAATGAGATGAATAATGAAATTGGAAAAACAGCGACCCACCAAGCAAACGCTCCAAATGTCAAATTTGGTACTACAGCTCCTTTTTTTCAAACCTTTTATTCACTTCCGATGCCAAGCAATTCTTCCTCTTCTTCTTTATTTTATAACAATATATATATATTAAATACAAAGAAAAGAAATTTATTTATTATTTTTATATTTTTATCATAAAATTTTTTAATAAAAAATTAGCAATTTATTTTTTTATAATTAACTTTTTTATATAATATTTTTTATTTTAATTAAAAAATTTAATAATAAAAATATAAAAAATTACATATATGTTTAATCCAAATACAAATTATATATGTTTGCAATTCAAACTTATGTAAAAAACTTTTAAATCAGATTTCTATTAGTTTTTTCATAATGTTATTGTGCCAAACCTTTTGCATTTATATCTCTCAAACTTTGATAGACTCTTTATATTTTTGCTAGTGAATTGTTATATACAACATAAATAATAATAAAATATTATCTCATTAAGTAAAGTATGTTATATAAATTAAGTAATATTAATATATTTTATTTTTATAATTAAATTATTAATAATTAAATTTATTATAATATTTTTTTATTATCTTTAAATATTTTTTATTTTTAATTATTAAATTATTTATTATCTAATTAACACCTCGTATAAAAATATTTACATAAAATTGATAATAACTTTAAATTTGAACAACATAATTAAAAGATTTTTTTATCTTATTTATTTAGTCCTTACTCAAGAATATCTTATCTTCGTTTACCAAACTTTTTTTGGTCAAGAGAACTTAATTTGGTGATGTTTTTCTCTGCATATTGCCACGTTCTCCCCACCCCTTCTTTCTCTTTCTCTCTCACTCTGACTCTCCTTCAAATCTTCTATAAATACCTCTGCTACGTCCCTCCCCACCTTGTATCAGAGGCATTTAATGATTCATCATACCATGCTAGCTACTGTCCTCCTATCTATCTACCTATCCTTTATTATATGCCCTCACACTTGCTTCCTCATCATCATCATCCTCCTCTCCTTTACTTTTTGCAGAATAATCTGTAAAGCTCAGGAGGGATAGCGCCATGGATGATCCTTCCTTTCCTTCGTGATCTTCTCCTGCGCTATCCATCCTGAGTTTCATGGATTCTTCATGCTCTCTCTATATCTCTTGAGCCACCTCCTTCTCCTATTCTGGGTGTGTATATGAACATACGCATGTATGTTTCTTTCATTCTTCAATTTTAGTGTCTGGTATTATCAATTTTAATTTTAAAAGCACTCATGCTGCATTCAGTTAACAAAACAGAGTTATTCAGAGAAGAATCAAAGAAAACAGGGGTTAACTTTATGAATCTAATTAACCTTGTTTTCCTTTTGTTTTCTTTATTTCTTACTTTAAATTATGATTGAATCTTTCTTCTTTCACTCACTTACAAGGTACAACCTTGAGTTTCTCTTATATTATTGTCCCTCTTACTGTTTATACAGTATAGTATACCTTGGCACCTTTGAAACCAGCCAAGAAATATATTTATAAGAAAATTAATATTTAAATTAGTATTTAGTATCCTAAATATGTAAATAATTTAAGAGTAATAATAAGGTATTGTCACATGGGATGATGGAGAAACGACGTTGACCACTCCCATCTTAGTTTAAGTGTTGAAGTTCCAATTATTTAGATTGGCTAACCTTAAAGCTAAGTATTCCACATTTCAATGTTCTTCCTATACCTCTCATGTTTGTACACAAAACTCTACTTGTAATTCTAAGTGTAACTACTCTTTACTCTTTTTTTTTTTTTTACAAGGATTTGGATTCCGCACACTAATTTATGTATAATATTTACTATTTCAGTGGATTTATTATTCACGGAAATTTGTATATATTTTGGAGAATGTGTATTTTTTCTCTTTAAACTATAACTTGATTATAATATTAATTATATTATTTAAACTTTCTAACAATTTTGGGAGACAAAATATTACATTTTAAAATTTAGATGCCAATATTATAATCAAGTTAAGATGCACTTTTTCCTATACCCTTTTACTCCTTCGCGTGGAAAGATACAAATCTTGTGTGTACTAAGGTAGTGGATTTTAATTAAAATATTTCACAAATTTTTTTTAAATTAAAATAGAAATCATTTTACAGGCATTAACATGTGACAATTATGTAAATAAAGTGTTTTCTAAATGGCAGTTAATTAAATTAAAAGCACTCATATCTAAGAGTTTGTTAGTCAACTAATACAGGAAATGTATATTTGATATATTAATATTTCCTTCTGTTATTTATTATATGTAAGACATTTTATTATTATTATTATTATTATTCTTATTATTATATGTTTGATATGGTAAGAAGCTTAAAAAGTAAGGGCCCGTATTTGGAGACCCTCTTACCTTAAACTCTCGCTAGTGTCCCCCAAATTAAAAAATGTCATATGCTAGCTTTTTGATATTTTAAGAATATTTTTAAATACAAATGTATTATCTTAAATGTCTTTTAAATACATACATATATATATATATATATATATATATATAATGTATACTTTTGTCAAAATAACAAACGTAAAATGTTCTTAACTTGTATTTGAATTTTGTCTTCTTCAAAATGGTGTGAAATTATTAAACTCACAAATACCTATTATGATTTGGGTAATTCATTGTAATTAAACTTAGAAAAAATTACAATAATTTGTTCGGAATTATAGTGAGGTACAAATTAATACCCATGCAAATGAAGTTGTTGGATGCGGAGGTATTGTATTGTGTACGTAACGTTACTATTTTTTAAAAATAAAAAAATGACTTTTTTCTTCCTTTTGGGGTAACCGTAGCTGTACGCTTATGCTATGGTTCTTGTTGTGCTAAAATTATAAAAAATAAATAGTTGAGTGGAGAATGTGGAGATCTTGTTATCCTAATTTATAATGTCAAGTTGGTCGGATTCCTTTTGAGGAATATGCATATAATATGCTTATAACAAATAAATATTAGATTGCTTGTAATTGGGCTTTTTCGAATTTTCAATTGTATCTAATTATTGTCAATTAAAAACTATTTTTGGTCAATTAGTCAATGATGTTAAACAAATATCTACATTATTTTGAATAAGATTATTTTTAATCAAATAATATTTATAGTTTTTTTAACAAAAATCCTATATTATATATGCAACATATATGTTTTCAATTTCTAAAATGATATGACCCTTTTCTATTGCATATTTTAAGCTCCCAAATGGAAATCTCAAACTAGATTCATTATGAAGTGGTTAAGTTTGATTTCTTTTTAATTTTTTGCCAGTAGAACAACTAGGTCGAATCCTAGTAAAATGAAAATAAAAGGACTTTATGCTAGCATTAGCTCAGGAGAGTAAGCATTTAAAATGGATTTATGTTGAAAAATAAACTAACCAAAGATTGATATAAAAGATTAAGAATTTACAATAGACAGTAAGAGAGACAGCTTACATTTAATCTCAAATAGTATCTTGTATATGATTGTGTCAAGTAAAAAAATACATATGAAAAATAAAAAAAGAAGTTAAAGGCCATGAGGAAATTAAGAATTAAGGGATAGTTATTTAATTTATTATTTTTTTTATAATTTTTTATAATTTTTATTTATTTCTCTTATCTTTTTATATCGCATATTTTAATTTATATTTTATAATATATAATATATAATTGTTGATATCATTGGCCAAATGACTTCATAGCTATTATAGTATACTTGGCATGCCATTTTTTTATTTTTGAAATATAATATTAAAAAGTATTTATCATATTTTAAAATAATAAATTAAATAATATATAGTTTTTTAATTTTTAATTTTTTTCTCATATCTCTTCCTTTCACATATTTTATATTATATAACATAATTTTAAAAATCAATAAATAAAATATTTAATAACTATTATAATATAGATATATTTTATATTTTATAATATATAATTTTAGATATTACTTACTAAAAAAATTAAAATTCATTAATATATATATATATAATGTAATGTAAACAAAAAATTCAAAGTCAAATTGGGCAGTTTGACTTTAGGATTATTTTAGAGAGTTAATAGTAGTTTCATATCCACTAAGATATGAACAGTTTGGCAGGCTTATAACCAAAATATGTGCAGTGAAGAAGGACATATCATTAATTATAATTTTGGAACTTCATCATTCAATGTGAAGAATAAGTACTCTTTGAACAATAATTAAAATAAAATAAAATAAACAAGATGCCTGAAAAATAGTACAGTTTTTAAGCTAAATCCATGTGATAATTTCAGAACTTCAATTCATGTGGAAGTTGCTTTGATCTAATTTCCACTTTTATCAACGAAAGAGACAAAAAAACCACACTTTCTGAGTAAAAGTTTTCTGGCCAAAATTCACCATACCAAACCGATGCCATTATGTGAACAAACATTACTAAAAAGAGAGAAAAGCACCCTTTTGCTGACAGTATTATTATTTGTCGATTATAAGGCATAAGTAAATTTTTTTTTTTTCAGAAGCCTTACATTTTATACTCATTCAAAAAAAAATGGAGATTTTAAATATATATTTTTTAGCAAACCAAAGAGTATTCTAAAATTTGATAACAAATTAACGTCTAAATTTTTTTTTGTTTTTGTTAATATGATTAAGAATATTCTCAAAATTTATTTAAACCAAATATTCTTCCTGTAAGATCTTAGTACTAAATATAACAAGGAGACTTTTTAGGAAAAGCTATTTTTTACCTTCTTACATAAAGATTTAACTATAAAATTAGTATATAAACATTAAGATGTAACAAAACACCTTACAAAACTTTAAATTTAAAAAATAATGTTTAATTAAAATTAACTATAAGAGATTACTTTCTGACATTAACAAATTTCGTAAAATGATAACAATTTGGAATAAAAATATGGATGTGAAAGGTTCATGTGGCCTCTGGTTTGTTACGTATTAAAATTTATAGAATAAATTACAGTTTATTCATTAACAGTCTGTTCTATTACCACCTAGTTATTCTGTGGTATTTTTCATTTAAAATATAATCAAATTAATTATGAAAGAGTTTGTTAAAATTAATTAACTGTAATTTAAAATGTGCCACTCAAACCTTCATGTAACTTGTCATTTAATGCTTTTATAGTTTAATATTACAAGTGGTTTAAGAATTAAAACCAGTGATTAATTTAATTAAATTTTTTATCTAAATCAGTGGAGCGTATTACGAATGATTGTGATCGGACAATTTATCTTTCACTCAACAAAGTGATACTATTCATATAAAAATATTGCATCCAAAGTATTAATTAGTACAAACTAATTTTAATTGACTCCTACATGATTAATTTAATTTAATTTTTATCCAAATTACTACGAGATAGTTAAGTGTTAACAAAATAAATTATAGGGTTAAATGATACACTTATAATCACAAGAAGACAAATTGATTTAAAACCAAATTACATGGGATAGAGTGATTAGACTATAATTTACCCAAATTTATATACTAATTTTATAATCAACTTTAGTTTAAAGATTAAAATGTATTTTTACCAATATTTATAGCAGAATAGTGGTGATAGAAATTTTTTTTTTTAATATATGTATTGTGTTATCTTGTTTGTGTATTAATTAATAATATTTAATTAATTTTTTTATTTTATAATGATAAGTTTACATATTATAAAAAATAAAAAAATAATTAAATATTATTAACTAATATATAAATAAAATTATATATATATATACACACACACTAAAAAAATTTGGAAAGAAAAAACAATTTTGTTTGAGAGGATCTATGGTCCATGAAATTATGGACCACATAGTGGAACCTACAAGGAAGAGATATTCACCAAATGTGGGTCCACCCTTGTTGAATTCGATGGGCCCACAACAACCTGCTCAAGACCCAGATGGCCCATTAATGAAAAAGGGCAGTATTTCTGGTTTTGTTGCAAACTTGCAGGTAGTTAAGAGATCACTCTGCTACTTTTCTTTCGTTGAAATAGTAGAGCCCAGACATTGCATGGGTCCAATGACCAAATAAATTACAAATACATTGCACGGACACTCACACACCTACTTTTTTTATCCTCTAATTTTCAAAATATATGTTAAATTGAAAAGTGCACAAAAATTGGAAAATTATAAAATAATTTTATACGGATATTAATAATATTGATCCAATACATTCTAATTCGAAAATAAAAAATCATGACTGATGGATAATGATTTAAAAATTGATAACTTTCCATAATTATTACCTTAACATGATAATTTATCTATATATTATGATGGAATTGGATCTCAAAGCTATATACTATACATATAAAGAGAGAGGAAAGTTAAAAAAAACTTCTCATTATTTTTTTATCATTTTAAAATATAAAGTCATTTTTATTTTATATTTAAAAATTAAAAAATTTGAGAGTCTAAAAATTTTAAATTTAAAAGTAAAATATATTACATGAAAATTAATTAAAAGAAAATTTTTTATAATACTATATCAAAGGGGCGTTAGGTGAGTGAATAAAATTGAGAGAAATGTATTTTTAAAATAATTTAATATAATTATTTTTTTATAAATATCTATTTTAACTAAAATTTTAACATATGATAAATTTATATAAACTCAAGTTCATAAAATTAGTGAACTTGCAGTACAAGGCTGGATGATCATGACTCATGAGCGAAGTTGTCCACCTCCATGTTGATTCAAAGCATCTTCTTACCAATGGCACAGTCTACATACAGTCATCAAGATTAATGAAATCTCATTCCACTATTAATATTGCAAAAATAGTGGAATGTCAATTCAATGACTTCTCCAATTTGGCATTCACTATGTGAATATTGTGAAGGAGCATGTATATTAGTCCACCTTATGATGTTACACCATTTCAACTGTTGATAATTTGGGTGATGGTTTATTTTTTGTTAGTACTAGACTCTTGAATTAACCCACCAAATGAATTGTTGAAACATCATCAGATTTGCCATGGCTCAGTACAAGGCTGGATGATCGTCAGTATTTTTCCCACAATGCTTCTAATATTCGATCTATCATGATCTTCTTCAACCCGTAACCAAAGGCACTGTCTACATACCTGCAACATTAAACTGTCATACCAGAATTGAAAAAATAGTGGCTTCTTCAAAACCCAGTGACCCAGATTGTACTTTGGTACTTGTGTTTAGTGACTATTTGCACTTTGGCATCTTTTAGGGTTTCTGATAAGTCATGCACTCGGATTGAAGGAGACAAGGACGCAGGGATTACTTTCATGGAAGTTGAGATTCTGGCTGGCAAATTGTATGCTCTTACTGAAAGATCATTATTGTATGCTCTTTATGATCTATTACAACAAGATAAACCCATAAAGCCTAAAATTTTATCTCGTCTTCCACCAATAAGACCCACACCAATATTAAACACAGTAGGCAATATTCAAGTGTTTTAAGTTGGACATGATTAATGGTAATGAAGGTAAGTGGGTCGAAGTTAAAAACTTGGGTAATCGTTTATTGTTTATTGGCAGTTTGAAGAGTTTTGTAGTATCATCTAGAGGTCTTAATGGGCCCAAAGAGATTGTTAAAGAGAATTGTATTTATTTTAGTTTTTTATTCTTTTGTGGTAAAGGCACAGATCCATGAAAGGGTATATGCAAATTGGGAAGTATTATATGACTGATAGAAGGATGGAGTATTATAGCCTTGAAAGATCTTAGTTTTGATTTTGTTCCTGTACCTTCTTGGTTCATACCAAATGTTTGGTAACTTGACATTAATATATAAATATATTTTTTAATTATTGATTTAATTTTTGGTAAGTGATTATCAATGTACAAGTATTGGGTATGTAAACTTTGTGAAGGAGTTTATCAAGTGTTTAAATTGGACGTTAATATGGTAAGTTAAGCAAGGTAGGTGGAGGTTGATGACTTGGGTGATTGATTATCGTTGGTTGGTAAACTTAAGACCTTAGCAATATCAGAAAGTGGTTTAGTGGCCTCAAAAGTTGATTAATGCAAAGAACTATGTATATTTTAGAGGAAAAGTTTATTTCGGTACTTTAGAGATAATTATTTATAAATTATTTTTATCTATTTAATTTTTTAAAAATAAAAATATTTTTAATATTATTATTTTTATTTAAACTATATATATATTTTAATGTCTCACTTAATAAATATTAATTAATTTTTTTTATGTCTATATACAATTAAAAAATTTTAATTTATTTTTTAATATTTTATTTTATATAAATTAATATATAACATATAAATAAATTATATTATTAATTAAATTACACTTCAATCTAACAAATTATGAATAGAGTTTGTTAGTGTATTTTACTATTTCAACGTCGCTGTATATAAAAGTTAAATCCTAGAACAAAGTTTCACAGAACTCCGTTGTCTGAATCTATTAGTTGATGGGTTGGTTTGTTATTACCCGATCCACACCCTAGGCCCATCTAGCACAGATATTTTTTTGTATTTTTTTCTCCCACCATAGATATCCGTTATTCGTAAAATTCGAAAGCTCTTCGATGATGAATTTGTGGTTTTGCTATATCTTCTCTGATTCGCCACTCTTCTCCCTCTCACTCATGCTTGACAATGGCGTCCTCTCTTTCTCATCATTTTCTTTGCATACACTCTCTGCAAGCCAATCCGTTATCCAATCTGAAGTCTCAAACGCTGACCACGAAAGCTCATTGCTTTTCTCGTTTAAGAATTGTACCCAGATCTTCTCCTCAGAAAAACTCTACCACTTCGTTGAAACCCAAAGCCAGCTCCCCCAAACCCACGCCGCCTCAGGATTCTTCTTCGGTTGATTCGTTTTCGATTCTGCTTCGTCGTTTCAGGTACTGTGTGCAAAGTTAGGGTCCGTAATTGGAGTTTGCATTTGAGCTGGAATTTGATTAAGAGTATGGTTTGTTATGAATTCCAATCGTGGATTATATGAAATTGGGATTGTGAAATTTGTTTTGCTTTTATAATTGCGGTTTTGAACAGAAATGAGTGGCTAACGTTTGATAACCTCGGGATGGAGATATTGTCCATTGCACTACCTGCTGCTTTGGCTTTGGCGGCTGATCCCCTTACCTCATTGGTTGACACAGCGTTCGTTGGCCATATAGGTAATTTCTTTGGAAGTAAATTTCATGATTGTTGCAGTTCTAATCCTTATTTGGAGGCCAAAAAGAATAAAAGAATTGGGAAGCTACTCATTCCAACTACTTAAGTTGTGTTGTATGCATATATAATAATGATAGTTCTTCTTTTTGCTCTGTCTTATATTTGCCATTGTTATCAAGAGAATTCTCTGTACAGGATCGGTTGAATTGGCTGCAGTCGGAGTTTCAGCTTCTGTGTTTAATCTTGTGTCAAAAGTGTTCAATGTTCCTTTGCTTAATCTCACAACATCCTTTGTTGCCGAGGAGCAGGTACTGATTGGCAAGGGAGAAGAGTCCAGTCAAAGTGATGATAATGGTAATTGTTCAATCAAGCTACTGCACTAAAGTATTGTCTTTTTTCTTGTCCTGCACGCATTTTGTATAATGGCTTATTCATATGTATATACTTAAGTGTTTTGATTCCATGTGATTATTATGAATATTTCCCAGATAAGCACCAAAGCAAGATGATCCTTCCTTCCGTTTCAACTTCACTAATACTTGCTGCTGGCCTTGGAATTGCTGAAACTTTTGCTCTTTTCTTTGGCTCTGGCGTCCTTTTGAATATCATGGGTATACCTGCTGTATGTCATACTAGGCTGATTACTCTTCATACAGCACTTCTTTATTATATTTCTTCATATTATAGTACTTCTGAGTTATGCACATGGTTGTAGAAGCCTCCACCCAAGATCAAAGGGAAAAAAATGGTTGGCCTCAGAAATTAGAAGGAAGATGATTTAGGTTTTTAAAATTTTCTATTTAAAAGTAGAGTATTATGTCAATACTTAACATAATGTCACATATGGTTTAAACAACTATTTCTGTGGTCTGATATGGCAATCTTGAAAGTCTATCATTATTCAAGATACTAATTCAGTTGATGGTTTAAACTTTAAACTTATACTTCAGATTATGTCATAAAGGTGCAGTTGACTGGTTATCAACTTCTATTCTATTGCATGGCTGCATTTAACTTTGCTTATGAGCAACCCTGTAAAAGACACAGATCGATGTAGCTTTTGTTGGTAATTTGGATTTCATATTATTTAGTTGGTTTAGGACTTTATTATTTGTTTTGTTTTGGATTACTGAAGTGACAAAACCTTAAGTTGGGGTTTCTTGCCCTAGTAAAATTAGGTTTATATGCGTTTTCCTGTATATAGGGCTTATACTGTCTTGTATTTTTCGATCTTATTTCAGAATTGATCACAAAAATTTCTGAGTGTTTTCTTATATAATTTTTCTTTATAACCATCCTGGCTTCATCATTTTGGTACTTCTACCTACAGAAACATGTGCTAGTTATGTGGCATGTATATATCTTAGATACTAATGCCAACTTAATGAGCTAGCATCGACAAATACTTATTAAAGCCTTTTATCACAACACAAATCTACTTTTAAGGATCATATATATTGATTCTCCTAGTCAATTGTTCAGCACAATATATGACATCTTATTTGTTAAACTCATACATATGGACGAGCAAAATGTTTATTTGATACTATGTACCGGAGATTTCAATTGGTGTATGAAATGTCAAAAGGAATTCACTCCTAATTCAATTGTGAGAAAAATTTTAATTATTTTAAATTTCAGTTCTGCCCCACCTAGTGGGAAAAGACTTTATTTGTTGTTTATTTTAAATTTCAATTCTGGTAGGTAGTTGTAGCGTAATAGTTAATTAAATAAGTTGTGTCTGTGTCATTCTGGAAACACTGAAGCTGTGAGTCATAATATGGTAGTATACATAGCACGAATGATTGTTTATTTTGATAGTTTGTTGTCTTTTGTTGGTATGAGGTCATGAAGAGTAATTGGAGTCATTATTATTACAGATTTCTTCTGACTGGCATTTCATCTATATGATTTTCTTTTCTTGGGTGTAAATGATCTTAGATTTAGTGGATTTGATTTACGTATAAATTGTTGCATTTTATGTGCTATAGGATTCACCTATGCATGCACCTGCTGAACAGTTTCTTACCATGAGGGCCTTTGGTGCTCCACCTATTGTGATTGCACTAGCTGCACAAGGCACTTTTCGTGGATTTAAGGATACAAAGACACCTCTATATGCCATTGGCAAGTATTGAAGAAGCATTCTTTCCCCTCTCTCTCTTTCTCCCTTTTCTCTATTTACCCATTCAAATGAGTCATGCAAGTTAAATTCGTAATATCTTTCGTGGGGAGATGAGGGAAGGGGGATGAAGTCCTTATATAATAATACTTTATACTTGGTAGTTATAACTTATCACTAATTTCTGAAACAGGACTGAAGCTTTTAATCTGTAAAGACACAGAACTTTGAAGTAATTCAATATGAAAAATCCAATATACCTTTGAGAATCAAGGAAAGAGAGCAAATATATGTGTAAAGATTTGATTGATAAGGAAGCATCCACTGGTAGAAAATAACTCAAAAGTGGATTGCAGACTTGTCCTAACCATAGTTTGAATTTGTCCTTTCCCCATCATACATACTTTGACAGATAGGTGCAAAATATGCAACATTTTGAGAACAGAATCATTCCAAACTTTAGTGTCCCAAGTGAAGCCCCTGTTGAACTGGTGAACTTTGGTATTCAGCACGTTATTGTTTAGATGTTATTAGAGGGGCTGATAAATGAATTGTGGATATAGCAGCTAGTGATTCTCCTTGTACCCATTTTAGTAGAAAAATAAAACCCTCACTTAAAACATAATATCATATTACGTTCATAAGATCTGTTTAATTAAAAGCACTGTTAAACTTTATGAACTTTCCTATTATGATACAAGTGTACTCTTTTCAAGTATGTATCTTACTATCTTTTCACTGATATTAATCTTGCTGATGTTTCTGGTATATCAGCTTATAAGTGCATTGCATAAGCATGAATACAACACATACAAGGTTATAATAAATGACACATTCATTCTTGTTTTTGGCTGTCAGGTTCTGGCAACTTACTTAATGTCATATTGGATACAATACTGATTTTTCTTTATGGTCTTGGCATTAGTGGTGCTGCCATTGCAACTGTGATCTCTGAGTACGTCTAAAATGTGGTAAACTTAATATTATAAGGTGCTTTTAGCACAAATTGTCTTAATATATTTGTTTTCCCTCTTTTAACAGAAACTGTTTTTTCGTTCACCAGATATTTAATAGCTTTAATTCTTTTATGGAAATTGAATGAAAAAGTACTGCTAATTCCTTCTGACTTTGATGGGAGGAAAATTTTCAGCTATCTGAAATCCGGTACCACACTTTCTAAACTATGTTTTATTGTTGCTTGGACTGTCCTTATTCTCTAAGCTTAATGTTTTACTTTGGTATTAACATTGAAATGGTCGAACTATATTACTGATAGAAGTCAGCTGGTGAATGGAAAATTTATTGACTGTTTACTTGCTTTCTAGGTGCAATTCATTGAATTTATTTTTGAGACAAATGCAACCTTCCCCACTGAATGATTGTAGAGAACAAAGCTTATTTAATGAATCGTTAGAACTAAATGCACCTTAAAGCTGCAAATTGATTATTGTTCGTAGCTAACATTCTATAATATTTACACAATTTATTATACAACCTTCAATTTTTTTTAAAATTTATGCTTCAAGTGTATCTTGTTAGTGGTTTTGCAAGTTCTCTACCTTTGGCTGGTAACTTTTAATATTAACGTGATAAAAGTTTGATTAGTTTGAATTTGTTTTTCCTTACTTGGAAACTTCTATAACTTAATGGAAGATAATACTTGAGTAATCAATATAACTTTTGCCTACAACATATCATGCCAATAGCCTAAACTGTGTTCCTTTGTTTTTTTTTTTTTATTTTAAAATGTTCTGACAAGCTTGAAAGTTGAGACAATCAATTGACTGACCATTCACCTCTTTTAGTTATATAATGAAGCAATGTGGCTTTTTTCCTCATAACTTTTTTGCATGTTGCATTTTGCAGGTGGTCTTCTTATTGGGAGGACCTTGGCTGTGCTGATGACTATGACACTGGCTACATCTATGGCAGCTAGGCAGGGTCCTATACCTATGGCTGGTCATCAAATTTGCATGCAAGTTTGGTTGTCAATATCTTTGCTAACCGATGCTCTAGCACTTGCTGGTCAGGTGAATTAATTCACATTGGTGGATTGGATTGTAATTAGCTGAGCCCACTTAGTGGAAAAAGGCTTTGTTTGTTGTTGTTGTTGGTCGATTGAATTGTAAAGTACAAATTTTATAAGTATGATGACATTGCAAATGGTCAATTTTTCAAAACATATCTTATAAGTATCTTAGCACATCTGATTTCTGAGACGTGTAGAATTTAGGAGCATATTATTTTCTGATTTGTGAAATGTATTAAAAGGGAACATTGTTAAACATCACCAAATTTATAGACAAGATATATTAGTATTGGACACTCTGGAGGATGCTTTTCTTATGCTTGACTTGACATATGTTCTCTAGAGGCAGCACTTGCTATAGAAAATGATAATGAGCAGCTGCTACACCAAAGCTAGATCTTTGAATTCTTGTTTCAGTAGATGGGATTAAATGCTAACAGATTTATGGTGCATGATATTATACCTCTTATGTGCTCAATTGGCATTGTTGTTGAGGGAGGTTGTTTATGATGTTTTATCTGGCTCTGTTTGTATTTTTTAGTTTTTTGTTTTCTAGAGTCAGTGGAATCCATATAATGTGAATATTTGTGACAAACTGAAAGTATAAGAAATATGTCTTGTGAAGTTTACTGGGTTCTGTTGTTGTATTGATATTTCCTTCACAGGCTCTGCTTGCCAGTGATTACTCTCAAGGGAACTATGAGCAAGCTCGCCTTCTTATATATAGAGTTTTACAGGTTACTGATCTTTGTCACCATAAATTGCTTTCCTCCTGCCATCATGCTGCCTTTTGAATAAGATTGGAACTACTATTAATCCCGGATTCTTTTCCCCTTTTTGTCCATTCAATGTCAAACAGATTGGTTTAGGGACGGGAATTGCTTTATCAATGATCTTATTCCTTGGGTTTGGAGCATTTTGTAGCTTATTCACCACAGACTCAGAAGTTCTGGAAATTGCTCAGGCTGGTTTATTGGTAAGAAATCATAATTATAAATAAATAACTTAATACAGTTTGAAATCGTCACACAGCACCCTGGTTGACATAGATTGATGTGTATCTATTAATGGGGCTTGACTGGCTAAGTCAGGTCCTTAGTAATGATGCAAAAATTGGCACTAATGTTGAAAATATTACATTATGAGGTTTATTTGCTTTAAAAGAAACTGGTCCAACAAAGTATGAGAGTGCCTCTTTCTTTTTCCTTTTAGATAAATAGAGTGCAATCCACAAGTTATGTTGTAAACTTTCTTAGCTTTGATCGTTAAAGTTTGTAATTGATTTTTATTTGTTCGACTAGATTTCTTCTTATAGAAAGTATGAAAATGCATCTTCTAGTGTTTGCGTGGTTACACAGTTAAGCTACATTTTGATGTATGGTTATATTAACCTTTGTCTATAGAATTAGACTCTTCTTTGCGTTGTTCTAGTCCTTCATTTCTCGCTTGCTGCACCCCTTTTAAATAATTTGAAATCAAAGTTCTCTGACAGGATTATGTGTAGCATATTTGTTTGCTTTATTAATTTGCATTATGTGTAGCATATTTTCTGTGTCTATGGATGCATCCTTTTTTATTTATGTTGTTTAGAGGATCTGAAATATACTCAAATTTGCAGTTCGTTGCTGGATCTCAACCAGTGAATGCTTTGGCATTTGTTGTTGATGGGCTTTACTATGGATTGTCAGACTTTGAATATGCTGCTTACTCTATGGTAATTCCCTAGTTCAATAAAAGAGATTTCAGCATTTCATTAACATTTTTGTGTAACTCCTTTCTTATTATCCTTTTTCTGTCTCAGCTTACACCTATTCTTTTGGTTTTTGATGGCTAGGTTCTAGTTGGATTAATTTCTTCGATGTTCCTACTGGTTGCTGCTTCAGTACTTGGACTTCCTGGAGTTTGGACAGGGTTGTTTCTCTTTATGACTTTGCGTGTTCTAGCTGGAGCCTGGAGGTATAGTATTTGATTTATTGTGAGATGAGACAATACATATATATAATCAAAATACTACCCACTGAACAGAAAGATTAATTGTAATACTAACATTTGCTAAGAGGGTGCCTGCTGACAGGATGGGTTGGATCCATCCTCTTGATCCAAAACTTCTTCTAAGACTATAAATTTCATTCTGCCTTAACAGAAAAAAATTCACAAAGTGTGATGAAAAAGCACTTACTGGTTTGATATGGCATAATATCACAGCCATCATTCCTTTCCCACTCCAGTCTCCTCAATTGCTCTCCTTTTCTAGGAGACTGGAGAAGATAGTTTGACGAGGGTAGTATATGGGTAATAAGTTAAATTTTCCTATCAAGTTTTTTATTCTATTGCTAATTACTAATCTTCAAAATTTCTTTTCTACGCACAAATTAAGGTTGGGCAGCAAAAGTGGACCATGGAGTTTGGTATGGCACAAGGATGGAGCAGGAGAATGACTGATAGGCATCCAAAGTTATATACTCAGAAGTTCCCACTTTTGCTTGTCTGGTGAAAACCCCTTTTCCAGGGTGCTCACAGACTCACAGGATATGATGATAAGAGCTCTAAAATTTAAAGATTATACGCCCTCACCTGGTTGTTAGAACCCTTCCCTTTAAGAAGATGATGTAGCTGGACAATAGCAAATTATTAGACTAAATTTTCTTGTTCAAGTACAGAGAGGGAGAATGGCCAAAAGATGCGGAGGGTAAGCAAAATAACCAAGCAAATTCTCTTTGCTTTCTGGTTTTTGGCGATTTGTTTCTACTTGAAGAATTCAGAATGTCTCTGTATATTCTTTTAAGCAGTAGTTGCATAGGAATGTAGGTAATTTAAGACTCTCTGATCCAACTATCTATGCTTAATCATTATTGTATATTACATCTCTTGTCTTTTGAGATGAGTCTTTTAAGATGGAGAACAATGATTATTTATTTCTGTGGAAAGAATTATAAATTCTAACGAAATTCTTATCATTGATAGTTTTTATGCATTAATAATGTTCACCAGCGTCACGTGATACTGGAGCAAAATTTTTTCATTTTAAATAGAGATTCGTTGCTCAAATGCATTCGATCTAAACTCTCGCTTAATGAGTTCGTTTTTTGAAGTATTTTTTTTTTAAAGAAACTCATTGTTCAAAGTAACAAGTCCATTGCAGACAGACTTGTGTCAGTCGTTGCTCATTGAGTTCACTTTTATTTTTGCAAGTGGTCAGATTTAGTGAGGTCTTCAAAATTAAACTCTCACTTTTATTTTTAAAACGGCACATTCCATTTACTCTCTTACACTCTCATTTCTACAGTCACTCTCTCAGATTTTCTCCTTCCAAATTTCTGCTTCTTCCATCAAGTAAGATTTTGTGGTTCAGAAAGAAAAAAGTGGTCCAACATTTCCAAAAAAAATTGTTTTAAATTATATCAAAGTATTTTTAGACATGATTTTTATTTTTAATGTAGACAAATATTAAAAAAAATAATATAAGCATACCCTAAAGTTTATCCAACATAAACCCAAGATTATGGTTTATTTTTCAAAATTCATGTTTGATTTAAATCAAAATGTTAATGTTGAGACTAAATTCTTTTAACTTCAAAAATTCTTATTTGGATCAAAATAAAATATTTAAATCAATATCTCGATTTAAATTGACTCAATTACACTCAAGTTTAATGCACAATAAACTTTTATAATAACATTAATTTGTTATTTCTAATATTACATCATGAATGTCGTATTTTTACTAATTCATTAAAAAAATAACAGTAAATAATTTTGTCCTATTTAATTTTTTTAAAAAATTATAATTTAAGGATTAGTGAGTTGAAGTCCATGGGCCTCATATCGAAGCCCATGACAGTAGCTCGCTTTTAGTTGGCGCACTCGTGCAATCAATCTCCGTGACTCTGCCATTCGACAATACAGATTGACCCGCAGCGACGACGGATCTGCCAGTCAGTAGCACTCTCCTTTCTCAATCTCTCAACCATCTAGCTGCAATCTCACCATAAGGTAAAGCTCTCATCTCGCATCATTCGATTCATGTGATTGGGAATTAGGGATTGGGTTCAGAGTCTTCTGCTGATTGGGACTGCTGTGGGTCTTCTGTTTTTTGCATTGGTTTTAAATTTTTCTTTGTTATCTTTGTGATCAATAGTCAAATCTTCGTGAATTCGGTGGTTATGCCGGCATATTCTCTTTGTCAAGGCTCAAAGCTCATGTATGAGCGATACACTTATGAAAGGGGCAGGTGAAAAATGTTTATGCATTTGGACGCAATAAAGTTTGGGTATTTCTATTTTTCACCTTCCCAGTCTCATTCCAGCCAACCATGGCCTTACCTTTCGATTTATGCCTTTTATTGGAGAAATGAAACTACGTGTGGCATGCGTATGTTGCAATAACATACAGTAATAGAAGTTTGTTTGACTATGTATGTCTGCATACTCTCGAATATTGGAAGTTTAAAGGATCAAACTTGAAATACAATTTTCTTTTTTCTAATTGAGCACCACATCATTAGATCTTTCAAAAAATTCTCTTCTCAGTTATGTTTTAAAGAACATCAAAGCAAACACTTAAAAGACTTTACCCAAGTCTTGTCTGAAGTTAAATTGGTTCTGACACGGATAGAATCTTTTTTGTTGGTTATGTTGACTACTTAGCTCCTTTGGTTGAAATTTCAGCTAGAATTTGTGCCATAAGGGCGAACAGTTAACGGTTCATTTACCTTACACATTTGTATGTGTTTGCCTACCTAGAGTATCATGACATTCGACATTTTTATAGATAATCCAGTCACCATTCACTATCCACAAGATGTAGGTGAAAATAAGATATAAATTGCAGCGTAAAGTACACTCATGTACTGCATAAATCAGGTATATCCTAGTACGCAAAGTGATTATGCTCTGCATTATGTATTAACTTCTAGCTGTGTGCTACTGTTTTATGTGATGTTTGGTTTGTAGCATATATGTTTATTCTGCACTAACAGCAGTTTCTTTTGTTTAATATGAAAGGAAAGGAAAGGAAAAAAAAAAAGAATAGAAGTCATCCTTTGTATGAAAAAAGCATGCCTCATTAGCATGCATATAATGCTAACATGAATTTCTGGCTCATGGTAGCTTCATTGTCTGGCAAAGGATCACTTAATTGATATAACTGCCTCTACTGTCCCTGGTCATCATACTGTAATTAGATTTAAAGGAAATTTTGAGTAGATTTAATTTTTGAGACATTGGGTTTTAAATTATTACTGATGTCAAGGGACAAAAAAATAGCACTCTTGCTTCTATGTTTGTTAGACTTCATCCTAGGTAATGGACATGATTTAAGGTTAAGCATGTCATGATATTGGAATGGACACAACTTGGCAAGATTTAAACACGAAGTCTCCCTAGGACTGAGAGTTGGACTTAAACGAAGATAGTTTATGTCTCATCTGTTAAGTCAAGTAGCAATAAGAAGGAATGAGGCAGTTACATGGTCATACATATTCATTATGTTGAAAATTATTTTCTTTTCATTTTTATTATTTGGTTTTTGGACAAGGTTAAAAGTAACTTTGAGCTTCAATCTATCTGTCACTTAGCTTTCTTGTTGTGATTTTTTGTTTGTCTTCTGCATTAAAGCCTCTGCATTTATATATATCAGTATATCGCATTGCTGCTATGTCAATTATCTAACTTATTTTCTCTTGACAGTCAGAACTGCTCAATCATCAGTATTAACATATGGCTTCTTTCCGAGCTTTCTTGAACAGTCCAGTTGGTCCAAAAACAACCCATTTTTGGGGACCTGTAGCCAATTGGGGATTTGTGGCAGCAGTACGTCTCTTTGCTGTGATTCTCTTTTCTTTATATTGGAGGCCTTTAAGCATGTTGTTATACGAGTTCTCTTATCATGCCTTCATGACCTAGTTTGTAACGTTTCATTACAGGGTTTGGCAGACATGAATAAACCTCCAGAAATGATCTCTGGCAACATGACTGCAGGTTGAAATTTTCTATTTTTCCGATAATACAGAATCTTCTTAGTATATGGTATGTAGCTAAATCTTCCCTCTTGCCTGTGTTGGTATTGCAGCGATGTGTGTGTATTCAGCATTGTTCATGAGATTTGCATGGATGGTTCAACCTCGCAACTATCTGCTTCTTGCTTGTCATGCTTCGAATGAGACTGTACAACTATATCAACTCTCCCGCTGGGCAAAGGGGAACGGGTAAGCAGCCACTTTGATTTACCCACTTTCACATATCATTGAAGGAAAAAACTTAAAATATATCTATTAGATGTTCATCAAATTTTCAACAAAATAATGATTTGAGAAGATTTAAGATGTCAATACCGAATTGCTAGTCTTGTACTTCCTTCAGTACGGACAGTTGTGGTTCTGCTTTCCATGTCTAAGTCTGCATCTTTGGATATTTTGCTCTCAATAGGTACTTGTCAGATAAGAAGGAAGAAGCTGCATCCCAGTAAATTGATGCTGATTATGCTGTTACCATGCAAATATCAATGCAATACCCTTCCCAAGGAGTCATTTGAATCAAGTTGCTTTGGATCATTCAAATATTGTGTTTTCCATTGTGAGAGTATCTATATTAACTGATTATTCATAATTGTCAGCTATAAGCTGTAAAATGACTTAAGTTGCAGATTGTTTAAGAAAAGGTGAAGGTCTAAAGAATTTGATTGTTATTTTACTCACCTTGTTTTTTTGTGCCTCACGATTTGACACAACAATCAACCTTAGTAAAATAAATAACTATTGATACTTGCTTGGGTTCTTCGAAAGTGTATATTGTATTTGAAATAGTGAACGGCAAGTGTCAGCGCGCTATCATGATGAAAAAGTAAAAGAAATTGGATTTATTTATTATTTTTATTTTTTTAACACTTTTAAGTTATTCCAGGTGTATATGTTGAGAGGATTATTTAAGATCCTAGTCATACCATGGTCGAGTCAAATTCTAATTTACTCAAACTAAAAATTGTGATTAAACTTGGTTTATTTATTAAATAAATTGAATCTAAATAATTTATGAATAATATTATAAATATAATATATTTTGTGCACTTATAAAATTTAAATTAAATAAAAAATTATTAACTTTCATATATCATATATATATAAACAAATTATATAATACTTTTTAATTATGCATAAATTTATATATTCATCTAATATTTTTTTTATATAAAACATATGATTATAGTATATATTAAAATTTTAAAAGTATAATATATATTATATAAAATAATATTTTATTATTAATTAATTTATTCATAAACTTAACAAATCGAATATCAAATATTTAAATTTGATTCATTTAATTAATTAAATTTAATATATTAATTAAACTTATTTATTTTTTAAATAAATAAAATTTAATTTAAATTTTTTACGAATCAAATCTAAATAATTTACATATTACTCCTAACATGGTACCAAATAGCTTAATTTAATCTTTCTAAATTATAATCAAACTCAACATCATAAGATGAATATGCATTCGTACATTTTATTAATAAATCAATCAAGATCAAACTTATGAATAATGTTAACTCAAGTACAGTTGATCATTTGTATCCTGCACTCCAGCTGTGCATGTATGACAAGATGGCGCCTAGAGCTAGGCATATGAGATATATCTTATATTTGGTATTGAATGATAGATTTGTAACTTGATAAAATCCCGGCAGGCATATTGATTCCATTTCTCTCTTGTAAAGTAGTTATGAAGGCAACATAGCAACTTAAGCTGTAAATTCATTTAAATAAGGTAAAACGACGAAAAAGTAATGCAAGACCATACAAAATATAGTAGACATCTTACATTAGCAGAATATGTGCTCGATGTCAGAGACAGCATCAAATCTAACTAGTATTGAAAGACTAGACCATTCAACTAACCTGCACATTTACCTCTACCCACTTCAGACTGAGTCACCGAAAAGTTAAAATACAATATCAACAACAATAGCTGAACTGCATATACCACATTTCCGCCAAAATGTCCTTACAGTCATACACATGCTTCAACTAATTCCAGAAGAAGCCATCGATGATATGGGTAGGCACAGAAGTCTGAATTGTTTGTGGTCTATCTTCTTTGCTTTGTGCCACCGAAAATAACATAAATGATTGACAATGTCTCCTCAATCATACTGCATACACACAAGTTGAACATTTAATTTGATAATCATGATATTTGTGAGAGTTTCATGAAGATAATTGATATAAGTAACTTGATCAATATATAATCACGAGGGAAGTTTATTGTAGGAATAATTGTCATGCCTTCAATATGATATCATGAGTACGTCAAAGTTTGATCACATTAATAATCCGTCACTGATTTTTCATATCATGATTTTTATTAAGAGTCCAGGTAAGCAAAGCAATACGATACTTTTGCCCTTGAACGAGAGCCATTGTCTGTTCTATAGAGAGCAAAGGGAAAAGCCTATGAACCAATACCCTTCATTTAACAAATCAAAACGACAATCATCCTTCTATAGCATCCTACTTGCTGCTTGATCACCTCTCCTGAGTGACACAAACCTGCATCCATCTCAAGAATGAGGCTGAGATGTTAAGAAGCCCATTTCAAGGTGACAATCTATTCATCTTGTGATGGGCCTGCAACTTGGTCCACATATGCTAGAACGGAGAAGGGCAGTGGAAGTGGGCCAAAATAGACAACAGAAGGAACCAAGGTTTATTATACAAGAAAAGGGAAAGTGCAGAATAGGGATTTACTTCTGATTAACTAACTCCAACATGAGGTGGGCTTTTTAGTGGGAGGGGGTGGCTGTGGAAAGAAAAAAAAATTTTGGTGGATTTTAGTGGAGAGAGTCTGACCTCTCAAAAGTCAGGCACTGTTTTTTATTTTCTTTTCCTTCATTTTGTTAGTTTGCTTACTGTGTGCTGTGAGGGTATTCTCTTTGTGCACTCTTACTACGCGCTGTGTTTTGCTGCTATATCCTCTTGTATTTTGCCTATTTCTCTACTGTACTCTGAGATTTGTTGAATATATAAGGAAGTCCTATCATCTTGTAAAAATCTAACGATGAGCACCAGCAATAATTAAGAAAATTGTGACCTTGTCAAACCAACCTAGTTGGAACACCCAAGTTTAACAAAAGCAAAAGAAAAGGGTGGGTTCTTTGAGCAAAATAGCAACTTTCAGTACACAAACAGCACACTGCATTGTGAATTTTATCATTAAAGTGCTGCACACAAATAATGATCTAATCCAGCTAAAAATATGGATATGTTCAAGGATTTCAGAAATCAGATAAACTATGAAATAGCTCAATCCAGTGATTCAGTTAAAGTGACAATCAAACCAGAAACTGAGGATTTCCCGAGTTATCCAGAACCTCAATTCAGGGGTAGTCAGTAAACTAAGGAATTACTTACTCCTTTGAAAATTAAACTTGGTAATCAACCAAATTGCATTAAAACAAAGTCAGAATTAGATGACAGAATTCAGATAAAAGAATAGCTCTTTATACAAGAGCCAAATAATCAAGGGGAGACAAATTATCAACAAGACTACTATGTCCCCATAAGGAAACTCAGAAAGTTTGTTGATAATTGCAGATTGCTGGATATTGGAGATTTGAGATTAAGATTCCAACATTTACTTGGGACAACATAGAACCAGGAAAGCATTAGTTAGAAAGAAAATTGACAGGGTTATGGCAAATTTAAAGTGTTTACATATGCCTAGTAAAAACGAAAAGAAAAAAAAAAGCAGATAGGAGAAAATAGAGAACAGAATTGAATCTAGAGCCAGGTTGCAGTTGTTCTTAATGTGCCAACAAATGCAGTAGTTATAATATTATTGAGGGATGGGCTGAAACCAATTTCATATATTGAAATTTCCTTGTATGAAGGATGTCACACATGCAATGCACCACAGAAACTGGTGCATGCCAAGCACACCCTGATGCATGCACAACACACCATGGTGATGCACCCCATGCCCACTGCCTCATGTAATGGCATACTGCTAACAACTTCATTTAAACCAAATACAATGGGTCACATCAGTGCTTTTCAGCAGTTTTGTGATGTCCTCACAAAATAGTTAATTAAAATAGACAGTGCTGGATAAAAGTAATCCTGAATTTAGCAATTTATTGGACATTTAATATAATGGACAGGACTAATTATTATTTAGACAACCAGGATGGAATAATAGGAAGAACACAATTTGGACCACTAACTCTGAGCTACAAAGTATCTTAACAGATATAAATATACATTTGAGCACATTCACTACTCAGAAAACCATTTAAATCAGATGTCATGCTCTGGCCTTGTCTTTGTTTAAGAAAAAGCAAATCCAAGGAAGCACTTTATTCCTTAGTTGGAACATAAAAAACAAGGATGGATTGAAGGGAATATTGCAATTATCTATTATATCCCTATTTCTTCATTTCATCAAAGTAGATATCAATTACTTGTGTGATGTTAAGAAAAAGGTGAAACTATTTTTTGTGTTCTTCACGTCCTGTATACAATGGTCATATAGAACCCAAGATTTGACGACAAATGCAAATGCAGAAGAAAAATGTATGTAGACACAGGAATGGGACACAAGATGTAACATGACAAAGACATGAACTAGACAAGTTGACACAAAAAACTTCAAGATATAGGGACATGACAAGGAAACAAGGCATAGATGTACAAATAAAAAAAAATTAGAGAAATACTTAAGTATTGATACTTATGAAACCTAACAATCAATTATTATAAGGTAATATATCTGACATGTATTTTGGTAAGAGCAAATAATAAGAGCTAAATATTAAGATTCAATAAGCTATTCCAAAGGGTACCAGTCGGAGGTGTATGGCTGACACAAATAGAGTTCCTTTTCCTTTATTAAAGTAGATATCAATTACTTGTGTGATGTTAAGAAAAAGGTGAAACTAATTTTTTTGTGTTCTTCATGTCCTGTATACAATGGTCATATAGAACCTAAGATTTGATGGCAAATGCAAATGCAGAAGAAAAATGTATGTAGACACAGCAATGGGACACAAGATGTAACATGACAAAGACATGAACTAGACAAGTTGACACAAAAAACTTCAAGATATAGGGACATGACGAGGAAACAAGGCATAGATGTACAAATAAAAAAAATTAGAGAAATACTTAAGTATTGATACTTATGAAACCTAACAATCAATGATTATAAGGTAATATATCTGACATGTATTTGGTAAGAGCAAATAATAAGGGCTAAATCTTAAGATTCAATATGCTATTCCAAAGGGTACCAGTCGGAGGTGTATGGCTGACACTAATAGAGTTCCTTTTCCTTTATTAAAGTAGATATCAATTACTTGTGTGATGTTAAGAAAAAGGTGAAACTAATTTTTATGTGTTCTTCACGTCCTGTATACAATGGTCATATAGAACGCAAGATTTGATGACAAATACAAATGCAGAAGAAAAATGTATGTAGACACAGGAATGGGACACAAGATATAACATGACAAAGACATGAACTAGACACGTTGACACAAAAAAACTTCAAGATATAGGGACATGACAAGGAAACAAGGCATAGATGTACAATAAAAAAAATTATAGAAATACTTGAGTATTGATACTTATGAAACCTAACATCAATCATTATAAGGTAATATATCTGACATGTATTTGGTAAGAGCAAATAATAAGTGCTAAATATTAAGATTCAATATGCTATTCCAAAGGGTACCAGTCGGAGGTGTATGGCTGACACAAATAGAGTTCCTTTTCCTTTATTAAAATATCAACGCTTTATAAGTGATAGTTACTACTTATGGGGCATTGACATACACTTTTTAGGTGTGTTGGCATGCTGGAGCCAAACATAGACGATTCCATTGCATGCACCCTTACATTTCTATAGATACAACTAATTTCTCAGCTTGGACACAGAAAATAATAAAAGAAAAAAAAGGGAAACAAACGAGAGAGACAGAGAATAGAAAGAAAAACCAGAAACCCTTTTTCAATGAGATCACAATAGTTCATTCCTATTTTTTTTTTTTTTTGTTGTAATGAATAGTTTGAATGTTTTAGGTTAAAATCCTTTTTTGTTTTGCTTTAGTGTGTGTGTGGTGTTATATTTTTGGGAGGGGAGACAGGGGAGCTCATTGAATGGGAAGCTCAAATTTTAGCATTGGGGTATGACGCATATGACCCATATGCCAAGTTATTGTTAACAAATCCACAGCTTTATGACATATAATACTATGAATCTCCTTGTTTAGTAATTTTCAATTGTATGAATGAAGTTTTGGATTTTGTGGTAGATTTTTTATTTAATTCAACGTTTATTTAAGAGGTCTTGCAGAAAAATCTTCTTATATAACTTACATATGTTTAGAAGTTTTGCTGATAAAGCTCATCAACTAATACTGAAGAATAAGATATAATATTATAAAACTGGCATGAACTAAGATATCCCACTAGTGCAACATAACTGCTCTTTTATATTATTCTTCAGTGGATGAAATATTCAATTATCAAGGAAGATTGATTAAAATGAACAAAGAACTCAAATACAAAGAGAAAAAGTTACCTGAAAAGAAAAGAAAAGGTTGCCAGAAATGATATAAACATTTATTCTGGAACAGCAGACTTCAAAAGATTGTATCTCAACTTCCTATTTTCGTTTTCCTGTTAGAAGTCGATACAAGAAAAACAATCGCAAAATTAGTTATTGCATCAAGTTCTTAAACGTTAAATTAGTACCAACCCAACCATCATTAAGAAATGGAAATGTCTAAATATCAATGAAGTTAAATGAAGCAGCACACTAATCCCTGTCATAAAACCCTTTCCTCTCCATATGTGGTGTTAGTGTTACTTGATCCCAATTACAAAAGTTGAATTAAAAAAAGTAGCAGTTAACAAAGTTCCTAAAAAATAATACCAACGATTGAATCTATTAGCTCAGGCATTATACTGAGAAAATCCACACGCAATTTGCATAATCTATAGTCCACTGCATTTATATTATTGTATGGAACCGTTTTGCAGTGACAAAAAAGGTCACCTTCACAAGAATCTGAGCAGAACTACTTTCAACCTGACTCGCCAAATTTTCAATTTTAACGAGCATTTTCTCATACAAATTCTCCAAGCCCGCAGTGTAGTTCGTTGCCTCCGAACCCATCAACCGACTCAAGCTACCAACCTGAAATCCCTCCGCACACATATCCAGCTCTCTCTGTTCTTTCAAGACCTGCTTCACTTGATTCAAACTCCCCTCGTCCTTGTCCTCATTCATAGGCGAGTGCCGAAGATCACAAGCCAATGATGGGAATGGAGCATTAGGGCTAAACGAACCATAATGCCCGCGAAATGCAGGCCCAATGTTGACAATATCCATCGATTTAGGGTCGAAAGATTCGGTAACTCTGCGAAATTGGTAACCACGGTACTCATGAGTGTGGATAGATTGGTCCGGTAACGGTGATGCCAATAGTAAAAACACACAAGGGTTAAAATTGGTAGATTCCGGAGCATTCTTGACGGGGATAGCGAACTGCGTCATGGAAGAAAGAGAGGCGGTGACAGCGAATTCTCGCATTGACGGCCGGAGATAGGTTTTCCGGCGACCTGAGAACCAACCGATGAGGGAGGAGTGATGGGTGAGGTCGGGGTCACTGAGAAGGCGGCGAAGAGAGTTCGGCTCGACAGTACCAGTGGAATCATAGAAGCTATTAATGGTGCCAGAACATAAGAAACCCGTGATGGTGGCAACAAAGGTGGAAGATTCGGAGGCGGAATCGTCGGACAGAGTGGACGGGGTGACGTAGGTGACGTGGCCGAAGAGGAGGCCGTCGACGGCACCGGGGGAGGTGGAGAAGCGTTGGATGGCGGAGGCTAAGGTGGGACCTGAGATTGCAATCTTGTGCAATGAAAGCTCAGCCATGGCGGCGCGGGGGGAGAGAGAGAGATAAAGATGATCAGGTAGAAGTGAAGTTGTTGAGCAATCTCTCTCCTTTTCGGATGAAACGCACGGCGTTCATCCCTTCCTCCTCAACAACTACAACCAAAATTTTGGGCACCTTTGGCTTTGTTACACAACTGAATAGTACGGAAGAGGGCAAGAGGCCTAAACATTGAATGTTGAATCAATGGTGATTCTCATTTCTATTTTCAAAAATAAATTTTATTTTTTAAAATAAAAAATAAAATAAAATATGCACTTTAAAAATAAAAAATAAAAAAAATATTTAAAAGATGTCCTAAATCTCAACTTTTAAAAATAAAAAATATATAAATTAAGTATTTCAATTAATGGCATATAATAAATACATACATACAAATAATATTGATATGATATTTTTAAAATTAATTTTAAAAAATTATTTTAAAATATAAAAAATAAAATCAGATTTAAAGAGACTTAAAATCACTGCCTCAAACGATTTCAATTTCATAATAAATGAAAAAAAATGTAAACATATTTTAATTATAAAAATTCAGTGATTATTAACTTTTTGTTAAAATTACCAAATACATTATATTAAACTATACTTATAATCTAATATAGTTTTATTATATTGAAAACTGACATAGACAATGCGGCGAAAGAAATGAGAGTTAGAGATGGAGATAAAACAAATGATTGATAAGAATTATTTATTAGGTTAGATTAATTTATCAACTCACTCAACTTAATATAACTCATTTTATTAGATTGAATTAGTTCAAATTAAAAAAAATCAACTCTCACGTTAATTGATTTAATTAGTGAGTTTAAAATTTTATAACCCTGTGGACTCGAATTGACCCACTTACCTGTCATCTCTATAATTTTTTTTTATTATTCTAAATGAAGTTGTGCGTTTTGAGCTTCCTTCATGCATTCTCTTCTGATCTTTTGAACTTCTATTCTTCTTCATTTTGAGTTGTGTAGCCTTTGCATTTTTGTGTCTTTAAGTCTAACTTCAATCAATTTTCATTCTTCAGTCATTCATCTTCTTCTTGAATCTTCTGAGTTATAATCTTCATCTACTATTCTTCTCATTATCTTTTACAGCATGACCTGCTTTACGCTCAACAGCACTATCGTTCGTCGTATAGCACTCAGCGACCATTTATTGTACATCACTCAATGGCCACCATTCACACAGACACACAATAATTAGTAGCCACTAGCTCACAAGCTTCGTTTGTTCACTCCATTCACATAGCAACTGACAGTCACGTTTGAAAATCTCTCCGCTTTACCATACTGAAATGTAAATTTGGCGTTAGAAATAAGTGAATGATATTGTGCTTTTTCCCTGATATTTTTCTTTGTTGTTGGAATGATATCTAGTTTGAAATTTTTTCTCCCTGATTTAAGAAATAGGAATGACCAAATGGGATGTGATGAAAGCCAAAAAAAAAGAAGTGACCAGCACCCAACTCATTAGTTGGTGGGTTAAGTTAGTTCGGTTCGCACTCTAAATTTTTGTTTAACCCGACCTATGCACACCCATTTGACTTGAAGATTTTTTTAATTAATTGTCTACATTTGTATTTAATCTATTAACATTATATTCAATCATACGTAGAATTTGATGTAAAAATTTTGTGATATCTATTAATAGAAACGATAATAAAATAATTTAAATGTAAATATGTAAAAGTATAAAAATATAAGACAAATTTTATTTTAGTCTCTCATAAATAATTTTTTTTAATTCGTTCTCTCAAAATATTTTTTTAATTTAATTTTTTATAATTTGATTTATTATCAATTTGGACTCTCTTTCTATATATCGTTTAAATAAATAATAATTTTAATGACATGAATATTTGGTGTTAATTCAAAAATGTTAAAAACCTGTTATGATCTAATTTTTTTTTTTAACTAGACAATATGTGGTGTTGAATGGATAGCGTTTAATAATATTAGTGACTAAATGTAATATTTTGACTGATTAATATGAAAGAGAAAAAAATTGAATTATAATTGATCTTTAATGTTACCTATCTAGTATTAAATATTCAAAATTATCAGTTATTTAAACAACATTTAGATAAATGAATAAAATTAATAACAAATTAAATTATAATAAATAAGTCTAAGAAGATAATTTTTGAGAGAATAAATTGAAAAAATCATCAATGAGAAACCAAAATAATATTTTAGTTAATATATATATATATATATATTAGAATTTTGCTAACTAATGACATTAGGATCTTGATTAAAGTTTCATTTAATTAGTTGATAGAGCATTTAATAACTTGAGACTTACAACAAATTAAGGAAAAAAATATATGTATTCCCTCCAACTATCACTCAAGTATAAATGTTCTCAGAACTTTCATTTGTGTCAAATATCCCTTTTTTACTTTCATATTTTTAAATTTAACTATAGTTAATACTTTTCATTAAAATTGTTAAATATTTGTTTTAAAAAATGCATATACCCCCTTCAACTATGAATTAATTACAAATATTCCCTAAACTATAAAATGTGGCAGAGATTATCCTTTCAACTATAAATTTTATTTAGACTTATTAATTTAGAAAAAAATATCTTTCCTTAAACTATTTTAATTTTTGTAAAGGCCCAAATAAATTATAAATTTTTATAATTTTTAATTTCTTTCTACAAATTTCATGTGTGAATGATTCTTGTAATTGGAGTAGTGGTTATTAGCCAAGAAATATGATTGAAGCATAGAAAACAATTATTGCATTGAAAATTATTAATGTCAATTTTTTATTGATGTTTTTTCACATGCTTCCAATTTTAGTATCTTTTGAATTTTGTCTAATAAATTTGAGATTAAATGTTGAAAGGGAATTAAAAATTATAAAAAATTTATAATTTATTTGGATCTTTTCAAAAATCAAAATAGTTTAGGAAAAAAATGTTTTTTCAATTAATAATTCTAAATAAAATTCATAACTGAAATAATGACATTTGCCACATTTTATAATTGAGAGAGGTATTTACAACTAATTTATAGTTGAAGGGATATCTACATTTTTCTCAAAAAAAAAAAAATGATTTAGGGTTTAAGTGTTAATGAAAAGTAATAGCTGCAGTTAAATTTAAAAATATAAAAAAATATTTATTACAAGTGATAATTTAAGATAAGTATTCACAATTAAATAATAATTGAAGGGAGTATATATATTTTTTTGTAAAGATTAACAAAAATAATAATTTTTAATGTTAAATATTTTTATGAATCAATTAAATAAAACTTTTAACTAGTTTTATAATAGATTGATAGAAAGTTTTAGAACTCAGAATTTAGAATTCACTTTTCCTTGGCTAAAACTGGAAAATTGCAAGCCTTTTTCCTTGATTAACGATTATTTATAGAAACTAAGTTGAAAGAAATTGAACTTTCCAGCAAAATTATTTAATTACTCATAAATAGATCATATAAACCAGCATTAGATTACCTATTCCTGTTTCAATGCTGACTAGCACTTTATTAAAAGCTACATGACTAAGAATCATTAAAGCATAAAAACACCATTACTTCTTTAATTATAATGCAAAGAAGATATATACATAATGGGCATGCAGCGTACTCATCAACACCATTCAGATCAGAATCTACACAATGATCAAACTCGGACAGTAGTAGGCAGATAGAAGCTAGAAAGTTAATTGCCTATAAAACATAATACTTTACATCGTCAAAGCATCCTGCATAATTAGTATATTCCATGACACTACAAAGCATCAAAAACAATTAGACAGCATAACATACAATACATTTTGGACAGAACTTGCGCAGAAGTTGTTTAGGTATTCATAGTCTGAATTTCCAATAACAAGAATGTGCTGGAATTTTACAGAGAAAAAGAACCAAAATATCCCACAATTACTTGATAAGATTTAATCTATCAAAGTCCACGTGATCCAACATAGTACATAAAAGAAAATATAATCACCAACCCAGAGCAACTAGGCATCATTGTTTAAGTCTCCATTAGGGAATCTACGAAAGATGGGGATGAGGAGAAAAAGGCATAAATAAATTCAAGATAATAAGGATTTCGAACTAACATCAAGAGCAAATTCTCGGAATGAAATAGAAACAATAAATTCCTTTCTTTTTACATTCCAAAATTTACCATTGGAATGAACGAACTTACAGAATGAAATAAATCAACTGATGAACGAAAATCAACAGACCCACAAATTAGATTTACATTTCCTATACAAAACAAATGAAATCAAAATATCAAATCAATACAAATCCCATGCTATTCTTATTCACCAAATGTGTATGAGAATAATGTGTTGATGACGGGTTAGAAGAAGTATCTTTCTGCACTTAAATCAGTTCCAATACCTCAATCTACCTCGATGTCGATTCAACCGCGAGAAGGAACCGGAGATGCAGTGGAGGCGGCCATAGCAGCGTTGGCTGCGGCGGCGCCACGGATGAAGGACATATATCCATTGGATTGTTGATTCTCTTGTTCATCCATGAAAAGATCTTCAGGAACCCTCAAGGCACCATGAACACAAACCACAGCCACACCCGCCATGAGAGCCGAAACTAGAATCGATCCAACACTTGTCAGAAACAGCACAAACACAGTCAATACACCCAAAAGGGCCAAGGTTTCAAAATCGGTGAAAGTGCGACCGAAGAGGACCAGAGGCTGATCGGAGGGTCGGAAGAAGTAGAGGAAGATCCAGGAGGCGAGAAGACCCAGGAGGACGATGAGCGAGAAAGGATTTGAGATGAGAGAGACGGCGAGGGCGAGAGCAGTTATGGCGTAGTAATTGACTCGGAAGTAGGAGAAGTTCTTGCGGATGCGGAATGTGGCTTCGGCAAAGGTTGTGGGTTTGGAGAACGCAGAACGGTCAACGAGTTCGGACCATGGACGGCGCTGGGAGAAGCCGTGGCGGACAGTTTCAGAGACTTGGGTAATGAAGGCACGCAATGGGGCTTGAGATTCTACGCCGCCGCCGGAGCCGGCGGATTGGGGACTGGAAATGGGGAGAACGGGACGCGCTGAAGAAGCCATTGTTGTTGGAGGTGGATCCAAAGAGAGAGGGAAGGTAAGAAATTAGATTGATGAAGAGAATTTGATGGATGGAAAAAATGATATTTGGAGAGAGAAAGAGAGGAAGAAGAATGAGAATTGGGGGGGTTTGGCTTCAATGTGAAGAGAGGAAGAAGAAAGGTAAAGAAAACACCGTTTCAGTATCACGGGACTTGCAGGGTTGATACGGTTTCCTTCACCGTTTCCTTGGAATAAAAATTCTCACTCCTAGTATTATATATAATATACAAACATCGCACTATTCTTGAGGGGTTGTTGTTTTTAGGCTCTACCAAGAAAAAAAATTTCTAACTATTCATTCATTTATTTACTTTTAGGTTGGCTAAATTTTTAACAAGGAATACGCTGGATAGAATTGATGATATCTTTATTATTAGGATAATTTTTTTGAAAAAATGACATCCAATAAAAAAATTATTTATTATATTTTTATTAAATAATCTAATAATAAATATATAAAAACTAGTGATTTAGATAATAATTAAGATATTTAAAAATAATAAAATTAAGTAAGTAATAATTTTAAATTATTTTTTAATAAAAAATTTCTTGCTCTTCATTTACTTTAACTTCTCACTATTACTTTTTATTTCTCCTTAACACTTTCAAATATTTTATATATATTTATTGTATGCACAAATTTTTTTGTAAGTTTTGAAATATAATTAAAACAAATAATTATTAAATTTAAAATTTTTTTTATCTTTATTTTCTTTCTTCCATATTTTCATTAAGGATGACAAAACTCTCTAAATTAAAAGATCACTGTGAGGATTGTCTTATTTAAAGATTTGAATATAAATTTTTTTTTTATAGGAATGAAAATGAGGAGTAAAATTTTTTTAAAACAAGTTTAGAGATGGGAATAGAGATCATGCTCTTTACTTTGTGAGATCCAGTCTCTAAACATTTACATAGATATTTTTTCATTGTATATATATTTATTTAAATATTTTCTTTTATAACTTCTTTTTTTATTATTTGTTAATGAAAGAAATTTAAAAATAAAAAAATAACTTTAAAAAGTAGTAGAATTTTTAAAATTTCTTTTTATAACTCTTCATTTTATTTGAAAAATCTAAAATTATAATTAATTTTTTATTATCTTGATAGAATTGAGCATTTTTTATTAATATTTTTTATATATTTTTTTAAAAAAATTTATACTATTATTTTAATAAATTATTGTTAAAATTTAAGTTTTTATGAGAACTTCGATAATCTCCGAATCCCTGTAAAAAATAGTAATGGAGAGAATTTTCTCCACAACGTAGAAAATGAGAATGGGAATGGGAGACAATGATAGGTGTATGGACAAAAAGCGAGAAGGCATGTCTCGTTGTCATTCATAATTTTTGTAGTCATATTATATATTTTATTTTATATTTTATATTATATTAATACATAATTTTAAAAATTAAAGACTAAGAGATCTCAAAATCATTAATATATATATATTTATAGACACACACTTGTTCCAATCCTTTATTTTTTGGTATTAACTATGTTATAATGTCTAGGTATATACTATTGGGTGTATAATTTTGCCAAAATGTATGCAAAATTTTATTTAAAATATAAATTAAAAATAAAATATTTTTTTATGAAGGCATTTGATACACATTTTAAAAAAGATTTATGAGAATATGAGGTTCGAAATGTTATATTTTCAAGTTTGGTATACAAACTAAAAAAATATTTTCGAGAATATTACATTCTTAGCATAGAGTATTCTCATACTTCTACATATTTTTTTTTCTTATCTAAGAAAGTGAGAATCTTGTATTCTTATGACATTAAAATATTTTTATATTAGTAAAATTACTAAATTATTTTAGACTCATTCATTTTTTATATTATCTGAAATATTTAAATTACATTATTTTATATATATATATATCATTTCTTTGAAACTAAAAGAAGTAACTATAAAAAAATAATATTGATTTTTTCTATAAAAATATAATTTAAAAACATTTTTTGAAAAAAATTATTTGATCCAAATTTAATTTATTATATACATGTAAACAATTAATTTGGTGTCATGATTGTATATATATGTGGGTAAATAATTGATGTAATACATGTAGCATACATTATATTTTTTACATATGATGGTACGAGTGTGTAATTTATAATTCTAAAAAATGATGACTAGCTCAAAGACTAATAAAAATTCTAATATTGAGAAGAAAAATTACATTATTAACTACCTTTAATATTTACAATATTTGGTTATAATTTTAAAAATAAATATTTACAAAATTATTAAGAACATATTTGAACGTTAAGAATATTAAAACTGAACTAAATGCAAGAATGTAAATATTTTTAAAAATATTTTAAGTAAATCAAATAAATTTTTTAAAATTTATAAAAATTATATTCTTAAAAATAAAAAATTTATCCTTTCTTTGAAAATAATCTTAATAGCCTTTACTTTCCTTAACACTCTTCAATATTTCCTTATTTGTATGTGTGTAGAGGAGTGTGCATTGGGTTGGAACAACCATATTGAATTAAATTAGATCAAATTAAAATTTTAAACTCGCTAGACTATTAGTTTAAGGTGATATTTTATTATTTAATTAGTTATTTGTTTATAATTGTGAGATGTCTTGTTTTTGGCTTAGTTTACGTATGGACAATAATATACATTGAACTAATTATTAAAGAATACTTTTTTGGTAATATAATTTATTGTGATGCAATGAAATTTTAACAAATTTGTGATGTGAAAATATGATATTTTATTATTAAATTTTAATTAAAATACATTGTCATTCATTAATAAAAAAAATAAGCTAATGTAATTTTATCTTGTATATAAAATTTAGTCTAAAAACTGTTAAAATTTTGAGACTAATAAGAAAAACCAAAAGAAAAACAAAAAACTCTCATAATCTAATCTAATCCAAACCAACTCATGGTAATGGGTTGGATAGATTCGAGTCAGTCATTCAAATTTTACTGAACTTCAATCGAGCTATTTCGGCAAGAACTATTGGTTCAGATACAGTTTTAAGCCAAACCAAACAGGTGAGCACCCCTGAAAGTGTATCCGCACTTAGATACGAGATGTTGAGAGGGATGAAGGTTCAAACTTCGAACACTTGTTAAAGTAAAACGACAAACTCTTACAATTTTGCTATTAATAGTTTTTCACCGTAGTTGCGCTATCATAGCAACCACTGTCAAATGAAGATTGTCCAAAAGTAGCATTCATATTAACTTCACTTTTCCCAGCACTCGATCACAGAGTTCCCACTGAGATCACCAGAAAGTCAAGAGTACTTATGACATAACATCAATCATAGACACAGAAGCGATTGCTAAACAGAACAGAAACTACATAACATCGAAGGCATCACAGTCACAGTCAAAGAAAAATGGAATTTAGAATGTAGACCCATTCCATCCAAAGTTCGAACCCTGCGGAACAAAGAAAGCACCATCGCCATTAAGTAGCAGCAAAAATATCCAATTCACATTAAATAGGCTTAAAAGCAGGCATTAAAAAGATGTCCTGATCAATATCAAATGAATATAGATTCCATTATTAAGCACAAGAGATTCTTAGGTAAACCATGCTAACCATAAATAAATATGTAGGCATGTTTGAAGAGAATTTCACCCAAAAAAAGTTGCCTGGTATACTTACGTGTCTGTTTATAATGAGCTTAGCCTACCTATCTTTTGAAAACCGGTTGCTATGACCTACTTGCAAGGCATGAGACTTGTGTCCCACATTAAAAGTATAGGATTCTAATGTGTTTATATGAGCTTTGGCCTCTCCAACCTCATAAGCTAACTTTTGAGCTATAACACTTCCAAAGTTTCATATCAATGATACTAAAGCCTTTCACTGCCCTTCAAACTCTCTCATTCTTGCGGTATGGGACTTGAGTCCCACATTGAAAATGTAGGATTCTAATGCAGGGCATACATGTTCCTTGATCACTCCAGCCTCATGAGCTAGCTTTTTTAGGGTGTAGCTCTCCTGAAGGTTCATATCACCGGGTTTACCAAAGAATTTTACATGATCTAGTGCTAACAGTATTGAACAGTACAGATTTATTTACATGATCTAGTGCTGGTGTAAAGCATGCAAACACTGTGCACATTCTTGACTCTGATAAGCCTAAACAAAGAGGAAGAACGCAATAAGAGAAGATTGCCAGGCATTGACCCTTCTTTCAGGACAAGCTGAAGTTTAGATACTTGCCTTGGAGTCATAGAATTTTAAGAAGAACCGCGACTTTGGCACAGACAACTTGGTTTCAAGAATTGAGGAAATTGTAGCACTAAGCTTCTTGTTCACATCAGGGCTAAGACCACCAATGGACACCAACTCACCATAAGCCGCAGGCTGTTCAGTCCCGCCAAAAGATATGGGCACTGAACCTTTCAGCACAATCATCACATACTGTAAATAACAAAAAAGCAGAATATAAAGGCTTTTAGGACAATGTTTGAAAAAAAAATGTATTATTTAGTTTGTAGCTATGGAAGCAAAATAGAAAGATAACAGAGATATCAAATTAATTCCATAATTCACTAAACTAGAAATAGCCATGCCATTTATTTGGCCCCAACATGACACTAATTATAGCTATCGACCTATATGGGAGCTGATCAAACATATTCCCCACACCCCCCTCCTCCCCCCCACAAACACGCACCCCATATATAACACTTCTTTAATTAGGGACTCATTGCAGTGTGCCGCTGTGCAACAAGTTCCTGGCAAATCAAAGAGGATGCCACATGGCATCCTCTCATTAAGGGGGGGTTACATTGCCACATGACACTTTCTGATTGGACCAATAAAATCTTATCCACCCTATTTATATTAAAATCTTATTACAGTGCCAGATGACACTTTCTGATTGGCAGAGTTCAAATTCAGTACAATCATCGCAAGATAAACTAACACAGATTGAATGACCTAAAATTTATAGCTAACAGTCCATAAAGGTAAAGTGTTAAACTAAAAGTGTATCTCATAAGAAAGCAGCCAACATGGAGGTATATGGACATAGAAAAGTGAATTCCATGGCACCACCAAGGACATAAGCCACGCCATGGAAGCTCCATGGCATTTTTGTAAAATCCGCCACACCATGGCGGCTGCCATTGACAACATGGATTTAGTAAGAGTCCCTCTAACCATTCAGAAACACAAATGAAATTACGGCCTTGTTCTTGAAATGTGCTATCGCTCCGTTCTTCCAACTAAATAACTCAGAAAAACATTCCCAATCCATTCATACTTTCTATGGCATCACAATTTAGAAGTGAGCATTTTTAAAAGGGTTTATAGCTCTTTCCAGATGCGAATGTGAACAGACTTAATGAAATTCAAGAACAAGGGCGCATAAAGTGTCATCAACGAAAAAATTCATCATTCAATGCCAATACAACAAGTAATTTAACGAAAGCTCAACACAAAATACACCTCGTCATAAACATGAAAAATTTGATAAGCCTAACCCCCAAAACAATAGTGAACAAAAATCTCAGGTTTCAGAGGACTGTCTAATCTCTACGAAAGGGGTAATCAGTTCCTTACAAACCAATTCCATAAAAAACATTTACTAAAGGAAGAAAACATGTGCGTGACTATCATCGACCATATAGCCCAGCAAAAGCAGTTAACTAAATATACCAAATTACGAACTAATAGCGTCGTTGACATGAATAAAACTCCGAAAAATACTGAAAAAAGTGAAGATCATCGTCACCGGAAAACACAGATACTCAATTTGTAGGAAGAAAAAAGAAGCATATAACCGTCAGGGAATCAGGATAGAAATGAAAAGAGAGATTAGGGGTTTCCGTACAGCCTCGGGTTTTCCGATGAGCTTGGCGACGGTGGAGGTGGCCTCGGAGAGAATAGAGGAGGTGTCGACGCCTTCGAGGCTGACGTTGGTGGAGAGGTTCAGGCACGGCATTCTTTCTTCACTCTCCTTTGTCTCAGTCTCACACTCAAACTATGCAGCTAGTACCACCAATGGCGTAGAACTCACACCACTTATTTTATTAGTTCACTCCCCTAAATGCCCTTCACCCACCAACTTTTTCTTTTGCTTGCGAGTTCTGAGGTAATAATTTACTGTTTCTCTACTTGAAATTTTGCTTTTTTAATCTAATTTAATTCCTATATTTTTAAACAAATTAAAAATTAATCAAACTCCCCAACATTTGTACAACAACATGCTTATTGTAGATTTTTTTTTGCCAAATAATAATATCATTCTATCAAGATGACTGGCAATTCAATGTATACTGTTACAATTGAAAACACATAAAAACCAGGTCCTTCCCATCTCTTTATTTTAAAAAATTATATTTTTTTAAATAAAAAATTTATAATGTCACTCATTTAAATTAAATTATCCTTATATTTATTATTTATATAATTAAATATATATATTTGACTAATATGCAAAATATTTTTAACTTAAAATAAAATAAAATTATTATTTTTAATTTAAAATAAATGATACTAAAATATTATAATTTTTTAAAACATATTTTATAATAAATTATAATATTTTTAGAAAATTAATAATGCCATTGAGAGTATATTAGTCAAAATAAATAAAATTATAAATTTTTTAATTTTTTTAAAAAAGAGAGTGTAAGTTTTTAAAATAGATATGAGAAGAATATAATTTTAATAAAAAAATATAATTTATTCTAAAAATAAATACATAAAACCCAACACCATAAACTAACATCACCTACCATTAGAAAAACTTGACAATATTTGACATAAACAACTCTAAAGTATAAGGATAACAATGGGCTATATCCAATTAATTTTGCACTAACACATGATTCTTGATTCTTGTAGTCTTCAACAAATTCTCCAACTCTATACAAAGAAAATAAATAAAATTATTAATAAAAATTAAGAATAATGTAAATATATATGAACATCAATATAAACAACACAAATCACACTAGCATGAGATGAGGAGATGCAACATATAGGTTACACATTTTAAAAGATTAATATTATATATATAAATATAAAATATTATATTTAATTAATATATTATATTAGTATCGAATATTAGATTATCTATTTAATTATTTATTTTGAACAAATAAAAAATACATAAAGCTAATATTTATATTTGTTTATTATTCGATGAATAGTTAAAAATTATTATTTATATTCTATCTGATAATTGATATGAATCAAGTTTTTTTTTTTTAGTATAGATTATTAGGTATGTAAAATACTTGAAATTATTGTCATTCTTATTAGACTAACTACCTCAATAAAATACGAAAACAAAAATTGGGAATACTGTAAAATTAAAAAATTAGAGCATTCATATCAGCAATACCTTGATAGAGAATAGATGATAACAAAGATGGAATAAAGAAACCACGCCATGGGATCACATCTTTGTGCCATTTGAAGCTACCCTATGTGGTCCAGATTCTGAACACGAGACAAATTGATTAATTAAAATTATGATATTTGCCAATATAGACATACAGCTTATTTTGTGAACAAATTACATCAACAAGTTCCTTACAATCAGTCTGAACTAATAAACGTGAATTGACAGAAAGTATTTAAGTGCAATTGACAGAAAAATCATACATACTAAAGTTTAATTTATCCAAAATTTGTGTTACCAAAAAGGTTTGAAAATTCATAATCTAGCATTAGAGCAGATTTCAGCCCAAATAATGAAAAGGGACTTTGTTTTCTGTTTTGGCCCAAATGATGCTTGGATTGGGCCTAAGATTGTATTTTCTGTTTCTCTGAAAGATGGGCAGCACCTCTAAGTGGTAAATGAACTAAATTTATCTTGTTATTTCTATTCAAAACCTTGAAATTAGATTTTTATTTTTCTAATCCCTCCAAACTAAATTTATTTTCATGCTTTTTAAAAAATAAAATAAAATGTTTAACAAAAAGTGATAACTAATAATATTAATTTATACTACTATACATTGAACCGAAGGCTGTGAACCAATATCTGGAGAATGCTGAACTGAAAGGGGAAATACTATATACCTACATATTCACTATATCATGTGGGTAAATCTAATTTTTTTTATACAAATGATAAAGATCAAACTCTGAAAATTTTGTGGTAGAAACTTTTTGATATTATATCAAAAACCAATTCAGCTTAAAAACTGAAAATTTTAAATGAAAATCTATAAATAATAAATGTTATCATCATCTCCAACAACTACCTATTAATTAATTTGTGTCAAATACCCTTTGTTCTCTTTCAAAGTCAGTGACCAGAGATGTTCCTCTTGATTTAACCTTTCAGGCTTTAAAGATTAAAGACTCGAGAAGAAGAGTGAAGACTCGTGCACCGCTAAACTGTGACCTGTGACTTGTGATCGTGAAGGTTGATTGCTGTTGCTGTTGCTGTTGCTGAATTTGTTTTTATATAATTTTAATTTTTTAAAAGTTTTTAATTTTTAAGTATTGAATACTCAAATAAAGAATTTTAAAACTTTTTAAAATATTTTAGTTTCATTTAAATTTTAATTAGAATAATTTCATGTTTAAGATTCAAATATGACATATGAAAAAAATTGTATCCATTAATAAATATAAAGAATAAAAAAAAATGATGAGATAAAAATGCAACCTCACACCAATGATATAATTTTTTTTTTTTGTTAAAATCACTAACACCGATATAACTTAAACTAATCGAGATTTTATAATAAAAATAAAACTTTCTTCATATACAAAATTCTCGAAACCTTATTTAAAAACAAAATGCTTACTGCTACAGCTAAATAATTATTGGTAGATAGATGATAAGCCTGACATAGAATTGAAATGTGTCAAGTATTTGTTGGTTATGTAGCTTGCTGTACAGGATAGGGCAGACGACTTGACACACCGCGTCAAAAGATTGCCATTTGTCAATGCTTGTGGTCCGCTTTTGTGCTATGGGCCTACAACAATACTTTCAGTTGATTAAAGGTGATGTAGATGGTGGCCCAGCCCACAACTAGATTAACTCAACCTTATTTTTCACGTCTTGCCTTCGTATTGAGATGCCCAAACTTGATAGAGAGAGCACGTCATTTCATAGCATTATTATATTATAAATTAAATTAAGTCATTTTTATTAAAATTTAATTTAATTATATTTGGTATTTATTTAGTTTAAATTATTATAATCAACTCTTTTTTCATTTACTTTTTGTTAGTAAAAATAAATTTTATATAACATAAATAATATTATAATTTTATTTATAATATCTTATATGATTTTGGACTCTTAGTCTCTTTAGTTTTTCAAACTGTATAATATATTTGAAATTCAAGGGAAGAGTGGAGAGTTATGGGAAGGAAAGTGATGGAAGAAAATGTAGAAGTTATTTAATTTTTTTTTACTTCTTTTAAATTTAAAAATAAATTTTAAAAATTAGCGTGTATTTTAATGCGCGTGAAGCCAACAAGTGCATATAACATGAGTTTTAAACTATTTTAAAGAAACACGTTCATATTATGTAAAACAAAAAGTTACTTTTATTAACATTATACCAAGTGTTATGAGAATCAAGTGTATTTTTTTAAATAAAAATATAATTATATTAAAATAAATTCCAAAAGAAATAAATTATATACGCTTAAAGATTGGGAAACAAAATCACTATAATTCCCAAGTCACATATAGGTGAAGGAAAAGCCTTTGAGACCACTAATATTATAACTAAATTATAAATTTGGACCACAACATCTAAAATTCTGATTCCATTTCATTATTTGATGGGGACCTAATATTTCTCTCTCGTCGTGGACCACCATGTGGATTTAGGAGAAGAATAATTAATTTGATATCTTATTTTTTATTTAATTAATTCCTTAATAATTAAGTTTTGTAATATTATCCTTCTATGATCAATTTCTATTTCGATATACATCCAAATAAGGCAGAAAAAACCAATATAATTATAAATAAGATAGAAGAAGCTTAAGGAAACTGACTTTGCATAATTAATAAATTCCAAGTACATAATCACGTGGGAATATAATTAATTGATAATAATCCAAACGACAACACTCAATTAAAAGTAATGAAAACCCATTTTGATTAGGGTTGGTTCATTAATTAATCTTTTTGTGCTTCAGATACGGTAATTAATTAATATAAAAAAGTATTAATTAGAGTTTGGAGTTATTACGAAAGGCAGTAGTATCAAAAACTTTGAGAAAAAAACGTGTTTTTGGGATAGAAAGTTTGTTCTGCAAAATGGTGCCAAGTGTAGCAATGAGCTTCCTCTTCACTTCTTTGTTTATGCCTCCCATTGAAACTATTTCTGCATATGCTGCTGCTTCTTTGTTTCCTTCAAACGATATGGGCACTGACCCCTTCAATAACACCATCACAAACTGCACATTTTGTGCCAATTTCATTTAACACACGTAATAAATTACAATACAAGTTTCAACAATTTAAGCAAATTAATACAGTACAACCATATGGGCTTTTTGACCCACATTGGTCAAAATGCCTAACTATCAGTGACGAGGGACTATATGTGACGCGTCCTAAATGATGATTGATGAGTTATCTTAAAAAAAAAGTTTTTTTTTTATTTTTTTAAAAATAATGTTTAATTTTTTTTCTCTCCTCATTAACAAAGAGAGAACGAGAGAGAAGGGAGGTCAAGTTTTTGAGAGTTCAACCTCTCCATGTCTCTATCCTAATAATAATAACACCAGACATCATATGACAATCGTAATCACATACAGAAAAATACTTTTGACAATATTCACCTAATTATATCAAGGAAGTTCTTAATTAGTATTAGGTGAGAGAAATCCTAGAGACTCATACCATAATAGAGGGCTTGAATTTGGTTTTTCAATATGTGGGGCATATAACAGTGGAAGGTGACTAGATGGGCAGTATTTTAGGGCAAATTCATAATCATAAGGTTCTACATTACTGCTCCTAAAGTACAATTTGCAGAAGCACTACTGCACTCCACTTTTCCCGTATATAATTAAAGATTGAAGAATGGAGCTCTATAAGAAAGGACACTAACTACCTCATACAATATTAATTAATTTCAATATAGAAATAGAATCAATTAGCTACGTCTGTTTTCTTGGTTATATGATTCAACCAACCTTTCCTGTTTTAATTATTAATTTACACTAATTTCACAACACAATCTACATCACTTTCTCAATATATAGTTAATTTATCGCATTATATATTTTATTCATTGTGTGTACACACACACATATATCACGTACGTCCAACTCCATCTTTTGACAACTTGTTAATTGTTTGATACCAAAATCATATAGATTCTGCGTGTGCAAATCTAAATTAAATATGCAGATGCCATGACAATAGATAGATTGCTTATCCTGAAGAAGATAAAATAATAAGAATGAAAAGCTAGCAGCCTAGCATATATATATATATATATATATAAATTTGAACATATATATACGTCCAAAAATTTCAGAGAAGTTTAAGCTTAACCGCCATAGATGGACTCGTTAGTGCAGAAAACTAAATATATAGCTAATAACTATATCATCCATAATTGTCTGAGATGGCTGGGTACATCCAAATTTACCCAGAAAATTAAAAATTCAGAAATTAATATATGAAGCACCATATATACGTATATCACAATTTTCAAGACACAAAAGAAGAAAGGAGAAAACACAGAATTAAAGAGAAAGAGGACAAGTATACACACACACACACACACACCTTTTCGGGTTTTCCGATGATGGAGGAGACAGCAGAGGTAGTTTCAGAAAAGATGGGATCGGTGTCGATTTCATGTAAGTTAACGTTGGTGGTGATGTAAAGGCAAGGCATATTGTCGAATGATGGAACGAATGAATAATTGCTATAATTTTCTTGTGTGCTTTTTCGGCTTCTCTGGTTTATGATAATGCTGCCTGCTAGTTTCTTCCTTCACCTAATGCCTATTTATAACCATTCCACACTGCCTTCGCTCCCTTAAGCTTGGAATTAATGCATGGACTTACACAATCTTATCCTTCCTTTTTTTATTTTTGGTCATATATTTTTTTCTGGAATACAAAAAATTCTTTATAACTTAGAAGTGGTGTAATTTGTTCTCTCAATTTTAAAATTGACAAAAAAAAATTTTTTAAAAAATTTAATTTTATATAACATATATACACCCTTCATTAATATTTTTGTTTAGGCACTTATATTAGTAAAATTTAAAAAGTTAGTTGTATAAGATTGAGAAAAAAAATTTATTTTAATTTTTGAAAAATATGAAAATTTTTTAATTTAATTTTTTATATATCATTTCTATTAATTTAATTTTTTAAAAATAAAAATACCTTTAATATTATCTTTTTATCTAAACTCTTCATCTATATTTTAATGATTTACTTAACAAAATATTAATTAAAATTGTGTTTGTTAACCTAAAAGTTATAAGTGTAGCTAATTCACATTTAAAAAGAGTCCATGTATTTAGTTAGTTAAAAATATTTTTATATCTAAATCAACAATAATTTTTAAATTATCATCACATGCATATGCAATTAATCAAAAAGCTCATGTGTATGCAGTTAGAGAGAATTTTGATTTATCTCAACATCTTTTTTTTATATACAATTATAAGAAAACTGCATAAAAGAGATTAAATTGATGGAAAAATGATCTATAGAATGTGTGACATGTAACAATGTAAAACAATCATATCATCAAATAAATTACATTTTAACATTTTATAAAATAAAAAATCATAGATAAAATTTAAGTAGAAAGATAAAATTAAAAATAATTTTATCTATGAAAAATTAAATTGACGAAGAAATAATCTATAAAAGATTAAATTGAAAATCACATATCTCAATGACAAAAATAAAGTTTTTCTCTATAAAATTCTTTTGTTAATTTTTGTTAATTTTAAAAGTTAAAAAGAATACTTTACACTAATAACAATAAGACAAATTGTTTGCATTTGGACCTTAGATAAATCTTTTTTGAGTCATATTTGATACTCTTAAAACTCTCTAAGGTATGTGTGACACTTTTTGGTGAGCAAAACTTAATGTATAAATGTGTGGGGAGCTTTAGTGCGAGCAAATTAAAAGTGCTGGTTAGAGTGGCTGTTCAGTGGAAGACAATGCTCACGTCAATTTAGCAATAATCAATAAATATTTATTATTGATTATTGAACAATATCACATCCATTTAATCCCACTAAAATATTTAGTGCCGTCCCTGCACATACTCCACATGACCAGAACCAATACTTTCCAACCATTATATCATGAATTTCCAAAAAGGTTGAGATGGGCAATCATTAATCTCATTCCATTTTTTTTTTAAAATAAGAAGAGCATAAATTAAAAGATACTCCAATTAATTAATATAGTATATGGAAGTGTATGCATCCCTATAGGATTAGGATGAGTGTGTTGAATTCAATCTTTTAAATATGAACATAAATTAAATGCTTAACTCGATTTTTGGACAGAGATCACAAGTTGTATATATGAATGCTTGATGATGAATTACAATATTGTGAAAACTAGAACTCTAGATCGAGTAATCATTTTATACTTCATAATGGATTTAGCTTATAATGAATTCCACTGCTTGAAAAGGATATATATATGCCTTTGTCCATCTCTCTCTCTCTCTCTCTCTCTCTCTCTATATATATATATATATATATATATATATATATGGTGCTTATGCAAATTTAGTTTATAATATACAAGTATGATTTGATTGAAAAAAGCTTTATTGAATGCTTATATCTAGCTTTAATGGTAAATTTCACACATTTTAATTCAATTTATGATAACAATTCTTTAAGCTAAGATAATGATTTTGTTAGTTTTAAACGTACGAGGGATGATATTCTTTGATTTGGAGTGGCCGTGTGGTCCCTTAAATTAAAGTGGCATTTATTGTGGCACTTGCAAAATTAGACAGTAATATGTTTCTAGCAAAAATAACTAATCTTTTATAATATTATAAATTAAAATTTTTATTATTAAAAGTGTTTATATTTAATATCTCACTATATTTTGAATAAGATTATTTTTAATAAAAAATACTTATAAAAAATAAAAAAATATATGATATTGATGTATGCTTGAGGTGGGAAACATTATATATAGTATAGTACAATAATATTTTATTTTTTTAAGTGTATATATACCTAAATATAAAAATTATATATATTATTAATATTAAAATTCTTATATTTAATGACATGATTTTAAAATGATACAAAAAAATGTAACTTTCTTAGTGTAAAAGAAAACTGATATTCCTAAAATGGAAATTTCGAATATTTTCAAACATTCTTTTCATTTATAATGTCTAAAATAGTTTTTTTGGAAAAATTTATAAGCTTTTTGAGATGACGTGTAGAAAAATGTCTATGATATATGTTGAATTCGTATCATCTTATGTTAAAAAATAGTACAATATTGTTATGTGAGTTAAGAAAAATATAAAAAGTAATATAATATTGTTTTGTGAATTGAGAAAAATATGCAAAGTACACGAACATCATAATTCAAAAGAATTGAACGAAATGAGGTAAAAATCTCACGTATAGTTCTGTAAGGTGACAATAAGCGCGACTCATCTATTAACTTTTCTATAATCACAAAATAATAATAAAATTCTGCCTTACCCTTATGTAAAGTTGTTAAGTATACTTAACTTCTAGATTTGAAATTATTGCTTAGTATTAGTCATAATTACAAGTTATAGACTTAAGTCTGTTATTTAAACTATTTTGTAATTTTTTACATAACTATATCATTTTAATTTCTCACACATAAAAATATCCAAATTCGATGAATGTTGCATTTGCATGTGGTGCGTTGGACTTAGACAGCACAATGTAAGTTGGAGAATGTAAGACTGTAGGCACATATGTTACCTGAGTTGGGTTGTCCTGTGGTTTGGCCATGGTCTCATGTTTTCACATCAAGATTCTTGTCCACTCATTCAAATGAATGTTGCTTACTCTTACCATGAAATTGATGTCACGGTTATATGATTCTAATACATGCGTCACTAAAATATGTCATGATACATCATTATATACTATTTCAAGTGGGCAATATCAGTTTGATGCTTTGTTATTAAATGTTATAATGATATATATGTAGGGATTTAATGATCGTATCAATTTTATGTTAGATTTAGACTACATATACATTTATTTTTTTTAATTATATTTTTTAGATTTGGATCATTGGAGTATAAGAGAGATAAAAAAATTGAATCTTAATCTATTTATTTATTTCTCTCCTAATTCGAGCCTAAATTTTTTTTCTTTTTATTTCTTACTTAAAATATTATACCTTTCTCTTAATTCATAAAGAATTTAAATCCATATTTTTTAAGACATTTAAAGTGACGATGATATTAAAGATAATTTTTTTTTGAAAAATATAAAATGAGATGTTCAAAGTTTAAGATACCAAATTGAAATAATTTATATCTTTTTTTAAAATAAATATATAGTTTTTATATTAATTTTATTTTCAATGTTACTTGCTAACCCCATCCAAAAATGTAACAGAAAAATTTGTTCACCATGTGATGATATTAGTTATCTTATAATTTGTCCCAATTTCAAGACCTTAGGTGAAAAAATGTCATGCTTTTATTATTTTTGGTTAAATTAATCCATCGGTCCTATAATTTACTCTAATTTTCAATTATGTCTTTATAATTTTAATTTTTATAATTGAGTCCTTATACTTATCTATCATTTGTAATTAAATCTCTGTCATTAATTTGGAGCTAAACGTTATTTAATTTATGCTTATATGGTTAAAAAGTAATTATTGGACTCCTCCATCAGCATCCTAATGAGCAAAAGGGAAAAAAACATTAAAGCCCTAATTTTGTACTGCTTTTTCCTTTTCTAATGAATTGGTGAAGTTCACTAATCTGAGTAGAATGCTAAGTGAGAAATTGATTGTATATATGATGTTGGGTTGAATTCATTTAATCAAGAAAAACAAAAATTAATTGAAAGGAGCTTAACAACAATAATTTGATTACAAATAATAGATAAGCATAGTGATTTAATTACAAAAATTAAAACTACAAAAACTTGATTGAAAATTAGAGTAAACTATAAGGACTAATAAATTAATTTAACCATTATTTTTTAAAGCAATTACATATGAAATTGTATCGTCTTTACTGTCAGAATAAGTATCCCATTCAATTGAGTGCATTTTCATGTTTGCATCCTCTAACATGAAGCCAATGTAACTGTTAGGTACTATTCTAGTAACCAAAATATAAAATGTGTCATCACACAAAGTTACGAACGAAATTGATAAAGAAATAATTTTTTTGTAGTTAAAATGATTAAAAAAGAAAAAACGTCACGATAGCATTTTCTTAAACATTGAAGACCGATAAAAATAAATTTATAAATAACTTTTTTATTGAAGATAAGTCTATTTAAAACAATTTTAAGTATTAAAAGTAAAAACTACTTTCAATCAAAATCTAAATTTTGAGAAATTAATCCCAATGATTTCTAAAAGACTGTTTGGAGTTGCTTTTCTTGTGCTACGTTTTAGTTATACATAAAAATTCAACGATGAAATCTTCATGTTATGTCACATGTTATCTCTATTAATTATTTGTTAATAGAATTTGATGTGACAATAAACAATATAAAAAAGGCAGCGTTGGATGTTTGCCAAATCCTCTAAAAGCTTAGTGGAAGTGGAAATTGCAATCTGAATGGCACTCTGTGGATCACAAGTCACTATCAGCAGTGTTTTGAGTTTGGAAGATGAAAGGGAGAGCTCAAGCTCTTCCTCTCTCCATTCACATTGTATAATTAAAAAAAATAAAAAAATTATTTTTTTAAAAAAAGAAAAAGGTTGAATGGTTAATAAGAACTCAGTAACATTGCCCTTTGAGTTTTGACATTCAAAACTGCATAATTGCTAAAATCATCACCACTAAAGGGGCTGCCACTGCTACATATTGAATTCAAGTTTTATATTCAAAATTTTCTACTTGTTATATACCAGGGGACAAAAAAAGGTATACTCTTCTAGTTTCCATATCTGTTTCTTTCGGTTTAAAATTTAATTTTTATGCATATTGCTAGGTGTGAGTTTAGTAGTAAGGAATTTAAACAATATTCAAACGACCAAAAATTTTTTTTTAAAAAAATAAGTCTTAACATTTTTTTTAAAGTAAAATGAAAAAAATAAAGTTTTGTAATGACCTAGATCAAAAGTTAAACCTCCCTTTTAACCAGAATTTGTGGCTAATCCCAATTCATAACTGCTTTTTCTGGAAAAGCATTCAAGAATACTCAACAACTAAGTATAATGGAGTTTTCTCATGAGAATTACTGATATTTGTCTCAGTCAATGTTCAGTTGAATTAAAATAGTGCAGGCACTTCTCATCCCAGACTTTTAGGTTCATTTTCATACAAATCATAGACTGATTAATAATGATAACAATTATATTCGATTTGATGATTAACATCTTTAGAACTTCAATATCTGAGGGTTGATTGCAGTTATAAACACCATTATTACCATAAATCCCCTGTTTGACTAGGAAAACTGCCAAAAACATTAAGATCAAATTAACTCGATTAAAAAAGACTAAGTGAAACTTGTACAACAACCCAACAATTTATATGCAATATGATAATCAAACACCATACTTTGGTTCATGTAAGATTCTTGTTCAGCCAAATTTAGTCCTAAAAAGATAATTACCATAATTAAATTCCAATTATTTGTTTTAAAAAAAAAACCCATCAATACAATTCTGTTAACCATTAATTTAGTCCAAGGCCTAATTATATTAATGGGATTTTAAAACTTTCTGGCATTCAATAATGGTAATTATGGAAGTTGCATCAATCAACTACCAAATGGTAGCTTGCTCAACTAGTATTGACTCTGTAAAACCCCAATGACATTATGGTAGCTAAAGGCAAAATCATTGCCTATATAAGAAAGAGTTCATAGTAAGCAAAACTATCTCCTTATCTTGTGACTTTACAGCTGACATACAAAGCAATGGCTACGATGAGGATCCTCAAAATGTACAGTCTGGACAACCTTGTGTCGTTCATAACTAGAGGGCAATAGCTGACAAGAAACACCTTTTGCCAACCCTTGTTGTGCATGTTTCTTGCCATCCCTGACCATCCTTATAATTCTCAACCTGTCATTTGTTTTATAGATATGTAAATATGAGGCTATTCCGAACTATATCATCATTACAAGGAAGAAAAAAAAAAACAATTGTTATACTTACTGTATCTAAAATGTTTTCGTTTACTTTAACTCCCCCAATCGCATAAATCGAATCATTGACAACAGCAGCAGCAGAATATCCCCTAGAATATTTCATGGGTTCCCCTGTCATCCATGTCCCAAGACGGGGATCGAAAACTTCAACACTTGAAACCATTGCTTCTCCATCAAAGCCACCTAGAGCATATCTACAAAGTGAATGTTAAAATTTAGAGTAAATCACACTCCTCTTCTTTGAGAGATATCAAAATTACACTACTCCTTTCTATTTTGAAAACTTACACTCTCCTCCTTTGAAAGATTAAAAAACTTATAATTTCATCTATTTTGACTAAAATACCTTTAATAATATTATTAAATCTTTTAAAAAATTATAATTTATTAGGAAAATATATTTAAAAAATCATTTCATTATTATTTATTTTGTATTTTGTTAAAATTTAAAAACAATAAATTTATATTGGTCTAATACATATTTAATTATATAAATAAAAAATATAAGGGTATTTTGGTCAAAATTGATAAAATTGTAGGTTCTTATTATCTGTAAAGGGAATGTAGTATAGTTTTTCAAAATAGAGGAGAAGAAAGTATAATTTCAACCACTCTCAAGGGAAAGAAATGTAATTTACTCCAAAATTTAAGTCAAGAATGCCCAGTTAAGCACAGAATTTTCTGAACAGAAGAGTAAAATCTGTGATTAGAATAGCAGTACTTTGTATAACAATTTTACCCTGTTAGAGACCATTTAGTTTTTTAACAAAATCATTGGCAGATATGCTGAGAGTTCACCTAACAAGTGCTAAATGGTTATATAAACAAAGTCTCTTCTGTAAAAACTTATTTTTGGGCAGTTTAAGAACAGCAATATGGGCTCCTAATAGCATTGCACCCACTTCGTGCCTCATTCTTTACAAAATCATACAGTGAATGTAGACATAAATTACGCTTAGAGGGTAATTCTGGACTGCTTTATCTCAGCCAAGTCAGGTATAAAACAGATATTACAAAGGATACTGGCAAGTCTTAATAAGATAAAAATTGAAGGCAACCGTGGAAGAAAAAGCATAGTTGAACTCACAAACTTTCGTTTAGGACAACCAATGAATGGCAGCCCCGCTTTGTATTCATGTTTGCTATTTTGGTCCATGAATGTTCCCTGGGGTCAAATCTTTCAGCAGACCTGAGATGGAAGTGTCACTCACATTAAAACAGATATAAATATAAAAATGTATCATATATACTATTTTAAATCCAGATCAACCAAGTTCAAAAGCTAACTGACTGTTATTGGTGGAAAGGAGTACTAAAACCCTTTAAAGCTTCTAAGGTAAGGAACAAAATACCTATACTTTATGTTGTCTTTTTGTATAATTTGAGAAGAAATGAGAATATTAGACCTTCTAAGAACAAAATCCCACTCAACAAGAAATTAATTATTTCATGGATCAAAAGAAAAAATGATTGAGGACTGTGAAATACCATAGCAGTGTCATCACAGCTGTCTACCTAGTTGGTTCTTTACCTTTATTGTTAAATTAGGTTGTTATAATGAAAATTTTCTGGAAAATACCTTGGCTAATAAGAAAATAGTATATGCATATCATTCATGTCATTCTAAACATTTTCTATCAACTCTTAAATTAATTAACCAGACAAAGAACTGATAGCAGTAAGATTGTTATGTACAATGAACAGTAACATATAAGTTTATAAATTCAAGCAAAGCTGAACATATGATAAGTTTGAGTCAGATAATAGTAGATCTTCTAAACATAGGGATCATGATGCTTGTCTTGGTTTGAGTAAGTTGCAGTAAATATTCTGTCGAACACATACACATATGGATAGGTCATGCTTGGGCATATAAATCATGGTTTTTGATATCAATGAGTAAAGGAAATAAAGCCATAAATCTTACTGCAGATAGTCATTCCCATCAAATCCACCAGTAGCGTAAATCACACCATTGAATTCCACTGCAGCAAGAGCAAACCTCTGAAAATATAAAAGCAAATTCACGTCCTGAGTTCAATAATCTTGGATACCTTTTCAATTAAACAAACAAAAAGGGCATTCAACTATTCATCTCATAATGTGAGACAAAGACCTAGTCGAGCAGATATGAGACTTCATATTCTAAAAAAGGTTAATCATAAAAGAATAGATAAATTACCCTCTCTTTGAATTACATGGACCTCCTTTCCGTTTTAAAATTATACACATACTTCCGTTGAAACTAAAAAATAACCAAAATACCTACTAGGATAATATTGATTTCTTTTATTAAAAGTATAACATTAGAAAAATGTCTTATAAAAACTTTTATTTCAATATTATTTAATTTTGTGTTGAAAATCATAAATTTAATTTATTATATTTTTTTTAAAAAATGAATATTTTATATAGGTCAAATAGATATTTAATTCTTGTTATATTATATAAATAAAAATATAAGGGTATTTTGATCAATAAATTATAGCTTATTTTAGGGCTTGATTGAGAGTTTTAAAGAGAATAACGTGGTGTGGAGTGGGGTGGGGTGAGTGAAACAACCCACTCCATAGATTGGAAGTTTAATAAAAAATTGATAGTATCTCACTCCACATTGATTTGATGTTAGAATATCATTAATGGGTGAGAGGAGTTAAAATGGTGAAATTTTCAATTTTATTCTGTAATATTAACAATAACCCTTTTAATAAAATAGTCAACTAGAAAAGGATAAAAAAGTAAATAATAAATTATAAAGATTCCAAATCATCTGAAATCCCCCAATTCAAAGGGGTTTGACAACTGAAGCCTGGTTTGGGTGGTTTTCAAATCATTCTAAACCACCCCACCCCATTAGTTTTTAAGCATCAAATCAATGGTTAAGATGCTCAAACCATTCCAATCCATCCCACTCCACTTCCAACCCATCCTCCCAATCAAGCCCTTAGGTTGCAAGGATACACACTATACTATATAATGATATAAGCTTCCATGTAATAGTTTTTACCTACTTAAATAGCCACCTCCAGTGTGAAACAACTGAGTAAAGTACATCATAAAAGTAAATCAATGTCTAATCAAATATTTGTTCCAAACTGGCAAGTTGAGAAGCTTAAGTCTCAAAGCACAAGTTGAACACAAGCCATCATGTCTTTCACAGTTATGCATTATTATACCTCTCAACTAAGCCCTGGAATATTTATATTTAATAGTCCCATTCAATCTTTTCTCAAGTAGATTGTAGTATATTATGCATTAACTAATATATTTTACCTTGTCTACCATTGAACGTGCATAGATCCATCGTCCTATGTCTAAATCAAGCATCTCAACATCTGAATAACAATCAATTCCATTGCCTCCGCCAATGGCAAATATTTTGTTGCTTAAAGCAGCTCCGGCCAAGGAGCCTTTCTTCTGATTCAAAGATGGGCACAATGTCCACTTGTCACTAATTGGATTGTATGACTCAACTGCAGAGAGGATAAGGAAATATCAAAAACTTCATTCCAGTAATGTTACAACTTACAAGTTTAAAAACTCAGCAAGATACCATACCTGTGTCATACCAAACACAACCATCTCCACCACCAAACACATAAAGTTCACCATTGAACTGCACAACTGAAGCATATGAGCGAACTGAGCTCATAGGCCTTAAAGATTTCAGCACATTGAGGGAAGGACAATACAAATCCATGGCTGCTAAAAATGATTCTCCATCATAGCCTCCTATTAAAAATAATGACTCTTTAAAGTCTAAATGCAGCTCATCAGAAGACTGGATAACTGTCTTTTCATCATGTTCCAGAGAAAGATCACATGCAGATTCTAATGTTTTACAGCGATCTTTTAGATGTTGAATTTCCAATTCTGCATCCACCTGGATAAACCAGATAAATTGACATTAATAGATGATTGGGACTTCAACATCAACCAGATAAATGTCACCTACAACAACATCTATTCAAATGATTTAACCAACTTTTCATTTGGAATTTCAACTTCCTGGCCCTTAACTTCCTATTGAACTGATCCAATTCAAGCCAATGAATTAAACTAGTTTTTCTCATACTTCCATGAATTGTTCTCATAGACTAGTTTTCCTTCCCTTAACCATTGATGCACCAATATATGTAAGCCTACACTATGATTAGTTGGCTTCTGAAAGATCTTTTTTCTTAATTATTTCCCCCTGTGTGCGTGTGGTAAGTGTTCTCTAGATGGTATGCTAAGTAGCAAACAAGAAATAAGGGAACAGGGAATAATGAGTAACAGCAAGAACAAAATTAGATAATCTACATATTTGAGGACAGCACACAGTAGCAGAAGTCTGAATTTAATATGGTGATAATTACTAAGCAAGAATCCATAGATGAAACTGATTGAGAAGTTCTAAATATCGTCAAGACCATATACATTTGAATGCATCCCAGATATATAATGAAAGATGCTAGGGATGGGAAAACAGTGAAGAGATGTGATACACTTTAGCTAGCACAAACAAAAAAAATAAAGAGTACCAGCTTCTGCTCTAGATAACAATACTTCTGAGTTTGTGTTGCCTTGAAAGCTGTCAGTTCTTTGACCTCTTGCATCAACTAAAATGCACTAGAAGTTAATTACTGGTAAAAAAGATTAAGTTACACATTTTAGATATTTCCATCCAGCATCCTCAACTACCTGGGCTATGATGTACTGATACTCTAATGGAGGACTGGGACACTCTTCCTTCTTCTCTAAACCAGCTGATGCCTCCAGATAACCTTTCTCATCCAAGTTCATGTCATTCACATTAGGAGTGTCTTCTGCCGTGTCTGACAAAGACGGGTCTTGACTTTCACGATTAAGAGCCAATTCTTTTAGTTTCATGAATATAAGGGATTTCTCATCCTGTTCTGCTTTCTTCACAACCATGTTAAAATCCCATTGCCGAATGTCTCCATCAGCATCCAAAGAAGAAGCAATTTCGGCGGAATCAGATTTCTTTCTTGAGTGAGTAGAATTCTTTATTTCTGACTTGAGTTTTTCAAATGCTTCACCTTCCACTGAAGTTTCATGTGATGGAAGAGATCGAGATACAGTTCTCCACTGCATTGTATTCTGTGGTATATTATTACCTGGGCCAATTGCTGAAGATGATAGTAAAGACATTAGCTTGCTAGTTTGTCCATGGTCTAGCTCAAACCAGAAGTGATTATTAACATAGTAGTTGTCCACAATTACTTGTCTGAATTCATCCTCAGATAGTGGCTGGCACTGAAGCCGAACACGAATTTGCACCTGAAATGTTAATAACAGAAAGGTATTAATGCAAGGGCCCTTTTCTAATCATCAACACAATGACACTGAATAGAACTAAATCAATCAGAGTTTATAAGGTATATCAACCTGTGCAGGATATTGTGTTCTCTCTGAGCCATTAGCAGTCCATCCATAAGGGTCAATAGATATTTGCCCTTTGCTAGCCGCCTCAAAGATTCCATGAAGCTTCCTGTCACTATAGTTGAACAGAAAGAGAGGCAGCCCAGGATCAATATTCTTCACATAGGAGAAGTGCTGAGCTGGTAAGCCTGTTAAAAGTTAAAACCAACGTAAAAAATCTCATTAGCTACTGATAACAAAACTCCCACCCACAGGATGAGTGAAAGTCACTATGATGCCTGTCAAATAAAAATTTAATTGGTACTACAGATATGATCTTAAGCATAAAGAGGCTCTAGCTTTAAGAAAAAGGAAGTTCAGGTGAAAGAGATCAGCTTTGCATCACATATAGGATGGAGACTTGTATGTGTGTACAGAAATGTCAATTTTATTGTGTTTTTAGACTCAACCATAACTAATCCAAAAACTTCTAGAAAAGCAATCAAATGGAAAAGACTGACCAAAGAGTTGTTTAGATAGACATTCTTTTATTGTGGCATTTTTGCAACCGAATATGACACCACCAAGTTGATGCTTGCTCAAATTCCTGCCACAAATGGAACTGACTACTGAATTTGGAGAGATAGGTTGACTCCCACTGGCATAAAAAGTTTGCATTTTCCTCCCTGGCCCCATCCTGGTATAAGAGGAGATAATTTATTTCATTGGCAATTTATGGAAAGAAAGAAACCTCTAAGAAATGTAAGTTATCAATATGCAGATAATGCATATCCTTCAAATGAACAAAAATGTCAAACTGTGCAAAGTACTAGCCAATAAAAAACAGAAAATATAACAAAAATATTCATATGAATAAACAGAACACCATACAAAGTATTTTCTTTTTTCTTTGAACAAATTCCTGTTAACAGGTTTGCCTTTTCCCCTATTGTAAGTTGTGAAAAGAGGACTTTCTTTGGATAAAAGATAATAAAACCATAGTATATATACAGTTCACACAAATGCCATCATAGAAGTCAAGTAATTTAAAGACAATGGAAACTCTGGGGAAAATGAATTGAGAATCATAAACTAATACATTTGACTAGCATATAAAAATGTACGAAACTCGGATAAACAATCAAGAAATAAGGGCAATGCCACAATGAAAATTCCCGCAGGAAAGTTTTTCAAGTACTACAAAGTGATCCTGGACAACATTCCAATTCATAAGAACCATGAAAAGAACAAAACAACTGTAGAACAACAAACAAACAGCTGATATTTCGAAGCATTCCTAATGCACTAAAAAATCAGCAGAAAACATACACGATGAATAGAATGCGATTTGAGGCATGAGTTCTCCAAAAAGGCAAGTTTTGTATTCAGCTGAACATTGTGCAAAGCAGGACAAAAATTGGAATAATAGTTGCAAGAGACGAATCACAGGACAAACAAAACAACCCCAAGTACCCAACTGAAAAATTCAAAAATGATTGAGTGGAATTAAACCCTAAAACCCATGAGCTCTGAAAGTACAAGAACAATCCAAAACCAACGTTCATTGTGCTTAAAATCATGAAAAGGAATAGAGATTTTGCCTTTTCCCTTCCCACAATTGCTAGAAAACAAAGTGATGACTGATGATTAACAAAGAAAGAAATAAGATTGAGAGAGAAGGAGAGAGAGAATGAGAGATGGAGTAGAGAAAGGTACTGAGCTTGTCAGGAAAGTTGAGAGTGAGAGAGTAGGCTCGCCGTGAAAGCACAACACGAAGCGCCAAATAGAAACGGCGCTTATATATAACACAGTAAATTTCGAGTGAAATCACACTCTCTTTTTTTTTTCCAGAAGTGAAATTACACAATTTCACTTATTTTAAAAGTTTAGCTCCACAATGAGCCAATAATTTTTTTTGTTATTCATCAAGATATTAATTTTGAAAAATTATATATCATTTTTTTGTTAAAAAAATTTAATGATAGAGAATAGAAATTTTATTTAAAATTATTTGTTTGTGTATATTAATTATCAAATGACATGTATTTTTTCAAGTCAAATATGAAAAAAAAAATTCTTTAAATTTATATTAGTATATATGATTTTTGAGTCTTCTTTTAATTAAAAATTAAAAGTAAAAAAATTTAAATATTTTATTATTTTAATTACTTACACGTTAATTCATATCAAACTACTAGTATTTTATAACAATTACTTTCTAATAATATATTCACACTTTATGCATGTGGATTTTGTGTGTGTGTGTGTGTGTGTAAAATTCAAATTATATTTCGAAGCATAACTAATACAAATTGCAAGGAAAGGTTCCACCTTGTTTTTTTTTTTTTTCTTCTCTCTTTTATTATCGCTAACGTTATTGTTAATGACATGTTTGTTCAATTCATGCTTCGATGGTTGTTTACTCTTTATGAATTATTATTTTTCAAAACATGTTCACACTTTATGCATGACAATTATATTATATTATATATATAATTGATATGACAAACACGAGTAAAATGTTTTACCGTTTCTTTTGTCATTGTAATATTTGATACGTATACTCTAACATGTGAGTTGAATGTATAAATTTAATTTCAATAATAATGTATTTATTCTTACATTTTTATAATATGTTCATTTTTAATGTTTAATAGTGTGCTCATCTTTTATACATGACTAATGTAAATCTCATGGCTTTTATTTAACAATAAAAAAATTTAATTTAGATTCTCTACATTTGAAAAATGAGATATTTTTCTACATTTAAAAAAGAAAACTAATAGGAAATGAATAACAAGACAATTGGTTACAAAGTTAAGATCACATCCAATAATGAAATGGTCTGATGCATTTGAATTTTTAAAAGGAAAAGAGAGGGGTACATGTTGGAGAATTTCAATTGTTCAGAGTTATGAAAGTTGCTAAGAAAATAGTTGAGCGAAATGAGAAGGAACAATACCAGATGCTCTGGGATTACTGTAAGGAGCTTAGGACTCAATATCCTAGATCCACAATTTAGTTGGACTTAAAGGATTGTGACACTAGATGCACTTTTTGCATTTGATAGACTTGATATTTGTTTATGAGCTTGCAAGCGATGTTTCAAGGCTGGTTGTAGACCCATAATTAGTTTAGATGGTTGTTTCCTCAAGGCTGGTTGTAGACCCATAATTAGTTTAGATGGTTGTTTCCTCAAGGCTGGTTGTAGACCCATACTTCATTATTGCGTATGCATTTGTTGACTTATAGATGAGAGACACATGAAAATGGTTTCTAACAAGACTTCTGGAGGACTTAAGGGATTATGGAGTTCATAGTTAGAATTTTGTAACAAACCAGCAAAAGGTAATATGCTTTTTTCTTATACTGTTTACTATTCATGCACGCTTAGGAACTTTATTGTATGGTTAATAATATTGTAAAGGGACTAATTTGTATGGTTAATAATCATTTAAGGACTAATTTTTATGGTAAATAATATATTTTAGAGACCTTTTTATACACTAATATTGAACAGATAAGCAATTGTTTACTGTTGACAAGTAGGGTTTATTACCAGCAATGCAAGAACTCATGCCTAGGGTGCCCCATAGATTTTGTGTCAAAAATTTGTGTGTGAATTTCCATAAACAGTTTAAGAATAAGGACTTCAATGATTTATTGTGGGTTGTTGCAAAGTCCTTAGCCATGGCTGAGTTCAATGCAAATATGGAGAGGTTGAAAACAAAAAATGACAAGGCATGGGCATATCTGAACAAGTTCTCTCTCCCTTATTAGGCAAAGGCTACATTTAGTCATTTTTCAAAGAATAACTATCTACTTAATAACTATTGTAAGCAATTGAACTCCAAGCTGGTTAGGATGAGAGCTAAGCCTATTATTACCATGACTGAAGAGCTAAGGTTATACAATGTTAAGAAGATGAACAAAGAAAGGAAGAAAGCTACTACAGATCCTGGCCCAATTACTCTAGCAACACAAAAGCATCTAGAACAAGCAAAGAGGGACATTGCAAGGTAGATACCATATTGGGGTAAAAGATTCTGAGGGCTTTAAATTTGAAGTGGAGTGTAGACCACTTAAGCTAGTTGTGGATTTGGGATCAGTTAGTTGCACATGCAACATATGGAGCCTATGTGGCATACCTCGCAAGCATACAATAATTTAAAGCCTGAAGACTTTATGCATCCTTTCTTATCTGTTGAGGTTTGGAGAAAGATGTATGTCCGATCACTCATTAGAGCAAAATATTGGTCTAAAACAAGTTTACTACCCATTGATCCACCACCATACAAAAGACCTCTTAAATGTCCTAAGAAGCATATAAGAAAGGACAATGATATGCCTAGAAACCCTTATATGACCAAAAGGAAATATGGGGACACTAAGTGTTCAAAGTTTAGAGGTACTGGTCATAATACTAAGACTTGCAAAGGAGCCCTAGTTAAGAAGAAGAGCACCACAACACCAACCACACATTGTTAAGAGGTTCTAAAATTTCCTAAAATCAAATTTCTTTTTGTTTGTTGTCTTCATTACACTAACAATTCTGTTTTTAATGTCATAGAGCTTTATAGTGCAGTTAACACCACCTTCATCATCTCAAGATGCTTCTCAAGGGGCCCAAGTAATGTGTTCTTATACAATGATGCATCTCAATTCTATTTTTTTTTATTTTGCCTATTTTCTCTTGTGGATGAAACATCTTTTTTAAAATGACATAGGACTCTACTATGATGCCAACACCACCTTCAAACACACAAGGTTCTTCTCATACCATAATGTTATAGTTTTTTAAAGATTACTTGGTCATTTTATTATAAAGTTTTATGCCTAAATGCTTATGTGACTTAACATGTTTTTTTGACTTGTAGAGGTTTATGCTTACACCAAGTATAAGGCCACCTGTAAGGCTTTATGTTGAGCTTAGGCTACCAACACCAGCCCTAACTATTATAGCATTTCCTATTTATGTGAAAGCACACCTATCAGAGCACCTTCCACATACAAGTCACTAGCATATAGGCCTCCACCAGCTTTGAGAACAAGTTCACAAGTGCAACACCAAACTGTGTAGAGGGAGCATGCAACAAATGAAACCATACAATCAGCTAGCGTTATTACTAGATCAAGGATGAGGGAGTTACTATTCTTTCAAACACCAAGTTCAAGTTAGAAGCAAGGCCAAGGACAATCAAGCAAACATTAAACTTCTTTTGGATTGGCTAAACTGAACTTGAAATATTTGTTTTGGGCAGTTGCTGTGGTTCTTTTTCTAAGGTTCAATGACTATGGTACTATGGTTTTTAAGTCATTTACATATAAGGTTAATTGTTGTTGTTTGGGACAATGTTTATGCTTATTTTTTTATGTAAGGCTCGATGCTTATTTTGGACATGTTTATCATGTTTTTTTATGTAAATAACAAGATTGAAAATGATATGTGTGTGTGTGTACACGCGCGCATGTGCGTGTGCGTGTTTCACTTTGCCCAACAATTCATGGATTGTTGTTATATTGGCTAATGCCATTTCTATTTGTTAGTTAGTGAGCATTGATTGTATTTTTTTATACAAATGGTCAACTTGTGCCATTGTGGTTCTTGTCCAAAACAAGTAGCTTAATTTACAGTAATCATGTAATATAGTGCCATGATAAAGGCATAGAAAGAGTGCTATATAAAATTTAATAAACTTATAACTTTTTTGCCTTTCTGTCCATTGAGAAAAAAAGCATGTTTGTCCATCATTGTCATATTTTTGGCTGATAGAAAAAGTACAAGTTGTTTAGATTCTTTTCTGCTTCTTCCTTTTTCCTCACTATTTTTCGGATTGTAAATGTTGTCTTAATTGGAAATATAACCAATTTTGAAATGTATAATGTTATGTTTTGTGTTTCTCTTATGTCATCTTCCTCATAAATAATTAATACAACCTCCTTAAGAACCATGTACACAAGTACTGTGTTTTATTTCACAAACACCACCACTACATTCAACAACATCACAATTACACAAGTGCATAAAAAAACAAATTAATATATAGACCAAACAACTAGAGGTTTGAAACACCAGTACATCAAAATAAAATTTTAACAAACTAATACATAGCCCAACATCCTAAAACTTAAATTTGAAATAAGTCACACAAGATAGGAGGACCACCAAAGCAACATAAGCACATATCAGCTTTTTGTTTTGTTCTTTATACATAACCAACTTCTTCCTCAAGTTGAACAAATTCCTTCTATCATGCATCATTGGAATTTCTTCATCTTCCAAAGAACATTCCTCAACCACCCAATGAAAAAATTCACAAGATAGAATTAATCAAAATACATCATCACAAGATAATGCAACAACATCATTCCCTTTTACAAATTCTCAATAATAATAATAATAATAATAATAATAATAATAATAATAATAATAATAATAATAATAATAATAATAATAATAATAGGCACCTCAAAAATCTACGTCCATAGTTTATTTCAGTCTTAGCCGTAAACATCAAAACCTTCCTTCCACACTAGCACATCGATGGAACATTCTATATTTTCTCACTAGCTAAGCTTGAAGTAGATGAAATTGACTCAGACACTCTAACATTCTGACAAGGCAACTTTTAGATCTAGAAATTTCCTTGCAACATTCACAACTCGTTTTAACTTCTTCTTCAACCTTAGTTGCCTTCTTCAATCTTTGTGTTTCTTTAATTTTTCACAAACCCTAACTGCTATACTGCATATCTATTAGGCTTTAAAAAGCATATAATTATGACTTACACACTGCATATCATATGTAAGCTTCATTCAATCGAAATCTTCTTTCAAGTCAGAATTAAACATTACACATAAATAAATAATGAGCTACATTAGCACTTCTGTTAAATGTATTTAACACCAACTGACGTAAGGACTAACGTGTATAGTATTTTAATCTTTTGTGGACTAGTTTGTATATTCAAAATCTTCTAGGGACTAGAGTGTCAACGTGTGTATCATTTAGGAACCAAATTGCTATTATATTCTAATTTTTAATTATACATGAAATTGTTTGAAAAATCTAGCTAGTTCAAACATGTAATTTAATACAAAATTGTCGCCTTTTGACTAATCAATTCAAGAGTTTGCTAATTTTATTTATCACACCATCCAAATTATAGGAACCACACAAATTCAATATAATTTTTAATCAATCCATTTATTCAATATTATTCAATTTTTAGTTTCAAAGATGGATATTTTCTAAATGAGAGAAATTTTTTTTTGTCAAAACCATAAATATCTAGAAGCCTACGGGATTTTCATTAATTTGGCTTGAGCTAGTGGAGGTCCTATAACAGAAATAGATCTCTCCCAACAAAAGTTTTTCTATATACAAGACTCAAATCCGAAACTTTACTTAAGGAGAATATTTATTTTAAAGTTGGATAAAATGACTCTCAATGACTTTTCTTATTCTTTTTAAAGTGGTAAAATAATTTAATTTTCCTTAAGTCATAACATAGATCTAAAATTTGACACCATATTTGATTGTTTGTTGATTAAATTATTATTTATTTACACAATTATTAATTCATACTTAATTTTAACATCTAATTTGACAACCTATTAAAGTTGACATTAAATTTTAGTTGAAAATGTGATACAAACGAGATTATTTCATAAAATAAGATAATCTTATTATCAATTTTTAAATTAGTAAAATATAAAATTAAAACTTTTTTCAAAATTAAGAAAAACCAAAAGTGCATTTAAATCTATTACTTGTTATATATGTATACAAGTTAATCACAGTTTTATCATTTTATCTAAGATGAAATAAACGATAAAAACATATTTAGTTTTAAAAAAAATGAGGGATTACATTCAAATTTTAAAATAAATTTTAACATCATATTTATTTATTTATTTATTTTAAATAAAAATAAAGTAGAACTACTGTAGAACAAATCTATCAAGAGTAGAGAAGATTCGGGTTCTCCCAATTGTGAAGAAGCACTAAAATTCATTAGTCTAATAAACGGCCCATCAGCCCACTAGAAATGGAAGAAGATGAAAAAGAAAGGAATTTGGAAGTATAAAAAGGGGAAAAAAAACAAGAATTTAATTTGTCTCTCTTTTTTTTTTTATTTAAGAAAGCTCTTTTAATATGAAAATTTTAAATTAGGAAACTTAAATATATAAAGAAGAAAGAATACTGGAGGATTTTAAAAATTTAGTTGAACTTACATTTATTTTTCTCCCCTCTTTATATATAACAAATATTCTCAAAATTAAACCTCCTATTAGCTTCCACTTTCACTTATTATCCTAATTTCCTAGGTACTTAGAAAAATATATATAAAAATTCATAGATTAAATTATACTTTCTTCCTCTAGAGATATGAAAATTACATTTTTTTTCTTCTAAAAAATTAAAAACATATAATTTTATTCATTTTGATTAAAACATCTTTACTACTAAGATTTATTAAAAATGTATTCTAAAATTTATTACTTCATTATAATTTATTATGAGTTAAAAATAACAAGGTTAATTTATTTAAATTTGTTATATTAATTAAATACATATTTAATTATCTAAATATAAAAATAAGGGTATTTTGGTTAAAAGGAATCAAATTATAATTTTTTTTTTTAATTTCTAACAAGAGAGAAATATAAATTTTTAAAATAGAGAAAATGTGAATGGAGTTTACTCAAATTCATAACTAGGCGAATATATACAACGCAGGTTTAAAACTTTATATATTTGTTATATCTAAATATTTTATAAATAAGTTTCTAAACACTTAGGAAATTATATTTTTCAGTACCAAACAACTATTCCTTAAGAGTACATTTATAAGTTGAGAGGATAAGGAAAACAAAAAAAAAAATCAGAGAAAATGAATGAAGAGAGAGAGAGAGAGAGAGAAGAATAAGAAGGAAGGAAGGAGATGAATGCTTAACTGATAATTACCTTCTTCTCCCTTAGAGAAACTTTAATTCTTCCTCAAAATCCTCAAAAGACGGAGGATTTGTTTTTCTTAAATAAAGAGATTTAGAGGAATTCTAAGGATTTAATTGCCAATCTAAAAATTTAAAGATAATGGCAAGTTTGTAAGTTATAGTTTGTAATCCAGTGCTAACACATCTTACCAAATTTTGGAATCTCTTATTCAAGACATCAACCAATTCTCGCCAATAAAAAAAACTTTAAAGTATCTCATGTTAGAAAACTAATTAATACGTTGATCAAATAATTAAAATTAATTCTCAGAGCACTTCTTTCATGTGATTTTAGTAAGATTTTTCTCCTGATGTCATTATTTCATCATTCGTTAATACTTTGTCTGTAACTTTTTCTAAAGTCTATTTTTTGTGTCCTTTCTTATAAACACAAAAAATATATATATTTTTGCATGAACCTAAGATATTCCTAAATTTTGGACAAAAATTAAGAAAGTTGGCTAAATAGTGAACTACATGACTGCTTTTCGATATTTGACACTTGAATGACTCCTTAATTTGCTCCTCTAAATACTTTCTCAGTTGCTTACAAAATTGTTCACAGCTGGCATATCCCTTCAGACTATGGCTTTCCAATTAAGAAGCTTTAGGATCGAAATGATGGATCTTTCAAACCTTTCAATGCATCACAACTCAGACTTCAAATTTGGTTTGCTTTTGCAACACAAAGTGATTAAATTGGACATAAAGCTGTACTCCTTATTTGTTAATTTCTGGGTTTAGAAGTTTTGGTGGGGATATGAAGATGATACTTTTGGGAGAATCTTTAACAGATTGTCTCTTAATTGTCCTATGATTAAGGTCATTATTTTTTCAGGTTACACTTTTACAGTGTTATATATGCAATTCTCTCTCTGCTTAAGAGAACTATATATTTGAATTTTCACTTCTAGCATTTGGTATTTTCTTCCTAGCATCTCCTATTAATAATTTTCTGATGAAAACGAAAAAAAAAAAATCTCAAACAAGTTTGTTCCATTAGAATATAATAAATTAATCTTAAATTATAAGTATATATGAAAATATAAATCAATGATTACGAGCTTAACAATTTGTGATATATTTATATACTTATTTATAAGTAGTTTAAAATAATTATATTTAATAAACTTGATTTATCTAAAAAAGATATATATACATGAAATGGGTGAATAAAATCATTGATGGTAAACAAATTTTATTTGACTAAATGATTTATTAATCAATTAAAAAATTGTTAATCACTATTCTAATGTAATAAGATCCATTATTTTATGGACTAAAACATTATTTTAGTCTCTTGTAAATGACTTATTTTTTAATTTGATCCTTTTTAGATGTCCTTTCTCAATTTAATTTTTTTTAATTTAATCTATGATTAGTTTAATTTTTACTGTTAAAATAATTAATAGATGAGTTGAATTTTTTTTGGTGAGTTAATTTTTTTTTGGTGATTGTGTAATATTTATATATTTACAATTTTTTGTTCATATTTTAAATCCAATCTTTTTTTGGTATGCTTGCTATGACTTTCGCACTGTTGCTATCTTGTGTTGTCATTGATTTATTTATACTCATTGGTTTATTTCTATTATCCCTACGAGTATGTGTTTTTTTTCTTCACATTTTTATTTCTACTAATGAATATATATACTTTCCATCGCTACATTAGTTAGACTTACACTTTGGTGGTCATTGACTAGGGCAGAGAAGACGAAGGTTTTTTCTATTTGGCAGAGACGGCTTTTTTTTGGGATTAAAATATGAATAAAATATTATAAATCTATAAATAATGTACAATCAGCAAAAAAATCTAACTTAACAAAATTTGTTAATTATAATTAAATTGATAACAGATTAAATTAAGAAAAATTAAATTGAGAAGAAACATCTAACAAAGACCAAATTGAGAAAATGAACATTTTTAAGGAATGAAAATGATGTTTTAATCTTATTTTATGAGCATATTACACTCTTTTTTTAGAGATGCTGAATTTCACTCGCCTCTTTTTTATTTTAAAAAATTATGCTCTTTTACTTTGAAAGATAAAAAGAATTTATAATTTCATTTATTTTTAATCATAATACCTTTATATTTGTATTTATATAATTAAATATGTATTTAATTAATATAAATTTTTTAAATTTAAAATGAAATAATTTGATCATTTTTATCTCAAAAAACTAAAATAATCATTTTTAAATTACATTTTTTAATAATTTATAATTTTTGAAAGATTTAATAATGTCATTAACAGAATTTTACTCAAAATTGATAAAATTATAAATTTTTAATTTTTTAAAGAATTGATTATAAGTTTTCAAAAAAAAAAGTCTAATTTTGATATTTCTAAAAAAAATTTTATTTAATCTTATTTTATTATACACTCCAACTCAACTCGTGAACTTAATTTGGTAGGTGTAGGAACTAGCAACGTATTGCATTTTTCAATCAGGTTGAAAATTTAGAGATCACAGGGAGTTTGACAAATGACAATACAAAGCCATGGTCAATCACTTTGAAGATTTTATTATATATTAGAGTGAAGACATGAATTCGCAGATAGAGAAATTCATATGAAAGTGATATTTCCTCGATCTTATAATTTAATTCATTACTAGTTCCGGAATTTGTGGACTGTGGGACAAAATATGTTATCCCAATTAAACACACCACAATTTAATGTTTCTGTTTCATGGACATTAATGGCCACAGACAATATTGCCATTTCCTTTTTCCAAAATTAATATGTAATTTTTAATCTTTATGATATGTTTCATATATAAGCGACAACTGTTATAATTTTCAATGCTACTAGAGATAAAAAATATTGGAATAAATTTTATTAATTTTTTTAAAAGTTTGATTAAATTATACGTTTTATATTTTTTATTTAAAAAATTATAACTGATTTCTCTAACATCTTATATGATGTTACAAATTTCTTTTTTATTCTCGTCATTTAGAGCAAAAGTGTGGGAGTCATAGATAACTTCAAACTAACTTGGTTACTCGGGTCTTGACAAGTTGAGTCATAATTAGATTTCACAACTCTAATAGTAAAAATCATTAGTCTGATGAATGTTGTCTAAAATGAATCTAACTTAATTCAAAGATTAAGGGAGAACTTTAGACAAGATTGGAGACTCATCACGATGCACACTCTCAGACACAGAAACACGTGCACAAACAAGATGGCAAACCTAAGTTTAGAGGAAGATTTTGTTATGAATTTTAATATGTAATATATTAAATAAGTCTTATATTATTTGAAAAAGAAGAAGAATAAAAAAATAAATAATAAAATGTGATAAAAAAAATAAATGAGTTAAAAGAAAGATAGGACTCGCATATATAATAAGTTATTGAAAGAAATATGTAATTAAAAATTGATAATTTTTTTTTGCGCACAAAATAAACATAGTATTAGACATATTTTACGAAATATATTTTTATTCTTAATTATGTTATTTTTAAATAAAATTTTAAAAGGATGCGTCTAGCAAAAATAAAAATTATAGACGTGTTTGGAGGTTTTACCTATTTATATATAAATAATTAATATTAAAAGTCATATTCGTTCTATTCTTAAAATAATTAAATTTTTTTAACTTTTACTTTTTATTTATTCTATTCTTTTGTAAACATAAAAAATATTTATTTTACTTTGAGAGTGACACTTCTTGATAAATGAATAAGTTATAAAATATTTATTTAAGTTAATATCTTTTTGACACCATTCAAATTCTCTTATTGCTATAAATTTATTTTACAGTATGAATTTGGGGCTCTATATAGGGAAGAATCCTCAAACAACCATATCCTTAAAACTTGTCCATGATACTGAAAGGATCCATATGCCTCGTAACTCAACTCAAATCTTGCATTTGTTTCTTGTAATTTTGAGCGTCTGACTGTGTGTAATTATAAAAAGGGATTTACTATGGTCAGGTAGAGCTTGACCTCTCCTCCCCACACAACATCTATTATTCAAAAAAAGAATTAAAAAACTTGCAAAAATAGGAAACAGCCAATAGACTAGAGTTCAAACTCTATTTTTTGTTAACCACGTTAACTTTTTATATAGTGTGTGCTGATTTTAAAATAATAAAATTATTTAATTATAATATAAAGTTATTGAAAAAAATAAAGAAAGTAAAACAATGGCATTTTATTTTGTAATTAAAAAAAGCAAACAATTGCATTTTTAATTCAGTTTTCAGAAATTAGTACCTGATCCAAAGGAGACAGCGCGTGCTCCTCACTCACTCCCACGATCCCTGTCGTTTCATCATTCAAATTGTCTTCTTCATTTAGTTGCTTGCCTCACTATCCTTCGCTTTCGCGAACTTCAAATCAAAATCGCGCCTCAAATAATCTGTTCTTTCCCCCTTTTTCCCTTCTTCCCTTCGTTCGTCTCTCTCTCTCTCTCTCTCTCTCTCTCTCTCTCTCTCTCTTTGTTTCTATCTATCTCTCCCTTCCTTTTCGCCCATGTCGCTTTCTCTTTCTCTATCTCTATAACTACCCAAAGCTCTGTGCTTTCCTGCATTTTCAAAACCCTCATTTCCCTTTTCTCTCTCTCAAAACTTCCATTAATGGATTCCTCTTCATCCCCCATTTCCCTTCACAACCTTCTAGAATCTTCCCCCAAGCCCTCCAAGAAAAGCTTCGTCACATCTCTAATGGAGGCAGCCACCTTTCGCACTCCTTCCTTCAAAGAAGACACTTACCTAGTTTCCCACCTCAAATCCTCCGAAAGGAAAGCCCTTCAAGACCTCAAATCCAAGCTTGCTTCCTCTGATTTCTCCGAAACTTCCATGTGGGGTGTTCCTCTGCTTGGAGGAGACCAGAAAGCTGACGTCATTCTCTTGAAGTTCCTCAGAGCCAGAGATTTCGGAGTCAGAGATGCTCTCAACATGCTTCTCAAATGCTTGGCTTGGAGGAAGGAGTTCGGAGCAGACGACGTCCTTGAGGAGGACTTGGGGTTCAAAGAACTTGAGGGTGTTATAGCCTATATGTACGGGTATGACAGAGAGGGACACCCTGTGTGCTACAATGCTTATGGGATTTTCAAAGACAAAGAGATGTATGAGAGAATATTTGGGGATGAAGAGAAGCTCAAGAAATTTCTGAGATGGAGAGTTCAAGTTTTAGAGAAAGGAATCAAGCTTCTTCATTTCAAGCCTGGTGGAGTTAATTCTATGATTCAGGTCACTGATCTCAAGGACATGCCTAAGAGAGAGCTTAGGGTGGCTTCTAATCAGATTCTCTCTCTGTTCCAGGACAATTACCCAGAAATGGTGGCTCGTAAGGTACACTGTTTGTTTTTTGTTCTTGTCTTTTGTTATTTTACTCGGAAAAAGGGAAATAATGATGGTTGTCTTCTTGTCTTGTTCTCTTGGTGTGTTGGAAATTTCACTACTTTTCTCTCGTGTTGGGGGTCTCAGATTTTCATCAATGTCCCGTGGTACTTCAGCATGTTGTATTCAATGTTCAGTCCTTTTCTCACTCAACGGACGAAGAGCAAGTTTGTGATCTCTAAGGAAGGAAATGCTGCAGAGACACTCTACAAGTGAGTTTATTAATTGTTAATAATAGTGTTTATTAATTGTTTATCTTTTTCCCTGTAAATTAACTATTTTAGCAAATTTCGATTTGTGGTCAGATTTATAAGGCCAGAGGATATTCCAGTTCAGTATGGAGGACTGCGTCGGCCCATTGATTTGCAGAATGGTCCCCCAAAACCTGCTTCAGAGTTCACTGTCAAAGGAGGAGAGAAAGTTAACATACAAATTGAAGGAATTGAGGTAGTAATTTCCCCTTTTCCATATACTCTTCCTGCCCATATTATAATTAAAAACACATATTAGATTCTTTGCAGTTTGCTTTTTGTGAATTTGCTGAAATTCGTTGAAATATATTTTTAACCCGTGGTTTTTTTTTTTTTTTTTTAACTCAATGTGAAACTTAATTATTTCAGCGGACTTTACAAAATTTTACTTGAGTGAATAATTAGGGAGGTGAATTTCAATTGAAAAGTTAAAACTTTAAGTGATGAATAATTAGGGAGGTGCAACAATCACATGGGACATAGTGGTGGGAGGGTGGGAGTTGGAGTATAGTGCAGAGTTTGTGCCAAGTGCAGAAGGAAGCTACAGCATAGCAGTGGAGAAGGTAAGGAAGATTGGAGCATCAGAAGAAGCAATTCATAACTCATTCACAACAAAAGAAGCAGGAAAGATGGTGCTCTCTGTTGATAACACTTGCTCTCGCAGGAAAAAGCTTGCAGCATATCGCTACAATGTCCTTAAATCCACCACCACCACCACCACCTGATCAAATCTATTCTGTTTTATGCGTTTTTCAACTTTTTGAAATTCTAGTGTAGTGAATGTGTATGTAGTAGTAGTAATAGTCTCGTAGAGTCCTGGTGCTATAATAATGTAATTTTAAGAGAAAAAGAAGAAAAGAAGAGAGGAAGTGGTGGTGATGGTGCTACATTAATGTCATCACTTTTGTTTACAGCGATGCGTGTGTTACTGTTTCACCAAGTGGTGTGGCCTGCCATGTTTTGTTGTCTTTGTCAGTCATCTTGTGAGCAACTGAAGAAGGTAGGAACACAAATCATAAAATTAAGCTCAAATGCTTGGGTGTTTATTATAATTTTTTTGTTAAATCTGTTTCATTATTTTAAACTGGCACTTAATTCTAATATTAGATAAAATGCTTTAAGTTCTTTTTAAAAAAATGGAGAAATTTCATAGTAGCAAGTATTTGCAATTCCTAAAAAGATTGCTTTATGTTCTTTTTTCCAAAGGAAAACAAATTACTATACAACTATTATGAAAAGGGTAATGTTTTGGAGAGTTCGATAAATCCCATTGATCCATTTTTTAAAAACAAAAAATTTATATTCTTTTGTTTTTGTCTCTTTTTTCTTAAAGGGGATAGAGACAATCGCAGGTCAGATCATCACTTTTCTAAAAATAACAAATTCAAAAATATCATCTAGCAAAAGTCATTTGAGTATTTAAAATTTGAAATTAAGATTATTTAAAAATCTTTAAAATTATATGAGAACTAATTTAATAATTATTTTCCTTTATTTATTTCTTTTTTCAACTAAATAAAAATACTTTTACATAAACTTTATATATAACTTTGTTATTAATAATATGAGTATTGTTAACTAGTGCTTTGACGGTTAAGAAAATACTTATTATTATTATGTAGTCTAGAAAATGATAAAAGCAATAATATTTAAATCAGTTGCATTAAATGAATTTTTTTAAAGACAAAAATGTCTTTTTTTCAATAAAAACTTTTTTATGTAATGCACCAGTTTTTCTCATTAAATGAACCATTATTATTTTTTATTAAATGAGTATTTATCATTTATTTATTTATTTTAATTATATTTATCTTTATAATTTTTAATTGATTCTTTACTTTTTATAAAACTCAAAAGAATCATGTCTCCAAATATGATTTTCTTTAAACTATAAATTACAATTTTTATTTTTTGTCAAAAAAGATAAATGATAAATTAGTTATACTAAAAAAAAGATCACAAGAAAAGTTATTGATTCATTTTTTGTTACTCAAATTAAATAATTCATTCTTTTGAGTTTTATAAAAAATAAAAAATTAATTAAAAATTAAAAAGATAAATATAACTAAAATAAATAACAAAATGATAAATGTTGATTTAATAAAAAATAATAATTATTTATTTAATAAAAAATAGTGCATTACAAAAAAAATTTATTCAGAATATGACATTTTTATCTTTAAAAAAAAGAAACTCATTTAATACAACTATTTAAAACATATTATTTTAATTATTTTTTAGATTACTTAACAATAATAAATACTTTTTTAACTAATACTTTTAAGACACTTGTCAGCAATACTCTAATAGTATATACAAATAGTATTTGGAGTAAAAAGAAAATTTTATTAACTAATAAATATAAACGACAAATTTGAAACAAAGGGGAGGTTGTGAGATTGGTTTTGACTTTTTTTTTGTTTTTACTATTTAGTTATAATAACACCAACATTGTAAATGATTTGATGTAGGTTGTTGGGTTTTGAAAATTGGGATATTTTGATGGTTTTTCAACTTGGAGACTCTGTTTTAAGATTGCGTTTGTAAGTGTTGAAAGAAAGAAGTTTGGGAATTTGTTCAAAAGAAAAGAAAGTGTTGGGGCTGTTGCATTGGATTTGATATGGCAGCTCAGAGTTCCAAGGAGAAGCTGGAGGAGTTCACGTGACCATGCAGTTTTTCACTTTTTGTCGTCTCTGTGTCCACCCAACTCACCTTTAGATAATCCACACTGCTTATAAAATAATGACTCTATGCAAATATTTTATTTGTGCATGGATGAATAAAATTTAACAAAAAATTCTTATTTTTTATATCATATAAACCTTTTAATTTAAAATTAAAAAGTTAAATAAATATTATTAATTAATATATGAATAAAATGGTATAATATATACTCTTAAAAATTCTTTAAAAAAATTTGTCATGACCTGAATTACAAGATATGTTTATATATGTAAAGTTTTTGAAAATTTTTTGCCTTGTATACCATCTCAAAGTCTCAGGTTTAAATTTTTTAAATTTAAAAAATAATATATATTTTTTATATTTAAAAAGAAATAAAAAACATTTGGTTCATAATCTCTATCAGTATAAATTTTTTTTTCCTATCTTTCACTAAATATGAAAAAATGTTTGATTTCTCAAAATGTTGGATCCAGACAACAAAGTCTCAACTATGGCTTTGTACCTGTACTGGAATTAGTGAAGGAACCCAAATTATGTTGTTAGTTGTTTTGTTCCTTTCCAAGAGAGTTAGAATTCTTTTTGCTTTTTTTATTTTCATATAAATGGTGATTGAAGAAATCTTTTTGGGCAAATTGTGAAAGTAACTATCTAAGAAAATGGCAAAGATTCAACTGTAAAAGTGCACAAGTGCCTTTTACTATCGTTGATATAAAGGGCAACATTTAGTGCCACAACCTTTCACACACTCATTCCCATCCCCTCCCATTTTTTTCAAAAACTCATAGACAAAAGGAAAACAGTAAAGAATAAAGATTCTCCAACTAACAGCAATCAGACAAAACGAAAATCAGTGAAAATTTCTCTTACTACCACTATAAGATACAACACGTAGTCCTTACAAAATGCAAATAAAAAATACAATATAATTCCAACCCTCTTGAATTTCTGAGAATGAATGTTCATATAATATGAAATATACCCACCACAATATCATCCTTTGCACCAAATGGAGACAACTGCTGACTCAAAATTGAAATTTGTAGAAAATGGAGAGTTGGGACATCCATTCAAACTCACCTTCCACACTTAGAGGAAGAGTTGCTACAATCGTTGTTGGTTTTCATTTAGGGAGTTATCTATGTATGTTGGCTTTATATTTTTTTATTTATTCCAATTAAGAATATCATCAAACTTTGGTCAAACTTGTAAAATCTGCTTATTTTGTAATATTTTTTTTCAAATACAGTTTTAAAAAAATGTTGTGAGAGAGAATATAATCATAATGATCTTTTTTATTAATGTTATTTAAATAGATAAATGATTATAAATATTTGTTGTTATTAATTTTTATTATTATTAAATTAAAATATCAAGAATACAATGACAATAAAAATTTTAAATTTTTTTAAAATATAAATTTATATATAAATATTATAAATTATAATTTATGTTTCTCAAAATAATATATATAATTAGTCTGAAAAAATAAGAAGCATAGATTTACCTTAAAAGATTAAAAGTATTATAGTAAATAAAAGATTAAATATTTATTTTTCAACTTCTGTTTTTCCCTAAAATTAAAATAGAAGATATAATTTCAGTTTCTATTTCACAGTTCAAAAACTGATTTTGCTACAACTTAGAAATACTTTTTTTTTTTGTTTTTGCTAGACACCTATTTTTCTTAAAACATTTTTATATTAAAAAAATGGATATTTGAGTTTTTGCTATAATTATTGAATAAAATGGAGCAAGAAAGGAGGAAACATGTTAAAAAGTAAGGCTAGAAAAGAAAGAAGAGTATAATGTGTATGTGTAGCATGCAAATAAGGCATGTAATAGTCAATGAGTTCCTATTAGTTCGCAACATGAGAAAGAATCAGTTTGTATAATAATAGAATACTAACAACAAATAGAACCACCTAACATTAACATACATTTTAGAAGCACAAGAGAAAAAATGGCACAAGAGCCAAAAACACAGTCGTTTCACCTCTTGAGTGGCCATTCCATACCAGCCGTTGGATTGGGCACCTGGAAATCTGGTTCAGAAGCCACCACTTCTGTATACACTGCCATTGTTGAGGTAACTCTATCTTCCTCTAATTCCAATCACTTTCTTCATTTCTGATCCAATTTTTATTTTTCTCGTTTCTGCGTTTTATAATTATATATATGTACCATTTAATAAGCCTATTTTCTTTCTGAAACTTTCAGTTTATTCATCAAATCCACTTAATTTTTATAAATCGAATTTATTTTACAATTTTTCATTATGAAGCCCAAAAATAATTAAGAACAGAATGAAATAACTAATTCTCATTAAATCTTGATGGTTGCTTGCAGGCTGGTTATAGGCACATAGACACTGCTTGGCAATATGGAATTCAAGAAGAGGTGAATTTTGGTATTTTAATTTCTTTAAAAGTTATTTGAGTGTTAAAATATTTGCAAACAAAATTGTTTCACGTTTTTACATATCTTAAACAGTAAGAATATCGAAATTTTTTCGTGTCTCATACTCAAATTTATTTGTAAGTAATTTTTTAGATTGAAAATTAAATAAAAAAAATTAAGATGTCCTGAAATTCTTTACTTACTTACACAGGTGGGACAGGCACTGCAATCTGCCATGGAAGCAGGAATAGAAAGGAAGGATCTCTTCATCACCTCTAAGCTATGGTAAATTTAACATACTATAGAAATAATTAGAAGGATCTCTTTTATTTATGTTAAATTTAAAAGCACTGTTAAAGGTTGTTGCTAAATTCTTTTCAAATGTGTATAAAGTAATTTTTTATTATCGTATAAACAAATTTCTAAATAATTTAATAGCAAAAGCTCAATCTCTTTATGACAAAATGCTAATTTTAATTAAATGTGTGATTTTCACATTTAAACTTCAACAATATCAATTGCCTGCTTCAAAACTTTTACATTTCAATTTTATCATTCCAAAAGTATTAAAATGATACTATACCATTCTTTTACGATTAAAACAAATAAACTTTCAAGTGCTAATTGGAATTAGAAAGAACAAAATAGAGTTTTAGGGTCTGTTTGAATATAATTTCTAAAAATTATTTTTTAAAATAGAAAAATAAAAAAAAATTTGTTTGAATTACTGATTTTTACTGAAAATAAAAAAATAGAATATATGTTTTAAGAACAGAAAATACAGATTAATTAAAAAATATTTTAGATTTTAATTTTTCAAAAATAAAAAAATATAGAAAGTTAGTTTCTTATTAATATATAATATGTATAAAACATGCATATATAGGTGCACAGAATTGAGCCCTGAAAGAGTTCGACCTGCACTCAACACTACCATTCGAGAGCTCCAACTTGACTACCTCGATCTTTACTTGGTAATTAATTAATTTAAGTTTTTCTTATAAATATGTGTATCTATATTTTGATATTTATAAAGAGACTGTACTAAGTATTTGAAAACATTCATGCAGATTCATTGGCCATTTCGTGTAAAAGATGGAGCAAGCAGACCTCCAAAGGAAGGAGAAGTATTGGAGTTTGACATGGAAGGTGTGTGGAGAGAGATGGAGAAGCTTGTTAAGAACAAGCTTGTAAGAGATATTGGCATCTGCAATTTCACCATTACAAAGCTCAACAAGCTTCTCACCTTTGCTCATATATTGCCCTCTGTCTGCCAGGTCAAATCAAATCACATACATACATACATACATGTATATATATATATATATATCCTCATACATGATGTTTTTCTTAATTTAATCTCTCATAAATTCTCTTTTTTAATTTAATTTGTTATCAATTTGATCTCTCTATCCAAATGTCATCTAAATCAGTAATAATTTTATAATTTGAACGTTTGATACTAATTAGACAATGTTAAAGGCTAGTATAATCCAATTTTTTTCCTTTTTTTTTTTTAGTTGATCAAAATATTGTGTCTACTCACTAGTTTGTACCAAACAATATTGCTCAATTAGAAAAAAGAAAGATTAGAACATAACTAGCTTTTAATATTACTCAATCTCTTACCAAACATCAAAGCCATTAAAATTGTTGCTTATTTAGACAACATCCAGACGAAGATACTCAATTGATAACAACTCAAATTATGAGAAATCAAATTAAAAAAAAATCATCATTTATAAGGGACCAAAATGATATTTTAGTTTATATATATATATATATATATATACACCTCTACAAATTAACATGCTTAAGAATTTTCAGATGGAGATGCATCCTGGGTGGAGAAATGAGAAGATGCTTGAGGCTTGCAAGAAGTATGGCATCCATGTCACTGTAATTACTTACTACATACTATTTCAATTATATTGAATTCAAGTTTGTACACAAAAACCAGAAAGTGAACAAGTGATGTACAGTTTGGAATTATAAGAATGAATGAATGATAATATGGTTGCATTGCATATGAAATGGTAGGCATACTCACCACTAGGATCATCAGGTGGGAGTGGGAGAGATCTGATACATGATCAGACGGTGGATAGGATAGCAAAGAAGCTGAACAAGAGCCCAGGACAGGTATTGGTGAAGTGGGCCCTTCAGAGAGGGACAAGTGTCATTCCCAAATCAACCAAACCAGATAGGATCAGAGAAAATGTTAGTGTCTTCCATTGGAGCATCCCAGAGCAAGACTTCAAAGCCCTCAGCAACATGCCTGATCAGGTAATTCCACTTTGAAGAAAGAGTAATGGTAACTTTTTCCTTACTAGTTATAAGCAAGAGTAAATAGACTATAAAACGTGGAGAGGACCTAATCTATTTGGTTCATTTTCTTTGTTATTGGTGGATGCAGAAGCGAGTATTGGATGGTGAAGAGCTGTTCGTGAACAAAAGTGCAGGACCATTCAGGAGTGCCCAAGAAATTTGGGACAATGAAGATTAGCTCACACTTGCATTTAGTGAACTCTTATAATTTCTTGTTTCAGACATATTTTCTGTGTGTTTGTTTGCTTGCACTTTGAGATTCAAGACTTTTCACCCCTAATATGCCATACGGTATGGGTGCTTTTATTCTCATCTTTATTTCAATAAGTTGAGTTTTGGATTTTTTTTTTTTTTTTCAATAGCATAATTTAATCCTGAAGAGATCTTGGATTAGAATCTTGAGATGTTTTAACACTTTCTGAAACCCCACTTAGAATTCATATATATGCTTCTTGTGTTTCATGGCATTTTTAGGGCTTAGCCTTGGAATTTTATATCAAGTAACCTTGGAATTTTATGTCAAGCTTTTTTTAACAGTTTAACTTGATCATAGTACCTGATACAATGAAACAAAGCAGAAGAGTTTTTTTCTTAAAAAAAAGAAAAATAGAAAAATAGGAGTTATTAAAAAGAAATAATGGGTTTTTTTTAACCTTCTAAAACCTTCCATAATATTTCCTTCTTTATATTTTTAATTTCCTTCAATAAGACTTTGTAGGAAAGAGTTTTTCTAAATCAAAAAAAAATTATTACTTAAGCATCCTTTTTCTTTCCTTCCATTTATCTTTTTTTTTTTTTTCTAATGGAGATTTTTGTCCTTCCCTCCTTCAAACTCCCAAACATAACCATTCTTACAAATATACAAAATTAGACATGAATCTTTGGCACAGGAAACAGAATAACTACTTTCTGAATTGATATTATTAATCAGCCTTTAAAACAAAACAAAAAATTGAATCTATAAAACTACTAAATGAAACATTTACATTAGAGCATATATAATTATTACATATATCAATATGACATATCTTACCATTGATGATCGATGTCATAATTGTTTTGTATCAACAGTTACTGAAAATTTTCCTCCATTTTCCCTTTCTCTTTCCCTTTTTACACGTTTTGGTGGCCTCTGGAAGTGTTTTGAGAAGAAACAACCATTACATCTTGTGTGGGGTTTTGGCTAATTTTATCCACTATTTCATGGAATTATATTAGTACCAAAATTTTCACCCTCCAACATTTTCCACCTTATAATACAACTTGATTTCTAATCTGCATTTTTCTGGACTTGAAAAGGCATTACGGCTAGTGAACTTCAACCCCATCAATGTACTGAGATGAAGTTGATTGCCTTCTACTCACAACCCTAGAGAGCCGAGGATGTTTCAAATTTGACACAGAATTAGCTCTAGATAACCCTCGAAAACCATCCAAGTCTTGCCCTAAATCTATTATAGAACTCTTTCCATCGTCTAAACAAGTATCAGTGTCTTCAGGTCTAGTGGGTTTAGAGCCATGACGAGGATTAAGTAGCTTCCTCTGGCGTAGAATGCTACCATCAGTTGGAGAATTGGTTGAAGGAGGCTGTTCAGTCAGGAACAAGCATATCACTGCACAATCATCAATCTTGGCATTAGGATACTTGTATCTCCACGTGTCAACAGCATGCCTCACCAACATTTTTGCTGCCATGGACCTTCTTGGTGCGGAAGCAACTATGTTTATCACTTCAGTGTTTGATAGCACGTCCCATATCTGGAAAAGAAAAAAAAGCCAAAGTTTGATACCTTTAACTACATGCTCATTATTGTGAGATTCTTATATAGAAGTAGACCAATCCAATAGATATGTAAGAAGTGAATCTTACCAGAAAGTATAGCAGACAACTAAGCAATTTCTGAGTAGGAACTATAAGACACTGATCTACTTTCCTAGACTTATTAAAGACATCCTAAAGAGGGAAAACAAAGTCTCACCTCCCTTGTTATACTAAGCTGTAAGGGACATTAATGAACCTAGAGACACTTAAGCACTAAATTTTCAAAATGTTATGCTATGTTGGAGACGAGTCTCTCTAAAAATTATATCTAACTTGCTTACGTATCTATTTATTATTGACTTGGTCTACCTAAAGTGGCAATTAGTACATGGACATCTAATTTCCCAAGTACTTGGAAATTTGAGTGTATATACAAAAAATCAGTATACAACACATGGATTTTAAACTTTTTTAATTTTTATGCTCAGATATCTTATCATTAGGTTTCCTAGTACTTGAGAAATTAAGATCCCCATATATCAAACAACACCTAAGTTTTTGTTTTTTGGCTCATTAAAGGTAACATTCCTGCTTCAGTTAAAGTCATTTCACATGGACCTTAGTGCTTCGATTGTAGGCACCAAGTTCTTTTTATTGCTTTCACGTCTAGCGTAGAAAGTTGAGATTCTGATAAACTTACCCCATCAGTTGCCAAAACCACAAATTCATCCTGCTTGGTTATTTTTCTATAAAAGACATCAGGAACTGAGATGAGGCCATAATCTTTTAGGCAGAAATCTCCAAAGGCTCTTGACATAGCTAGTCCTGGGCAGTCCTCATCAGGCATATATACTCTGTAAACTTGTGATTCTTCAACTGCTGCAAAAACTCTGCCTTCGCAATTTTGAATTCTTAAAGCTTCACCTGATTAGTGAAACAAGAAAAGATAATTAGACTCAGACTTAAAAGGCTTACATGACAAAGGAATTGAGGCCAAAACCCACTTGGAATATCTGGTTTCAGGTCCACAGTAAGTTGAACGGGAGTAAGTTGATCTTTATCTCCTCTTGTGCAAAGAATTGCTCGAGAATCCCCCAAATTTCCAATTATTAGACGGTCACCCTGAAATTTTAGGAATCAATGTGCAGAAAAGTTATGTACCTTTTTCCCATATTAGTTATAAAAGCACATATGCCATGTCATGTTTTATGTATTTTGAAAATTGAAGTGTCAACATGTCTGTGTTAATGACTGTGCTTCATAGCATCTTAGGAAGCATATGTGAAATATTGCAACTTTAAACTTAGTTATACCTGTTGAATTACAGTTACAGCAGTGGTACCACTGGAAAAGCTGTCAGTATTGATGTACTGGGCAACATCTTCATCCATCTCTTTGAAAGACTTAATAAGGTTGCACTCCCATGAAGCAAGGGACATATTTTCCTTATCTTCAGTAGACGCATCAACGTGGTTGCCTATATGTGGAGCACAAGCATCATAATATTTGCTGAACTTCTTCTGTTGAGACACTTTGATTGATGAAGAGAGTTTGGAGGGTAGATTGTCACGTATGTAATGTGAAAGCTTGTGCCCAAGAGGACCATGACCATCGAACACACCACAAAAGATCATGTCTTTTTCTCCAGCAAAGTTCTAATAACATATAATATCAAAAATTAATCCCAATCCATATTATGCTCATCAATTAAGGAGGACTACAAATTTACACTTCAATATAACAACGTCCATAGTGCACTAAGGGTATGTTTGGGGAGTTGGGAAGAGGAGGGAAGGGAAAGAATTCAAAGATAAAAGAAGAGAGAGAAAATGGAAAGGGGATGGCTAAGTGATAATATCATTTTCCTCTGTTTGGGAAAACTTTATCTTCTAAAATCTCCCCCAACTTGTCAAAACTTTAAAAAACAAAAAAGGGAGAACTTTGGAAAAATGTTAAGACTAGGTGAAAATTTTACTAACTTTCCTTTCTCTTCCCTTCCAATATTCCTCATACAAATATACCCTAAAAATTTCGTCAAGCACTTAAAAAGCACGAAGGCTCCAAACTTTTCCAAAAGAAATGAATATTTTTGAAATTTTTTTCTTCAGACCCAGAATAAACACAGTGAAAATTTAAATGTGCGCTCATGCTGCATCTTAACATTCTACCTTCTTCAATGAATTATTAAATATTAAATATTTGTATCAAAAAATAATGAAATTAACTATTTGTAGATTATTTAACTAATGGAAATGAAACAGAAAAATCAAAATCCCTATATTGAGAACCCATTGACAATAGAAAATAGATTCAGAGCCATTACAATTGATTAAAAACTCAAAAATAAAATCCCGTGACCATTCACATGAAAAAATTTACCTCCCAAACTGTTAATGCATCTTGGTTAATTCCTTTACTTCCTTGTTGGCTGTACATTGATACAAACCTAGAGGAACCTCTTATCCTGATTCGAGCTCCACAATCTCCATATACAATCTCATTGTGCTCTCGGTGACCATATTCTCTACTAACATTGTGCCTAATCACCTTGCTTCCGCACGAAATCTCGTAACTGCAACAGCCTCCCATATCCGGATACCCAACAATGGCAATTTCAAAACAAAGAAGACCCCACAAAATCCCGATGAAAACCCAGAAAATTTTCCGAGAAAAAAAGGGAGAAAGTGAAGGAAAATGGAGTTTGCTCGGCACCCAAAAGGCTCGAGCTGATTAAGAGGGCGTTGAGGAAGGCAGTAACGGAAAACTGAAGAAAGCCTTGATAAACGGCGAGCATGGACAGAATTGCAGTTAAGAACTGCAATTGAAGAAGTTGTCATGTTGAGATAAACTTCAAATTGGGGAATTGAGAAATGAGATTCCGCAGGGCGTTTGGTTGTTTGCTTTCTGAATTCGCGGTGGCCGAACTAACTGGATTTCTTAAAAAAGAAAAGGGAAAATGCAGGATTAAGAGTCCAAACACCCTAAAAATGGGTTCTTTTGGACAGAAAAACGTTAATAGAGATTTAATTTTAGGAGAAAAATTTAAATCCAGTTGTTAGGTAATTATCAAATTCCTAATAAAAATATAATAAATAAAAGCTTTTTTACTTTGGCGTTTTAATAGTAAAATTTTAAAAACTTTACCAAAATTTAGTCATAGTCGTATTTTTTTAGCGTGTCGGCTAAATTTATAATTTACTTGGTCAAAATGCAGTTTGAACTATTTTTCTCTTATGAAGTTTTTTTCTTAATCTTAATTTTATTTTTGAATTTTATCATTAATATTTAAATTTTTTTAACATTTTCTTTATATTATACTAGTAATTTAGTTCTCAAAAAATATATTTCTTAATGCTTTAATTTTTAAAAGATGTTAATTATATAAATTAATTTTTAAAAATTTAAAATACTACACATATTAATCTTTTTATAAGATATAATTAAAAATATTTGATACACGTATTAATGTAAAATAATAATTATTTAAGTAAAATATTTAATAATTATATAAATTAATTTTAAAAAATTTAAAATACTATACATGTTATTTTTTTAAAAATATTTTTAATGTTATTTGATGGAGAAATTATCATGTATAATGTTTTAAATTTTTATAATTAATTTGTATAATTAACATTTTCAAAGACTAAAATATTATACTTTTCAGAGATTAAATTATTAGTATAATTTTTTTTTATAATAAGAATTATTGAGAATTATCTTAATCATGTAAAAATAATTTGTTTTATTAACTCATGAAATTTCTTTCAGTAAATTACATGGTGTTTGGAAATTAACAGATACTAATAATGTAATAAATAAGAATAAATTCATTCAAAAAATAAGAACAAATATGCAAAGTCTAAGCCTAATGCTTTTTGACAACTTTATAGTGGTGCCACTCTTATTTCCTCATTTTATTTGTTTAATTATTTTTCTTTTAAGTTCATATGGAAATTGGAAAGTAGAAGTGTCATATGATAGAGATGTTTATCACTTTTAAGTGGAGGAGATCTCCTATAATTATGAATGGATACCAAAGTATTAATCTTTCTACGCGACAACTAAAAAAATATTGAATCTATAATCTTCTGACTTGCAACTCTTTAAATATGGCAACATTCTCAATTCTCACCGTTGGCTTAGCAATCACACTACAAGTGAGAAATGACATCTCTTTATAATGATTTTTTTTTAATTTTAGTATAAGAAATCCGATTTCGGATCTTCTGCCGTAATGTTTCTGTTTTGTCTTTTTAGCGGCTGTTTTATCCGTTGCTAAAGTGTGTTTTAATATTATTGCAACGAAAATTATTGCTGCTATAACTTTTGTTTAAATAATTAATTTAAAAAAACTTATAGTGATAATAATATTTGTTGCAAGAAACTTTAGCAACGGAAAAAACCGCCACTAAAACGCTAAGCAGGCACCATACAACGAACCAAGCAGAGAATCCGGACTCAAGAAATCCATGACTTAAAGTGTACAAAAAAGATAAACTAGTAAAAAAATAAATTGAAAATTCAACTTAAATATATTGAATCTATCAATTTATTTATCTTGTGAAACATAAATTACATTAACTTATCATACCTTAGTTAAAAACTCCCGATTGATAACTCCTAATTAATCAGTTCACATGTAGGCATCAGCCAAAAAATAATTTAGTTTTGCTAACTAAGCATTGGTTAAGAATGTATTTATTACAATAGTCTAAAAATTAATAAAAATAATAAGATTTAAATGAGTTGCATTAAACATATTTTTTTATTTTTTTAAAGACAAATATTTTCTTAGACAGAATCTGTTTTGTTACTTTACTATGAAAATTCACCATTTTTCTTATTAAATGAATAGTTATATTTTTTAATTAAATGAACATTTATCATTTATTTTAATTATATTTCTCTCTCTAATTGATTCTTTATTTTTTATAAAAATAAAAGAATAATTATTTAATTTTTTACAATATAATAATTTTAATTATATTATATTATTTTTTCAAATGATATAATTAATATTCTTAATCATTAATTTATATAATTTAATAAAAAATAAATGTTGAGAATATGAAAAAATTACATTTTTATTGTTAAAACAAATAAAAAAAACTTATTTAATGCAGCTCATTTGAATTTTACTAATTTTGATAATTTTTAGACTACATAACTACTTCTTAATAAGTGCTTTCAGCAAAACCAAAAAAAAAAATTCCTGTTAAGTTCTCTGTTCTTAGATTCTTTTAATTTGTATTAATTTTCTTTTATTATATAGACAGATTTTAAAATGATCTAGCAATAAAAAACTCAAACTTTTTTAAGAAGTGGAGGTGATATTGCACACAAGTTTTTATCCTTGGATTCTTTTGAAATTTGTATAAAATATTTTTTTATTATCATGCACACAAAACTCAAAATAATCTAACAATAAAAGAAGTTGAACTCTCCATGAATTCATCCTTATCAAAATGATTTCACAATAAAATCCGCCTGCTGCGAAAAGAAATACGAAAAGTGCAAGAGATGATAATTGATTTTCCAGATGAAGGCAAGTACACAGAAAGAAAACGACGCGATTGACATGAATTATAGCTCTTCTCTGTCCTCCAAAACCCTCAAATATTCCCATGACCCACCAACACAGAGGACCCAACCTGTCCAGATGAACTGCCAATACTCTCTCCATATCAGTTTTAAGTGACATATTGGAAATTAAATTTTGCTAAAAGATGCAGCCCTTCATACATACAAAATTTGAAGAAATCCATTATTGGAAGAGATTGAACTTTTTATAGCAATGCTTTTAAAATTTTACAACATAAATTCCTATATAAGGCCCAAAATAACTTACCTTCATCTGGATGGCGAAAAAGGTAGCTCAACTGGGAAAAGAAAAAATATTTCTACTCATGGATTCTGTTTTCTTGAAAAAGCTTGTGAGAGAGTACATAAGACTGTTCAAGGAGAAAAATTGATTCCTACGGAACTTGCAGACACCCTAGTTGTAAAAGGTTTCAGAAAATTGAAACACAAGAACACTTCTCTATTGGGGGTAAAAATTGAAAAACCTGAGAAGAAGAAGAAACATGTAGAAGGTAAAAGGAAAACAATAATGTTACAGAAAATATGAAGGATTTCACCACCATTGATGAACCAGAACTCCACTTCGTCTAAGAGTGTTGAAGAGCTCCAAGCATTGATCATATGTTCTCTCGTACTTGGAACTCCTCTGCCCAGGGCAACATCTCTGCCACCTATTATAATGGCATTCCAGAAAAACCTCATCTACCAAACAAATAGCTCCAGTTTCAAACAACCTCGGAATCAGATCAAACTCAGTACCTTCCACATCCATTTTCATCACGACAAAATCCTTCTTTGAAACTGTGTTCTTCAACCAATCTGCAAAATCAAACCCTTGGATGATCTCCACTTCACCATCAAGCCCACCTGCAGATTGCAGAGGTTGAATCCTACCCATTCCTCTATCTTTTACTTCTTCTACTTGCTTACCTGGGTCTCTATTGATTTCAAAGGTTAATGTCTCGTTCTTCACCCAAGCTGCATAGGGTAGTAATGTGATTCCCTTTTTCAATCCATACTCTTGATGAAAAGTTTTATCAGCTTCAATTGCATACACATGGAAGGTCTTGTTCTGTTTGGGATACTGTTTCCTAAACCAACTTCCTATACTAGAGCCGTAGCTTCTAGCACCAACATCCACATAGATAAACCTATTCTTAAAGCTTATGTCCACCATTGATGGAAGGTACTTGATGTTCTTTATATTCCTCTTCAAAGTTATCCATGGCTTCAGTGGCTCCTCAGCTATCAGAGGCTCTGCTTTCCTAACCAATTCTTGTTTATACCCCGAAACAGAGCACGTGCCATTTGAGTCCTGATTCTCATTTTCATGAACAATAGCATCATCAGCCTCTTTTCTAACAACAATTTCACGTATATAAGGCATTGAAGAATCGAACCCATCTATATCTTGCGATTTCACTACTCTGCAATAATTAAACAAATTACGGAATGAATTGAAACTGTAAGTATCTTTAGCCTTCACATGGAACACCGCAAACCCTTCGGGTTTAAGCGTCCGAACAATCTCAGAGGCGATTTCCGACGGTCGTGACGATTTGTCGAGCCCGCCCCCACCGAAGAAGACGAAGTCAAACGTATTATCGCCAAACGGAATCCGATGAGCTTCACCGGCTTTCACCAGAGGCTTCGAAGCTTTCTTCGAGATTCCGATGGAATCCGAAACGCCAATTTCCTTCAATGCGAAGACATCGCGACCCATCGGCGTCTCCAAGCACAACGATTTTGACCCCGGCGTAAGGTAGCCGTCGGAAATTAGATCTTGGAACGCGGAAGAGTAGAACTGAACGGCCTTGATCCAATCCTTGCTGGTGTACAGCTGCGGCCGCGCCGTGGATCGGACAGCGTCGTTGGATGAAGCAGCCAGAGCGCCGCCGGAGCCGGGGCCGGAGACAGCAAAATTGAGACTCTCCGGCATGGAGAAGAAACAGAAGTCGCCGACGGTGCAAGACTCTCCAGCGATGGTGACGACATAAACGAATCGAACGAGTATAATAAAGACGCCAAACAGAAGCAACCGTACCAGAACATTCCTGAGAAAACCGGACTTGCCTGCGGTAGGCTCCATCACAGCAGGCAGCAGCTAATTGTGAAGTTTTCAGAGAAAATATAAATAACAATTTTAGAAAAATCAGAAAATACCGATCAAAAGCTTGAATTATGTTGTTATTATCGGGAGCAGAAACGAGCGGAGGTATGGTTAGCTCCTATGAGGAAATGCCTAGTGGAATTGAGAGTGGCAGATATTGGGAAATAGAGAGGGAAGGTAGGGGCAAAACGGGAAGACATGATTGAGAATTGGGGGTTTTCAGTTTTCCGATTTGTCTCTATGGAACAGTGAAGAGTGAGGCCATAAACTCGGAAAGTGTGACTCAGTATTGTGGTGAGAGTGGGTTTGTTAATTTCTTCTGGAAAGAGAAGAGAACTAGAGATAAAGGTAAGGTAAGGTGAGGGGGTCGTTGTGACCGGTGACCGGAAAAGGCGGTTACACGTGAACATGAAGCGGATAGAACTGCGTACACAATGGGGGACGGGGACAACGCGTAGCGGAGTGGTAATTGGGCCCGGCGTTGTCTGAATTTACAGCAATGCCATTGTGACAATACAGAGAGCAAAATGTCCTTTTCACGTCCACAGCGCCGGATTCTATGGGCAGACCCTCGTTTTATCGTATTTGGATTTTTTAAACGAAAAAAAAGTGATAAAATGATGAAATGTAAATATATATACATATATATATATAAATTAAAGATTCATTTAGTATAAATTAGGGCTTATATTTTTTTAAAACTTTATTACATTTATTTGATCTAAATGTTATCTTATCCTTCATAATACTTACAAAATGCTCTAATGGCCAATGCTGACCACCCATTTATTGCATCAAATTTTAAAAATTGAGGAAACATTTATTTTAAAATTTTAAATTATCTATATATATATATATACATTTTTTGAGTAAACATATATATACATGCACTAAATGTTTAGCTTGTGCAAATATGTATATCTTTTTTTTAATTTTTAAAATATAATATAAAATAATATTTATTATATTTTAAAATAATAAATTAATAATTAATAATTAATTAATTTTTTATTATTCTATTATAATATTTTATTATCTTTATTTTCTCTCTCTATCTCTCTCTCTCTCTATATATATATATATATTAAAATGCTAGAGTAACTATTGTTGTAAGCTATCATAAACTATCATCGAGCATCGCCGAGATTCGCAGCAAGCGTAAGTTCCAGGATTAGTCTTGACCCTTACAACAAGAAAATAAGTACTTTACTAAATAATTTTTTAAATGATTTTAAAATTAAACCACTTTTTAGTGGCTCATATCTCATAAAATATACATATACATATAGATCAATGATGTGAAATGCGCCTTTTTTTTTTTTAAATATATTTATTTATAATTATTTTGGTTTATGTATTTTTTATACTAAATATGTCTAATTAATAATTTTTTATTATACAGAAAATATGAACCAATTAGTTATCATATATTTAAATACTCATAACTAATTAATAATTTTTGGATTGGAATTGGTGTAAGGTATATGAAATTATGAATCTCGTTTAATTAATATATTGAAATACTTATAATTGGTTTAAATTATATAATTAATGTACCCATAAACTAAGGTTAGGCCTAGAAGGTAGATGTTGGTCTAACCAATTTGAATAGTGCACCCTCACATGAGTTCATGCATTGAAGTCTAGTTAATTAAGGGAATAAAATCTCATAAGTATATACATTGATCTTATATTATTTTATATTTTATATTGTATATTAAATTTAAAAAAAGCAAGTGGTCATATATAAATTTTTGCAGAGATCTGTATGAGACTCGTTGTAAGAGCTTGCTATGTAAATGTACGTGGTATCTCCACCATCAGATATGGAGGCGTTATTTGCAAGTTAACGTCCACATTGGATTCCGCGTCGTGTAAGCGTGTAACCGTCACACTTCTTTAAAAGGCCAGAAAACGACCCTTTCTAACTTTCCGTTGTCTTAACCAATTTTGGAGCACATATCACAATACAAACTACAAAATAGTCAAGTACAAATTAATTTATTTCCAACAAAAAATGTGGTTTTTCTTTTTAAAAAAATCCTTCAAAAAGTATGTTACATAATAAAATTATTAAAGTTAATCAAAATAAAAAAAATTCAAAATAGAGATAAATAAAGTAAATTATCTTTTTTCAATAGATTATCACCTAAATTTTTTTTATATTTTTAAAAATTTATCTTTCTCCCCTATTTCAAAACATCTAAATTTGTTTTTATTTTAATTTATAAGAGAAACAAAACAATAAGAGGATAGCTTTTAGATTTGAATCCATCAATATAATGGAAAAGCTCAGGTCACTAGTCCAATCATCAAGTCATTGATTAGGTTGGTTCATAAAACTATTATTAAGAAAATTAAATGGGCTTGACATGTAAAAAAATACATGTTAATTTTTTTAATTTAATGTTAAATATAATTAAATAAATTTAAATAATTTTTCATTCTCTCATAACTTTTTTTCTCATAATTCCACGCTTTCTTATATTTTATACTAGTGATTTGATATGAATTAAAATGCATATCAATTTTTTTATTTAAATGTAAAATAAAAAATACTTTTACATTTAAAATAATATAAAATAAGTAAAAGTATTTTAAATTTTTATTCTCTCGATATATTTTAATTTTTATTATTTCACTTTTTGATTGTTTTTTAATTTATATTTTATTTTATATGTATTAATACATAATTTTAAAAATTAATAATTAAAATAATTTAAAATTATTATAATATATGATAAGTGATAACAAAGTAGAAATAGAAGTTACTATGGCATGTCCGGAATGATATCAATATCAAACTGATATATTTTTAAATATTATTTACCATTTAGGATATCAAAATGATGTATCCAATTTGATTGCTTAAAAGACAAAGTCTTGATACCAAAATCTATAAAAGAATTAAAGCATATACAAATAAAGTTTCTGGAAACATAATTGTGAGAAGAAAAATTAAAGATGCTCTGAAAATCTGACACAAAATTGAAGATTGATTCCATTGCAATTTGTAGCATGATCAGAAAGTACAAGTCAAAATAATGGCAGAAACACTTTAAAAATTGAAAATACAAGTCAAATGAGAGAGAGTTGAGTGAGAGGTAACCGCATGTGAATAGAAGGCAGTCTCTGAGTATTTATAGGCAATTAGGCATCACAGTTAGACGACACGCGTAAAGAGGCACTAGTACTGTGGGAGAAACACAACAATGGGCTGCACTGTCGTTTCTGTTTTTTGTATCTGCTCTGCTAAAAACTCCTGCCACTGAAATACCTATAATACCCCTAACACACCATGCCTTTTGTGCTTTCACATGACAAGTATTTCAGTGGTAAATTTGGTATGCTCTACACAAATTACTTGTATGTTTTTTAAGTATTATATTTATATTATAATATTTTAAAGTTTTTTTAGTAATTAGTGTTATAAAATATATATTATATAATATATAATTTAAAATAAAATATATGATGTAAAGAGAAAAAAAAGTAAAATAAAAAATAATGAGAGATTTAAAAAATAATAAGAAAATAAATAATTTTTTATTATTTAATTTGAAATATTTTTAAAAAATTTTACTTGTGTTAAATGTTAACATTGTTCTATATTTAATTAAACATGTGTTAATTAATTTTTAAATTTGTTATGCTTACGATATTTCTTTACATAATTTTTTGATAAATAGATTATTCAATATAAAATTTATTAATTTTATATATTTTCAAAGTAATATTTACATAATCTAGCTAGCTATAACTCAACAACCTATATAAAGCAAAAAAATCAAGAGATCGTTAATCCAACCAAAGAACTCTTATTCCTCGATAAAGTGAAACACATATAGTAGGGTGGAGATTTGAGAAACTATAAAAGGGTTAGATTATGACTAAAAGTAGCAAAATAACATAATCATGTATTGGATAGATAATGACAAAAAGATTCATTGGAATGTATAACTCATCTTTAACGTTATTCCTGTCCTTTTTGTTTTACTATAATTGTCCAATTGTTTCTGCGTTCCGACGTTGAAAATATTATTAGTTGTTTCTTTTTACTAATTACTTTTCACATGCAAATGCAATGTTCATTTAGATGATAGCTGATTATTATAATTAAGTTAAATTATATTTTAAATTTAAAATAAATTAAATCTATAATTTTTAAATAAAAATATAGGATAATAAAATAATAAATTTTAAAAATATTTTTTATGATATATATGATTTTTTTAAAAATTAATATTACTATTAAATATATTTTGGTTAAAATCAATAAAATTATAGAGTCTTTTATGAGTAAATTATTATTTTAGTGCCTGAAAGATGTAACTTATCTCAATTTAATTTATAAATCATAAACATACTTAATTTAGTTATTAAAAGATACGTTATATCTCAATTTAATCTTTAAAATTTTAAATTGAGATATAAAAAGATATACAATTTTTATATTTTAGAGTTAAATTAAGATATAATGCGTCTTTCAAAAACTAAATTAAATATTTTAATATTTTAATAATTAAATTGAAATAAGTTATATCTTTTAAAGGCAAAAAAAGTAATTTAGTTTTCTTTTAATCTCTTGGGAGAGTAAAGTGTAGGTTTTTTTAAATTAGAATAAAAAAAGTATAATTTTAATATTCCTTAAAAGCGGGAAGTGTAATTTATTCAAAATATTTATATTATTTATTTTTAAGATTATTTGTGAAACATATATTTCACATGTATACTGTTTACTTTTAGAAATGATCATCAATTTTTACACCATCCAAATTTAATTGATTAGAGAAAAAAAGATGAATTTATGAAAAATATAAATACTAATTGGAATTTTTGAAAAAAAACTTAATTTTTTTAATTTTTGTTTTTTACTATTAATTTTTAATAAAAATATGATAACAATAATTTTTTATTACAAATGTCTCTTTAAAAACATATAATAGTATCTTAAATAAGATTATTTAAAAAAAATACTTATAAAAATATTCAAAGCAAAGGTCCCACTCATGAAAGAAACAAGTTTGTAAGAGGCAATCAAAGATTGAATTTATTGATGGCTGAGAGGCCCTTATTGTTCCACACCCCCAAGCCAATCCATCTTCAGAATCTGCAATTTCTGACAAATCAGAAGAAACAAAAGATGAGAAGGAGAAAGTTTCATAATTTATTAATTCATTCATGTTCTTCTCCCACTGCAACTGCCACAGTGCCAGATAGAAAATTATGTCAATATCAAAGGGTCTCCAGCTTAGTACATGCATCTACCACTAACTCAATAATTAGATAAACCAGTTCAGTTCCACCAGTTATATTAATGGTTACAGGTAAGGGATAAGTTGACATATTAAAATAATGGACCCTCTAATTAATATAAACCATACAATAGCTTGTACCTGTTGGGTATGAAATTTAATTGAGTTTTTGAAATGTCATTATTGAAATGATATCACATTGCGTAAAGTGAGTGTATCTTTTATCTATGCTATTACTAGAAGTTCATCTATTTTGGGTGTCATGGAATCTCTTAAATAATAGTTAGAAGAAATAGAATTGCTTAATATGCACCAAAATTTTAGGTGCTGTGTGTGTACTTTGTCTTCCCTTGAGGGATCTTCTGCTAGCGATAAGTTATTACCATTAAGAAAAAAAAATAGATTTAATTCTCTAATAAGTTCTTTTTTCTATTCAAAATACATCTTAAAGACTTTTTACTTCAAATATTGACTATTCAAGAAAATTTTAAGAAAAAGAATCGTATACTAGAGAAATTGAGATAATTTAAGGAGTAAAATATTATATTTTAAAGTTTAAATATTAAAAATATAGTTAAGCTATAATTTAAAAAGTTAAATACAATTTCTCCAAATACTGAAGGCAACGATAAAGGGGGCGAAAAAGAAAAGGCCCGTTTCACCGAGACTTGGTTCTAATTTGACCTTCTTATGAAGCTCATGGGACCAATTTCAGGCCCAAACCTTATTCCCAATTATGAAGCATATGACATATCTCAGCCTCACGGCTTGGCCCCAGAACATTAATTTTCTTGCTGATTTTATTGTTGATAAATGATAATTCAATTTCATTAGTAATTTTTTTTTTTAACAAAAGATACTATAAGTAAGTTTTACTTGGTTTAGGTTATAAAATTAGGTCAAATAATAAGATAATTTGGCCATCAAAAAATTATTTTTTTAATTATTAATTTGAAACATTAATAATTAAGACTTAATTGAGTAAAAAACAAACTATAGGAATGAAATTATTAGTAAAATAATTTTACAGATGAAATTGAAAGTAAGTCCAAAATTTGAGGATGAAAAACATGCTTCTTTTTTTTTTTTTTTATAATTTTACTTATATTGTTACTTTCCCATGAAACAAAAATTAGTCTAACACTATTCTTCTTCTTTTTTCTTTTATAGTATTTTTTTATTATAGACAATTTTATTTAAGATATTGTCGAATAGATTAAACTTATATACAATTACTTATATTTTTGTTATCAAATTTTTTAATTAAAATAAAACATATAAAATTTTTTTAAAAAAATTAATTATAAAATAGATGAGTTATATAAATTATATATATATTAATTTTTTATTAAAAATTTTGATAATAAAATATAAAAATTATACTTAAATTTTTTTTTATCGAATATTAAATATAAATATTTCTTTTCATAAAAATTTCACCTTTAATTATTTTACATAGGAGATTAATCATTGTTTTTGTTGCAACATAAGAGATTAATGAGGTGGAAAGTAAACGTAAGACAAGGGCAAGGAATAGAGATAATATCAAACTACATTAGGTCATGTTAATTCAAGTATTAAACTTCGAAATTGACGTCAAGTTAGTTATTAATTCATATCATTTTTCCAATGTTAACCTGTAAAGAACTTTCTCGAAGTTAAGAAAGTGTCATATGTTTGCACTATAGGAATCAAGATACAACAAAGCCCCTCCAAAAACTACTAAAATTTATCTCTTTCCACATTTATATATTATAAACTATTCAACATTATAAGTTCTTTATTATTTAAATTTTAAAATGTTAACTACTTAAAATTACAAAAAATACCTTTCCTCTTCACCCCTCTTCATCCTTTTCAACTAATCTATGCTTTAACTTTCAAATTTTACAAATAATCTTTTAAATATATAAGTAACGACAAAAAATATTTAAGAAAAAAGATCAGTTTGATTAGGAGTACTTAAAGAAAGTCATAAATAGTTGAGTTGGAGAAGATAAAATAGAGGAAAAAAGAGGAGTGTTTTAGAACTTTTATGTAGTTAAAATGTTTAAATTTAGATAATGAGAATTTTATTATAATAAAATTAATTGATGATGAGGTTAATTGCAATTCTTTTTAGATTAGAGGATATATTGCAATTGGAGATAAAGATTAGGTTGGGTGAATATAATTTTTTTAAAATTTTAAAAAATCTAAATTACAACTTTTGGACCTTTCTTGAGGATGGAGAAAGCCTTGAGCTTAAGGATATATATACTTATTTATTTTTTCTTATTAAAAAAATCCAATCCCTTAAGACAACCATTTAAGCAAATTAAGCAAGCGTCAATAATTACATGATTTGCCACAGTGAATTGCTTTCGAGGAAACACATTAAGTTGCTTCTACTCTTTGTGTTTTGTGATTAGTATCAAAAATATAAATTATATAATATAAAATATATGATATAAAGAAAGATGAGAAAAAGGTTAAAAATAATAAGAAATTAGAATAAAATAATAAAAAATAAATAACTTATTATTATTTAATTTATTATTTTGTAATATATTTTAAAAATAAAAAAATAGTATGCAGTTTGTATATCACTACAAGCAAAGTCTTTAGTGTGTGTGTATATATATATATAATTAAATATAATTTTTATATATTTACATATGTATAATTTATATAACTTATTTATTTTATAATTATTTATTTTTTAAAAATATTTTTACATAATTAATTTTAATTAAAAAAATTTAATAACAAAGATATAAAAAATTGAATGTATATAAGTCCAAGTCTTTTAAATTTAGACTATCCTTAAATTATATTAAATTTAGAATTAGTTAATATATATTTTTCAAGATTCAACCAATAACTTACTGATTGAATTATAATTTCTTGTCATTTAAAAAATAATATTGCTGGAGGCCTCTTACTTAAGTTTTGTTTTAAATATAAACCATAAACTGTTAATGCTATTATTATAATATTTATTTCCAATAGAATATATAATTGACTCAAATGCAGCATTTGTATTATATTACGTCATGTGTGGTACCGCTATTCCACCACATTTTTTCTTTTATTAATTTGATATTGTACCATTTTACATAATGAATTGGAGTTATAAAAAAGGTCAAATCCATTTAATATTCGTGAGAATCCAATATAATTAGTATTATTTATTTTAGGTCAATTTGATAATCCCAATTTCTTAATTTTATTTGTTATTTTAATTTAATTCTTCAAGCTTGTTGAAGCAAAATTTCTTAGTATTTATTATCAAGCATTTTTATCAAAAAATTATCACATGGAGTCTGACTATATTTAGCCATTGGTGCTCCACATTTTTAAGAAGAATACAATTGACTGGGTTCATGTAGATTTTTTTAAAAAATTAATCATATAATGATAAATTATAAAATAAAATCTACTTATTACATTTTAATTACAAAAACTTGTTAATAAAAATTTAAAAAATACTTAAATTTTGTTTTAATTTAATATACAAAATTAAATATAGTTTTTACATCTTTATTATTAAGTTTTTAATAAAAAATAATATAAACAATTTTTACAACTAAACTGCATGTAAAGTAATCTTTTATTGGCTCCTACATGTACATATTAATTTGTTTATCAAGTTTAAATAATAAAATAATCTTTTATTTGATCAAATACGACAACTTTTTTCCCAAACGACAGATCATTGGCTCCTACATGTGCCAGTCTGGCAATGTAACTGTCCACACTCACGTAGCTAACGAATACCCTCACGCCACGTTCTCTTGCCATTGTTATTCACGCGCGCGTTCACTGCTTCATCCCTCGAAACTTCGTTAACTTCCATAACGATTCGCCCTCACCGCCACCATAAAAATCATCAATATAAGAATTAAGAAAACAGACACACCCAAACTTCGCATCTCCGTCTATTCGTTGTCTTACTTTCTAACCAGAATAGCTTCTTCTTCTTCACATCTATTTTGGCCTTTTTCTTATAATTCTAAACCAGACACAGATGTCGAGTGCCGACGCCGACAGTTCTTCACCTCCAAAGATACATCTTAAGTCTCCGCCAGGGGCGAGGAATGAGGCTCCACCACCGTCTACGGCTCCGGAAGCGGGAGGCAGCGGGGTTTCCGATGTCCTACGGAGGTGGAGGAGGGAGGATTTGTTGAAGAGAGGCTCATTGGGACTGAGGGGAATGGCTCTGCTTTTTTCTTTAATTGCCTTCATCGTCATGGCCAGCAATAAACATGGCGATTGGAGAGACTTCGATAGATACGAAGAATACAGGTAAGTAGAGTTTTAAAGAAATTATGATGTGGGTTTTGTGAGGATTTTGATTTGGAATTTTGGGTTTTGATCAAAATTTGATCTTGTTTCTGGGTTTTTGAAATAGGTATGTTCTAGCTATAGCGATTTTATCCACACTGTACACCGGAGGCCAAGTGCTCCGGCAAGTTCAAGAAGTTTCCACCGGAAAAAGCCTTCTTCAGCCCAGAACGGCGTCGTTGATTGACTTTTTTGGAGATCAGGTTTGCCATTCCTTCTTACATCATGTTAAATACATTACAATACTTTAAATTGCATCTAAAAGCGATGTACCTTGTTTGGTCATTTGTTATTTGTCACTATTGTTTCTTAGCTTGAAATTGATTTTTCAGATGAGATAAAATTATTAGTATTTGTTTTAGTTTTTGGTAGTTGTGTGATTGAACTTTACTCAAGACTTCTTTTTGAAGTTGCTTTTTGAAAATGGACGAAAATGAAACTTCTTTTCACAAGTAATATATTAGTGTACTTTTCAAGGAAATAGAAATTTCAACATCTTTTCTTTATGCTTTTTAATAATAAATATGAGAGGAAAAAAACTTTCCTGGCCTTTTTTAATTTAGAATTTTTCTTGACCTGTTTGTTGGTGTGTAAGCAGAGCCTTCATTTGAATATTTCAAAGGTGAAATACACTTTATTATTCTGCAGTTTGAGTCATTTTCATTTTGAACTATTACATATTCCAACAAGGCCAAAGATGTTATTTTTCCTTTGGTGGATTATAAATATTTTTGGATTTTTTTTTTTTTGGTTTCAGATAATGGCATATTTTTTGATATCAGCATCATCTTCAGCAGTTCCTATGACAAATAGAATGAGAGAAAATGTAGATAATATATTTACAGACTCTTCAGCTGCAGCCATTAGCATGTCACTTTTGGCCTTCTCGTGCTTAGCACTTTCAGCTCTCGTTTCAGGCTTCAAGCTATCAACTCAGTCTTATATATGAATTCCCACCTTTCTCCCATTCATTGTTTCATACCTTTATGTATTCTGCTAAAAAAAAAATTATACTTGTGTGTAAAGTTATGTTGAAAATGTGAGTTAAGCAATAGTCTTTCCTTGATAGAGATAGCTTGCAGTATTGCACGTGTATAGTTGGAGAGAGAGAGAGGAAATAAAAAAGAAAAGAAAAAGATAGGCCCATTATTCCATTGTCTCTCTAATCCCTTTGTCATTGCAGATTTGAGTTGTTAATTTGTTATGATTTCATATATGACTGAAAAAATTACTTCAATTTTTCGGTACTTGAGAAAATGTGCATTTCTTGGATTTAGAGCAGAAGCTACTTGCAACAAGATTGCTTAATTTTAATTATCCCTGCAAAATATTTGGTCACCTTCATAATTCAAATATGTTAAAGGATAGTGTGTGAAACAAACAACAACATAACTATTAATTAACAAAGTAATAGAACTCAAGTAATTTAAAAACCCTCTCTCAAAAATTAGCCATTAAAGAAAAGAATCAAGTCAGCCAATTACTCTATCAAACATTTTATATTAATCGACGTGAAATTTGAATAGTCTATGCTATCCTAACAACATCTTATATCATCCCTATCCCTATTGCAAAGAAGTAGAAGAAGAATTAGAAAAAAAAAAACAAATCAAGCACACGACTTGGTTGGTAAAAGACTGTATGGTTTCCATAATCAAAATGGAATAAGAAAAAGACCTACCTTAGAGATTAATGACCATTCTTTCCTCCTATGTTGCTATACAAAAAACATATATATCTATGATAGTGTGTTGAAGTGTAACTCTAAATTTAGAAGTCCTTTTAAAGAAATGACTAAATGAATGAGTCATCCTACTTTTCATCCTTGACCTTGGAGTATCCGAAGCATCAATCCTTGAAAAACATAACTGTATTATGTTCAAACGACACTAAAACATGACAAACTTTTTCATGTCTCACATCTGTTAGTATTCATACTAGTCAATATCTGAGTCTTGTTGTATGTGGCTAGTGGAACTTTCAAATCCCGAAAACCCAAAACTTGTAGGGCTTTGAAACATTCGTAGGGAAAGTGGTTCTTGAGGAGTTTGATGTGTTGGTGGTGGCCTTGCACTGTGAAGAGAGTTTGTGAAGCTAGAATTGTTGATCATAACAAAGGGCCTTATAGGCTCAGTTACACTATTGCAAGTATTGTTGTTATTCAGCCAAGTTCTGCTCATGCCTCTTGATGCAGGGACATCATGGTTGTGCTTCCCTTCATAGGTGGTGATCACAACTTTGGTGTCATATGCTGCTCGCTCAACATGTTTTCTCACCATACAACCTTGGGCTGTGCACTTGTAGTAGCTTCTGCATATTGGAGAATTTGAACAACTTAAATAGGCCAGACATAGGATTTCATATATACCAGATTAAGGTTCATGTTGAACTTAGGTCAAAGTTTAATGGGTCTTTTCAACTTAATTATTTTTTTGTTTTTTACAAGTAATCTCTACCAAAAATAATTCTGCTCAAAATATTATCGGTATTAAATATTGATACCTTTGCAAACATGAAACTTTACCCATGTTTACTAGAATATAAATATAATTTGTTTAGACACCAAAAGTATAATGTTGTTTAAATTTGAAAAATGTACTTTCTTGGGTGAATTTTCTAAGCCCATACCGTTGGGTCTTCAAAGTAAAGTGGGCTAGTTTTGGAGTTTGGTAATGGCTATCATCAGATAGGTCAAGCCGAACATTGGTAAAAAAAATAATTTTTTAGGTTTGGTTCTAGGCTTCTAGCCTTAAGTCCTAAACTCAATTAATATTGATTATTAAAAGCTAAGTAATTATTTAAGCGCCTAAAGAAAATTGGAGCTTAAAAGTTGTATATTCAGTCTTTGGATTTAAATTTAACCTCAATTCACCTACATGTGTATAAGTTCAAAACAAAACTAATTAAATTAAGCCAAATATAGTTGCAAGCGCTCTCTTAACCCAATATCATACCTCTAGACTGGATAGCAAGGAAGAACTGCAACATTGAAAACTATACAATTTCTTCTTTTTCTATGATAATAATAATAGATTAGAGGGTATTTATTTGCTTGAATCAATGGCATACCTTGGGTTTGGATTTCCTTTAACTACTTTTTGGCCATATTTCCTCCACCTATAACCATCATCAAGTATGTCAATCTCACTTATTGTTTGAACTACAATTCTTGGTTCCTTTATGCTCCCACAGGTGGAATAACCATCCATCTCATTATTCTCTCCCTTCCTGCAAAAATTCAGAGTCAGATTTAGTTTATTAAAACCAAACTCATGTGAAATACATAAATCAGGCCATTTGATTTAATTTACTAACCTTATTATTAAAAATTATAAAAAAAATTATCTATAGTCTTTCACCTGGCAACATAATTAACTTTCTGAGTTAAAATAACCCCTAAACATACACTTAACAATTTAAGTGTAGTTAATTTGTGAAAACATTTTCAGTTTCTATTTCTTGAAAACTATTTTTATTTGTAAGTTTTCATTACTTAAAAAATAGTTCTGAATTGAAATAGTTCTTTAGACTCACAATCTTTTGCCCTCAGGTCCATAATAATCCCCATCTCCTTCGTAATAATTAATTTGTGAAGTTTGCTCAAACTCTTCAGAGACAGAAGAACCTTCATGCATTGGGACAACATTATTCTCCATTTGTGGAATCCCAAAGGTCATAACAGATTGATCAGAAACCCTAGAGTTTGTACAAGAAGACACTGATTGAAATCTTGTTCTTCTTCTACAAGAATGAGGCTTTGGATGGTTATGGCTTCCCTTATATATTATTTCAGTAATTTGTCCATTCAATAACCTCTCAACCTTCTTCTTCATAGAGCAATTTGGATTTGAGCATTTGTAATAACTGTGAGGATTCTCACTTCCTTTCAATTGTTTCTCACCATATTTTCTCCAGTTATACCCATCTTCTTTACTAGAACAAGCAGACGCATAAGTATAAACTGAATTGGTCTGTGCTTTTGGTTCGGATGAGCAAAAGTTCTGATTTCTGGGTTCACTGAATTTCCATGTGGTTTGATTCTTTAGTGGTTCCTGGTGTTCGAAAAAAAAAAATTAACATGTTATGCGAAATAGAAGTTAAAGACATACATTTATATACTTTTAAATACGTTGTTACACACTTTCCTTGGCTTTATTGTTTTGACAAGAGAAAGAGTCATGCATTTTTTTGTCAAAAAAATTTTTAAAAATTTTCAGGTTTAAAATACAATTCAATTTTTTAAAAAACTAATTTTGTTTATAAACTTCTTACCACTATTCTCATTTATGGGCCAATATCGTCATAGAAGCCAACTATGAATTATTTTATCTCAAACCAAATAAAATCTGACAAAGCAAATATTAGAGAAAGATTTTTATGACAAAATTTTAAAAAAATGTTTATTTTCTCAGTTGTTCTTCTAATTTATCCAAGAGAACAATTTTGTTTTTCTTGTTCTAAATTTGGGGAATGTTGTTCTTTTATTTTATTTATTAGGACAATTAATTTCTTAACTTCAATTAGAATTTTTTACCTCTCATACTAAAAAATGGAAGACAAATTCATATTATATTTTATTTCTAAATTTATAATTGGAGAGACCATGCATATATATTTTTCTTCAATTAACATTAGAAAGATTAAATTGTTCAAAAAAAATAAACTAAAGGGTTAATTAACTTTTTTTTAATATAACTGAAAAATAAGTAGAAAGAAATTGTTTTATTGAACTAACTTTAGAGATTAAAAGCTCCTTTCAGATATTTCACCCTTGTTTGCTTAACACTTAAGAGAGAAAAGGACAAAAGAAAAAACAGAATTAGAATATGACAATTCAAAGGTTTTTTTTTTTTCAAAAAAGGTTTATCAACCAACCCCACAAACACACAGAAATTATCAAGTTTTAAACTCGTCCAAATAATTAATATGCAAATAAAAGCTAAGTGAGAACAAACGCAAGCACGTATATTGAAACACTGTTCATGATATAATTCTGAGTGTTCTGATAAGAAAAAGTGAAATTAATTTACCATTTCAAATATGGTTGAAGAAGATTGAAAGAGGGATGATGAAGGCATTGTTTGGGTTTGAAAACAAAAGTGAGAGTAATTAATCTCTTCCTCCTTGTTACGTTGTTGATCCTGATTGAAATTCTGAGCAGCAAGATTAATCTGAAGAACCAACACATAAAATAAGAAAAACCCATGATTAATTATGATAAAAAGACTTGAACTTTGTACTTTCAAAGACAATTTCATTAAACAAAAGGAAGATATATTTAGGGTTTGAGATTAACTTTACATTTGGTGAGTTTAAGAACTCTGAAGATGAAAAGGGGAATGATCTAGAAACTTGTTCAACTCCAATTCCACAGTTATGAATATTCATGGTTATGAGGTCTGTGAGAGAGGTTGTCATGAATATTTACAAGCTTTTGTGTTTGAAGTTAAAATGGAAGAGATGAAGAAGAAGGGATAAGAATGAAGAGACTTGAGGCATTTCATGATATATATACATTCATCAAGTCTTGAAAGCTGCTTCTCAGAAGCTCAAGGGATGTTTGACCTTGGAAAACCAATTTTTGGGTCGCCCCTCGGTTTGACTAAACTTGCCAAGGAAAAATTTTGGGACCCAAAAGAGAAAAAATAGATGTTTAGATTTTTGAAAATTTGTGACAAGTTAATTTGTTCACAATTTGGTATCACAAAATAAAAATTGAGTATTTTAATTTAAAATATTTTCTCACTATAGTATATATTTATCTAATAATCAACAGATAAACATTTAAAGAAACTAAATGTGACTCAGAATAATTTACATGCTTTAAAGATTAAATTTATATGTAGTTATTTTTTAAAAAAAAAAATTAAAATTAAATGTGTAAATTTTTTTTTAAAAATAAATTATGAAAAAAATAAATTACATAAATTATACACATATTAATTTTTTATTAAATAAATTAATAATATATATAAATTATACTTAAGTTTTTTAATTAAAAAATTATGTATATTTTTAAACTATTTCAACAATATTTGCATGCAAATAGCCAAAAATAGCTATATCATAAATAAAGTGAATCATAGAATCAACCGCGGGTTCTATGGTGTAGTGGTTAGCACTCTGGACTTTGAATCCAGCGACCTGGGTTCGACTCCCGGTAGGACCTGTTCTTTTATTTCCTCATTTTGTTTGTGAGCCAAGCTTAATTTGTTATTAGCTTTTTTATAATAAACTTTTGACATTGCAACAACACGTTGAAATTTTTTTATTATTCAATGTTATATTATTGATTCTCTTTAAAACTTCATCCATGTGCTGTAGATATAAAATAAGTTTTTTACTTTTGGAATCTCACTACAATTAGCTAGAAGGACGTGTAGTATTTTCAATCCAATTAAAAATGAAATTTGTGCCGTCCATTATTATAATTATTATCATCAGAATGAACTGTATCATTTCATAATTTTAACTACTGTGCAACCACCAACCTGAAGTGGATTTTATAATGACTAGAATTAAATATATTAAAGGACAGAGACCTTTCTATGCAACACAAAGAAAGGTTTTAAAATTCTTTTGTAAACTGCCAATAAAGTTTCAGCTTATAAGCTCAATATAAAATAGCTACTTGCATATGTCATATGTTCATTAGGTTTTTTATACATGCTACTTCTAATATATGCTTGTGACTTTTCTTTATCAGTTGAATTTACCAAAAGGTACATACAAGAATTTCTCTAGGGATCTGGTTAGCAGTTGTTGAGGGTGTGACACGGGAAGAGAGAAGGTAAATAGAACATTCAAGTAAAATTTTTTAAATCATAATACATACTTCCATTCTTAATGTGTCACAACAGTTACAAAGTAAATAAAGGGACAGCTTTCTGTTGCCCTTGCTTCAACAATCTTACTAAGGGCCATAATAATAACTTGTGACCAAAGACTACTTACGACAACAACAAACAAATAAAGCCTTTTTTCTCATTAAGTGAAATCGGATATATAGATTGAACGACGCCAATACTTTTTATCCTTTCTCATTTTTGCAATTAGATTATTAATAGATAAATCTATCTCAATAATTGCTCTTATTGTTTTATATTACCAACACTACATTAAAAAAAAAACAATATATACAGCTTTGCTTTTTCCATTTTGTTTTGCTTTCTTCTTTTTTGCTTGAGGAGCATGCAAGTATAGAAGGAAAAAGATGGGCTTGAAATATTATCTGATACTTGGGAGACCCTTCACCTTCTTGTATTCTCAGCCTTTTCTCAGCTTAGACAACTTGCATCAGATCCTCCAACTGTAATTTCCAACACTTGGGGTCCAACTCAGCCTGCCAATGGCACAACAACAATCATTATTATAACATAATAAAAGTTTTGAGCTATCCCCGCAGGGTATTATTAAATCTAGTTCAATTGAACCCTAATCCCCACTCCTTAAGTTAGGCTAAACATGTATGATAATCATGAGGTCTATTGTTTAGTGAACTGAACTGTGAATCAGCCCAGCTTCTTGGTTGATTACAGATTCTAAAATCCCTTCTTTTGTTTTATCAAAGAAAAATTCTCCATATTATTAAACTAACCGGTTTAACAAAATAAATTGTTGTTTTGACACATCTTGAGAGAAGAACCAGAACTATTCATATACCTGAAACACTTTGTTTCTCCATTCAAAAATGCAGCCTCGTGCTTCCAAGTGTTTGATAAGAAGCTCTGGTAACAACTGTCTCAAGGAAAGGTGGAGCTTCACTTTTCTTAGCCCTCCAAATGCCAACAAGGAAGCGGCAAGCCCTCTCGGGCTCACACCCTGCAAGTGGAGAACAGTGAAGGTGTGTAGGCAGCTGATGCTAGCAAGTGACAATAACCCCACATCTGTGACAGAGCTGTATGACAGATTTATCTGCAAAGCAAAAGACATATCAATAGAACCTTAGCAAAATTTTTCATGCATCTTTTATGTTTCCAAAATCGTGAGGAATGAGAAAGCAAACCTGTCTTAGATTCTGGGAGTATCGAGCAAGTGAAATCATCCCACTATCATCAATGTTGCAACACTTCTTTATGTCTAGACGATTTAGTTGCTTACAACTCATTGCAATAGTTGCTAGACCATTAGATGTGACAAGAAGACATCCACGAATTTCCAGCGTTTTCAACTTCAAGCATTTTGACAAGGAGATTAAGGAACAATCGGTGATGTCAGTACAATAAGCAACATTAATCATCTCAAGACTAGGGCAACCGCGAGCAATTTCAGAAATGCCCAAATCAGTTATTCCTGTAGACCTGAACACACAATATAATCACTAGTGATTATGGATTACAACTTACAATCTTTATGTTCACAAAAGAAATGATGCGATCATTTGTGCGCCATAGTACCACACACTATTAGAGAAGGAAAAGTGAGAGGGCAGTTTGAAAGCTCATAGGACAAGTACTAAATAACCTAAGCTTAAGACTCATGGTAGACTTATTTAATCAACAAACCACGCCAAAATTTTATCAGCGCCAGCTTCTTATATCAGGTATATCAACCGTAATTCAAATTACTGCTTTAAAAACCTTTAAAATCAATCTGATTCGACTCTAGTATATGCAAAAGTATATTGTCTTATTATGAAGAAATTATATAGCAAGTTAAATAGTTCTCTAAATATGGAAAGAGGCAGTTTATTGGCTTAAATGACTATTGCACACTGTTAGCCCCAAGACAAGCTTGAAAACTTCAAAGCAAGCTGAGCATGAGAACCTGAATTCCAGTTAATTCTGTTCAGCACACTCCTAACCTTACCCACTAGGTCTGTTACATCATTAAGGATGTGTGCCTTTGGGGACATCCCATAAAATATCATTAAGGATGTAATTCTCCATATCAGTCATTAAATACCTAAAAATGCATAGATTATTCATCATATGATGTGGACACGGAAAAGCAAAAGCTTATAAAGTTGAATCACAAACCTGTAGAGATCTAACTCCTTTAACTTTGAGCAGCACTTGCCAACATAGGCTAGTCCCCTGTCAGTTATGTTCAGGCAGATTCCTAGTTTTAGACTGGAGAGTCTGGAACAGCGAGAAATGGTCTTAAGACCTGCAGAAAGAGAAAGGTAAGCAGAGCAGCCAATATGGTAGTTCATAATTTTGAAGGAAAGAGGAAAACCTTCATCATCAATTTCATTATCTGTTAGGTCAAGCTCCTCAAGAGAATGGCATCGCTGTCCTATCAAGACAAATGCTTCTCTTGGAACTAAGGTACATGACTCCATCCTGAGGGAAGTTAGACTAGTGCATGAATTTACAATGCTGGCAATTGAAAGATGTGTTATACTGCGGCAGCATGTGATGTCAAGCTTCCTCAAATCCTTGAGTTTTGACACAAGAAATGAGAGAGCTTCATCTGTCACTCCCGAACATTTGCTTAAACTCAACTCTTTTAGCAACATGCATGAACTTCCAATGGCCCTTAATCCAGCAGAAGTAACCCGGCAACCATCTAATCTGATTGATTGTAGAATGGGAAGTTTATTCAAAGCATCGGCAAGAGCACGTGTCACCTAAATCATCAACTCTGAATCATTAGCTACAGTAGAAATATTATAGTATTTAAATATAAGAGAAAAGAAAAAGACTTACAGGAGAACCATCTGCTAAAGTAAGTTGCTCTAGGCATCCAGAATGGCTTGTTAGGGCAGACAGACCTATATGACTTATGTTTTGACAACCTGAGATATCAAGTTTCTGTGGAAGGGAAACATTGGCAAATATGTCAGATAATCTGAAAATCAGGAAAAAAAAACTTATATAATATATAGATGAAAGCAATCATGTGTTGCCAATACCAGCATAAGAGGTGCACCATTCATGTAAATCAAATTAAATTTCTTTCATTTACGGAACAAAATATAGTAATAATAATAATACTAATAATAATAAATTTCCTTCCTTTTCCATGCTAACACTAATCTCCTACATTTGGGAAATCACTGGTACATTAAAGCTGAAAATGTCCACTTCCTGTCTAAATTTAAATTGGGATGACAACTGCGCTCTCTTTGTTATTATCAGATGAAAGATAAACAGAAATGGACAAGCTAACTAAACTATTCACATATACCTTTAATGTTGTGCACCCTTGTTTGAAGACATCAAGGCTGTCATCATCAATGCCAAAGCATCCTTCAAGAATCAAATCTTCAAGGTATTGCAATTTAACAATGGAAGGCAGACATTTGTCTGTGATCTGCATAACACGTGAACAATGAGTAATTTCCGATATTACTTATCACAACCAGATACTAACAAGAAATAACTGAAGAAGTAAGAGTACGACCAAGCACTTATTCCAACGAATCTTGAAAGAACAATTGAAAATGATCAAGTGCACATGGTATTGAACTACTAATGTTTAATGAAGCAACAGATTTGAGGCATATTGCTCGAGTCGCCATGAGAAATGGGAATGAACTGAACTACCACTCCCTCTTTCTTCTTTTGGACAAGACTTAGATACAATTTCTTAAGTAAATGTTATTAGATTTTTTGATATAAATACAATATGTAGACATTTGAACTTGACAGTAAATACCTGCATCTATTTTTTTTTCCCATTTTTCTGTGCAGCTGGATCAACAATCCTTAGCACCATTAGTAATTACCAACATTGATGTCGCGTTTTACCTAAGCCAGTCAATTCAACCTAGCAGTCTCTTAATTTATAATGGACATATTGCATATAAATATAATTAAACCATATACAGAGAACATATCACCTTGCCGATAGTCCATAACCAGTGTTGTGATACAAGATTCGCTTCAATGAAAACCCTATCCAACAGCCATAAAGGAAAAGAAAAATGGAGAAGAGGAAGAAGAAAGCTTACGGGCAAATAAGAGAGATCCAAACTACGAAGTTCCTTACACTTGACAGCGATCAGGTCCACTCCTAAATCGCCCACGCCCAAACACCACTTCAAGCAAATCAATTTCAACTTCCTACACCCAACAGCTATGCACCCAACTCCCATGTCTGTGATTAGCTTACACCTCGCCAGCCACAGTTTCTCCAAATTCTTCGCCTGAGCCACCGCAGACGCCGCCGCGTCTTTCAGCTCCGTCGCATTGGACAAGTCTAGCTCTACAAGATTCTTGCAATTAAAAGCCAAGCTGAACAACCCATTAGCAGAGAAGAACTTGGACCGCGAGAGATCGATCCTCTGAAGCGTGGCTCTGTAAGCTTTCGCTATAAAGTTGAGGGAATTATCAGATACTCGAGCGCACAGAGAGAGATCGACATGGGTAACAAATGGGTATCTTCTCAAGATCGAAGGAAGGATCTCGGAGCGAAGAGGTGTGAGGGTTCGGCGATGTTTGGCTTCAATTGCGTAGAAAGATTTGCAGACTAAGGAAAACGACTTTTTGTCAAGTGGGTTCGCAGCAAGGAGGTCGAGGATGGAGAAGACGAGCTCCTCCGAGAGAAAATCAAATGGGTTCTTCGTTTCAGGGGACTTCTGCTTCTTCATGACTGAAATAGAAAGGAAGATGAAGCAGAAGACCTAGGTAAATGCGTTTCGTTTATTTCTGCGAAAATCTATGGAAGTAAAGAGAGCAGAGTAGGTTTGCGATGATTGAAGAAGAAGGTTGTGAGGGAATCAAGATGGGATTTTGGTCCTTAGAAGTAACCGTTAACAGGAGGTAGATATGCCTTTGGTTTTGAGAAGTAGGAGATGGTACAGCGATGGAAGAGTAAGGATGATGTGAAAGGTCCTAATGACCAAAATGCCCTCCTTCTTCGTTGATTTCTAGTCACCGCAGTTTGAGTTGGGACTCACGACAAGACAAATCTATCCCTCTTGCTTGCCATAGTCTCGAGTGATAGGTATAAGCTTGTAAGCATACATTCACATGATAAATTTAGTCATAATTTTTTTTTTTTACATGGAGAAGAATTTAAACTTTGATATTGTTTATCATCGAGTTAGTTATAAGTGAAATCATATTTTTTAAATGTTTATGGTTTAATCAAATTCTCTATTAAAATATAAAAATGAGAATCTTTTTATAACTTTATATCATATAATTAAGTCATTGAAAAAATAATTCATTTATACTATTTTTATTAATAAATAATAAATTTTGTCTTTTCATTTTATTATTCCTCTTATAATATAATATTTTTAAATAATTTTGAATTTAACAGTGCCTTTGAATACCATAATCTTATGATAATTGCAGTCGAAAAACCATCTCCACTTTATTTTTTAAAATTAAGCATCCTATGTCATCAAATTGAGACATTAATAAGTTCTAATTCTAAACAAACATTAGTGTGCTTTTAATACAATAAAAAGGAAGTAGTAGTTATTTTGCAAGGAAGTGGGGTATTTAGTCATTTCAAGTGGAACAATGACATCCGTACGGAGAAGGACGAGTAAGGACGGAATGTAAAATAGTAAAATGGAAGAGGGTAGTTTGGTCATTTGAAGATGGAGAGGAAGGTCTACTTAATCATCTAATGCAGATGACATATGGTGGAGGACTATATGAGGAAGGACAGATTCAAGTGCGGACAGTACGAAATGAGGCCAATTGACAATCTGCACCGATCCCACTTTTAAATATTAATAATAAAATCTTCTCTTTTGATAGACTTTGTTAGATTTTTCTCAATTTAGAACAAAAAAGATATATTCTCTTCATGCTATTTATACTACTTAATAATTATTCATATAAAATACAAAGAGTTGAGTTTGGAATAACTAAGAAGAAATGTCAGGGCCATATTTGTAAGTAGCTTTTTTAAATTTTTTTAGTTTTAAAAATAAAAATAAAAAAATTTATTTCAATAATTATTTTTGATAAAAAATAAAATATAGAATATGTAAAATAATTAAAATTTATTTTATTTTTAATTTTAATTTTTTAAAATAAAGAAAGTATAAAAATATATTTTTTTTATTAATAGTATGTATATAAATATATAAAATAATACTAATATAAATTTTTAAAATTAATTTTAAATATATATATAACAACGTTCCAACCGACTCCAAATATTTGTTTACTTTAATTATAAATCCAATTTCTTCAATTCAACCTGGGAGAATGTATTTTCAATTGTCTAAAGAAAGAGTTTATCTTAAGCAAGGTAAAATTAGAAATTACTTTTATTTATAGTATATATATTTATACTTTTTAGAGAAAGAAGCAACAATTTTGTGAAATAAAAACAAATTTGGATCCAAAAATGGCTATGTCAATTTGTGTTTTGTGTCTATTTTTTTCTTTGTTGTTGTATTGACTGAAACTAGTTGTTTAACATTTGTACAATATTTCAATTTTATTATTCATCTTTGTTTAATTTTATTTTTATTTATTGATATAATTTTTTAACTAAATTCCACAGATAATATGTGAAGTTTAAATATAATTATTTCAGTCAAAACATAATTTTATTAATACAAAACATAGATAAAATCAAAATATTTCATTTTTACTAATTTTACGTATCATTGTTGTTTTATCTGAAAATTTTTATTAACCTAACCATATTCAAAAAGTAATTTTATATATAATTATACCATTAGTAATAAAAAATAAAAATAAATTATTATTTTAATCTTTAAAAAATATAATGGATCTTAATTTAATTTATGAATAATAAAAATATTTAATTTAATTTATAAAAAAATATCTATATTTAATCTTTAAAATTTTAAATTGAGATATAAAAAATATAATAATTACTCATATAAGTTAAATGAAGACATAATATATTTTTTAAAAATTAAATTAAATATTTTTATCATTTAAAAATTAAATTTATACAAATTATATTTTTAGGAATTAAAAAAATCTCAAAAATAAAATTAAAAATTAATAGAAACTTAAAATAAATATAAAAAAAGTTAATTTGAGTGGGTCTGAAAAAAAAAATGCCGTACTTATAAATGGGGTAGCATTAGTACCAGCCTGACTCAGATAAGAACGGTTAGAGAGAGAAAGAAAAAGGCATTATTGCTTATTCGATTTCAAGCTGTGTTTGTTACATGTTGCTTTGCTTGTATTGTAAGTTGAAATCATTATTGGAGAGAGACAGAGTCAAAATGGCATCAACATCACATCTGCATCAGAATTTAGGTCAGTGGGGCCTTGACTCGTGAGGGCCCTTCGATTGGATCCACTTGGTACCTCATATTCTTTTCTTTTTTCTTTTTAATATAAGGGTTTTGCTTCCTTACAAATTAATTAAAATTTTAAAAAAAAATTAATAAAAATAATAATAGTATAACATGTCTAGTCTTTTTTTTAATTTACATTTTCAAATATATACTCTTAGTAATTTGATAACAAAAAGTATCTTTTGAATGTTTACCAACAAATAATATTAATAAAAATAGTTATGAGATGATTTTTGTCAAACAAAAACTGTTTGTCCTTCTCAATAATTTTTTTATAAATTTATATAAAAAATTATTTATATTACCATAACTTAGAAACTTTTACATGACACCTAAAGAAATATAAGAATTAAAAAATAAGACGAAGTACAATTTATTTTTTTAACTATTTTTATATAATATATTATTTATTTAAATTTTAATTTACAATAAATAATTTTTTTAAATATTTAAAATTATTATTTTTTGAATTAAATTTAATAATTATGTACTTATCATATAATTTATTTTTAATTATTTTTTAATTTAATTTTACATTATATGTGAAGAAATATTGAAGAAAGAAAAAAAAGAATTTGTAAGCTTTTTAAATATAATTTAAGTATTTTAAATATTTTAAAGAAATAATTTGTTATAAATCAAAGTTTAGGTAGGTAAAGAAATAAAATGTATCTTCTCCTAAAAAACTTAATACAAAATATAAAAATATTTATCAAGGTGGGCATTTAATATTTTCTTAGAAATATAATCAATGTATAATTTAATTCAAATATAACTATATTGTGAACAGAAAAGAACTAGACATTAATATTAAATAAAACTCAATTATTACCATAGTACAAAGGTAAAGTTAGCCCAAATTAAGCTTTGATAGAAAACATAAAAACTGAATTTCAGATATAAATAGATCATTTTTCATCAAAATTTCCCAATTTAATTATTTTTGTTATTTTTTATTTAAATAATAATAATAAAAAGAGGCACCCCAATATTATTAGATAAAATGTTAATAACATATTAGAGAGACTAAAAAAAATTTAACCTAAAAAATTATAGTACAAATTTAAATTATAAATAATTTTATTTAATTATAATTATTCAACGTTAATCATGAATATATGATTTATTATTTATGAGAAATAAAAAAAATAATTTAAACCTTTTATTATGGACTTATTATTTTATTTGGACAAAAAGTTGTTATTTTATATTATTTTTTTTAGTACATGGTTCGTACGTGGACGTTTCAACGTCAAGTTTCAAGTTTGTGCGTAAATTCAGCATGAGTGCACATTTTATCTTTGACATTTTCTTTGTGGTTGATACAAATTTTTTCTCAATTCTCATCATTCCTCTCTTTACTTTTTTCTTTTCTTTCAAAAATTCACTTTTTCTTTGAAGAGTTTTGAAAAACTGAGTTTACAATCATATATGATTACATTCGCATCATTAGACTGCACAATTTCTTCAAATATTTTTTTTTTAATATTTTTTACAACTTAATGTTGCACTACTAATTGCCAGAAAAAAATTATATATATATTTTTATTTTTTAAAAAAATCGAATAACAAAAGCTTAAAAATGAAATTTGAATGAAGTTTTTGGCCTCATTCAAATGTAAAAACTTGTATTTGAACGTTTAATTCCTTTAAAATATAAACATAACACAAAATTTAGCAGTTAAACAAGAAAAATAATTTAAGAAAAACACCAAATTGAATTCGCAAATAGACTTTTCGTTAGAACTTTATTTTATATGGGCTCTTGCATTTTCTTTGTATAATTTTTTGTTTGGAATTAAGTAATTAGTTGTTATTTTAAAAATTAAAACCACTTGTACTTTACTTTCTAATTGTAAGTCTTGAAACACACCTTGAATTTGACCTTATTTATATCAAAATTGAATGTAAAGCCTCCACCGAAACGAGAAACTTAGATATTAACATCACAAGATTCAACTCTCTTTTATTTCAATTTATTTCTTCATCAATTCTTGAGAAGGCAATTCTGAAATTCAAGCGCTTGAAGACATATTTGACTGTAAGACTCTTCTGAAAGAGAATGGAGAGACAGCAATGACTAAGTCAAGATTTTGGAAAAAATAATTAAAAGAAAAAAATACATATACAAACTATAGCACATGATATTATATTAACAAAATTTAAAATAGCACAAACTATAGTTTGATTAAAATGAGATAAAATTTTATTAACATGAAATTTTGAATTACAAAAAATAAATTAAAAATTAAGTAAAATTATAAAAAAAAATTAATTTTTATACTATTCTTTAATAAATTCTTATTTGGTCCATATTCTGAAAAAGAGTGACAGAGTTAGAGTCAATTGCGGTTGAATTACGGAATTAGGTACAAACAGACCCAACCACTAATGACCCAAGTGGGGTGCGCCGAATTTTAATTCCCAACGAATGTGACTTTATAACATGTCCAATACCGTTCAATGAACGTGAATCAATTAGTTTTATTTTTTAATTAATAAGATTAAAAATAATTAATAAATAATATTAATTTAACTATATTTAAATTAAAATATATTTAACAATAAAAATAAAAATATATCAGAATTTTAAATAAAATATAGTTTAAATGAATCATTTATATTTTTTTACTTATAATTTATTAATGTATTAATTAATTTTTTATCTATCTTATTAATTACATAATTAAATTAATTAAGAATTAATATTTAAAAGATAAAATAGAAATATTTTATCTTTTAAAAATTAAATTAAGAATACATGTATATTCTAAATATCAAATAATTAATTTACTTTAAAAATAATCGTAATAGAAGAATAAATAAATTTAAATTATTTTATTATTTTAAAATAAATATATATAAATAAATTTTATTTACAAAAAATAAAAAAATTACAATATCACATAAAATATTTAAAAATTAAATGTAACTCTTAAAATAGAAAATATTAAATTTAATTTAGATTAGAATAATTCACTCCATACATTAAGGCACCTCTGAACCCACTCAACAAGCAAAATGGCACTAATGTTGAATCCTCCACCAAATTCATCAAATTAATCATAAAAGAAGTTCTAAACCTAACACACTGTCGCTTCTCTACTCGTGTACGGTCGGAAATAATTAGGTAAGAGACGCTATTTTAATATAATTAAAATTGTTTTTAATAATAGTTCTGTTAGCAGGCATAACAATTTAGAAAATAGATTAAACAAAATAAAAGATAAAGAATTATTTTAAATACCTTTTAAAAATAATTTAAGACTAGTAAGTAAATTCTCCTATTAGTAGTTATTTCTCTTTATTAATATTATTAATAACTTATCTCAATAACATTTTGTAAATTAAAAAAAAAAAAAATTAAATTTTTATATATTTACCATCAAAATTTTTAATTAAATATTAATATGTGTATAATTTATATAATTTATTTTTTTATAATTATTTTTTAAAAAAATTTTATATACTTTATTTTAATTAAAAAATTTAATAACAAAAATATAAATAATTACATATAAATATCATCTAGCAACAAATTATTATAATAAAGAACGTTTGTTCCCCAGTACAACCAACACCAGTCAATACTGAAAACCGTGAGAAGCCATAGATGGGAAATGAGCATATAAACATAATTATTTTCTACACAGATCGTACCTTGTCACAAATATTCGCAGAATTTTTAGGTACTATTTGAATAAGTGTCCAAAAATGACACTTCACTTTCTTAGGCGACGAAATAATCTGACCCTAGAATGGATTTAGCCTAATTATTATCTAATAATTAATATAATACACCCAAAAACATATACTAATAATTAATATTAATGGTCTTGCCACAATTTTCTTTGCGCGTGTGGAATTAAATATTTCAAGTTGTTCTCCAAAGTCCCAAGTCGCAACCAGGAGTTTATTTTTTATGCTTGTATTATTTTTTTTTAATAAAAATTACATAACCTAACTTAAAATTATAACTCTATTACATAGTAAATTTTAAATAAAAATAAAAATAATGATAATGCTAGATCTTTTCAGTATTAGGAGGTGTTGTAAATATTTCTCCAAACCACTACCTGTATGAACGTTTACATATGTTTAAACATAATTTCTAATAGATTAATCTGGTGGGATCTGAAATTCCACTGGCCCAAACATCAAATCTGATAAGGAAATAATGGGGTCTTAAGTTGAAGCCCAAATTAAATTTGGGCTTCTTTTCATGTAGGCCTAGAACATAAATTAGGGTACACAATCGGGGTCTTGTGTGACCTCACCATTTCTTTTCCTCTTCTTTAATCTTCTATTGAAGCAATTTTCTTATGTCATGAACGGCTTTTTCTAGCTTTCCTTCTTCCGTATAAAAGTCATTATTTTTGTTGATGTTCTTTACATCTCAGATCTCACTCTACAGATCTACAATAATAGTCATCAATGAAACTGAATAAGGTCAACAGTCAATCTCTAAACACACAGGATTGGCCGGGAAGTATGTAAATTTAAATAGGTGCCAACGTTGGTTCGTGTGGGTATGTAGCTAAACCTGATTTGGTAATGCCCGAGTAACATATCCCAACAAACATTTCTATGTAACTAAAGAAAATTTGGAGATTCACTACATTGTTGAAAAGTATAAATATTACAAATGTCCCTTTGACTCTGCAAATCTTTAAGATCAAGGAAAGGGGGAAGGTACTCACAATTACCAAACACCAGACACCAGCTTGTTTCAAAAGCAATCAGATTGCTTTCTTTTCCTTGATCGAAAAAAAGAATAGCAACACAACATACACATGTCACAAACCAAATGGAAAACTGTGGGGTTATCAGAACATTCACGGCAGCTATGTTTACACAGGACACTGAGCTTACCTATGTAACAAAAGATCACAAGATTAATCTACCAGAAAGAGAAGTTTAACATTTTGAGTAATATAAAACAGAATAAAGACAGAGTATCAGAATTTGATGTAGTTTTAGCCTTTGGTACTTGTCAAGCGGTGACATGAAGAGAGAACTTCACTACAAAAGCAATACAAGGAGATTCCTACATCTCTAGACATTCAAAACCTGATAGCCCGTGATTAGTATTGAAGCCCTCTCTTGGTAGTTCATACTTGTTATACTTACCACACTAATTTCTTTGTATCATTACCTAATGAAACTATTATCATATTTACATGTATATCACAGAAATAGGAATAAGAAACAAACTAGAAGAGATTATAATCCATGTTCATCATCCAAATCAGAGGATTATCAGTAATAGAATATGAAACAGACTGCCGATATACATAATTTAAATTCTTCAACTCTGTTATGTGGAGAACTAACACGTCTAATAGCAGCAAACAAATTTCTAAAACTCAAAAAGTAAAACTCATCAATCTCATTAAGTTGCTTAAAATATGGATGCAAAATCAACATTTTCTCTTTTACATTAGACAGCCTTTTGTTTCATAATTTTTTTGTCAATAATCAATGGTGAAGGGGGCTAGAAGCATAATTAATTTTGAACATTAGCAAATAAAGAAATGTAAGTGAAGAAAAATCCTATATGCTAATGGCAGCTTTGGGTAACATATGGAAAGTGAACATAAAAAGATCAAACACCATTCAAAAAGAGCAGGTAGAATAACTGAGTTAAACTTATTAGCGTTTAACTACTCAGATTACAATAAAATAAGTGAATTCCCAAGACAGAAGGCCTGAGACCTACAAAATTGATGATTTTGAATAGTAGTGGTATGACACAGATACAACCAATAAAAAAAAGGTCAATAGATTCCCAGGTCCAAATAGAATTGAATTATTGTAAGACTAGATTTAAAAGGCATACTGATCTGGCTAGGCAGGAAGAAACTAATCAGCAAACTTACAAGTTTAAGTTTCTAAGATTTTTCATTAGATAATAAATGTGGCAAAATAAGAATAAGTCAGTAAAACAGCATCAGAGATTGGATAAACTCACCAATCCGATTTCTAGGCATAGAACAAAAATAAATGTGCTTAAGAGTCACCCTTCAAGTCATCAGAGTCGGAATCACTTGCATTATAACCTAACAAAAATGCATCAAACGTAGTTATATATACTAGATTCCCAACCCACCCCACACGCCCCCCCCCCCTCCCTTTTTCCCATCCAAAAAAAATTAAATGACAAAGCTATCACCAATAACAAGGAAGGATTTACCTGGTTGCTTATGACTAACTTTCCAAACTGAAGACCTAGTCCTTGATGCTTTGGTAATCCATATTCTTCCCTTCATTCCCAACAAACAAGTCAGTCTTGGAAATTAACAACCACCAAAAGTACATCCACAGACTTTAACACGTTCATTTATAATTCATATACAATTCTAGTTATATGCAACAATATCTTTAAATATGCTAATGGAAACTATACAGTTCACTCTAATAGCTATTTAGATGAATTTCCACTATTGTTTGAGTAATAGAGATTAAAAAATCACCTCGATACATTACACCAATGAGCTTAATTATTATTAAAGAAATTTGGCCTTGAACTGCATAAACATGCATGTGTATAATCACTTACCTGTATACATTGCATTTTTGGGTCTAGAGAGACTAGGCACACACATATATAATATACATGTATCAGGGTGTAAAACGGAATAGTTTTCTTTCTGCTGACTAAATTATTTCCTTTTGATCGCAAACTTGTCACCAAAAATTAGCACGCCAAGAACTCCAAGTAGGAAAAATATGAACAGACGGAATTTTCTCTGTTCAAAGGACAATTATTAATTCGAAGGTTCTTATTAGCCACAAAATAGCAACTTCTACTCATTATTAACCAATTTTCTTTTCCCAGATTCTTCAGCAACCAATCACATAATCAACCTCTCCAAGCACTCCAGAAACCAAAATCAACACGCAACAACATAACCGACCATGACATGAATCCGCAGAAAGTTCATTTCGAGCCAAGTAGGGTTAAGTTAATTGATAAGACTGAGCTGCATTCTCTGTCTGGGAGGTGGAACAACCTACCAAACAACTAAACTTTCGCACATCCAAAAAAGAAAGCTCATTCAGAAAGTTAAAACGGGATGTCAAAAAAAAAAAAAAAATCACCATTTGGGCGTCTCTAGGAACCCCATAACCACTGTAATACATCTGACCGACTAACACCTGCATGTTGATATCCCCCGCTTTAGCCTCCTTCAGCGTGTCCCTGAACCACCGCTTAACACAGTCTGCCACCACCTCCGACAGTCGCATACGACCGATGCTCTCTCTCTCCGTTTGGTTTTCCATTCGTCAACTGCTCGGAAGCAGGTTTAGTAAATTTGGTAATTTGAGGCTTCTGAGAAGTTGGGTTTACAGGGTCGCACAAGAAAAAAGATGAATCTACAAGAAATAGTTCGAGAAAATTACTGGAGCTTTTTTAGATTAAGATACAGACATAAGAAATGCGTTTCCGCCTCAAAGTTCTTACCTTTTTTGAGCTTTTCAGATGCTACTTGAGATCATAATTTGTTTAACAGGAGAGAACTTTCTATTCAGAATCAGCCAACGAGGAGAAATGAAAGGACTGGAGTTTATACTTTACGAGGAGAAATGAAAGGTCTGACTCTGATACTTTCAAACACAAGGCGGCGAAAGGTAGCGGCACTTTGTCCGGCGAGGCTGTGTTAATTTGTCTCCACTCTTTCCTTCTCAAAATTTTTGTTAGGAGGGTGTTAGTGACAAATGTCTTTAAACTTCAAAGCATTAGATAATTTTAGCTGTACCAAAAGAAAAAAAAAAGATAATATTAATTGGGAGAATATTTAATAATTTTAAATTTTAAAAATTTAATAAAAATTATTTTTATTTATTAAATATTTTATCAATCAATTCAAAAATTTTAACTAATGTTTTAAGAAAAATGCTTAATTGCACATATCTTTTCATTTATTTGTATGTTAGTTAATAAAATTTAATTATTTATTTTTATTTTATTTATCACATAAATCTTTTAGTTTTAAGATAAAATTATTCAATAAATATCATTAATCAATACCTTGATAACACAATCCAATTTATGCAAACTTCTCTGCTTTAAGCATATTGGTTAACAAAATTATTTGTCAACAAAACTTATAATTTTTATTAATTAAATACTCTATCAATTAATTGATAATATAAAAATAATTACTTTTTTTTATAAAAAAATTTCTTTTTAAGTGAGAGTAGTATGATAAAAATTAGACTTAAATACATTTTTGTTTTCCTTAATTTCATAAAAGTTTCAATTTTAATTCTCTTAGTTTAAAAATAAACAATGTTGTCCTCTTTTGTTTTTTTTAAATGATTTAATCTTATTTTTTCTATTATATTTTTATTCAAAATTTGATATCAAATTTTACAGTTGGTTGAATTAAATATTAAATTTTATTGTGAATTAATATTTTTGTGCAAATAAATAACAACTCAATTAATGAAAAGTGCAAAATTAATATTTAATAAAATAACCATTATTCTAAAGAGATTAAAAATCATTTGACCTAAAAATACTATTTTCTAACTTGGCTTAGAGCTTCAATTTTGTAATAAGCTGAACTCACATTATTACAAATTACCACAGTGCATTCAATTAAACATTGATGGTTTTTGAACGGCAGTATCAGACATAAGATATGGAACAATCGCAATAGCATTGTTTTTTAAGAATAAGGGAGTGATATGAATGATCTTTTCTTTTCCATCATGTTTTTTATCAAAGAGAATACGCATAGTGTCCTTAATTCAACATATGATGCTGAGATGCAAGCCTCTGGAGGAACATAAGAAACTCCGACGGGCAAGACCTCATGAGCTTTTGCAAAAATATTGGAGTTTGCAATATTCTCTATGCCGAGCTGCATGAAATTCTAGATGGCTTGACAATTTTGAGTTCCAACCGTCACTCTCATGCCACTCTTGGATTAGATAGCCTCGCTGCAGTAGATTTGATTAAAGATGGCGCCCCCCAACATCACCGCTATTTCGAAATTGTGAAGAGAACTAAGAGCATTATCTCGAATAATAGTGACCTTCAAATTCACTATATTTTCAGAGAGAGTAATCAGGTGGCTAACAGCTTAGCCAGAATGGGCATAATATGACATGTGCACTCCATGTTTTTCATGACCTTCCTCGCGAATGCAGACAAATGCCGATGGAAGACCTTGCTAGTTTTTCTTTAAATGTAGGCTCCAATAATTTAGGAGTGTTTTAACGTTTTGCTTTATTTCTCTTTTCCACCAAAAAAAAAAAAAAAGACATCAGATATGTATAGCTATAGCTAGAGCAAGCAACTTGATTTTAGCTGAAACTTGCTAAACATATTGGGTTTGGTCCCAAAAAAGCCTTGGGTATGGCTATTATCTTGCAACTAGTGACGGTCGTTTAACAAAAAAAAAAAAGTCATGTTTGTTGAAGCAAGGTCGACTTTAGTTTACACCAGAATAGAAACTAAGCTGCATAATGTGATAACTCACTTCTTTGAGATGTCTTAAGGGGAAAGAAATGTAAGATGAAACACTCACATCGAAAGAATTAACCCACGATAGAACTCTCCGTGGCCTTCAACGCAAGCAACACTTCATTATCATCACCAACAAGCAACAACCAATCTCAGAATAGAAAGACAAATTTAAGTCAACCTGAACAAATCAAATCCATCAGATACCTACTTCCAGATAATTTCGAAGTCAAAATCATGATTTCTTTCATTCATCACCATTTTGGCAGTTTTAGCAAACTTGTTCTAACAGTAATCATTGTAAGATACCCTATGAAGAAAGCACATACATGATAAAGACACTATGACTTGATGAAATCTCAAGTCCCCAGTTACAATTTTCAGCGTCACGTTTGGACAATCCCCCAGTTACAATTTTCAGTGTCATGTTTGGACAAGTGTTTGAATCGTGATGGATGCGGGAATGAGTTTTTTTTATTAACTAAACGTACATCATAGATGATGTCAAAGAGAGAGGGAAAATCAGGTACCATGCAATATTGTAATGCTAAGAAAAAAAACTCCTCACGACATACGGAGAGAGACGCGGAGAATAGTATTTGCCATGTCCAGCATGACAACAACCTTAGAGTTCATCTTTGAACTAAACTGCTACTTCAATTTGAAGGATTTAAAACCAGTGATAGTACAAGGTGTATCTAAGAAGTAGCCATTTCTCCGTTTGAAAGATGCAGAACTACGTCGAGCCCCCACAATATTCAAAGTAGGTAGTCTGGAGAATCTCAAATTGCCACAGAAACCCAAATTCCATGGGGCTGCAGGGCATTTTCTCGCATAATTAGTTCATGGAGGAATGTACATATCAAAATTTTAAATAGCCAAAATATGGCTTTCAGAGCACATAATAATCCGTTCCAACACAATCAGGAGGGAGTCTGAAGTCTGCAACTTTACAGCGAGGCAGACCATGGGTTTAGACTTCAGACCGCATCCAAAATTTACCAATAATCCCCGCAAGAACATGATCCATCAATGAAACAATGGAATCTGTTATTATCCCGAATTATTATCTCTCTCCCTGTAATTTTTGAAATGAGTTTTATGGCCTCATGACAATCGCCACATACGCGAAGATTTTTAACTACTCGAATCACGTCATTGGCATTTGTACTGATAAGAGCAAATGCAATAGCTAATTTCTCACTGTGCCAGCCAAGCAAGTGTTCTTTCTCTTCTTCCTCTATGTCAAAGAGAACAAACTCTGTGGTCGGATTATAACCAGCTTCTCTCAATTCCTTAGACAAATTTTGAAGCTTTTCATATATCTTCTGTGTTAAAGGATGGGATGTGTCTCCTACTAGGAATTCATGAACAACCCCATAAACTTCAACCCAACTACACCCAGGTACTTTTTGCATGCCTTTCTCATTCATAGTTGATCTAATTTTTTCTGCTTCATCCCACCTACGACTTGCTGAGTATATATTTGATAAGAGAACATAATTTCCTGAATTCCAAGGTTCTAAGTCAATGAGCTGCTTCAGCACATGTTCTGCCAACTGGGTATCCCTATGTAACCTACATCCTCCCAACAATGCCCCCCAAACAATAGCATTAGCTTTCATTGGCATACTCTTTATCAACTTGTGTGCTTCTACTAGTAAACCTGCACGGGCTAGGAGATCAATCATGCAACCATAATGCTCGATGGTAGGAGTTAAAAAATAAGCATGGCTCATGCCATTAAAATATTGACGACCATCTTCGACCAGACCGGCATGAGTACACCCACAAAGTAGTCCAACAAAAGTGTTCCCATCAGGTTGGATTCCATTTTTTTCCATTTCGCCAAATACACCAAATGCAGCTCTTACATGCCCGTTCATACCTAGTCCCGAAATAACAGCATTATAGACCACATGGTCTTTTTCCTTCATCATTTTAAAAATCTCCCATGCTTGCAACATGCTTCCACATTTTGCATACATGTCAATCAAGGCGGTACCTAAGACAGGATTAGAGAGAAACTCATTAGCATCTAACAAACCCTTGGCCCAATTTCCAAAGGCTAGTGCTCCTAACCTTGCACAAGCTGAAAGGACTCCTACCATTGCATAGCAATCAGGTTTTAGATTTTCACTCTGCATTTGGAAGAACATGTCAAGTGCTCCTTTAGGAAGCCCATTTGATGCATAACCCTGAATCATGGCACTCCAACAAACAATATCCTTTTCATGAATCCCATCAAAGACACTACGTGCTTTTTCCATGCTTCCACATTTTGTGTACATATCAACCAAAGAAGTGGCCACAAACACATTCCTCTGCATGCCATTTTCTGTTATATATCTATCTATCCACTCCCCGCTGTTTAAATCCCCCAACTGAGTACAAGCAGACAAAACGCGAACAAGAGTAAAACTATCGGGCCTCAAACCCATTTCCAATAACCCTCGAAATAAGTTAATAGCTTCTTCAAAATGGCCAGACCCAATATACCCACAAATGATGGCGGTCCAAGAAACAACATTCTTATCAGGAATATCATCAAACACCTTTCGGGCATCCGGAAGGTACCCGCATTTCGCATACAGACAAACGAGACTAGTCTTAACAAAAACGTCATAATCAAAACCTGTCTTCACTACAAGGGAATGCAGCTTGAGGCCCAGATGAAAATCTGAGAGCCTAGCACACGCCTTCAATACAAAAGGGAAAGTGAAGTTATCAGGTATAATCCCAGCTTTCTGCATTGAACCATAGAGTTCAATAGCATCAAAGAAAGACTCGTTGGAGACCATCCCACGAATCACAGTATTCCAGAGATAGATATTAGGCTGCTGGATTTGCTGGAAAACAAGTTTGGTATATTCTATGTTTCCAAAATCCAAGCTACAACGCAAGATCATGTTAAGAAGATAATTATCTTGGTTTAGGCCAAGGCGGAGAATTCGGGCATGGACGTGGTTGAGGTATCTGAAGGAGTTGAAGCCTTGAGAAAGGCGTCGCTTGAGCTCCAATGCCATGGAAAATGTAGGAGAAGCAGGGTTGCTGATGAAGCTCATGGACAGAAACCCGCTTGAGTCCGACAGAGAGAGACATGAAGAACTGCGAATGCAGATGCCAATGATCGTTTATAGACGGCGCGTCGAGTTCATAGCTAGAAATGGAAAAATGATACAGAATATCTTCTACGTAATTAATAACTAACGAGCCGAGCGTACTCAAATAACGAGAAAAGCAAGTTGTGCTTTCCATAAGGAAAATCTTCGTTTGGTAATTTTTCAAATTAAAAAAAATTACATATGCAGTTTACTTAAAATTAATGTTTGGTAAATTCTTAATTTAATAACTACAATTAATTTCATCATTTCATAACGAAGATAATGATAAAAATTTCATAAGATTTCACTAATTTTATTGTTGATTTCATCATTTCATGCATAGTTAACAGACGTTCCCCTCTTTTAAAAACTTCCTAAATCATTTATTAATTATTCACAAATTTCCTCGTTACAAAAAGAATAATGCATATTTTCAAAATCTCAAGTTTTAAAATTGATGCAACTGGCAATATTTTCTATGGCATGGCACTCTTCTTTTTCGTGTTGATTACCAAAAAGACTATCGAAGGACAACCAATTTCTTTTTTATATAAAAATTATTATAGAAAACTCAACTTTTTATAATGTCAAGTTATTTATCATTATTTCTTTGAAATCTATGAATCTTGAATTTTAACTCAACATCTTAAAAGATTGTACTCTTCCATAATGAGATGCATCAAGAACTAACTAAATAAATTAAACATTATGAAGGCGACGTTGCCATAATAATAATCAAGCTCATAATCAGACTTTTGTGAAACATGGAATCCACCAAAATCGTAATTCAAACTTTATCTTCAGCGTCCAAGTTTACAATGAGAGTAATCTGTGAGCATACGCACAAATGGAACTGTACATTGAAATGATTTTACTATATATATATATATATATATATATATATATATATATATATATATTACAGTACCGGAGGCGGTCACATGAGCTACATGATAAATGAGGCAAAAAACACCACATTACAGCATTACACGATAAATGAGACTAAAAAATTATGCTACCCACAACACAAATATACATGTGCTTACATGGAAAAAATATATGTTGGTAGATTGGTGCAACGCTTGCACGCCGAACCTTGGTCTGTTTACATTTTGGTGAAGTCATTTTTCATATTTCAACTGCAGAAAGAAGATCGGGATCTATGCAAAACTGCAAGCTTATCCTAATGTTCATGCATTTGTGTCAAGAGGAGAGCCCACTTATCATATTTGAACATAGAGCAGGATAAAGAATCTAGTATATCAGGGACCTTTCCTATTTATTATTATGGGGAGGAGGACCTTTGCACCTTATCAAGGCAGCCATGGTAGCAAGACATCTATCAGATGAGAACTCTATTTTCATAGTAAATTCAAGAATCATTCCAGCTATCCTCATCCTCATCATCATCACTTCCAGCGAAAGCCTATTTCAATAATCATTGTGTAAGTAGTAAAGTGGTAGAGATGGCAAGAGAAAAACAAAAAGGAGCAGACACCTATAGCAATAAAGTAGACAGAGATAGAGTGAGAGACCTGGCGAATTGCATTTGCTTTCTCCAAAATGGCAGCAACCTTCAAGTTTGTTTTTGGACCCTGAATGCTGGGTCGGGTTGCCACAGCAGGCTTCAAGTTGAAGGACTGAGGGAACCAGAAAGTCATTAAGTACAAGCTTGATTTTAAAATATGTGTAAAAACAGCATCAATGGGGACAAAAATTACTAGCTCTAACCTTTGTTCTTATCTGCTCCAAAAGAGAATCTCTTTCATCTATCTTGGGAGCTGTATCAGGCCTAACCCTTTGAGTAACCTTTCTCATCTGCGGTGGCTCAAAGGCAACGTGTTATGCAAGAATCAAGACACTCATAATATTCATTCTAAAAGACCTAAGAACCATCATTACCTTGCTTTTATCATGAGCAGCAACAGCATCAATTAGAGGATTCCTTGGGCGAGGAAGCTTATTCTTTGGTATTCCATTTGTCTTTTCAGCCTCAAACTCTGATGCTTGAGCAGATATATCCAATGATGATGCTGTTTCATCCTCCCAAGGTGTCAAACTATGATTGGGCTGCACAGTTTCCATGGTTGGCGGTGGCATGGGTATGACAGAAGGATCTTCTCGTTCCCCTTCTAGATTGCTCAAGGAATGCTGAAGTGCTTTATCTTCTAAACTGGTCTCCGCCATTTGTTGACTTGGAGGATGCGTCAGTTTTTCTTGTGGATTGAGAGGATCAGCGGGTGGCATTGGTGGGCATGAGTTTGAATTTGGTACCATTTCTCCCTCTGAAGTAACAATGTAACCATGTGAAGGCCTGCCAGTAGACACCATAGGTAATGTAAAGAATGGGTTCTGAATTTGGCTTCTCTCCAGAACTAGGTAATTATATTGACCATTTGCTTCAGTAACCATGAAAGGAAATTGCAATGGAACAGCAACAGGATGACCTGAAACACCCACTGAAAATCCAGGCGAATATTGGATCTTGTCACCTTCCACGGCCATGACTGGCAAAAATGGGTTCTGATACTGTAAGGTTTCTCTCTCCGAAGTCAGTAAACCAAATTGACCTTTCTCATCAGTTTTGATCGCCTGTATTGGTTGGAATGAGGCCTGACTAACTTCAATTACTTCTGTCTGTAGAGTATGGGAAGCATGTTGAAACTTGCCCCTTCTCCATTGCATAGGTGGTAGAGGTGGCATCGGTGGCATCTCCCCAAGATTAATTTCAGATGCCACGGGAAAGGGATCAGGAAGAGGAGGTTCCAATGAATCCACAACATGTTGTCTAGCATTAATCTCATCGCCAGCTGACTGTGATAAGGACTCAGATGATGATGGTTGATCTAGATGCATCTCAGCAGCAGATTCAGGAGCAGCACAAGAGCTTCTTTCTTCCTCCAACTGATTTGATAGATGCGTATATTCAGATTGAAGTTTCTCTGTGGCAGAATTTTCTTCAACTCTGAGAAGAAAATCAGTATCCTGTTGACCAGCTTGTGATTCTAAGAACTGCTCTGAAGAAGTTTCAGGCCCCAGCTGTTTATAGGGAGACAAAGACAAAGAATTATTCAGGATAAATTCTGATTCCCGAGTGCCCAGGTCCGAAAACTCAGGAACCATTGTCACATCACTGGCAGAAGAAATGCATTGGCTTTGTACCTTAAGAGACGAATCTAGAATACTATTAGATGTTTCTGGATCAGAAAGATCATAAGATACTGCTCCGTTCGGGCTTAACCCTAGATTAGCAGAAGCAACGTCTGGTTGATCCACTACGTTCTGCACCTCTAATTCTGTCAAAGATTGTCTAGCAACTACCTCATTCACTTCCATCTCTTCTGCATGAGGATCTCTAAAACTAGAAAGAGATTCCTCCAAATTTGCAGGATTACTCATTGAAGAAGATATGATATTGGAAGGAATTATATCTGAAGACAGTTCCAGTTGATCCTTCCCTCTCTCGGCATTACAGTCTCTGAAAATTTCATTTGATTCAGCCTCATTGGGTTCCATTTCTGACTGACAAGAATCTGAAGAACCAGGTAAAGGTTCCAGTAAATTGGCAAGATTCCTTGATGAAGAAGAAATCAGATCTGAAGCTGGACAAGCAACAACACTTGCACAAATTTCAGCACTATCAACAGGGGTAGCAGATGCAGCTTGACCTTCTGATTGAACTTTTTCAGTGAAAACATCATTTACATTGACAAGATTCCCCTGCCCTACAGAACCAGGAGAAGATGGATGTTTAAGATGATCATCATCTTCAACTGCATCCACGCTAAAGGATGATCCACTTTTTTCATCACCATGCTGCATCACCGATTTCCCTTCAAAGTTTGATAGCTGATCAGGATACAAAACTTCAACTCCTGCTGATTCGGGTTCATCTTTTGGAGTGTCATGAATAAAACAAAAGTATTGCTCCCTTGCCAGGCTACATGCTGGTGGAGTCTCCACCGCAGAAGATTGATCTTGTGTATTAAGTTTGCCAGCTATATTACAATCCTCAGCTTTTGAGTCCATGACCTCTAGGCTATCAAGTGGCGCTGTAGTACCAGAATATGAGCCCACTTCTTCCATAAATGGCCAAATCGTATGCTCTCCTCTTGAACTAACCTCTCCATTAACCAAGATTTCAGCACAGTTTTCATTTGAAAGTCCATCCTGCAACACTTTAATCCCAGAATGACCACTGCATTCATCTTCAGGAGCTAAATTTAATTCATTTGAAATTTGTAATGAAGCATCAGAATGGACATGTGGATCACTGTCATCCAAATTGCTCGAGGTATATTCTTCAGAAGAAACCACAGGGCAAGCATCAACCTTTGTTACAGAGAGAGAATCAGGCACCGCAGCTATAGACTCAACATGATAATTCCTTTCTTCATCATCTGCCAAACTTGAATGAAGTTCAACAGGCTCCAATGGTGTTTCCACCAAATGTGTCCCTGTAGATACAATCACTGTTGCTAATTCTAAATCATTTGAAATTTGTAATGAAGCATCAGAATGACCATAAGGATCATCATCATCCAAGTTGTTCAAAGGATGTTCTTTAGAAGCAACAGCAAGGCAAGCTTCGTCCTTCATTACAGAGAGAGTATCAGGAACCGCAGCAACAGAATCAACATGACACTTCCTTTCCCCATCATCTGCTAAAATTGAATGGAGAACAGCAGGGTCAGATGGTGTTTCAGCCAATTGAGTCCCTGTAGGTACCACCACCGGTGCTAATTCCAAATCATTTGAAATTTGTAATGAAGCATCAGACAGGGCAGAAGGCTCACCATCATCCAAGTTGTTCAAAGGATATATATCAGAAGAAATCACAGGGAAAGCACCATCCTTCACAGTGGAGAGAGAATCAGGCACTGCAGCTGTAGGTTCAAAAAGACACTTCCTGTGTTCATCATCTTCTAAGCTTGAATGAAGTTCAACTCTATCAGATGTTGTTTCAACTAATTGAGCCCCTGCAGGTTGGATCATCAATGAGTTAGCTCCAATATCTGAACACAAAATTATATGTCCTGAACTTATGAAAGATGAACTGGCGGATGCTATTCTGGAATCAGAAATCTCTTCTTCCTGAAACTGCGTGTCATCATGCATGACTGACTTGTTACAAATTGGCTTTGGCGATTCAACAATTTGGGGAAGATGGTTGGATGGTGCATCTTCGATCTCAAATTCACAATATTTAGGAGATGGGAGTAATATAGGTTCTGATTTTATATTTTCAATCATAGTGCCTGAAGAGTCAGAGTGAGAGAAGTAGGATCTATCTTTCTTGATAACATTATTGTCTTCTGACATAGATGAGTTTCCAACAGATTGAGAATCCGAAAACTGAGGCTGCAGTTCCATATGTTCTTCATTTGTCTCTCTTTTCAATGTAATGTTCTCATCCAATGTAGGGGAGGTTCCAGTTGATTGAGAATCTGAAAACCGACCTTGGAGTTCAATATGTTCATCACTTCTATCTTGTTTGAATGAACTAATTTCATCTGATGTTGAGGAATCTCCAGATGATTGAGAATACGAAAGTTGAGCTTGTAGTTGATGTTCTTCTTTGCCATCAGGATCAGTTAACCTATGAATCTTAGGTCTACACTCATTGTCTGTTTCCAATTCTGATTCCATAGTAGTTAAAGCATCCAAGTAATTGTCAACTTCACTAGTGACATCATCAGACTGGTAACCATCTAAGCTGGCTTCTAATTTCTTTTGTCCATCAACTGCTAATTCTGTTTCAGCAGGCGCCTTCATATCATTACAAGACATTTCATCTGTCACACTAGCAGGCATTTGTTTTTGCACCTTCACAAGAGCTCCGTACGTCTCCCTTTCCATTTCTGAGGATGGTTTTAGATCTGATTCCTGTTCATTAGGAGATGAACATGTGCTTTCATTCCCCGATGACCCTTTCACTGGACTAACTGTACTAATTTCAAGTATTTTAATCCCAGTTTCACTAGTATCTTCTGACACTGATTTCACAGGCAGTGGAATGATTGAATTTTCACAAACCATTTTATAATCCGGTGAAGGAGATTCCAGAAATTTCCCCATGTAACTTTTCCCAGTTTTTGCATCAACTGCAGATCCATTTAATTGTCTTTTCTTCAACTTCACAAGACGTGCTGGATTACTACAGGCATTCTCAACACGCTCCTCAAGAAACAATTGATGCAGTCTGCCAAAATAGAAATCAAATTGAGTCACCACTCAACCATTTAAAGATCATTTTGCATTTAAAAGACCAGAATAATAAATTAGTAGACAAATATAAAATTATTGGAGCTCACTTTGCATGTGTTGGTAAAAATTCAGGGGTTTCACCATTCCTCAATCGTGCTGCTTTCTTCTGCTTGGAAAAAGAAAAATAAAAGATAATTATATATTCAAAATTCTAAATATTCAATATTCCATTGTATACTGGAAATAAAATAAATAATCATATCTTCAAAATTGTAAATGTTCAATATTCCATTGCATAAAATTGGTGTCAATGCAAATTACAAGGTATAGAAACCCTTGCATGAACAAGAAATAGCGAAAAAGCAGTGCCAAAATCTTGTCTGCTCATCTCACATACACTTATATGTGCATGCATTAAAAACACTTTAATGAGCTTGGAGCACATCGTTCACACTATTTCATTATGAATCTATGATTAGAAAAGGTGCAGCAAGAACCCAATCACTACCATGGTACAACATCAATTACGTTAAGAAAAATCATAGGTACAACTACTGTCTAAAGCAATTTTCATGAAAAGATGTCATTGAAAGGTAATGGGCATTGACTAAAGAAAAAAAAGGTAGCATTGGAAGTGTAGTACCTTCACTTTACGAATCCTCTTTTCCCTATGAATTTCTACAGCTTCAGTTCCAGAGGAAGCAGACTCCAATTTAAAGAATGATGGATCAGTATAACGCTTCAAGCATGCCCCAGCTCCAGCCACATCAAATCTTTTAGAAGCCAAAAGCCATAAAAAAATAAAGTTTCAAATACTTATATAACATAGTCATTTTTTATTTATGTTAAAATTGTTTCTATCTGAATCAGATCACCATACTTGTCCAGAAGGAACAATCTCGGGGGACCACGGCATTCTTCATATGAATCCATTACAAACCGAGGTAAGTCTTCACGAGTAATAAGATTCTGTTCAGACCGAAGATTAGGATGCCAATCAATCCCTGCAATCCAATAACCAAGTGTGTTAAAAATTTGCCAATGGGGCAATTAGCACCTAAAGGATACAACTGAAAAAATTTCAGCAGTTCACAAAATTAACATTATTCATATCATTATGATAAACACAAATCATAAACAATGAGAATCTGTAATGATTAGTGATTCATCTAACCTCCATTGGAGAAGAATGACAAGTGATGAGTTTGGGACAAAAAAGCCTTTTCAAGTGAAGGAACTTCAGCCTCAAGCTGTTGAACACGAGCCATAAGACCATGGCCTCTTGCAGAAGTCGCCATCACTTCTTCATGCAAGCCGTGGAAGATCTCAGCTGCAAACCTAACCACCATAAATAGTTAAGTGCAGAGAACTTAGCAGCAGCTGGCTGGCAAATTATGGATAAAAGATCCCTAAGCCATAACGCTCCCTCTAAACCCTCCAAAGTAAGTTATAAAATGGTCTAATGGCATTGCAATCGCTCCTGTGTGTATGGTTTCCTTTTCTAGTTACTTTATTCTGATAAATAAACAATAAACAGTAATGTCATTCAGAAAAATGCTTCTAGAATAAGAAGAGCTCTTGAGATGCACTTACTACTTGAAAACTCAATCTCAGTATTTCATTAGATCAATCTAGCTTGAATCTGCACTATATATTTAGGACTTAGGACCTTATTTAACAGGCCAAGCTCAAATATCCCTGCTACCCAGGGGTAAAGGGTTCCCAGCTTCAGTGATTATAAAGTAATTGTAAATGCATAAATGTCAAAGAAGGTAGTGCTATTCACAAAACATTACACAAACACATATTTTGCCAATAGTCAAATTATATTCTAAGAAAAAATACTTGGCTGTTCCAATTAACCATGTTCGGCTAAATTTTACCAAGAGCTTCATTGATTCAAGAATTTTAGTCTTAGCCTATCCGATCAAATTCAGGGGAATCCAGTCTAGTAGATTAACTAGTATATAAACTTTTATGTCCATAAACAGTGATCCAGCATCTCCTCAACACCAAAATTTGGATTTTGGACCGACCTGTGTACTAGAATAGCCATGTTCATTCCTTTAAAAAAAAAAATCTATATACAAAAATAAAAAGATTCGACAACTGATGAAGAATTAAGGGACACAAGATTGTAGTAGGGAGACAATTGTAAAGAACAGGGCGAATAATATTCAAAGAGTAATCTAGTGAAACAAATAATCATAGTATAGCGGAAGCCCAATCTATCAACGTAAAACAAGCACCAAATAAGAAAGCCATTTTTCTCCAATTCCGAACTCAACCGAACTGGTTCATCGATCTACCACCAAACAAAGTAAGAGTCCGAGCCCAAAAACAAGCACATAAACAAATTCTTGCTGAATTAAAGCTCACTCCTGTAAGTCAAATAACCGTAAGTAAAAGCACACAGGCAGTATTAAATTAGATGTTGTCCAAACCAACATCCATTCAACTAAGTGTAATCTCAGAAAGTGCAAGAGCAACCACTTCAATTCCACAGCTGAAGCACGGTCAAAATCATGAAATGCGGGAAGTTAAAGAGAGAGAGAGAACTCACTGAGCAAGGTCGCCGAGCTGGCGCAAAACGCCGACAAGACCAGCCATGGCGACGCCTTCCAAGAGAGCTTCTGGATCATCTTTATCGGCAGCTCGGTACAGCTCCGGATCCGCCAGGCTGTACTCATTCCTTATCTGGTACCTCGCCAGCGGCATTCTTCCAATTCAGCAATTAAAAACCCTAATTTCCCCAATTACTTGGCTCCGTTCTTCAATTCTCCGGCGACTCTGCTTCTTCGCTCCACCATGGGAGAGAGAGATTTTGGGGTTCGGAAGAAATGAATGGAAGAGGATGGTGCTTGTGAGAGAGTGAAGCAGTGAATATTTATTATTTAAGGGGGTTGTAATCAATTTTAGAGAAATTTAAATTTAAAGGAACAATAAAATTTAATTTAAAATATCAATAAAGTGGATATTTTTATTTTTATTTTTATTTTTTTGGTGGGCGCGCAATGTGGCGCTTAGGGTGGTATTGGATCGTGTTCATACTTCATATGTAATGTGAGAGTTTTGTATAACCGCAAGACAGAGACGATATGAATGAAGCGGTGGTTCTCTGGATACCGAGCCCACGAGTATTTATTACTGTTATACTTATAATGAGTTTCTTTTTTTTTTTTTAATTTAAGTAAGATATTAAAATTATAACTAAAGATTGAGTTTAGTGTAAGAATTAATATTTTTTAATGTGATAAATTAATATTTAAATTTTTATTAAAAGAAATTTTAATATTAAATATATGATAATTTTTAAATAGAATTATTTTTTATATGTGTAAAAAATTAAAAAATTAAAAAATATATTTAAATTATATTTTTATTTTATTTTTTTGTTTTAAAAATTTATACTCCTTACCCTTAGATTAAAAAGTTTAAAATTTCACTCATTTTTATTAAAATATCTTTAATAATATTATTATATTTTTTAAAATTATGATTTATTTTAATTAAAAATATAAAATTATTTTATTTTAAATTTTAAAGAGTAATTTTTATACTGTTCAAATAAATATTTAATTCTATAAATAATAAATATGAAGATTTTTTTGTTAAAATAGATAAAATAATAAATTTTTATCTTTCAATAAATAGAAATGTAATTTTTTTAAAATAAAGAGAATTGAGAGTATAATTTATTCTTTTTATTATTATTATTATTATTATTATTATTATTATATGTATATATATATATATAACATAAAGTGAAAATTAAAATTTGAAATCTTTGTTTAATTATTGTTTTATTTTTTTGTTTGGATAAAAGGTTAATTATTGTTTTCATTAAAACAAATTGGGCTATTTTTTTCTAAACGCAGAGAGCAAACAATTTTTAGAGCCACCGAACACGTTTTACACACTATGATTATGAAGTTCCTAAACAACATATCTTAAGTAACAACTTAGCAGAAAGCAAGCTCTTTAAAGTTTAAATGCAATATAATAAATATTATATTCAACCAAAATTAGTTGTACAAGTCAACTGAACGAAATCTTAAAATTAAATAAAGCTTTATGAAAACTAATTATTCATGTTAATAATATAATGCATGTGTGTGGAGTGGATACATACATTCATTCCCAGCTAAATAAGAGAGATATTGATGCTTCAATCACATGCGTTCTCGAGGAAAACAACTATATAGTTATCTTAAAATATTGATTTATTTTTTCAATAACTATATATATATATATATATATATATCAAAATTCATTTTGTCTGTGGTACAAAAGGTTATTATATAAATTCCTAAACATAAAAGAAACAAATTTTCAATAAAAAAGATAGCAACTTTACCACTCAATCACCATAAAAATAAAATTAATATACAAACAAATAAAAATTTAAAATTTCCCTTCTTAATTAATGTTTACAATGAATATCGGCATATTGCATGCTCATATACATGCATGCATGAATTCACAATAATTAGTAAACGAAAATGAGAAAAATAAATGAAGTTAAGGTGATTAGTTAACCAAAGGAAATTACAATTTTATCTAGGGTCCTAAATATGTTTTTTAAATTTTGATAAATATAATCTATACCAATATTTAAATATCTGTTGAAAGATATATTTGTATTTAATATTTGACATTATTTTAAATAAGATTATCTCTAGTAGGAGAGTATTTGTAAAAAATAAAAAAAAAAGATAAAGCATTTCACATTTTAATTTAATTCTTAAAATATTATATAAAATATTTTTTAAAAGGTTTGAAAGAATTAAATGGTTTTTTTAAAGGACTAGTCTATGTAGAGTTTAATCTTTTTAGCAAATTAATATATTTATATTTAAATTTTTTTAAAATATTATATAAAATATTTTTATCATACATATAAAATATAAATTATTGAAAATTTTGACTTGACTAAAACATCTTTAAATTTTTTTATATTGAGTGAGAGAGAAATATAGAGACAAAAAAAAGGATCAACTTCTATAAATTATAATTTATTTTTTTATAATAAAAAATTATTACAAAAACTAGGATCCATCCCAAAAAAATTCAATGTCTATCCTTTTTGAAATTGACTGTGTACCATGAAAAGGGAAAGGGACAATATGGGGACTTGCGGGCTCAGCAGATTTATTGTGACTCTCTTAATTGTCCCAATCATCACCATCTCATGGTCCCCACTTCTCAAATAATATATCAATTATCATTCTCAACATACAAAAAAAAAATTATTTTCTAATTTGTTTATACTTTTTAAAATAAAAAAATTATTTATAATTTATTTATGTTAAGAAAACATTTTAAAGCATTAAAAAATAGCATGTACTATAATAAAATTCAATTCAATTCATTAAAGAGAATAGTAAAATACGTTATCAAATTGAATTCAGTTATGTTAAAAAAATATATATTAGACTAAGTTTATTTATACACATCTTTTTTCTAATGAAACGACTTTTATAAGAATATAAGGTGAGAAGTGGTTTAAATTTCGGCGCCCCTGTGGGCTCCACGCGGACAGAAATCGAATGAGAAATTGAGAATCCCATCAAGAAATTTTTATTTAAAAAAAACTTTTTTATTTATTACGAAATAAAATTCCTGATTGCCACTAGCTAACATAGACACAAGAAAAAACAAACAATAAAATCAATCGATGAAAAAGATTGGATCTAGTTTGTGAGAGAAGTAAGGCCAATAAGGTGCTCTAGATTGAAAAAGTAATTCAAATTTGGAGATGAAGAAAGATTTATAATGAGTTCTTTTTTTATAGTTTTTAAAATTTTAATATTGAATAAACATCAATGTGAAAAATTTAGAATTAAGTAACATTTTATTAGAGTACTAATTTTATAAATTTAAGATGGTATAAATTAAAAATAATATTAATTTTTTTTTTTAAAAAAATATTTTTATTAAAAATAATTTTATTTAAAGTAATATCACTAAATATAAATACTTCTCTCAATAAAAATTTAAATTTAAATTTATTATATTATATCAAATTAGTTCAACTTTCGTCGGTAACAGAGGGAGAAGTCTTGAATTATAAAATTAATTTCAATGACAGGCGACGGTTTGGGAATCGTAGCTGGAAGCAGAATCCGATGAGGAAGAAGTTTCGTAGTGTTTGATGGAGTTTTCTTTTGGAATGCCTTTAAAGATTCTTCAATTCTAACCGAACTTTCTGTAATTGCAAAGAAAGAACGACCAAACGGTTCTGTTTCAGTTATATGGTAGCCTGGTAGGTGTTGTGAAGCTGCATATAATTGCTTTAGTTATTTCTACCAAATTATTCAAAGCATAAAGCATACCTTTTTTTTTTTTGTGTGTGTCTCTTTAAAATACCATCCTTTTCAATTTCCACTCTTAAACGACTTTTTCCTCTTGCTTTTCTTTTGTTTTCGAATATTCCAATTGCTGGTTTCCACTTTTATTCATTTCTTTTTAAAACTTCTGAAAAAAAAATCTACAATTTTTAATTAAAATATATAATTTAATATAATTATGACAAAGAATTTGATTAAATTAATGCTTAATATATAGTTAATATATACTTGGTGTTTGTTCGAGAAAAAAACTAGTTGGTTTTCAAAGTCCTTTTGTAGCTTTAACTTTAAGCATTTATTTAATATTACGGACAATTGTGTAAACTTTGTTCACAAGTTGAGAACATATATAAAAAAATGGATAATTATTTCTGGAATAAATTATTTCTAGAAGGCATTAAATAGTATTTGGATAGTTATTTAATATCCAAAAGGGGCTATACAAGTTATAATATGGACATAGAGTGACAATTGAGCGAAGACTCGAAAGTAAAGAAGATTTATTAGTTCCTTCGATGTAAAGCGCAAGTGTGCTTTTCTTCGGTTCTAGATATATTTAATCAAACTTATCCATTTTCTTTTAAATTTAATCTTATTTTTAAACAAAAAATTAGAATGAATTGTATTAGCATCTCTTAAAATTTAATTAAATTAACACTTAATATTATTTCTGTTTCAAAAATTACAATTGACTCCTCTAATATTTGAATATATATTATAGAAATCTCTCTTCTAATTTACTTCTATAAAAAAATAATTTTTATTATTAATAAGAGAGTAAAAGTAGTTGAGTCATTTTATACATAGACAAATATAGGATGAAAAAATTAAATTAATTAAAGAAATAAATAAACTGAAAATTGGATGTAATTTTTTAAAAAAGTATATAATTTATATATACTTTAAAAATTAATATAATTTACTTTTTTGAAGAAAAAAATAACTCTTTTTCTGTAACCTTTTGGAATACTCTAACAAATTATTAAGCCTTCAATGATAAGTCAAGAGGAGACTTAATCACGGGAGAAAATAAATTTTGTCTCACTTGTACAAAATAAACACGGAAAAGCAGAGGAATCAAGAAAAATATTGCTAGGACGGGCCCACTCCCACAAATTAGGCTTTAGAATTTGGATACTTTGCTACTTTTTGCATCAAAATATTTGTAATACATTATTATGTATTTTACTATACATATATATATATATATATGTTAGATATGGGTCCATATGATATAATTAAATATATTAATGGGCAAGTACCAAGAAGCTAATGCCATTGTGTTAACCTAACAATTTTTTTTGTTGAAATATCTAATATTTAAAAATTTATTAGATTCAAATTAATTTAACTCAAGTTAAAAAAAATCTTGTAAAAAAATTTGAGTTTTTTAATAAAATTTTTTTTTATACAAACTCAAATTTAAGATATTATTTTAAAAAAATAAAATATCTACTATTCCAATCAATTATTTCTCCGTAACCTAATGGAGCTTTAGTGATATACATATACAATAATGTTTAAAAGTATTGTGGGTTACTTGTTATATATATTTATAATGATATAAATTATCTCAACAATAATTGGTTTAATTAGTAGGATCAATATTGCTTCATCAAAATATTTTGAATTTGATTTTTGTTGATGATTCCATGTTAACAAAAACTCATCAAATCATCAAATTTTGGCTTTAAAATAATTTTAGTTCATTTAGCACTATTGTAAAAATTTTAATTTTGTCCTCTTTTATTTTACAAGTAAATATGCAATTAAGTTTTTTTGTCCTAGTTCTATCTATGTATTAGAGAATAATAATGATGTTTTCTGTTAGCTTGTCTACATAAACAGAATTTTCTGGATTGTTTAGATAACCATGAACGATTGAGATCACTCTGAAATTTAGCTCAAATTTGAAAGAAAAAAAAGAAGAAGAAAATTGATAACATCATGTATACCAAACATAATCTTACTAGATTTACATATGCCGTTTAACTAAGGTATCAACATTTTCCATTATCACACATGTTAAAATTAATTGAAGGAAATAACATTGACTCAACTAAAATTAAAAGAGCGTTGATTTGATGAACTCAAATTCATAAAAGTCATATATAAACTTATTATGTGTTAAGAATCTAATGAAAAAATTAAAAAAAAAACATATGCATGCAGTTAAAATTCGTAATTATAAAAAATTTAATTCTATTTAATTCTATTCATTTAATTGTTAACATAATTCATATGAAATTCAACGAACTCAAGTCTATAAAAAAATGTTCAAATTAAAATTAAGTATTTAGAATATTAAAAAGATTATAAATTTAAGCTTTAAGTTTTTTATTATTTTAAAAAAAAAGAATGTAAGCTTGGCTTTGAAGTTATGGAAAGCTTTTTAGGAGTAGTAACAAACTATGGAGTATGGTAGGCAACGTGTTTAAACTGTTGTCTTTTTTTTTTTTTTTCTGGTGAAGCTAAGTGTACCGTTATATGTAAGTTTGTAATTGATAGTTAATTTAATTAGTGGAATTAGTTATGGTTCCCATTTTCTTATTTTTCTACCATTTTTGTGTCCCACATATCTTGGTTTGGTGGCCTTCCCCTTCGGTCTTATTACCTGCCCATTACTTCTTTCTGGGATTTTTGGACCCACTAATTCAACTACTTCAACTCTCTCTCGTGTTTTATAGCTAGGAATCATCATCATCAACTCTTATTGACTTATATATATTACATAGATTTTAAATGTATTTCTTCAATTGGTTTATTATGCCGTCTGTGATCATGTACGGCACAACATTGTTAGTTGAGCTTTCATTTTAGTATTATCCGCACCACAAAACACAAAAGTCTTATTAATATTATCTTTGAATTTTTAAAATTATTGATTAGATTCTAAAACAAGTAATGTGTTCATATAAATTATCTATAGGTTCGTTATTAATAATTTTAAATTTGGTCAAAAATTGAGATTTAGATTATTCAGATTGTAGAGGATTAATAAAATAAGAGGGATACTTTAAGTCATAAGAGAGTCAACAAATTTATTATAAACTTTAATATTTAAATCAGTATGAGATAGAAAATTGAGAGAATAGATTAATAAATGTATATGAAGCATAAATTAGAGTTTTTATATAGTAGATATCCTCTTGGTTATGATGTAAGACCAAAGTTCTTTTTCTTGGTTAAATGTAGCATGCCAGATCATTGGGCTCCATTAGCCAAAGATAAGATTACTAGTTATATATTAATAATTTAATAAATTATTAAAAATAATATACATGTAGTTAAAATTAATAATTAATATAAATTATTAAACTATTTTTTAAAATTATATTAGTTTTATTTTTTTCACTAAAGTATTTACACATTGGCAAGTTTGTTTATAATTTCATAAACTCAAAATTTGTGAAAAATATTTCTCTTCAATGTGGATTGAGAGACTATTATATTAAAAAGTGTAATTTAAAAATGTCCATTTTAACATATGAGCAATATTAGAAAAATGACCTATTTTTCTAAAATATGAAATTTAAGAAATTAATTATCAATAAAAAAAAACTACTTGTAAGTGCTTTAAAGCTCAAAACATGTTTTTTTTTTTTGGGGAATATGTCTAATCACATTTCCCATTAGATTTTACCGTTAACCTGTATTTTTTGTTGTTCTTCTTTATTCAAGCAGAGTTGTTGGATTTCCTTTTCCAGCACTAATTAATAATTAGCTGAAAAACACTAATTAATATTATCAAAGTTCATGAATAATATTCAAAATGGAAAATATGTCAACAGAAATGTGAGATGTGTCACTAAACTAAGCATTGAAAAGTACTGTAAAAGTTGTGTTAACTAAATAAAACATTGTTGTCCTAATGTGCAGACCCCATTTAGGTGTATATCATTAGAATATATAATTAATTAATGCATTTTGGGGTGATTATAGGCTTGTGGTGTTTATGTGAAAGCTGCTTAATTAGCTTAAACATGAATGAGGGGGAAACTACTTTTTGAAGGTCACATTCAATCATAATTGAATGTGAAATTGACCCCAAAAAGAGTTGTTTAAATTTGAACCAAGAAAACCAAGTGTTAACTAATGAACGTGATTGAAGTTATAGACAATAAAACCTTGGTTTAACTTATTATATTAATCCAAAAAATTTGTGGTTATCTATAATAAATAGATAAATATTGTGAATTATTAATATTGGTCATAAAACATGAAAAGGTGACTACTCAATTCATTATTCTCACGCATTGTTTTCACTCTCCAATATAGTTTCTTGAACATGAAAAAAGTTCTATTAATCAATAATCATTAAAAAATGGAAACTATGTTATTGAAAATAATTTTTTTACAAGGTTATGAACTATTGTTAGATTATTTTAAGATTTATATGTATAGTAATAGAAAGAGTTATATGTATGAATGCTCCGAAAAGGTACTTAGTAAGTGTAATATTTAATTATTAGTCAAAATTTTCGAACTAACAATTATTAATGTTTTTATTTTGGTAAAATTACCTTGAAACAATAATTTCAAATTTTCAAAAGAATTAATTCTAAACCCTATAAACTTAACCCCTAAACTGTTAAACGCTAAAATTTGAAGCCTAAAACTTAAACCCCTATAAACTTAATCCATGTTTTTGGTTCTTAATGTTTAGGATTTTAAAATTTAGAATTTATTGTTTCAGGGTAATTTTGTTACATTAAATAATAGTTACTGCATTATTAATTGTTATTGTCAAAAAGTTGATTGATGATTAAATATTACATTTGTAAGCACATTTTAGAAGCATTAGGGTTATAAAAGACCTTAACATAGAATTATTTTACAATAATTTAAAAAAGAATTTTCCAGAGAATTTCCCTATTGAAAAAGGCATGCACTGAATTTATCTAATTATTTTGGTATCATTTACCCTAATCTTGTTTCCATTTTCTTATTACTTGTATTTTTTGGGGTCCAATTCATTTTCTTACTACCTTAATATTGTTGGGCTTATAGATTTATAGAAAATCTGAAGTTCTAGTACAGTTACAACCATTGATGAGGCCCATATATCACTGCGAGTGTTGCCCAAAAGATTAGTGGTCTCATTTGTTTAAATAGTGGATTTTGTTATAGAGGCCCATATAATTATGGACTGAACTGTTAATCTTTAACAAAATAGTTAATTCAGATAAAAAAAAAGTTAATGTTATACGTTAATATTTAAAAGCTATAAAAATACTTTGTGTAGAACAAATACTACAAATAATGGTATAATTTTATTTTTAAGTGATAATATATCATTATAATTTGAAAATTTTCAACATCGTAAATAAATTTTTGGACTTAAATTAATGTGAGTATATCTTGTTATTACTTATTGCTTAAAGTTTTGATATAACTTTTAACTATAAATGTGAAAATAAAAGAAGTTTGAATATATATATTAAGGTAAAAGAGAATTTTTAGTCCCTTAATTTTAATTTTAATTTTAATTTATCATTTAAATTAGACTGATTTCACTTTAGTCATTTACATCAACAAATTAATCAAAATTTTAATAAAAATTGTTGAGTTTGAGCATATTTTAATATTTATATAGCATATTATTGTTACTATTATTAGTCTATTAAACTTAAATATAAAAAACATAATAAATTGGGAGAAAGTACTACATTTATATCTAGGTTTGATGAGTACTGCATTTGAATTTTAGATTTTAACTTTAGTGATTTGTTGTTTTTTTATATTTAAGATTAATAGAATAATAATATTAATAATAATATGACAAGTATATTAAAATTAGCTCGAATTCATAACTTTTTGTTAAGTAAATTAACAGTGTTAAGAATTAAAAAAAAATTGATCAATTTTTTAAAGTTAAAGGACTAAAATAAAACTAATCAAATTTAAGAGATAAAATTGAATCTTGAATCAGAATTAAGAGACTAAGAATGCATTTGATACACGATTTTTAAAAAAATTTTAAAAATAAAAAGTATGGAATATTGTATTCTTACATTTGATACACGTACTAAAAAATATTCCAAAAAATATTACATTCCCAACAATAGACTATTTTTATACTTTTGTAGATTTTCATTCTCATATAAAGGATGTGAATTTTGTATTCTTATGACATGAGAATATTTTTATATTAATAAAATTTTTAAATTACTCTTTTAAAAATTAATTATACCTTATTATGATTTATTTATGATTTGACTTATTTTAAAGTTATATTTAATCAATTTTAAAGTTAATTTTATTGTTAAAAAATTATATTTATCATGGTTCAAATTCAAAAAGTATAAATACTATTAAAATTTAAGATTACAATATTATTTTTCAAAAGTTAAAAATTTATTTTAATTTAAATTGATCAAAGCTAATTTAGATTAGTTTGATTAAAACAAAAAAATATTTAATAAATTAGATAAATAAATTTGAATCAAATCAAATCGCAAGAAAAATATATGAATACAAATTCTAATATTAAAATTTTTTATCCTATCATCTAATTATGTATAAAAAAAAATTAATTTCTCCTCTGATATAATTTTGAGATACTCTAATTTTAAAATAAAAAAACTATACAAAATTAAAATTTTCAAGCTTGTAAGAATTTTAGCTATTAATATAAGATATTCATAAAATAATTTTATTAATATTAATTACATAACATTAAAATGATCAAATAATAAAAAATAGAGTAAAAAAATGATAGATAATAGTCGACTTGATAGATATTATATTCTTATGGCATGAAATATTAAAAAATATTTTTAAAAATATTTTAAGTAGATCAAATAAGTTTTTAAAAATTTTTAAAAATTATATTTTTGAGAATAATATTCTCAAGAATATGATTACTATGAGTAAAAAATTTATTTGTGTACCAAATATCTTTTAAGAGTGTTTTTTTGTCCATATATTAATCAATTTAATTATTATTCTTTTAAATACTTTTTCGTATACCATTTAGATATTAATGGATCAATGTTAGTTATTTTATTAAGAGTTAACAGTTATGATCTAACGACTTAATTTTTAAAAATATTTTAGGGACTAAATGTTGTATATTATAAAAATTTAAAGATTAAATTGTTAATTAAAATATTTTTTAAAGATTAAAAAAAATACTTTTTCCCTTAAAAGATATTTTCTACCTATTAGGTCCTACTCAATTAGTGTAGGTAACTTTTGTTTCAGTTTTCTTGGAACATTGATTTGGCTTTTGGGGGACCAGAAGATTTGCAGTGGCAACTAGCAAGAAAATGGGAGCATTTCATTGCAGAAGTTTACCCTGTGGGCTTCCTTTGAAATCTATATTTTATGTATTTTGTTAATTAGTATTCTTAAATATTGATTAAAGTTATTTTTTATTATTTTATAGAGTATTTAATAATTTAAAATTTATAAAAATAATAATATTTAATATTTAAAAACTTAATCAACCAATTAAAAACATCTTAATTAGGGAACTTTTAACAAAACTCATATTTTAAGAATTGAATCTTCTCAAGTGTTCAATTTGTGAAGTGCATTAAAATGTACGTTAATTTACTTGTAGATTAATGTGTAAAACAATACTGTATTTTTATTCTTAATTACATATTAACTTAATAGCAAGTTTATGAGTAAAACAATACATTTTAATGTACTTCACCACACTTTTCCGAATGCACAATTCCCGAAATCTATTTCCTATATTCTATTTTAAGGAATTCACTTTTTTTTTTTTTAAAAAAAAACCTAGTTCTGATAATAATGGTCCACCAAACTTTGTGGGGGGCATCTCATATGTTAGTTTCACTTCACTTTCATGAGAATCAAGAAAAGGAATAAAAGAAATGACTGAGAATATTCACACTTGGTTGGGCAGAGTTTCAATTTACAGTCAAAAGCCTGGACAAAAATCATAGGAGAAGACATATTTTAACCTCTGTAAATCTAAATAAAAATATATCAATTTCGAAAAAAATTCATCTCAATCAATGTGAGTGTATTTTTTATTTTTCTTAAAAAATACAAATTATTTTTTTATTTTAAAGTTAATGTATTAAAAATATAATAAAATTATAGAACATAAGATATTCATTAAACAAATTAGAATAAGACAAACACCCCATGCATTTAGTGCAAATTTAGTGCAATGAATCGGCGTTGAACTGAAGGCACCGTTGGTCGTATTTAGCATTGCCATAAGTGAGAGGCAATTATTTGTGTCAGGAAAAATAGGACAAACTGATTAAGGTATCAATTTATTAATCTGGAGAACGTATCTTGTACGTAAGATTTCCCTGTACTTGGTATTAGTTTGAGTGCGGATTATATATAAAAATTAGATTAAATTTATAAATTATTTTTTATATTTTTATTATTAAATTCTTCTATCAAAATTAAATATATAAAAAAATTTAAATAAACATTAATTATAAAAAAATTAGTTATATAAGTTGTATATATATCAAATTTTAATAAAATAACTCTATGTTAAAAATATATAAATTATATATAAATTTTTTTATAAAAATTAATAAAAGTTGTCATAATTTGAAAATAATATTCTTTTTCTTTTATACTAGAGAAGTCCTAGTTTCTATAATCGAAATAATCCAAACAAATTCTTAAATAAAACTTATTAAAAATGTTCTTTATTGGTTTATATACATGTGCGATTTTTGGAAGTTTGATTATTTTTTTTTGGTGAAAAAGCGAAACAACACAAAATTAGTTCGAAATACATTAAGAACAGTAGTTTTAGTTCAAAGTACATTAAAATTATTTTTATTAGAGAGTAGTTTAGTTCTTCCTTTTCATACAAAAAAAGATACTTTTAAAAGAAATATTAAAATTTTTTTAAAGACGTATATTATATTATTTTATTTATATATTAACTAATAATATTTAATTAATTATTTTTATTTTATATTAATAAAACTATATATAATAAAAAATTAAAAATACATTAATTAATGTATAAATAATGGGACATAATATATTTATCTAAGAAATATTCTTTTGGTCCTTTAAAATGTATTAATAAGGTTCTCAATTTTTAAAATTTTCACTATTTAATAGTGAGCTTATTAATTCTTCATTAATTCCAATTATGTCTCTTTAGTTAAATTATTGAATTAGAATTATGATATTGATTTTGATGAATTTTAAAAGAATAGATCACATTCAATATTTCATATCAAAACATTAATTTACTTTTTCCAATTGAATGGTTAACAAATTGAAGTCATTTAATGCAATTTAATGACTTCAACAATAAACGTAATGCACCAAACACATGCCCATTAAAAAAATACATTCATGTCAATATTGCTATACATACACACACACTCACATACTCCCACTTCATCTTATATATATAGCTTTGTTTGCTGTTTCTACCTCACCACTTTTAGTCCCTCTCTCTCTTCCTTGTGTCCCCTGTTTCTCAGTTTGAGGCTACAGTCCCCTGCTTCACCCACCATGGTTGCTGCTGAAGTACTCCCTGAGAAACCCCTTCAAACTGTTCCCATCTTGCCAAAAGACACCACCTTTGCTTCTTCTTCTTCTAGAAGGTACTAAATCTCTCTTTCTAGATTCGAAGTTATAGTCAAAATGTTATCTTTTAATTCAGTATGATTAAGTAAAAATATATATATATACAGGTTGGAGGGCAAAGTTGCCATTGTGACAGGAGGCGCGAGAGGAATCGGCGAAGCGACGGCGAGAACATTCATCAAGCACGGCGCGAAAGTGGTAATCGCCGACATTGAAGACGCACTCGGATCTCTCCTCGCCGACACACTCTCTCCGTCAGCCACATTTTTCCACTGCGACGTTAGCTCCGAGCAAGACGTCGAGAAAGTTGTCAATTTCGCCGTCGCACGGTACGGCCACCTCGACGTGATCTTCAACAACGCCGGCGTGCTCGGGAGCCAGTCGGAGCACCACAAGAGCATTGTGAACTTCGACGGCGACGAATTCGATCGCGTCATGCGCGTCAACGTGAAAGGCGTGGCTCTAGGAATGAAACACGCCGCGAGAGCGATGATTCCGAAGCGATACGGGTGTATAATATCCACGGCTAGTGTTGCTGGGCTTATGGGGGGGCTTGGGCCTCACACTTATACGGCCTCGAAGCATGCGATTGTTGGGCTGACGAAGAACGCGGCCTGCGAGTTGGGGAAGTATGGGATTAGAGTAAACTGCATTTCCCCATTCGGAGTGGCGACTTCTATGCTTGTAAATGCGTGGAGAAGACATAGTGATGAAGAAGAAGAAGAAGATGATGATGAAGAGGGGAATGTGAGTTTTGGGTTGCCATTACAAGAGGAAGTGGAGAAGACAGAGGAGTTTGTGAGAGGGTTAGCCAATTTGAAGGGAACAACTTTGAAGGCTAAGGATATTGCAGAGGCTGCACTTTATCTTGCAAGTGATGAATCCAAGTATGTTAGTGGTCATAATTTGGTTGTGGATGGTGGAATTACCTCCTCAAGAAATTGTGTTGGCCTGTGATATATATTTTTCTTTTAAGTTTGCGTTTTTTCACTTTTCTTGTTCTGTTGTGAATGTTAGAATGCAGGAATAGGATCAATTTACCCCATTATGTTTAGGTTGTAACTTGTAAGATAATTTATCTATCAACATAGTTGTAGACTTGTAGTGTAGCTCCTCTTGGCAAATGTTAATTAAGTGTTCCTAAATTAACTTGGTCATCAAATTATATATTGTTAAATCTATTTATTGTTTGTTTGAAAAAAAAAATAGTGAAGAATGACCCAATTAGTTTATAAAATAAATAAGGTTTTAATGCATTTTTTATTTATCTAGTTTTATTGAAGTTTAAATTTAGTGTCTATTTTAAATTTACAAATATTGTCCTTTTAATTTTTGAAATGATGCAATTATCTCTTCACGCTTACCCAAATTTTGATGTTAAGTTTAACAATTTTCTGGATTATATATTAAATTTAAATGTGAATGATCAATAGTTCTAAGTAATTAAGTAGCAATTAATTAAAAAAGTAAATTATTAAATTATATTTTAATATTTAGATCAATGATATAACAAAATGATAAAATTTGATCACCTTAGAAAGTAAGAGAAAAATATTGTTTATTTTTTAACTAAAGGATCTAAATGAAACTTTTATGAATTTAGAAAGACAAAAGATAAATTTAAGACAAATAACTCAATGCACGCCATTAAATATTTTTTTTTGGTCAAATAGCTAACAATCTTGCTTTAGTTTATTAGACAAAACAGAGCTGCACGGTCTCCCAAACTTATTAAATGCTTTAATCTCAAGGCAATTTATTGTTTGGCTCCAAATTTCTATTATCTCATTCGAAACATCAACTAGATATAATTAAGAACTTTTTTGGACACTAATGAGTTAATTCAATTTAATAATAAATTTTAAAGTTTTAACCAGCACTTAAAATTTTATAATCTTCTTCGATTCCGTCTTTAAAGGGGGTTGCTATCTAAAAACAAAATACTTTAATCATGATCGTTGACTCAGTCTCACAATCATCATCTAACATCAATTAACTGCTTGACACAGTACATATCGAGAGAGACATGCCAAACAAAATCCTTTTTGAGTAGATATTATTCCAACTTTTTATCCATATAAATACTCCATCACTCATTTGTTTTAAGTAGTTACAATCACAGACAAAGTGCAGAGTATTACTCTGGAGAACTAACTTGAGGACTCCCTTCGACCATCTCAAGTATCTGTAGTCTTTAGGCTACTTATCCGATATAATGTAAAATGGCATTATGGATCATATGCTTCCAAAGGTACGTGTAACAAAATATTAAGGGTTTCATTGTTTCAATTATGAGGAAGTGGGTATGAGTGTTAATTAGCTTAATTAAAAGATTAATTAAGCCATGAATTGAACAGAAAGCACTAACGAGGAGGTAGCAACCCACCTTCATTTCGTCTTTCTGTGATTTAAGAAATGTTAACAAGATCTCAAGAGGCTGATTTTGTGCTTAGTTTTATGGGCTGCAAATATTTGGAAGCTATCATGCTCATGATCCTCCCCTTTTATTAAACATTTGGTTTTGACCAAAATAAAAAATTAAACATTTGAGTAGATTAGTTCTTTTTTTTTTCTTCAGAAATTTGGTTAAATTAAACTTTACATCATTTTTGTTTCAAAAGAATCATCTGATTTCTTCGACCTTTCATATATATTGCAAGAAATTTTTTTCTTAAATTTTTTTCCAAAAAAATAACTTTATTTTTTTTATAAAAAGTTTTTTATATATCTTTTTGTTAAAAGTAATTTTATTCAAGATATTATTAAATATTAAATATAAATATTTATTTTATTGAGAATTTGAACTTTAGTTTGTTAGCTATGAATGAGTAGTCTAATATTCTACTATAAATCCAAACCCTGAAATTAATTTTATGCACAATATATTTTTCTCCCAAAAAAACTTACTCTCTTTTATTATCATCACAATATAATTAGAAGTCTCATATTATACATAAATGCTAAAAATATAATTTATATCTCTAAATTTTACATTAATTTTTAATTTCGTTCCTACAATTTTTTTTGTAATCAATTTTATCTTTAAAATTTTAAATTACAATTGATTTTGTATCATAACTTGACGTTATTTAAATTACTAACAATAAATGATGATATAATATTTTTTTTGAAAAAAAATGAAATCTTCAATATAAAACTGTTTAAATTATATATGAAATATACATTAAATTTTTCATTGAAGAATTTAATTTTTACTTTAGATAATAATTGAGTAAAAGTGAAAATATTATAATTTGAGAATATATGTTATTGTCTAATATTTTGAATATTATAAAAATCTTATTCATACTTTTATTATCAAATGCTACATCACTTTTTTATTATTAATTTAGATAATGTTAAACCATGAGATAAAATTAGTTACAATTCAAATTTAAAACTTTAAAAATAAAATTAATCACAAAAATAATTTTAAAGACGAACTTAAAAATTAAAATAAAATTTAAAGGCATAAAAAATACTTTTACTTACATAAATATAAATATATTGTCAACAAAAGTATATTGAAAGAGAAATTTTTGCAACATATAAATCAAGTAAAGAAAAAATAATATTGTTGAATTAAGAAAAAACTCTATATCTTTTATATACATACATATGCGTGAGTATTCAGAACTTAATAGCAAAGTAATGGATATCAAAGCCATTGATTCTTGGAAAGATGGCCAATAAGAAGAAGACGAATAAAAAGTTGTTTAAGACAGCCAGGAAAGGCAGAGCATTAATGTGGTGTTTTAAATAATCCCCAAAGTTCAAGATCTTGTTTAACAAAAGCCTCTGACCAAATCTTGTTTTGGACCACTTGCCGACACATTAACTACAATTAATTCATGCACTAACATTTCGCTATTTACTTTATAATATCTTTGAGACTTTTGCAGCCACATCAAGCACTTCAAATTAGGTTAACAATGGAATCTGATTAATCGACAGCTTTTTTTTAAAAGAACAAATGCATATACTTCCCCTTAATTATCCTTTAGTTATAAATATTTTATAAATTATCAAATATAATAAATATTCATTTAAATTATTATGCAATTATAAAATATTTTATTAAACTATCGTATGTAACAAATAATTTATTTTAATTATGACTCAATTATAAAATACTCTATTAAATTATAAAGTTTGACAAATATTCAATTTTACAAATCTCTTTTAACTTTGTTAAATATTTTTATATCAAAATTTTATGTAGACTTAATAATTTAGAAAGAAAATCTCCTTTTCCCTAAACTGTTTCTTTATTTAAATGTTACAAATGAATTTTAAATTTTTATGATTTCTAATATCCTTTCATTCAACACTCTATCTCAAGTTTATTAGATAAAATATAAAAATATTAAAATTTGAGGTATGTGAATCAGCTTATAGAAAAAGAAATATTATTAAAAATCTTGTATAATTTTTGAGAGAGGTTTTTTTTTTCTAAATTAGCAAATTTATGTAAAAGTCTAATATAAAAGATATTTGACAAAGTTAATAGAGACATATGAGTTTTGGGTTAGTTCAAATATGGAAAAGTATAGAAAAATAGTTGTCACACTTTATAATTTAAAGGGGGCATTTGTAGTCAAAATTGAATTGAAGTATATGTCATACTTTATAATTAGGAGACCATTTGACAATTGAGTCATAGTTGAAGTTGCATTTTATAATTTGAGATATTTTGCAATTCAATCATAGTTAAAAGAAAATATTTTTCATACTTAATAATTTAAAAAGATATTCTATAATTGAATTATAGTTTGAAGGACAACATTTGATAGATTTAATAATTTAGGAGATATTTGTACACGATTCAAAATTATATGCACTTTTCTCCTTAAAAAAACCTTACTTTGACGATAATTAATTTAAATAAATAGTTTGTAAAAGAGGTGTGAAAGCTATGAATTGAAATACATTTTTCATGAAACAGCCGAAAACTTTGATTCATGTAGCTTGAGATGTTTGTGTGCAAATTAAAAAAATTAAAATTTTCTTATGCATGAAAACCTTGCTTTAGAAAGATTAGTTGAATATTTTGAATTTTTCATGACAAAGCTATGCATTTTCAGTTACTTTGGTTGACTACATATGAAGGAGTCCTTGTTATGAAAACTACTATAATTTTTTAATGACTTTTAATTTAGTATTTCCCACAATTTAGCAATTCCCATAGTGATTGCGATATAGTTCTCTCAACTATCTTTGAAAAAAAATAATTATCTGAAATTTTAATACAATATATATTAAATATAAATTTAAAATTTACATAATTGATTGACCACTAAAGTTTAGGTAATTGTAAATGTACATTTCTTCACATTGACTCTCTATCTAAAATTTCATAATACTCTCTTAAAAAAAAAATCCTTATAACAGAGAGAGAGAGAGAGAATTCAAAACTAATAATTATTCTAACCTCATGTTAAAAAAATAATGGTGAAATATTAATTACATCTATGCATGATATACAAGGGTATTATAATATTGCTAAATATAATGAATTAAGTACACATATATGCATGAAGAATTGAATTTAAATTCTCTTATTTATTAGTGCAAGTTGATGTGAATGTGCCAAGCAGATATTGTACAATTAGTCAGTAAAGAATTTGAATCTGCATGTTACTCATAGACTCAAGTCAATGAACAAAAGCTAAAATTTATACTGTCTTCCATTGCATTTCATGACACAAACTTCAAAATTCTTAAGATTGTTGGGATAGACAGCTCAATAACAGAGAAAACCCATATTTCAAGATTCTTTTTCAAGATCGTCAAGACAGAAGAAGCTGTCAATGTTCAAACATTACTAATGCATGAGTTGTAAATTTGCTTCATGCGCATACTATAAATTAATGTCTTATAAATTGTATATAATATAATTCAAAGTGCACTATTGCACTAAGCTTCACTCACATGTCCACTAGTGGTGTCAAAAGATCAAAGTTAAGTGGGTTAAATAATGGGTTTATGCATCCCATTTGAGTTTGAAGGGTACTAAAAAAAAAAGGAAAAGGAAATATCCTGTAAGCCTACTTTTTAAAACAAGCTAAAGCAGAAAATATTTAAAATAGGGTTTTCAGTATTTTTATAAAATGATAAATGAGATTTTTGCAATTTTTTAAAAGATTTTAAAACAATTATTGAAATAATTAAGCTAATAACACTTATCCAAACTTTTAAAAATTTGATTTAAGATAAACAGAATTTTCAGTTTAATTATAAAACAAATAAAATTGAAAACATTTTTAAAAGGTTTAGTTATAGAAAATAGGTGTAAACAACTAAACATGCACTTAGTCCAAAAAATAAAAAATAATGAAGATACGAGGGAGGAGAATTTTACCATGCCAAAGAAAAAAAAAAAAAGACAGTATTAAGGAAAGAAATAAATATTAACCAAAAATATATTACGAGAATATATGATTGTCATGTTATTTAATACCACACAAGTGGAGTGGATTTTTCAGAATATATAATATTAGGTATGTTATATGCATTGCATCATTTGGTTTCCCTGGTATCTTGGAGCATTGCTTGCCTCTCAACAAGCACAGCTTTTCGAGTTTTGGCTCATATTCCACTTCATTTTTCAATTTTTTAAAGTTTGTATAAAATATTTTTTATTATCATATACACAAATTTTGAGATGATCTAATAGAAAGACTCAAATCTCTTGGAAAATTAACTTTTTTATATTTCCATCCTTTATTGAAAATTCAAAGATGATGGGATCACACATTTGAATATTGTACTTATTCTATTATTTTAGTTTAAAAAATTGTACTCGCCTAATCTTTTATTTATTTTTTGTGCAAAATAAGATTATGAATTCATCTTTTACATCCTTTGGTGATCATCTAGTCATGTGTTCAACAGATTAACTAATTTGAATATGTCAGATGTGATTAATAATTATTAGAATAACATTGATAAGTATTTATGATAAAATTGATACAAATATTGATAATTAATTCTTGATAATCTATTTTTAAAAACAAAATTTAGTCTCCATTGTCAAGTTTCCGTTAGTATTTTGTTAACTTTGAACATGATGTTAATTATGTATCATCTTAAAATTCTAAACTACATAATTTAAGTAAACTCACTTGAATTTCCAGATATGTTTAAGTTGTGAAAAATAACTTTTATTGGAAACTAAAAATATGATTGAAAATGTTTAAGAGAAAATATTTTTAAAAGTTGGTGAAAAAATAGAAAACGTCCATTTTTTTTTTTTTACAAAATTATCTTTTTAAGAGAGTCTTAATAATTATTAGAAAAACCAAGATAATCTTACAATACTATTAATTATAAAAATCAAAAGTCAAATAATATGTATGGTCATTCATTATCTATCTAAAAAAAAAGGGTAGAACAACTTACAAGGAAACATATAAATATATTATATACACTTTTTAATGAAACTCAAATTTTGATATGTTTAAATGCATTGCTTTTTTTTTTAACCACTATGTATATTTTTGAACTTTTTTCAAACTGAAAACTTGATTTACTATTATAATTTAATAAATGAGTCTATTTAAAATTCTCTTTTGGGATAGAAAAAAAAAGAGAAGGTAATTGTATAGTGAAGTGTGCTCCTCAAAAGACCAGATGGCATTAGCAGAGCAATGATGGTTAAACCTTGCCCTCAACTGGTGAAGTAGGAAGAAACCCTATCCAAAGATTTCCAAAAACTCTTCATTCTAGAAGAATTATGGGCCTCACCAGCTTCTTCCATAGATGTTGATTAGTGGGAGAAGAAAAAACTGAATCCAAAGTCTTAAAAATGATATTGGGAATTGGGTTTCTGATAGCAAGGTTGAATCCACAGTCTCAAAAGTGACTAAGGTCACTTTTAATCTTTCTTGTGCAGCCCACTAGTCCAATTGTTTATGCTCTCTGAGCAACAGTGTTATTATTATTAATAACCCACTTATTGTTATTGATACGGTGTTCTGATGAATGACAAGTTTTCTTTTACAAATTTAATCTATTACAAAAGAAAACTTTATTTGGTAGAATTATTTAATAAATAATTTTATCAAATTATTAAAAGTGACATACTGACATATACCAAATTATTTGTATTTTTTCTTTAAAGGAGAAACTGAGAAACTCCAATTCTCTACATTTTCTTAGCATAAAAAATTGCTTTTGTTTACCAAGTAAATGATTTTTTTTTTTTTATAGAAGTTGGCTCAAACATATTATTTAATCAAAATAAATGCTTTTTTTTAAATAAACATATTTCCTACCTCAATAACTTCAGCAAAATAGCAAGTAAATTTAGTGATCATATGTTATTAGATTCTGCTATTGAAAGTTTGGGCTCTTATTAGCAGCCTTTTATTAATATATATATATATATATATATATATATATATATATAAAGTATTCACACATCACATTAGTTTTGAACAAATTTGTATTTAGTTGGAAATAAGGTAAAACTTGTCAATACATATATATTAAAATTTTTTTATAGGTATTATCTTACTAAAAATATATTTTTTTAAAGCATTTTCGAATATTGAAGTGTATAAAAATGATATTGGTATGGTATGAAATCCAGCGTTAGGATTTGATATTACTGCTCTCACTGCTATTATCATAAAGTGTATTTAATGGGTACAGTAAGAGACTAAGAGTACGGTGAATGATGAAATGGGATTTAATACAAAAAATGAGTGGAAACTGGAAAGTAGCAGAGAAAGAGCCCAATACTTTGCAGACACTCTTATTATTGCTTGCAAAAAGCCTCTGATGTGTCCAATGGATTCAACACATACGTGTCATCTTACATGTTCTTGTCTCCATTCTCTTTTTAAACTTAGCTCTCTCATTCATCACTGTCTTTCATTTAATTTTTTTATATAAATAAAATTTTAAATTGTCATCAAAAATAAAAATATTACTTATTATTTTTCTCCGAATTGGATATTTCTCAAATTCTCAATTGTTAAAACATCAATTTTAACATATTTATAATATTTTCAAAATTTGTAACAATTTAGAGAAATAAGGTGTTAAAAAAAAGAACTCCATTATTAACTTGCTACCTTCCAATTCCCAATGACAAAAGCTTTATTCCCATTGGGATTTTGGTTCAAAATCTCAAACTCAGTAGGAAAAAGCCATGAAAGAAGAAGGAGAAGGAGGAAAAGAAGAAGAAATGGGGTCAGAGGAAACAAAGGCATCAAGCAAGACCACAAGAAAAAGGTCAGAATCATACAGTATTAGTAGTAGTTGCAGAGCTTCTTCTCAGGCGCATTCTGTCATCAACCTTGCAGGCATTAAGAGAGAAGTCACAGAGAAAGACCCAACAGTACTGATAATAGGTAATAATACTACTAATACCTCCAACTATGAATATGATTATTGTCACAATATGCCAATGTTGTTTTCAGATGCACAATATTGTTACTCTTTATTGGAGGCTATGCCTCTGCCTGAACCTGTGTGGTCCACAACTGAACCTTCTGTGATGGCTGAACCACCACCACCATCACTACCACCACCACTACCAGCAGAAGCAGCCATTGAAGGCTGCGTAGATTTAGAGTGGGGAGAGAGTGAAGCTTCTTCATATTCATGGTGGCTAGGGTTTCTTCAAAGTTTAGATGGTGATGATAATATAAGTAGTGAGAAGATGATGAAATGCCCATTTATAGAGAATGTTGTGATGGAAGATTGCTGTAAGGATGTAACAGATCAAACTTGTTGTTGCCTAGATGATTGGTTGATGATTCCATCAATGGAGAAGGATTTGGAAGACTTGGTTATGCCATAGGAATTATTGGTAATGGTGGGGTTTTGGTTTTTCCTTTGTTGTTAGGAAAAGATTTTGGATTGCTTAATGTAGCAACTTATGACTAAAATCCCAATTTGTTCCTGTTCTTCAAAGATAATTTTGTATCAATTAGCTTTTGATTTTAGTACTTAAAAGTTTGATTTTGATTTTGTTTCCTTAGAGAAAATTTTGAAAGATTGTATATATTGTATTATTTTGGCTTCTTTGAAAATATGAAATTGAAGCAAAATAATACTAGTAAGTACCAAAGTTTTGCTGAAGATCCTTAGAAAAGTTGATTGATAGTGGAATTATCTCTAATGAATCAAAATGAAATTTTTGATGAGACTAAAAGGAAAAAACAGTGATGTAAATTTTATATTTTTAATCAGAGATTGATGTATGATTTATAGAATAATTTTTTTATATATTTTATTTTAATTAACAATTTTAATAACAAAAATATAAAATCTTACATACTTTGTGATGAATAAGTGATCCTCAAAACTGGTAGATATAAATTTATTTTACCTCATGTCATTTGTCTTTTTATACTCACATTTGATGCCGTGGCTAAAATTAAAAGTACATATATGTCCTATCAATTTTGTCTTCTGGTTTATTTTCTCTTCTACAGAGATTTTTCCTTTTCATGCTTTTCTCATTTCTATGATATACATATTCTATCTTTCTCCTATTATACTATGTACAATATTGTAAAGGATCAAATTTTTTATTTTACAAAATTTCTCCTTTATGGCCGTAGTTTTTTTCAATGACGTAAGAGTCTTGATTGTAAAAATTGTTACATAGATCTCAATAAGAGCACTATCAAAAAAAATTGATGGGTGGATTGATAAAGTATTATATTAATTTTAAATTTTAAAAAAAAGTGATTCATTTAAGGTATGACGTGTGTCATTTTTACTTGAAGCATCAAAATTGATCCCTATTTATATTTATAGTGGCGGAGCAAAATAGAATTTACCCTTTTAAATTCATGGAAGTGGAATAATTATTTTGATGATGTGTGATACCTTATTGGAACTAGGAAGTAATAATTACTCACCACTCACTAACATAGAAGTAAGGAACAACAAGGATAACATTAATTTATGTCTGACTTGTTTTCATAAGTGATGGATATGAGATAACTTGGAAAGAGAGAGAATTTATTTGGGTATATTTGATTAAAAAAACAGTAATAAATTTGGTTCTTAAAATATTTAGTGTTAATTTTAAAAATTAGTGAGTAGAATGGTTAATTAGTTTTTGAAAATAATAAGTTTTTTGTATGTAAGTCTTTTTAATCTTCTAATCACCTTACAAAATAATTAATATGTAACAAATTTATTATTTTTAAAGATGAATATATGTATTTATTAATTTTAAATTAAATTAAATAAAATTAATAATTTAAAAAATAAATTATTATTTTATCAGAAATTAATATATATTTTAATATATAAATAAATAAACCATATTAATGATAAATTTCACTGAATGACCATTTACTATTAACTTTGGTGTATTTACAGTGCCAAAATTAACTAAAATTTTCTTGATGACTTTTACAAAGGGAGATAAAAAAAAAAAAGTTCCTATAGAATTATGTAATTATTATAATGGTAAGGCTTTGAATATCACATGACATTATGACAAACACGTTAAGGGTATATTAGTCATTTGATCATTTTGTTCCTTTATATTTGGTTTTGGCTCTCATTGTTATCTCTTTATAAGAGCATCAATAATATTATAGCAGTAAAAAATATCATCAATAATAACAGAAGAAATGAACGAGACAATACTGCAAGGAAATGCAGGGTTTTGAATCCATAGATAACACTTGATTAGAATCAACATAACATAATAGAATCATCTGCACCATAACTGCTAAAAAGTTTTAATGTTTCCTCCTATAGTATAGGAGCTTCCATAAACTATGTTTTCTTCCTCTCGAAAACTGAAAATCTTTTTGATTATTCAGACCAGATATTGGACAACCTAGGACTACTCCAAGGAGAAGTGGACATTGTTCTGAACGGCATAGCTTTGTCTTCATGAGGCAATGAATTCAATGAAGGATGAACAGCACATTCACCAGTCTGCCCATTTCTTGTTTCTAATGAAAATCTCTTCTCCAGGGAGCCACTAGACCTGTTGGTGCAAAATCAAGAGAGAATACTTAATTGCATCATTCATGAATGCTGATGGATAACATTGACTCCATTAGAATTGAAGGTATGAATGAAAAGTGTATTTAAGCCAATTAAAGAATTAAATCAAAACAACTAACAAATAAATGAATAAATAAATAAACAAGCATCTGCATTACCTATTGCCATCGTTGCTGATATTCTCATTTTGAGCTTGTTGATACTCCTTCCCCAGAGGGCTAAAAATGGCATAAACACCTGCTAGAGCAGGGGCAGCAATGGCAATGGAGAGACAAATACCAACACCAACATATGGTCTTTCTGATCTTTTATAACCCAAGTTAAGGCCACACAAGGCATACTGAGCAAAGCAATTCACATGAAGTAACAACACAACCACCATCATATGGACCCATTCATTAGGCTTGTAAGTCCCATTCTTACAATACACTTTTCTAAGGGTACAAATGTCTTTTGGCTTCCACCTGCAAATAAGAACTCAATGAATTTTTGTTAATCCTAGGAAAAAGTGCAAAATGCCTCTTAAATAAGTCCTTCAATTTTCATTCTCTAAGAAATAAGGTGTTCTGTCTATTTCTTCTTAATGATGTTAACTCAAGTTCTCATTTATTGTAGCATGTCTACCAATTCATTTTTTAAGAAAAAAAATTAAAAGTAAAAAATTATCCTTCAATTTCACATCAAATCTCTATGAAATACAGTCAAAAGGGACTAACTCTGGAGAACTCGAGCTCTCCTGGTCATAAAGTTCTCATGGTACTTTGTGAAATTAAAAAAAACTAAAAAAAAAGAAAAGAAAAGATGGGCTTCTCCAATTGGAGCTTGAGCCTAAAAAGCTCAAGCTCTTCATAGAGAAGCCCTGGTCAAAAAGGCCAATTTTCTGAAGTGTGAAAGTTAAGAAGTCTATTTTTTGGTTTTGAAAATTGAGAGTTATTTGCAATTCACTCAAAGTTCAAAGATACATTGTGCATTTTCCCTTATTATGTTGCACATAATTTTAGTAGAGGATGTGTACCTGCAAAGAAGAAGCAGGTGGTGGAACCTTTTTGGATGCTGGTATAGGCACATGAGAGTGAAGAGAGCATTGAGAATCTGATTGTTGACCTCAAACCATATGTCTCTCTGAGACTTTTTGGTTAGGATTTTGTCTAACATTCCTGTGATTACTAGAAAGAGAATTGCTCCTGAGATTACCACACAAGTAAGCCATAACACGAGAGCTATGTTCATAGGTTTCTTAATCCACTCTTTGCAAATTTTTCTGATTGCAGTGATTTTTGACTTTATATGATTTTCTACTTGAAGGGTTTCTTCTTCTTCTGCTAGTAATCTCTTCTGGGATGTTGAAGTTTGAAGAGAAATGTTCAAACTGCAGGCTTTAGAACCATTTGGGTTTTCTGGTTCTTCCAAGTCTCCTCCAATAGAAGATGAAGTCATTCTAGCAGCTAACAAGATTTGAGTCTCTCTTGGTTCCAAAATGTTCAAACTGGCATGAGAGCAAAAGCTCAGATCTCACTAGAATTTTTTTTAATTTAATTTTTATAAATTCAGTCTTCACAAATAAAGCATTGAGACACTAACGACAATTGCAAAAATTTGCATGATTTAAGTCAATAAAAAGAGATAAGAGTAAATAATAAAGTGAAATCCACTTATATACACGTCATATAATGCCAATTAGAATAAATGATCCGAGTTAAAGTGTTAAGATAACACATAATTAATTTTATGGACAAAATTTAACAACAAAATGGTAAAAGTTTAATAACATTAACTAAATTATAGTTTAAAATTTTTTATAGGGATTCAGAGAAAAAAAGCCAAAATTCCCTAACTAATTCAAACTCGGGTGATCAGATATGGGTTATCTGGGAAAGAGTGAAAAACAGAGATGAACAGAAATCTTGAAATTTTTGGAGATCTGCTTCGTGAAAAGAGAATCTTTCTGCTATATCTTTCAGACAACCAATTTCTCATCCACTGAAAAAAGAAGGCAATTAACTAATGATAATGAAAATGGGAGACAGAAACAGCTTGAGAATTCATATAATTGATGAATTAGTGAAGGGATTCCAAGCAGTCTAGTCCAATTGTTAAAAGCAAAAAATGCAGAGAATGATGAAGATGACAAACTTTACCTTTGTGCAATTGTGGTTTCTGTGAGGAAGATTTGTCATTGATTGAAGCTATGGTGGTGGAAGGTGAGTGGATCTAAATTCTTTTATGAGTGTTTTCTTCACTCTCCATTTCTTCTGTGTTAGTCACTTTACTCTCTGCTTCTACAACAGCGGGAATTTCTTTGAACTTTTTCATAACATGTTTGTCTTTGTCCTATTACAACATTTCAATTCAAGTTGAGCCACCAATAACTCATCACTTTGTTTTGGACCGCTCAATTTTATAAAAATTTTAATTTGAATTCTTTAATTTAAAAATAGATAATTTATTTATTTTATTTTATAAAATCATTGAATTTTGTTATTTTATCATTTTGTTGATTTAAATAACCAATTGTAAAATTTAATATTAAATTTTAAATATAAATATAATAGAAAAGGGTGAAAAGGAAAAAGAGAGAAAAGAACATAACATACGCACCACACGTGTTAAACATTTAATGGCATCAGGTTTTTGGTCTTAGCCCATGGTGGCCCAAATTAACACAAAGCCCGAACCTAAGTTGGCCCGTTGGGCTGATGGCAGTAGATTTAAGAATCCATTTGTATAATTTGAAACCCCCCTCCCCCCCAAAAAAGGTCAAAAGAATAAAAAAAAATGAAAATGCTGTCTTTTATGTATAATTTATTTACAAATAGTTTGGGTAAAACTAGAAAATACCCCTTGAACTTTCATATTTTTGTCTTTTAACCCATTTGTTAATTTTTGAGTATAAATATAATTTTACTAGCTTAATAATAACACATGGATAATTAATTTTAAAAAGGGCAAATTACACACCTTTTTTTTTCATAAATAACAAATTTAGCTTCGTTTATTTTAACCAAAATAATTTCAAAGATAATATTATTTTTAATTAAAAGCACGAGCAATATCATATATATATATATTAATAAAGTTAAACTTCTTTTTTGTATGAATGAGTATGTATATATTTATAGGCAAATTACATATTTTGTTCTATAACCAATATATATTTATAAGTTAACATTACAACTTTTATTGTAATCAATAACATAAAATAATTTATCAAACACGATAGAAATCTTTTAATAAAAATATTTTTTTAAATAATAATAAATCATTTTTTTCATTTTGACAACTAGCATCCAATCTTTAGTTTTTTTGCTTTGACACAACAAGAGAGAAAGAGAGAGAGGGTAAGGTTTAATTTTAATGATGATTTTATAATATATAAAAAATTAACTATAGGTAATATTTTTATTCATCATTGTCATAGATTAATGCTTTTAAACTCTTTATACTTCTGATTTTAGATATTACAATATATAGTTAACTATGACTAAAAATATATTAAAAATGTAATAAAACTAGTCAAAATTCAATGACTCAACGAGTTTTTCCATAATTTGACTTAGTTTAATCTCAAACTTAAATCTTTAAATGAAGGTTTTGCTAATTAAATTAGACTCACGTTCTATCTTCTTTACTCAATAATTGGATAGAGCCTTTTTATAAAATAAAATGTATACTTCCTCTTACTCTCTCTTTCTTTAAAAATATACTATTATAATTTGACTTTGACACAAGATTGTTGTACCTGTTTTATTTTTTTCATTGACATTTTTATATATTTATGAAGATACATAAAATTAAACTATTTGTTTTAATTTTTACGTTTATCAAAAAAAAAATATTGTACAAAAATTTAATTAAAATGTTTATTAATATGTTTTAATATATTAATTTATTAGTATAATGTCATAATAATATTTTTAGTTAAAACTATATTAATTCAATTATTTATTAAATAATATCTAATATTTTTTCATTTGATATATTGTGATTAATTTAGAATATATATAGTTTTTTAATTAAAATAGTAGTTTAATTAATGACCCGAAACATTCACCAGTTTAATGTTGGATCCGATTCTAAAAACTAAGCTTTTATATATATCAGATTAATTGACTAAATGGGCTTACGTAAACCATAACCTAACCTCCAGTACCAAACCCTAGAGCCCAAGAACGAAGCCCATCTTGGAATCCCTTAAGACAGATCATGTTAACAAGTGGTCGCTGATCACAACAATTGGCGGCCAGTTCCACTCCTCTTTTCAATTGAATGGATTGGGACAAACTTTCATGTCACTCCACGGTATGTATCGGTCTGATTTTAAAAATGATGACTTTTATAATTTATTAAAAAATTATGATGTCAATATTTTTTAGTTAAAACCAATGAATCTCGTTTATTTTAATGTTTTAAAGATGACTTTTTATATTGATCCAATATATTTTTTAATATTTTTATATTATAATAATGATAATGATAATATAATGATGTTTTGGTCAAATGCATGCATTTGTAGAATTTTCATATCTTTAATTAAAAAAAGGAATGTGACGTTTTTAAAACAAAAAGAAAAAGTAATTTTTACATTTCTCAAAAAAAAAAAAAAGAATTGCAGATGGCCAAGTTTATATAATATGAAATAACAAAATGAATGAATCAAAGTGGAGAGCAAGTGATGATCATATGGATTGTACTAGGTGCTGTCTTTTGCTTCAATTGGATTGTACTAGATGAAAAAAATAATATAATTTTGATATTAATTTATTTTAATTCTTATAGATAAAAAATAATTATTTATTTCTTATTTTTATAATATATATATTTTAAATTAATTAAATGTAAATATATAACCTTTTTGTTAAAAAACTCAACTTACAACTCAATCCAAACCAAAGATAAGTTGAGTTAGTTTAATTTTATGATAAATTTTATTCTTTTAAATTTAACATAACTCAACTCATCGTAAATTAATTGACACAAGTTAAAATTTTTTTTAACTCAAACATGGACTCTTTACATTTTTTCCCTTTCCCATTAATTTTATATATAAGGGTATATAATAGAATATTTAATAATTTTAACTTTAAAAAATAACAAAAATTACAACATTTAACTATTAAATAATATATTAATCAATAAAAAATGTTCTTAACATATTTTTCATCAAGATGATTTGGCTTTTCCTATGAAAATTGTAATGAGCTATGATTTATATAATTTAGTAAGTATTAAATCACTTGCATATGTTCCCATTATAAGTTAATTGATTAATTTAACTAAGATTGGAATTTTAGAAGTGCTTTTTAGGAATAATTTTTATGCACAAATCACGTTGATCTTTCATTAACAACTTGTTATTGTTCTTTTTTCTTTCTTTTGTACTAAAAGTTACATATAAAAACGTGTCGTATATATTAAAATTTGTGTTGAAAAAGGATTTATATTTAATATTTAATTATATTTTACATACTGTGAACAAAAAGGAGTTGTACTAAAAGGTTAATTCAGCCGAAAACGTGCATCAACAAACGTGAAGTAATAGAGTTGCTTCCTTAATTTGTCGCCTTGCTTCGGATGTACGCGTCGGCTCGAAGGACTTTTTGCGTATATCAACCGTACTCCTTTTGTTTTGATTTGAATTTCAAAGATTAAACATTTACTTTTTTACTTAACTAAATTCTTTTGTTTTTTTTTTGATAAATTTGAGTTTGATCCAACTCGTGTTAAGTGCCTATAACGACTGATTCATCTTTTCGTCCCTTACTGGCCACCGTTTTACCGAATGTTTTTAAAAACATAGTCGTGTCACATAATCTTTATACATTAAAAAATAGTATTTAGCCATTTTTTAAATTTTATATTTAAGGGACCTAAATGACATATAAAATAAGATTAATTTGATGAAATTTTTTGTTAATATATAAATAAAATGATGCAATAAATATATATAAATTTTTTATAATTCTCTTAAAAAAATATTAATATTTAATATTTAGTAATATTTTAAATAAAATTACTTTAAATAAAAAAAATTATTATACCATGCTACAGTGGAGTCCTATGGTTAAAGGTATTCTTAACGTGTTCGGATTCTCTGCTTGTTTTGTGGTGCCTGCTTGGGTTTTTAGCGTCGATTTTTTTCGTTGCTAAAGTTTCTTGCAACAAATATTATTGTTACTATAAATTTTTTAAATTAATTATTTAAACAAAAATTATAACAGCAATAATATTCGTTGCAATAATATTAAAACACACTTTAACAACAAAAAAAACCGCCGCTAAAAAGGGCAAGCACCGCTACTCTTCTCAAGCTTTTATTCCTTTTAAGCTTTCTTTGCCTTAAGACATTGAAGGTATACTGCAACCAGTATGCTCAATGAAAATTCATATAAATAATGTACAAAATAAATTATTTAAAAGACATTTTTAAAAAATTGAAATTGAGAATTCTAATATTTTAGATATCAAATTAAGATAAGGTATTTAAAAATTAAATTAATAATTTATTCTAAATAAAATGGTTGACGGGCACAAATAAGAATTAGAGGCGGTGCCAAGTGACTCGTATTTTTAAAGAGATGACCTAATAAAAAGATAATTACTAGAATGACCTTTTAGTTGGAATATTTTGATCAAAGCCACAATTGAGTGATCACAAGTCATTAAAATGTTACATTTTATAAATTTTAGGATTTTATACGAACGGTTTAAAAAGTGCTCATTCAATGTTTTTACAGTCACATTATAAGTAGTTGTTGGCTATATCATCTATTTCTGTAAATTGTCTTGTAAACTATCTTTTAACAAACTTAATGTGAAAAATAATATTAAAAAATTTTAAATAAAACTATTAATCTTTAAAAGAATAAATTGAAATAAAATGTACAAGACTAAAATTTAATTCATTCTATCTCTAATACTCGTAAAAACAACAAAAATGAGTTAGAGAAAGTCATGAAATTAACTGCCTTTCCATTTAACTATTCACAAGTATTGATTGAAATATTCAGCTAATTAGATAAAAGTTACCCACACTTAAAATTTCTGTCTATGAGACAATTACCATAAGTTTCTCTCCATCATAATTTTGTTTTATTAAAATCACTATTTGGACTAATTTGATTTAAATTACTTTTGAGATCTCGTATTAAAAGAAATGTTTTTCCAGTGTTTCTAATTTTATACAAAAAACTTAAATTTATGAAATTACTTACTATTTCAATTAAACACTTATTAATTAATTATCACTCATATAATTTAAAATTAAGATTAAATTTATATGTAAAAATTTATATTTTTATTATTAAATTTTTTAATTAAAATAAAATAGGTAAATTATTTTTTTTAAAAAATTAATCACGAGAGAGATAATATAAATCATATATTTATTAATCTTTAATTGAAGAACTTAATAATAAAAATATAAAAACTACAGTTAATTTTTTTTTCTTAAAATTAAATGGCATAGACCAAATGATGAGGTATGTGTTGCATCACTCAATTGTTAAGACTTAAGAGAAGAGTGCAATTTAAAAATTAAACTCAGTAGATAAAAGATATTCAAGGTTTAAATATCATTATTAAATTTTCAGCAAACGTGGGACATATATAACAATAATTCTAATTTACTGTAAAAGATATGACAAGAAAAATGAGATCTTCAAATCATGGGCTTCTAACTTTTTCTCCTTGATTGGACAAAATTAGCAATCATGCATTTCATTTGGAAATGCTCCATTGTCCCTACATCAAAAGCTATATAATTTCACTTAATCTTAGTGTCTAATCAATTAAGAAATCTGAATATATATATAATATACATACACACATAAGAATGTTCAAGAGGTCTAAAAATTCACAACCTTTAAATCTTTCTACTAATAATTTTTTAAATACTCTAGATTCTCTTCACACATGGTAACAATTTAGAACTATGATATATAGAGAGATCGATCCGTCCTCTTTTTTTCTTTCATGTTTTTTTTTCTTCTTTTATTTTTTTAAAAAAAGAATGTTGCCCAAATTTATTGTATAAAATTAAAAGAGATTACTAGAGTTTCGTTTAAATTTTTTAAAATCTTTTTGTTTCACTAAAAATCTATACCAACTACAACCCATCGCACTACATGATGATGCCTGCCACTTTAAGGTGGTAAGCAGTATATATTATAATTCAAAACTTCGGGAGAAGATAAAGCTATGTATATATAATTCAGGGTAGAAATATTAAATGTGAATTGCAATTCTATTAAATTTCCATACTCCAAACTTTTTGAGTGCTTCCTATAGAAAAGTTACCAATGCCTGCAATAAATATAGAATAACATTGTGATTGTACCTGCAATTAATAAATTGCATTAAGGCTGTTTTATAAAATAATATATAACATAAAATTGCATAAAGGTTTTGAGCTTTTTGATCAAACACTTAAATTTATTCATTTAGTCCTACGTTTTCCAAAAGACAATTTTCTTACTGACAAAAGTAATGTTAAGGATAGAACTTATCTAATTGTACACTTAAAATCACAATGGTAAATCAGATGTGACACAAAATTGGAAATATTATGAAATAATATTATTGCAAAGTCATTAGCTAGATAATTTTTGGAAGGATTAATCAACTATATGTGATAAAGATTAATCAAAGTCATTAGCTAGGTTGGGTTTACACAAAATTATATTCCTTATGAAACAACAATAAAATAAAGTTAGTTATATAGATTAAATGACCTAAACATATTTTATTTTTATTTTTTTTTATTTTTTTTACATCCAAGAGTTAATGTAATAGCTGTTACTCATTTGACAATATACTCGAGTCATATAACAAGTTACTTTCAAAAAATAATCTAACATTACATATTCATATTGTTGATTTATATTCATAAAAATTTGACAAAATTTTATATTAACAGTTAATTATCTAAAGTAACTTTCTTCTTTTATCCAGAGTTTTGAGATTGATTATGAAAGTCAAACTTCACATATACAAAGTTAAAAATACTTAGAAAAGATTAAAAAAAAAATACTGGAAAATTAATTTTTACTTAAAAGTATATTAATATATAGACTTACATGATGAGCACTGAAATCTTGAAACAAGTAAATAGGCACCGCACGCATGATATTGTGGAGAATTGTGTAGGCCTCACAAAATTATTTAATTGATTCCCACTAAATTAAACCAAATATTATTTTATTATTATTATTATTTGGCTCCACTATGACGCATTGTGCTTGTGAGTGATATGCCCATTAAACAGAGTGACTATTGGCACATCGCCTACTTCCATGCTTGTTTCCTCACTCCTGATAAACAACTCACAAGCCACTAACCTCACTGCTTATTTAAACATTTCTTTTATAATATGATGTCAAGTGTAAGTCTACAAAATTGACATGTCTGAGTAATATAATAGTAAATTCCAAAAGGCATTCCAAAATGTATCTTTCTTTTCAAATATTCCCACTTTTTTATGTTAATTTTTATTTGGTAAGATTGTCTTCTACTACTCATATCGCTATCAGTGTTAGTGGAGTGGAATGCCAGGTCAATGGGTCAAATCTAACATATCATCTTGCATATAAAAACAAACACCATCCAGCCAAAAAGTAGATTATATTAATTAGCATAATGGAAATCTTAATCACAATTAATATAAGGTTTGATTGATGATGCTCCATTGTTTTGGTTGGTTTCATTAATTATATATCTAAAATAATGTACATTACAAGCACTAATCTTTTAATTAGGTTCACACATGGCATGTCCTCTAAAATTATGATGGGCAAAAAGCCAAAATCAAATAATATATAGCACCCTCTTAACATCTATGTGTGTTGATGTGAAACAGAAAATTTTTATAAATCAACTTTCTAGAACTTGAAATAGAACGTATAATTAAATTAAGGGATTAAAAATCAGAAAGGATATGTGTGTGTGTGTGTCTCTCTCTCTCTCTCTATATATATATATATGCAAAAAATATAAGTATATTGATCGACCAATTAAATGAAGTATAAATACTCGCATAAACACATTTTAAAAAAAAATTCAAAATCTTAAACAGATTAAAGAAAACTACGGGTAATTTTGACTTTCTGCATAACTAGCCTTATCAGGAAATATTGGTCCCCTCTAAATTAGTGAACTAGCTTTTAAGGTACATTTTGTTTTTACTCAATAATAATAATAAGAAGAAGAGAGGCATAACAAGCATACTTTGTCACAGAAACCTAAAATAAGCAAAAAAGTGAAAAGAGGTGAGAAAAAGAAAATGCTTCCATGATCTTGGCTTGAAAAGAAAGACATGGGAATCAGTAGACTTTTTACGTGAGATCGTAATAATATAACGCTGTTATATAAAGAGAAAAAGACATAGAAACTATAAATACACCATATATTTATTGTATTTATTATGTAAATGAAACTCATTAATATTATTTAAGTAATTTCATATCTATTTCAGTATCAATTAAATCCTTGGATTCAAATTGGAGAGAAAGTGAGTGTAACATAAAGACCAATAAGTGCAATAATTATGAAGCTTTAAAACCTGAAACGACATCTACATCATCCTCAACAAGAAAAAGAAGAAGAACCATTTACTATAAGAAATGGTTGCAGGGGCCACAGAACCCTAGACGCTTTGCTTATGCTTCATAGACCCCGAATTTTTATTTTTAATAATTCAATATGAATCATTCAATTCAAAAAATGGAACAGGCTGTTAGGTTTATGGAAAAGAATTTCATGAAAAAGGCCAAAACAAAAAACCATTCAGAAAAATTTTGAAGCAAAGTAAATTTTCTTTTATGCAAGTACTTTACATAGTTTGACATAGCAAGCATTTGGGAAGCATGATAAACCCATTGTAGATACCATACAAAAGTAGTATCTTCAATACCTATCACAGAAACAAAAAAACTTTCAAAGATAGTTGGTGAAACAATAATGCAGAGCATAGCATTTGGTGAAATCTGTTTTCCTAATAATTTCGAACTCTGATGTAATTCTGAACTAGACTTCTATTTTTTGCTCAACTATGAACCTTATTTCTTCTCCTTTGTTATAGTGATTTTGTTGGAAATTTAGAAAATGTCGCTGAACTTCAGACAGAGAAACTAACATTTCTGATTATGACACACAATTAGGAATGGTAATGAAGGGGAAAAAAAGTGCCAAGAACATTAATTGGGAGGTGTGGGCATATCGTAAAAAAGAAATGGTCTATTTTCAGAACATACCTCTATACTATAATGTGATATCTCTTTTATTATAACTTATTTTTTTCATTACTTTATTCAATAACATTTTACTTCGTTTCCTTTATGTCTACAAGATTCTGTATTAACTTCTAATTAATAGATTACAGAAGCATGCATCTACTAAATGCCATAAGCAAGCAACCTGATATAAAGCATAGGTTGATATAATGAAATGTCAAACTTTTCTACTTTCTATGTCGACAATTGACCATAGTAAAAATTTGCCATTTTCAAGAAAAAGTGTTATGTTTTTGGCTTTGGTAAAGTGAAATCTGCAATTGACTACAGTAAAAATTTGAGAGTCTAATTAGCTTTGACTAATTAACTGGTTTGAGCTAGTTAAAATTTTTTAACGGAGATACAGCTCTCTGATTAAAAAGTATTTTTATATAAAAAATTTAAATTCAAAATTTTATTTAAGGGAAAGAAAATATTTACCACTCTAATTATCCCCTTATTAATTCAATTTGATTTAATAATATGTATTGTGAGTCCAATATAATTTAAGTGGTAACAACACATAAACTATAGTTCTTTGGTATAACTTAGATATCTACCCTAATTCTAAAACACTTTATAAAATATATCAGTAATTCAAATTATTTCCTCAGCAATGATGAGTGAGTTGTCCTAATTAATATTTCTTTCATTAATTTCTGACTTGTGAAAAGCTGTTTGGGTTGCAAGCTCAAAAGGTCCCACACCCAACTAAGGATTTTAAATTTCTTGCTCTCTTCCATACCCATTACCCACCTTTAAAAGCACCCTCTCTATTGCCTCTTTTGCTATAGATGAGTAGGCTTGAAACACTTAAGATGTAATGAGGGTCCCGAAATTCACCATTTCCTAGCTTATTTTCTTCTCCTACCTAGCTACTCTCTCTTTTTCTTTCTAGCTATTCTCTTCTCGTGAGAGAAGAAGGTGCATGTTGAGCAAGATGGAGAAGCAGGGCACGTGCAATACTAACTCACGCTCAACCACATTTTTTTCTGCCTCAGCCTCACGAACCCCTCAAAGAGGTTCAGTTAAGTGAAGTTAGTCTTTCATGTGCCCGTCTTCCCCATCATGACCATAGCACCTTATGTATATATACATCTGTAAATGCCGAAGTTTTCAACAAATTGATACATGAAGCTCCACATCCACATTGAAGGTGAGTACTATTGTTACTGGCTATCATTTTCATCGATCTATATATATATATATAATATTCTTCTTATTTCTTCATTATTAATTAGCATGTCTTCTACATGATGAGAAGATATTGGAAAAATATAGGTTGAACTATTTAATTATGTCATAATCGTATATATATATACCAATCAGAAGTTGAATAAACATCAAAGCTCAAATTAACTGGATATGTTGTTTTGATGTGGAAAAATCCCAAGTGCTGCTTAAAAGTAAAATTAGTTTAGCAACTTGGTTAATCAGTTGTTAATTAAACTAGCTAGCTTTAATCCTCGAAAATTAGTGAGTGAACATGTTAATTCATGAAAATAATAATTTTGCTACATTTTTTAACCATTTGACAAAAGAATTAACATACAATAAATTTATTGTTTTCAAGAATTAACTCCTGCTCGTGCACTTAATAATTCTAAAACTAACACTAAATATAACTAACAATTAATTAGTTCTAGAACCAAACTATTAGTTTAGTTCAAAGATAATCGTGCAAGATCAGTAGTTGATTGAAAAGGTTTATATATACTTTCTAGTTTTGTTTTTTTCTTTTTAGGAGAGAAGATTCTGTTTTCTTACAAAACAATAACCTTAGACAGCAAAATCCAGCATATATTATCTGCAGAAAATGTCAATCTGATCGTTGAAGCATTAGTGAACTTGCCTCGCCTTCAATATTTTTGTATAATTATCGAAAACGACCAAAGTGCTATGAGTCACAGTACCACAGCTCATGTATCCTCCTCTAATAGCAAAACTTAATTGTGGGCGCACTTAAAAGGATTAATTAATATTTTCTAATTTCTATAATATCTCATTCTTCATCAGCTTCTTCTTCTTCTTCCCAAACATACATTAACTTCAAAGCAAAATTGCTGAAAATTTTGTTGTGAGAAAAACTGATAGTCATGTTCACAAATAGGCAATGAGGTTAAAATTAAACAGCCATGCATCTCAGAGACACAATATGCATGAAAGTCTCCATATCTTACTTTGGTCTTCCTTACAACCTCTTGGGACATCTAACTCTTCAATTCACTAACACATAGAAAAAGCTTTTGAATAAACTTTGGAATTAGTGGAGGTAAGTATGTCATTTGATACCTAATATTACACTAAAATCTTTTTGTTTTTTGATATTTTATAAATTGATTATTTTTTTTCAAGTTGATCCCTACGAGTTTTTTTTTTTTTTTTTGGGTCCCTCATGTTTCAAAATCCGTCTAGTATAATCCTTCCATTAGAGAATTTTGATTTTGACTATATATGATAATGAATCTTGTGACCTTTAATAATGCCATGTCACTAGATTCGTTAACTAATTAAGTTAATTAGCAGTTCGCTAATGGTAGGATTAGATTGGATGAATTTTTGAATCATTAGAAACCAAAAGGAGAATAAAACTTTTTAAGGGCCAACTTGAAAAAATAGTTCATCTACATATGATCAAAATAAAATTTTATCATTTTCTATAAGATCATATCTAGTCAGCTTGTCTGTTGGAATTAAAAAATTTCTTATAACCCAAAAAAAAAAGCAAATTAATCTACTAATTTGACCCTTCAGAAACATCTGTAAAATTAGAACGAGACAAAGCTATTAATTTAAATATATAACAGTGTCTAAGCACACATCACAGTCTCCTTTCTATATTAAACCAATTCCTTAGGCTAAAATTTAAAGAGACGGTCCATTTTGTTTGCATATATGGCATCTAATTAAACATGGGGAAATGGAGACAGCTGAATAGAAAAGACTTGAGAGTTTAGTTTCATTTGCCATTCATAAATTAAAAGGCCACTTTTCTGATAAGATTCATCTTCTTACTCACATTTTTTAACACAAGATAGGACCAGTCCATTTCTCCATTAAAACCCAACAACAATTTATGTCCTTTTATTGCAATATGGGTGGCACATGATGCTTGTGTCTGTTTAGTGATTAACTCATGACTTTGCACATGCCTATGTGAAAAAAATAGCAATCAAACTTCTCTATTTTTTCATTTTAACAGTACTGAGGAAGTTTGCTTCTTTTTATTATTTTCCTCACCATAAACAGAAATTGCTTTAGGGTGTTCATCTTTTCAATAACTAGGAAGTGTCGGTCTCATAAAATAAAACAGTTTTTCTCACTTAGAAGTTTTTTTTCCACCGACAGACTGTACAGTGTACTCCTAGATGCTCAGTGATGAAATATTAGTTTTTTCCTATATACTGTAAGAAGCATCTTCGGATTTTATTCAAATATAATTTCTCTATTTAGATAGTTTTAAAAATATATCTATAGACCCAAAGTTTGAATCTCCACTAAAAAAAGTATCTATATTTTGTATCCAATCATGCCTCAAATAAAATTGACTCTTGTAGAGAATACTTATGAGAAATTTAAAAAAATTCTCTCCATATATCTAGTACATTCATGATTTTAATTTTGAAATACCCCTTCAAAGACTCAAATCCTAAATTAAATTTTTAAAAAATAACCATATCTCCAAAAGCCAAACTTTGTTCGGCTTTACTTTGTATATGCTTATTTAAGCAGTCACCTCAGGACCTAGAAAAGTTGAACGTGGCAGAACCCAGAAAGCACTTGCAGATTAGTGCTTATCATGTTTAGAATGTAACTATTGAGTGACATCACCAAAATCTCTACCTTATTCTGCTTAAATATGATGTACTTTATGGTGTCATAATATTAATATTTTATGTGTGTGTGTGTGTGTGTCAAAATCTATGTTTTGGAAGGTAAAATCCTATTTGAATTTTTTTTTATTGCAGCAAAATTGGCATATATATATATCAAAATCTATGTTTTGGAGGGTAAAATCCTATTTGAATTTTTTTTATTGCAGCAAAATTGGCATATACACGTGGGAAAGCATAAAGTCTGTGTAATCAAACGCTGCCATGCCCATTTGTAGCAACTTTTCCCAGCCAAGTGTGTGGGGCAATTCATGAGTGATATTTCTCAATCCTGATAATAATTATAATAAAAACCATAGCCAATATTAATGCCCAGCTGTGACCAACTTTTCTTTCCCCTGTTTTATTTAATGCAGTCAAAAAAGCAGCTTTTTGATAGCAATATAAGCTGGTAAGTGATAAGGTAGGGAATATACATGAATCTCTTTCGCAGCAGAAACTTATGCTACAAAATCACTTTTCTTTTGTTTCAGAGAGAGACGGCCACACATTTCTGTATTTAAGCTACTTCATTTTAATAATTTATAGAGGTAACGTTAAGAGGCTTAGGTAAGTGAAAATATCAAATTAACCTGACCCACATAAAGCAAATTCAAAAGCATTAAACACTAACACAAGAGACTTTCACTACAGAAATTATAATAAAGTTAGCTTAGGTATGATATATATAGTATCAAGATAAAAGCATTTAAATATGTCATACCTTGTGATTGTGTGCTTTGGCCTTTCTCGAAGTGTAGAATGTAGACTATAGACGAATCAATTTGAATATTCTAAGATTTGAGCTTCCAATGAACCTAGACTGAAGCATCAAGGTTAAAAGTTGCAAGAGAATCATAAAAGAATCTAGACTCAATGCTAGACCCATCAGACATGATCCTATATGTATGCATGCAAATTGAACCCAACCCTTAACCACATTTCATTTGCATCCTAATTCCCCCATAAATAGACGCAACATCTTATTAAGTGCTTCATCCACATTATTCTGCTCTCTGAAACCATTCATATGCTCATTAAAACGTATAAGTATAAATATGGAACAATTCCTTATACAAACAATTCATCGAACAGTTTATCTGCTTTCATATAATTGCCTTCTGCAAGTAGATCTTTACATCAAAACACTAGCCATTATCATCTATTATACAATTTAGTATCTTAAAGGAATAAGTTCCCGCCCTACTTAATTCTACAAGATGCCTTGATCACTACCAAAAAAAAAAAGATTCTTCAATGCAAATGTTCATATATGTTAGTTCTTCAACATAATTTGGGGAACCATTAATGTTAAATCACTCTCTGTTCCTACAAAAGCACTGAGTGGCAAAAGCAACAAGAGGGAACAAATAGTTCGAACTCACCTGAACTTGGAATTCTACGACAGGGATGAACAGTATCTCTGATCTTATAAGAACGACCATAATTTTCAACAAAATAACCCAAAAAGTACTAGGGTGCTTAGTAGTATGAGTCATTGGGAGCTAAGTCACTCTCAATAGATGTAAGTCAAAGTCAAACCAGTGTTTTCTTTGTAAAAAAGAAATTTTCAAAATATCATAGTTTGCGTAATAAAATATATAGAACCAATATACCCTTGTATTTTTATTGAGTTATATAACTATTTTTCCAGTAGTTTTCCAAGTGTCTACCTAGACCTGAATATATATTGTCATGGTTTTCTTTTGCTTGGCTTTCTTAATTAGAAAATTTCTTGAAATCAAATGAATTTTCTCTTAAGTTTTTCAGTCTTCAACAAAGAAAAACGATTTTCTTTTGCATGAGATTTAAATGAGCAGAAAATTTTTTCTGTAATTGTTGGATATAATATTGGTGTTTATTAATATGAAGTTCTGGGTCATTTTGACTAGAATTAATAAGTCTCCCTTTTAAATAGTTTAATCATTATGCTATTTTCTTATATCATATAGTCGAAGTTTGATATTTTCATTCACTTCCAATATTTTAAAATTAAATTCCACTTTTAATTCTTAAATTTAATTTAGTTACTAAAGCCGTTCAATTGACTCTACTAATTTATTAAATGACGTAAATTTAATCAAATTAGCAATTAGGACAAATAAATATTGTATCATTAATTATGTGATGATGTAACTATGTATAGTCCTTAAAAAATGGGTAAAATACAAAACACCCCTTTAAATTTTAGTCTGTGTACAAAAAATGTCCTAAACTATATATTTTGACAAATAACCTCTTAAACTTTAATTTGAGTGTAAAAAATCCTACATGTTATCATTTTCATTTATTCTATTTACATCAGAAGCAAAGATAATTTTGTCATTTTTATTATTATCTAAATTATTAAAATATTCAAATTTCCAGCACCCCTTTCCTCTCCCATAAGCGTGATCTAAATTCTAAATTTTCTGGACGCAACATGATGTTGAACAGAGGAGACAAACGCAAGTAGCGATTAGAGATCGTTGCAATGATTCCTTGACGTTGAGAGATAGAAAACTTTTGAGGATGAGAGATAAGAAAGAGATAGAAAGGATAGATTAGGATATTTTATATGGCAAACCTCATTCTATCAAACAACTTAAATGTTTTATATGGTGTTGTTCATACGTTATTTAGAGTAGGGAATGAGTCATAAAGTGAAATTGGCTTTATTTGATTTGGACCTAAACAGTGAATCCATAAGTACTTGATAAGCATGAAAATTAACTTGGACAAATGCAGAAGGGAATTAAAAGTTACGTCATGTCTAACAAGTTGTCATAAACACAGATAGCATCGAGGTTGAGTAGATTAGAGGGATTTGGGGTTCAGCTATTCGGATATGAAGCTGAGAGAAAAAAGGGGTGTAAAGAATTTAGATATTTTAATAATTTATATGATAATTAAAATGACAAAATTACCCTTGCTTATGTGTGACCTTTTTTATGATGCGTAAATGAAATGAATGTAAATAGTAGTATGTTAGGTTTTTTGCATTAATATAGAAGTTTAAGGGTTATTTGTCAAAGTGTATAGTTTAGGAGATTCTTTGTACATAAAGTTTAAGGAAATTTTTTGTATTTTATCCTTAAAAATTTACAGAAACATTCACCACTATCCTGATTATCTCTTCATTAGTTTAACGGCAATATGAAGTATTTTATCGAATTAAACTAATAAATTAGTTAATTTTACATTAGTTTAATAAATATAAAAACTAAATTAATTAAAAAATGGGTTGTTCCTATTTCACTGGATTTACATCTTCTCAATTTCTTTCTGAAATTGACTGAGTCAAATTTAAAAGAAGATAAAAATAGGGTTGTGCACCCAAAGGCTATGTGTGTACACTTTCTATTTCTATTTTACTTCATACAATATTGAAGATTCCAGATTCTTATTTCATTCCAAATTCTATTTTACTACATACAATAACAAGAAATTCAGGGAGAAAAAGAAGAAGGAAAAAAGGCAGCTTCTTTCGTAATTCTCTCTTCTCAACCATGGCTTATCCACCACAACCTTGTGCCTCCACCACCATGCCGGCGAACCCAACCGCCATAATTGGACCTCAGTTTTGCGCTCCATACCCAGTGGACCTTACCATTGTGAAGAAGGTTATGTCCATTGCTGATGGCAACTTCACCGTGTCTGACATAAATGGCAACATTGTTTTCAGAGTGAAAGGCTCTGTCGTAAGTTTCCATGACCGTCGTGTTTTAATCGACGTCGCCGGAAACCCCATTGTCACCCTTCGTCGAAAGGTTGGTTTGTCTTTGTCCCATCGAATCATTTTCATTTTCTTAATTTATTTTTCTTTGGTGAACTATTTATTTTAATTTCTTTTGTGATTTAATAAAGAGAGATCGAGTTTTTGAAGTTATACTTTTCTTTTCTATAAATTTTAAAAATAGTTTTAAAAAATAAAAGATAAATAAAAATAGAGCTTTGGCAATGGGAGTTCGAGCTTCCCTTTATCCAAGTCCATTTCTTTTATATGTCTTTTTTTAATTTAATTTTATATGTTTTATGGAATTTTTACTTCATGCATTTGTTATAGTTCGTATAGAAACTAATCCTTCTTCCATGCACTAACATGGAAAGAATGAATTAAGGGTGTGGATGTTTGAGGTACAAGGCAGTTTAGAAATGATTTATTAATTGGCATAAGTTAAGGTATAGCCTTCTTAAAAAAATAATAAAAATATAAGATAATTTATTTTTTTGTAAATAATAAAATAATTTAATTTTTAAAAGATTATAATATATATTTTAATTCTTAAAAAATTATAATAATTAACTTGTTAATATCTAAACAGTTAATTATTAATAAACAAGAGGACATAGTACATTAACATTAACATTTGTCGTTATCTATGCTAAATGGTTTATAAACATTAAAAATATATATATTTTAGTTTTGATATACAATTCATATATGTTTGATAATATCTCATTCTAATTTTTTGATAGTGGTCATTTGTTAAATATTTTTATACTTATATTTCATAATTTTTTTATAAAATTAATTTAGTTACTTTCTTCAATAAAAAATAAAATTTTAAAAAAATTATGTGACCTTATTTTGTCTGTTTATTTTTGTTATTTATTTATTTAATATAATATTTCTTTATTAATTGATTTAACATTTTAAATTATATATAAAAATATTTAATCTATCTAAATTATTAACACTACCTATGCGCACAAACTTATCTACAAGAACTGAAACTATATTTAACTCTTATTTTGAAAGTAGAAACTGAACTAGTTGGTAGGAATTAATTGAATCTCTATACATTGTGGCCCCATGATATCATGAGAAGTGGGAGTGGAGTATATCAAACTGGTTTGGTCAGGTTAGTCAAGTAGAGATCATTAGGACATTTTTTAAAATCAGTCCGACACATCGAGCCACCAAACTTACTGATAGATTTGGTAAACAGCAAGCTTCTTGAGTCAAATTTATCTAGAAGTTTTTTTTTTAATTATTGATAAGAAATAGAATACAAAATACTACAGATACCTAAAACTCAAAATATGAAATTAGAAAAAGAAGCACTGAAAGTTTACCAATATACTGATAAATAAATTTCAAAATTACTTAATTTCTGGTAGTTTGGGTTAATTCTGGTTTGGTCATACAATTGACATTTTCTTAGAAACTGAAAATACTTCAACTCATTTCAGTCACCCAAACTGATCATGTGATTTTTTTTTTTTATATTAACCTTATTGGTTCACGTAGTTAATTGAGTTATGTAAACTCTTACTAGAAAGGTATCCTGTCTTCTTATTTTTTTGGTAAAAATATTTTTAGAGAAAAGCACAAGAGATTGGCATTATTTACTTGAAAGTTCATCAATAAATACACATGAAAAAAAAAACACTTAAATGAAAGAAAATCAATGTAAGGCGTGATTAGAACAACATATATAGAGCTTATAAGCATATCTTTATATCTTATGGTCAAATTTATCTTTATCATTATATATTCAGATATGTTAGTCAATAAAGTTAAGGATGGATGTCTAGTAATTTTATTTGGCATCAAAATTTTGCACCCATTATTTCAAGCTCATATATATATTTATATATATATATATAGATAGATAGATAGATAGATAGATCAAATTAAAGTTCATAAGAAGTTGATTAATTAATGATGCAGATAATTACAGCACATGACAGATGGAAAGCTTTTATGGGTGAAAGCACAGAAGCCCATGATCTTGTCTTCTCATTGAAGAAATCATCCCTAATTCAATTTAAGACCAATTTAGATGTGTTCTTAGCAAATAACACCAAAGAAAATGTTTGTGACTTTAAGGTCAAAGGTAGTTGGCGTGAACGATCTTGCATCGTTTATGCTGGTAACTCTAATACCATCGTTGCCCAGGTAACTATCAAGCTATCTTATTTGGTTTTTAACTTCAAAATTATTTTCAATTACATAGCTAGTTATAAATGAAGGGAGTTTTAATCACAACATATGCATGTGTGTGTGTGTATATACTCTGTAAGAAACAGAGCATTCTAGTGATATATGTATATATATCTGTTAAGATTTCAAAAAAAACTTTACCTGATGATGTTCCAATGTGTGCCGTTGCTTGAGATGAATTGACAGAGTTTGCAACCTACTAGTTATATGTGTTTGAATGTGCAAAAGTAGTGAGTTTGTATAAGAGTTTAGAAAATAAGTTTTATAGCCACTCCTCCGCGTGCATACCATTTATTGTGTATTCGGGGGTATATGTCTCGTCTAAAGAAAATATGAAGATCTTGCACAGGAGGCTCATAAATAATTATGTTGACTTTTAATTAATACCAATCTATCAAATTCAACAATCTTTCACTTAGATAGTATTAATCAAATATCAATATAATTGCCAAAGTAAATATCTTCCTCTTACTCTTGATAGTATTCTAATAGGATGATTATTGACTAACACATAGATGTAAGTTGTGTTCTCTACCCAAAAGGGATTTGTAAGCAATCAAACCTATCTTTGATTACTTACAATTAATACATAGAACCAATCTATTCATAATTAATTTAAGAAGAAAATAAAATGAAACAAAATAAGATCACTTAATCTGATAGAAAAATTAGTAATATAATAAAGTCTCGATACCACAACTAACGGAATACATAACGTATAATTAAAATAAGATATTCATAAAGAATCAATTCAGACTCCCATTAAACCAAGGATGCATCAAAAAATTTAACTAAACCATATGAGTTATAGGATATTTAAATACTCTTACAGATAAACCCTTGGTAAACAGATCTGCCAACATATGTTCACCAGAAATGTGAACCAAACAAGTCTGAGATCAGCAATCTTTTCTTTGACGAAAAAGAACTTAACATCGAAATGTTTTGCACGACTAGAATTCCTTTATTTTTGAGAAAAGCGTACAACAGATTAATTGTCACAATATAAGGTCAGAGGATGAGGTATGGAATTCATGAGATGCATGCCAAATATCAAATTCCTCAACCATATGGCCTAACAGGTGGCCTCATAACAAGCTACATATTTTGCTTCAATAGTCAAGTTAGTTATAATAGTTTGTTTGGAACTTTTCCATGAAACAGCTCCTCCAGACATCATAAAGATGTATCCCGATATAGATTTACGATCATCAATGCAAGATGCATAGTCTAAGTTAGAGTAGCCAACAATTTAAAAAAGATCAAACTTTTTCTAAGTTAACATGTGATGTTTCGTACCCTAAAGGTATCTCATAACTTTTTAGTAGCTCTCCAATGATCATGACTAGGATCACTCAGGTATCTGCCAAGCATATTAATTGTAAAAGCAATATTTGGACATGTACAAACCTAAGCATACATAAGACTGCTAACTATAGAAGCATTGAAATTTTATCCATTATAGTCCTCTTATAATCATTTTGAGGACACTAAAATTTAGATAACCTCTCACCTTTCTAGACAGGTGCAACACAAGCAGTGCAAGAGTGCATGTTAGATTTCTTCAACAATCTATCGATATAACTCATTTGAGACAAACCCAAAAAGATCTGTCATGATGGATTTGAATACCTAGAACAAATGAGGCCTCACCCAGATCTTTCATATCAAAATGGCACGATAACATGTGTTTTGTATCATTCAAAAAAGTTATTGAGTTACTGACTAACAAGATGTCATCAACATAACGAACTAGAATCATAAAATTATTGCCACCAAATTTTTGATAAATACATTGATTAAAAATATTCTTGGTAAAGCTGAGAAGGTGATTACCTCGTCAAACTTTCAAGTACCACTATTTAGAAGCTTATTTTAGCCCATAAATGGATTTATTTAACTTGCATACAAGATGCTCTTTACCAATCTTAACAAAACCATCTAATTGTGTCATGTATACATTTTTGGACGAGTTCCCATTCAAGAAAGTGGTCTTGACATCCATTTGGTGAAGTTGAAGGTTAAATTGCACAATAAGAGCCATGACTACTCTGAAGGCATCCTTCGTAGATGCTAGAGAGAATTTCTCTATATAATCAATGCCCTCTTTCTGATTGTAGCCCTTAGCTACTAATCTAGCTTTATACCTTTCTATCTCACCATTAGCTTCTCGCTTGGTATTAAAGACCCATTTACAACTAACAAGTTTATATCCCCTTGCAATTCAGTAAGTTCCTAGATGTGGTTATGAAACATGGATGCAAATTCATCATCCATAGCTTTAAACCACTCAGAAAATTAGGATTGGATATTGCCTTATCATAAATGATAGGATTTATGCCATCGATAATATTAGATTTATATCCTTACAAAAAAACAATATAATCATCTGGGATAGCAAGTCTACAAATTCACTAGGACCGTTTCAACTCAATAGCTGGATCTTGAAAACCTGTGACAGGTGGAGCATTCTAAATGTCATCTAGATTTTCAGTAATAATATTATCTTTATCAATATCAATAATAAAAGATGGCGATGGTAAGGTCAGAAAGGGCAAAACATTATTTTCATCACGTTAAGTCAATGATTTTTGGCACACTTCTCCCACTATCCAAGACATTTTCAAAATAAAATAATCTATCAAATTCAAGGACTCTTAAAGTATGAGAAGGGTAATATAATCTACACCCCTTGACCTAACATAGTACCCAATAAAGTAGCCACTGATAGTTCTTAGATCAAGCTTCTTGAGTTGAGGGTTATAGGGTCTTACCTCTTCTTTACAACCCCACACACGAAGATGTTTAAGATTGGGCTTTTTACCAGTAAACAATTCATATGGAGTCTTTAGCACAAACTTACTAGGAATCTAATTCAAAACATATACAGTTGTTCTCAAAGTATCACCCTACAAGAATTTTGTTAAGGATGAGTGATTGGTCATACTTCTAACTATGTCCATTAGTGTGCAATTGTGTCTTTCAGCAACTCTATTCTACTGAGTAGTAACTGACATAGTATACTGAGCCTTAATACCATGCTCTTGCAAGAATAAGTAAAAGGATCAGGATTTCTTCTAGTCTCATTATACTTGTCATAATACTCACTACCCTTATCTGAATTGACAGACTTAATAGACTTTCCAGTCTTTAACTTGACAAATGTCTTGAAAGTCTTGAAGGCGTTTAAGGATTTAGATTTTTCATGCAAAAGATCTATCCAGCCAAATCTAGAATGATCATCAGTAAATGTAATAAAGTATTTGAATCCACTCATAGATGCAAGAGTAATGGGTTCGGTGATGTCTGTATGAATCAAATCTAGTATATTACTAGACCTATTTGACCATTCTCTCTAATATTTCTTTGGAAATATGGCCCAACCATTTATGCCATGATATGAAAGAATATTCATTAATTCTAGCACATTTATGTCCCATAGTAACATTATTTAAAATTAAACAGTGTCCATAACATAAACTTAAATTGATAGTTCCTATACTATCAACTATAGCTAAGCTTCCTTCGACCCTGACAATAGTTTTCTCCCTTTCACTTAGCTCCCTCTTGTTTTTGAGACCCTGTACAAAATTAGTCATATGAACGGTTGCTCCAGAGTCTAACCACCAAGAATCAGAGGAAATTTTAAAACTATTAGATTCATAACAAACTAAAGCTAAAGGGTTAAATGTATCAGAATTACCTTTTCTCTCTCGCTTTTTTTTTTTTTAGTTTAAAGTAATTAGAAATCATTTGACCAAGCTTCTTACAGTAATGGTACTCCCCTTTAAAAGGCTTCTTCTTATGATTCTTATTATGATTTCCACCTTTCTTAGGCTCCAGATATTTCTTTTTATCTCTTTGGTTCTCCGCCCTCTTCCTTTTCTGATCACCCTTTCCAGACTTACTGCTTGAACCATGAGAGAAGTAATTTAATGATTACGAATGAGAAGTGCCCTTTTTAATAGACTCCTCTTCTTGACTCATAATTGATATCATTTGGTCAATAGACCACTCATAAGACTTTAACTTATTATAGTAATTAACAAGTTTCATGATATGCTCTCGCACTTTAAATACTCCGTCATATCGAGTATTATCAAGAAGAGAAATGTAGTAAGCCTTTTAACTCTTGTCATATTTCTTAAATTTCTCCCCAATAACCCTTAGATACTTTGTAGTAGTCACTTTATCTAGGATGCTCTGTTTGATAGTTTTATTAACTGTGTACTTTATTGTTAGGCTATTGACACATTGCAAGTATACACTATCAAAAAATAGTATAATAATGAAATAAGAGTATCATTCTCAGGGAATTATAGTCAAAATTTTCACTTAGTACTAGTGTCATTGTGCTCACCTTATCCAAGCAAAACCAATAATTGATTTTAAGGTAAAACAATGTAAATTTAGCATCAAAATACAATGTTAATAATAGGAAACTATCGAAAGTAAAGGTCCCTAGGATTATGGCTTAACTTAGCACTTAAATTACAATAATATTACTCACTTTATCCAAACTCAATGTGTAATGAGCTAACCTTAGCCTCTAATTTCATTATATAAATCTTTCGATTCATTATAAATTATAATTCTCCAATTCAATCCCCTATATTTCTATAAGAATTCAATTAAAGGAATGCATTAAGCTTCGCTAATCATAACTCTGCAAGACCTAATGGTATATTTCTATCATTTGGGTGAATCGAGTTAATTCTAGCAATTAATTAACAACAAACAAATGATATTAAGTTTTAGAACTAAATTCAAGCACCTTTCTCAAGAGAACTCAAATCGTCCTAGTTTACCCTAATTGGTGATCAAGTAAAAGGAGAACAATGAAGAGTAAATTGAATAAACTCATTAACATTGAAATTCAAGATAAGCAAGTAATAATGAAGTCAATTCATATGCCAAGGAACCATAATCCTAGAGAAAAGAAAACCTAGCCTATCATATTTACAAGATTAACAAAGCCCAATCCAGAGAATATCACAAATGTAGGAATAAAGAAGAAAAGGAAAGAAGAAACTCTAATATAAAAGCTTTGTTTAGCCTTTTGTTCTCAAATCTCCACTTGAATGCACTTCTTGAGCTCCATTTTTCAAGGAGAACCTGCAAAGCTTGAAGGAGAGGAAGAGTATATGGAAGGGTGCTTCGTCCACAACTGTGAAGAGTTAAGTTCAATTATAGGTTAAATGCCTTGTCACCAGACAACCCTAATAAAGGATAAGTACACTTACTTTTATTCCCCTAAGTAGATCTCAATAAATAACCCTAGAAACTCCCCTAAATAACCTTAAACCAATAACCTTATGATTGAAAAAAATCAATAAATCTCTCACCTAACTATACTAGGTTCTCACCAGACATCTAGACAGATGAAGAAAATTCAAGACTCAAAATACAATTCAATAGTAGCAATCTCACTTAGAACAGATGAGTAATAAAGAGCAATCAATGAACTTTAGAGAATATAAGTGAACTCTCAAATTTATAACTTTCTCAACTTGTTGGCTTCTAAAGACAATCCACCAACATTTAATCTTCAAAATCTTACCGGTTGACCTTGCAATTAATGCTAAAAAAATATTGGTAGAGACTTTTGAACAAGATAATAAATGTTAGATACTCCACTTGATAATCTTAAGACAATTTGAAGAACTTTAGAAAAATAGTCATAATTTCATAAGAACAGGTGCTTATATATGTTCTGGTGGATAATAAACTGTGTTTCCTTTTGTCTGTTAGACAACTTAAAGAGTGGAGCAATTCTGATATCTTCTTGTCTTGAAAAGGATGAAATCTCTTTAGTATTTATGACCAACATCTCTTCATCCTAGACTTCTTCTTTTGAACCACATAAACGTACAGCAGAGGGCAAAGACTTCATGTTTTCATTTTGGAGTGTTCTACTCATGTACTAGCCATCTGACATTCCCTACTTTTTGCCAAAATTCTTTTTGAAATTATGCCATGTAAGCCCTCCATATTTCCATTCTAGTGTATCCCACTCCTATACTAGCTACATGACATTCCCTAGTTATTGCCAAAATTCTTTTTTAAAATTATTCAATGTATTTTAAAAGCTTTCAAAAGGCGGGAGGCTTCAAAATTGCTCATAAAAGAGTGTAATTTTAATTTTCGGGCTAATAAAGCATATTGGGGCGGAGTGAAAAGTATGAAAAGAGGAACCTTGGGCTCATGTACTTAAATTGGACTAAATTAATTATATTTGGGTCGTATAATTAAATTAGTTGGGTTATGACACAGTGAACCATCAACAAATTTATTCATCTTTCAAGATTTCAATAGCCCAAGGTACCTTTTGTTTACAATAAAATAGCCCAACTGAAATTATCTTTCAATATTTAGTGAATTTTACACATTATTTTTATTATCAAAAACACAATATTTGTTAAGTAAAAATATCTCAACATATAAATATGAGGGTTTGTGTAGATTTTTCTTTACCTCAGTAAGCTTAACCTTGATTTTGGGGTTATTACAATTATGAGATGAGGATATACAATTTTGGTCATGCAAAAATTGTAAGTAATGAAATTATCCCTTTAACAATGTCGAGATGGCCAGATAGGTCAATTGAGGGAGAACAAATCACATTAAATTTTGTATGTGTTCTTTTCTCTTTCTCTAATATATAAGTTTTGTAGTTTTGTTATCAAATTCTTAATAAAAAATGATAAATAACTTTTTTTTACAACTCACTTTTTGTTTTTACGTATTTTATTTTAATTAAAAATCATGATAATAAATATATAAAAAACCTAAAACTAAATCCGATACTTTGAATGTTTGCCAAATAAACCTCACTAGGTAGACTTAGATTTCTAACCTTATACATTATAGCCTCTAACATTTCATGTTGGAGAAATTAAATTGATTTATATGGACAACTTTGTTAACCAAGAAGTTATAAAGTAATTAAAACACTCTCCATGATCATATCAATTTCTTTTATTAAAAATAAAGCTTATTATGAATATAGTTATTAAAATTTTATTTCAATGTTCTTTGTTTTATTTTAAAATTCATAAATTTAATTATGTTAAATTTAAAACAAAAGGTAATTATTTTATAATAATATAAAAATGTCTGTGTGCTGCATCATGTAATTTTTTAATATATATATATTATAATTTCTTTAAAAAACTTGTATAATTTAAGTATTTTTTGTATAATAATTAATGCTATATTACTGTTGCAGATGCATAAGAAGCACACAGTTGAAAGCATATTAATTGGGAAAGACAACTTCATGGTCACAGTATATCCCAACGTGGATTTTGCATTCATAGTGGCCTTAATTGTGATTCTAGATGAGATTAACGACGATGACTAAGATTAGAAGTTGAAAAAATTTTTAGGTGTATAAATTGTATTATTTTATTTATGTATTAATCAATAATATTTTTTAAATTTTTTTTACTTTAGACTAAAGAACAAACAAAATATATAAAATTAAAAAAATTAGTTAAATTTTATTAATTAATATATAAATAAGATAACACATTAAATACACATAAAAATTTTCTAAACTTGAATAAGTCACATTGTATCCCTTAAACTATTATAAAAAGTTAAGCAATTAATTATATACTAAATTTAGCATCTACTAATCATATGATAAATAGAATTAACTTTAGGATTTTAAAAACTTTATACTAACCATCTCATTGAAAGAAAGTTTTTTCTAAAGTAACATTAAAAATATATAGCAAAAATTAATTTTCTTTACCTTTTATTTCATAAAATAACTTATATTTATGAAAACATATAGCATAAATCAAATTTTAAAATGTTAAAAAATAATTCTATTTATCATATTATTAATGATAAATAAACATTACAATTAACATATAATTAATTATTTAATTTTTATAATATTTTAGGAGTCAAAATATTATGTTTTAAAATTTAGATATTAATATTACAATTAAACTGTAGTTTAAAAATAAAATATACTTATTTTCTATTTTAATTTGTCACATCCTTGAAACTGATGAAAATGACCATCAGCTATATATTACTACTTCAAACACCACAACAGTGAATTCAGTTATTCGGAACAGTAAAGAAAAAGGCAAGCTTTGATCTTCTCTCTCTCTCTCTCTATGGCTTACACATATCCACCACAGCCGTCTGGCCCCGCCGCCGTGACGGCCAACCCGATCGCCGTGATCGGGACCCAGTACTGCGCTCCATACCCGGTGGACCTAGCCATTGTGAGGAAGGACATGTCCCTCTCCGGCGGCGACTTTGTGGTCACCGACATAAACGGCAACATCGTTTTCAAAGTGAAAGGCTCCGTCTTATCCCTCCGTGACCGCCGTGTCCTGATCGACGCCTCCGGTAACCCCATCGTCACCCTTCGCCGGAAGGTTTGTCTGTCCCATTCTGATCATTTTCTATTTCTTTATTTCTTTTCGGTTGTTGCTATACTTTATTTTAATTTGATTAGATATTTGTGTTTTGATTTCATGCATATTTTAGTTTGTGATTGTTTGGAAGAAAAATCCTTCATCGGTGTATTGACTATTGACTTCGTTCGTCAATGTCAATTGTAGGTAAGGGTGTGGATGGTGGAGATGGGTCGGTTTAGATATTTGTGTTTTGATTTCATGCATTTGTTAGTTTGTGATTGTTTGGAAGAAAAATCCTTCTTCGGTGTATTGACTGTTGACTTCGTTCGTCAATGTCAATTGGAGATAAGGGTGTGGACGGTGGAGATGCGTTGGTTTAGAATGATTTATTAATTGACATAAGGTAAAAATAATTAAGAAATATTTAAGGGTTTTGTTAATTAATATTCTTGAAATACAAGTTAAGGAATTTATTAATTAGTTAGTTAGTAAAAATTATTATTTTTATTAATTTAAATTTAAAATTGTTAAATACTATTCATCAATAAAAATCTTTTAATTTCTTTTATGTAATACTTTTTTTTTTTCTCTCACACTTGGCCAGCCGCAATCCATTCATCAAAACTCAATGATGTCCTTTGATTTTTCGTACTCTACCTTCTGCAAAGTGGAAAAACTCTTTTGCTTTTGTCCATACAAAGTGAAAAAACTGATACACATGATGCACTAACTGTGTTTGACATATTTTTGAATCGTTCTTTTCACCCCACTCTATCTAACTAACTAACGAGGTGGGGTCTAATCTCTCACATGAACTAAGATTTATTAAAGATATTTATATTTAATACTTAATAATTTTTTAAACAGATTGTCTAATGTAAAAGATAAGGAAAATTAAAAAAATCAGCATTAGTTAAAAATATTTTTGTCTTTCCCATTTCTTCTTTAAAAGATTAATATTATACAATACTAATTTTTCATCCATTAAATAGGAGAAAAAATATATTTTACAAACTAAATTATTGATATAGTCCATCAATATTCACAATTTTAATTGAAGAGTGAAATTAATCAATTAATTGACTACTTAATGATGCAGATAATGACCGCACATGACAGATGGAAAGCTTTTAGGGGTGAAAGTACAGAAGAACGTGATCTTATCTTCACACTGAAGAGATCATCCCTAATCCAATTTAAGACCAAATTAGATGTGTTCTTAGCAAACAACACCAAAGAAGATGTTTGTGACTTTAAGGTCAAAGGTAGTTGGCTTAGACGATCTTGCATTATCTATGCTGGTGAATCTAATGACATCGTCGCTCAGGTAATTATCAAACTTTCTTCAGGTTTCTAACTTTGAAATGATTTTCAATTAATTATTTTTCTTCACAAAATTTATATTGATTTTATAGTAATTAGTTTTCTATGACTAAGTTAACGGAACAAGTATTTTTTAAAACAAATATACTAGTAATTTATTTGATATTTTATCTATGGCTTAATCTACTTTCTGAAAACATTATAGAAAAAATTGGTAATATTTCTGTTGCAGAGGCATAAGAAGCACACAGTTCAAAGCGAATCGATTGGGAAAGACAACTTCATGGTCACAGTGTCTCCCAACGTGGATTATGCATTCATAGTGGCCTTAATTGTGATTCTTCATCAGCTTAACGAGGATGAAAAAGAGGCATTAGAGACAGTGATTCATAATTTATGTAATCCGCAGCCTTTTCTGTAATTGGTATTAATGCTTTTTGTGGTTATCTCGTGTGACTATCTATGTAATTTCTTGTATAAGTAAAATTAGAACTACTGAAATGATAAATATGAAGTATTTTAATTTAGTATGCAAAATTTTATATCCAGTGTGCCTAACAACTTTAAGGAAGTGGTGTGTTCAAGTCCTAGAATCCAAAACCAAGAGGCTCCATGAATGCTTTTGGGTCTTTTCAAGGATTTGGGTTGCTGTGAAGTGATTTTCTAAGAGTGAACCATTTTTTCTGAAGTTGGAGAATGTTAGTATTGATCCTAATTGTGCTGAGTTGGAGGTTGTTGATAAAGGATGCTTTCTTTCGTCCCAGTCAATCATATTCAGGACACAGCAATGACACATTCATCTTGGCACCAAGAAATGAAAATTACAGATGTCTTATGTGTTTTGTGCAAATAGCAAGCAGCATCGCCCGTGAGCATATGAGCCTTGGGTTAAAGAGACAAGGTAGCAAAGTGGCACAAACTTGAATTTAATTACATGTTGGACAAAACAAGGGTTCACCAATTCAACAGAACTTACAAGCATGGTTGGATGAGCCCCACTTTTCAGGAGTCAATCACACCCATCAGCAATAAATTATGCTTTCAGCTAAAAAAATATACAGTTTGGGGAAAGGGTGCGAAATAACACACAAAGCAGGAAGTCAAAACAATACGGGCTATTTACACATTTACGAAAATGACATTATTAGCCAAAGCCTCCAATGAATATTCTCGATTTTTGTTTCGGAGTGAGTGCAACCCTCTACCACGGAGGCTAATGAATAAATTGCATACAGTATCAGCAGAACGCATCCTAGCAATGTTTCCAGATGTATTCACAGAGAGGGGTTGTAGCAGCATGGTATGATGATTCAACTGTAATGAGTAGTAATTCAAAATAAATCGACCTAGAAACTAGAATTGTACGGAAAGTCAATTCAGATCTTCCTTCAAAAATGAAATAACTAAAAGATAAAAGTCAATATATAACAATAGCACACTGCAATAAACTGTTATTTGTACATCATCACGTCAAACCAGTATAACTGAAGTCTTAAACACAACCAGGTAAATTCGATGGAGCCTAATATGACATCTGGTGTCACAGATTTTTCAGGTAGTACTACTGGATCATTGTTGATAGGGCTTCTCAAAAATGATACAAATTTTCAGATTCAAGCTTCTAGATGGCATGTACATCCTAAAATGAAATTTTATGTTTAGCCCAAAATGTCTAGAAACCTCAATTTCATCCATCCTCACATAATATAAGCTGCAAAATTGCTAAGCTAAAATAGTTTATGCAAATATAACCAAGAAATAATAATCGGGCAAACAACATAAAAGACATGGCTTACCAAAGCTGAGATACTACATTCTGATGATGAAGGTATAGAATTAACAAGCTGCTATTTATCCAGATCCCAATGCATAGTAGATGATATCTCACCCGACGCATACTAGTAATTCAACATGGAATAAGATCATCAACATAAAAAAAAGTGGTCAGAAAGAGGTTTTACAGGGCAGGGAAGATAGTCCACATTCCGAAGTTCACAAAGAATTGTATACCAGATAACCACATTGTTGTTGCCAATCAACAACAGCATTCAGACCCGGAAGGCCAGGCTTATGACCATGGATTGAAGAAAAAGCAGTGACAAGCTTTTTTTAACCCTTCAGAGTATAATATTTCCATCAGCTGCATCGTAACAAATGCATTAACAAATTTAGGATTCCAACATTAATTGTCAAAAATAAAGCAAATAAAGGAATGGTAGAGAATATTACATGAAGCAGCCAGAAGCAAGCTGTCATCAAGCTCATTTACTAGGCAGAGCTTGGAAATTCCTTTCTCAGCAAAATCATGATTGTCAAAACTGTTCAGATGTGTAGCCTCTTCATAATTCCACACCCTGTAGCAAACTCCAAACAACATTAGCCAACAAAGTGAAACCAAAATGGCATAACACAACAGGTAAAAGCAACTGAATTCATTAAGACCAGAAAATTATTCTAAACTAGTCAAACTATTTAGAATTAGATAGACCATTGGAATCATGTCGACAGTCATGGTCAGAATTGTCTCAATTGTGTGCAACGAAGCTTTAATTTTTAAAATTACATGTCACTATCTGATAATTAGACTATATAAAGCCTTTACAGCAGTATTAATCAGATTTTATTTTATTATGAAATCAATTTTAACAATGTCTGTTCATGTCATTTTTTATTTAGACAATCATTTTTTCATCAAATGTCTTAGGAAAATTTTCTTGTTTGTTGAATCTGAAAGTAAAAGGATAAATTCGAAAAGATCGCATCAAGAATTTATAGAGATTCAGATCAAAACTTGATTCTACATCCTCTTTCCAAGCACACAACAAATGTATTTTACTATCTGAGTAATTACCAAGGCATACAACTTGAAAATCTTCTTCTAAAGAATCAATATACACTACTGTTATGTCAGTATCCAACAGACAATCCTAATAAAGGATAAGCATACTTACTTTTATTCTCATAAGTAGCTCTCAATAAATAATTCCAAAAACTCTCTCAAACAATTTTAAACCAACAACCTAATGATTGAAAAAAATCAATAAATCTCTCACCTAACTATACTAAGTTCTCACCAAACAACTACACAGATGAAGAAAATTCAAGACTCAATACAATTCAACAGTAGCAATCTCACTTAGAACAGATGAGTAATAAAGAGCAATCAATGAACTTCAGAGAATATAAGTGAACTCTTAAATTTATAGCTTTCTCAACTTGTTGGCTTCTAAAGACAATCCACCAACATTTAATCTTCAAAATCCTACCCGTTGACCTTGCAATTAATGCTAAAAAAATATTGGTAGAGACTTTTGAGCAAGATAATAAATGTTAGATACTCCACTTGATAATCTTAAGACAATTTGAAGAACTTCAGAAAAATAGTCATAATTTCATAAGAACAGGTGCTTATATATGTTCTGGTGGATGATAAACTGTGTTTCCTTTTATCTGTTAGACAACTTGAAGAGTGGAGCAATTCTGATATCTTCTTGTCTTGAAAAGGATGAAATCTCTTTAGTATTTATGACCAACATCTCTTCATCCTAGACTTCTTCTTTTGAACCACATAAACGTACAGCAGAGGGCAAAGACTTCATGTTTTCATTTTGGAGTGTTCTACTCATGTACTAGCCATCTAACATTCCCTACTTTTTGCCAAAATTCTTTTTGAAATTATGCCATGTAAGCCCTCCATATTTCCATTCTAGTGTATCCCACTCCTATACTAGCTACATGACATTCCCTAGTTATTGCCAAAATTCTTTTTTAAAATTATTCAATGTATTTTAAAAGCTTTCAAAAGGCGGGAGGCTTCAAAATTGCTCATAAAAGAGTGTAATTTTAATTTTCAGGCTAATAAAAAATTTTAGGTGTATAAATTGTATTATTTTATCAATGTCTTAATCAATAATATTTTTTTTATTTTTTTTACTTTAAACTAAAGAACACACAAAATATATAAAATTAGAAAGAATTAGTTAAATTTTATTAATTATTACATAACTAAGATAACACATTAAATACACATAAAAATTTTTCTAAACTTGAATAAGTCACATTGTATCCCTTGAACTATTATAAAAATTTAAGCAATTAAATATATGCTAAATTTAGTATCTACTAATCATATGATAAATAGAATTAACTTTAGGATTTTAAAAACTTTATACTAACCATCTCATTGAAAGAAAGTGTTTGTAAAGTAACATTAAAAATATATAGCAAAAATTAATTTTCTTTAACCTTTTGTTCATAAAAATGAGATATTTATGAAAATATATAGCATAAATCAAATTTTAAAATGTTAAAAAATAATTATATTTATCATATGATTAATGATAAATAAACATTAAATTTAACATATAATTAATTATTTAATTTTTATAATATTTTAGGAGTCAAAATATTATCTTTTAAAATTTAGATATTAATATTACAATTAAACTGTAGTTAAAAAATAAAATATACTTATTTTCTATTTTAATTTGTCACATCCTTGAGATTTACAAAAATGAGATCTCCCATTATTATTATTTTTTTCACATCCCACAGATCGATCCCATCAGCCATATATTATTATTACTTGAACACCACAACAATGAATTCAGTTATTCAGAACAAAGAAGAAAAAGAGAAAGACAATCTTTGATCTTCTCTTTCTCTCTATGGCTTACCCATATCCACCACAGCCGTCTGCTCCCGCCGCCGTGACGGCCAACCCGATCGCCGTGATCGGGTCCCAGTACTGCGCTCCATACCCGGTGGACCTATCCATTGTGAGGAAGGTCATGTCCCTCTCCGACGGCAACTTTGTGGTCACCGACATAAACGGCAACATCGTTTTCAAAGTGAAAGCCTCCGTCTTAACCCTCCGTGATCGCCGTGTCTTGATTGACGCCTCCGGTAACCCCATCGTCACCCTTCGCCGGAAGGTTTGTCTGTCCCATTCTGATCATTTTCTATTTCCTTATTTCTTTTCGGTTGTTGCTATAATTTATTTTAATTTAATTTCATGCATTTGTGAGTTTGTAATTGTATGGAAGAAAAATCCTTCTTCGGTGTATTGAATATTGACTTCGTTCGTTGATGTCAATTAGAGGTAAGGGTGTGGACCGTGGAGATGGGTCGGTTTAGAATGATTTATTAATTGACATAAGTTAAAAATAGTTAAGAAATATTTAAGGGTTTTGTTAATTAATATTCTTGAAATACAAGTTAAGGAATTTATTAATTAGTTAGTTAGTAAAAATTATTATTTTTATTAATTTAAATTTAAAATTATTAAATACTATTCATCAATAAAAATCTTTTAATTTCTTTTATGTAATACTTTTTTTTTTCTCTCACACTTGGCCAATTGCAATCCTTTCATCAGAACTCAATGATGTGCTTTATCTTTTCGTACTCTACCTTCTGCAAAGTGGAACAACTCTCTTGCTTTTGTCCATCCAAAGTGAAAAAACTAATACACATCATGCAATAATTGTGTTTGAGATATTTTTGAATCGTTCTTTTCACCATTCTAGTTAACTAACTAACTAATGAGGATGGGTTTAATCTCTCACATGAACTAAGATTTATTAAAATATTTATATTTAATAATTTTTTAAAAAGAATTATCTATTGTAAAAGATATGAAAAGTTCAAAAAAATCAGAATTAGTTAAAGATATTTTTGTCTCTCCCATTTCTTCTTTAAAAGATTAATATTATACAATACTAATTTTTCATCCATTAAATAGGAGAAAAAATATATTTTACAAACTAAATTATTAATGTAGTCCATCAATATTCACAATCTTAATTGAAGAGTGAAATTAATCAATTAATTGACTACTTAATGATGCAGATAATGACCGCACATGACAGATGGCAAGCTTTTAGGGGTGAAAGTACAGAAGAACGTGATCTTATCTTCACACTGAAGAGATCATCCCTAATCCAATTTAAGACCAAATTAGATGTGTTCTTAGCAAACAACACCAAAGAAGATGTTTGTGACTTTAAGGTCAAAGGTAGTTGGCTTGAACGATCTTGCATTATCTATGCTGGTGAATCTAATAACATCGTTGCTCAGGTAATTATCAAACTTTCTTGAGGTTTATAACTTTGAAATGATTTTCAATTAATTATTTTTCTTCACAAAATTTATATCGATTTTATAGTAATTAGTTTTCTATGACTAAGTTAATAGAACAAGTATTTTTTAAAACAAATATACTACTAATTTATTTGATATTTTATCTATGACTTAATCTATTTTCTGAAAACATTATAGAAAAAAATTGGTAATATTTCTGTTGCAGATGCATAAGAAGCACACAGTTCAAAGCGTATTGATTGGGAAGGACAACTTCATGGTCACAGTGTATCCCAACGTGGATTATGCATTCATAGTGGCCTTAATTGTGATTCTTCATGAGATTAACGAGGATGAAAAGGAAGATTAGAGACAGTGATTCATAATTTATGTAATTCGCAGCCTTTTCTGTAATTGGTATTAATGCTTTTTGCTGGTTGTCTCGTGTGACTATCTATGTAATTTCTTGTATAAGTAAAATTAGAACTACTGTAATGATAAATATGAAGTACTTTAATTTAGTATGCAAAATTTGATATCCAATGTGCCTAACAACATTAAGGAAGTGGTGTGTCCACAAGTCCTAGAATCCAAAACCAAGAGGCTCCACGAATGCTTTTGGGTCTTTTCAAGGATTTGGGTTGCTGTGAAGTGATTTTCTAAGAGTGAACCATTTTTTCTGAAGTTGGAGAATGTTAGTATTGATCCTAATTGTGCTGAGTTGGAGGTTGTTGATAAAGGATGCTTTCTTTCGTCCGAGTCAATCATATCCAGGACACAGCAATGACACGTTCATCTTGGCACCAAGAAATGAAAATTACAGATGTCTTGTGTCTTTTGTGCACATAGCAAGCAGCATCGCTCGTGAGCATATGAGCCTTGGGTTAAAGAGACAAGGTAGCAAAGTGGCACAAACTTGAATTTAATTACATGTTGGACAAAACAAGGGTTCACCAATTCAACAGAACTTACAAGCATGGTTGGATGAGCCCCACTTTTCAGGAGTCAATCACACCCATCAGCAATAAATTATGCTTTCAGCTAAAAAATATACAGATTGGGGAAAGGGTGCGAAATAACACACAAAGCAGGAAGTCAAAACAATAAGGGCTATTTACACATTTACGAAAATGACATTATTAGCCAAAGCCTCCAATGAATATTCTGGATTTTTCTTTCAGAGTGAGTGCAACCCTCTACCACGGAGGCTAACGAATAAATTGCATACAGTATCAGCAGAACGCATCCTAGCAATGCTTCCAGATGTATTCACAGAGAGGGGTTGTAGCAGCATGGTATGATGATTCAACTGTATGTGTAGTGCTCCTGATAAGATGTTTTCTAGTTGATATAATCCACTGAACAGGAGACAACTGGAGAAAACAATCAAGGATAATATGCGGATTCATCTTGCTTGAGTGTTGTCATCGGCGTAGATACTAACACAGGCATCCGCAGCACCAGCAGCCAGCAATACTTGGTATGGATGGAAACTGAGGCAGCTAACAGAACCAATTTTCTGGGCCATTAAGGTAGGATAGTACCTAATGGTTCCTAGTTGATCACCATCCAGGCTAAAGACTTTGATGAGTTGTTTGGCTGAGCCACTGGCAATAATTGGAGCATGTCTATGTACAGCTAAGGCTGTAAGTGAGCCCCTATGAGCTTCAATAGTGAGATAGGCACCTGTATGATTTCTGATATCGAGGAATTGTATATCCCCTGCTTGAGAAGCACTGACAATCTGAAGGAAAAATATGCCATATAAATTTGTCATCCAAGTCAAATCAAATTCTTAGATTGCAGGCAATAGTTCTAAAATAGATTTATTAGTAATACAAATTATTGAAAAAAGTATGGAACAAGCAAAAAGTTCCTCTTACCTTTCCCGGGTCTAGTCCAGGTTGAAAGCTGATTCCGACAACTCTTTCTACTCTCTGTGTGTGGGGCCGCGATTCACAGACAAGCCTAAGAACACGATTGTTCATTACAGCAACATTGAAAGTTAACAAGACTGAAAAAGGCTTCTATATTGAGCCATTCAAGTTTTAATGCCACAAAAATTTAGAACACCACTCCAGTACCCGATAAAATATCACAAGTGCAAATATTTACATTCATGTCAAGAGAAATACAGCCATACAGGAAAAAAAAAAAAACCAACAATTATTAATGTTGCTAAGTTCAATCTCATCAAGAAAGTAATTATCATGGCAGGAGAAATTCATTTTTCTGATGTGCTTACATTTCAGGTGTCCTGACGTCATAGAATCTGACAGAACCATCTACAAATCCAGCTGCAAATTGGCCCCCATGAACTTGAGATGCAGCCTAAATATAAGAAATAATATATCAATGAAATGAAAAATTTGTTAAAATCACAACAGTTTCAGTCAGATAAAAGAACTCAGATGGGTAAGCAGTATATAACAGATAGGACAAAACAAAGGCATAAAGCCATCGAGATCTGCCCAAGGATAAAAGCAGAAACAGACCAGTCTAAGTCAATTTTGCATTTTGCAACAAGCTTTGCTTTTGGCTTTAAAACCCTCAAGTGGGCATCAGAGATTACCAGAGATCTAATGAGTATTTATTCAAAATAAATCGGCCTAGAAACTAGAATTGTACAGAAAGTCAATTCAGATCTTCTTTCAAAAATGAAATAACTAAAAAAGTCAATATATAATAAATTATCCAATAGCACACTGCAATAAACTGTTATTTGTACATCATCACGTCAAACCAGTATAACTGAAGTCTTAAACACAACCAGGTAAATTCGATGGAACCTAATATGACAAATGGTGTCACAGATTTTTCTAGGTAGTACTGGATCATTGTAGATTGGGATTCTCAAAAATGATACAAATTTTCAGATTCAAGCTTCCGGATGGCATGTACATCCTAAAATGAAATTTTATGTTTAGCCCAAAATGTCCAGAAACCTCAATTTCGTCCATCCTCACATAATATAAGCTGCAAAGTTGCTAAGCTAAAATAGTTTATGCAAATATAACCAAGAAATAATAATCAGGCAAACAACATAAAAGACATGGCTTACCAAAGCTGAGATACTACATTCTGATGATGAAGGTATAGAATTAACAAGCTGCTCTTTATCCAGATCCCAATGCATAGTAGATGATATCTCACCCGAAGCATACTAGTAATTCAACATGGAATAAGATCATCAACATAAAAAAAGGTGGTCAGAAATAGAGGTTTTACAGGGCAAGGAAGATAGTCCACATTCCAAAGTTCACAGAATTGTATACCAGATAACCACATTGTTGTTGCCAATCAACAACAGCATTCAGACCCGGAACGCCAGGCTTATGACCATGGATTGAAGAAAAAGCAGTGACAAGCTTCTGTTTACCCTTCAGAGTATAATCTTTCCAAATCCGAATATTTCCATCAGCTGCATTGTAACAAATGCATTAACAAATTTAGGATTCCAACATTAATTGTCAAAAATAAAGAAAATAAAGGAATGGTAGAGAATATTACATGAAGCAGCCAAAAGCAAGCTGTCATCAAGCTCATTTACTAGGCAGAGCTTGGAAATTCCTTTCTCAGCAAAATCATGATTGTCAAAACTGTTCAGATGTGTAGCCTCTTCATAATTCCACACCCTGTAGCAAACTCCAAACAACATTAGCCAACAAAGTAAAACCAAAATGGCATAACACAACAGGTAACAGCAACTGAATTCATTAAGACCAGAAAATTATTCTAAACTAATCAAGCTATTTAGAATTAGATAGATTACTGGAATCATGTTGACAGTCATGGTCGGAATTGTTTCAATTGTGTGGCAACGAAGCTTTAATTTTTAAAATTACATGTCACTGTTTGATAATTAGATTATATAAAGCCTTTACAACAGTATTAATCAGATTTTATTGTATTATGAAATCAATTTTAATAATGTCTGTTCATGTCATTTTTTATTTAGACAATGATTAGATTATGATTTCTGTAGAACTATAACATTAAAAAAAATGTAATTTATAATTCAATATTTTAAAATAATTAATTTGTGAACTCTTATGTATATCATCAATTTTAAGCTATTTTAACTTTGTGTTGCAAATTTTATGATTCATAATTCAATTAGATTCAAGCTTCACAATTCAAACAATCGGCATCCCAATCCCTTATTCTATTCACAATTTGACAATTATGTTATTTTGATCCATTTGTAGTCCACATCTATATTTGTTCAGTGTCAAATTTAGAGTTTTATTATTTATACCATGATGCAAGATTAGGATATTTATAACTTTTGAGTTCACCAGAACACAACAGTAGGATATTTATAGCCTTTACAAGTTCCATCAATTGCCATAACATTTTTTATACCAAAAGCAAAATCCAATCACACTTCTCATCTAAGCCAATTCAGTATTATCATAACAATCTCCATTTGGCTAATAGAGATATCAATGAAATTTGCATACCTGATCCGTTCATTCTCATCAGCAGCTATCACTATCGGAGAGAAAGGTTGTAGCAATGTTGTTTGTGTACCCTTTGTGTCCCATTTAGCAATTGGATTTGTTAGCCTGCTAACAGCTGACCAGAATAAAATGGAATAAACTCCTCAATTTATGGTATGAAGAGTACTTAATCAATGGAATAAAGATATATAAATATAAAACAAACCAGAGTGCTGGCATTTTGCTATGTGCTCCATTGCAAAATTTTCTCTCTCTTCTCTTCTAGCCAATAAATCCTCACTATCGTCCAACGCAGTTAAAAGAGGCTTGGAGAAGTGCCCACAACTCCAATTATATATAGTTGATTGTGGAAGAAAACTACGATCTGAAGCCCCAGAAGTTCCACCAGAACCCAAAAGTGGATCAGCCAAACCTGAGTCTGGAGAATTCATCAGGTGGGGCCTAAACTCTAAAGAGTAAACCCTTCGCATTCCAGTTATGTAGCTTGGGCGAGGAGGACTGACTGGAGGAGTTCTGAAGGTTAGAGGCAAGTGACCTGCCAAAACAGCTTCTAATACTAAACAGAAAGACCACTGACATATTGCAGGAGAAATTATCACGAAAATCAATTTGATGTATAAGGAGAGAAGCTACACCAAAGTTCACTGAAAATGATCTCACAAAATTAACCACTAAATAGAAGGAAAAGAAGGGAGAAATTTACCTCCATTCATATCAAACCAAGAAGAGGAACGAGCTAGTCCAGCAAGACTAGATGTTGTTGTTTCACTAGCCCGAACACCTGTAGATTTCAATGGTTTTGCTACCACTTGTTCAATACCTATTATGGATAGTACCCGACGACCTAGGTTTGCAATGCGAGGAGATGGATCTTTCGCCAAAGTGCACATAGCAAATACACAGTGTGAGTATAATGCATTATCTAGGGGCTTCCGTACAGAGTGGTTAACCACTCCATTGCTAAAACCATCATTGAGTATTCCAGAATCAGAATGATGAGATGAATCATCAGATAATGGGGACCCATGCATAATTCCAGAACTAGCAAGAGGACTGCTAGAAGAGACTCGTCCATCTCGAACCACAGAAGAATTGTCATTTCCAACCCTTAAGAGTGGACCATGAGGCATGTGCTGGCTTTGGCTAGGATATCCACCAACTGAACCCCTTATATTAGCCAATGAAGGTAAGGAATTCAACAAAGAATTAGTCTGGGGTTTCCAATATGCAGCAGCAATGGACTTAAGGTACTTGTTGTGGCCAAAGGCAAAGCGTGCGAGAGCTGATGTTAAAAGAAACCATAGTAAGAATTAACTTCAATCCCATAGAAGTGCCACAGATAAGCAAATCTAACCAAGCTTTCTGTTCCACAGAGTTTGTAAACAGATATGACGGCAAAAGATTCTAGAAGGTAAATGATAAAAAGTACGCATGCAACAGAAAGACATAATAATTATCTATGATGAGATATTTAAAAGTCATCAACAGAAATGCAAGACAAAACAATTATCAACACAACAAAGTGTAATTATGTTTGGATTTAAATACAGCAATGACGTTAAAACCAGGCCTAAGGAACCAGAAGGGGACTGCCTGTAGGTGATTGAGGTGAGACTCGTTCAGCCAGCCCACACCTTCAACACCTTTTTGGCTTTGAGGACAGCAAGGTGCTCACCTTTAATGATTCAATTCAATTTACTTTCTGTATTACTAGTAATGTCAATTATTTTACCTTTGTTCAGCCAAACTAGATTAGACATATTATATTCAAAGTCCTTCATCATGTATCCATGTTGAATTAGAATGAAAGAGGAGCAGGCAGAGAAGGGGGGATGGAAAGAAGTCTGGGAAACAACTAGTTGATACAAGCTGATATAGTATTTCAAACCACTAAATTTATCATATAAATGGTTCAAATTAACTCAGTAAACAGACTCTGAAAGATAGAACCTAAAATTTAAAACAATAGTTAACTAAAAGAATAAATTCTACATTATATGTTCAAGAAATTTAAAAGAACTTTTAGTGCTGACACATTCTTTTGGTTGAGGACTATAACGTTTGTCTTTATCACACTCTATCTTGAAAATTTACTGTTTTATATGAATTTTATTGTTAAGCAGTTAATTATATGCTAATATTACATGACAATAGTTAAATTACATCTCTTATTTATCATATAATTTTTTTCTTCCCAATTTAAGCACTCTACTTACTCAGAGAAGTGTATTGTTAGTTTTGCCACAAGGCACTACTTCAACAATTACTTTTCTTTAAAAAAAATCTCCATACATCTAGCAAATTTGAAGTCACTCATTAGTAGATGATTAAAAAATTGTAGGATGGTAACTATATTAGAAATACCAATTGAGTGCCACACTTAGTCTTTCAATTCTCATAATACAAACAGGAAAGGCTTTAATGAATCTGATCCACCATCACTTACCCACCGCTACCTCTGCCCTCACCAAAGGACTCCCATCTGAAGCAACTCTCAGAAGACTTTTAACTATAGTAACTTCAGCCCTAACTTTTTCATCATCATCACATTCTTCATCTCCTCCAACACTTTCTTTAGAAGAGTCAAATCCCACATCTAGAAGAGTACCAAGTGCAAAAGCAGCAGAAGCCCTAACCTGTGACAGGAAAGCATTACATAAATAAACTAAAAAAATATACACACATTTTAACACTTGAAATAGAGTTGAAAAGTAAGAAGCTAAACCTCTGGCTGGGGTTCAGACAGTAGAGAAGCATATATAGATGGAGCATCTGCATGTAAACCTATTATTTGGGCCTCAGTAAAGTCCTCCCAAAGCTTCCCAAGACAGAGGCAAAGCCACTGTAGGAACAGGGGTTCAGTTTGTGTATCATTGGGAGATGAACTCTGAAGGTGCTTTAAGCAGACATGGATCAGGCCAGCTTCAATACAAGCCTCTTGGCCCCGTCTGTGCCCATCAACAATCACAGCCAAAACAAAAGCAGCCATTGCACGTTGTTCAGGATATGCTTCCATGCTATCAAGAAACTTGATAAAATAGATATGGCCTCCATCTTTCACTAGATCCACCTGACATGACTGCAACCAACAATTGAACATGATTGTAAGAAAGAGCAGACAAGCAAAAGGTAGAGCTTCAACAGCGATTAGTACAAAACCAAAGAGGTGATCAAGATTAAGTAGCAAAGGTGAGGACATATTAAAGGATGACAAAAGAAGTTTTATAATATCTGTAATTGTTCAATTATTAATTCTACTGAATTTAAAATTTCTTTATTAGCATTTTCTAACAATTTAAGACTTCTAGAAAACTATGATGAGCTGCCATATTAGTTTGTTATACTAGAAAAATAGCAAATTACTAAATTTGTCAAAACAAAGATTTTATATAGCCTGGTGGACAATTGAGTGATTGAAAGTTGCACTATATTGTCACTTCTTTATTTACTTTCACCCGTCTTTCCTATCTCTAAAACTCTGCATCTCCCCCCCCCCCCCGCCCCCTTTTTTCTTTTTCTCCTCAATTCTTATACCTTCCTCTTTTCATGATACAAGAAATAACAGCAGCTTATGTATTATTTTAAAAAATGGCCCAAACATCCAAATCAATTTTTGATGACAAAGAATCAGCAAAGATGCTTGTGTGCCTGTTCAAACGTGTGTATAAGTATAGCTAGAGTGTGTTCTGAAACAAAAAGGAAGGGAGGACATTATAGCAAGGTGCAGTTTTTGCTGTGATTTGGAGCTCTGGGTTGAAAAGGAATGCTCATATATTCAGGGCTGTCTCTGTCTTTAGATTCAATATGCGATGAATGACTAACGTGCACTAGGTTTGGTGTTCAGCTCACCTCTTTCAAGGGAGTCAGTCTAACAGATATGAAGAGGAAGTGGGGCCACTTTGATGAATGATGAAGTTTCTATCTTTAAATCCTTTCTGTTCTTATTTCAGTTCTAGTACTTTATTCTTTAGGAATATACTTCATCCTCCTCTAAATCTCATGTATTAATTCTCCCTTCATAAATCAGAATATAATTTCCTATTTTACCTAAAATATATATATTTAATCAGAAACCATACAATATATTTATTAGTCTCTCAAACTCACTTGATTATTTTATCAGTCATTCATTCAGAAAACCCAAAAGTATTATCTTTTCACAGCAAATACCCAGATTAAGCATTGCAAAAAGAAGAAAAAGAAGATGGGCACATGTAGTGGTAAATGCACTAAATGACAATAGAAAATGATAAAATCGTAATTATCAAAGTACAGCATATAGAAAATAAAGAAATAACAGTTAAAAAAGTCAAGAAATAAGAAGCATATTTGGCTTATTACTAGCAAGGAATATGAATTACATTAACATCCTCCAAAGATACCTTGTCAAGCGCAAGAATCTTTGTCCATATGAATACAAGAATTTGACGAAGTTCTGGTGTTGTTGTTTGTAAGAGCTTCAGAACATAAGGAAATATTCCAACAGACAATGCCTACAAGTACAAAACTTGTTTTCAGGTTAAGGTATAGAGAGCTGCAACAAAAAGGGCAAATAATTTAAGCTTATGAGAAGATACCAGATCTACAGCCCATGGCCCCATATCGAGGAACCTTCCAAGGAGTACTAAAGCTCGAAATCGATGGCATTGACTAAGCAAAACCTGAATTAAGGGTAGTGTTAACTCCTCAATGCATGCAACAATTGAGAGCAAATAGTCACCATATATTGAACTAGGGAATTAATTACAAACTATAAACAAGGGGAAACAGATAAGCTTGAGAATAAATAAACAAAAATCATAAAGTCAACTTACAGGATATTTTCTACGTAAGATAAATCACAGAAATACCAACACATGTTCATAGTCACCATATGTTGAACTAGTGAATGATTAATGAGCCTAGATATAAATAAGGAAAAAGCATGAAATTGACAACCCAAAAAATTGCAAAATAAAGATCCACTATAAGGCAATTTGAGAAGTAGCACACAATTTCTAACATCATCTCAATTGGTTGAATGCCAAAGACCCAAAGTTATCATGTCATTTGCATAACTACTGCTGAATCTAGTTATGAAGTACATAAACCTTGAAATTTTCATAAAAATGCTAACAGTCATCAAGTACTATGACACAATGCAGCCAAAAAACACCTTATTCCATTTCACCCGCCAAAATCTAATTAAGGAACAATGCTTGACAGGCAATTTTGCATAACAAAAGTACAAAGAACCAAAATGATGATTCAAAAAATTAAAAAGAGCAACAAATGTGCCAAACCTGAAGAACTATAGGCAACTGCTCTGGTGGTTTCTTGTGTTCAGAACCATGGTCAAGCCATACCTCAAATGCCGTTAACTGCTCGGTGAAAAATGTACTGGGCTGAAACAAAACAAATATACTCCACCAAGTAAGCCCAAAACTGGACATCTGCTGCTTTAATAAGTTATATTCTTTAAAAAAAATTAAGTGCCAGAAAGAAACTCTACTTCAGAGAAGTTGAAAAAAGAAATTCAAAATACCTGAAATTCAGCGTTAGGGTCCTCAACTAATGAGGGAAGCTGAGAGAGGCAGAGCTCAGCAGCCATGTCCCAAGCATCCCTGCAGTGTGAATAAAAAACACAGTGATGATAACTTTTGTCAGCATAAATTAAACTAAATTAGCAATTAACACCCATAGTACCACATATGATGCTGATGGGTTGGTGGCAACATTGGGTGAGAGACTGGAGAGCAATTTGCAGATCGCATAATTCGCTCAGCAAGTAGAAAGTTTCGGAATAGACTTGCAACAAGCAAATCTTGTCTGAACAATCTCTGAAAAAGATCTGAAGGACAAAATCAAACATAAGATACAAGACACAAACAAAATCCATAAATGAATGACCGGATTAAAAAAATACACCATGGCAAATTAAGTAAAGCAGCTGGAATGGGGCAGGTTAAGACCTACCATGAGGGAGAACATTCCAAGCGATGGTATCAGTTACTGCTGTAAAGATCCAATTCAATTCACCCAGGAGTGTCTTTCGGTCATTTGGCCGACCAGGGATCTTGTCTATAAGTGAATAATCAAGTGACTCACGAAGTAATGAACGAGTGCAAAACCTAGGAGACAAAATAAAATCACAGAAAGTTACAAATAGCCATTTCATTAATAGATATATACACATATTACCAATTAAAATGTTGGATGGGAGGAAAAAAAGTTAAACAAAGAAAGCCTCTTAATGGGAAAACACACTTCCAATCCCAACAATTGACAGTCCACACCCATAAACAAAATTAAGGATAAAGTTACACAAACGTCCAACTCCAGTGACTAACACAAATAGTCTCCTACTGATAGTCTGGTACAAGAATAAAGAAAGAAAAGCAAGAAGAATTACATAGTCAACAGTAATGTCACAATGACCCACATTGACTACTAGAAACTACAGCTGAATCATCGTTTCCCTCTATGAAAGAGACAGTAGGTCCCTTGATGATCATATAACTATCATTTTTTTCCTTTTATTCATTGGAAATAGTAAGTGACAAAAAATCAAAATTAATGAATAAAGCACACGGAAGGAGACATTATGCTTCATCAATCCAATGTCATTTAAAACTATCCTAAATTTATAAATGGCAAAGGGGGAAATATCCAGATTCCATCTTTCACAGTTTCTTCAAAGATGAAAAGAAAGAAAAAGTCCAGATTCCAGACTGCCAGCTTCAAGGAAACACAGCATAAACTTTAAACTAGAATGAAGAAGAAACAAAAGAGAAAGAAAGAGAGGAATAAAGGGGAAAAACACTCATATTGTGCTTCCATTAGCAGGGCCAGTAAAGACAATAAGCCCCATGGCCATCCCCACACCATTTAACTATCATAACTTTAACCACCACCACAACAACTTATACCACCAATTTGCTCAAACCATCAATACCACAATGTTCATCTTTTTAGTCATCAATTTAGCAGTTAACATGAAGATTAAACACAATTAGGTACACCAAAACTGGTAGAGCCAATTTCCAAAAAAAAAAAAAGGAAATCCCTCGTTGTATGATGAAAAATGCTACTAAGGAAAAGGATATCGATGATGGATACAGTTAACCATCATGAAATCCACTAAACAACGAAGGGAAAGGCATAAGTTTCAACAAATCTAAATTTTTAGTGATCATCAATATGGGAAGCAAATAAAGCAAGAAAGATTAAAAATATAACAGAACGCGCAGACTGATATCCCTCACACTAGCAGAGCAAGATAATTTACAAGCTCACATTAGCAGAGCACTACTATATTAAAATTCAAAAGGAACACTTCTTATTCATACCGAAGATTTAACATATGAAACATAACCTGTTAAATATATACTAAGAAAGAACAAGGAGAAAAGCTTCACCATCGCAGTGCCATCTTGATGGGAGTTGTAAGACAAGAAGTAAACACATCAGCTGGGAATTCTGCACTCTGAGGCAAGGTCTCGTGTGCTTCACATGCTGCAAGCAGAATGCAATCCCTTGTGGATCCCGCAGAGCCAGAAGCATTCCATTCATGAAGCTATTGAATCACAAGTCCAGAAATCAATTTGGCGGTCCAAATTACAAAATGACAAAATCAGTTCTAATATTTTATGCAATCTTCTTTACATTAGTTAACTGCAATGACATTGAGTACCTCAATAAAACTGTTGACAATCATCCCAGCCGCAGAGCAGTCAAAAACATAAATTGATGGTGTCTTCAGCCAGGAATCAAGGTCACTTATCGGTAGAGGAATATACTGTGTATAACTCTGTAAAATGATCAAACAGAGAATCAGAATAAAAATAATTAATGATTGGATATACAATCTTAACTAGGGATTTTTTTTTGGGGGAGAATACATGATTAGTGATCAGGGAATTAGGTAAATCAGCGCTTTTTGATAAGTAAAAATTCTCACCCAGTTTTTCTTATCATAATAGAATTAGGATGCTTTCCTACATGAGAATATTGTTAACTCTAGCACTAATTTCAGGAAATTGGTAAGGTTATTAAATTAGGATTGCCTAGTTGTCCATATTTTATCTGTCATCTCTTGTTCCACCTCCTCCCATTCTCTATCCTCTCTCCCATTCCCTGGCGAATCTAAACATTTTAAGTGGAGCTATACAGCACAGCTTTCTTGTTTGCCCCTAATTTATCTTCCGGGTTCTGTCCCTCCTTGTCCCATCCTCAAGCATCTCTCCCCTCCTCTTTCTCTGTTTTGATTTTGCTCAATTGGGAAGAGCAGATCTAGACACTTCATATAGGTATACCAAAAGTCCTGACTTTTTCACTCAAACACACAGTAAAGCTACCAGACCGGTAGTATTTAGGCCATTTACCCCACAACAAAAGACTTTACTTTTCAAGTTTTATATTTTGAAATGAGCTTGTTAAGGAACACTCCCTATTAGAAGAATCAGTTAGAAACTAAAGATATGGCTTGAATTGGAAAGATTAAATGATTAATATAGGATCTACCGACTTTACCTTTTCCGTATATGGAAAATTCTACAATTTTATTTCACCAGAATGTGCTTAATAATATAGGTAAATAAATATAGTGAAGACTGAAATGGAGAGAAATTTAAAGGTATTATTCATCACAAGTCTCTGATCAATTGCAAATGTGGAAAGAACAGTGAAATGATTAAGAATGATTTCAGCCCTTCTAATCGGTACTAATGAAAGTTGTGAGGATACTATACTCACAATTGTCATATTATCCTTATTAACAAATTTCTAAGCAAAATAAAAGACCAAATAGTAAATATTAATGAATTGGCATTGTATTCATTTTTGTTAGACTAAGTCACGTATTCATTTTCTTCTTTTCTCTTAATTGTCCAACAAAGGAAGTACAAAATAATTATGATACTGTCGTTTTCATCCTCTCATGTTTAACCTTCTTTTTTTTTCCTCTAATGAACACTTGAACGCACTATACATTTTCATTTAGGTAAGGTAAAGTCTCAAAAATAAGGTCCCACTATATAATAGGCCACCTATCATATATGAATTAATGTCCCAGTCAATTGGTCATCACAAGGGAGAATCAGAAATAAACATCAACCTATAAAGGGTGGACACAATTTTTCAGGTTTATCGACATGCCAGACATCAACACTGCCAAAATGTTTACAACACACAGTTGTATCAGAATTTTAAAGAAAAAAAATTCAGCACTAACACACATAGGGCAGAGCTTGGCCACAAGATGATCCCTCCCCCCCCGCCAAAAAAAAAAAAGAAAGATTAAATGAGAAACTAGAAATCCCATTCTAGTAAAAGTTCTTACCTAATTTTTTGTATACATGAATAATTAGAAAATTATAGTTTAACATTTTAATTTAGTAAAATCTTTGGAAAGTACAGTGTAAGGTACTTAGAAAACAATATGACAACGATTGTGTTTTTCTTTACAAGTATAAAAGTAGATCACTAAATGAAAATTTTAAGAAACTAGGATTTGAATGATTTATAGGCCAAGAGATATATGTATACATATATATGCAAATATTTACATGTGTTGTACCATGTCATGTTTTATATTTTTTAAAATTAAACATGTAAAATGTTCGTCGTCATCCTTCATTGACTGAAAATTTTGATCAATCAAGTAGACATCTCACACCAAGGACTATAAAAGTGTAATGACCTTATTGAAGACCCAAATTTCACCATTGGAAGTTGGCTTTGGCACACCATGTCCATTGTAATGAAATAAAACTCTTTCCGATTTTGCATATCTTCGACATGTAGTACAAAGCTTCTTGACCTCATCCACCGTGGGATCAAGTTGACACTTATAGCGAGCCTGTTCATATGCCACAAAGTTAACTGAAAACCAACTTCAAAAGAAAATGTAAAGGGTGAAACTAATTAGTTATAATAATCACACCTTCGGTTGCCACCTCTCATATTGACTACTCAAAGTTTTTCCAATTGATTCCAATGCTTTTTGAGGTGCCATAGAAAAAGGATCTACAGCAATTAGAAAGATAAAATTTAAAAATACTATATTATATTTCCTATACCAGAAAATTTAGATAAACAATAATCCAACCAGTCCATATATGGTTTTATTTGTTCACCATGTATACAATTGAAAGGATGCAAATTATGGCACCAAATATATTATGCTCTAATCAGAATGGTAAGCGTCCAGAGTTATGATATTCAGTATCAGTTTCCTCAACAATGAAACAACACAATATGATAGAAAGGAAGAAAAATATTAAAAAGAACAGTTCAGAAAAGCCTTAATCTAAATTGATCACAAAGGTCCAATAGCAATCGATCTACACTACTTTTAAGAAGAATATAATTTACAAAAGTTCTACAAATGAGGGTAAATTACAAAAAAGCAAGCAAAAGTATGAAATGATGAGTGTAGCCACATATGCTTGCAAAGATCTGCTTTACCACTAAATAATGCAGAGACAATTACTGATTTAGACTGATCGGCAAAGATAGCTTATAAAGGTAGAGAAAATGAAATATAAAACACAAATAAAAGATCATCAGGGTAAAAAGAGACCTATCCAGCACTCCATTCGGGCACACGGAGATATCTTAATTACATCAGGTGGATCAACACTAATGTTTAAACATAATACTAGAGCTACACATCCTGTCTTCATCTGCACCACAAAATTGGGAGTTATATTAAAGCAGACTTCTTGGCAATGATAAAATATATAAGCATCTTCCAGGAGCATTCATTAGAACATTAAAAAAGAAATAAGAAAGAGCTTTGATTAGCTAATTATTCTAATCAGGAACCATAAAATGTTATCAAGATTATTCAACATTGATGGGGGAAAATTGATAACAAAGATAAGCTATTCCATCATTTCAATTCACATATTAGAAAAGAAAATTTAGCTAAAAAGAATTTGAACTGTCCAACTCCCCATCTAGTGGGAAAAGGCTTTGTTTGTTTGTTTGTTTGTTTTCTGTTGTTGTTGTTGTTGTTGTAACTCCAAACCCCTGACCTCCCCAGTCCCAAAAAGAAAACAGATTGAAGGTAGAAAACTTTCAACAAAGACAGGCAAAATCAACTAGGTTTCTTAAAACTGAAAACCATCATTCATGTTAGGAAGTGTCAACATAGATCAGCAATAACTCGGGAAATATCATATTAAATATCTCCTGCATGAATTTGTGATTTCTTACAAGAGGACAATCTCCTCCTTCCTTCACAAGTCACTTCCATGACGAATAACAAAAAAATTAAAAATATAGTCAATGCCACATAGTGCATGGTATTTCCAGAGTTCCATTGACACCTTTAGAACACTCACTGGAATCACCGCAATAAAACAGGTTCTCATGTTGAGTTAGCCTCAACTTACTTTTGCAAAAAGCAAATGCAAATGTTGACACATGGAATAAAAAGATAGACAATGGCCAAATAATTCCCAATTCATACAATCAGACTATGTGAGAGTGGCTCTCCTGTTATCCATGTATATGGGGGAATATATTCATAATTTCGATTCAATACTTGTTACGGGATGCATATACACTTATTTTTACAGTAAAAATGCGTGTATCAGGGACACTTTCAAATTTCTTTCATTGACCAGAAAAATTACAAAAGTATGTAACTAAATGCTTTAGATGATTTGAGCTTCCTTCTTGGAACCATTTGTCATAATACTTAACCAGAGTAGAGAAGGTTCAGTAGCCAGGCAAAATACAGAAGCTTTAGGTGCTTACAAACAATGGCTTCCATCAATGACCATATAACAAGTATTGAATATCATTAGTACATAATTTCAACATGATCAAATAAAATAATTACAAAAATGTGTACTACAAAGTATTCAAATTGATTTTTGATCAGATACAATAATGAGTAACTACTGGAAGTGGAAATCGTTCAAGCATCCTAGGCAACAATAATTCTATTAAAGATTATCCCATCTGATGGTAACAAATCCAGCATAATATTCATAAATATAAGCAAAGGGAAGCTGCTTATCAACGCATTTTTCATCTGGGACAGAAACTACCTCTGTCAACCTAAGAAGTAAGAACCTCCCATATAACATTGATGTGTGTACTAATTAATTTGCTAAATCCACTACACGGTTTCAATAACGGCCCCCCTGATGCGCACATTATGTTAGGTTGAATATTATGCACTTCCTTTCCCTCTACAAAACCAGTTGCCTAATTACTATTCAGCATAATACGTTATTTACTATAGTATTTTTACTAATATGATACGCAAAACACTAATAATCAGGACACAATGTAGATGACACAGAAATGAAAAACAATGTTCACAGATTATAGAATATTATGCTTTTTAGACAGCTGCACTTCATCTGAATTTCAAAGTTTCTCATCCTGACAACTGACAGAACCGCGCAAGTCACAAAGGATGTAGTCGATGTAGTCAAGTGGTTTCATGACCAATTAAGATCAAAATAATGCTTTTCCATTCATTCATATTGAACTGCTATCAGAAAAATACTGAACCAAAGGTATAAGCTTACTCTGTCCTTAGGTCGCCATTTGGAGACCAACCCACTTTCAGATGGACCAGTGGGCACGGAGGCCTCAAACGCTTCATGTCGAAGCTCGCATAACACCACAGTCTGGGGCAAGTACGCCATACTTGTGGTGGTGGACACTGCAGCATTACCATAACTACTGCTGGCAGCCTCAGAATCCCTTCTTTGCGATCCCAAATCACCATCTTCATGCGTTGATGATACACAATCATCCAGGTGGTTCGGGACCGCCACCAGCGAAGATTGCGAAAACCGAGATGCCATTAAATCCCCCAATGCCATCCAAATTCAAAACCCTTAAACGACAAAATCAGCCTATAGACGATCATTCAACCCTGTACTAGCCGGAAAACCATATACAAAGCCAACAAGAAGAGAACTTTCTTCAAAGCTATAGGATCGGGGAAGCTGGGCGAGAGTGGGGTGGGCCTAATCAACGAAGCCCCTGAACCAGCGGCGCATAGAGATTCGCCAGAGGAAGGAGAGGTAATCCAGCTTGGAAAAGCTTAAAGAGGGGAAGGAAGAGGTCTGAAAACCCTAGAAACCCTAAGCAAGGAAGAAGACGATGGGGGCGCATTGAACACTGGCGTCACTCCGGTAATGCGATGTTGTGAAGAGAATAAAAGAGAATTTGGGGAAATGGATGCGCGTGCGCTTTGGTGTTATACCATTTCTAGTCTTCCTCTTTTCTTCGCCCACTTTTTTTAAAATATTAATTCTTTATAATTCCTAATATTTTCTTATTCTTAATTTGAAAAAAAAAAAAAAAAAAGAAACGTTTCCACTGATTTAAACTTAGCTAATCTGCATGTTATAATGGAGATTAAGCTCTTTTAGTAGAAATATTTTCATAAATATATTATTAAAAATATATATTACTCCAACTAATTAACTTTTAATCATTATTAATCTTTAAATAGTTGTAATTAATTTTTTTAATAGAAACATCATTCAACACAATAACTCAATATTAGGTTTCTTATAAACAAACTACTTATTATATTTATATTAAAGGATTAAACTACAAATATTTATAAAATTTTGTCTTGGTACTACTTTTTTTTCTAAATCGACGGTTTGATTAAGGTATTATTATTCATTATACTTTACATTTTGTTCTGATATTTGTATTAAGCTTGATGTCTTTAATAATGTTAATGGAAAATTGACTTTAAAAAAGAGAAAAAAAATTGTTTATTTACCTTTGTTTTTTTTTATTATTCTTAATTTGCAAACACAACCAATTAGTGTTTTACCAACTATTTGGGATCTCCTAAAAGTATTTGAAATGGCCTTTGTTAGGACTAGTACAACAAAAAATAGATATTTAATTTACTCAAAACTTAAAGAAAAAAAACACAAATAAAAGGGTATGATTGAATGTTATTTTATTTTTGAATAAATTATTATTTTAATTTTTTAAAAATATAATTTATTTTAATTTAATCTTTGAATTATAAAAATATTTAATTTAGTTATTAAAAAATATATTATATTTTAATTTAGTCTTTAAAATTTTAAATTGAGATATAAAAAATATATTATAATTATACGTAAGGCAAGATTAAATTAAATATTATATAATTCAAGAACAAATTTAAAAAAATTATATTTTTTAATGACTAAAATAATAATTTATCATTTATTTTTGTAACAATGTCTGGTTTTTGTGATAGGAAATACACTAATTATTACAGCTTCCAACAAGTTATTAATATACACAAGTTGAGGTAAAGTATATAGCATTCACATGAGTGATGAATAGCATACTAATAAACCACAAAAGAAAGAAAATTAATTAAAAAATTCAATGTTGGCAGCTACATTGAAGGACAAAGGGACCTTCCAAGAAGGTAGCAATTCTACTAACCACATAAACAAATTCATTTCACTTGGACCTGTTGCTGCATATATCCAATTAGATTCTGGTTTCTTTATTATTTAGTTCCTAAAGGTCAATATTTTGTTTAGGACTTCATTGAAAAAAAATAATTTCAGCATTTTAATCATTAATTAAATATTTTAAAAAATATAGGATGATTTTTAAATCCATCTAAATTAAAGAGTTTAAGATAGCTTGAGTATCTTTAAAAATTTCTTAAAATGCTATCAAATATTAAATGTAAAAATATTTTCAAACAAAAGTTATACTTTTATTTGTCAATGTTGGTATGTATATTTTTTACCAACCCTTTTTACCTGCTCTTTTTAAAATATTTAACACAAGTGAAACAATCAATTTTCATTTTACTTTTTATCCATCAAAAATTTTTTTTCCACCTCACTTCATATCATTTTACCACCCTTTTCTCTATCCTAAACTCTTAGCCCTCACACTTAAATGCATTTATTATTCAATTGAATGTAATAATAATAGTTATATATTATTCATGAATACCAACAGTAAATAATAGTTATATATTATTTTATAATCACACTATTTAAACATATATAGTATAACTTGATTTATATACAAGGAATTTTTTTAATTCAAAATTATATGAGATTAGTGTTACCTATTTGATAAGACTTAAAAGTTTACACCCGATATAAAATTTGAAAATTATGAATTACACATTAAATGTATCTCTTTTCTAGGTAAATAGCCAAATTTTGTATTCATTAAATAATTAAAATATAGATAATAACATAGCCGAATTTACATATTGTTGTTTAAAATTATATGTTGAATGAAATAAATTGAAACATTTTTTAAATTTTCCCCCTAACAAAAACTTTAAACAATTTTCTCCGTTGTGTTTGGGAATTTATATTTGTGCTTTTGCAAAGCCCAACCGGGTTTAGTTCAGAAGTTGGCTGAGAATACAGCTAATACATGCCTCAGTCAATTATTTAATTTTGATCAATCATTAATGATTTTATTTGTGGGAATAATTTAGAAAATCCAGTATATGAATTTTATGAGTCTAATAAAAGAATTAGTCATTTGGTAAACTAAAATTTAAATTTTTATTAAAAAAAGTAATAATATTTAGTAATTTATAATATTTAGAATAAGATTACCTATAATAAAAAAATATTTATAAAATAAATAAATAAATAAATACAAGAGTGCTTCTCTCTCCTTCCTTTTAAAATAAAAAATTAAATCCAATCTATTAAAAAAAGTGGGTTAAAATCATCTCAACAAAAATTTATTTACAAGCAAAGCTTGAAGAAATGAGAACTTCCATAATTGGATTTCTAAGTTACTTTTTTTTTCTGCGAAAAGGTGAAAATTAAATATTAAAAAAAGAGCAAACGTACATGGGACATAAATGAAGGTATTTTACTCAATAAAAATTACATGCTTTAAAAAATCCTAATTCCCGTAATTGTAATAAAAGAGAATCACTATCACATAATAAGAAAAAGAGACAGCAAAGCATGCACCAAAAGACCCAATAAAACAGAATTACAGAAAGAGACAGCGAATATATGTATTTTGCTGACATATGTCTGGTGATCTCATTGGGAGTCTTAATCACCTTTGAATATGTTAAGCATTAAAGGCATCAATAATGAAGCAATTATTTTTTTAAGTTATTTATATGATTTTTTTCCCAAGTCATACTCCACGATTAAGTAATTTTGTTTTAATATTTTTTGACAAAAGCATTCTGTATCACCTTAAAATTTGGTGTCATTTAAAATGATCAGAAATTTGAGGGATAAAAAATATATTTTTACTATATATTTTTTTCTAGCATGTAATTGTACAAAGCAACAATAATGGCTACAACAATTGTGTGAAATGGTTAAATCTTTCCGTTGGAGGCCGTCCAAATGTGCATTTTCTGTCTTCTCTCATGTCCACATATCATATTCATTGGAAAAGGTTAAAACGTCGCGACGTTTGCTAATAGTTAATTTGGAATTGTGGCAAGTTTTACATCAAAATAAAGATTTGATCTAGAATATGTACGTTGACTCAATTTTACTTTTAAAAATTTTAATATTTTAATTTAATTTTTAAAATCTTAATTTTTAATTAATTTTATTATTTAAAAATTAACTGACACATTAACTCGTTATTATAAAATATTGACTCAATAACAAAATGATGAATTATATTATGTTCATTAATTATAAATTTCATATAAAAACATGTACAGGTAATTTAATTTGATTATGTATAATTTATAAATTTGATTTTTTTTATTTTTTTATTATTAAATATTATTTAATTTATCATTTAATAATTAAATTAACACCTATTAATACTACATAAATATGTCATTTATCAATGGAGATTAAGTATAACAAAATAAATTAGTCTCTCACAACCTATTAAATAAAAATTTAAATTTTTTTTTAAAAAATGTCTATAATTAATATATAATAATACCTTAAATAGGACTAATTCTAATCGATGTTCATTGTGAAAACCAAAATAAAGTTCTAATTAACTTTACAATGTTTATATTAACTAAATAATTAAATTAATTGAGAATTATTTTGTTACACTAACCAAATTAAGACTTTTATATTTTAAGAATCAAATTAAAATAACATGATTTTTTATAAACTAAATCATTAATTTATTTTAAGTTTAAGCTTATCTTAAAATATCTTAAGCCAAGTATACTTGGCTTCTGCATTTTCATATGGTTATATTATATAACCACATGTACTCGAGTCTACAGTTCTTGCCGGGGCTACATTTTCACGGAAGGCACCACCATGATTGTCGAAGTTGGGCTTGTACTTGGGCTTAAGGCTTTCACAAGATAATAATGAAGGTTACGGGAAGCCCATGTGATAATCACTATTGTGTAACATGATAACTTTTTTTTTAAAAAAAAAAATCTGTATATGTATAACATTTTGAGTTCAAGTTATCTGTATAAAAAAAAATTATTAAAAAAATTTTATTCCTATTGTAAAATCTTAATTCAAATCAAATTAATCAGAATCTAATCAACTTTTTAAAACAGTGATGATTTTAACAAAAAAACTTATTTGACTCATTATGGGTTGATCATAAAGTGATTATACTTATCTGATTTATTTTGTTTTTTTTTTATTCTTCTCTCTTTTATATATTTTTTTTCTTCTATTAAAGAAGATTTTTTCCTGTACCATCTTTGAAATTTGTTTCTTTCTTCTACAAAAGTTTTTTCTCTCCTTTCTTCTTTAATAGATTTATTTTGAAAAAAATACATCTTTAGATTTATATCTATGGACTTGACATTTGAAGTGAAAAATACTAATAAAAAGATTTGTTTTTTAGAGACGATGAGAGGTGCGCCTCTTAGTATTAATCTTTAAGTTTTCTATTTAATGTGTAAAAAATATTGTTAGGTTAGAAGAGTATGTAGTGTTAGAAAGTATTGGGCTTACATTAATTAAAATTAATATCATTTTGTTTAAACACTGTGGGTTGATAGATGGTTTATTAAAAGAGGTTCAATTGTGAATTATTAGACCATGGTACATATTAAACTAAGTTTGGTAAACGACTAGGTATAGGCTTTTTAGTTTTACTGAAACCCGTGATAGGAGGGCCGAGTAAGACAACCTTACTTGTACAAACTAGGTCCCCTCTTTAACCCCAACGCTAAGTTAGCATCCATATTGTAACCGCTACACAAATTAAGAAATAGAGAGGAAGACCTAACCACCAACAATTGGGAAACTCCAAGATTTAAATATAGCACATACAGGTAAGTGATTTCTTATCCACATACTAATAATTCAATGTTCTATGAATCATAGAATGTTAAAAAGTCTTACATTTGGTATCAGAGCCTACATATATGATTATATGACTTGAATATTGCTTAAATTTTTACATTAAATGTGTTATTTTGTTAAATTTTTTTATCTAATTTTGGCCAAATCACTTGAAATAATTTTAGGGATTTTATTTGTCTTTGAACAAGCTTCAATTTGATATATTGTATGCATGAAAGATATTATATTTAGGAAGAAATTATAGCTTAAAGTTTTGGCCATGAAATATTAACCCTACAAGCTCAAACTCGAAATCTCTCAATTTTAGACCAAATTACCACAAATTAAAATCATTTATAATACTGTGGAAGCATTTTAGAATCATACCCTCAAGAAATTTGGCTTAAAAATGCTCAAAATGTGTTTAATCATGTGATGAACCAAAATGGACAATGTTCGAAAACCCTAGGAATTTCAAACTCAGATCTCTAGTTATAAGCTATGATTTATGAAATTAAATGCATAGAAAGCTTTAGGATGATATTTTCGAGCAAAACCCTTAATTAAATGCAATAAAAACACCAAAAATGTGGCTGGAAATCGCATATGTCGCGTTTAAAAATTTCAAGATTTCGATCGAAGATTCATCTTTTTGACGTGTTTTTTTTATCTCAATTGATTCTAAATACAAGCTTAAAAACTTCTTTTCGATGAAAAACCTAAAAAATTTTAGATTAAAATGCGTTAAAACATGTGAATTAGTCATGGGCTCAAAACAGGTTGCACTACTTGATTTACACCAGCGGATCGACCCAATTGGAGGTTGAAGAAGACCTCATCTATCGAAGCCCACTCACGGCTCATCCAGAGGGTGGCGCATGCAACTCACCCCTATACTCGATCATGCTGATTTAAGTCACGTTGTGATTTTTAGTTTATTCTTGATTTTTCTATATTTTATTTTAATTTTTTGAAAAAAAGTAAAATATTTATTTTGAATTTTCAACATATTTTATAATTTTTAATTCAAAATAAATATTTTAGGAAATTTGTTGATACAAAAAAATCATGAAAAAATAGTATCACAGCCTCTAAACCTATTAAAGTCCATCACTCTCCTTAATTAAGCCCATAATAAGTATATTCTCAAGTAAAACTCTAAGACCCTTAATTAAACATTAAACTCCCTTAAAAGGTGCAAAATTGTTGTTCAAATTTTAATTGGACTATTAATTAATGGTTTGTTTGCATGATGCTTCATAGTCTAAAAATTTTATTTTTTAGATTGTTGAGAATGAATCACTAAAGTAATTCATTCATCAAAGTCCATAAAAGCGTTAAATTCCTATATTGATGGGAAGTGGAGGTAATTTTAAATTCTAGTATGGAAATTTTTTTTTTTGTGAATTGTTAGGATTATTAGCACTAAAGTAGCTAATCATTAAAATTTACAAAATTATATAAGTTCAATGTTAATAGAATTATTTATTGAATTAATGTATGTAATTTTCTACCTAAAAGGGGTTATTGTGTGTGTCGATTCTATGTTCACATGAAGCATGGTGATGAATACATATGATCTTGAAAATCAATCAACCCAAAAGGGATAAATTTTTTGATTATATGTTCCGAATGTATTTTAAAGACTTTTATCTACCCAAGGGTGGTTTAATTCCTTAAAATGTTTATATTGTCTTTACTTGCTTCATGAAAGGAAGACAACCAATGGCATGCTATATTCTCTGCCCAAAAGGGAGTATATAATGATGCAACTAGTTTTCATTCGAGTTTATTGAATATGATTGCCTCATATATTAACCATATTAATTATTTTTAAATATTTTCTTTCAATGCGAACAACAACATTGCCATAATTGAAATGTTTAAAACTTACAATACTGAAGTAGAGAAGCAATTGGTAAGAGTCATTAAAATTGTAAGACTAGATCATAGTGGTGAGTATTATGGCAAGTATGATAAAGGTGGACAACAGAAAGGTCCTTTTACTAAACACTTACAGGATTATGGTATTATTACTCAGTATACCATGCCTAGAAGTTCAGAACAAAATGGTGTGGTAGAAAGGCAAAATTCCACACTTATAAATATGGTAAGGAGTATGATGAGTACGTCAAATACGCCTAAATTTTTATAAGGTGAAGCAATCACAATGGCCATATATATTCTAAACCACATCCCTACTAAATCTATACCCAAAACATCTTTTGAGTTGTGGGTTAGTAGAAAACTTAGTTTGAATCACCCTCGTGTTTGGGGTTTCCCTATAAACATAAAGATTTACAATCCTTTACAAAGAAAATTAGATCCTAAAACTTTAAGTTGCCTTTTATTTGTTATTTAGAGCATTCAAAAGGATTTAGATTCTATTGTCCTACTCATGGCACTATAATTGTGAAAACATTAACTACAAAGTTCCTAGAATTAGACGTGGCAGAAAGTAATTATTATGATTCTCTTGAAACACCTGAATCCAACAAGACTGTTTACATTCCTTTACCATCCTTAAATGAGACATTTCCAATTGTACATGTTAGGAAGGAAATTTTGGCCTTCCCTATTCAGGAAGAATTTGATTGAAATTTCTTGAGTTAATGAACTAGTCTAGTCCCAAAAATTATCTTAAAAGAATCTCAAAGAGAAATAAGACCTGCAATTAGTGCGACTGCCAAATGTATCTGGGTGAGGCTAACGATGACGTCAAAGTCATCCATAAAACAATGTTATTTGTTAACATAATGCTGGCCAACTCTGAATTTTTATGCTTCAAGATATGTGCTAAAGTATAATATATTGGGAATTCTATGAACTTTGACATTCTATCCATGCTTAAGTAAAAAAAAAAAAAAAAGATGATAGTAAATTTTTTTAGAATACATATACATAGAAAACTTATATGAAACAAATAGTTAGGCTTTTTAGGCCTATTAGTGCTACTCATAAGTTAACCTAATTCAATTAATTGATTTTAGAGTATTTATATATATATTTATTTATCTTGTGAAAATTAGTTTTAGTTATGATAACTTAAAATTTAAGATTGTGACTTGAAAAGTTACATTAATTGTTGGCAATTTAAAATAGAGGTGTTAGATGACACCAATAATTTAATGTCTTTGGCAATTATTTGACTCACTTTAGGCTAATTGCTTATGGATGAAAAAAATGAATATAGTAAATTACATTAAAGGTGAGAGAGACTCAAAATCTTTTTTTTTTTTTTTTAATTTAGACCTTCTTATTTTATTTGACCATGAAGTTTAATTTATTAGTCACAAGGGGTAAAGGTTCTTAAATTATCATTAGGATATGGACTCTTTGCTAAGGTTATTATTAACTAAGGAAATTTTAGAAATTCATAGAGTTATAAATATAAGAAATTTGTTTTTAGAATTCAATTTCAGTTTATTTAGACTTTTATAAAGAAAACGAGGGATTACAATTATACATAGTAAAGTCATCATAAAGAAAAAAATGCCTTGAAAGGCTTGTTCATATATTATGATATAAAAGGGAGTTGAAAGGGTATTATTTATCACACAAAATATTTTATAGTAATATACATTAGAGATAATCTTGTTACCAAAATGAGTTTTATAATTTGACCACTTATAAGGGTTATTATATAAATTTATTTGGATGACATTTAGCAATTAATCTTTATTATATATTGAAATTCATCAGCTTTTTGTTGGGCTTTGTATCTTAAAGGATCCATTTACTGATTAATTAGCTCAACAAATTATATGTTACATGTTCGTTCCCACATAGGACTTGTAATGATACATTTTGGATCTCCAATGTCAAAATAATTAATGCCCATATGGCTAATTGTAACTTTATGAAATTTTTGAAGACTCAATCATGACCTTAAAATAGACAAAACATATACAAAGACTTTTAAGGAATAAGGAAATAGTATATCTAAGCTAAATGCCAATAGTGAATATAGTTATCTTGGGGTTATCATGGAAATTTCTTATAAGAAAGGAACTCATAGGAGTTTCTCATACCAAAAGAACTTGATTATGTATTATCAAATAAAGGTTATGATTGTGAATTTTATTCCTCCTAATCTGAGAACATTATTTTGTAAGTTGTTGAGTATGTTTATCACTAAAGTGGTTCATACATCAAAATTTTACAAAATCATTTATTTTTCTTGTTGATAAAAATAAAGAAAATTTATTTTTCCTAGTTTGGAATTTTTTTTTTTTGTGAATTGTTGTAACTTTTACCACTACAGTAGTTTAGACATCAAAATTCTCAAAATTTGCAAATCCTTTGTTGATAGAATTTTCTTAAATTAGTACATATGATTACTGCTCAAAAGGGGTTACTATTTGCATTAATTCTAGGATTTCAAAAAGGATAGTAGTGGGAGTACATATCATTGAAAATTAATATGCTAAAAGGGGATATGTGTTCATGATTATGTTCTCCCATTGTTCTTAAATTAAAATATAAAATTTAAAGTATTTCTTCTACCTAAAGGAGATTAAATTCTTTAGATATTTATGATGACTTCATTCGCTTCATGAGTAAGGGGACCAATAGCAAGTCGTATTCTCTACCAAAGAGGAGTCTATAATGATGCACCCGGTGTTCCTTAAGAACATGACTTGTTCAAGTATTGAAGAATTTATGAAATTTCCTATTATACACAATCATATGCCTAAAGAGATTAAAATTAATTAAATAGAGCATCTTATCTACATTGGTATTTTAAATTTTAAACCATTTTTTTCTCTGCTTAAAGGTAACAAATCTATAAAATTTTAAGATACTATTAGTATTGGTCCAATACATTTAAAAATACCATAATTTTTTTTCTTTTCTATGAAGACTATGTGTGTCCTAATGAGTAAATTCTTATTTGCACTAGAGGCATAAAATCAATGGTTAAATAAATGGTAATTACTTAAATATAATTCACATATGACAAATTTATCATGAATTTAAGTTAAAATAGACTATATTGGCATGCAAGATGCCTTATTTGCAAGAATTAAGTTAAAGCTTGTATATAGGTGTTAATTGTTATTATTAACAGTCAAAATTTTCATGTGAATTTATAAGAATATTATGTCTAATTTTAGGGCAATTAAATCATTCATTTTGATTGGGAAATTCTAAAGTTAATTTGGCAAAAGATTATTTCCCTTAATTGATTATATTGATTTAATCAATTTTACTTAAGACATAAGATGGTATGTACTTTAAATAGTACATTAGTAAAATTGTTTAATTTTAGGTTTACAAATATTTGCATTGTGGTACTTAAATGTAACTATTTATGGTTTGACTATATGACTATTTGAAACGTGATTATTGATGCTTAGTTGATGACTTACAATCAATTGAAATGAGACAATGTTATTGAAAACATTAGTACATAAATGAGGTTACCTAATTCCCTAACGAAAAGGTTAAGATTCATACAGTTAAAAAACATACTCAAATTTGGATACATTGAGGGGTCTCTTGATATATTAAGTTAGTGGGAGCCTTGTGCACTTAAAGTTTAAAGATCTTTTGATCTTTTAAATTAGTGGGAGTTTGATACACTTAAGGTTAATTTATAAGATATCTCTACATATATTACTTTATGGCATTATGATGAAAATTTGATAATCACATCAGTTTGATTTGTTTTATGATGATCATCGATATATTACAGCTTTGCAAAGAAAGGTAGATGCAACATGTGTCTTAGGACATGGCATCTATCTTAAAAGTGACAGTTGTATTTGTTGTGGTATGTCTTCCATGGCGCTAATTTATATACTTGAGATAATAATTGAGACATACGGGTTTATTTTAACCCAAATGATTTCTCCTGCGGATTAAGCATAAAATTATTGAGAAATCATACGGAGGATCGATGAGAAATATTGTGTTGTCAAATACTTGAGAGCTATTTCTTACTACACTACCAGACTGTTGATCCATTTTAATATAATTGTTGATATGTGTGATTATGGATTGATCGAATGTCGATAAATGGCATGATGATTGCCATGATTCCATCTTAATGATTGTATTGGATCAGATTGTGTACGTTATCCTGAAATTAGACCATTTTTTTTTAAATGCACGTACTAAAGTTATTTTATTTGTATTATCAACCCAAGAGTCTTTTTCTTTTCTTTTATGTCTTTTACAATTTTTTTTAATTAATGTAGCCAAAGTGGGAGAATGTTAGAAAATATTAGGCTTACATTAATTAAAATTAATACTATTTTGTTTAAACATTATGGGTTGATAGGTGGTCTTTTAAAGGAGACTCAATTATGAATTACTGGACCATGACACATATTAAACTAAGTCTGGTAAACGATTAGGTGTAGGCCTTTTAGTTTTATTAAAATCCATGATGGGAGAACCTAATAAGACAATCTTACTTATACAGTTTATGTCCCATCTCTAACCTTAACGCTAAGTAAGCATCCCTATTATAACCTCTGCACAAATCAAGAAATAGAAAAGAAGACTTAGCCACCAGCAATTGAAAAATTCTAAGATTTGAATATGGCATAGACAAGTAAATGATTTTATCTATATACTAATAATTTAATGTTCTATGAATCATATATGAATGTTAAAAATTCTTACCTGTAGTACCCCTAATTGAATTTATATAAGAGATTTTGGGTTTATTTTCTTTAAATGTGTTGTCTAGGATTTTGTTATATTTTTCCTATCTTTCTGTTTTATTTTCTTAAAGTGTAGTCATGTGTAAGTGTTGTTTCATTTGTCTTTTAATTTGTATGACATTATGCTTTACTTTCATGTCATTTTTTGAAAAAAAAGTAATTGTCTATATGACATTATATTTCTTCCCCGTAATATCATTTGGATAAATTTTAATAATTTAAATAATTGTAAAAAAAACTTGAATTAGATGAATATTCATCTAAATGAGACATCATCTCGAAAGAAAAATTACACAACTGAGTTAATATTTATATAGGCTTATATTTACTAAATGGATTTTTTTTAACACGAGTCTATTTTGATTGGAAAATAATTTTTGGCCAATAAATTAAAATTTTTTATTGGCAAATAAATAAAAGTAATATTTTAAAATTAGATTATTCTGTAATCTAAAAAAATTAGTCTGAAATAAAATTGTTTATTATGTGCTCTGATTAATACACTTAATCACCTATTAATATATTTAGTTACACAACATAAGCTACAGAGATGAAAATGTAGGTCTGTAAGTGGAATCTATTTTGTATGGGAAACAGTGTCGACATTATGTTGATGAAGAGCGTACGGACAGTGATACTTTGGGAAGGAGAAGCTGCCTCTCGGTACCGTTATGTCTCCATTATGTCCTCATTCCTCAGATCTCGTCTTATTTTTATTACCCATTCAGTTCAGACCTCCATCTGACATATACATTCCACATTTACCACTTTGCCCCCACTTTGTTCTCTTTCTTCTAATTATTCATTATTTGCATCTAATTTTCCTGTTCATGCATATTAAAACATTTTTTAAAAAGTTTATAAAACTTATACATATGTTCTCTAATTTTAAAAATTTTACCCTAACCTTCATTTAAATTTTTATGATTTAAGCAATAAATTAGCTGTTTAATAAAATGCACAATATATATATATATTGTTATGAGATTTTTATGACTTAAAATTACTACCTTTTCTCTTAAAATATTTTCAAATTATACACTCTTCCCCATTTAATATAGATTAAAAAAATAACTCATGTCATAAATCTAATAAAACTTTAGAATAAATTAAATTTATGGTTTATAAAAGATCTGAGTTTGTATTTTGAAAATCATAATTTTTTAGAGTGTCTTAGTCAATCATCAGTATTTATTTTTATAATAGAGTTATATATGTAATTTGGGCACAGAAGGAGAGAAAAATTTAAGAGTAAATTAACTTTAATTAAAGGAGGTGTAAAACCTGAATTTTAAAGATCTCAAGTGAGTGAATGACATGTATATGGAACTTTAATTATTACCAAGATCATTAATATAATTATCCTATGAAAAAATATAATCCAAAAAAGGGCATTTTAGTAAAAAAAATCCAATCAGAATATTCGTTGAGAAGAATATATTCATAAATAAAGTCTAGGTTTTGAGTTTTGAAATGGCCAGAACATATATGAAATTAAGATTGAAGAGCGTGCAAGGTAGCAAGGTGGAAAAAAAATAAAATGGCTAGATTTATGGAGGGCGTATGGATTGTGGGCAGTGTAATTCTTAGGAGGTGTATGCACATGTATTATGAATATGCATATCTTTTGATGGACATGGCCTTCCTTCTCATGTCTTCCTTGCGGTTTTCCGGCCACGTTCTCCGGCAAACCTCATCAGTTTCCGGCAGGTACTCACCGATGTCCCCGATGATCGTTAGGCATGATCGCTAGCTAGCTATGATATATATATATACATCTAATTTATCTATATATGTTGGATGTAAAATTCATGAGAGCGTATTTTTGTAATAATAATGATATCAAAATTTTCATTGAATATTGTCTGATGTATTTTTCTTTTTGGATTGAATGTTAATTTTTTGTTTTTACTTGTATTCTCTTGTTCAATAAGTTTCATTTTTAGTGTTGACAGTGCAATTCATACTTTTATGGTTCAGAAATTTAGCTATCAATCCTTTAATTAAGTGTGTGAAATGTGATGTATGTCTGTGTGTGTGTGTGTGTATATAACGATGTCAAAACTAGTATTATCGTACACTTAACTATAGATGCAGATTTTTCTTCATAAATATTCATTTCCTATGTATGATATTGTTACGATTACAATTCCGAAGAATACATTTCAACCGTTATTAGATCAGAAATTCGCATCACCATGTCGGCAGAAAATTGAAACTTGGTATTTTCCTCTCATTTCAACTTCTTTTAAGATATACCATATATTTGAACATATATATATATATATATTATTGAATACTAATTAACATTTTAACTATAAGTATGTGTTAGAGATCTTCCAAGTCCTAACAGTCTCGAGACTTTGGGATGTATAAAATGATATCAGTGCCTTGACAACGAGTTTTAATTTTCATGTTAAAGAATGTTAGAGATAGATAGTAAATAGAACAACTTTTGTATATGCATGTCTGCATCTGTTAGGAAATATATGAATGCCCAATGACTTGTGAGCGCAGAGACATCAATTCTTACCATAGTATGAATTCCACTTTTGCCTTTTTCTTTTCTGTGCGTGTAGTAATCAATATGAGCTCATTATATTTCATATTGATAATAAAAGTGTATGATTTTCAATAAACTTTTCTTACTTTTCATAATATATGGAAATGAAGAGGTACAATGAAGTGGTTGAATTTATTGATTATGCACAAATAAAATAATATATATATTTATATATATATATATATCTAAAATTCTCTCTTGTATTAGTTGAAGGTACGTACATAAAATGAATACATATAGTATACCCAACAGAGTTGAGTAATGGTGATAATTAAGAACTTGGGTTGTTGAAATATTTAGTTGAGTGTTATTAGTGGTGATATAATTAAGTGTATCGTGTGATGAATTGTATAAAATATAAATAGAAATATTGTAATTTATTAGAAATGATCCAAATTTTTATATTGATCGATAACCTTATTAAATTTATCTAATGAAAAATTTAAATTTTTTCATGCAAGGAGTTGACATTATCGTGATAAATAATCTTATTTAAATAGTGTGAATAGACTCATTCACAAAGCAGATATTATGACTTGTGAATGTATGACATATTTCTACTGTCTCTATTTCGATTTCTTCACACAATAGCGTATTTTCTTTTTCTAACATGAGGAAATTTGGATCCATCCATTAAGTCTAAATATACGAACATTAAAGAGGTAGAGCTGAATGAAAATTTTGAAAATTGTTAAGGTTCCTAGTGTTTGGAGTTTGGGTTGGGCGGTACCTATTTTATTCTCTCTCTCTCTCTCTCTCTATATATATATATATATATCAATATTTTTATGAGTATTATGTATGATATATATGTAAAGATAGATTATATGAGGACTTTACTTTTATTATGTTTAGAGTTTGAATAACATTATATGGTCATGAGACTTTTTTCTTTTTGTAATTTTATTTGAATAAATTTCAAGAAGTCAGAGTTTTAATTTGAAAAGAAAGTTATTTATTTTGAAATTTCTGTATGTAATAGGTGCAAGTTGAAGTTGTGAATTTATGAATTTAATGAAAATAGGGACAAAAACTCATTGAATTGTTATGATAGTGGAAAAGACATAATTTCTTACCAAAGTAAATTCATTTATGTGCTTTCAGTTTTTTGTAACGTATAGTAATAAAAAATAGCTAATACATCACGATGACAATAGAAGTTTTATGATTGGGTATGTAATAATTATATATTAAGGAACTATATACACAGACTTGATATTTGATAACAATATTCATAGTCATGATGCGTTCAGATCATCAGCTGTCATCCTTCCCTGCTGTCCCTGCTATTGAGTCGATCTGGGTTGTTCGCATGATCCGATCGTCTGTGCGCTTTTTTTTCCCAACGATTCTAAACACACCATTTCAAATTGTTGAAACCCATCAAAATCGTATGGAAAAAATTGTTATGCACCAAATTAAGCTAAACCAAGCGTGGCAAATTGAACAAGAATTTTGGAATTTCACCAAAGAGGAAATTCTACTGCAAGTAGAGGTTGCGAAGATCAACGCAAGAAGCGAGATCTACGGGAAGCTTGATGACATTATCATTTTCGTAGTGGACGTTGAGCCATGGATAAGGAGTATGATTAGAAACATTCCAGAAGAGTTTGTTGGATTTTTTACTCAAACTCTAGAAATTGTTTGAACCAAACTAATGAAACGGAAGCGTACCGGAATCCATCATCAGATTTTTGAATTAGGAATGTTGTTCTTCTGACTGACAGTTTCCTTTAGTCTCCTGAAGGCAGATGGGAACCAGAAGGAGAGAGACCAAGTGTTACTAAAAAATGGTGTCAGGATACTTCAGTCAGGGACTACACCCTATATATAGTCCCTTATGTGTCAAATTACCAAATTGCCCATCATAAGTCGGTAATTTGCACTTCAGGTATTCTACACATTTTATCAATTCCCACACATTATTATTTATTATAAGGACCATTAAATTAAATTAGATCACTTTATCGGTCCTTAAAATTTATGATAGTAATGTGTACATGATGATTAATTCACAATACATGTACGTCTACATGTCCTAATGTGTCTATGAATGTACATAGTATTCAATCCAAATTCTAACAATCTCCCACTTGGATTGTACAACTATGTATTCATATCATAGAACCTTTAATCATATACAACACACTATAACTTTATGTGCACCTTAATTTTACCAATCTCGTCCATTAGTCTTATCAATGTAAGGACCAAAGAGGCATTCGTTGTCTTTTGCAACTAAACCTACAATGATCACAGACATCAACTTAACTAAATGACATAAATCATGTGTGGATGTGTAGCATGGAAATTACATGTAATGTGATCTACACATGTTTATTTCCAACTGATCCAACTTAAACAAATGAGATCAAAGTTCAGAGTAATTTATGTAAACTGAAAAATGAATACTTCATTAATGTAAATAAATAATGTCATGACATCAAAATACAATAGAATACAAACTCCCACTATTTTAAACAACATCTAATGGAACAACACCCATTTGAACAATATGCTCATGAAAGGCCAGGGGTGTCAATGCCTTAGTAAGCGGATCAGCAAGCATGGAGTTTGTTCCTATCAATTCAATATTAATGAAGCCACTCTGAACTCTTTCTTTTACAACAAGGAACTTTATATCTATATGTTTAGATCTAGAAGAGCTCCTATTGTTATTTGAATACAGAACTGCTGCTCTATTGTCACAATATAACTTGAGTGGCCTTTCAATACCATTGACAATGCGCAGCCCCATGATGAAGTTTCGCAGCCATATAGCATGATTAGATGCTTCATAACATGCTATGAATTCAGCCTCCATAGTAGAAGATGCAACAAGTGTCTGTTTGGCACTTTTCCAAGATATTGCACCTCCTGCTAACTGAAATACATAGCCAGATGTCGATTTTCGACTATCTTGGCATCCAGCAAAGTCAGAGTCAGAAACCCAACGATCTCAAGTCTGTCCGACCTCTTATATGTTAGCACATAATCCTTAGTGTGCTGCAAATACCTGAAAAGCAAAGTCATAATCATAAAATCCCATGATTTCATGTTTTCCTGACCTTTTATATGTGAGTATAAAAACCTTAGTGTTTTGTGAATACCTGAAAACTCTCTTGGCTGCTACCCAATGTTCTCTGCCTGGATTACTTTGATATCTGCCAAGCATCCCCACAATGTATGCAATATCAGGTCGAGTGCAAACCTGTGCATACATCAAACTCCCTACTGCAGAAGCATAAGGGATATTTTCCATAAACTTGGATTCAATATCACTTTTTGGACACTGTTGCATATTGTCGGGTGTCGAAACCGACAAAAATAAAGTATCCTACTGCTACTACGTAATTTGTGTGTAGTGTGAGCAGGGTCGATCTCACAGAGACTGGAGGTTTTAATATTCTTTTAGTTAACCAAAAATTTAGTGGAAAATAATAATAAAAGTAAATGAGGGATTATAAAAAGAAATTTAATTCAAATTAAAATACAAAATAAAATTGAAATAAACTAATAGGAATAAAGTTGCAAGATTAAATATGACCACGCAAAGAAAATAATTGTAAGGAAAATTTAAATCAATTAAGTAAACTCTAGCTAAGGGATATTCAATTTCATATTATCACTGACTGCTCATTGATTTGATATCATTTTGTGTTTCATAATAAATTTGGCTTAACAACTAAATCTTGCTAACTGTTAAATCTCTTTCTAATATAACAAATTAAGGAACGTCCATTAACTTGTACTAATTAGTCAAATGATCCAAATAACGTACCTGAACTCACCTAATTAACTGCGGTAAGACCCAAAAGAGATATACCAAATACAAAATATATTAAAACAGAACGTTCAATTTTAACATATACTGGTTTCTAGTTTCATTACCTAAAATAAGCATAACGTATGACTCATTCTACGTAATTTGTTACTCATATCAAATTTCCTAAATAATTACGGATTTAAGAAATTTAAATAACTAACAGAAACACCATGTATAAATTGATGGCCAAACAATTCATATATTAATGTATCATTAACATATTCAATCAGAAATTAGAAACTAAAATGAAAACAAAATACAAATTTCAAGCACAATTCTTAATCTCACAGTCTAGACAATATGAAATTAAAATCATCCTTCAGCCAGATAAAATATTTAGCTACTCATAATTATTAAAACATAAACAAAATAAATTAAACCAAAACAATTCATCAATAGCTCAATGCAAATAATTCAGCCTCTCTCCCTCCGTAGTTGCGTCCCTCCAATCTCAGAGGAAGTCTCTCCCAGGAAGAATGAACGAATGCCAATTCGAAACGTACGCCACCCTGTTGTAGAAGAATGTTCAAGCGTGAAAGGGAATTCAAATTAAATTGAATTCCAAAACGCATGCCTGAAAGAATGGAATTTAAATTAAATTGAATAAGCCTCACTCCATTTTGCACGCTGCAGCTTTTCAAATTTTTTTTTATTATTTTATATTATTTATTATTTTATTGTTATTTTACTATTTTATTATTTTATTATTTTATTTTTATTTTTATTATTTTATTATTTACTTTTTATTTATTTATTTTATGTATACTCACTCTTTATTTAATTATTATTATTATTATTATTATTATTATTATTTAATTAGTAAAAATTACAAAAATAATGGTAGAAATATGTTAAACCACTAAAATTACTTCTAATTACAAAATTAATTTAAAAACTACTAATATTTAATTAAAAGCATCAAAATAAATAAGAAAAGAAAGCATAAAAATTATGAAATAATTGAACTTAACACATATTGAACTTGTCTCCTTTAGATAGGGGGTATCATGAGGTCTACAATTTTGTATGCCAAAGCGTTCAAGTATTTTTTCAATATAACCCTTCTGTGATAATCCAAGAATTCCTCGTGAACGATCACGATGAATTTGGATTCCTAATATGAAAGATGCTTCACCAAGATCTTTCATTTCAAATTTATTTGATAAGAATTTCTTGGTTTCACGAAGCAATTCTATATCGCTACTGGCAAGTAAAATGTCATCCACATAGAAGACCAAGAATATATATCTACTCCCACTGAACTTATGGTACACACAATTTTCAACAGTGTTCACTTCAAAACCAAATGAAATAACAGCCTGATGAAATTTTAAGTACCATTGACGAGAAGCTTGCTTGAGTCCATAGATGGATTTCTTAAGTTTACAAACCGAGTGGTCAGTTTCCTTAGAATTAGCTAACCCCTCTAGTTGTTTCATAAAGATAGTTTCCTTAATGTCTCCATTGAGAAAAGCTGTCTTTACATCCATCTGATGCAGATCAAGATTAAAATGTGCCACAAGTGCCATGATTGTCCTAAAAGAGTCTTTCGAAGAAACTGGAGAGAAAGTCTCTTTATAGTCAATCCCTTCCTTTTGGGTGAATCCTTTAGCGACAAGACGAGCTTTATATCTTTCCACATTACCTTGTGAATCCTTCTTGGTCTTAAAAATCCATTTACAACCAATTGGTTTCACACCTGCAGGTAATGGGACAAGATCCCAAACGTCATTGTCCTTCATAGATTGCAATTCTTCACCCATAGCATTGATCCACTTATGAGAATTAGAACTATTAATTGCCTCATTAAAAGTGAGTGGATCATCTCCCAATGAGTCAATATATTCCTCATTCTCAAGGAGATATACAAAATAATCACTAGAAATTGCATTTCTCCTTTCTCTTGAAGATCTTCTTAAAGGCACTGGTTCTTCTTGAATTTGAGGTTGTTAAGTTTGATCATCACGGTCCTCAAGAGCAATTTATCTATCATGTTGATCTTGAGGAGTGGGAATTTCAACATTATCTTGAATTGGAATTGAATGGTGTCGATGAATCATATTAGGTATGAAAACCTGATCATGATCATGTCTCACCACAATTGTAGGAAGAGGGATGGTTACTGAATTATCTTCACTAACAATGTCATTCCAATCCTCTTCAAAAATAATGTTTTTATCCTTATCTTCCCCCTTAAACTCAACATCCTCAAAGAACCGGGCATTTCCCGTCTCAAAGAATGTTCTTCTTATGGGATCATAGAATTTAAACCCCCGTGACCTTTCAGAGTACCCTACGAAATAGCTACTAATGGTTCTTGAGTCCCATTTCTTTTCATTTGGCTTATAAGGCCGTGCTTTATCTGGACATCCCCAAACTCTTAAATGCTTGAGCACTGGTTTCTTACCAGTCCATAACTCATATGGGGTCTTGTTTGTAGCTTTTGTAGGAATTCTATTCAGAATGTATATTGCGGTCTTTAAAGCATCGCCCCAGAGTGAGTGAGGTAAGGTAGTACGAGAAATCATACTTCTTACCATATCCTGAAGGGTTCTATTGCGCCTTTCGGCTACACCATTCATGCTTGGTGAACCTGGCATGGTGTATTGAGGCACAATCCCACACTCCTGTAAAAATTGAGCGAAAGGACCTGGACGTTGTTCACCTGATCCATCGTATCGACCATAGTATTCACCCCCACGATCAGATCGAATGGACTTAATAGTCTTGCCAAGTTGATTTTCAACTTCAGCCTTAAAATACTTAAAAACGTCCAACGTTTGAGACTTCTCATGTATCAAGTATAGGTAGCCATATCGAGAGAAATCATCAATGAATGTAAGAAAATACTTTTGACCATTCCAAGAGGCTGTAGGAAATGGCCCACATACATCTGTATGTATTAATTCTAAAACATCCTTAGCTCTCGTAGCTCCTAACTTTCTCTTGTTTGTAATTTTTCCTTTAATGCATTCAACACAAATATTATAATCTGAATCCTCAAGTTTATCAAGAATTCCTTCTGACACAAGTCTATCAATTCTCTGTTTAGAGATATGACCCAAACGCTTATGCCATAATGAAAAAGAATTCTCATTTGAGAATTTGCGTTTAATGCCACTGGTTTCAATATTATTAAACTCATTATATGCATGTATGGAATCTAACAAATAAAGGTTGTCATGTGCAGATAAAGTACTAGTTCCAACAAGCATATAATTAAAATACACATTACATTTTCTGTTTCTAAATGAACAAATATAACCTTCTTTGTCCAGTACAGAAATTGAAACCAAATTCCGTCTAAAAGATGGTATAATAAAAGTGTTATTTAATTCTAAATAAAAACCAGTACATAATAACAACCTAAAATGGCCTATGCCTTGAACTTCAACCGGATTCCCAGCTCCCATATAGATGTACTTTTCATCTTCATTGGGTTTTCGGTAGTTCAGGCAACCCTGCATAGATATACTTATGTGAGTTGTAGCACCAGAATCAAACCACCAAGTATATCTAGGTACTGAAACCAAATTTACCTCAGTGCAAACAAGAGTGAAAGACATACCTTTCTTCACGCGCCAAGCGTGATACTTAATGCAGTCTCTCTTCATATGAGAAGTGTCCTTACAAAAGAAGCATTTCTTTCCCACATGTCCCTTGGACGAATCCTTATGCTTCTTTTGTGCTTGAGACACCGCAATCTCTTTACTTTTTCTCTTCTTGCCACGACCTGAGGAGGTAGATGCCAGATGAGCACTCTCAGTCTTATGCTGCTTCATCCTATCTTCCTCTTGCACTAAGTGAGAGATGAGCTCATTCAATGTCCATTTATCCTTTTGACAGTTATAGCTCACCTCAAACTGTCCAAATTGGGGAGGAAGAGAAATAAGCACTAAGTGAACGAGCAGATCTTTCGAAAACTCGATCTTTAGTGACTTTAACTTTCCAGCTAGATGAAACATTTCTAAGATATACTCCCTTATGTTCCCATTACCCTTGTACCTCATGGAAACAAGTTTTCTTAATGTTCCACTTGTCTCTACCTTATCACTCTTGGCAAAGCACTCTTCAAGGGTATTTAAGAACCTTAAGGCATCTGTTTCCCCAGGCAAGGTGTCCAGAAAAGTCTCTGGGATTGCATTCTTCATGATCATAAGACTCACGCGGTTAGAGCGGTCCCACCTCTCAAAGACTCTTCTATCCTCAGAAGAGCTTTGATCTGTAAGAGGTAGAGGATGTGGCTCTCTGAATGCGAGGTCCAAATCCGTGCATCCCAATACCATAGTTACCTTATTTTTCCAAGCTTTAAAATTACTACTACTAAGCATAGGAATGCTATTAATAGTGGCAGTAACAGAAGATGCATTTAACAAATCAGATGTACAGAGAACAAATACACAAAAACATAATCAGCTCACATGCAACAAAATCAGTGATTAATTATTAACAACAATAACCCATCTCAAGAAAATCAGTGTGACATCAAATCTAATCTTTGGATAGAGACTTGACTCATAATTGACTTTCTTGGTGTAATAATCAAGTAGCAATGATTAGATCCAATCAAGCATTTAGCCTTCCTTTGGGCCGACCAAGTACTCACAATGGACTCCTAATAACCATTTTTCCTTATTACCACATGTATGTATTAATGTCTGCCAAACAATAGCCTTCCTTTAGGCCGACTAATAGTTCGCATGAATATAAATACATACTACCTACTTAGTTATTCATAAACAAAAAAGTTTCCACAACAGAGGTTGCTTTGGCAACTATGTTGTTTTAACTAGTTTGAATGTATAACTAATTATTCTTAATTTATTGTTATTTAATTAATCACTAATTACTTAATTATATAAATTTAATATACATTAAATTACATAATAATTAATTAATTAGTCTGAATTAATTAATTAATATTTATATAACTTAAATTAACTATATATAAAATCCAAAACACAATCAATCAACTATATTAGCCTTGCCACAGCGGTCACGCGCGTTTTGGGCAAAGGAAATGGCGCGAGTTCGAATCCAAGCGCGCGCCCATCTTGACAATTTTTCTGCCTTACTGAAACGACGCCGTTTCCATGAATCACAAAACGACGTCGTTTCATTTAATGATAAAACGACGCCGTTCCATTTAAGTGAAACGACGCCGTTTCCATTCATTATGGAACGACGCCGTTTTCGGTTTAAATGAAACGATGCCATTTCGAACTAGACGAAACGACGCCGTTTTGAGCATTCAAAACGGTGCGTTGCGCGAGGAGTCGTCTTCCTCCTCGATCCGGTTCGCGCGACCCGACCCGACCCGACCCGACTGTTACGCGTGACCCGAAAAGGAAACCGCCATTCTGAGGCAGTTTTCGGCGACTTTTCCAGTCGTTCAATCAGCGGTTACATTCAGAATTTAATGGGGAGCAGTTTTGTGATTTCAAATTTTCCAGAAACGGTCAAAAATGAATTGACCCAATACCCCAAAAAAATTTGCCCGAAAACCACCATTCTTTGGCCTTTTCCGGCTAGTTTCGCCGTCGATTCAGCGGCTATTTGACCATGGGTTCGGATAAAAATGGTTTGCATAATTTCAAAATTGCCAAAAAATTTAATTTTCTCATGTTTGTTGTCTGAATCGGTTACATACAACAATTTACAGAGTCCGAAAAAAATGCAAAAATTCCAGATGCATACGACAAGTTTGAATATCCATGACTTTTAATCCAGAGATCAAACCACAATGTTACAAGCAACAACCACAGCGCATAATCCAGAATACAGAATGATGAATGGAGAGTTTACTAAATCTATATCCCAATTAATGTATGAATATATATATAATATACATGAATCATACTGTCAAATTTCAGACATGAAGTATAGGATTTCATCATTCTTTCAGATTCAAACGCACAGGCATACAGATTCATAGAAACAATGCATAACAGAGACGACTTCACCAGAATGCAGGATACCGTTTATTATTTAATTAACAATTATAGCATGAAATTCCAAATTTGAAGCCCGAATCTAATTGCTCATGCATGAATTTATCAAACTAAATTTCAAATAATTTCCAGACATAAAACCAACCTGGCTCTGATACCATTGTTGGATTTTTTACTCAAACTCTAAAAATTATTTGAACCAAACTAATGAAACGGAAGCGTACCGGAATCCATCATCAGATTTCTGAATTAGGAATGTTGTTCTTCTGACTGACAGTTTCCTTTAGTCTCCTGAAGGCAGATGGGAACCAGAAGGAGAGAGACCAAGTGTTACTGAAAAATAGTGTCAGGATACTTCAGTCAGGGACCACACCCTATATATAGTCCCTTATGTGTCAAATTACCAAATTACCCATCATAAGTCGATAATTTTCACTTCAGGTATTCTACACATTTTATCAATTCCCACACATTATTATTTATTATAAGGACCATTAAATTAAATTAGATCACTTTATCGGTCCTTAAAATTTATGATAATAATGTATACATGATGATTAATTCACAATACATGTACGTCTACATGTCCTAATGTGTCTATGAATGTACATAGTATTCAATCCAAATTCTAACATGTTCAGCCTTCAACGATAGAATGGAGAGAGAGAAGAGCAAGTTGTTGAATGTTGCAGAGAAGAATGAGTGTGAGCCTGTGAGTGTGAGGTGGTGATTTAAGCTTGAATTTGCTGATGATGAAGATGATGGTGGTGGTGACAGTGATGGAGTGTTAGGATAAAAAGAGGAAGAAGAGAGAGTGAGAGGACGAAGCCATTAGAGAGGTTTAGTTGCAAAGTCTGCATTTGCATTTAAAATTTCAGCTTCAAAGAGAGAGAGAGATGAAAGAGGAAGATGAAGGTAGAGGACAAGGTGTTTGGATGGAAGAAAAAAAAAAGAGCACAATGTGGCAAGTCATGGACAGTTGAATCACGAGAACGGCCCAGATCGACCTGACAGCAGGGGACGGTAGGGAAGGGCGACAACAGACAATCCAATCTCAATGATGACTAAGACTATTTCATAGTGTGGAAAAAAATCTAGTGCTGACCAATTTTGAAAAGAATTTACTCCTTTCTTTGGCTTGTTGCTCATGAAAAGATTCTTACAAATAGTCATAGAATGAGTCGACATTTGGCTGAAACCACCTTGCAATATTGTGCCTTGCGTGATTTTCCAAATATCTCCATGCTATGGATGCGATTCATTAAACCAAACAATTGGAGTAATTTCCTCTCTTTGAATCTCTTTGACCAGTTTAATTGGAACTTCCACCACAAAAGATCGCAGAAGTGAAGAGAATGATTAGAAAATTTCTTTTGGCATGATTTGTTGGCACATTTGGAAGCATAGAAATGCTTGGGGGTTTGATAACAAAGTTAAGGATATCCAAAATTTATTTTTTCCTATTTTATTTGTCATAACGGAAGTCACCTATAGCTCTAAGGTGCTTGAGAATCCCTCTCATGAAACTATAAATGTCAATCATACTGACAGATAGGAAATCCTTGAGAAGGAATGAGTTAAATGCAACGTTGATGCCTCTGTTTATGTGAATGATATGAATGCTGCAATTGGTGGAATTATAAGAGACTATCATATATGGACAGTTTATGATGAGTTTTTATAAAAATTTGGATGCTTGTTTTGTTATTTGAGCTAAAGTCCGAGCTGTTTGTGATGGATTACAAACTTTATATACTTATAGGTTCCACCAAATTATAAAAGAGTCTGACTCGTTTAATGCAGTTAAGATGATTATTCAAGGAACCCCTAATTGTCATCCTTTGTGAAGCAAATTTAGCACTTCTTTGCTAAAGAGTAGAACATTCGGATCTATCATGTTTCGAGACACAAGAATACTATGTCTAACCGCATAAAAAAAATGGGACACAGGACCTTTATCCAAATGTAAATCAATCTCACTCTTCCTTCATACGGCAGGATTCCTTTATCTATGACATAAGACGCTATACTTCTTCAAGTGAAGGTTTCTCTTAGTTTTCGCTTTCTTATTTCTTTTCTCGTTGTACCAAAAAAAAGGTACTGTATAGAAATTTGCATAGATAAAGATTAATTTGTTGAAATTTTTCCAAAAGCATATACACTTTAAAATCTATAAAGAGATCCAATAAAAGAAATTAAAAATTTTAATGAATCATCAAAACAAAAGATAACGCAGTTAGAGTTGGCGAAAAATCTTCGTAAATCATAGCGAATTGTGATATCAAAGACTTGTTTAAGACAGAAGGCAATTTTTTCTTCTAAAACTCTTTTTTGTGCATCGCCAATAGTTGGTGGTAATCTTTTAAGGGAATGATGTTACTAGAAATAGAATATAATATTTAGACCAATAATTTTTAAGTAAAAATAACATTGTGTTTGTTAACTTAAATGGGTGAGAACGATTGATAAAAAGAAAATAATTTTTTGTTTACTCCATTTAAAAAATTTTATCCTAAAATAAATAAAAAAATTTGAAAGTCTTTATTTATTTTTATAATTAAATTCATTATATTAATTTTTTTGTTTTTTTAGTCTTCTTCTATTTTTTAATTATTGAACTATCTTTTAATTGATCAATTTTTTATATAAAATCCTTTGATAATTTTTTTCATACATAATTAAATTACTTAAAATGTGTTTCTATCAAATATGTAATATAGAGTGAGAAAAAAATTCGCATGGCATAAATTGTTAAAATACTTCGGATTTTTTATTCTACCAAAATTCTTGGAATTAGCCCACACTGAAATATTACAAAGCCAAAAAGAAAGGATATAAACATAACAGGCATAACATAGTGGTGGGCTTGACTGGGCTTGATTTGGGCCCTTTTAAGGTAGGAAAAAGGGTAGCGACAGCTTTATCAGAATCATGATATTCGTCCCAAAAAAAAATCAGTCATGAAAATCACAATTAAAGGTTAGAAATTATTGTCCCAGAAAAAACAAATAAATGTTAAAAATAGACTTGCAATGACCAAATTAAAAGCAATGTAAAAAAAAGACACCACGCGAGACATATCATGAAGTTCAAATAATGGAGAATCTTGTAAAACTAAAGATAACCGGACAAGATTAACGAGAGACAACGAGTTGTTGCCTCATCGTTTTCCAATATCACAGTAAACTATTATGAGTTCAGGACTTGGTATTTCTTATTTTATTCACAAAAGATATAGATATGATACAGTTCTACCTTGATATATATGAAAAAGTAGACATTTATTTAGCCTTCAGTCTAAGCTAAGCTTCACATTCTAGACAGAATCAAGTCCATCGCGTCCACAAGGAAGTCTGCAACCACAAGTTCCGTCATGTGTAACACGTGATTAGATGATGATGATGGGTACAAAAAAATCAGTGTTACGATTTAATGGAAAAGTAAATGGCAAATATCTAAGAAAGAGTCAAATATATGATGTTGAGTTATAAAAGAATATCTTGTATGTTATTTTTATCCAGAAGTTGACAGCCCACCTGAAAACAGAACCTGTATTTTGTTTAATTGTCAACAAAAGAGAGTAATAGAGGGAAATACCTGCATCTTCTTTGGTGAAACACAGGGGAGGTGTAATTCTGAAGACATTTCCATAAAAACCACCTTTTCCGATTAGTACTCCCAGCTCTGTAGTAGGAGTATAGAACCAGAGAATATGATTAAGAACAAAAGACAAAACATGGCTAAAACCAGAATGCAGATTGAAAGGGATATCCACTCTACCTTTCATTTGATCCATTACATGCAGTATTTCAGTTTTTGCGGGTGTTTTAAGTTCGCGATCAGTGACAAGCTCAACTCCAAGCATCAGCCCTCTTCCTCTCACATCCCCAATCACTGAAAAGAGACCAACAAACTTGTTCAGGAAGAGCAAGAATTGAATCATCATCTTTATATGACATTAGAGAGTCTTAGTTAAGGCCCAAAATGCGGATGGAGATTCTTATGTATACTCAATTAGAAAGGGATGGAAGGGAAGGTTACATTCATGTTTGTCCTTGAGTTTAACGAGCCTCTCTTTCAGATAGGATCCCACTGCAAATGCATTTTCTTGAAGCTTCTCTTTTTCTATTACTTTTAGGACAGCCAATCCAGCAGCAGTACATACAGGGTTTCCACCAAAGGTGTTAAAGTAACTTCGTCGAGTCATAACCTCTGCAATCTCTGGAGTAGTCACCACAGCACCAAGGGGAATGCCATTTCCAATGCCCTGTGAAAAGTAAAATCAAGAAATGAGCCAACAGACTGATAGGAGTTATTCATAGTTTAATAATTTTACTATGAGGTTCTTAGTACTTAAGTTACCTTGGCCATTGTGACAATGTCAGGTACAACACCATGAGCCTCGAATCCCCAGAAATGGCTACCGGTTCGACCAAACCCGGCTTGAACCTCGTCGGAGATACAAAGGCCTCCTGCTTTTTTTATAGTTTTGTAGACAGCAGGCAAGTAACCTGGAGCCAATTCTACGATGCCTCCCACTCCCTTCCATAAACAAGAGTAGCATGAAGAAAATTGTTTTTGTACAGAAACATACATCACAAATTGACTCCTGAGTTTAGACTTTATAGTACCTGTATGGCTTCAGATACGAAGGCAGCAACATTGCCAGAGGTTCCAAATTCAATTATGTCTTGGACATCTCTTGCATACTTCTCTCCATCAGAACCAAACACACCTCTGTAAGGATCTGGATTCATGGCATGATGAACACCACTCTGTTGGACCATTACACATCTTAAAATGTCACATTCATAGACAAATAATTTTTAGAGTTTTAAATATTTTTAATTGATGTAAGTCTTGAATATGTTGAGAAGGAGAAAAATAAAGTCACGTCACGTGAGGTCATAGAAAAGATTATGAATTTTTGTTGGGGTGAAAGACTATTATATTTCTTAGTTTTCATAGTAAGATCCATTGAAATGTTTAACTGTAATGAACATTTCGCTTTCATAGGCTCAAACAAAGGTTAATGACGCCGAACTGGGTTGGCGTTGCTATCAGTGTATATCACTATCACACACGTAGGTCCATTGGGTGAAATGAAAACGTGACTCAGCTTCCAAGACGTGACAATCCACTAACATGAATTATTCGCAGTTTGTTCCTATTTATTAACATAAAGAAAATATATTATTTATCAAATTGTACAGTATTACCAAAAATTTTCTATTTTTTTACAAGTTTTTTATTGGATATTTTAATAAAAATATGATTCGTAAATTTTTTTAAGAAAATTAATAATGTAATATTGATGTAAACAGGGGTGGGAATAATATACCTGAACTATATTGAATTTCCAAATGCTTTGAGCTGTGGCCCCCATGGTACCAGCTGCATTTCCATGGTAAGCATTTCTTAGTGATATAATGTCATGGCACCCAGTATATAATCTTGCCATAAGTAACGCCAATTCGTTTGCTTCCGTTCCAGAGTTTGTGAAAAACACCACCTGTAACCATACATGACACATGCACCCAACATTTTTATTAAAAATGGTATTTTCTAATTAAGTAAAAATAAACCTAGTTTTTATATCTTTTACAATTTAAGAAAATGACCTTATGTATGATTTTTATAATTTATTTTTTCAATAATTTTAAAAGCTTTAAAAACTTGATAATAAAAAAATAAAAAAAATTGTACTTTAAGTATAATCTTTAAATAAGTATACTTTGATTTGACATCCAATTTCATTTATTAAAAATATCTTTTGAAATAAAAAAAGTTCTAATGCTTAAACATTAGCTTGGGTATTAATAAAAATTAGTAAATTTTAAATCAAATTTTAAGAATCTCAATCTTTTAAAATAAAAAAATTAAAAAATAAAGAGAACAAAAATTAAAAAATTAAGAGAAATGAATTAAAAAACCATCTTGATTCTCTCTCTCTCTCTTCATTTTATCACTTCATCATTTCATCACTTTTTTCATTTTAAAGAATTCAAATCCAATTTTTAAACTTAGCATGGCTCCTTTTTCTTTTTTTGGCCAGCATCTTAGCATGGCTCCTGATACATTCTGTTTTTAAGCGATATAAAACACAACGACCCTTAATAGGAACCAGTAATTGATTTTGCTGTATAGATTAAAACATACTAAGATTAACAACTCTTTCTATATATCCCAATAAAGTAGCTCAGAATTAAGTTTCTTTTCTTATCTCTTTTTCTATAAGAAAATTGACGGATTACATATAATTAGATGGTAAATCATTGTGTTAATATATGATCAACTAAGCTTTCACGCGTGGACCAAATTAAAAAAAAAAAAGATTATCAAAATTTAATCATGAACTTTTAGATTATAAAAATGAATTTAGAGAAATGATGAGAATAATACGCAACGCACCTTGAGATTGCCGGGAAGTTTAGAAGCCAAGGCCTCGGCGAAATCGGCGATGGCATGGTTTAGATAGAGAACCGTAGAGTGCTGTAAGCGTTTGGTTTGGTCCACTATGGCCGCCACCACATCGGGATGGCAGTGCCCGCAACACACTGTAGCAATCCCTCCGAACGCATCCAAGTATCGTCTCCCCTTCTCGTCGAACAAGTATTGCTTCCTCCCATCCACCACGTTCAACTGCAATTAATTATTATATTAATTCCCACCATATCCTCACATCATCATCATCACACACTGTAATTAATATGAGTCTTTGACCCCACACACTCAAACATTTCTTAGTCATCGAGAGAATTAAAATTTAAGTGTCAAATGGTCAAATTACGTTTACTTGTTTCATCAAAAAACAAAATAGCAAAATACATATAGTAAACAATCAATCAAACATTGAAACATATATAGTTGAAGGAGCTACGATCGCGCGCGTGTAGCGCGTACTCACAGGAGTACTCTTATAGAAATGGAAGAGGGAAGGGCTGAGATACTCTCTGCGCTTCGCGAGGATCTCATCGGCGGAAGGACCGGTGTACGGCGGAGGAGACCAATCGAACGGTGGCAATTCAAGAGCGCCGATGCCGGCGTCGTGTTTCTTCTGTGCCACCTGAGAGAAACAGCGCTGCCATCGAAGAGCAGGTTTTGCTTGAGAGAAAACTCTCCTCGCTGTCACGAAACTCGTCATTGTGTTCGTCGGCGATAGACGGTCCGATAATGCAGGAAGTAACCCGACCCTTTTACAGAAGGAAGGTGCGGATATTCGAAGAAGAGATAGATATATAGATAGATAGAGCGAGATTGATGGAAATTTGAAGCAGAACGAATGAGAAGAGAGAAGGAATGGGGAAGGGTATTTATATGAGGGATGGGGAGGGTAATGACGTGGAGGAATGTGATTTGTGTAGGGACATTAGCCGGTGAGGATTGAGGAATTAATTGGGTTATGGATGGAAAACTCAAAATTACCCTCTGAAATTACTGAGTCACCCTATATTTGGTTTTTGTCTTATATGGTCAAGGGGAATCCGTAGCCGTAAAAACAACACAATATTACCGAGTTTACCGCTTTTGGATCCTCTGCCGTGATGTCGCGTGCGGAATCTCTGCTTGGCACTTTTAGCGGCGGTTTTTTCCGCTGCTAAAATTTATTGCAGTAATATTAAAACACACTTTAGCAGCGAAAAAAACCGCCGCTAAAGGTGCCAAGTAAGTACCGAACAGAAAATATCAAGCAGAGATTCCAAAATTCATGATTTTTCTGTTCGGCGGGCGATTTTAGCGGCGGTGTTATCTGTTGCTAAAGTGTGTTAATATTATTGCAACGAATATTATTGCTGCTATTACTTTTGCTTAAATAATTAACTTAAAAAAATTATAGTGACAATAATATTTGTTACAAAAAAATTTAGCAACGAAAAAAACCGCCGCTAAAACGTCAAACAGCCACCCAACAACAAACACCAAGCAAAAAATCCGGACGCGAATTTACCCTACGTTATTATGCAAGGCTAATAGGCTATTTACTTAATCAATACAAAATTAATAATTTGATTTTTTTTAATTTATAAAACATTTTGAAAGATTAATACTATACCATTTATTTCTTATAAATTTCAATTTTTTTATATATGTTAATTCCTATAATGTAGATAAACGACAGAAAGATAATTGTGCAAAAAGTTTAGAATGTACAGAAAAAAAATTATATGTCAAAAGTAGTCTTTTAAGAATTAAATAAGAGAAATAAAATAATTCTCTTTCAAGAATCAAATCAATAATCTAACCTAACCTTATTTGCAAAAGGGCAAATTAATTATTCTCATTGCATTGTGTGTTATTAGTAAAGTAATTAATAGATAAAAGGGTATTATTTAGTTTTGTCAATTAACTAAAGTCTATAAATCAAAATATTTCTTTTCTGTGTTCAGACAGTTCATCAGGGAAACAAGTTATAAATTGACTTAGATTCGTTTTGTTATACTGCGTGCGGTGATGTAACTAGATAGGCTCATCACGTGCATAAATACATGCGTGAGATTATTTTAAGAATAAGGAGGATCGTAGCATGTAAGTAATCAGTTTTTTATTTCAAAGAGATCATATTAGAAAAATGATAATGGTGTTTATCTTCTCAAAAAGAATCTTTGCAGATTCCACATCAAAATAGTTAATTAATTTTTAGTTTTTTTAAGAGTCATTGGGGAATTTAGGAACATTTATCAGTTTAGTCATATTTAAAATTTCATACTTAAAAGATGATAAATTATATTTTCATTATTTTGGACTCAACCAGATCCATTGGGCCTACCTCTCTGGAGTTAATGTATCGAAGCGTGGTCCGACCATTATACTTAAAAAGTTAAAAAAAAAACAAGTTAATTATGATGAAGAAAGATATATAATTATGAAAATACTCATATTAAATAATCGATGTTACATTTATTAATATTTTAATGCATAATTTGATTTTAAATAATGATTGAATTAGATTTTTCAGATGAAAACTACTTATCTGTTAAAATATAAATAACAATAATATTCCAATTTTTAAATACTAAAAACGATTTTCACGTGTGGACTTTTCTTAATTATTATATATGGAATTGCGTAGAGAGGTATTGTACATTTCCATTTCTTGCAGATTCTTTTGCTTTATAAGTAACCAGGATTTGTAGAAGAGTGAATTAATGAGGCTTAATTATGCACTAAAACCCAAAGCACCAAAAATTGTTACTGCTTTATTATAACTTCACTTCGACGGGCTTGAGTGTTAAATTTTCAGTACTCTCTTCATATATTTAATTTTTAATTTATTTCAGATGAGTTTTTATTAAATTTTACACTAATCTATGGGTTGATGCAGGACAAAATAACATAATTTATGAAATATTATACTATAATATCTCATTTATTAGACCAATGATCAAATGAATCATCAATTTTTAAATAATAAATTAAATAATAGAAAGTTATTTAACTATTTTTTATTTTTATTTTTTTTTTCTCATTTCTTTTCATTATATATTTTATTTTATATTTTATATTATATAATATATATTTTGTGAATCTAATTACCAAAAGACCCAAAAAAATTATAATATATATTATAATGACTTTAAATCTTTTAATCATTAGTTTAAAAAATAAAATATTATATAAAATATTATATATATATATATGTAATGTGAGAAGATGAGAGATAATTTATTTGTTAGGATTAAGTGCTTATTATTGCATTAGAAGTTTGAGGTGTAAATTTATTTTCTTATATAATTTCTCAATGTTACATTTGATATGAGGCACTATATCCATTATGGGTACATCACATGAAGCTAGGAATGTTAACTCTCAAAATTAATTTAAGTGAAACGCATAAAGACAACATCTAATTCATTTCAAAAAGTTAGAGTTTAACTAATAAAGAAAAGACTCTAGTGTTAACTCGACATATATTGAAAATACGCATCCCACATAATGTACCTGGCTCAAAATATGGTTCATATTCATTATCACTTAAAAAATATTTAGTGTATGAGACTTCCTTTTAGAAGTATCTTTTACAATTTTATTTAATATATTATTAAATATTAAATATAGATAATTTTTAATAAAAATTTAAATTTGAGTTTATCATATTATGAGCGATATCAAAATGAACTAATTTGTAAAAATAATTAGGGTTGTGCCAATAAAATTTTGGTCTACATAAAAATAAACTAGTTTGGCCCATTAAAAAGAATGACCAAAGCAAGTTAGGCTTGGGCTAGTCCATTTTAGTTTTTTTTTTTAAATAATATTTTTAAAAATATTTTATTAATTTTTTAATCAAATTTTTTAAAGAACGAAGAATAAAGTTAAAGTTTTGATGACAAATGTTTAATTTTTATTTTATACTTATAATATGTATTATGTAATAACTAATTATTTATAATCTTTAAATTTTATGTAATGTACTTTAATTATGTTTTTTTATTTTGTTTAATAATATTAAATAAAAGTTAATATGATAAATTATAATTATTATTTTGTAAGTATTATTTGCTAATTTAAATTATTATTTTTTTTAAAAAGGTTAGCCTAAGTTAACTCTTAGTCCTAATAAGGTCGGCCTGACCTGTTCAAATATTGGTACATTTTAAAAATTGGCTGACCTAACCCAACCTTAAAAAAATAGGAATAAAATGGACTTAGCTAAGGTCGGACTAACTCATTTTGATAGCTCTACTTTATGAGAGACTAAATCTTTTTATTAAACCCAATTCTCCTTGATAGTATAGGAAATTTATTTAAATGAACTATAGGTAATGTACATATAACTTCTTTCAATTATAAAAATTGAATTAAAACTCCCTCAAATTTTATAATTTGTGTAAAAAAGCCCATATGTTAACCCTTTTATTTAAAACTCTAACGGAGGTGAAAACGTTAAATTATTAATTAAGAAAATTTTTTGTATAAGGTCTAAAGTTTAAGAAATTTTTTTACATAATACTTAAAGTTTAGAGGAGTTTTTTGTACAAAACTTAAAGTTTAGTAAAAAAATTTTATATTTTAATATGACTTAATTTTACTAATATGTCACTGTTTTGTTAAGATTTTAGATAAAAATATTAACGAAATAATTTTTTGCATAACTTGCAAAGTTTATAAGAGTTTTAAGTCAATTTTTATAATCGAAAAGAGTTATATACACATTATCTATAGTTGAGGAGAATTTTTTACATTTTACCCATTAAGAAAACAAAAGAGGGAAGCTATAGGCATGATTGATTGTAGTTTTTTTTTTTAAAATTTGGTTTAAAAATAAAAAAAATTGTTTGAATAATTATTTTTGATATAAAATAAAAAAATAAAATATGTTTTAAAAAAATAAGTAACAATTACAATTAAAATATATTATGAATTCTAAATTTTTGAAATAAAAAAATAGAAAACAAGTTTTTTATTATTAATATAGCATGTATTTAAATACATAAAAATAATATTAATATAAATTTTTAAAATTAATTTTATAAAACAACTTAACGAATAAAAAAATAAAACAACGCATATTCCCCTTATAATATCATACAATTATCTTATAAAAGCAGCTCTTTAATTTGAGATTCCACCGAAGCAAATTTATGAGCCAATAATTCATACTTTTGGATGAATCACAAATTGAATGCTAAAAAAAGAGTCCTACAACGTACCAGGTTGAAGATCTGGTTCAGATTAATTATCACTTATAAAATATATGTTTGTTTCTGAACTCTCACGTTTTGCTTTCAAAATAATAGTGAAAAATGGGTGGTTTCCAACGTTAAACAATTGATTCATAATGAAAAAGCCAAAGCAACGTATGCAAGTTTGATTTTTTTGTGGCCATCGTTAACTCATTAGGAGTGATGGCCATGCTATGATAAATGATAATGAACTGGAATTATATTAATTAATTTGTCAACATCGATCAATCATAATCAATTTAAAGACTCTGATTAGAGAAATTAAATATATAATTAAGATATATATATTGTACAAGGCGAAGGATTAAAAACATATAATGGCCTTTCAACATCGTATCATTTTGTTTGTGATGCTACCTCTGAGAATGCTTGTCGTGTAGATTTCAACAATGATCGTACGTGTATTTGATATTGATTAATTATGCCAATTGAAAGAGTGAAACCCATAACGAGGACAGCATTAATTCCAAACGCCAAAACAAATGAGGCTTCAAATGAAACAAAATTTTAGGTAAAAAATTAGAATATTTATTATAAATTTTTTTTCAATAAATAAATGAGGCATGAATAATTTCTATAGTTTAATATCATATATGATTAATTCTTAAAAAAAGGTTTCTTAATTTTGGTTACCAAAAAATGATTTTTTTACTTTGGTTGAAAAATTAAATATATTTTATTTGAAAAAATTTATTTAGATTTTGTCCTTTTAAATATGAAAATAATAAGAATTGTTAAATTTTAAAAAAATCTCTATCAAATTAGGAGAATATATATATTGAGCAATTTACCCTTACTTTTAAAAATTGACAAAGGTCTTAAACTTTCACTTTGTATAGTATATATATTCTTTCTCCATCAATATTTTTATCTAGTATATATGTTAGAAGTTTTCAGATCATCAAAGTTTTTTAATATAAAAAAATAATATGATGATACCAAATAAAAAAAGATAAATACAGAAGAGAAATATATCATTAATGACACATGATAAATTATTTATCACTTAATTAATTTAATTTATATTTATTTCTCTCTTCACATAATATTATTATGTTATTTTTTCATATAATATAATTCAAATTTGTAGATTTCATAGCTAATTAAAGTTTAAACAACTTAAATCTTTTTTTTCCTATAAAAGCATTGCAAAACAACTTTTTATACAAAACGATGAGATAAATCGATTCTTGTACCTCCAATTAATATAAGTGAAAGATCATATATATATTTACGCAAGGGATTCATTAATTATGAATAATGGAGATGGTTCACACACACACACACATATATACATATATATGACTATGAGGAACGCCAGGTACTAATAATTATAATATTAAAATGGTTGTAGCAAGTAGGAAGGGATGGAGAATAATCTTATCTTGCCAACACCAATCAGATCGGTTTCTAACGTGGCTTCAATTTCCTAGCTTATCTTCTTCATCATTTAAATATGTCCAAACTTGAAACCAAAACTTTATGTATATACAACATATATTCAACATGCTTCACTTTCCATCAACTAAACACATATATAACTCACCACACGATAAACAATTATTGCATTTTTGTGACAGCTAGTTGGAAAATGTTGGAGTAGACACTACAAAAAAATAGAGTTCTTGTGATGCTTCATTAAAGGTGTCGCTAAATTGATATAATAGTGACGCTTCAAAAGGTACTAGAAAATTTTTTTATTTCATGACGTCTATAATATAATTGTGGAGTCTAAAGCACCCTTAAATTTAAAATAATATATTTTTATTTTTTTAATTCACTGGCACTTATTAAACATCATAAAATTCTAAATTTGTGACATCGAAATGATTATCAGAAGTTTTTTCATTTTAGTGGCACCTTGAAAGCGTCTTTATTATTTCTTTTTTTTTTTAATTTTAATGGAGCTTATCAGGCACCACAAACATCTCACCCGGAATGCTTTCAAATTTTCTTACATTGAAAATAAATTTAGTGGTGCTTAATAGGCGCCACAAAATGCCAATTTTTTAAAATAAATTTAGTGGCGCTTAATAGATGCCACTAAATACCAAATTTTTGAAAGTAAATTTAGTGGCACTTTAAAGGAGCCACAAAATGCTAAATTTCTTCATTTTAGCTAGATTTTCTCAGTCTCCTTCCCCCTTCTCTTTCATTTCTTCTCCCTCTTTCTCTTCACCTATCTCTTTGCCTACTTCATCATTTTCTGCAAATAGAGCCCTATGATCCAACCCGAAGCCTCTAGTTGCTTTATTGCTCTCGTTCATGGCACTCCAGTTGTGTTCCTCGCCTCCTCCGCCATCCTCGCCAACCCGATTCGCGGCTTTGCTGCTTTCAACATTGCCTTTCAGAAGTTGGTTCTCGAATACAACATCGCTTACTTTCTCATGGATCTTCTTCACTACACCGTCTTCTTCCTTAGTGACGTTCTTTTCGCAGCCCACCATCTTACCACACTCTTTGTTATTTGCACTTGCCACTACATCATTTCACACGGGGCGTTCGCCATTCTCTTCCTTTTGATTCTCGCTGAGGTGACTAGTCTATGCTAAAACGTGTGGACGCTTGCCAGTGTGTGCAAGAAGGACATCCAGATTGCAGCCAAGTGTATGATTTTCTTCCTCCTCCATTTTATATCTTGTATTATGTGGTTAGGGGTTTTGCTGGCCCTTATTTCATCTATAGAATGCTAGTGTTCTATATGAGTGGCCTTGCAGTTGGTCTAATTCCAAGGTGGGTTTGGATTTCTTGGGTCTTTGTAGTGTTAATGGCTATTGGTGTCATCATTTTATGGATTTTGGATCTTTGGGTTGAACTGTATAAAAAGAGAACTAGAAAATTAAAGGAGAAAACTAGATATGATTAGGAATAAACAACAATGTACTATTGGTTGATATGTATAATTTTATTTATTATTAGTGCTGCTAATGGAAAGTTCTTGTGCTCTACTTACTGAATTGAAATCATATTTTAGGAGTGATTTGTTTCAAGGAATAATGAATCTGGTTAAATTTCTGAAATCATATTCTACAAAATAATGCTTGAAAGGTGATGCTAATATCAAATAAAAGAAATTAACTCAAAAAATATTGTGGAGCTTCTCAAGCGCTAGGAAATGAAAAAAAATCAAAATTTAAAAAAGCGTCACAAAATGATTGCAGCACTTAACGGACACCACTATTTAAAATCGTGGCGCAAACTCCAACGGCTGTGCTGAAGTGCTAGGAAAAGTAGTCTCGACACCAAAAATTGTAGCACTTACACAAGCGATACGAAATTGTGCTAGTGGCACTTCAAGCGCCACCCACTAAACAATTACTTAAAGCATTACTATTTTTTTTTATTTTTTGTAGTGAGAGATGTTTTTAATTTAATCCAGAAGAGGTTTTTTAGAAAATAGATATTTGGAAGAGAAAATATTTTAAAAGGAGAATAATTAAAGAAAGAAACAAGGAAGAAATGGGATAATTTTTCTTATACACTTCTCTTGATTTATTGACTTATTACAAAATGAGAGGTAACACACCTATTTATAGTTTACTCTAACAATTTTTGATCTAATGGCTTTACTACTTAGAAAATTTTAACCAAATATCCAAGATATTTATACAAGATTTTTCTACAACTTGCTTAGAGTTTTCGTAGGGATTTTATAGAAAGTTTGTTTTAGATATTTCTATGAAATTATCTGGATCCACTTGATTATTATGAAATTATCTAGATGATGGGCCTTAGTTTGTAAAAAAAACTTTTAATTTATAAGCCCAAATCAAGTTTAATTTCCAACACCCCCTCTTAAACTTGATTTGTCATTCTAAGTGAGCTTTTTAGCTTAATGAAGTCTTCACACTTGAGTGGCTTAGTGAATATGTCAACGACTTGATCCTTTGATTTCACGTACTCTACTTGGACTTCTTTTCTCGAAACACATTCTCTTATATAGTGATATCGAGTATTGATGTGTTTACTTCGATCATGAAATAAGAGATTCTTTGCTAATGTCATAACTGATTTATTGTCAACACGAATTTTTGTTGGTTTTTTATATGTCCATCCAAATGCTTTTAACAAACTTCTTAGCCAAACTACAAGACAAACACTCAATGTAGCAACCACATATTCAGCTTCACATGTTGAGAGGGTGACTATTGGTTGCTTCTTTGACATCCATATGAAGACAGTGTCGCCCATGAAAAACACAAATCCTGTAGGTCTCTTTCCATCATCGACATCTCTGGTCTAATTGCTATTACTGTAACCAATAAGCTTTTACTCATTAGTTGTAAAATAAAATATGCTATAATGAATCGTACCTTTGATATAGTGAAAAATTCATTTTATAGCTTTGAAGTGAGTTGTAGTCAAATTCTTCATATAGTGACTCACGAGCCTTGTAGCATAGATAATGTCTAATCTCATTCAAGTTAAATATCATAAGCTTCAAACCAGACTCTTAAACAGTGTTGGATCCACCTTTTCTCCTTCATCATGTCTTGATAACTTAATCCCACACTCTATTGGGGTGACAACAGGATTGTTATCTTCCATCTTGAATTTCTTTAAAATTTCTCTTCCATAGCCTTCTTGAGAGATAACAATTCCATTATCTCTTTGCTTGACCTCGACTCCAAGATAATACGCTATAAGCCCAATGTTAGTCATCTTGAACTCCTTTGTCATTACTTTCTTAAACTCTTCGAACATACTTTGACAATTCCCTGTGAATATTAAGTCATCTACATACAAACACACAATCAATATGTTTTCTTTTTTAATTTTGACATAGAGTGCATGCTTGTTTAAGCATTTTGTAAATCCATTATCTTGTAAATATGAGTCGATTCTACTATGCCAAGCGCTCGGGGCTTACTTTAACCCGTACAATTCTTTCTTCAATTTTAAAACTTTATCTTCTTGATTTTTCACCTCATAGCCCATTGGTTGTTGGATGTAGACTTCTTGTTCGAGCACTCCATTTAAAAAGGTATACTTGACATCCATTTGATAAATCTTCCACCTATGTTGAGCTGCAATGGAAATGATGAGCCTTATAGTTTCTAATCGAGAAAATGGAGCAAATACCTTGTCATAGTCAATTCCTGCTCTTTGGTTGTATCCTTTCGCAACTAGTCTTGCTTTTTATCTCTCAACTTCTCCTTTGGAGTTATTCTTTGTTTTGTACACCCACTTGACTCTAATAACTTTATGTCTTTATGGTCGTGTTGTGAGCTCCCATGTGTCATTCTTCTTAATGGCTTTAGTTTTCTCGTCCATCAAGTCTCTCTATTTCTTACTTTGAGTAGCTTCTTCAAAATTTATAGGTTCACAATCAGCAAATAAACAGAATAAGGTAAGATCTTCTAACTTTTTAGTTTCGTCATAGATCTCATGTAAATTCTATGCAAGTGGTTAAGAAAAATGGTGACGAGTCGTAAACTATCCTCATTGGTAAAGTGAGTAGAGTTGCTTACACTTCTTGGACATCTTCTACTTGCTCGACCATTCTAAGGTCTTCAAATTGAGGAGTAAATTTGGAATCACTATTAGAACCAACATCCCATACTCCTTCCTCGTCAGACTCTACATCTCAGCTTATCATAATCTTTCGAGTGTTAGTATTATATAACTTATAGGCTTTAGAGTTAGAGTTATACCCGATAAAGATGAATGCCTTACTCTTGTTATCGAGCTTACTTCTTGTCTCATCTGGTACATGTTCATATGCTTTGCTTCGCAACACTCGTAGATGAGATATTCTGGGCTTCCTTACGCTCCATGCTTCTTGTGATGTCTTTTCCCACACACTTCTAGTTGGTGAACGATTTGATAAGTAGACCGCACAAGCAAGTGCTTTCACCCAAAACTCTTTTGGTATATTCTTGCTCTTAACATGCTTTGCGCAATGTCTAGGATTATTCTATTCTTTCTCTCGGCCATTCCATTTTTTTAGCGAGATCTTATAAGAGTTAATGGACGCCGAATTCCATTACCTTCACAGTATTCTTGAAAATCTTTGGTGTGAGTTCTCCTCCTCGATCCTATCTCATTGATTTGATTTTTCGACCACATTCCTTTTTCACCATAGATTTGAACTTATTGAATGTCTCAAAGACTTTTGAATTTTGCTTCAAAAAATACACCCATGTTTGTTTAGAAAAATCATTAATAAAGAGAAGGAAATAGTTACTTTTATTGAGAGAACTTGGCTTGATTGGTCTACAAACATCTGTGTGCATGAGCTCTAACGGCTTTTGAGATCTTGAGTTTGACTCCTTTGAAAAAAATTTTCTAAATTATTTTCCCATCAAACAACCTTCATATAGTTGTTTGGGGTGATTGATGGAAAGTAGTCCTCTGACTATCTCTTTCTTTAAGAGTAGTTCCAAGCCTCCAAAATTTAAGTGCCCAAATTGAAGATGCCAAAGCCAAGATGTATCTTTGTAGCAAGATTTAAGACACCTTGCTACATCATTTTGTATATTCAACAAAAATATTTTATTTTTGAACATTGACACCTTATTTATCAAATTATTTTTACTATATCTTATTGAAAGACTATGATCTTCGATGTGAATATTATAGCCCTTCTCTAGGAGTTGTCCTAAACTTAATATATTATTCTTCATACTGGGTACATAATAAACATTTGAAATAAAGTGATAACTTTGATTTTTGAGGCGAATCAGGATCTTACCTCTTCCTTTTATTGGGACTTCAAACTCATCTCCAAAAGAAACATTGCCACTTATTATTTTATCAAGCTCCGCGAACATGTCTCTTTTTTCACACATGTGATTACTTACCTCTGTGTTGAGATACCAAGTGTTTTCTTTCCTTATATTGCTGCCTTTGTATGCTAGTAATATCATGATGTCTTCTTGACTCTTGTTCTCAACATAGTTGGCTTTTTTTTTCAACTTTAGATGGAGCTTTACATTCAAAAGCATAATGTTCAAATTTATGACAATTATTACATTTAGTTTGTGATTTATCATACCTTGCTCTCGGGTTGCTCCTCCCACGAATTGAAGCCTCTACGTCCATGTCCATATCCTCGTTCACGTCCTCGACCATGTCCTTGGCCACGACCTCTTTCATATTGAGTATAGTCCTTAGTCATATACTCTCTTCTTTCTCCTTAATTTGTATTTTAAAAATTTGCTCTACAATATCTTGTTTCTTCTTATGCTTTTCTTTATATGCTTGTAATGACCCCAATAATTGATCAATAGTCATCTCCTCCAGGTTTTTTATTTCCTCAATTATTACTATAATATGCTCAAATTTGGGACTTAAAGAATGAAGTATTTTTTTCATAATTCTTACATCATCTAATTTTTAATCATTTGATTAGAAACTACCAACACTTTAGAAAAATAATCAGAGATAGACTCATATTCCTTCATATGCATAAATTCAAACTCACCCCTTAGATTTTGAAGACGTACCTTCTTTACTTGATTGACTCCTTTGCAAGAGGTTTAAATCTTCTCCCATGCTTCTTTGGCAGACGTGGCGCTTGAAATTTTTTCAAAGCCATCATCATCCAAAGCTTGATAGATGAGGTAAAGAGCCTTCTGTGTCACTTTCTTGCATCCTTTGAATCATTCATTTGAGTTTGGGATATAATAGTTTCATTCGCTGGCTTGATATAGCATTTCTCTACAATATCTCAAGCATTATATGCACCCAAGAGGGCCTTCATCTTGATACTCTAATTATCATAGTTGCTCTAATTAAGCATAGGAACTTGAAATGAAGCAATGCCCATAACCGTCATTTATATTTATATGTTATGGCTCTGATACCACTTTGTTGGAGGAGAGATTTTTTAATTTAATTCAGAAGGGGTTTGTTTAAAAAATAAATATTTGGAAAAGAAAATATTTTAAAGGGAGGATATCTAAAGAAAGAAACAAGGAAAGAGATGAGATAATTTTTCTTGCAAACTTCTCTTGATTTATTGACTTGTTACAAAATGAGAGGTAACACTTCTATTTATAGTTGGACACCTATTCTAACACTTTTTGATCTAATGGCTATCATTTACTACCTAAAAATTTTTAACTAAATATCTAAGATATTTATACAATATTTTTGTGCAACTTGCTTAGATTTTTCTTAAGGATTTTGTAGAAAGTTTTTTTAAATATTGCTTTGAAATTATCTAGATGCACTTGATTATTTTGAAATTATCTAGATGATGAGCATTAGTTTGTAAAAAAAAAAATTGATTTATACGCCTAAATCAAGTTTAATTTCTAACAAAAAGAGAGCAATGATGAGTTTCTCATCAAGTTCAAAATTATTTGTTTAGATTAATTTTAACTCAAATAATTATTGAGTCAAAAGGATCTTAACATTGAGTCATCATCATCTCTAGAAATTGTAGTATATGTTTAGCATCAAAACAAGGTTGCATGTTCGAATCTTAATTATAAGAAAAACTACTAAAAGAGAGAGATGTGTTGGGTTTTATTTAAAAATTTCACATTACTTGAAAAAAATTAGGAGTATGTGAGATTAAAGATTATTTAAAGAAGTTTAAGTATTTTTTAAGATGTATCAAATTAAAACACTTTAAATTTGTATTTAAATTTTAAAATTCTTTATTTATTCTATTATAAAATAACATGAGATCTAATTAAATACCTATTTTAAAAAATGTGAGTGTACTTAGACTACGAATTGGAAAAATAACATGTGATGTAAAAAATTTTACATAATATTTTTTCTAGTCATTTTCTGACAAGCATCGTAATATATATATATATATATATATATATATATATATATTTTTTGTTTGGAATTTTTACATTAATTTTTGTGTGTGAATTGTATTTTTATTTTATCTTATTTTTTGTTTTATTCTAAAAAAAGGCGAGACTATTTTATTTATTTTCGTGAAAATTGTGTGCTACTGAATTATAATGATAAAAATGTAACTTTAGACAGGATGCAATTATCTTAATAAGAATATATTAAATGAGAAATAAGTATATACAATTTAATAAAAATGAATATAATTTAGTAAAATATGTGTGACTTTTTTATTGATTCAGATATGAGGGTTTCGTTGGTGGGCAATGGGCATGTGACATGTGTGTGCATGTGTAAAGCATCATAAGATGAGGCTGAGGAGTGGTCCAGCAGTATGATAATGAGCACACTGATGAAATGAAATGTGCGTTAGAAACGACAAAGACAACATCGAGATAAGCAACGTGTAACACATCAAACAATTACTATATCTCTATGCTCTCATGACTCATCACTCATTCACTCATGACTCCAGTTGGGCCCACCACTTTTGCCCTTATATTATACATTTCTTCTACTTTTTTCTTACCTCTACGTTATAGATGCTTCCACACCTTCAATTACATTTATTATTTCTTTTATTTTAAATTGTGATGAGATTTTTAACCAATTATATGTACTCTAATTAAAAGTGTGTTCGGGAATAGAGAGAGAAAAAAATCAATAAGATGAGGCTGGTTGATATGAATTATTATTCATTCCAACAAATTTATATTTTAAAATTGAAAAAACTAATGGAGTGCGTTCAATTTCAATACACGTAGTTGTTGGCCTAGTAAGTGAAGTGTATGTTGAGAATGATCACACTATAACACAAATATGAGGAAACCACAAACCCATAAAACATGCGTATGCGTGGTGGTGAGAATTTAAACACGTGCCCCAGTTATTGCTCTTTACGTTGTTCACCATTTTTCACTTCTAAAGCTGTCATTTTTGAGGGACTTCACTCAATTATATATTGCATTTGCATCTTACAAAAGGCTTGCTTAATAATATGATAAGGTTTGCAGACGCCAATCAAATGCTACCAAGTGTAAAAGCAGGATAAGTATGACATCCTAGAAGCCAATCGAATGTACTAGCTCAGTTCTTGAGATTTCTTTTTCTTTTTTTTTTTTTTTTGCTTGACAGACACTAACTTTTGATATTTCAAGAAACGAGGTTTCAGGTTTTTTTTTTTGGCTGATAATGATATTGCTGTTTATTCTTGACATGGGCTTTATCTTGTAAAGTAAGGCATTGGATTTTGGGCCTTTGCAAACCCAAGTAGATGGAGCAAGGCCTTTTACGAGACACGGGCCGGCCTACTTGCAATCTTTGGAAAATAAAAGGTCTTTTTGAGGATAATCTTTCAATTGCCAAGTGTTGGAATAGAGAGCTGAGCTAGTGGAAAAGTTTTTTCAATTAACACACAAAAATTTTCAAAATTCTCCCAAACTCAAAATTTTGTTATAGTTTGAAAAAGCTAGAAAAAATAGCTAGTTATGTCTATTACGAGTTTCTAAGAGTTTAACATTAAACAAATTAATCATTATAGTTAATTATTTTCTTTTTCCATTATAAAATTTCAACATTAATTATTTAGTAAATTGAGTTAAATATTAATATATATGCATTTTTGTAGCTTTGCATCATCTATATTTATCTTAAATTCATGTGTTTCAGTCAAATATACAGTAACACACGATGTGGGTGAAGTTAACTATTAATTCGGAATATACATATATAGTATTTACTAGATTGTGATTGTGAGACAGGTTCCATGGAACACGTATATGAATCTAGCTAGTTGAGCTAACCTTCTCTATCCCTTCCCTTTCTCGTAGGATACGTACATAATTTTGGGCTTTTTGCAAAACCCTAGCTAGCTAGCTATATATATATATATATATATATATATATATATCCTTCGTTTTCAATGCAATATATAATTAGCTCACACAGGATTCCCATTGTGACAGGGACGACAAAACTCCAACCATAATCCCAAAATAATTAAACCATTGGTTGTAAAGAATTACGAGAAAGTGAATTGACATTTTAGTCAATTTGATTCTTTAAAGTATGAGTTTTTCATTCTAATTTTATAGAAATCATTTGGTCTTTAATATATCTTTAAGCCTGCTTACAATTATAGAGATGTGAGCTAACTTAAAATTGACGTAATTAATGATTAAATATTTAGTTGTTACTTAAATATTTTTTATATAAAAGAATTAAAACACTGTCTAATACAGTTAGTCACTTATAATGTGAACGTATTTTATCTTTTCTTAGTAAGTGTGATTAGTTATATAGATTAATTAATGTGAACATATTTTATCTTAATTTATATATTTTTATAGTTAAATTATTAATGATTAAATTCATCATAATAATTTATTTTATTATTTAATTTAGTCTCTTCTTACCTTTAATTATATAATTATCTATAATCTGATAAACTCTTTATATAAAAATCTCTAATAGTCTCTTTTAAATATATGACCAAACCACACTTAAAACATATTTTTACTAATTTTTTTATATAAGTGTTACTTCAATTTTTTCTCTAATCCACTCATTCTTAATATTATTTTTTATAATGTAACAACTTATTCAACCCAATATTCTCTTAGTACTTAACAATATCTTGAATAAAAATTATCTCTAATAAAAATATACTTATAAAAAAATAATATAATATTACAACTATGTGTATAGTGTTCTATTACAACATTTAAATGACAAAAGAACCAAACAATTAATAGCTAGTGGTATCTACTTCACATTAGGCCAAATCATTAATAGTGGTATCTACTTCACATTAGGCCAAATCATGCACTCTTGTTAGAACTAGCTTAGTGTGAGAATAATATTAAAGGTATATTAATACTTTTTTATTTGAAGGATTAAAATAAAACATAATTAAATTTTGAGTTATATCATTTTGAAGGATGAAAGTTAATATTAAGTAACTGACTCACTCAAATTAAGAAAAGAATCATTCTCTCCAACTCCAACTTTCATGGGGAAATGCACCTAGTCACCTATATACTTGCATATATAGTTCACTTAGTCAAGGATATCATAATTCATAATTTCAATTCCATTACAATCTACTCTGCCTACTCATCCTTTTTTGTTTCTATCAGAAAAAATAAACAAACAGGCTTTTCAAGAAATAAATGGAAATATATAAAAGAAAAAGATTAGATTAATTAAAATGGAAGCCAAAATTTTAAGATTGGTGGGCAATCGTTTTACTGTTACAGTAAAATTGAATAAATTAAATGACTAGATTTATATACAACTCTTATATATTTATTATCATATTTTTTAACTAAAATAAAGTATGTGAATTATGTTTTAAAAAAATGAACCAATTATCATAAAAAAATAAATTATATAAAACATATATGTGTTGATTTTTGATTGAAGAACTTAATGAAAAATATGTAAATACAGCATATAAGTGATTTTCTAAATTAAACTAGGTAGATAGCGTTCTCTGCAATACAAAGTAGGAGCCTAATGGGTTGTAAGGTTGCTGTCTCCTTCTGCTCTGTAAACTCAAAAGAAAAAGAAAGAAAGAAAGAAAAGAATCAAAACTCCTATTTTGTGGGGGTAACATCCACTCGTATTAGCTGTCGTGTGTGGCCCAAATTATATATTAAAAGAAAATCGTAAAAAAAATGATGATATTAATGTTGTATGTGATGCAGTTTGGTTGTTTCTATGTGTAGGTATTGCTGGCTAAATCCTACATGTGAGGAAAAGAGACAAACTGACTTTTGTACGATATGCTGAGGAAAAAATTTGCCCTCATCTGATTTTGTTTTGTACATATATGCATCCACATAAGTTTACAAACAAGCACTTGTTGTGTTTCGTAATTATAACCTTGCCCGTGAACCTCAATGTCACTCACAACTCTCATGTCAATTACATATACATATATCTATATATATGGAGGAGGGTGTGGCATGTCCTTTTTCAAACATCACCTGTCAAATATGCCTCCAACAAAGATTTTAAAAACTTTTATTAAACAAATCATAAATAAATATGTGAAATTGGCTTTTTAGGAATATTTGTGTGTTTTCATGAGATTTAGTTGAGAACTTGTAAACCTTATTATATTTTTACTTTAAAGAAAGAAAAAAGGTACACCTCATTATATTTTTATTATCAATGCTCTTCAATAAAAGTAATATATATAGAGAATACTTTTAAAAAGATTTAATCATGTAAGATGATGAATTATAAAAATTATATATGTATTATTTTATTATTAAATAATTAAAAATTTGATAGTAAAAATATAAAAATTATACATAATTTTTTTTTATTTCTTATTTTTTCATGTGATCTTCAAGTTTCCAAACCCCAAATGCAATTCTAGGGTTCCTTCCCTCCTTCCAATATCTGTAACTTTTTTGTGGGATACTCAAATCCCGGATGGTCGCAAAAGAAGGTGCAAACTATAGAAGAAAATAATAAAGTTAACCTACTTTTTAAAATACTAGACCATATGATATATGTGCTTATTTGTAATTAACATAAATGTTTTATTTATCTCTTACGGACTGATCAATCAATCATAAAGTTAGTGCGTGTGTGTATATATATATACACACATATACATATAGCCATGACTAAATAATAATGATAATGATCATGTTGCCACCAGTGCAAAATTATAAGAGTTCATGACCTGAGCATTCACAATTTGTAGGGCTGACTAAGAGAAACTGATGAGTTTTTAGAAGCTAGCCAGCTAGAAATACGGCCTATGAGATCGATATGTTCAATATTATATGCTGCAAAATTCTAATTGGAATAAATTACGTAATCTTCTACTTTCTATCATTTTAATTTAAAAAATTATATTCACCTCAATTTTAATTGATTTTTTATCAATAAAGGTATATAAATTTTTATAAAGAATAAAATTATTTATTTTTAATATAATAATAAATACAATTAAATGTTAGAAAAATAGGGTCATATTATAATTATTTTATTATTTTATAAAATTAATTGATAGATAGTTCATTTAAGAATATCCAATTTAAGAATCTTAATTGGGGCTTGGTAAAATTTTGATAAACATCTAAATATAGATTTAGATTTTATTGAAACCTAGAATGAAAGAGTCCAATAAGATAACTCATATATATGTTAGGTACTCTCTCTAACTTTAACCTAAGTTAGTAATATTATTATAGTCACTATATAACCAAAGTATAGAGAGGAAGACTTAGCCAGTAGTCTTGATCACTTTAGATCTAATCATGGCACAATATGATACACTTCTAATTTAATTTCTATCAAATGTTCTAATATCACATTTTGGTTTTAAGTCATCAAATCTCCATTATTAAATTCATATTAAGTTTTAATAGGAAACTTTTAACATAATTGTAAAGATAATAAAATAATTTTATTACTTTAAAACTAATATATATTGTGTAAAATATTAATTTTTATTGACAGAAAATAAATTAAAATAACATTTATATAACATTGTATCAAATATTAATATATCAAGTATAATTTATTTTGAAAAAATATTAAATAATTAATATTGTAATTTATTCTTTTAATTATTTTCGTTCTTTTCTCCTGAAATCTCCCGAGACATTTTATGTTGTATTGCAACGTGAGCCTAATTGCCTATCACATATATATTATTCAATGTTAAGTCAATAATGAAACCACATTCCTAGCTCGTCAAAAGTTTATTAATTATATATTCTATATAATTAACATTCAATCATAAATTAATCATATAATTAAATATATAGTTGTGTTGACATAAATATCTGCACAACTTTGATTTCAACTTGCACATCCATCGATCAAGCAATTAATTTAATGAGACTTGCTCGTATATAGGTAGCTAGCTAGATCGATATTTGTGAATTTCTCACTTTCTCTCTCTCTTGATCACGAGCATGCACACACGACAACTTTCTGTTGCTTCTCACACTCTTTTCTCTGCAACCACTAATCAGCCAAAATAACCAACAAGAAGTGTATCTGACTATGTGGGGTTTCAACTTTCAACTTTCATCTTTCCCTTGTACTATTGTTCCATCAGTTATAGCTCTGATCACACTCAGAGCAATGAATTATACAAATAAATAAATAGTACTTAACAAAAACACAGAAATTCAGCTTCAGATATAATCATGCATGGCTTAGGTGATATATATGATTCAGCATATTATATAATATTGACTGTTTAAATCTTCTCTAATAATTAATTAATACTTATACTTTATGTTAGTATAGTTAACCCTTTTGGTTGAATCTTAATTATATACCTGATTAATTTGTTTAATATTCTTACACTTCTACCTATGCTGTGGAAATAAAATATTATTAGAATAATTTATTATTCTTTTGATGACAAAAAATCCTAATCCTCAAGTTATGTAAAAAAAAAAGAGGGTCCATTACGTACTTGGTAGGTGTTGTTCTGCCCAATATTCCTGCATAGCAAAGAGGAAAGAAGGGTAGTCACGAGACGGAGTTCCAAATTTTGCACTATTTAGGTTAAATTCATTTTGTCTGATAGGACATTTATATAATCATTTTCTTTACCTTTATTATCCTTTGCACCGTTTGATTTAGGAGACTTATGTATATCGTCGGACAAAAAGGCAATACATTATTACAGATGAACATGCATCAAGTTTATTGAAATAAAAAATTTTCACTTTATTATTAAGCATAAATATATCTAGAAACTACTGCTGTATGATTGATTTTACTGTTTTAGTATTATATTTTATTGTAGTTGTGTGGTTCTTGGAGATTAGTGAGATTGCGACCTAAATGTTATTTCACGTTAACCATGACAATTTCAATTCAACTTCTCCTATCTAGGGATATTAGTCTCTGGTACTAAAAATATTAATATAATATCTACCTATAGGAATAATTAGTTTAGTTCATACAAAGAGATAATAGTTTTTTCTGTTCCTTACCATTATCTTTTTATTAAAAGTAATTCTTTAAGTTTGTATTGTTAAATACTAAATATGAATTATTTTTTTAATAAAAAATTAAATTTAAATTTGTCATATTATAAAATATTAATTCTTCCTACTAAACCTAATTTGTTGGTATAAAAAAATTAGGGTTTAGGGTTCTTCTAAGAACTTGATAGAATTAAAAGTCTGCACTAATGTAGGAGAGTCATTATAAAACAGATAAGCCGATCAACTATAAAAAAGTCTTAAAAATTATGACATATAGATGATTAGTTAGAGTTACATGTACTTCTTTTTCCTTTTAAATAATGTTTTAAATTTTAGTTATAATGTGTAAAGGAGAAAAAAAAACCTTACTTAAAAAGAATTCTGCTTAGATTATAAAACTTTAGTTAACTGGGACAAGATTAGTTAAATTTTGGTGGATTTTAATATACTAGTAATTTTTTTTTAAAAAAAAAGTCTTAAACGATATATTATCAATAAAAAGCCTTGGTCTCTCCACAATTAAATTTGCACAAATTTGGTTTATAATGTCATGGAAGCGTACTTTTTGTTTTTTATGGGCAACATGGAAGCGTACTTATCTCTCTATGCGAATAGCAACAATATTAATAGGGCAAAGATCGCGATGAGCTGATTAATCAATATAAAACCAAATTTGTTTAGAGTAAATTACATTCATTGAGAGACATTAAAACTATACTTTTTTTATTAAATATTAATAAATTTATAATTTCATTCATTTTAATTAAAATACTCTTACTAGTAATATTATTATTTTAAAAAAATAAAATAAATTACACTTCTCTCTCTTGAAATATATCAAAATTATATTATCTTCTCTTTTATTTTAAAAATCCTCACTCCATATTCGTTTAAAGAAAATAAAAAGCTTACAATTTTAAAAACTTTGATTAAAATGCTTAATGATATTATCAATTTTTTTAATTATAATTTATTCAAAATTTTATTTTAAAAATTATAATTTTATTATTATTAGTTTGATTTAAAAATGATAGAGTTATTTTATTTTGAATTTTAAAAAATAATTTTTTATATTGCTCAAATATATATTCAATTATATAAATAATATAATATAATGATATTTTGATAAAATAACTAAAACTATAAATTTTTATTTATCTCTTAAGAGAAAAGAGTAAATAATTTTTCAAAATATAATAGATTATATTTTTAATATCTCTAAAAAATGAGTAAAATTTATTATAAAAAGATATGATATAATAAAAAGCCTTGGTCTCCAACTAAATTGGCATAAATTGAGTTTATAATGTCATGAAAGCACTAACTATCTCTAAATTCAATAGCAGCATTTATAAGGATTAATACACCCTCGGTAGTGATGGTATTGTGAAAATCTAGAAGAAATTGTGAAAGTCTTAGTCTCCAATATATTAAAGTCTTGGTTTCCAACATTATTAACATATCTTTGTATGGTTTTTTTTTATATTTTTTTATTGATTTTGAATACATTTTAAATTATTAAATATTTTATCAACTAAATAAAAATTTTAATTAGTATTTTAAGAATATTAATTAGCAAAATTTTTTTGTATTACCTATTTTGATGAAAAATATATAATTAATGCACTGCTTTTACTAATCTATAGGTTTTCCTGTACTAATTTGTTTGGGTAGAGAGCCTCACATCAAATGTATCTCAACATTGATAAGCACGAAGTCACCCTCAATACTCTCAACAGCGAAGGTATTGTGAAAATCTGGAAAGCATTAGTGAATTAATTAATTAGTACGTCTCTCAATTAAATCAATCATATCATCCAAAATTTGCAATTTGCTTTTGGCATAGTTCTTCCAGAATAAAAACCCTTCCCAAATCTTAATCATTATGTCTTAGTCAAACCAAAAAGGCAAGCACGTGTTTTTGGGTTTAAATTTTCTGTATTTAAAAAATTATATATTTTTATTAAAAACTAAAAAAATTGATCTTTAATTTATTTTAAATAAATTTTTATTAATATAATTTTTTATATTTTTAAAATAAAAAACATAAATTATTTGTTAAATACAAAAGATTCAAAATGGTGTTGCTGATTTATACATTATTATTCTTCATCTAATAATGAAGTCTACGTAAATTAATTAATTAATTATGTCATTTTTATGCACTATGAAATCCAATATTTAATAATGTAGCCAATGGGACCATCTTCATCGATCTCTAAAACAAAGTGGCAAGAAAATTCCTTCTACTATACTGGTTTGTGTATTTATTATGTTGTTAAAATATCAAATCAAAGAATGATGAGCTGTAAATCTTAATTTAATTAAGCCCTTGTATATTTTTATGGAAATAAAAAATTGATTCTAATTAAGACATCTAGTAATTAATTGACCATACTTTATTCTTAAGGAATAAAATTGAAAGTAGCTAGCGCTGGAGACAGGAAGATTATTTTTTATTTTATTTTATTTTTTGTTCTGTGTATTATTGTTTTGTTGTGATGATTAATGGGCACACATGTGAACAGGTAGGTACGTGATAATGAATCAACTTTCTGCGCAATGGGGGCATTAATGTTTGGATTCATGCTGTAATATATGTAAAAAAGAATATAAACCTTGTAATGCCACTTATGAATTCTACTACATTTTTTTAAAAAAATGTTCTACTTTTTCAATTCATCTTAATTTCTTTTCTCCAGCTATATAGGGATTATGGCACTTCAATTTGCGATCTAATATATCTAATATAATAGTGTCGATCAACATGAATGTCACAGAAATATGTTGTATGATTATATTAAATCACGTTTAATTTTAACCATCCAATTATCTACCACACCATATACCATAAAACTGTTATCAGAAACTGCAATTTGAGAAGTAAATATGATAGGGTTGAGAATGAAAGCAGGTAAGCAATGACATAGGTATATATATGAAGCTATGTTATGTATATAAATGTACATGTCAATCACCTCACCAGGATGCAGTGACAAAGGAGAGAGAAATGTCACGTGGAGAGGGAGAGGCACGTGCAATAAGTTTAGTGTTGTGAGGTTAAAAAGATTCATCAGAGAGGTGAAGTTGAAGAACAAGGCGTTGAGAGGGAATCTGCTCGTGATTGAGAGATATGCCATATCTGGCGATGGCATGAGAGATGAAGATTGAGTTTCAAAGTATAAATACCATTATACCCTCACCTTTGCTTCCATAAGAATAATAAATAAATAAATAAGAATATATTAATATATATTTATATATATGCATCGGAAACAGAGAAAGGAGGGAAGCGTCAAATGTTGTTTAGCTGTCAATCCCTCCAGGAACATCTATCTCACGGGACTCCATTCCATACTATTTTTCCACTATTTCTCTCTCTCTCTCATAAGTTTGTGTTTTACTAATATACCCTTCCCAGTATTTCACTTGAATGCTTCAACTTCTCTTTTTGTATATATGGTGAAAACGTAAAAAGTCCTTAATTTACCTTCAATAATTATGATACATTATTCATTTAGCAATGAAGAAAACAAATTCATGTGAACCCATCTTAATTACTTTAATTCTACGTATATATTAATCAATGTGTTATATATTGTTTCATATTGAAGATAACACACTATATATATGTATAATAACTATTTCTCAAATTCTACTATATATATAGTGCCTTGTTAATTCATTGTAATATATATATATATATATATATTGTAGGTTAGGACGAGTATGATAGCATCTCTTTCAATTGACATTTACATGTTGAATATGTGAGAGATATATGAGAAGTATAATAATAATAATAATAATAATAATAATAATAATATTATTATTATTATTATTATTATTATTATTTGATTACATAAGAAGTTTATGATATCTAAGAAAGATGAAGACAGACGCCAGGGGAAAATATTAACACAAGGAATATTCATTTTGATGACTTGTATGATTTGGTCACTAATTGTGTATATTATCTAAATTTAAAACATGAATTAATTAGGCCTCTGATCATACCTTTGGTGTTAAGTAAATAATGAATATATATAATTTGAAGCAAAAATATTTAAATGATATATAATTACTAGCCTTTTCAATTAAATTAAACAAGGAGTTAAATTAGATGAAACTGAATTATATATTAATTTTCTCATTTTTCATGTTCAAGGGTAGTGATGAAATTGAAAAGGCTTGAATTCTAACATGTAAATGGTACTCTAACCCCTACTATAGAAATTTTCAAATTATTCTTTTCCCATCAATTTGAATCAAAATATATATAATTGTAATATACGTCAAGGAAATTTGGAGCAATATATATGACAGAGAGCAAATAATTAGATTGTGTCATCACTCATGACTAAGAGAGGTCTAAGAATGAAATTCCACACATTTGTGCACATTCATGGAAGGTGACCATACGTGGACTAAAACTGGTGACACATATATAGGATGACCCATATTGTGTGTATACAAAATATATAGCTTTAAAATTTGGGTAAATTACAAAATTCATGTGGTTTAATTGACGTGACTCATTCAATTAATATCTTTAATTTGTTATCTTAATTTAAATGGAAATATATAATCTCATAAAATATTAGAATGATAAGAGCAATATATCACTTATATTTTGAACAATTTCATAATTTTTTAAGATTATAATTAATTACTATGATTGAATTGAAAATTTTAAAATTGAATAATTATTCATTAATGTAATCCCATCTCAAAACAATGTGATATAGATATATAAAAGAGGCGAAATATTTAACAATGAATTAATTATAGTTATAGTTAAAATTTGATCGAATATATAATATATCACAAAAATACTAATCAATATTTCTACGTGGAAATGATTAAACTACAGATTGCTCCCTTAAGAAAATTGGCATATATATATAATGATAAGGTCAATTTGGTAATTGAAGTGCGAAGAGCGTAATTTGTTAAAAAATAAAGAGCCCCAATCCTCCTGGACGAAGAAAGCAAAAGGAAGAAGAACAAGAAGAACAAGAAGAAGAGGAAGAACAAGAAGAACAAGAAGAAGAGGAAGAACAAGAAGAAGAAGAAGAACAAGAAGAAGAGGAAGAAGAAGAAGAAGAAGAAGAGGAGGAGGAGGAAGAAGAAGAAGAAGAATAAGAACAAGAACAAGAACAAGAACAAGAAGAAGAACAAGAACAAGAAGAAGAACAAGAAGAACAAGAAGAAGAAGAAGCAGAAGAAACATATATATGTCTTCAAGGGAAAGAAAAAAAGCAGGTCTTCAACGCAAATCATCAAATTACATAGACGATTTGAAGCAAAAAGAGGAGCGTGCTGAATCTTCAACCTCATCATCCCAAAATGAATTCCCCATGGTACTTAATTATTTTTTATTTATTACTTGATGAATATTAAACTCTTAATCTCTTACACGTTTTTATAAAGTTTATAATTGTTTTAATTTGATAACTACTTGTTATTGGCAGGTGAGGGTGGAAATCTTAGAGAGAGGATTTCTGATTAATGTGTTTTCAGAAAAGAACTGTCCTGGCATGCTCGTCTCTGTGCTTGAAGCCTTCGAACAATTGGGGCTTGATGTTCTTGATGCTAGGGTTTCTTGTCAAGACTCTTTCCAGCTTGAAGCTGTGGGAGGATCAGAAGTAAGACTAATCGAATAGGAATATATATTATTAATTAATTATATCATCTATCAATAATTATATATCTTTTTTCATCTTTAATTCTCGTATTAATTAATCATTCTTCCGCTTTTTTCTTTCAAGCGTCAGAAAACTACTTCACAATTGATTAGTTCAATAACTTTATATATTAGTTCTTCAATTTTTTATTTTTTTTTTAAGAACACAACTTCACAATTCTTGGATCAAGAAGTTTTTAATTATATGCATCATTAATTAGATTGAATTATTTAATTATCTGGTTTTATTGTAATTAATTAATTGGGATTATATATATATAAATATATATATATATTATGCAGAGTGAAGAGAAGGAGATCATAGATGCGCAGGTAGTGAAGCAAACGGTGATGCAAGCAATCAACAGTGTGATGGAATAATCAATGAAAGTACTGATCACATGAGAATTAAAGCGATGAAGTACCCTTTTTGTCTTTTATTTTTCAAGTGTAAAAGTTACGTACGTATATCATCCAAGTGAAAGGGAAAACCCTAAATTGCCTCTCCAAAATTCCTGGTAAGGAATGAGAATGAATGGACAGAAATCGTCCACGTCAATTTATTGATAATAACTACATTCCCTTATAATTAATTAAGCAAGGTGATCCCAGAAATTCATCTGACATATCTTAGTTCAATCTTTATAGCAAGCTTTCTTCTCTTTCAATATAATACTGTTTTATTATTAATTCTTTATATTTTTATTATCAATTTCTTTAATTAAAGTAAAATATATGAAAATTTATTTTTTATAAAAAATAAATTATATAAATCATACATATTAATTTTTGATTAAAAAATTTTATGGCAAAAATATAAAAATAACAACTAAATTTTTTTTTCTTTCAATTTCTAAGTTTGAAGCACATAAGCTAGATTACTATATTCTCTCTAAAATGTAGGATCATTTTTAATTTTGTTCTAAATATTTTGTGTCAAATTTATATTATGTAAACAAGTTTAATATAAAAAGGCTAATATATATCCCACGCGACTGGAAAAAATGTCTACGTGATGAGTGTCTTGAATTGAATTTCCTCTAATAAAAATATGTGTAAGAAATAAAAAATAAAAATTATACTATGTTGCAAAAATCTTAATATTTACCTAAATTTTAATAAAATCCAATTTCTTTATATTGCTAGATATATAATCATCACAGGATGCTAATTAACGTGAATATAACATTATATATAAGTGTTACACTAATTGAGAATGGATTTTTATCCTAATTCCTGAATGTTGTCCTTTTAATTTATCTTTAATCTAACCTAATTGATACCTGATTTTTAGGTGCAAGTGTTTTTAACATTCCTTATCAAATTAATGGGTGTGGGTGTATTTGTAAAGCTACGTGTCGAACAGGATAGTTAATTTCATTAAGTAATTAAATGTCATTAGCATTAAAGAAGATGCTGAAAATTTTTACAAACATATAAAAACCAAATTAACACATATTAAATATTTGGAACAAAAGTAAAAGTATAACCTCAAACATTTTTGAAACACAATTAATAGATACTTTAATCTATGTGTGTGCGCTACTTTGAGCGTAGTCTCAACAAAAATGAAAGGTTTTTAATGGAAAGGGTTATATTTTTATTCCTAATTTTAATTATAAATAATATATAATATGCAACAAAACACTCGTCTAAGTAGTGTTTAGTGTTTGATCTTCTTGATTGTTTTCTTACGTTTTAAAATCTGTATACTAATTTTAAAATTATAATTTAATTTAAGAGAATAAAATGTAGTTATAGATCACCTAAGAGTGCTGCTTTGTAATTTGTAAGTGTGTAACTTATCTGTCTTTTAATTAGTTTTTCTTTTAAAAAAGGTACAAGGTTTGTGTTGGGTTCTTATTTAATTCACAGAAAATTAAGAATAGCAAAAAACATTCTTTCTTTTCTTGGCAGAAGTGATGAAGTTGGAGTGCATGGGCCTATTTGTTAACACATGGCCCACAAAATTGGTTCATGGGTTTTCAGTTCACTATTAGGGCCGGAGTTTCTTGATGTCAATAAATGGACCTTTCCTGAAATTTCTTCAACAGTTCCAGCATGGGTAGCCCAATAAAGTAGTCTTAGGCCTCAACGATGATTGTTAAATTAGATTTTACATGCCTTTTGTAGTTATTTTCTAATTAGCAAGTCACATAAATTGCATAGCGTTATCTATTAATATTATAGGTAAAATTATAATAAAGTAAGCGCTTTTTTCAAGGGAAAAATCTACATACAATTTTTTTTTTTCAATAAAAATATAGTAAATAGTCTTTTTCTTTTATATATATATATAAAGAATCATATGATTAAGATTTTCAATATTCTCTCACGTGTTATTTTTTATTAAAAATCTAATAATAAATATTTTAGAAAATATATACTTAATTAAGTCTAGCTAGAGTTTTTTTAAATGCAATATGATAAAAACAAAGAAAAAATTTAGGTATAATTTTTAAATATTTATTATTAAACTTTTTAATAGAAATTGAGACGTATGTAATTTATCTTATTATTTTTAAAATTTTGTTATAAATATTTTATTTTAATTAAAAAACTTAATAACAAAAAGATTTATCCTTTGAGCAATGTTTAATATTTTTTAATCTATTGATAAAACATTAATATCTTAAAATATATAAAAAATTAATAAAAATAATAATTTTTTATATTTAAAAATTACATTAATCAATTAAATAAGACTTTAACAAGTGTTCTAAAAGTAATAATTAACAAAATGAGGACATTCGATAAAAGTCTAATACACATAATTAAGGGCATTATTTATTAAGTAGTTGTTACATGCAGCAAAGAGAGCGTACGCATACACATAATTAAACACAACTTAGAAGTGGTAATTAATAGTAATACAGAAAAAGAGTGGCATAAGTACTAAAGCCTCTTTCTCGTTTATTCTCACTCATACTTTCATAATATTCTGAGCTTGAAAATTGCTATTCAACATAGCCGCTTCACCCATTCCTATCCTCTCTCTTTAGTTTAGAACCTGATGCTGCAATTACAAAATCCAACCAACAAATAATAAAGTTAATATTTTGTGATTAATTTTTAACTAATCAAATAATTAATTATTTAATTAATCACTTTTATCTATGTCATATTAATTAATTACACATGATGAATGCCCATCATATTTATAATATCTAATACAAAATTACGTAGATTAATGTTGACCCTAATTTGTTTTAGATGTACTAGAAAAAGGACTATATTCAAATACAAATTCTCATTTTTGCTATCACATTTTTTTAATAAAAAAAGTGAGATTAAAAAAATTAATCATAGGAGTGAAGAATTATACTCATTATACATATAAAAAGAGCACTTAAGGTACTATTTAAACGGAGTTTTTAAAAATCATTTTTATTTTTTAAAAATAAAAAAATTATTTGAATAATTATTTTTGGTAGAATAAAAAAATAGAATATGCATTTTGTGAACAAAATATATAAAATAATTAAAAATTATTCTAAATTCTAATTTCTTAAAAAAATACATAAAATAAATATTTTTATTAATAATATTTATATAAATACATAAAAATAATATTAGTACAAATTATATAACAAGTTTTATAAAATAATTTTAAAGAAGAAAAAAAAAAGTTTAAAGAGACTCTAAATTTTTTTCTCTAAAAAATTAATGAGGGCAAAAGTGAATATATAAATCTAATATACGAATTTGTTATTTAGACAAATTAATTTACACTTTTACAAGTTTTCTGAATCTAACAACTTAATTTGAAAAGAATTAATTCAAATTAATTTGAAAAGAATTTAGACAAATTAATTCAAATAATTAATGTTGAAGGTATATATATGAAAATTAACCTGTCACAGTTGGTGGAGATGCTGATCTTGTAAGGGATGTTGACTTTGCATAGAGATGGAAGAGCCTCGGCAGCCTTGGCGTTGAGCCCTGAGATTCCAGCGGCAGCAGTTTTGAGGCATTTACACACCGTCTGGCGGTCCGGGGTGGTCCGAGCCGCGTTGACAATGCCCCTGACGCCGTTGCAGCACGCCGGCAGGGGAGCACCGCCTCGGCGAAGGTAACTGAGGCATGGTGCTACGGCGCTTGTGACTTGACCACATGTTATGGCATGAGCCATGGGTGCACCCACCACTGCCATGCACACCACAACCACACACGCCAACTTGAGGAGGCTACCCATAATTTATATATATGAATATGATTCTCAGAAAAGCAATATAATGTTACTAGTAATAGTAATAGTATTGCTTTTTGGCTTTGTTAGGAAAGTGATATATATAATATATGTGGTGCGGTGCTTATATAGAAGAGAAGCGAGGCATATATATAGTAGAAGCTAGTTATGGAGATTGCAGAGCCATGAGTTGTTGGTGGTTGAGTGCAATTTAATGCTAGCTCATCTGTGTTTGAAAAACGAAAGTATAATACACATATATTATGTAAATTTGTAAATTAATGAGACTAAATTTGAATTTCAACATAAAACTAGATTTAGGATTATTAACCTACACATATAGATGGATCAAATCATATAAAGGTAAATTTTATTTAAAATATGTTTGATATATTTATACATTTATTTTATCGTCTTGATTTATAAATTTTTTAAAACCAGATTTACAAAAGGCCTTTTAAAAAAAAAAAAAAAACATGGCTTGCAGCAGACATGTGTGATTAAGAAATATTATACATAAAAGGTTATTGACACCCAAACGGCACCGATCAAGCTGAGATAGTCTGGTCCTCTCCTCTGGACGACTCAGACACACATTACAAGAAATTCAGAAAAAAAGACTTGGGAATTAATGTGATATTATCAACTTTTGTACTTTCAAGAAAAAAATTGGTACATATTTCTTCACCACATTTATGGGGAGAAAAGGCAATAATTTTTAACGTGATAATGGACAATTGATCTTAACAGTTAGTCTTAAAGTAGAATCAATTCTTATTAAATATATATAGTTGAAAATTGAAAGGCAGTTTAATTTGTTGAAAGGTTCAAAATAAAATGCTTGACCAAATGTAATGCGTATTTTTTCTATTAACTTATAAATTTCTGAAAGGTTCAAAGTTGAAGGAGCTTAGTGCAATTTCTCTCTAAAAATTGTTTGCATAATTTTACTATTAAGATGTATTTTTATTAAATTGGAGAAAAAATTGGATATTATATGTTAAAGAGAATAGAAGAGTTTTGAGCATTTTTTAAGTATTGTTAGAGACAGATTTCATTTCACAAAATCACAAATTATATTGATTTAGGTGAGATACATGATCAGTTAGATTTTGTTTTTCCTTTCCATTCTTCAAGATAGTCTCTTGCAAAATTGGTTTTGATGAGAATACATGTTATGTTTGTACCTTTTTTCATGATTTATATAATATTATTAAAAATAAATATTTTTTGTATTTTAAAAAATTAAAATTCAGATCCGTTCCATGAAATGAAAGAGTGGTGTTCAAAGTTCAATGCCTTTGACAAACTCGATCCAAGTATGGGTAAAGGCATGGCTTCTCATTAATTATATTTTCGTATTTAACCATAAATCATTGTTTCTTGCAATGATTTTTTAATGTGTCGTATTTTTTTTAATGTATAGTATATTAAAAAATAAATATTTTAAATATATTATTGAAGTAACAATGCCTTATTGCAATTCTACGATTTTCCATTCCTTTTACGCATGGCTTCCCATATACATTTTCTTCAATACCAATGACCTTGTTGAAAGACAAATTTCCATATTTTTTAGTAAATTATAATTAATATATATACACAAGCAAAATAAAAGTTATTTGCTAGAAAATATTATGTATAGACTAAGGAGAATCTATTTTCGCAAGTTGTAGTTATATATATTAACCCTGGGTCTAATTTTGTCCCTAAATTTGCTCAAGAAAAGGATTAATTAATCTTGTCCTTTTTTTAAATAACATTGCATTCGTTAAAAAATAATCATTTTTTCATATCAATTATTTTTATTTTTAATTCATTTTTGTTGAAAAACCCCTTTTAACAATTTATTATAATATAATTAGCATATACAAACTACGTATAAGAATTTAAAAGTTATAATGAAAGTTTTAGTGATGTTAATAGTAAGCAATTAGACGTTATCATGTATAGATTAGAGGGTAAATTATTATTATTATTATTATATTAAGAGAAAAATTATAATTAGTTGCAAAATTTAGGACTAATATATAAAAGTGGGTTTTTCTCTGTCAGTTTAATTCCTTTTGTATGAATTTCAATATATATTCATCTTCTGAATCTTAGGCCTTCATGATAACTCAAGTGAAACTTTGGCAATGGGAGAAAACAAGTGGTAAAGAGCCTAATTCTGATCAATCTTAGATTTTCACCTTTTTTCTGCTCTTTCATTTTTTGTTTCCGTTAAGTCCATTTGGATTTAGATTTTGTTGATTTTTTTTTATTCTGATATTCACTTAAAAAGATTGGGTTTAAGTGGCTATATACAAAAGTCGTCACTTAAAGTCAGAAAATAATTATCAAATCTTTTGATGACAACATTTTGGTCGCTATTCATAATTTTGTGACTAAACCTTTTTATTCAATAAAAAAAGTTACCACCTAAATATATTCGGTGGTCATGACTTTTGTTAAGTATTCAAAATTATATTATTAACATTATTTTGGTACAAGCTATATATGGAACAATGTACTAACACTATGTGAAACGACATAGAGTCGTCAATACATAAACTCATTAGTAAAAATTTTATTTTTGAAGTGATTGCTCAAAACTCCTATTTTTAAAATTAACGGGAGAGTTGGCAAAAAATTAAACATGCATATATATGAATATATATATATATATACATATATTATATACCATAGCTCAAATAGTAACAGTAGATGAAGAATTGGATAGATTATGAAGTTCAATTGTAATAATTATTAATTTCGTTTTAAATCAGCTAGCGAAGCAATTAATTTAAGGAAAACCAAAGTAACATGCATAAATTTAATTCATACGTAAATTACCATTAATAGAGTACAAGCATGACCGAAGACACATGCATTTATCTCATAAAACAACACAAAAGTGTAAAGTTGAACTATTGAGGTACGTTCACATGCATGAGGAGACTCTTGCATTAGTGTAGCTAATCTCATGCACTGCCCTCTTTTTTATTCTTATACCAGCTTTGGATATACTATATAAGTACTCGGCACTATTTCACCATCCACATATCCATCCATCACTTCACTTGATACTGCAATTAACAATGCAAAAATATTATTTCTCAAATTTAGATCTAGACTCACTGATATTTATAGGAAAATGGGTATGGGAAGGTTCTTGAACTTTTTATCTCTTTGCTTTTTCCACTAATTAAAAAAATTAAATTTATTTAAGAAAAAAAAAAAGAATGGATGGGTAATTTTAATTTTTAACATTTTTAATTCTTCCTCGTATGTTCTTTTCAATTTTTTTTTAATTAAAGAGACTATATATATTTAAATAAAATAATATTAAATTTTCATATTCCGTTTTATATTCTTCCATTGTTTTTAATTTAAATTAATTATTTAATTCGAACCTAGCAGACTGCTGCAAGTACCAAAACTGTATACGTGCCGGGATTATCCAGATTCTGGTAAATCATAATAAATAAGCAACGAAAGGCCAAACTTGGGAACTATCGCCTTACTATTTTCGAGTATAAAGGAAGGCCACCGCTATGCTACTCATAACTTAATTGATTATTTTAAAGATATAAAAAGTTGTCAATATTTACTAAAAAAATTTAAAAATTTGCTCTTAATTTCATATAATATAATTGTAAAATCCATAACCCTCTGGGATAATTTAATGTAGGCATTAGGATTTCCATTCAAAGTCAACTCTTTCTTAGGAATTACACTAGTTCAGACTTTTTTCTTGTTTTTATCCTTAATTTTTATGTAAAATTTTTAATTATATATTATATAATTTTGTTTGTGTATGAGTTAATAATATTTAATTAATTTTTTTTTACATATACTTACAAAAATTTTCAACTTTCATTCTGATTCTTTTGTGTGAGAAGAAAAATTTTCACATCCTAAATATGGGAATTTACGACATAACTTAAAAATTTATTAACTAGAAAGTCTTCCTAGTGAATTCGAACGTCAAGTACATACGTGGCGGTTATAACTCAGCATATTTATGTTTTAAATAAAAATATTTTTCAAACGCCAAAAACTAAATTTTCTTCTTAGTGCAGAGAATACGACTCTCATCCTTGTTTTCTACATTATTGGTAACGAGTGTAGAAACCCTACTCCCATCTCTATTTTCGCAATCAAATTTTTTCTTCGTTCCAATTATGTTGCAACAATTAAGAAAATGAGTATTAAGTTGTACCGCTGCACAGAAAATTCATTATCGGTATTCTCATAACAGATTAGGCTCAGTCCATTCTGTTGCAGAGTCGGCCCAGTCCAGTGTCCTAGATCCAACCCAAGTTCATATTCATAAAAAGTCAATAGAATTAATAACCCAATATCTATATTATATTAATTTTAAATGTTTTAAATAAATATTCTTATAAAATAATATTTTTATAATATAAAATAAAATATGTAACATAAATATATAAAAAGTAAAAATAAAGATAATAGTAACTTATAAGTAGATTAAATAATATTTTATTATTTAATTTAAAGTAAATTAATAATTTAATTCATGAGATATACAAAATGTCTTAATTTAATTATTAAAAAATGACTTAATTTAATCCATTAAAAATAAATATTCAATCATTATAGTCTTCTAACTCTTTCAATGATGAGTGCCACAGGCTTAAGAGTTTAACGTAGCATACAACAACTGTGCGACGTCTCAAGGCCTCTTTTACCTCGATAAGTAGCTTATCCTCAAATGGTGCCAATTGATTTTTGTCTTGCCATGAGCTCATTAGGAGAACGACAATAGCTCCTAACCAATTGTGCCCTTAGAGCACTTCAATATTTAGACCTAAGGACTCAGCCAGACCTTAGCGTCTAAGGGTAAAACAACCCCTTATCCCTAATGCTGATCCACACTCGAATGGCAAGACTAACCATATTAGCCTGCTTCATTCATTGATCTAACACTGCCAAAAAAATGATTCATGACATTTTCCCCCACCCAGCATATAGCATGTCCTCGTGCTATAGGGAAAAGGGCTCTGCCTAAGGATCATCATGTCTTATCACCACACGTTACCTCATTTGCCAGGCTGCACATCACACAACCCAACCTCACAAATGACCACCTCATTCATGCCCCATGGCGAGGTGGAGCATCATTGACATGCATGCCCACTTTGGTGCAGCACACCTGCATAGTCCTCCCCTTGAGGACTCTATCATTACGTGCGACGATAGAAGTACGTCTGGCTTTGATACTAATTGTCACGTGCTTAGAGTCCAACACAGCACATAGAACTTGTGTGGCGTCCCAAGGCCCTTTTTACTTTGGTGATCAGCCTATCTTTAAATAGTGCCAACTAGTTTCGCCCTGTCATGAGATTATCAGGGGACCGACAATAGCTCCTGACCAATTGTGCCCTTATAGCACTTAGGCACCAAGACCTAGGGACTCAGTCAGACCTTAGTGTTTAAGGGTAGAACAATCCATTATCGCCAATGCCGATCTACACCTAGATGGTAAGACTAACCATATTGGCCCGCTTCATTCATTGTTCTAACACAATCACAAAAATGATATGTGACATGAGCTGTTTCCCTTAAAGTGATTTTAACAGGAACATAACATGGTTTTACTTTTCTTTTAAGTGTATACATGTTAAAAAAAAAAAATACATACCAACAATGCGTTTTAAAGAAAGATGCATTTTTTGCTCTTCACCATATCCTAATTCAACTTAGGGCATGGACTGGGTTGCAGCAATAAAGCCATTAGATATGTGATTATAGGTTTCTAAAATAAAGCCATTCACCTCGATTGTTCCATTGTGTGCTGAAGATTATTGGTGACCTTATGTTTGAAATTGATTGAGGATTGACCTGCCACTCTACAAGCTCCTTCTAAAGCTTATTGCTTACAATCTTACTTAGAACCTGAACATCAGGATCCAAATAAAAAAAACCTAAACAATAAAAAATAGACAAAAAAATTTAATTGATGAAAACAAAATCCAAATAAGGAGTTTGAAATTGAAAAGATTAGGACTAACATTGCGAGTGACCACAAAAGAACTGGTCATAATTCTAGATCACGAAGAAGAGAGTAAGAGAGATTGATGAATGAGATAAAGGTACTCACAATAATGGTTTGAGTTAATTAACCCATTTATTCTTTCTCCACATCCCCATGTCTTTCTTTTCTTTAATTATTTTTCTGGTGCAAGAGGCTACCAATATAAATTTATTTTTATTGATTTTCTTTTTCTAAAAGTGAGTCATCGCACTCCTATCCATAGTATTTGTAGCAGATGGTTCGGCCGGTGAACTGGTAAATTAGACTTTAGGTCGGTCTAATTCAAGCAATCAGACTAAATTGCAATCGACCTAGATGAATTTTCTCTAAACCAATGACTCAGTTAACTCGCTGACCAAAGATAAGAGAAAGAGAAAATGAAATATAAAAAAAAGAGAGAAAAGGAAAAAGAAATGAGAGGTGCTGGTGAAGAAGAAGAAGAAGAGGAAGACGGTGGAGTGTGAAAGACGAAACGAAGTGAAGAGAAAATAAGAGAAGAAAAAAGAGAAGTGAAAGAGAGAGAGAGAGGTGGTGGCCAAAAAACACAGGAGGCTGAAAACAACTGTACTCTATAGAGTATAGAGTATGGTTTGTGCTTCAATAGGTGAAAAAAATTAGGGATGTGACTGTATTGGAATTTAAAAATTGAGAAGAGAGAAAGAGAGAAAGAGTGAAAATAGGAAAGAGGAAATTTCAAAAAAAGAGTAAATATTTTTGAGATAGAGGAAAAAGAAAAAAATAATTTTATTATTTTTAAGAAATTAAAAAGAGAAATAAATAATTAAAAAAGATGACAAAAAATAAAGAATTAATATAAATAAGTAAATAATATTTTAAGATTTGTAAAAAGTTAAAAGTTGATATAAATATTAAGGCTAAAATGTAAATAACTCTCTTGAACTTTGATCCTTTTGCAGATAACCCCTAAGGTTTAAAACTCAACAAGGAACCCCTTGAACTTTCAAAATCTTGCACATAACACTCATTCGTTAAATTTTTCGTCCAAAAAATAATGGTCAACGCCATGTCAACTAACTTTGACTCCATGTCATATACCAACCCGGATCTCAACCCAATTCCGTTTGGATCCACGGACAGTCACCAAAAATTACTAGTAATTCGAAAAAAAAGACAAATCGCCAAAAATTGCAAGAAAGGAGGAGTGCATCAGCTTGCCCCATGAAAATTTGAATGAAATCGCCTCAGAAATCGACAAAAATTTAACGAAACTTCGCCTCAGCTTGCAAATCCCCTCGAACGAATCATCTGTCAGATCTATTGACATTTTCCACAGATCGTTTATCAAAGTCACGTGAGGGGGTTCGTAAACTGAAGCGAAGTTGCGAACATTTGTGTTATGTAGTGCGAATCATTCGTTAGATCTATTGATGTTTTCCTCAGATCGTTCGTCACGCGATGATGTCGAGGAATTGCTGTTGATTGTTGCCTGTTCGTGGAGTTCCATTGCCATCCATAAAGTTCGGTCATTCGTCCGCCTTCGTAAAAAACCTAGAGAAGAAAGAGAAAAAAAGTGAAATGACGAAAATATCTCTAATTACAACTCATCTAAAATTTGACGTGAACCTGACGTGGACTAAATTATTAATTTACATTTTAACTTATTATTTTGATATTATAAGAATAATTATTTTATATTATATTTTATAAATTAAAAAGAAAGAGACATTCATATATTTGTGTATATAAAACTTTTAATATATTGATAACGACTCATGTTTGGCACGTGTTAATTTTTAAACATGTTTGACTGAAAATGCATGTGCTCCAATATTCAAGAAGCTAGTAAAGGGATTAATTATAAGATCTCGCAAGTGACGTCTTAATTTTCAAATATGTTCGACTGAAAATGCATGTGCTCCAATATTCACGAAGCTAATAAAGATCTCCCAAGTGCACGTCTTAATTTTTAAACGTGTTCGACTGAAATGCATGTGCTCCAATATTCATGATGCTGGTAAAGGCATTAATTATAAGATCTCCTGAGCCTCGTGAACAAATTAAGTAAACTTCAGATGATTAAATTATATTCCAAAGTAATAAAAAGTAAGCAGAAAGAAATGGAGATCAACTATACTATTATTAGTAATTTATATATTAATTCTGCAAAAGAACTGGCCATTAAAAAAAATAAAATCTGCAACTTCTTCACCGACTAAATTTGTGTTGCACATTAATACAGCTGATTATTTATATATAATTATCTATCTCACTACAGGCTCATGGACATTCACAACATCCATTAGTGTCTTAAAAAGTATTAAATACTTTTAAAAACAATATTTTATTATATTATTTAATGTTATTTAAAATATTTTTAATAAACATAAATGAATAAACTGTTTTTACAATAAGAAAAATTTATCTTTATAAATAAAAAAATACAAATTTTTAAATCTTAAATTATAGAACATATACAAAAAAATATTTATATACAAAAATTACTATATAAAATTAGCAACAAAATATATACAAGAATTGCCCTATATATATATAATTAGCCAAAACATATTTATCAAAATTACCCAAAAAATAAATAAAATACCTCATAAGATTTAAGATTTTATAATTATAAGTTTAAAATTTTGAATTTTATATTTATAAGGGTAAACTTGTCTTATTATAAAAATAATTTTAAGTTTATTTTTAGAATAAGAAAATTTTATTCTTATAAACATAAAATTCAAAATTTTAAATTTTTAAATATTAAATTATAATATTATAAAACGTAAACCCAAAAATATTTATATACAAAAATTACCATATAAAATTAGCAAATATATATATATATATATATATATAGACACACACACACACGAAAATTGCCAAAAAAATATATAATTTTATAATTTATATAAAAAATATTTTATGGGGTTTATGTTTTATAAATTTTTGAAGTTTAAATAATAAAATTATAAAACATAAACAAAAAAATATACATGTACAAAAATTACTATTTAAAATTAGTCAAAAATATTTATGAAAATTATACAAAAAAAAAATACCTCATAAGATTTAAGATTTTATAATTTTATATTTATGAAGAAAAATTTGTTTTATTTTAAAAATATATTGTGTATTTATTATTGATAATTAAAAAAATTCTTAAAATATATTAAATAACATGATAATTTTTAAAAGCATTTAATGCTCCTTAAAAAACCCTATAAAAAAGTGAATGAATTTAAAACTATAAACAGCATGATTGTACCCTCACTAATCACTATCCAACTATAAATTAATAGCGCATTATTAGCATTAATTATTTTAAGTTCAAAGCAACCTTCATGTGTGGACGGATGAGCTATCTTGAAGCCATCAAAAGCTTCATCTGGTGGGAACCTCGATATGATTTTCAGCATTAATATCTAGAATCATTTTTTGATTACATGAGAAGCAACGGGGGAAAGAAAGTTACTTATCTTAATATATTTCTTTAAATTTTGTTTGTTAGTGTTTTAACTAAAGGATATTAAATATTTTTAAAAATAATATTTTATCATATTATTTAATGTTATTTAAAATTTTTAATAAATAATAATAAATACATAATCTATTTTTAAAATAAGATAAATTTATCTTTATAAATACAAAATACAAAATTTTAAATCTTAAATTATAAAATTATAAAAATTAACCAAAAAATATTTATATACAAAAATCACCATATAAAATTATGAAATATACACACAAACACACACACACGAAGATTGCCCCAAAAAAAAATAAAAACACAAAAAATTGGCAAAAAAAAAAACCTCAAAATTTTTCTATAAATATATTGGTGTTTTATTATATTTTTTTTGAAAACTTTCGTATATATATATTTTTGCTAATTTTATATGGTAATTTTTGTATATAAATAATTTTGGGTATATATTTTATAATTTTATAATTTAAGATTTAAAAATTTAAAAATTTAAATTTTTTATTTATAAAGATAAATTTATCTTATTTTAAAAAAATTGTATATTTGTTATTAATAATTAAAAAAGTCTTAAAATACATTAAATAATATAATAAAATTTTATTTTCAAGACTCTTTAAGGAGTGCCTAGCTAAAGACACTGATTAATATATATATATATATATATATATATATATATATATATATATATATATAAAGCCGTTGACTCAGTGAATAATATATAATGATAAGAGAAATGATGATTGTGTATAAATAAGAGAGACATTTGAGGGCATTAACATACCAAGCTAGAACTGTTTGAAAGCTAGCTAGCTAGAACTCATAATTAAGATTGAGAATGATGTTTTTAAAGTTGAAATTGAGCTTGAAAGTGTGTTTGTTGTTATTATGTGTGAGTTTGAGTGGGATAGCTTCAGCTTCTCCCCAACTCTCTACCAATTTTTATGCAACTACTTGCCCACTTGCCCTTCTCACCATTAGGACACAAGTCCTCGCCGCTATATTGAAAGAGGCTCGCATGGGAGCATCTTTGCTTCGTCTCCATTTTCAAGATTGCTTTGTCCAAGTAATTCACTTTTCTTTCTCATATAGTCTTTTATACAATTACGATGATGAAGATGGGAATACTTTACTATGTCTTTAGAGGAGTATGAAATACTTAAGTCCTACATTAAATAAAATAGAATGTTCAATAAAATATTTGAATAATTTAATTATTTTTTTAATGACTAGCTTTTGAGAAATTTTTTTTTTAAATTACTTGAGTTTCATCTTTTGTACCCTTGTATTGATAATTAATTTTCTTCTCATCCTTATATTTGCATTTAATTACAATTTTTTGAACAAAATTTTATAACAACCACCATCTCACATAGCTAGTTTTGATACGCTAATTAGTGTTCACTTATGAAAAAAATTTAAAAAGGCTCAAGAGAAAGCCTTTTCTCTAATCTATTTAATAAAATATGATTACCATGTTTATTATATTCATTGAAAGGCAACATTCTTTTTTCCATATAAACTGATTTTTATTATTTTGGTTCCTGCTCATATATATTTTACAGGGTTGCGATGCGTCAATATTATTAGATGATACAGCCACGTTTACAGGTGAAAAAACTGCCGATACAAATGTCAATTCGGTTAGAGGCTTTGAGGTTATAGATCAAATTAAAAGCGCAGTGGAGTCCATATGTCCTGGTGTTGTCTCTTGTGCTGACATTGTAGCCGTTGCTGCAAGAGACTCTGTCGTTGCCGTATGTATTAATTTATATAGAAGTAAACTTTGTTTTAATCAATTTTTTAATTAATATAATTTAATTGCCAATTTTATTAGAAAACTTGATAATATTTGCGTCTAACACATATTAAACACCAGTATTAAAAATGATGTGAAAATGCATTATTGAGTAATGAGTAATTATACATATTGATATGGGGACTTGTGCAGCTGGGAGGGCCAAGTTGGAACGTGAGATTGGGAAGAAGAGACTCAACCACAGCAAATCTAAACGAGGCAAATACAGATTTACCTCTTCCCACTTTCGATCTTTCTCAACTTATTGCTGCTTTTGCCAAAAAGGGCTTCACAACTCGAGAGATGGTTGCTTTGTCAGGTAATTCTAGAGCTCTCAAGTGATTGACTATGGTTGGGTGAAGACTATTTATGACCCATTTTAATTATTTTATTGGGTCATTAAATGGCTTATGATCCTTTTTACGAAGCTTAAACCCAACCCACCCACTTGACTCTCTTTGTGTGCGAGCATGTTCATATATGCACACTTACATAAAATATACTATTGTGTGCCTATATATATACATTTTTATATAGATATTTATATATGCAATTGTATACACATACATACACTCATATACATATTTACACATTCATATAACTATATAAATAAATACATGTATATATATATATATTTTTTTTTTGTGTTAGTGCACATGCATGTTTGTTTATGTCTATATACATATATGGTACATGTGTGTATTTTTATATAAATGTATATGTACATATATGTACATCTTTTATTATTTTTGTGTATATATACATGTGTGTATAAATATATATGTTATTTAATGTAAATAAAATGTAGAATAAAAATATCATATCTCACCAAATTTCTCTGAAAAAAAACAAAGCAAGGACTTACAATTTGCAAACCAAATGCTAATATAAAATTAGGAGAAAAATTTATTTTAATTCTTGAAAGATATGATAATTTTTAATTTAATTATTTAAAGATTGTTAATTTAATTCTTTAAAAATAAAATACTTTTAATATTATCTTCTTATTTAAATTATATCTATATCTTAACGTTTTACTTAACAAAATATTGATTAAAATTACTTTTGTTAACTAAAAATTCATAGATGATATATAGATAATCCAAATCATATTAAAAAAAGTTTACTTATGTAATTAGTTAAAAATAATTTTAATATTTAAATTAATCATAATTTTTAAATTATTATCAAATATACAATTAGTAAAATAAAATTTATTTATATATGCAATTAGAGAATTTCAATTTATATATGGATATTTTATTTTATATAAATTAATATATGACATGTTATATGAGATAACTATATCATCATTAATTAAATTATACTTTGTTAAGTAAAAAATTATGAATAAAGTTAAGGTAAAAAATAATATTTAAAGTACCTTAATCTTTGAGAGATTTCATCTTTAAGAGACTAAATTGATAAAAATAATTTATAAATAATTAAATTAAAAATCATAATATTTATAGAGGATCAAATAAAATTTTCCTCTAAAATAAATGACACCGGATCAAATGCTTAACTTTAAGGATCCAACCCAGCATTCATTTAAGAGAGTTAATATGTGACCCAATCCAAAATAACCTACGAGTCAAAATACTTGGGTTGAAGATGGTCATAAACATAATTGAGTTAGTTGGTTAAACGGGTTACAGGTCATTTTGCCATCACTAGTAATTACCAATTTAATTTATTTAACATTTGTGACAGTTTTAAACAAATTTTGTCCAAATTTATATGGTAGAGTGCTGATCCCTAATATTATTAATTTTGAGTATAAATTTTAGTGTAAAAAATGTCTTATGACTGAAATGCTTAAACAATTTAATTTTACATCTTCATACATTATATAATTTTTAAATTTGTCTTATTCAGCTGATGTATAACTTCATTTGTTTACATTTCCATTATATTCCAACAATCTCTTTACTAAATAAATTAAAAGAAGATTAATAATAATATATATAATTTACCCCCTTATTTAATTCATTTTGGATGAAAAATTGTTGTTCATCATCAGGATCTCACACCATAGGCCAAGCGAGGTGTTTTACTTTCAAAGCAAGGGCTTACAACGATACCAACATAGATCCGGCGTATGCAGCAACACTGAGAACAAGGTGTCCCGTACAAGATGGTGATAGTAATCTAACCCCTTTAGATGCCAATACTCGTAACCTCTTTGACAACTCTTACTTCAGGAACTTAGTGAAGCAGAAGGGTCTGCTACACTCAGATCAAGCACTCTTCGATGGAGGCTCCGCAGACGCGTTTGTTAACGCTTACGTCAGTAACCCTTCCCTTTTCAGATCAGACTTTGCTAATGCAATGGTTAAGATCTCTGAAATTAGTCCACTCACTGGCTCCAATGGTCAAATCAGGAGGAACTGCAGGAGAGTCAATTAAATATTGAAGAGGATTTCTATTATAATGAATAAAAATTAAAGCCAATTTGTTTTCATGTTGTTTGTTATTTAATTTGGTGGTTTTGTGCTTTGATATTTAAATGTTTTGCACTGAGTTGGGCGTTTCAAACTTCAAACAAATATATGTAATATAATAAGTTATTCAAAGTAGTGAATTATAAATGTTTAATTTGAATATTTGTGAATATATATATATATATATATATATATATATATATATATATAGAGGCATCATGATGATGATGACATATAGAGGAACAACACAAGGAAAATTTCTTCCTAGCTATGCTTTCAATCTGAACCTTAAAGAGTAATATGCAATATTAACTGCTTATTATACATTAATTTTATTATTATTCTATATGATGATCTTTTTGAACTTGCTTCAGTATTATTAAATTTTAACATAATTTTAATAATATAAAATATATTATTATGAGCTAATAAATTTTTCTGTTCAATAATCAATTGAATTTTTACAACATTGGTCTTGACAACTAATGTTTGAAATTTATCAAATCACTAATTAATTAGTTCAATAGATTCAACCAGATGACATAATAAATATAAAAAATAATAATTAAATATTTTTAATATTAATAATATATCTTATATTATAAAAATTATATTTTTAATCATGATTTTTAAAAAATTGAATAGTTTATGCAAGCTTTTTATATTTATGAAAATAACATAAATTCAAATCATATAATCTGACAAATGACATTAGACAAACTAATTGTTTTGCTATTGTATTGGGCTTAGGCTTTTTTAAAATTTATTTTATCTAAAATTTTACTTAATTATTTTACAAACTCACTCTAAACATTTATCTTCAAATTTTATCAACCATTAAAAAAAGAAAAGGACCTGATGCCTTCAATCCACCCAATTCAAACTATATCTGTTTCATTTAAGACTTTCAACTGACTTCCATTATTGAAGAAATCCTTAACTATTCTACACATTTCCTCTCCTATGGTATCCCAAAATGAATGATAGAACATCTCAGAAAAACCATCAGGACCTGATTCCTTCAATCCACCCAACTGAAATGCTGCATCTTTAATCTCTTATCAGAAACTAGTTTCATTAAACTTCCGTTTTCCTCATCATTAATCACCCTGCTAACATTTTCCAAGATCTCCAATGGTTGTCTCTCTCCAACTGAAGTAAACAGATTCATATAGAAGTTTTTAAAAACCATTGTAATTTCTTCTTCCTTATCAACCTAAGTATCTTCATCTCTGTGCCCAAATCTTTTCCTCCCTATCCCAAAGCTCTTCAATTTTCTTTATTATTTCGGCTGACATATTATTAAAAAATTAAAAAATTTGCTCTTAATTTCATATAATATAATAACAAAATCTAAAACCCTTTGGGATAATTTAATGTCGGAATTAGGATTTCCATACAAAGTCAACTATTTCTTGACTCTTTTTTTTATTGTTCTTATCCTTAACTTTTATGAGATGTTTAAGTATATATACTGTATTATCTTTCTTGTGTATTAGTGAATAATATTTAATTATATTTTCTTACTTTATAATAATGGACTCGAATACTATGAAATGAAAATGATTAGTTGGTTATTATGATTAGTTAATTCATTCCAATTATGTTGCAACAATTTAGAAAATGTAAATTAAGTTGTACCCCTAGACAGACAATTCATTGTCATAACAGATTGGGCTAAGTCCATTTTATTGCTGAGTAGGCCCGAGCCCAGTGTCCTAGATCCTAGCCCAAGCTGATATTCATAAAAAATCAATTATAGAACTAATTACCCAATACACAGACACACACACACAGAGCACCGTGTATAATGATAATACTTCGTGTTTGGCACGTCTTAATGAATGCGTGCGCCCCAATATTCATGAAGCTGGTAAAGGCATTAATTATAAGATCTCCCGAGCCTCGTGAACAAATTAAGTAAACTTTAGATGATTAAATTATATTCCAAAGTAAAAAAAATAAGCAGAAAGAAATGGATGTCAACTGTACTATTTAATTATATGTTAATTCTGTAGAGAAACAGGCAATCAAATCTGCAACTTCTTCAACGACTAAATTTGCGTTGCAGAATACAGCTAATTATTTATTTTTCATTATCTATGTCACTACAGGCTTACTTTCACAACCTCCATTATTGCTAATGCTATAAAGCTATATATATATCAGAAGCCGTTGACTCAACGAATAATATATAATGATAAGAGAAATGATGATTGTGTATAAATAAGACAGACATTTGAGGGCATTAACGTACCAAGCAAGAACTCATTAGCTAGCTAGAACTCATAATTAGGATTGAGAATGACGTTTTCAAAGTTGAAATTGAGCTTGTGTTTGTTGTTATTATGTGTGAGTGTGAGTGGGATAGCTTCAGCTTATGACTTATTCTCTGACAATTATTATGCAAATAATTGTCCTGCTGCCCTTTCCACCATTAAGGCAGCGGTAAGCACCGCTGTGTTTACTGAGCCTCGCATGGGAGCATCTTTGCTTCGTCTCCATTTCCATGATTGCTTTGTCCAAGTAATTAATTGGCTTTTCTTTCTCATCATATAATCTTTTTATGCAGTTACGATATGTCTCTAGAATAGCATGAATTACCAAGTCTCATAGAATATTTGAGTAACTTTATTTTTTCTCATCAATCATGCATTGATAATTTTTTCATCCTTATATTTTCATTTAATTACAAATTTTTAAGCAAAATTTTATAACAACCACCATCTCATGATATAGCTAGTTTTGATACGCTAATTAGTGTTCACTTATGACAAAAATTGAAAACAGCACAAGCGAAAGCTTTTTTTTGTAATCTGTTTAATAAAATATATATGATTACCATGTTTATTATATTCATTCAAAAGCAACATTCTTTTTTCATATAAACTGATTTTTATTATTTTGGTTATTGCTCATATATATTTTACAGGGTTGCGATGCATCAATCTTATTAGATGATACAGCCAACTTTACAGGTGAAAAAACTGCCTTTCCAAATGCTAATTCGGTTAGAGGCTTTGAGGTTATAGATAACATTAAAAGAGTCTTGGAGATCTTTTGTCCTGGTGTTGTCTCTTGTGCTGACATTGTAGCCGTTGCTGCAAGAGACTCTGTCGTTGCTGTAAGTATTGATTTCATGATTTATAAGTAAATTTTGTTTTAATAATTTAATTTAATTGTCAATTTTATTAGAAAACTTTGATAATATTTGCGTCTAACACACATTAAACACTAGTGTAAAAATGATGTGAGATAATGCATTATTGAGTAATGAGTAATTATACATATTTATATGGGGACTTGTGCAGCTGGGAGGCCCATATTGGGCAGTGAAATTGGGAAGAAAAGACTCAACCACAGCAAGTCTAGCTGACGCAAATACAGATTTACCTGCTCCCTTTTTAAATCTTGATGGCCTTATTTCTGCTTTTGCCAAAAAGGGCTTCACACCTCAAGAAATGGTTGCTTTGTCAGGTAATTACCTATTTAATTTATTTATCAGTATTTGACATTTGAGAAATTTGTTAAAAAAAATAATTTTGATTGTTAAATTACTAAAAAAAAACATATTTACATTTTACTTCATTATAAATGTTATTTAAATAGGTAAATAGTTATAAATATTTATTATTGTTAATTTTTATTAATCAAATAAAATATTAAATGTTAATTAGTTTCCTATTTAAATAAATTAGTTTATTGATTAATTAAATTATTTTTATTAATTAAATAAATTACTTTATTAATTAAAGCCTATAGTAGTACTTTGGTAAATATAAAATTTTGGTAAAGACAGTTTTGTCCTAATTAAATATTTAATTTTTGTTTTTTGCTAAAAGTAAAAGTTTTAATTTTTAAGTTATGCTCTTAAATTTAAAAAATTACTTCTTTTATCATCTAAAAATACTTTTCGAAGGTTTGCCAAACACTTTTTTAAGTGCTTTTTTTTTTTTGAAAAAAAACACTTTAATCCTCCACCTGTAAGCATCTTTACAAATGCATTATATATAACTTCTAAACATATCTTATATATTCAGCGGATGTAGAACTCCATATGTCGTGATATCCTTTATCTTTACTAAATACACTAAAAGAGAGTAAAGTATAGTTTAACTAAATCTCGAAGAAGATTAATAATGATACATATAATTTACCACTCTATTTAATTAATTCATTTTGGATGAAAATTGTTGTTCATGATCAGGATCTCACACAATAGGGAAAGCGAGGTGTGCAACTTTCAGAAATAGGGTTTACAACGACAGCAACATAGATTCGTGGTTTGCAGCGTCACTAAAAGCAAAGTGTCCGAGAACAGGTGGTGATAGCAATCTATCACCTTTAGATGTCAAAACTCCTGACTTCTTTGACAACTCTTACTTCAAGAACTTGAAGAACAAAATGGTTCTCTTGCACTCAGATCAAGAACTCTTCAACGGAGGCTCCACAGACTCATTAGTTGACACTTACATCAATGACCCTTCACTTTTCAGAAAACACTTTGCTGATGCAATGGTCAAGATGGGAGATCTTAGCCCACCCACTGGCTCCATTGGTGTCATCAGGAGAAACTGCAGGAGACTCAATTAAATATTGAAGAGGATTTCTATTATAATGAGTAAAAATTAAAGCCAGTTTGTTTTCATGTTGTTTGTTATTTAATTTGTGCTTTGATATTTAAATGCTTTTTTGTCATTCTTTGAGATCATTTCTTTGGTTGTAAATGAGCTGAATTGGTCGTTTCAAACTTGAAACAAATATATGTAATATAATAAGTATTCAAATGGAGTGAATTATATTTGTTATTTAATCCATGATTGCTTTGTCCAAGTAATTAATTGACTTTTCTTTCTCATCACATAATCTTTTTATACGGTTACGATATGTCTCTAGAATAATATGAATTACCTAAGGCTCATAGAATGTTGGATAGAATTTTTGAGTAACTTGATTTTTTCTCATCAATCATGCATTGATAATTTTTTCCTCCTTATAATTGCATTTAATTACAAATTTTTAAACAAAATTTTATAACAACCACCAATATAGCTAGTTTTGATACGCTAATTAGTGTTCACTTATGACAAAAATTTTAAACAGCACAAGAGTAAGCTTTTTTTCTAATCTATTTAATAAAATATATATGATTACCATGTTTATTATATTCGTTGAAAAGCAACATTCTTTTTTTCATATAAACTGATTTTTATTATTTTGGTTATTACTCATATATTTTACAGGGTTGCGATGCATCAATATTATTAGATGATACATAATGTTAAGATAATATATAATTAGGATATTATCAAAATTTTGATAAAAATTTAAGCATAGAGACTAAATTAAAATTTTGTTAAATTATAGACACTCAATTACAAATTTTTAAACAATAAATAAGACTTTAATTAAAAATTGAATGAAATTATAAGAACCATATAAATAATTTTTAAAAAATATATATCTACACATTTTATTGACAAAAAAATGTCATTAAATTAAATAGTTGGAACAAAATCTCTACAGTTGGCTATTCTAGAGTACACTATCATTCATTTGGATGGTATAATGAGGCATATCTCTGGTCATTATCTTGCTCTTGAAGTTTGCTAAGCTAATAATTTTCTTCTAATTGAATATTTAATTTTTTACTGTCCAAAGGCCAAATTAACAATGTAAAAATTGAGTTAAATAAAGAAAAACATGTCCCTAGGCGTTTTACGTTTGCGTCATTAATTAAATATAATTTTTTATATTTACTACTAAATTTTTTAATCAAAATAAAATATATAAAAAATTAATTGTAAGAAAAATCTTCATAATAAAATTATAAAAATTATATTTAATTTTTTTAATGTTAAATATGATAATATACTGATTTTTTAAATACTATTAATATATTATAGATTTACTAACTGGATTCTAATAAAAGGAATTATTGAATTAGTTAGTCCTCTACAAAACAATAAATTAATGTTTAAATTTTTGTTAAAAAAATACTTATGTTTTAATATTAGAAATTTTGAATGTACAAAAATATATGTTAGATTTTTTTAATTTTTAAAATATAGTATAAAAATAATCATTATATTTGAAATTAATAAATTAAATAATAAAAAATTATTTAATTATACATTATTTTATTGTAATTTTTTTTTCTACTCCTCATATTTATTACATATTATGTAGTATATAATTTTGGAGATTAATACTACACGAAAGTGACGAAGTTGCTTTGACCATGCCTGTCTGTTGTTGCGTTGTGATCGTTTGAAATATTATAATATATATTTGACACTGTTTTGAACAATTCTAACCTGGCAGTAAGAAATTTTGGTTTCATTCGCTGTTAAATTCTTTAATAAAATTATAATAATTTTTTTAAAATAATTAATTATACATGGTATATTGAGGTGTAAACATAAAATTCTTGTCTTAAGAATTTAACAATAGCAAAGAGATAAAATTTGTAGGACGTATATTGTCAATTTTTAGGACGCCATTAGAAAACTTTTTTATTTAAATTTACAAGAAGCTCGCTTTAATGTTTTAAAAACTGATAAATTTTACTTATCTATATTCTTCATATATATATAAAGCACCGAATCAATCACTGAAAATTGAGATGGATCAATCCCAAGTATATAGATTTCCCTACTTAACACGAACGAAGAATATTCTCATCTCTGCGTCTGACTAATCAAATATATATATATATATATATATATTATCACCATGATTCTGATTTCTGACCTAGTCTCTACCAATCAGTCATTATTAAGACAGGCATTATATAGTGCATGCATAGTAATCTTTTTCTTCCTTGTCGTTCACTATAAATACCACCTAAGTTAGCTCTTAGATTTGCTAATTACCCAGTAATAAAATCATTGAGCTATAGCTAGCTAGCTAGTGATCATTATTTAGAAATGGCCTCACCTAGGTATTATTATTGCTATGTTTTGTTCTATGCTTTGATTATTGCAGTTTCAGGTGTTAATGGAAGCACAGTACTGTCTCCTTACTTCTATGATCAATCATGCCCTAAGGCTTTGAACACCATTGAACGACTCGTTCAGGCTGCCGTGAAGAAAGAGCCTCGCATGGGAGCTTCTTTGCTTCGCTTGCACTTCCATGATTGTTTCGTTAATGTAAGTCAATCGTAATTAGATTTGGAAATTGTGGTACTATTGACTATTGATTATGTTAATTAACGATGACTTTTTGAACTACTCCGTAATATACTTGTATAATATAAAGTCATCTGTGTATAATTGTAATTAATTGGAGACTAAGAAGAATTCAAAGTGATTATACAGCTAGAATAGTAATGTTAATTAATTGATTGGGTTGAATGATTGAATGTATAAATATAATTAGGGTTGTGATGGATCGGTTCTTCTGGATCCTTCGTCCACCATAGACAGTGAGAAGAATGCATTGGCGAATGCAAATAAGTCCGCAAGAGGATTTGAAGTGATCGATCGGATCAAACAAGAGGTGGACAAGGCATGTGGTCGTCCTATTGTTTCTTGCGCTGACATTTTAGCTGTTGTAGCCAGAGACTCTGTCGTTGCGGTATATTATATATTACTCCTCACTCTTTAATATTTTTGCTCTATTAGTTATTACTCTTCCTTTAATTTCTCCCACTTTTTCACATCACTTGCTCACCTGATTTTCACTAATATTCTTTTGCTACCTAAGTTTCTTTCTTTAATATGTGTTTTCAAGTTTCTACATATATATTCAAGCAACCAAATTGATTATATGTGGAAAAGATGATTGGTATATATTCACTAAATTTATTCTTAAAAGATAAAGTATTTTAATTTAGTTTTTAAAAGGTTAAATTTCAATCAAATTAATTCTTTTATTAATAAAATAAATAAAAAATTAATTTACATACCAACATTTAATAGACATTGATTTAATTGTTAAATGATGAGCTTATTCTATTTAACAATAAAAAAGTAAAATACATCAAAAATTTTAAATTATATTTAAAAAACAAAAAAATTATGATTTGACTATATTTAATTTTTAAATATTAAATGTGTTTTATTTTTTTACTACTAAATAATATCTAATTCATCATCTACTAACAAAGTTAACATTATATTCTTTAATAGTATTATTGTTAGTTAAATAGTTCAATTAATTAAGAATTAATTTTATCGAGACTAAATTAAAATATTTTATTACTTTTAGTGGTTTTTGTTTTTTAAATCTGTTATGTTCGAATGTATAGGGTGATTAATGATTAATAATGCGAGATCAATTTTTATATCCCACAAATAGCGTTAGCAGCGGTTTTTATTGCCACTATAACTTTTGTTAAATTAATTATTTAAACAAAAGTTATAGCAGCAATAATATTCGTTGCAATAATATTAAAACACACCTTAGCGACGGATAAAACCGCCGCTGAAAAGCCCAGCAGGCGCCCAGCAGAAGATCCAAAAGCCAAGTTAACCCTAACTTCCTAATTCTAATATATGAAAAAATTTGCAGTTAGGGGGGCCAACATGGAAAGTGATGCTTGGAAGAAGGGACTCCAAAACGGCAAGCCGAACCACAGCAAACGCAGACATACCAGCACCATTTTTGGACCTTCCTCAACTCATCGCAAACTTCAAGAACCAAGGCTTAGACGAGAAAGACCTTGTCGTTTTATCTGGGGCCCACACCATTGGGTTCGCACGCTGCGTTTCCTTCAGAGCCCACATCTACAACGACTCCAACATTGACCCCTCCTTTGCAAAAACCCTTAGGAAGGGGTGCCCTAAAAATGGAGGGGACACCAACCTGGCCCCTCTGGACCCCACAACCAGACACTTTGACGTTGCCTACTTCAACAGTCTTGTTCACAAGAAAGGCCTTCTTCACTCTGATCAACAACTCTTCAACGGTGGATCTACGGATGAATTGGTTAGAAAATACAGTTACGATACCGTACAATTCTACGAGGATTTTGCTAATTCTATGATTAAAATGGGAAATATAAAGCCCCTCACTGGGAATCAAGGTGAAATTCGTTTGAATTGCAGGAAAGTTAACTAATAAAGTTTAAAAAGTGTTCAAAATAAAATCAATATTATATGAAAGCCACATGTAATACCAGTCTAAGAAATAATACTTTGATATGAATGCACCTATCTTCAATTAATTAATGATCCATATGTTGGAGAGTACGCTCCTATTTGTATTCATTTGTTTATCGAATTTGTAATAATACAATTTTCATATTCGAAAAAGAATTTTAATTATACAATTTTCTTTTGATTTAGTTAAATTATACTTTCTGCAAAGATCCTATATAAGAAAAACTTTCTGCAGAATAATTATATGACTCCACCACGATATTGTAGCTATAACTCTATCATGTGACTACAAGGCTGAAGCCTAATTAGAAACACAAAAAGTTCATACATAGGATAGGAGGAAAACAGTTAAATCTCACTGGATCAAATTAAAGAGAATACAAGAAATTAAACCCAAGGTTGATTAACACACAATAAAACTCGATTAACATTCTATTTGGTTGAGATCTGCTAGTGTGATATTGTCAATTTGATATGAAAGAGGTGATTTCGGCCTAAGAAGCTCCTTGCACACTTGCTCCATGGTTGGACGTGAAAGAGGATCTGCACTCAAACAAGCAAAGGCTATTTTTGCCATGAATATCACATCCTCAGCACTTGAGTTTGAAGGATAAGGAATTATTTGGTCTAACACATCTTTCAAGAGCAAATTATGGGCTCCTGATACTCCTGTTGCTTCAGATTTGGACGATGAAGAAAAAGAAATTATGAGATCTCCTGGATGCTTTCCCATAATTATTTCCAAAACCAACACTCCAAAACTAAAAACATCACATTTCGCATCCACTTTCATAGTGTAAGCAAGCTCTACAACGAAATCAATATGATCATATCATGCAAAAAAAGTTAGATATGTTATAAAATATATCATTGTGTAGCTTATAATTACCAAATTAAAAAGAACAAATAACAAGAATTATATATATATAAAGAGATAGAGAGAGAGAGAGGACAATTTAATTAACCTGGAGCAAGATAACCAATGGTGCCTGCAACAGAGGTCCAAGTGCCTGATTCATGATGCAAAAGCTTGGCTGCTCCAAAGTCACAAATATGAGGCTCATAGTCTGAATCTAAAATAACATTTTTGCTTGATATGTCACGATGAATTATAGGAGGTGAGCACCCATGATGCATATAGTACAAAGCATTTGCCACGCCTTGAATAATGTTTATCCTCCTATTCCAACCAAGTGCAATTACTTGCGTCTCATTTTCTAGTATCCTATCTAAGCTGCCTCCTTCCAGAAATTCATAAACCAAAATTGAAAACTTTGAATGTGAACAAAATCCATATAACTTCACAATGTTACGATGCCTAATTGTTGTCAAGGTTTGGATTTCATTCGTAAAAGCTTTTAGATTGTGCCTTTCCTCATTTGGTAATGAATGAAGTTTCTTCACAGCTACCATTTGACCTGTGGGTAGCTCAGCTTTGTAAACACTTCCATGCCCTCCCGCCCCAATGAGATATTGATACGAACCACGTGGAAGAAGCACGAAGAGAAAATGTAGAGGATGAGGAACACTCAGAAGAATGGAAAGAAGAAGGACACAGGTTAGGCTATGACCAGCAAAGCAAGAAGCAACGAGATGGGCTAAAGGTGACATCCTGGACAATGTGCACGGAAAGCCAGCTCAATAACGGCCCAAAGGGACAAAATGAACGCCAGCCATGCATCGAGAAGGTGGCCAGCTGTCCCTAAGTTTGTTACAGGACGTACAGTGTGAAGCACGAATAAAAGACGTAAGCAGAAGGAGGGAAGCATCATGAATGAATTGAGTGTTTGGCAATTTGGCCGCTGGAGTGGAGCTTCCGACTCGAACAGGAGGCATTTTCTTTGTTCAGTTTATTTCATTTTCATTTATGTAATTTCCATTATAGTTCAGAAGATGGTGGCGTGAACGTTGCATTTGGGTGGCGCACTGTGAGGAAGTATTAGAAGCTGTTGACACTATTTTCTGTTCTGTTATCTTTCTTTTTGCTGCTACGATTTAGTTCTTAATTCAGTGACGTCTTGTACTCAAGTTTCTATTGTGATAAATCTACGTTCCTAACAGATATTCATCGTCAAACTCCTCTGTGGCTTCAATGATGTTGTCAAAAACTATTTTTCCATCGTAATTACAAATTGCAAACATATTTTCACTTTGTGCTTCTCTAGTCTGGTTTTCAATTTTTCTTGCCCTTTGACGACAAAAAATGCATGAAACACCCACAAAAGATATCAATAGCAATAAAGAGCCCACAATAGAATATATAGCTAAGATCATGACTTTGTTGCTTTTTTGCTCAAGAGGATTGCGATTAGACGATTGACAAACCGACAAGCCTAAAACATCACCACATAAGCCTTTGTTGTTTTTCAATCTCTCAATCGAAGCATTACGAAAGGCTGGATTATTGGGAAGTGGACCTTCCAATTGATTGTAGGAAATGTCAATTGAAGTCAAGCTTAACATTGCATCAAAATTGGAAGGTATAGTACCAGAGAGATTATTGTGCGATATGTTTAGCTTCTGTAGTCCTGGAAATTCTCCAAGCATGAATGGAAACATTCCGGACAACGAATTTCCACTCAAATCAAGATCTTGAAGAGATGTTAAGTTGCCTAAACTTGAAGGGATGCTAATGAAAGAATTTTGGCTTAAATTCAACTGGAGTAACTTAAGCAAATGCCCAAGCTATTGAGGAATTAAACCATTAAAATGGTTTTTTGCTAAATTCAAATATGTGATTCCTGTTAGCAATCCTAGTTCATTTGGAATCTCTGTGAGGTTATTTGAAGACAGATTAAGCATATGAAGCCTTAATAGGTTCTTCTCACTTGTTGGAATTGGCCCAAAAAGTTTATTTTCGGCAAGAGAAAGGCTAACCAAATTGTTCAAGTTCCCTATGGAAGCAGGGATGGGTCCAGAAAGTGTGTTTCCAGACAACCTTAAGAGGGTGAGATTTGGCTGGTTTCCAATTGAAGTAGGAATGGGTACAGAAAATGTATTTGACTCCATTGACACTCTGGTGAGTTGAGTCATGTTTCCAATTGAAGTAGGGATTGATCCAGAAAGTTTATTCAACTCGATGGATAGTCTGGTCAGCTTTGTCAAGTCTCCTACACAAGAAGGAATTGATCCAGCAAGTTGGTTGTCTTCAATGCGAAGGTAACTCAATGTTTTTGTCAAGTTGCAAATGGGAAGGGCGATTGAACCAGAGATGTTGTTGTCAAATAATTGAAGTACGCCAATGTTGAAGAGTTTCCCTATTTCCCATGGAATGAACCCTGATATCTGATTCCCATAAAGATAAATTTGATACAATTTGCTCATGTTTCCTATAGTAGCAGGGATGTCACCAGAGAGATGATTTTTTGACAAGTCAAGTTGATCAAGTTGTTCCAACATTCCAATTTCATGGGGCATGGAACCAGAAAAATTATTATATAGAAGCCATAATAATCTCAATTTCACCAACTTGCCAATTTCTTTAGGAATATGGCCATGAAGCTTGTTCCCCCTTAGATTCAAATATTCTAAGCTAGTTAGATTTCCAATAGAAGTAGGGATATTCCCTGTGAGATAGCATGTGTCAATAAGGTCATTTAGATTGCTTAGTGCTCCTATATCTTGAGGGATTTGTGTATTAATGAAAAAATTTCCCCCTAAATATAAATAAACAAGACTAATCAACTGTGTGATCTCTGATGGAATTCGTCCAGAGAGATTATTTCTAACTAGATTGAGATAGGAGAGTGTAGACAAATTGCCAATAGTGGTTGGAATGGTGCCATTGAAGTTATTGTAACTAAAATCTATGAAGGTGATTTTGGGGAGTTGTCCAATGTGGTGAGGGATGGTCCCATAAAACAAGTTTTGTTGTAAGTGAATGAATTGGAGATTGGGGAAAGATGAGAAATTGAAGGTTTGAAGCGTAACTCTTAATTCAAGATTTGATAGGCTTATTTGGGAAACAGAGTTGGAGGCATCACATGTAATTCCCATCCAACTGGAAGGACTAGTGTTGCTGTCATTGGTCCATGAAGATAAGAAAGATTGGTTTTGCTTGTCAAGACTGGCTTTCCAACTCAGCAGTGCAATTTCTTCGCTGCTTTGTGCATGAGATGAAGAAAGCGTGAGGAGAATCCACCATAATGCTACCACTAAAGTAACAAGATGAGGCTTTCTAAGTGTGAACTCCATTATATATAACACAAGGTTTTGAAATCAAAGGTAACTGCTGTTGCAAGGGCTTAGGATTCGTGTATATATGTCGATCATTTTTATTAACGTCTTCTGAAGCAAGATGTGAAGGAGGGCCATAATTAAGGAGTTATATATGAAGAACGCGTATAGTGTCGACAATTGCATTCAGTATACCTGGGAATTAATGGAAGGCCCTATCTCTCATATTAAATGAGCCAGTTGGAGAAATTAAACATGACCACGTACAGACATTATTGGAATGAAGTAGGTAATGGATAGTTGCATATAATTAATACATAAGTTAGTGATTTTCTAGATTTGAGATTACTATTTGATCATAACATATAAGTTATTGATGCTCAAATAATTATATATTATGTATAAAATAATTTTAATATTATTGCATTACATTTAATTATTATTATATTGCACTTCCGGATTTAATAAAACAAATTAAAATTTATAAATTTAATTAATAAATTTGACTATAGAAATAAATTTAATGAAATTAATTAGTAAAATTATATTTTATATTTACTACTTTATAACATTATAATTAGGATGTATAATCTACTCAATTCTATTAGATCATCACTCAATATATAATGAAAATAAGTAATTAGTCATCAAAATTTGTAACTTAATTTTATAAAGTTAATTCTAGCATATATATACACACACACACACACACACACACACACACACATTATATTTTCGTAAATTATGAAGCATTAAAGAATTGCAGTGTGTGTGATTGCCAGTGGGGTTCTTGCATGTATTAATTGATGTATATTTTCAGGGTTGTTGCATGTGTCCTAATCATGCTTTTAATTCCGTGGGAGGACTGGAACTGCCCTCTTAACTCTTAAGTCTTAAAAGGCTTCAAATATGAACAGGAATCAATTAATATGACGAATAATTTAACATATGGTTTTCGTCTTTTATATTTTGGAGTTCTGTAAATTAATTCTGTTAAAAATTTAACATATGCGTGGCACGTGATGACAAAAAAAAGTTGATTTTTATAAAAAAAATTGATTTTCTTAAAAAAATTTAATGTTCTTTCAAAAAAAAAAGTTTTTCTCTTAAAAAATTAGTTTTCTTCCAAAAAAAAAATAAGTTTTCTTCCCAAAATATTAATTTTTTCCCAAAACAATTAAATACTAAATCTTATTTTTTGTATTTTTTTCTAAAACTTGATTTTTTTAATTAAAACATGATATTTTTGTTGAAACCTAAATACTAAATACTAAATGCTAAATTTCAAAATCTAAACTCCAAATACTAAATCTTAAACTCTGAACTTTAAACCCTAAATTTTATACTTTAAATTCTAAATTCTAAATTTTAAAGTCTAAGTTTAAACTTCAAATCTTAAATTTTAAATTATAAATTATAAATTTAAACAAAAAGCTATAAACTATAAAAAAACCCCTATTATTGCAAAATGGTTAGAAGACTTAGCCCATTTAGTATCAAAGAGCTTTGCAACTTAAGTGGTATCTAGATTTGTTTATTTGTTCTTTTGGTTAGAAGTATCTAGATTCATATTTAAGGGTTGGAGTTCTATTATTATATAGTATAGATCACACTATAAGAAAAAGGATTTTTAGCGGCAAAAATAAAAGTCGCCACTAAACCTCCTCTTTTAATAGCGACATTTTGTGTTGCCATAGAATAGTCTTGAGTGGCAACAATGTTGTCGCCACTGATAATCTTTCTGTGGCAATTGTTTTAACATTGCCATTGACAAAAAAGCTTTTAGTGGCGACACAAATGGTGCCACAAATGTCTTTTGGTGGAGACAATTACAAAGTCGTCACTAGAGATCTTTGGTAGTGATAAATAATGTCACTGAAGACCTCCAGTGACAACTTTTAAAATGTCGCCATTAATGCACCAAAAAACAGCTTTAATTTTGCAAAACTAATAAAATTTTAAAGTTGTTATGGGTGGTTCGAACTTGAGACACTAGTAATAGTAAGTAATCAACCAACCAATAAGCCACAATAACTTTAACATTATGTGATCCAACATATAATATATAACTTTAGAAGTAAAAAATGTCAAATCACTTTCATTATTTAGTCATTATGCCAAAAATTATGCAAAGGTCTAAAAATTGCCCTTCACGGTCCTCCGATTTGTTGCCCTTCACATTCCTCTGTGCTTTAGGAGGCATTAGGAGACTTCTTCGTTGTGCTTTCAAGCCCTTCACTATCTTCCATCGTTGCATTGTGCTTCATCATCCTCTGTAACCCTTCACTGTCCTCTACCGTGAGTCCCTTGCCTCATTGCGTTTGAGCTGCATCCAATGCTTCATCAGCTGCATCTATGTTGTTTATCACCTGCTAACCTTTGCTGTTAAATAATCTTCTTCCTTTTTGTGAAAACTAGACCAGTTTGTAGCCTCAAATTCGAGCGAACGAACAGATTGCCGCTAGTATCAGTGCCACCAAGCCATTAGACCACTGTTAATTGACCTACTATTGTAATTTCTATGTTTAATACTGGTATGTGATTTTCATCGACTGTGGTTGCTGGTGTGATTTCCTTTCGTTGATAGCCTTTGCTTCAAAAACCTTAAGCTTTGATAGATTGTCTCCTTCGTTGGCAAATCTGGGAACAAGGAATTTTAGGCTTTTTTGACTTGGTTATGATTGTTAAATACTTGTTTATGCTTACAACTAATGAAATGTGATGTTGTGCCTTGGAATTTGTTTCCTTATATATGATCAGTTTTGTATTTTAGTCTTTAGAGTTGTGATGTTCCGTGAAATTTCAAGTGGTTTATGTGTGTGTGTTTGTTTTAGTGTACGAATATTGCAAGGCATCCCTAATTAACACCAAGATATATATTTGTTTAGTTGTTTGCAAATAGTTTTTAAAACTTATTTTGAATTCATTTGTCTGTTATGAAAGAAACTTGCTTCAAAATTTATCACACCTTACCTACTGCTTTATGTAGAAGACATCCTAGTTGCCATAGGTGAACTTTTGGTTGACTAAAGATTTCTACATACCTCAGTCTTATGTAGATGTTGTTGATCATTATTAGTGCTTAGCGTATTGCAATTCTAGTAATGTATCTAGAGTAAGACAGAGTTAAGATTTACTTTCTCTTGCTGAAACATCACAATGTGTTTTGATGTTATAAATGCAGTAGCAAGTGATGAGAACTTCTCTAATCATGTAACCTTTACAATTATTAATTAAAATATGAATCCATTGATTGATAGAAGTTGGTTGAATATTTTCTATTCTCAATGTTAAAGGTCCTCCATCCAGAAATAAATGATATTGAGTTTCATAATCCTCACATATAAATGGACAAATATCATTTAATGTGATTCCTCTCACCTTTAATGGTCTTCCTAAAGGAAGAACTTCATGACATAATTTCCAGTCTTCTCATCTAATATTTGATATCTTGCTATGCATTTATTCTCTCTATTCTGTACTTTAGTCCAAATTAGTTCATCTGCAATATTTGTAATTGGTAATGGTATTTGAGTAATTTTCATCTCTGTATGAGAGTAATAGATGGCATGCAGCTAATCCTCATTCCAAGCTTTCTGATTTGCATTAATAACATCTTGTAGAAACTTTATATTACCTAGTATTGGAAGTCTTTATGGAGTATGCCAATATAGGGAGAAGATGCTTATTACCTCTCTAATTCCCACAGTTCACTTTAGAAAGTCTGTTACAAGTTTTACTGCAGACATTAAGTACTTCCAAATTGGTGAAGCTATAGAAGGGCAACGAAGAATGTTGTTGTCTTACGTACTGTATTTGGACAAAAAGAGTTTACTGAAAATTAAGTTTCTGAATGCCAAGTCCTCCCTATATGATAGGCTTAGTTGCTAACTTCAAAATAAAAGTGTGTAATCTCTTAGAATTTTCCAATTCACCATAGGAATCTATTAAAAAGGTTGGATAGTGAATTGATTAAAGTTTACACCAATTCACCTAAATTTCTAGAATTTGTGTGGTTGAACCCAAAGTTATAGGAAAATTGTGTCTATTTACAATTTTAATGATCTTTTAAAGTTTAAATTTCATTTATTATTTGTGATACTAAATTATTGTTTGCATTAATATAGGGACATATTCAAGAGCTTATGTCTTAGCAACAGGAAAATGAGCATCCACTAACCAGAGATGAGATTTTGGCATTTGTTCTTGGGGAGAAGTCAGGATTTGTTCGTAGAAAAGGCTATGGAAAGAAACCATCCAATAAGAAATCTCGGTAAAAAGTAAAAGTGGAAGCCAGTGTGTCCTCTGCAATTGAAGGTCTACGTGAGCAGATGCAAGCTGAAATAAAGAGGAAGTTGCAAGAAAAGCTTAATAGAAAGCTGCAAGAGGAGCATGTTGAGACTAAATATAAGGTGGATAAGCTGAGATTGACGAAAGGATTTAAGCATAATTGGATATTATAATGTCAAAGTTTTAACAGGTAACTTTCACTTTTGATTTTTTGGTTCAAATTTTAGATTAAATTGTTAATAATAATGGGCTGAAATTTAAAGGTATTGTGTTAAAATTTGATAGTTTGATGATATTATGCTGCAATTTTGATGTTGGACAATTAGCTTGGTTTTGGGCTTTATATGTGGGTAGTATACTGTCTAAACGTGTTGACTTTTAGTTTGGTGTTCCTGGATTTGTAATATGAATTTAGTTTGGTTTTAATCTTGAGAAGTGGTTGTTCTGCTATCTCAAAGTGTTGACTTTGAGATGATCTGTAATATAAACTTTAATGCAATTTTGTGAAAAAAGGTGTAGTTCAAACTTCAAAGCTTTCTAAATTTTACTGTCGTGCTCTAGTGTCCATTGTCATGGTCTTCATGAAGTGATGCAACTAAATTTTTTCTAAACTTGGTGCCTCATCTCCTATAGCCTTTTAGCATGCATTTTGATTAGATTTCACTCGTGTAATTAAAGCTTAATACTTTCCAAACTTTCTATTGTGTTTGTGAGGTTTCTATTATGTAATTAGGCTTTGTTTTGTATATAAAAATATATTTAAATGATTTGTTGTTGGAACCATTTTGGCATTCTATTGTTTATTTTTAGATTGTTTTAAGTTTGAATTTGAAGGTTAAGGTTGTCCAAACTTGATATTGTTCAAAGTGCACCACTACCTTAGCAGCTTTAAGTGTGCATGTTGTCTTGACTTTTGTTGGCGATCTTGAATTTTTTTTTTGTATTATATGACTCTTGTAATTTTATTATCATAAGACTAATTATACTTATCTTTAATGTTTCTATTTTAAACAGGGACAAAGTTTAGGAAGGAGCAACAATTTTAGACAACAATGATGCTTTGAATGTTTTCTACTTTATTGTAATTAATTGTGTAATTATTGTAAAATATGTCATTATTGATAGTTGTAATACATTAGTAATTATTGACAACTATGTAACATTACTTTTGTGTAATATTATAGTATTTTGTTTTATAATTTTATTTTATAATACTTTTTAGGTGAGAGATAATATAAAAATTAAAAAAATATCAAAAATAAAATAAATATGGATATAGATGATTCAATGGCGACTCTTGGAATTGCCACTGAAGGGGGCTACAGTGGTGACAAAAATGTTGCCACTAAAACCAATTCCACTAAAACCAACATTCTGTAGTGTCTTTAGTGGCAACAAAATGGTCATCGATGGCAATTTTTTTATTTCGTCACTAAACATTGACTAGGGCAATAAAAATGTCGCCACTGAGTCAACTTCCAATGGTGACATTCTTAAGTTGCCACTAAAACTACCTTCAGTGGCAACTCAATTTGTTGCCACCAAAGGTTTCTTTGGTGTCGATATTTTTCATTGCCATTAAAGTTTGATTAAGTGGCGATCAATCTATGGCCACTAAATATAAGTTTTTGTGGCCACTTTTAGCTTTTAAATTTTAACTTACATGGTGAAATATTTCCTTTTTCAGTGACCACAAATGGCATCACTATATGTATTTTTAGTAACGACCACTTTTTATTGCCACCAAAGATCTTTAGTCGTAAAATTTTTAGTAGCAATATGTGATGATTGTTTTGTCGCCACGTTGGACTTAAAGTAGCAAATTGTTTACTTTCACTGGCACCTTTTGTTCCCAATGTAGCTATAAATTTTTGTAGTGAGACTTTTGGAGTTTCTCCTTTTCTCCTCAAACTCGAACTTCTCTATTGTCCCTTTAAAACTCTTATTAGTCAGAGTTTAAAATTTCAAGGCGTAGTTTTTTCCTTTGCATAAGTTCATCCCTAAGTTTAATTATACATCAAAACAATGAATTTAATTAGATACTTTTTCAGCCTAATTTTTAACATTTCATGAAAAAAATGTCATTAAATTAAATAGTTGGAACAAAAACTCTATAGTTGGCTATTCTAGAGTACACTATCATTCATTTGGATGGTATAATGAGGCATATCTCTGGTTAATTATTTAATTGAGAAGGTGTAGTAATTAATTAATTAGTTTATGCGTTAATCGTTTAACAGTGTGTCTTGGTCAAATCTAACTAATGTTAGCTTGATTGTTTCAATGGTCATTATCTTGCTCTTGAAGTATGCTAAGCTAATAATTTTATTCTAATTGAATATTTAATTTTTTAATATCAAAAGGCCATATGTAACAATGTAAAAATTGGATTAAATAAAGAAAAACATGTCCCTAGGCGTTTTACGTCTGCATCATTAATTAAATATAGTTTTTATATTTATTACTAAATTTTTTAATCAAAATAAAAAATATAAAAAATTCATTATAAAAAAATCTTCATAATAAAAATATAAAAATTTAAATTAAATTTTTAATGTTAAATATGATAATATACTGATTTTGTAGATAATGTTAATATATTATAGATTTAGAAACTGGATTCTAATAGAAGGAATAATTAGCCCTAATAGAAGGAATTATTGAATTAATTATTTTAAATTTTTGTTGAAAAAAAAATACTTATTTTTTAATATTAGAAATTTTGAATGTTCAAAAATGTATGGTAGTCTTTTTCAATTTTAAAATATAATATAAAAATAATTATTATATTTAAAATTAATAAATTAAATAATAAAAAAGTATTTAATTATACATTCTTTTATTATAATTTCTTTTTTTTTTTCTCTGCTCCTCATTTTTATTATATATTATATAGTATATAATTTTGGAGATTAATAGTCAAAAGACGTCTGAAATATTATAATATAAATTTGACACTGTTTAGAACAAGTCTAACCTAGCACTAAGAAACTTTGGTTTCATTTGCTGTTAAATTCTTTGATAAAAATATAATAATTTTTTAAAAATAAATAATTATACATGGTATATTGAGGTGTAAACATAAAATTCTTATCTTAAGAATTTAACAATAGCAAAGAGACAAAATTTGTAGGACGTATATCATGTCAATTTTTAGGACGCCATTAGAAAACATTTTTTTTTTAATTTACAGGAAGGTGGCTTTAATGTTTTAAAAACTGATAAATTTTACCTATCTATAGTCTTCATATATATATAAAGCACCGAATCAATCACTGAAAATTGAGATGGATCAATCCCAAGTATATTGATTTCCCTACTTAACACGAACGAAGAATATTCTCATCTTTGCGTCTGACTAATCAAATATATATATCAAGTAAAACTGGGAAATGGACTGAATCAACAATTAATTAAAAAAAACAAAAATCAATGATTTAATTATAAGTTTTTTTTTTTTTGTGACTTCTTCTTACTTGCTCAAACGAATTGATCAAGTTTCACTATGTATTTCCTATCACCATGATTCTGATTTCTGACCTAGTCTCTACCAATCAGTCATTATTAAGACAGGCATTATATAGTGCATGCATAGTAATCTTTTTCTTCCTTGTCGTTCACTATAAATACCACCTAAGTTAGCTCTTAGATTTGCTAATTACCCAGTAATAAAATCATTGAGCTATAGCTAGCTAGCTAGTGACATTATTTAGAAATGGCCTCACCTAGGTGTTATTATTGCTATGCTTTGTTCTATGCTTTGATTATTGCAGTTTCAGGTGTTAATGGAAGCACAGTACTGTCTCCTTACTTCTATGATCAATCATGCCCTAAGGCTTTGAACACCATTGAACGACTCGTTCAGGCTGCTGTGAAGAAAGAGCCTCGCATGGGAGCTTCTTTGCTTCGCTTGCACTTCCATGATTGTTTCGTTAATGTAAGTAAATTTTAATTAGATTTGGAAATTAACGATGACTTTTTGAACTACTCCGCAATATACTTGTATAATATAAAGTAATCTGTGTATAATTGTAATTAATTGGAGACTAAGAAGAAGTCAAAGTAATTATACAGCTAGAATAGTAATGTTAATTAATTGATTGGGTTGAATGATTGAATATATAAATATAATTAGGGTTGTGATGGATCGGTTCTTCTGGATCCTTCGTCCACCATAGACAGTGAGAAGAATGCATTGGCGAATGCAAATAAGTCTGCAAGAGGATTTGAAGTGATCGATCGGATCAAACAAGAGGTGGACAAGGCATGTGGTCGTCCTATTGTTTCTTGCGCTGACATTTTAGCTGTTGTAGCCAGAGACTCTGTCGTTGCGGTATATTATATATTACTCCTCACTCTTTAATATTTTTGCTCTATTAGTTATTACTCTTCCTTTAATTTCTCCCACTTTTTCACATCACTTGCTCACCTGATTTTCACTAATATTTTTTTTTCTACCTAATTATCTTTCTTTAATATGTGTTTTCAAGTTTCTAAGTATATATAATGTATGTAAAAGATGATTGCTATATATATTCACTAAATTTATTCTTGAAAGATAAAGTATTTTAATTTAGTTTTTAAAGGACTAAATTTCAATCAAATTGATTCTTTCATTAATAAGATAAATAAAGAATTAACTGACATTCTAACATTTAATCAACATTAATTTAATTGTTAAATGATGAGCTTATTCTACTTGACAATAAAAAAGTAAAATACATAAAAAAATTTCAATTATATTTAAAATACAAAAAAATTATGATTTGACTATATTTAATTTTTAAATATTAAATGTATTTTATTTTTTTTACTGCTAAATAATATCTAATTCATCATCTACTAACAAAGTTAACATTATATTCTTTAATAGTATTATTGTTAGTTAAATAGTTCAATTAATTAAGAATTAATTTTATCGAGACTAAATTAAAATATTTTAATACTTTTAGTGGTTTTTGTTTTTAAAATGTGTTATGTTCTAATGTATAGGGTGATTAATGTTTATTAATGCGAGATCAATTTTTATATCCCACAAATTAACCTTAACTTCCTAATTCTAATATGAAAAAATTTGCAGTTAGGGGGGCCAACATGGAAAGTGATGCTTGGAAGAAGGGACTCCAAAACGGCAAGCCGAACAACCGCAAACGCAGACATACCAGCACCATTTTTGGACCTTCCTCAGCTCATCACAAACTTCAAGAACCAAGGCTTAGACGAGAAAGACCTTGTCGTTTTATCTGGGGCGCACACCATTGGGTTCGCTCGCTGCGTTTCCTTCAGAGCCCACATCTACAACGACTCCAACATTGACCCCTCCTTCGCAAAAACCCTTAGGAAGGGGTGCCCTAAAAATGGAGGGGACACCAACCTCGCCCCTCTGGACCCCACAACCAGACACTTTGACGTTGCCTACTTCAACAGTCTTGTTCACAAGAAAGGCCTTCTTCACTCTGATCAACAACTCTTCAATGGTGGATCTACGGATGAATTGGTTAGAAAATACAGTTACGATACCGTACAATTCTACGAGGATTTTGCTAATTCTATGATTAAAATGGGAAATATAAAGCCCCTCACTGGGAATCAAGGTGAAATTCGTTTGAATTGCAGGAAAGTTAACTAATAAAGTTTAAAAAGTGTTCAAAATAAAATCAATATTATATGAAAGCCACATGTAATACTTTGATATGAATGTATCTATCTTCAATTAATTAATGATCTACATGTTGGAGAGTACGCTCCTATATGTATTCATTTGTTTATCGAAACATTATAACAATACAATTTTCATATTAGAAAAAGAATTTTAATTATACAATTTTCTTTTGATTTAGTTAAATTATACTTTCTGCAAAGATCCTATATAAGAAAAACTTGCTGCAGAATAATTATATGACTCCACCAAGATATTGTAGCTATAACTCTATCATGTGACTACAACGCTGAAGCCTGATTAGAAACACACAAAAAGTTTATACAAAGGATAGGAGGAAAACAGTTAAATTTCAATGGATCAAATTAAAGAGAGTACAAGAAATTAAACCAAAGGTTGATTGACACAATAAAACTCGATTAATTATCAAAAAACAATTATGGCTAATAACCTAAAAATTTAATTCTTTACATACTAGTATCTAACATTCATATATGCTAATTGGCAAAAGGACTAACTACATATGTCAGGAGTAATAAGTCAAACAATTCCATGATCGGTTTAATCAAATATATATATAGTTCATTGCTGAGAGAAAAAAAAAAGTAATCAAGCTCCAATACAAGACAAACAAGGGAATTGATTAAGGAAGTACAAATTAAGAAGGAATATCATATATATGAAGTTTAACATTTTATTTGGTTGAGATCTGCTAGTGTGATATTGTCAATTTGTTGATATGAAAGAGGTGATTTCGGCCTAAGAAGCTCCTTGCACACTTGCTCCATGGTTGGACGTGAAGGAGGATCTGCACTCAAACAAGCAAAGGCTATTTTTGCCATGAATATCACATCCTCAGCACTTGAGTTTGAAGGATAAGGAATTCTTTGGTCTAACACATCTTTCAATAGCAAATTATGGGCTCCTGATACTCCTGTTGCTCCAGATTTGGACGATGAAGAAAAAGAAATTATGAGATCTCCTGGATGCTTTCCCATAATTATTTCCAACACCAACACTCCAAAACTAAAAACATCACATTTCGCATCCACTTTCATAGTGTAAGCAAGCTCTACAACGAAATCAATATGATCATATTATGCAAAAGAAAAAGTTAGTTATGTCATAAAATATAGCATTATGCAGCTTATAATTACCAAATTAAAAAGAACAAATACCAAGAATTATATATATAGAAAGAGATAGAGAGAGAGGGGACAATTTAATTAACCTGGAGCAAGATAACCAATGGTGCCTGCAACAGAGGTCCAAGTGCCTGATTCATGATGCAAAAGCTTGGCTGCTCCAAAGTCACAAATATGAGGCTCATAGTCTGAATCTAAAATAACATTTTTGCTTGATATGTCACGATGAATTATAGGAGGTGAGCACCCATGATGCATATAGTACAAAGCATTTGCCACGCCTTGAATAATGTTTATCCTCCTATTCCAACCAAGTGCAATTACTTGCGTCTCATTTTCTAGTATCCTATCTAAGCTGCCTCCTTCCAGAAATTCATAAACCAAAATTGAAAACTTTGAATGTGAACAAAATCCATATAACTTCACAATGTTACGATGCCTAATTGTTGTCAAGGCTTGGATTTCATTCGTAAAAGCTTTTAGATTGTGCCTTTCCTCATTTGGTAATGAATGAAGTTTCTTCACAGCTACAATTTGACCTGTGGGTAGCTCAGCTTTGTAAACACTTCCATGCCCTCCCACCCCAATGAGATATTCATCGTCAAACTCCTCTGTGGCCTCAATGATATTTTCGAAAACTATTTTTCCATCGTAACCACAAATTGCAAACATATTTTCACTTTGTGCTTCTCTTGTCTGGTTTTCAATTTTTCTTGCCCTTCGACGACAAAAAATGTATGAAACACCCACAAAAGATATCAATAGCAATAAAGAGCCCACAATAAGATATATAGCCAAGATCATGACTTTGTTGCTCTTTTGCTCAAGAGGATTGCGATTAGACGATGGACACACCGACAAGCCTAAAACATCACCACATAAGCCTTTGTTGTTTTTTAATCTCTCAATCGAAGCATTACGAAAGGCTGGATTATTGGGAAGTGGACCTTCCAATTGATTGTATGATATGTCAATTGAAGTCAAGCTTAACATTGCATCAAAATTGGAAGGTATAGTACCAGAGAGATTATTGTGCGATATGTTTAGAGTCTGTAGTCCTGGAAATTCTCCAGGCATGAATGGAATCATTCCTGACAAAGAATTTCCGCTCAAATCAAGATTTAGAAGAGAAGTTAAGTTGCCTAAACTTGAAGGGATGCTGTTGTTGAAAGAATTTTTGCTTAAATTCAACTGGAGTAAGTTAAGCAACTGTCCAAGCTGTTGAGGAATTAAACCATTGAAATGGTTTTTTGCTAAATACAAATATCTGATTCCTCTTAGCAATTCTAGCTCGTTTGGAATCTTTGTGAGGCGATTTGAAGACAGATCAAGTATTTGTAGCCTTAACAGGTTCTTCACACTTGTGGGAATTGGTCCAAAAAGTTTATTTTCGGCAAGAGAGAGGCTAACCAAATTGGTCAAGTTCCCTATGGAAGTAGGGATCGGTCCAGTAAGTGCGTTTCTTGACAACAATAAGGTGGTCAGCTTTGGAAGGTTTCCAATGGAAGTAGGAATGGGTCCAGAAAATGCATTTGAGTGCATTGACAATCTGATGAGTTGAGTCAAGTTTCCAATTGAAGCAGGGATTGGTCCAGAAAGTTTATTTGAGTGCATAGATAGTCTGGAGAGTACAGACAAGTCTCCAATACTAGATGGAATTGATCCAGAAAGTTGGTTGTCTTCAATTCGAAAGTCATTCAATCTTGTTGTCAAGTTGCAAATGGAAAGTGGGATTGAGCCAGAGATATTGTTGCTGAACAGTTGAATTACTAGAAGGTCATAGAGTTTCCCCAATTCCCATGGAATGAACCCTGAGATCTGATTCCCATAAAGGTAAATATAATACAATTTGCTCATGTTTCCTATAGTAGCAGGGACGTCACCAGAGAGATGATTTTCTGACAAGTCAAGTTGAGTAAGCTGTTTCAACATTCCAATTTCTCGAGGGATGGAACCAGATAAATTATTATATAGAAGCCATAATGTGTCGAGGTTCACCAACTTGCCAATTTCTTTAGGAATATGGTCATGAAGCTTGTTCCCCCTTAGATTCAAATTTTTTAAGCTAGTTAGATTTCCAATAGAAATAGGGATAGTCCCTGTGAGATAGGATGTGTCAATGTTAAGGTCATTTAGATTGCTTAGTGCTCCTATATCTTGAGGGATTTGTGTATTAATGAAAAAATTTCCCCCTAAATATAAATAAACAAGGCTAATCAACTGTGTTATCTCAGATGGAATTGGTCCAGAGAGAATATTATTATTCAAATGAAGATGGGTGAGTGTGGACAAATTGCCAATGGTGTTTGGAATGGTGCCATTGAAGTTATTGTAACTAAAATCTATCCAGGTGATATTGGAGAGTTGTCCAATGTGGTGAGGGATGGTCCCATAGAACAAGTTTTGTTGTAAATGAATGAATTGGAGATTGGGGAAAGATGAGAAATTGAAGCTTTGAAGTGTACCTCTTAATTCAAGATTTGATAGGCTTATTTGGGAAACAGAGTTGGAGGTATCACATGTAATTCCCATCCAATTGCAAGGACTAGTGTTGCTGTCATTGGTCCATGAAGATAAGAAAGATTGGTTTTGCTTGTCAAGACTGGCTTTCCAATTCAGCAGTGCAATTGCTTCGCTGCTTTGTGCATGAGATGAAGAAAGCGTGAGGAGAATCCACCATAATGCTACCATTAAAGTAACAAGATGAGGCTTTCTAAGTGTGAACTCCATTATATTTAACACAAGGTTTTGAAATCAGAGGTAATTGCTGTTCCAAGGGCTTAGGATTTGTGTATATATATATATATACACACACACAAAAGAAAAAGCCACAGCTTAGAGGTTTATGCCAATTTTCAAAGAAAGAATATTTTTGAGATTTTTTTCAATTTATAATTTAATATTTTGAGAAAAATCTCGATAAGAAAGTCTAATGCATGAAGTGACGATCACTTTAATTAACGTGTGAAGAGGCTCATTGACTCAATGCCTATTGCGACTGACTGGCGGAAGACTTAATGCGAATTATAAAATAAAACATGTGTTGTAAAGACAAAAGTGGTTCATTGGAGAAATTAAATATGACCACGTACAGACATTATTGAAATGAAGTAGGTAATGAAGTAGGTAATGGATAGTTGCATATAATTAATACATAAGTTAGTAATTTTCTAGATTTGAGATTACTTTTTGATCATAATACATAAGTTATTTATGCTCAAATAATTATATATATATATTATGTATAAAATAATTTTAATATTATTGCATTACATTTAATTATTATTATATTGTACTTATGGATTTTATAAAACAAATTAAAATTTATAAATTTAGATAATAAATTTGACTATAGAAATAAATTTAATGAAATTAGTAAAATAATATTTTATATTTACTACTTTATTACATTATAATTAGGATCTATAATCTACTCAATTCTATTAGAGCATCACTCAATATATAATGAAAATAAGTAATTAGTCATCAAAATTTGTAACTTAATTTTATAAGGTTAATTCTAGCATACACACACACACATTATATTTTCGTAAAATATGAAGCATTAAAGAATTGCAGTGCATGTGTGTGATTGCCAGTACTGGAGTTGTTGCATGTATTAATTAATGTATATTTTCAGGGTTGTTGCATGTGCCCTAATCAAGCTTTTAATTACGTGGAAGGACTGGAACTGCCCTCTTAACTCTTAAAAGTCTTCAAATAGGAACAGGAATCAATTAATAGGAAGAGTAATTTAACTCGATTTCACTTAGTTACAATTTTAAACGAGCAATTTTTTATTTGTGTCTTTTGTATTATGATGTTCTTTCATTTAATTTTGTTAAAAACTTAACAGTGACTACATGTAATGACAAAAAAAGTTAATTTTTATATAAAAATTTATTTTCTTTAAAAAAGTTAATTTTCTTTCAAAAAAAATTTTCTCTAAAAAAATAAGTTTTCTTCCCAAAAAATTAATTTTTTCCAAAAAAATTAGTTTTTTTGTATAAAAAAAATCAGTTTTCTTTAAAAAAAAAGTTTAAAAAAAATCAATTTTTTGTAATTTTTTTTCTAAAACTTGATTTTTTTCTACTAAAACATGATATTTTTATGAAAACCTAAATTCTAAATACTAAATGCTAAATTCCAAACTTAAACTCCAAATACAAATCTTAAACTCTAAACTTTAAACTCTAAATTTTTTACTTTAAATTATAAATTCTAAATTTTAAAGTCTAAGTTTTAAACTCTAAATCTTAAATTTCAAATTATAAATTTTAAATTTAAGCAAAAAACTATAAACTATAAAAAAAAAACCCCTATTATTGCAAAATGGTTAGAAGACTTTGCCCACTTAATTAGTATCAAAGAGCTTTGCAACTTAAGTAGTATCTAGATTTATTTATTTATTTTTTGGTTAGAAGTATCTTGATTCATATTTAAAGGTTGGAGTTCTATTATTATATAGTATAGACTTTTGGACCTTTTCTTTTTCTTCTCAAACTTGAACTTCTCTGTTGTCCCTTTAAAACTCTTATTATTCAGAGTTTAAAATTTCAAATTTTGGTATAGTCTTTTGCTTTGGACAAGTTCATCCCTAAGTTTAATTATACATCAAAATAATGAATTTAATTCGATACTTTTTCAGCCTAATTTTTAACATTTCATGAAAAAATTTCAAGTCTTGATGTTTACTAATTAATGTTTAATATAGGAGAAAGAACCCTATATCCGTGATATTTTTCCCTGTAAAATGTGATTGTTAGGAATGACTTTTAAATTTATCTTATATATCTTATTTTGTGATTAATGAAATATCACTTTCTTTTATAATTTAAGTATACACAGATATATATATATATATATATATATATATATATATATATATATATATATAAAAGAAACGACTACCTAAACTTCTTGGTCTTTCTCCCACCTATTACGACATTATGGGAGTGAAAAGGACCTCTTCACGAAGGATAAAATACATAAAATAACACTAGAAAGACTTTATTGGCCTCAAGTGCGAAAATATGAATCAAAACTTTATTTTAGTCTCTCATAAATAAGATATTTTTTAATTTGTTCTTAATATCGTAAGTTCTTCTCTATTTGATTCTTTCTACATAAAGAGTTTGTTTCATTCATCTGCCCATGTCTTTTACATTCTTCTTCGTTACCCGTCCCGTACGTGCATGCTCTGCAACGTCCTCAGCTGCTTCCCTTGCTTCCTCTTGGTCTTCTTGGTCTTGTTCCGTATCATAGCCACATGTCTCATATATGTTCATCTATATATGATTTTGGGTGTATAATTAACTTTGTCTCTTGCTTGCTCAATTTTCTTATGTAAAAACAAACATATTATAGTTTTCCCAAGGTTTGCATATATATATATATATATATATATATTTCTGTGTGTGTGTGTGTGTATATTCTGATAAAAGTAAAATGCCATAAAACAATGTTATTGAATATTAATTCTCTTAGGCTATAAATCATGAAAGAATGCATTGTCTTGTTTCCCTTATGATAATGAAACACTAGAAATATCAACGGAGTAATCAATTGCCTCCTGTGATTTTATATATTTTGAATTTTCCACTTTTATCTGGTACTTCCTGTCACTAGGAACTAACACAAAATGGACAATTAGCAACTTTGATTACCAGACACTGAAGAAGGCAACCAAGAATTTTCATTCTGGTAATCTTCTCGGAAGTGGTGGATTTGAGCCTGTCTATTGGGTATAAATACTGAATTTAATGAAGCTTGCTTTCATAAAGAGATTGATTTATTGATATGAGAACCTGAACTTTTAAGCACAGCTCATTTATATGTAATATGGCCTTTTTGTTACGTGGATGTCAATTTTTTAGATTCAAGTATTAGTGGGTATTATTGTAGTCTCACAATCAATATAATTTTCACATGCATTTACAATGCGTGGTGATCTGAATGAACTTAGGGACTGGGTTCCAAATTATTTTTGGAATAGCCCGGGGATTGCAATATTTGCATGAGGATTCACGCCTACGAATTGTTCACTGAGATATCAAAGCAAGCAACATTCTTCTTGGTGAAAAGTTTCAGCCAAGGATTGGAGACTTTGGGCTAGCTAGATTTTCCCTGAAGACCAAGATTATCTCAGCACTCAGTTTGCTGGAATATTGTGAGTCCTATTTCCAAATGATACTGTCCTTAAGAATATTGATTCTAGTCAGCTTGAAAATTGCAATACTAGTTATAGATGACCATTTTCATTCATTGCAGTGTCATTATTATGATTTTATTGCAACCAAGTACTCTCCGTCAGGACTATAAAATCATTTCTTCCTGCTGAGAAGTTTCGATCGAAATAGACATTTCACCACAACTAGAACTATCATCTTTAGTAGCATTTTTCCAGTTACTATACTATTCTTGACACCTTCATTAACATCTCATATGTGGATTTCACTGTGTTTTCCACTACACTTTTCTGTTCACTATTAGCATTTATATTAAATGATTATTATGGAAATTTCCCCTTGATGTGAGAAAGGAGCTCTACAAAGTACTTTTCTGTATATGTAGGCTGTTTGATGTCCCTAATGTAGTAAGCTATCTCATCCCTTTGTTCATCAAAATGTGATAACGTTGTCTACTTAGAGATTTAAAGAAGAGATCAGTGAGTTTATTCCAAACAGCTCTGTTATATATATGCAGTAAATTATGTCCATGACACTGTTTCTTGTTGTCTTTGGTCAGAGGTTATATAGCTCCTAATCTGCCATTAGAGTAGAATTGATTAAAAAGACAGACATCTATAGTTTTGGAGTACTTGTGCTTGAAATCATGAGTTGCAGGAAAAATACTGACCTTACTTTACAGTCAGAAATGCAGTATCTTCCTGAATATGCAAGCTCTTATTTTCTATACGAAACCTTGGTTATTATACTTACTGATTGTTATTTCTAATAAATTAGACGAAATATACTTTTTATTAATAGATAAAAAAGTTGTACTAGACCTATTTATAGTAATACTAGTAATTATTATAATTGTCACAAAGGATTTACCAGCAGTTATAGACTTTGCTGCCATAGAATTGTACATACCAGCACTTATTTTGACTCTATGGCGGCCGTTTTTGACATGTTGCTATAAAATAAGTTTAAACCAGCAGTTAGTGTGTATGCTGGTATAACCTATTTGTGACAATAACAGTTAAGACAACAACCGGCATAAATTTTAGTGGCAGCTTTTATCACTTTTCTCTCCGTGGCAGTACGGGAACCGCCGTTTACGTTGGCCAAACTTCTTTTTTAAGTTTTAATTTGGCAGGAAAAAGTTATTTATTTTTTAAAAAAGTATTTATTTTAAAAAAATTAGATTGTTTGGCCAATTAAAATAAATGATTTTAAATTATAGTAAAAATAATTTTGTTATTTTATAGTAGAAATTAAAAATTAGAGCTTCTGTTTCTAAAAATTATATATAAAAAGTTAAAAATTAAATATTTTAAAACAAAAATATTTCTATTAAAATTTTATATTTATAGTAAAACTCTCATTATCTTTTATCTAAACCTTTTCTCAATCTATTGGAACCGCCGTGTACTTTGGCCAAACTTCTTTTTTAAGTTTTAATTTGGCAGGAAAAAGTTATTTATTTTTTAAAAAAGTATTTATTTTAAAAAAATAAGATTGTTTGGCCAATTAAAATAAATGATTTTAAATTATAGTAAAAAAAATTGTTAGTTTTATAGCAGAAATTAAAAATTAGAGCTTCTGTTTCTAAAAATTATATTTAAAAAGTTAAAAATTAAATATTTTAAAGCAAAAATATTTCTATTAAAATTTTATATTTATAGTAATACTCTCATTATCTTTTATCAAACCTTTTCTCAATCTATTGGAACCGCCGTGTACTTTGCCCAAACTTCTTTTTTAAGTTTTAATTTGGCAGGAAAAAGTTATTATATTTACACTATAACTTATTATTTTGAAATTATAATAATAATTATTTTATATTATATTTTTTTAAAAAAAAGACATTTATATTTGTGTATATAAAAATTTTAATATATTGATAATGATTTATATTTGGCACGTGTTACTTTTTAAACATGTTTGACTAAAAATGCAGGTGCTCCAATATTCAAGAAGCTAGTAAAGGCATTAATTATAGGATCTCCCAAGTGGCACGTCTTAATATCTAACCTCGATATGATTTCCAGCAATTAATATCTAGAATCATTTTTTGATTACATGAGAAGCAATGGGGGAAAGAAAGTTACTTATATATTTCTTTGAATTTTGTTTATCAGGGGTCTTAATTAAAGGGTATTAAAAATTTTTAAAAATAATATTTTATCATATTATTTAATGTTATTTAAAATTTTTTACTAAATAATAATAAATATATAATCTATTTTTAAAATAATTTAAATTTACTTTTATAAATACAAAACACAAATTTTTAAAGATTAAATTCTAAAATTCTAAAACATAAATCCAAAAATATTTATATACAAATATTACTGTATAAAATTAGCCAAAAAATATATACAAAAACTGCTAAAAAAAATAAAACCAATATATTTATAGTGTTTATGTTTTATAATTTTTTAAATCTTAAATTATGAAATTATAAAATGTAAACCAACGATATATACAAGTATAAAATTTACCATATAAAATTAGTCAAAAAAATTTTATGCAAATAATTGTCCTGCTGCCCTTTCCACCATTAAGGCAGCGGTAAGCACCGCTGTGTTTACTGAGCCTCGCATGGGAGCATCTTTGCTTCGTCTCCATTTCCATGATTGCTTTGTCCAAGTAATTAATTGGCTTTTCTTTCTCATCATATAATCTTTTTATGCAGTTACGATATGTCTCTAGAATAGCATGAATTACCAAGTCTCATAGAATATTTGAGTAACTTTATTTTTTCTCATCAATCATGCATTGATAATTTTTTCATCCTTATATTTTCATTTAATTACAAATTTTTAAGCAAAATTTTATAACAACCACCATCTCATGATATAGCTAGTTTTGATACGCTAATTAGTGTTCACTTATGACAAAAATTGAAAACAGCACAAGCGAAAGCTTTTTTTTGTAATCTGTTTAATAAAATATATATGATTACCATGTTTATTATATTCATTCAAAAGCAACATTCTTTTTTTCATATAAACTGATTTTTATTATTTTGGTTATTGCTCATATATATTTTACAGGGTTGCGATGCATCAATCTTATTAGATGATACAGCCAACTTTACAGGTGAAAAAACTGCCTTTCCAAATGCTAATTCGGTTAGAGGCTTTGAGGTTATAGATAACATTAAAAGAGTCTTGGAGATCTTTTGTCCTGGTGTTGTCTCTTGTGCTGACATTGTAGCCGTTGCTGCAAGAGACTCTGTCGTTGCTGTAAGTATTGATTTCATGATTTATAAGTAAATTTTGTTTTAATAATTTAATTTAATTGTCAATTTTATTAGAAAACTTTGATAATATTTGCGTCTAACACACATTAAACACTAGTGTAAAAATGATGTGAGATAATGCATTATTGAGTAATGAGTAATTATACATATTTATATGGGGACTTGTGCAGCTGGGAGGCCCATATTGGGCAGTGAAATTGGGAAGAAAAGACTCAACCACAGCAAGTCTAGCTGACGCAAATACAGATTTACCTGCTCCCTTTTTAAATCTTGATGGCCTTATTTCTGCTTTTGCCAAAAAGGGCTTCACACCTCAAGAAATGGTTGCTTTGTCAGGTAATTACCTATTTAATTTATTTATCAGTATTTGACATTTGAGAAATTTGTTAAAAAAAATAATTTTGATTGTTAAATTTCTAAAAAATAATATTTACATTTTAATTTATTATAAATCTTTATTATTGTTAATTTTTATTAATTAAATAAATGTTAAATGTTAATTAGTTTCTTATTTAAATAAATTAGTTTATTAATTAATTAAATTATTTTTATTAATTAAATAAGTTACTTTATTAATTACAGTCTATAGTGGTACTTTGGTAAATATAAAATTTTGGTAAAGACAGTTTTGTCCTAATTAAATATTTAATTTTTAGCTTTTATTTTTGGCTCAAAGTTGAAATTTCAAATTTTAAATTATACTTTTAAATTAAAAAATTACTTCTTTTATTACCCAAAAATACTTTTCGAAGGTTTGCCAAACACTTTTAATCCCTCCACCTGTAAGCATCTTTACAAATGCATTATATATAACTTTTAAACATATATCTTATATATTCAGCGGATGTAGAACTTCATATGTCGTGATATCCTTTATATTTACTAAATACATTAAAAGAGAGTAAAGTATAGTTTAACTGAATCTCGAAGAAGATTAATAATGATACATATAATTTACCACTCTATTTAATTAATTCATTTTGGATGAAAATCGTTGTTCATGATCAGGATCTCACAAAAGGGAAAGCGAGGTGTGTAACTTTCAGAAATAGGGTTTACAACGACAGCAACATAGATTCGTGGTTTGCAGCGTCACTAAAAGCAAAGTGTCCGAGAACAGGTGGTGATAGCAATCTATCACCTTTAGATGTCAAAACTCCTGACTTCTTTGACAACTCTTACTTCAAGAACTTGAAGAACAAAATGGTTCTCTTGCACTCAGATCAAGAACTCTTCAACGGAGGCTCCACAGACTCATTAGTTGACACTTACATCAATGACCCTTCACTTTTCAGAAAACACTTTGCTGATGCAATGGTCAAGATGGGAGATCTTAGCCCACCCACTGGCTCCATTGGTGTCATCAGGAGAAACTGCAGGAGACTCAATTAAATATTGAAGAGGATTTCTATTATAATGAGTAAAAATTCAAGCCAATTTGTTTTCGTGTTGTTTGTTATTTAATTTGTGCTTTGATATTTAAATGCTTTTTTGTCATTCTTTGAGATCATTTCTTTGGTTGTAAATGAGCTGAATTGGTCGTTTCAAACTTGAAACAAATATATGTAATATAATAAGTGATAGAGTTAGAGTTAGTTAGGTTCAGTTAGCAAAACTGATTCTGTTAAAGTTGGGAAACTAAGACTTTCTCTATAAAACTCTATTGTACGAATGAATATGAATGACAGAATACTTTCAATTCATTTTCTTTCCTTCTTGTTCTCTCACCAAATCTATCATGGTATCAGAGCTGCCATAATCTTCTTCACAGAAGATGGCTACACATGATCAGGGAATTTTAGAACAGAGCACATCTTGCCCGTCAGAAGGCACAACCAGCAGAATGACAGATACTAGTGTAAAGCTTGCGCTGCAAACCTTCACTCATCCTATAACTTCTAAGCTTGATGATCAGAATTTTCTAGCTTGGAGGATGCAAGCCATAGCAACCATCAGAGGACATAATCTGCAGAAATACATTCTTGGAGAAAGATATATACCACCACGATTTACCACTGCTGAAAACCTTGAAAAAGGAGAATACAGTATGGAATACTTGCAGTGGGAATGCCAAGATCAGCTTCTAACCTCTTGGCTCTTGGCATCTATGAGTGACTCAATGGTGTCAAGAATGGTAGGCTGCACCTATAGTTTTCAAATTTGGAATCGTCTAGAGGATCTTTTTGCCTCCCAAACAAAGGCAAGACAGAGACAACTTAAGTCTGAACTCAGAAACAATAGGAAATCAAACTCCACCATGTCAGAATACATTCTCAAGATCAAGAAGATTGTAGATTCACTTGGTGCCATAGGATCACCTGTGTCAGTACATGATCACATTGAGACAATATTGGATGGCCTTGGTGAAGAATATGAGGCATTTGTTACATCATTCTTGATGAATAAAGAAGATTACAGCATCGCAGAAGTTGAAGCACTTCTGCTCACCCAAGAAGCTCGAGTTGAACGTGTTAAAAAGAATACAAGTGTTGATTCAATTTCTGCCAATATTGCAGAAAAGAATAGTTATCAAAAATCAAGAACTTCTTCTTATCAACAAAATCAAAGCTACTTGCAGTCTCAGAGAGGAGGTTATAGAGGCAGAAACTTTACCAGAGGAAGATCCCGTGGGGGTAGAAACTGGCAAGGTAATAAACCTCAATGCCAAGTTTGTGCTAAGTATGGACATACTGCCATAAATTGTTATCACAGGTTCAATCAAGCCTATACTGCAAACACTTTATCCCAAGCACTGAATCAGAATCAGTACAAAAGTTCTGGTTTTACATCTCATGAAGCATTTTTAGCCACCCCACAAACTTTAACAAATGAAGCTTGGTTCGCTGACAGTGGTGCTTCAAACCATCTGACTAACAACCCTTCAAATCTGCAACTTAAAGCTCCATATGATGGTGAGGAGCAAGTTCACATTGCAAACGGCTCAGGTCTAAAAATTGATCACATAGGTAATTCTGTCTTGCATATATCTCCTAAACCTCTTAAACTAAATAAAATCCTTCATGTACCTGAGGTGTCTAGAAACTTGCTTAGTATTTCCAAATTTGCTAGAGATAATTCAGTGTATTTTGAGTTTCATCCTGACTTGTGTTATGTAAAATCACAGAAGAACCATCAAATTCTACTCAAGGGTAGATTACTTCATGGACTCTATGTTTTTGACAACCTAAAAATACAGTCCACACCCAGTTCGCAATCTGTTTCAGCTCATTCTACTTCAAAACTGTTAGCTCACTCAGCAACTTTAGAATCCTTTCCTAGTCAATTTGGCATTTGGCATTGTAGACTAGGACATCCTTCTTTTTCATTTATAAAAACAGTGTTACAGTCTTGTAATTTGTCTCACATTAATAAAAATTCCGATTTCTTCTGTCAAGCTTGTTGTATGGGAAAAATGCATGCTCTTCCTTTTCCTAGATCACTTACATCCTACACTAAACCAAGTGACTTAGTATATTCAGATCTTTGGGGCCCTGCACCTGTAGTCTCTTCAAGACAATACAAATACTACATCTCTTTCATAAATGCATACTCAAAATACACTTGGATTTACCTATTAAAATCTAAGTCAGATGCTTTTGAAGTCTTTAAACTTTTTAAAACACAAGCTGAACTTCAGCTCAATTCTAAAATAAAACAGTTTCAAAGTGACTTTGGTGGAGAATTTCGTCCATTCTCAACTTTCCTCAAATCACATGGCATTCATCATAGGCTAAGTTATCCTCACACTCACCAACAAAATGGTTCAGCTGAGAGAAAACATAGGCATATCACCGAGACAGGTCTATCTTTATTATCAAAAGCTTCATTACCTTTAAAATATTGGGATGAAGCATTTCTTGCAGTAGTGTACCTTATTAATCACCTTCCAACTCCTGTCCTAAACAATTCCACTCCTCTTGAAACTTTATTTCACACTAAACCTGACTATAGCTTCCTAAAAATTTTTGGTTGTGCTTGTTTTCCATTACTGAGACCTTATAACACCCACAAGTTTGATTTCAAATCGTCCAAGTGTACTTTTCTTGGCTATAGCAACAATCACAAAGGTTACAAATGCCTAGATAGCTATGGTCGAATGTATTTTTCTAGAAATGTAATCTTTGATGAACTTAGCTTTCCTTTCAAAGAAACCAAATCTAAACCACCTGACTCACCCACTTCTATAACCACTATGCCTGTTCCATCAATTTCTCTATTACCGGTTAATGCAACATAAAATACTTTGAGCAATTTCAATGACTTGTTGTCTGTGCAGCAAACTAACGTTGCAGGTTTACCAGCAAATAATTCTCCTCCTGCCACTGTTTCAGCTACTGTCATGACTTCTCCTGCTCTACCAGTAGCCACAAATACCCACCCTATGGTGACTAGATCAAAAGCTGGCATTTTTAAACCCAAGGTGCTCCTTGCTTCCACTGAACCATCATCTGCCAAGCAAGCTTTAACAATTCCTGAATGGAAGACAGCCATGGAAGATGAATTCAAAGCCATCCAAGCAAATGGCACATGGTCCCTAGTTCCCTTACCTCCAGGAAGAAAATCAATAGGTAGCAAATGGGTTTTTAAGATTAAATACAATCCAGATGGGTCCATTAGCAAACACAAAGCACGTTTAGTAGCTCAAGGTTTCCATCAACAGGCTGGATTTGATTATTCAGAGACTTTTAGTCCCGTGGTCAAGCCTACAACCATCAGAATTGTAATGACTATCGCTCTTGCTAGGGGATGGAAATTGCATCAGTTAGATTTCAATAATGCCTTTCTGAATGGTGATCTCACTGAGGAAGTTTATATGACATAACCTGTTGGTTTTGAGTGTCAAAATAAACAACTTGTATGTAAGCTTCACAAGGTACTGTATGGACTGAAACAAGCACCTCGAGCCTGGTTTCAAAAACTAGCTTCCACACTAATTCAACTTGGTTTTCGCTTGGCTCAATGTGATAATTCATTTTTTATCAAGATAGCAGGTACTGATATTTTATTTGTACTAGTATATGTGGATGATGTAATTCTAACAGGCAGTAGCAAGATGGTAATCCGTGAACTTATAAATAAGCTTCACTCTACTTTTCCACTTAAAGACCTGGGTCCACTACACTACTTCTTGGGAATACAAGTGCATTCTCTCTCTGATGAAGGCTTGTTACTCACTCAGGAAAAATACATTCGTGATCTCCTTTTAAAGTCTGACATGGCAGCAGCTACTCCACAACATGTTCCTATGACCTCTAGTGTTAAACTCACAGCATCTTCTTCATCAGAAGATTATGAAAATCCACAGAAATATCGTTCATTTGTTGGAGCATTACAGTATGTTACCATAACAAGACCTGAGCTTGCATACACTGTTAACAAAGTATGTCAGTTCATGCATTGTCCAAAGCAAATTCACTGGCAAGCAGTTAAAAAGATTCTTCATTATCTCAAAGGTACAGCTGATTATGGACTCAGGCTATCTAGATCTAAAGATTTGAAATTATTAGCATTTACTGATGCTGACTGGGGGTCTGATGTGGATGATCGTCTATCTACCTCTGCATGGTGCATATACCTTGGCGAAAATCTAGTATCTTGGTCATCAAAGAAACAACCTGTTGTTGCAAGGTCAAGCACTGAAGCAGAATACAGAGGTGTTGCGAATGCTTTGTATGAAGTTTTATGGATTCAATCCTTGCTATCTGAGTTACGTTGTTCTCTTTCACATGTTCCTCGCATCCTTTGTGATAATATGAGTTCAGTTATGCTATCTGCTAATCTTGTCCTTCACTCCAGGTCCAAACATGTTGAGCTTGATGTTCATTTTGTTCGGGAAAAAGTAAATAGAAATCAAGTAGTAGTGGCGCATGTTTCTGCAAGAGATCAAGTTGCTGATATTCTAACAAAGCCACTGTCTCGACAACTATTTTGTGCATTTAGAGACAAACTCAGAGTGGTCTCCTCTACCATTCTGGGTTTGAGGGGGGATGATAGAGTTAGAGTTAGTTAGGTTCAGTTAGCAAAACTGATTCTGTTAAAGTTGGGAAACTAAGACTTTCTCTATAAAACTCTGTTGTACGAATGAATATGAATGACAAAATACTTTCAGTTCATTTTCTTTCCTTCTTGTTCTCTCACCAAATCTATCAATAAGTATTCAAATGGAGTGAATTATACTTGTTATTTAATCCATGGTTGCTTTGTCCAAGTAATTAATTGACTTTTCTTTCTCATCACATAGTCTTTTTATACGGTTACAATATGTCTCTAGAATAATATGAATTACCTAACTCCCATAGAATGTTCGATAGAATTTTTGAGTAACTTTATTTTTTTCTCATCAATCATGCATTGATAATTTTTTCCTCCTTATAATTGCATTTAATTACAAATTTTTAAACAAAATTTTATAACAACCACCAATATAGCTAGTTTTGATACGCTAATTAGTGTTCACTTATGACAAAAATTTAAAACAGCACAAGAGAAAGCTTTTTTTCTAATCTATTTAATAAAATATATATGATTGCCATATTTATTATATTCATTGAAAAGCAACATTATTTTTTTCATATAAACTGATTTTTATTATTTTGGTTATTACTCATATATTTTACAGTATTGCGATGCATTAATATTATTAGATGATACATAATGTTAAGATAATATATAATTAGGATATCATTAAAATTTTGATAAAAATTTAAGCATAGAGACTAAATTAAGAATTTGTTAAATTATCGACTCTCAATTACAAATTTTTAAACAATAAATAAGACTTTAATTAAAAATTGAATGAAATTATAAGAATCATATAAATAATTTTTTTAAAAAATATATATCTACACATTTAATTGACAAAAAATGTCATTAAATTAAATAGTTGGAACAAAAACTCTACAGTTGGCTATTATAGAGTACACTATCATTCATTTGGATGGTATAATGAGGCATATCTCTGGTCATTATCTTGCTCTTGAAGTTTGCTAAGCTAATAATTTTCTTCTAATTGATCATTTAATTTTTTTAATGTCTAAAGGCCACATTAACAATGTAAAATTTGAATTAAATAAAGAAAAACATGTCCCTAGGCGTTTTACGTTTGCGTCATTAATTAAATATAATTTTTTTATATTTATTACTAAATTTTTTAATCAAAATAAAATATATAAAAAATTAATTGTAAGAAAAATCTTCATAATAAAATTATAACAATTACATTTAATTTTTTTAATGTTAAATATGATAATATACTGATTTTTTAAATAATATTAGTATATTATAGATTTACTAACTGGATTCTAATAAAAGGAATTATTGAATTAATTATTTCTAATAGAAGAAATTATTGAATTAGTTAGTCCTTTACAATACGATAAATTAATGTTTAAATTTTTGTTAAAAAAATACTTATGTTTTAATATTATAAATTTTGAATGTACAAAAATATATGTTACATTTTTTTAATTTTTAAAATATAGGATAAAATTAATCATTATATTTGAAATTAATAAATTAAATAATAAAAAAGTATTTAATTATAAATTCTTTTATTGTAATTTTTTTTGCTACTCCTCATTTTTATTATATATTATGTAGTATATAATTTTGGAGATTAATAATACACGAAAGTGACGAAGTTGCTTTGACTACAGAACCATGCCTGTCTGTTGTTGCAATGTGATCGTTTGAAATATTATAATATAAATTTGACACTGCTTTGAACAATTCTAACCTAGCACTAAGAAATTTTGGTTTCATTCGCTGTTAAATTCTTTAATAAAATTATTAAATTAATTATACATGGTATATTGAGGTGTAAACATAAAATTCTTATCTTAAGAATTTAACAATAGCAAAGAGATAATAAAATTTGTAGGACGTATATCATGTCAATTTTTAGGACGTCATTAGAAAACATTTTTTTTTTTAATTTACTACAAGTTGGCTTCAACGTTTTAAAAACTGATAAATTTTACCTATCTATATTCTTCATATATATAAAAGGCACCGAATCAATCACTGAAAATTGAGATGGATCGATCCCGAGTATATAGATTTCCCTACTTAACACGAATGAAGAACAATCTCATCTTTGCGTCTGACTAATCAAATATATATATCAAGCAAAACTGGCAAATGGACTGAATCAACAATTAATTTAAAAAACCAAAAATCAATGATTTAATTATAAGTTTTTTTTTTTTGGTGACTTCTTCTTACTTGCTCAAACGAATTTATCAAGTTTCACTATGTATTTCCTATCACCATGATTCTGATTTCTGACCTAGTCTCTACCAATCAGTCATTATTAAGACAGGCATTATATAGTGCATGCATAGTAATCTTTTTCTTCCTTGTCGTTCACTATAAATACCACCTAAGTTAGCTCTTAGATTTGCTAATTATCCAGTAATAAAATCATTGAGCTATAGCTAGCTAGCTAGTGATCATTATTTAGAAATGGCCTCACCTAGGTATTATTATTGCTATGTTTTGTTCTATGCTTTGATTATTGCAGTTTCAGGTGTTAATGGAAGCACAGTACTGTCTCCTTACTTCTATGATCAATCATGCCCTAAGGCTTTGAACACCATTGAACGACTCGTTCAGGCTGCCGTGAAGAAAGAGCCTCGCATGGGAGCTTCTTTGCTTCGCTTGCACTTCCACGATTGTTTCGTTAATGTAAGTCAATTTTAATTAGATTTGGAAATTGTGGTACTATTGACTATTGATTATGTTAATTAACGATGACTTTTTGAACTACTCCGTAATATACTTGTATAATATAAAGTCATCTGTGTATAATTGTAATTAATTGGAGACTAAGAAGAAGTCAAAGTAATTATACAGCTAGAATAGTAATGTTAATTAATTGATTGGGTTGAATGATTGAATATAATTAGGGATGTGATGGATCGATTCTTCTGGATCCTTCGTCCACCATAGACAGTGAGAAGAATGCATTGGCGAATGCAAATAAGTCCGCAAGAGGATTTGAAGTGATCGATCGGATCAAACAAGAGGTGGACAAGGCATGTGGTCGTCCTATTGTTTCTTGCGCTGACATTTTAGCTGTTGTAGCCAGAGACTCTGTCGTTGCGGTATATTATATATTTCTCCTCACTCTTTAATATTTCTGCTCTATTAATTACTCTTCCTTTAATTTCTTTCACTTTTTCACATCACTTGCTCACCTGATTTTCACTAATATTCTTTTGCTACCTAAGTATCTTTCTTTAATATGTGTTTTCAAGTTTCTAAGTATATATTCAACCAACCAAATTGATAATGTATGTAAAAGATGATTGCTATATATATTCACTAAATTTATTCTTAAAAGATAAAGTATTTTAATTTAGTTTTTAAAGGACTAAATTTCAATCAAATTGATTCTTTCATTAATAAGATAAATAAAGAATTAACTGACATTCTAATATTTAATAAACATTAATTTAATTGTTAAATGATGAGCTTATTCTATTTAACAATAGAAAAGTAAAATACATAAAAATTTATAAATTATATTTAAAAAATAATAATTATGATTTGACTATATTTAATTTTTAAATATTAAATGCGTTTTTATTTTTTTTTACTGCTAAATAATATCTAATTCATCATCTACTAACAAAGTTAACATTATATTCTTTAATAGTATTATTGTTAGTTAAATAGTTAAATTAATTAAGAATTAATTTTATCGAGACTAAATTAAAATATTGTATTACTTTTAGTGGTTTTTGTTTTTTAAATCTGTTATGTTCGAATGTATAGGGTGATTAATGATTAATAATGCGAGATCAATTTTTATATCCCACAAATAGCGTTAGCAGCGGTTTTTTCCGTTGCTAAAGTTTTTTGCAACGGTTTTTATTGCCACTATAAATTTTGTTAAATTAATTATTTAAACAAAAGTTATAGCAGCAATAATATTCGTTGCAATAATATTAAAACACACCTTAGCGACGGATAAAACCGCCGCTGAAAAGCCCAGCAGGCGCCCAGCAGAAGATCCAAAAGCCAAGTTAACCCTAACTTCCTAATTCTAATATATGAAAAAATTTGCAGTTAGGGGGGCCAACATGGAAAGTGATGCTTGGAAGAAGGGACTCCAAAACGGCAAGCCGAACCACAGCAAACGCAGACATACCAGCACCATTTTTGGACCTTCCTCAACTCATCGCAAACTTCAAGAACCAAGGCTTAGACGAGAAAGACCTTGTCGTTTTATCTGGGGCCCACACCATTGGGTTCGCACGCTGCGTTTCCTTCAGAGCCCACATCTACAACGACTCCAACATTGACCCCTCCTTTGCAAAAACCCTTAGGAAGGGGTGCCCTAAAAATGGAGGGGACACCAACCTGGCCCCTCTGGACCCCACAACCAGACACTTTGACGTTGCCTACTTCAACAGTCTTGTTCACAAGAAAGGCCTTCTTCACTCTGATCAACAACTCTTCAACGGTGGATCTACGGATGAATTGGTTAGAAAATACAGTTACGATACCGTACAATTCTACGAGGATTTTGCTAATTCTATGATTAAAATGGGAAATATAAAGCCCCTCACTGGGAATCAAGGTGAAATTCGTTTGAATTGCAGGAAAGTTAACTAATAAAGTTTAAAAAGTGTTCAAAATAAAATCAATATTATATGAAAGCCACATGTAATACCAGTCTAAGAAATAATACTTTGATATGAATGCACCTATCTTCAATTAATTAATGATCCATATGTTGGAGAGTACGCTCCTATTTGTATTCATTTGTTTATCGAATTTGTAATAATACAATTTTCATATTCGAAAAAGAATTTTAATTATACAATTTTCTTTTGATTTAGTTAAATTATACTTTCTGCAAAGATCCTATATAAGAAAAACTTTCTGCAGAATAATTATATGACTCCACCACGATATTGTAGCTATAACTCTATCATGTGACTACAAGGCTGAAGCCTAATTAGAAACACAAAAAGTTCATACATAGGATAGGAGGAAAACAGTTAAATCTCACTGGATCAAATTAAAGAGAATACAAGAAATTAAACCCAAGGTTGATTAACACACAATAAAACTCGATTAACATTCTATTTGGTTGAGATCTGCTAGTGTGATATTGTCAATTTGATATGAAAGAGGTGATTTCGGCCTAAGAAGCTCCTTGCACACTTGCTCCATGGTTGGACGTGAAAGAGGATCTGCACTCAAACAAGCAAAGGCTATTTTTGCCATGAATATCACATCCTCAGCACTTGAGTTTGAAGGATAAGGAATTATTTGGTCTAACACATCTTTCAAGAGCAAATTATGGGCTCCTGATACTCCTGTTGCTTCAGATTTGGACGATGAAGAAAAAGAAATTATGAGATCTCCTGGATGCTTTCCCATAATTATTTCCAAAACCAACACTCCAAAACTAAAAACATCACATTTCGCATCCACTTTCATAGTGTAAGCAAGCTCTACAACGAAATCAATATGATCATATCATGCAAAAAAAAAGTTAGATATGTTATAAAATATATCATTGTGTAGCTTATAATTACCAAATTAAAAAGAACAAATAACAAGAATTATATATATATAAAGAGATAGAGAGAGAGAGAGGACAATTTAATTAACCTGGAGCAAGATAACCAATGGTGCCTGCAACAGAGGTCCAAGTGCCTGATTCATGATGCAAAAGCTTGGCTGCTCCAAAGTCACAAATATGAGGCTCATAGTCTGAATCTAAAATAACATTTTTGCTTGATATGTCACGATGAATTATAGGAGGTGAGCACCCATGATGCATATAGTACAAAGCATTTGCCACGCCTTGAATAATGTTTATCCTCCTATTCCAACCAAGTGCAATTACTTGCGTCTCATTTTCTAGTATCCTATCTAAGCTGCCTCCTTCCAGAAATTCATAAACCAAAATTGAAAACTTTGAATGTGAACAAAATCCATATAACTTCACAATGTTACGATGCCTAATTGTTGTCAAGGCTTGGATTTCATTCGTAAAAGCTTTTAGATTGTGCCTTTCCTCATTTGGTAATGAATGAAGTTTCTTCACAGCTACAATTTGACCTGCGGGTACCTCAGCTTTGTCAAAAACTATTTTTCCATTGTAACTACAAATTGCAAACATATTTTCACTTTGTGCTTCTCGAGTCTGGTTTTCAATTTTTCTTGCCCTTCGACGACAAAAAATGTATGAAACACCCGCAAAAGATATCAATAGCAATAAAGAGCCCACAATAGAATATATGGCTAAGATCATGACTTTGTTGCTTTTTTGTTCAAGAGGATTGCGATTAGACGATGGACAAACCGACAAGCCTAAAACATCACCACATAGGCCTTTGTTGTTTTCAAATCTCTCAATCGAAGCATTACGAAAGGCTGGATTATTGGGAAGTGGACCTTCCAATTGATTGTAGGAAATGTCAATTGAACTCAAGCTTAACATTGCATCAAAATTGGAAGGTATAGTACCAGAGAGATTATTATGCGATATGTTTAGCTTCTGTAGTCCTGGAAATTCTCCAAGCATGAATGGAAAGTTCCGGACAGCGAATTTCCACTCAAATCAAGATCTTGAAGAGAAGTTAAGTTGCCTAAACTTGAAGGGATGCTATTGAAAGAATTTTGGCTTAAATTCAACTGGAGTAACTTAAGCAAATGCCCAAGCTGTTGAGGAATTAAACCATTAAAATGGTTTTTTGCTAAATTCAAATATGTGATTCCTCTTAGCAATCCTAGTTCATTTGGAATCTCTGTGAGGTTATTTGAAGACAGATCAAGCATTTGAAGCCTTAATAGGTTCTTCACACTTGTTGGAATTGGCCCAAAAAGTTTATTTTCGGCAAGAGAAAGGCTAACCAAATTGGTCAAATTTCCTATGGAAGCAGGCATGGGTCCAGAAAGTGTGTTTCTAGTCAACCCTAAGATGGTGAGATTTGGCAGGTTTCCAATTGAAGTAGGAATGGGTCCAGAAAATGTATTTGACTCCATTGACAATCTGGTGAGTTGAGTCATGTTTCCAATTGAAGCAGGGATTGATCCAGAAAGTTTATTCAACTCGATGGATAGTCTGGTCAGCTTTGTCAAGTCTCCTATACAAGAAGGAATTGATCCAGCAAGTTGGTTGTCTTCAATGCGAAGGTAACTCAATGTTTTTGTCAAGTTGCAAATGGAAAGGGGGACTGACCCAGAGATGTTGTTGTCAAATAATTGAAGTACGCCAATGTTGAAGAGTTTCCCTATTTCCCATGGAATGAACCCTGATATCTGATTCCCATAAAGATACATTTGATACAATTTGCTCATGTTTCCTATAGTAGCAGGGATGTCACCAGAGAGATGATTTTCTGACATGTCAAGTTGATCAAGTTGTTCCAACATTCCAATTTCATGGGGCATGGAACCAGAAAAATTATTATATAGAAGCCATAATAATCTCAATTTCACCAACTTGCCAATTTCTTTAGGAATATGGCCATGAAGCTTGTTCCCCCTTAGATTCAAATATTCTAAGCTAGTTAGATTTCCAATAGAAGTAGGAATATTCCCTGTGAGATAGCATGTGTCAATGTTAAGGTCATTTAGATTGCTTAGTGCTCCTATATCTTGAGGGATTTGTGTATTAATGAAAACATTTCCCCCTAAATATAAATAAACAAGACTAATCAAATGTGTGATCTCTGATGGAATTGGTCCAGAGAGATTATTTCTAACTAGATTGAGATAGGAGAGTGTAGACAAATTGCCAATAGTGGTTGGAATGGTGCCATTGAACTTATTGTAACTAAAATCTATGAAGGTGATTTTGGGGAGTTGTCCAATGTGGTGAGGGATGGTCCCAAAAAACAAGTTTTGTTGTAAGTGAATGAATTGGAGATTGGGGAAAGATGAGAAATTGAAGGTTTGAAGCGTACCTCTTAATTCAAGATTTGATAGGCTTATTTGGGAAACAGAGTTGGAGGCATCACATGTAATTCCCATCCAACCGCAAGGACTAGTGTTGCTGTCATTGGTCCATGAAGATAAGAAAGATTGGTTTTGCTTGTCAAGACTCGCTTTCCAACTCAGCAGTGCAATTGCTTCGCTGCTTTGTGCATGAAATGAAGAAAGCGTGAGGAGAATCCACCATAATGCTACCATGCATTAAAGTAACATGATGAGGCTTTCTAAGTATGAACACCATTATATATAACACAAGGTTTTGAAATCAAAGGCAATTGCTGTTGCAAGGGCTTAGGATTCGTGTGTATATGTCGATCATTTTTATTAACGGCTTCTGAAGCAAGATGTGAAGGAGGGCCATAATTAAGGAATTATATATGAAGAACGCGTATACTGTAGACAATTGCATTCAGTCTACCTGGGAATTAATGGAAGGCCCTATCTCTCATATTAAATGAGCCAGTTGGAGAAATTAAACATGACCACGTACAGACATTATTGGAATGAAGTAGGTAATGGAGAGTTGCATATAATTAATACATAAGTTAGTGATTTTCTAGATTTGAGATTACTATTTGATCATAACACATAAGTTATTTTTGCTCAAATAATTATATATTATGTATAAAATAATTTTAATATTATTGCGTTACATTTAATTATTATTATATTGTACTTCAGGATTTAATAAAACGAATTAAAATTTATAAATTTAATTAATAAATTTGACTATAGAAATAAATTTAATGAAATTAATTAGTAAAATTATATTTTATATTTACTACTTTATTACATTATAATTAGGATGTATAATCTACTCAATTCTATTAGATCCTCACTCAATATATAATGAAAATAAGTAATTAGTCATCAAAATTTGTAACTTAATTTTATAAAGTTAATTCTAGCATATATATATACACACACACATATTATATTTTCGTAAATTATGAAGCATTAAAGAATTGCAGTCTGTGTGATTGCCAGTGGGGTTGTTGCATGTATTAATTGATGTATATTTTCAGGGTTGTTGCATGTGTCCTAATCATGCTTTTAATTCCGTGGGAGGACTGGAACTGTCCTCTTAACTCTTAAGTCTTAAAAGGCTTCAAATATGAACAGGAATCAATTAATATGACGAGTAATTTAGTTTGCCTCGTTACTATTTCAAATGAGTGACTTATGGTTTTCGTCTTTTATATTTTGATGTTCTGTAAATTAATTCTGTTAAAAATTTAACATATGCGTGGCACGTGATGACAAAAAAAAGTTGATTTTTATAAAAAAAAATTGATGTTCTTAAAAAAAATTGATTTTCTTAAAAAAATTTAATGTTCTTTCAAAAAAACAAGTTTTTTCTCTTAAAAAAATTAGTTTTCTTCCAAAAGAAATTAGTTTTCTTCCAAAAGAAATAAGTTTTCTTCCCAAAATATTAATTTTTTCCCAAAACAATTAAATACTAAAACATATTTTTTGTATTTTTTTCTAAAACTTGATTTTTTTTAGTAAAACATGATATTTTTATTGAAACCTAAATACTAAATACTAAATGCTAAATTTCAAAATCTAAACTCCAAATACTAAATCTTAAACTCTAAACTTTAAACCTTAAATTTTATACTTTAAATTCTAAATTCGAAATTTGAAAGTCTAAGTTAAAACTTGAAATCTTAAATTTTAAACTATAAATTATAAATTTAAACAAAAAGCTATAAACTATAAAAAAAAAAACCCTATTATTGCAAAATGGTTAGAAGACTTAGCCCATTTAGTATCAAAGAGCTTTGCAACTTAAGTAGTATCTAGATTTGTTTATTTATTCTTTTGGTTAGAAGTATCTAGATTCATATTTAAGGGTTGGAGTTCTATTATTATATAGTATAGATCACACTATAAGAAAAAGGATTTTAGTGGTGACAATAAAAGTCGCCACTAAACCTCCTTTTTTAATTGCGACATTTTGTGTTGCCATAAAATAGTCTTGAGTGGCAACAATATTGTCGCCACTGATGATCTTTTTGTGGCAATTGTTTTAACGTCGCCATTGACAAAAAAGCTTTTAGTGGCGACACAAATGGTGCCACAATTTCTTTTGGTGGAGACAATTACAAAGTCGTCACTAGAGATTTTTGGTAGCGATAAATAATGTCACCATTGAAGACCTCCAGTGACGACTTTTAAAATGTCGCCATTAATGCACCAACAAATAGCTTTAATTTTGCAAAACTAATAAAATTTTAAAGTTGTTATAGGCGGTTCGAACATGAGACACTAGTAATAATAAGTAATTAACTAACCAATAAGCCACAATAAATTTAACATTATGTGATTCAACATATAATATATAACTTTAGAAGTAAAAAAAATGTCAAATCACTTCCATTATTTAGTCATTGTGCCAAAAATTATGCAAAGGTCTGAAAATTACCCTTCACGGTCCTTCAATCTATTGCCCTTCATGGTCCTCTGTGCTTTATGAGGCATTAGGAGACTTCTTCATTATGCTTTCAAGCCCTTCACTGCCTTCCATCATTGCATTATGCTTCATCATCCTCTATCACCCTTCACTGTCCTCTACCATGAGTCCCTTACCTCATTGCATTTGAGCTGCATCCAATGCTTCATCAACTGCATCTATGTTGTTTATCACTTGCCAACCTCTGCTATTTAACAATCTTCTTCTTCCTCTTTGTGAAAGCTAAAGAACTAGTTTGTAGCCTCAAATTTGAGTGAACAAATGGACTGTCACCAGTATCAGTGCCACCAAGTCATTAAACCCACTGTTAATTGACCTGTTGTTGTAATTTCTATGTTTAATACTGGTATGTGATTTTCATCTACTGTGGTTACTGGTGTGATTTCCTTTTGTTGATAGCCTTTGCTTCAAAAACCTCAAACTTTGATCGATTATCTTCTTCGTTGACAAATCTAGGAAGAAGGAATTTTAGGCTTTTTGACTTGGTTATGATTGTTAAATACTTGTTTATGCTTACAACTAATGAAATGTGATGTTGTGCCTTGGAATTTGTTTCCTTATATATGATCAGTTTTGTATTTTAGTCTTTAAAGTTGTGATGTTCTATGAAATTTCAAGTGGTTTGTGTGTTTTAGTGTATGCATACTGTAAGGCATCCCTAATTAACACCAAGATATATATATATTTGTTTAGTTGTTTGCAAATAGTTTTTAAAATTTACTTTGAATTCATTTGTCTTTTATGAAAGAAACTTGCTTCAAAATTTATCACACCTTGCCTACTGCTCTATATAGAAGACATCCTAGTTGCCATAGGTGAACTTTTGGTTGACTGAAGATTTCTACATACCTGAGTCTTATGTAGATGTTGTTGATCATTATTAGTGCTTAGCATATTGTGATTCTAGTATTGTATCTAGAGTAAAATAGAGTTAGGATTTACTCTCTCTTGCTAAAACATCACAATGTGTTTCGATGTTATAAATGCTATAGCAAGTGATGAGAACTTCTTTAACCATGTAACCTTTACAATTATTAATTAAAATATGAATCCATTAATTGATAGAAGGTGGTTGAATATTTTCTATTCTCAATGTTAAAGTTCTTCCATCCAGAAATAAATGATCTTGAGTTTCATAATCCTCACATACAAATGGACAAATATCATTTGATGTGATTCCTCTCACCTTTAATGGTATTCCTAAAGGAAGAACTTCATGACATAATTTCCAGTCTGCTCATCTAATATTTGATATCTTGCTATGCATTTATTCTCTCTATTATGTACTTTTTAGTACTCCAAATTAGTTCATCTATAATATTTGTAATTGGTAATGGTATTTGAGTAATTTTCATCTTTGTATGATAGTAATAGATGGCATGCAGCTGATCCTCATTCCAAGCTTTCTAATTTACATTAATAGCATCTTGTATAAACTTTATATTACCTGGTATTGGAAGTCTTTCTGGAGTATGCCAATATAGGGAAAAGATGCTTATTGCCTCTCTAATTCCCACAGTCAACTTCAGAAAGTCTGTTACAAGTTTTACTACAGACATTAAGTACTTCCAAATTGGTGAAGTTATAGAAGGGCAATGAAGAATGTTGTTGTCTTATGTATTGTATTTGGACAAAAAGAGTTTATTGAAAATTGAGTTTCTGAATGCCAAGTCCTCCCTGTATGATAGGCTTAGTTGCTAACTTCCAATTGAAAGTGTGTAATCTCTTAGAATTTTCCAATTCACCATAGGAATCTATTAAAAAGGCTGGATAGTGAATTAATTAAAGTTTACACCAATTCACCTAAATTTCTAGAATTTGTGTGGTTGGACCCAAAGTCACAAGAAAATTGTGTATATTTACAATTTTAATGATCTTTTAAAGTTTAAATTTCATTTATTATTTGTGATACTAAATCATTGTTTGTATTAATATAGGGACGCATTCAAGAGCTTATGTCTTAGCAACAGGAAAATGAGCATCCACTAACCAGAGATGAGATTTTGGTATCTGTTCTTGGGGAGAGGTCAGGATTTGTTCGTAAAAAAGGCTATGGAAAGAAACCATCCAGTAAGAAATCTCGGTAACAAGTAGAAGTAGAAGCCAGTGTGTCCTCTGTAATTAAAGGTGTATGTGAGCAGATGCAAGCTGAAATAAAGAGGAAGTTGCAAGAAAAGCTTAATAGAAAGCTAAAAGAGGAGCGTGTTAAGACTGAACATAAGGTGGACAAGCTGAGATTGACCAAAGGATTTAAACACAATTGGATATTATAATATCAAACTTTCAACAGGTAACTTTCACTTTTGATTTTTTGGTTCAAATTTTAGATTGAATTGTTGATGATGATAGGCTGAAATTTAATGGTATTGTGTTAAAATTTGATAGTTTGATGATATTATGCTACAATTTTGATGTTGGACAATGAGCTTGGTTTTGGGCTTGAGATGTGGGTAGTATACTGTCTAAACGAGTTGACTTTTAGTTTGGTGTTGCTGGATTTGTAATATAAATTTAGTTTGGTTTTAATCTTGAGATTGTTCTACTATCTCAAAGTGTTGACTTTGAGATGGTCTGTAATATAAACTTTAATGTAATTTTGTGAAAAAAGGTGTAGTTTAAACTTCAAAGATTTCCAAATTTTGCTGCTGTGCTCTAGTGTCCATTGTCATAGTCTTCATGAAGTGATGCAACTAAATTTTTTCTAAACTTGGTGCCTCATCTCCTATAGCCTTTTAGCATGCATTTTGATTAGATTTCATTCATGTAATTAAAGCTTAATTCTTTCCAAACTTTCTATTGTGTTTGTGAGGTTTCTATTATGTAATTAGGCTTTGTTTTGTATACGAAAATATATTTAAATGATTTGTTGTTGGAACCATTTTGGTATTCTATTGTTTATGTTTAGATTGTTTTAAGTTTGAATTTAAAGGTTAAGGTTGTCCAAACTTGATATTGTTCAAAGTGCGCCACTACCTTTGCGGCTTTAAGTATGCATGTTGTCTTGACTTTTGTTGGTGATCTTGCATTTTTTTTTTGTAATCTATGACTCTTGTAATTTTATTATCATGAGACTAATTATACTTATCTTTAATGTTTCTATTTAAATAGGGACAAAATTTAGGAAGGAGCAACAATTCTAGACAATAATGATGCTTTGAATGTTTTCTACTTTATTGTAATTAATTGTGTAATTATTGTAAATTATGTCATTATTGATAGTTGTAATACATTAGTAATTATTGACAATTATATAACATTACTTTTGTGTAATATTATAGTATTTTGTTTTATAATTTTATTTTATAATACTTTTTAGGTGATAGAAAATATAAAAATTAAAAAAATATCAAAAATAAAATAACTGTAGATATAAATGATTCAGTGGCGACTCTTGGAAGTTGTCACTGAAGGGGGCTACAGTGGTGACAAAAATGTTGCCACTAAAACCAACATTCTGTAGTGTCTTTAGCGGCAACAAAATGGTTATCGATGGCAATTTTTTTATTTCACCACTGAACATTGACTAGGGTGATAAAAATGTCGCCACTGAGTCAACTTCCAGTGGTGACATTCTTAAGTTGCCACTAAAGCTACCTTCAGTGGCAACTCAATTTGTTGCCACTAAAGGTTCCTTTGGTGCCGATATTTGTTGTCGCCACTAAAGTTTGATTAAATGGTGGTCAATGTATTGCCACTGAATATAAGTTTTTGTGGCCACTTTTGGCTTTTAAATTTTAACTTATATGGTGACATATTTGCTTTTTCAGTGACCACAAATGACATCACTATATGTATTTTTAGTAACGACCACTTTTTATCACCACCAAAGATCTTTAGTCGCAAAATTTTTAGTAGCAATATGTGATGATTGTTTTGTCGCCACGTTGGACTTAAAGTGGTAACTTGTTTACTCTCAGTGGCACCTTTTGTTCCCAATGTAGCTATAAATTTTTGTAGTGAGACTTTTGGAGTTTCTCCTTTTCTCCTCAAAGTCAAACTTCTCTGTTGTCCCTTTAAAACTCTTATTATTCAGAGTTTAACATTTCAAAATTTGGCTTAGTTTTTTCCTTTGCATAATAAGTTCATACCTAAGTTTAATTATACATCAAAATAATGAAATTAATTAGATACTTTTTCAGCCTAATTTTTAACATTTCATGAAAAAAATGTCATTAAATTAAATAGTTGGAACAAAAACTCTACAGTTGGCTATTCTAGAGTACACTATCATTCATTTGGATGGCATAATGAGGCATATCTCTGGTTAATTATTTAATTGAGAAGGTGTAGTAATTAATTAATTAGTTTATGCGTTAATCGTTTAACAGTGTGTCTTGGTCGAATCTAACTAATGTTAGCTTGATTGTTTCAATGGTCATTATCTTGCTCTTGAATATTTAATTTTTTAATATCTAAAGGCCAGATGTAACAATGTAAAAATTGAATTAAATAAAGAAAAACATGTCCCTAGGCGTTTTACGTCTGCATCATTAATTAAATATAGTTTTTTATATTTATTACTAAATTTTTTAATCAAAATAAAATATATAAAAAATTAATTATAAAAAAATCTTCATAATAAAAATATAAAAATATTTATGTTTTAATATTAGAAGTTTTGAATGTACAAAAATAGTCAAAAGACGTTTGAAATATTATAATATAAATTTGACACTGTTTTGAACAAGTCTAACCTAGCACTAAGAAATTTTGGTTTCAATTGCTGTTAAATTCTTTGATAAAAATATAATAATTTTTTAAAAATAAGTAATTATACATGGTATATTGAGGTGTAAACATAAAATTCTTATCTTAAGAATTTAACAATAGCAAAGAGACAAAATTTGTAGGACGTATATCATGTCAATTTTTAGGACGCCATTAGAAAACATTTTTTTTTTAATTTACTAGAAGTTGGCTTTAATGTTTTAAAAACTGATAAATTTTACCTATCTATACTCTTCATATATATATAAAGCACCGAATCAATCACTGAAAATTGAGATGGATCAATCCCAAGTATATTGATTTCCCTACTTAACACGAACGAAGAATATTCTCATCTTTGCGTCTGACTAATCAAATATATCTATCAAGTAAAACTGGGAAATGGACTGAATCAACAATTAATTAAAAAAAAACAAAAATCAATGATTTAATTATAATGTTTTTGTGACTTCTTCTTACTTGCTCAAACGAATTGATCAAGTTTCACTATGTATTTCCTATCACCATGATTCTGATTTCTGACCTAGTCTCTACCACGCAGTCATTATTAAGACAGGCATTATATAGTGCATGTATTGTAATCTTTTTCTTCCTATAAATACCACCTAAGTTAGCTCTTAGATTTGCTAATTACCCAGTAATAAAATCATTGAGCTATAGCTAGCTAGCTAGTGATCATTATTTAGAAATGGCCTCACCTAGGTTTTATTATTGCTATGCTTTGTTCTATGCTTTGATTATTGCAGCTTCAGGTGTTAATGGAAGCAAAGTACTGTCTCCATACTTCTATGATCATTCATGCCCTAAGGCTTTGAACACCATTGAACGACTCGTTCAGGCTGCTGTGAAGAAAGAGCCTCGCATGGGAGCTTCTTTGCTTCGCTTGCACTTCCACGATTGTTTCGTTAATGTAAGTAAATTTTAATTAGATTTGGAAATTGTTGTACTATTGACTATTGATTATTTAATCAAAGATGACTTTTTGAACTACTCCGTAATATACTTGTATAATATAAGGGCATCTGTGTATAATTGTAATTAATTGGAGACTAAGGAGAAGTATTGAATATATAATTAGGGTTGTGATGGATCGATTCTTCTGGATCCTTCGTCCACCATAGACAGCGAGAAGAATGCATTGGCTAATGCAAATAAGTCTGCAAGAGGATTTGAAGTGATCGATCGGATCAAACAAGAGGTGGACAAGGCATGTGGTCGTCCTATTGTTTCTTGCGCTGACATTTTAGCTGTTGTAGCCAGAGACTCTGTCGTTGCGGTATATTATATATTACTCCTCACTCTTTAATATTTCTGCTCTATTAATTATTACTCTTCCTTTAATTTCTCCCACTTTTTCACATCACTTGCTCACCTGATTTTCACTAATATTCTTTTGCTACCTAATTATCTTTCTTTAATATGTGTTTTCAAGTTTCTACGTATATATTCAACCAACCAAATTGATTATATGTGTAAAAGATGATTGCTATATATATTCACTAAATTTATTTTTAAAAGATAAAGTATTTTAATTTAGTTTTTAAAAGGCTAAATTTCAATCAAATTGATTCTTTTATTAATAAGATAAATAAAAAATTAATTGACATACCAACATTTAATAGACATTGATTTAATTGTTGAATGATGAGCTTATTGCATTTAACAATAAAAAAAGTAAAATAAATCAAAATTTATAAATCACATATAAAATAAATAAATAATATGATTTGACCATATTTAATGTTTAAATATTAAATCTATTTTATTTCTTTCACTACTAAATAGTATCTAATGCATCATTTATTAACAAAGTTAACATTATATTCTTTAATAGTACTATTGTTAGTTAAATAATTAAATTAATCGAGAATTAATTTTATCAAGACTAAATTAAGATATTTTATTTAATTTAGTGGTTTTTGTTTTTTCAGTCTGTTATGTTTTAATACATAGGGTGATTAATGATTATTACGTTTTACTTTTTTTTTTAAAAAATGCGAGATCAATTTTTATATCCCACAAATTGACCCTAACTTCCTGATTGTAATATATGAAAAAATGTGCAGTTAGGGGGGCCAACATGGAAAGTGATGCTTGGAAGAAGGGACTCCAAAACGGCAAGCCGAACCACAGCAAACGCAGACATACCAGCACCGTTTTTGGACCTTCCTCAACTCATCACAAACTTCAAGAACCAAGGCCTGAACGAGAAAGACCTTGTCGTTTTATCTGGGGCCCACACCATTGGGTTCGCACGCTGCGTTTCCTTCAGAGACCACATCTACAATGACTCCAACATTGACCCCTCCTTCGCAAAAACCCTTAGGAAGGGGTGCTCTAAAAATGGAGGGGACACCAACCTCGCCCCTCTGGACCCCACAACGCGACACTTTGACGTTGCCTACTTCAACAGTCTAGTTCACAAGAAAGGCCTTCTTCACTCTGATCAACAACTCTTCAATGGTGGTTCTACGGATAAATTGGTTAGAAAATACAGTTACGATACCGTACAATTCTACAAGGATTTTGCTCATTCTATGATTAAAATGGGAAACATAAAGCCCCTCACTGGGAATCAAGGTGAAATTCGTTTAAATTGCAGGAAAGTTAACTAATAAAGTTTAAAAAGTGTTAAAAAAATCAATATTATATGAAAGCCACATATAATACCAGTCTAAGAAATAATACTTTGATATGAATGTATCTATCTTCAATTAATTAATGATCTACATATGTATTCATTTGTTTATCGAAACATTATAATAATACAATTTTCATATTAGAAAAAGAATATTAATTGTACAATTTTCTTTTGATTTAGTTAAATTATACTTTCTGCAAAGATCCTATATAAGAAAAACTGGCTGCAGGATAATTATATGACTCCACCAAGATATTGTAGCTATAACTCTATCATGTGACTACAAGGCTGAAGCCTAATTAGAAACACACAAAAATTTTATACATAGGATAGGAGGAAAACAGTTAAATTTCACTCGATCAAAGAGAGTACAAGAAATTAAACCAAAGGTTGATTGACACACAATAAAACTTGTTTAATTATCAAAAAACAATAATGAGTAATAACCTAAAAATTTAATTCTTTACATACTAGTATCTAACATTCATATATGTTAATTAGCAAAAGGACTAATTACATATGTCACGAGTAATAAGTCAAACAATTCCATGATCGGTTTAATCAAATATATATAGTTCATTACTGAGAAAAAAAACAGTAATCAAGCTCCAATACAAGATAAACAAGGGAATTGATTAAGGAAGTACAAATTGAGAAGGAAAATCATATATATGAAGTTTAACATTCTATTTGGTTGAGATCAGCTAGTGTGATATTGTCAATTTGATATGAAATAGGAGATTTCGGCCTAAGAAGCTCCTTGCACACTTGCTCCATGGTTGGACGTGAAGGAGGATTTACACTTAAACAAGCAAAGGCTATTTTTGCCATGAATATCACATCCGCAGCACTTGATTTTGAAGGATAAGGAATTCTTTGGTCTAACACATCTTTCAATAGCAAATTATGGGCTCCTGATACTCCTGCTGCTCCAGATTTGGACAATGAAGAAAAAGAAATTATGAGATCTCCTGCATGCTTTCCCATAATTATTTCCAAGACCAGCACTCCAAAACTAAAAACATCACATTTCGCGTCCACTTTCATAGTGTAAGCAAGCTCTACAACGAAATCAATATGATCATATCATGCAAAAAAAAGTTAGATATGTTATAAAATATAACATTATGCAGCTTATAATTACCAAATTAAAAAGAACAAATAACAAGAATTATATATTTATATATAAAGAGATAGAGAGAGAGAGAGAGAGGACAATTTAATTAACCTGGAGCAAGATAACCAATGGTGCCTGCAACAGAGGTCCAAGTGCCTGATTCATGATGCAAAAGCTTGGCTGCTCCAAAGTCACAAATATGAGGCTCATAGTCTGAATCTAAAATAACATTTTTGCTTGATATGTCACGATGAATTATAGGAGGTGAGCACCCATGATGCATATAGTACAAAGCATTTGCCACGCCTTGAATAATGTTTATCCTCCTATTCCAACCAAGTGCAATTACTTGCGTCTCATTTTCTAGTATCCTATCTAAGCTGCCTCCTTCCAGAAATTCATAAACCAAAATTGAAAACTTTGAATGTGAACAAAATCCATATAACTTCACAATGTTACGATGCCTAATTGTTGTCAAGGCTTGGATTTCATTCGTAAAAGCTTTTAGATTGTGCCTTTCCTCATTTGGTAATGAATGAAGTTTCTTCACAGCTACAATTTGACCTGTGGATAGCTCAGCTTTGTAAACACTTCCATGCCCTCCCACCCCAATGAGATATTCATCGTCAAACTCCTCTGTGGCCTCAATGATATTTTCGAAAACTATTTTTCCATCGTAACCAAAAATTGCAAACATATTTTCACTTTGTGCTTCTCTTGTCTGGTTTTCAATTTTTCTTGCCCTTCGACGACAAAAAATGTATGAAACACCCATAAAAGATATCAATAGCAATAAAGAGCCCACAATAAGATATATAGCTAAGATCATGACTTTGTTGCTCTTTTGCTCAAGAGGATTGCGATTAGACGATGGACACACCGACAAGCCTAAAACATCACCACATAAGCCTTTGTTGTTTTTCAATCTCTCAATCGAAGCATTACGAAAGGCTGGATTATTGGGAAGTGGACCTTCCAATTGATTGTAGGAAATGTCAATTGAAGTCAAGCTTAACATTGCATCAAAATTGGAAGGTATAGTACCAGAGAGATTATTGTGCGATATGTTTAGCTTCTGTAGTCCTGGAAATTCTCCAAGCATGAATGGAATCATTCCTGACAAAGAATTTCCACTCAAATCAAGATTTAGAAGAGAAGTTAAGTTGCCTAAACTTGAAGGGATGCTGTTGTTGAAAGAATTTTGGCTTAAATTCAACTGCAGTAAGTTAATCAACTGTCCAAATTGTTGAGGAATTAAACCATTGAAATGGTTTTTTGCTAAACTCAAATATCTGATTCCTCTTAGCAATTCTAGTTCGTTTGGAATCTTTGTGAGGTGATTTGAAGACAGATCAAGCATTTGTAGCCTTAACAGGTTCTTCACACTTGTTGGAATCGATCCAAAAAGTTTATTTTCGGCAAGAGAAAGGCTAACCAAATTGGTCAAGTTCCCTAATATGGAAGCAGGGATGGGTCCAGAAAGTGTGTTTCTAGACAACCATAAGATGGCGAGATTTGGCAGGTTTCCAATTGAAGGAGGAATGGGTCCAGAAAATGTATTTGACTGCATTGACAATCTGATGAGTTGAGTCATGTTTCCAATTGAAGCAGGGATTGATCCCGAAAGTTTATTTAACTCGATGGATAGTCTGGTCAGCTTTGTCAAGTCTCCAATACAAGAAGGGATTGATCCAGCAAGTTGGTTGTCTTCAATGCGAAGGTAACTCAATGTTTTTGTCAAGTTGCAAATGGAAAGCGGGATTGAGCCAGAGATGTTGTTGTTAAATAATTGAAATACACCAAGGTTGTAGAGTTTCCCTATTTCCCAAGGAATGAACCCTGAGATCTGATTCCCATAAAGGTAAATTTGATACAATTTGCTCATGTTTCCTATAGTCGCGGGGATGTCACCAGAGAGATAATTTTCTGACAAGTCAAGTTGATCAAGTTGTTCCAACATTCCAATTTCTTGGGGGATGGAACCAGAAAAATTATTATATAGAAGCCATAATGTGTCGAGGTTCACCAACTTGCCAATTTCTTTAGGAATATGGCCATGAAGCCTGTTCCCCCTTAGATTCAAATTTTTTAAGCTAGTTAGATTTCCAATAGAAATAGGGATAGTCCCTGTGAGATAGCATGTGTCAATGTTAAGGTCATTTAGATTGGTTAGTGCTCCTATATCTTGCGGGATTTGAGTATTAATGAAAACATTTCCCCCTAAATATAAATGAACAAGACTAATCAACAGTGTGATCTCAGATGGAATTGGTCCAGAGAGATTATTTCGAACTAGATTGAGATAGGAGAGCGTAGACAAATTGCCAATAGTGGTTGGAATGGGGCCATTGAACTTATTGTAACTAAGATCTATGAAGGTGATTTTGGGGAGTTGTCCAATGTGGTGAGGGATGGTCCCATAGAACAAGTTTTGCTGTAAATGAATAAATTGGAGATTGGGGAAAGATGAGAAATTGAAGCTTTGAAGCGTACCTCTTAATCCAAGATTTGATAGGCTTATTTGGGAAACAGAGTTGGAGGCATCACATGTAATTCCCATCCAACTGCAAGGACTAGTGTTGCTGTCATTGGTCCATGAAGATAAGAAAGATTGGTTTTGCTTGTCAAGACTGGCTTTCCAGTTCAGCAGTGCAATTGCTTCGCTGCTTTGTGCATGAGATGAATAAAGCGTGAGGAGAATCCACCATAATGCTACCAATAAAGTAACATGATGAGGCTCCCTAAGTATGAACTCCATTATATATAACACAAGGTTTTGAAATCAAAGGTAATTGCTGTTCCAACGGCTTTGGATTCGTACATATATATACATATATATATATATATATGTTGATCATTTTTATTAATGTCTTATGAAGCAAGATGTGAAGAGAGGGCCACAAGGAATAATGAAGAACGCGTATACTGTAGACAATTAATGGAAGGCCCTAGCTCTCATATTAAATGATTCAGTTGGAGAAATTAAATGTGACCACGTACAGACATTATTGGAATGAAGTAGGTAATGTATAGTTGCATATAATTAATACATGAGTTAGTAATTTTCTAGATTTGAGATTACAATTTGATCATAATACATAAGTTATTTATGCTCAAATAATTATATATTATGTATAAAATAATTTTAATATTATTGGATTACATTTAATTATTATTATTATATTGTACTTATGGATTTTATAAAACAAATTAAAATTTATAAATTTAGTTAATAAATTTGACTATAGAAATAAATTTAATGAAATTAATTAGTAAAATAATACTTTATATTTACTACTTTATTACATTATAATTAGGATGTATAATCTACTGAATTCTATTAGATCATCACTCAATATATGATGAAAATAAGTAATTAGTCATCAAAATTTGTAACTTAATTTTATAAAGTTAATTCTAGCATACACACACACACACATTATATTTTCGTAAATTATGAAGCATTAAAGAATTGCAGTCTGTGTGATTGCCAGTGGGGTTGTTGCATGTATTATGTATATTTTCAGGGTTGTTGCATGTATTAATTAATCTATATTTTCAGACTTGTTGCATGTGTCCTAATCATGCTTTTAATTCCGTGGGAGGACTGGAACTGCCCTCTTAACTCTTAAGTCTTAAAAGGCTTCAAATTTGAACAGGAATCAATTAATATGAAGAGTAATTTAGTTTGCCTCCTTACTATTTCAAATGAGTGACTTATGGTTCCCGTCTTTTGTATTTTGATGTTTTGTGAATGAATTCTGTTAAAATTTTAACGGTAACTATTTATGCGTGGTCCGTGATGATAAAAAAAAGAAGTTGATTTTTATAAAAAATTGATTTTCTTAAAAAAAATTTAATTTTCTTTCAAAAAAAGTTTTTCTCTAAAAAATTTTGCTTTCTTCCCAAAAAAAAAGTTTTCTTCCCAAAAAATTAATTTTTTTTCCAAAACAATTAAATACTAAAACTTTATTTTTTGTAAATTTTTTTTCTAAAACTTGATTTTTTTTACTAAAACATGTTATTTGTAATAAAACCTAAATACTAAATACTAAATGCTAAATTTCAAACTCTAAACTTCAAATACTAAATCTCAAACTCTAAACTTTAAACCCTAAATTTTATACTTTAAATTCTAAATTCTAAATTTGAAAGTCTAAGTTTAAACTTTAAATCAAAAATTTTAAATTTTAAACTATAAATTATAAATTTAAACAAAAAACTATAAACTAGAAAAAAAAAATCCCCTATTGTTGCAAAATGGTTAGAAGACTGGGCCCATTTAGTATCAAAGAGCTTTGCAACTTAAGTATTATCTAGATTTGGTTATTTATTTTTTTGGTTAGAAGTATCTAGATTCATATTTAAGGGTTGGAGTTCTATTATTATATATTATAGATCACACTATAAGAAAAAGGATTTTCAGTGGCGACAATAAAAGTCGCCACTAAACCTCATCTTTTAATGTCAACATTTTGTGTCACCATAGAATGGTCTTTAGTGGCAATGATATTATCGCTACTGATAATCTTCCTGTGGCGATTGTTTAAACGTCACCACTAACTAAAAATCTTTTAGTGGCAACACAAATGGTGCCATAAATGTCTTTTAGTGGTGACAATTACAGATTTGCCACTAGAGATCTTTAGCGGCAATAAATAATGTCACCACTGAAGACCTCCAGTGACGGCTTTTAAAATGTCACCATTAATGCACCAACAAACGACTTTAATTTTACAAAACTGATAAAATTTTAAAGTTGTAATGGGCAGTTCAAACACGAGACACTAGCAATAGTAAGTAATCAACTAACCAATATGCCACAATAGCTTGAACATTATGTGATTTAACATATAATATATAATATCATTTTATAAGTAAAAAAATAAATCAAATCATTTTCATTATTTAGTCATTGCACCAAATTTTGTGCAAAGTTCCAAAAGTTACCCTTCACCATCCTCCGATTTGTTACCCTTCACCATCCTCCGATTTGTTGCCCTTCACCGTCCTCCATGCTTTAGGAGGCACCAGGAGACGTTCTTCATTGTGCTTCCGAGCCCTTCACCGTCTTTTGTTGCTTTATTGTGCTTTATCATCCTCTATCACTCTTCATTGTCCTCTACTGCGAGTCCCCTACCTCTATTTAGGTTGCAACACTTCTAGTAACATGCCCTTACCATGGTTCCTTTATAATTTAGTAAAAGATATAAATGTTAGTTAAAAATAATGGTATGTTACCATTACCCTTACTTGAGTAATTTTAAACTTTTTACAGTTCAGTTTGGTTCAGTGCATCTTAGGTTGGGTCTCTACTCGGGTTTCACTCACTCTCGTAGTGGAATAGAATATAAAAAATATACCTGAATTAACTATATGTCAACATGCATTCTTAGTTAAATATAGCTAAATAACTATTGGGCATGAAGAGAACAATCCTGCCACTCATGACCCCATTAGCTAGTTTAAATATTAGATCATATATATCCAAATTAAGATAGGCTATACAAGAGATATTTCATACTAACCTTTCCAAAAATCATAAATACTAGTACAATAATAGCATGTTCCTATACTATATCAAAATAAATTAATCAATTTCATATACCCCTAGTGGATACTTCTTTCCACGTTACCTCTTCTTCAACCACGAGACCTATACATTTGATACATGTCAGCACTAATGTGAAAAATGAATCTTAGTAGCAATGCAACTTGTTTCAAAATTCACTGACCTGTACCACTGTGCTCGCACAAAAATCTTTACATTCTTTCATAAAATATAGTGCATACTATTGGGATGCAGTGCAAGTAACATTCAATCATGTTATATACTCATACATATGCATATTCATTAAAACATATCAACTTTAAAACATGAGAAGGGCGTTCATTATCATTCTCATCATAAAACATTTCTTTAGGGTATTAACATGCCTTTCGAGTAGGAGAAAACAGTCACACCATATAAGCTATCTGGAGTGTCACCCAGCAACAACTTCACATACCACTACATACATGAATGAGCTATCCTGGTGACTACTGTGCCACTATAATAAATTATTGCCTTAGTACATCTAATGCATCCCCTAACTAGATCCACTTGTACAATCTCAATAACTCATGGGATCACCATAAACCTTTGAACAGATCCTATCCTCTTCACTTCTATAGATTATGAGGCCATGGGGTCACCACCATTACCTCTGATGTGGATCACCCTCTAGACCTTATCCTCTTCTCTTTCACAGATCATGAAGCTATGAAGTCACCACCATTACCTCTGAGGTGGATCATACTCTTGGTACGCTATCCTCTAACATATACGCTAGGGTGATTCGATTTATGCATATGGTTATACTTTAACCTTAATTATGTATTTCTTAATGGCCCTTGGAATATACCCTAATTTAGGGTTCGCAACCATCACGGTGTTTTCAAAGTCCTCTATATTCAAGTAAATGTTTACTCATCCTAATTTATGGCATAATTGTGGAATGCCAAAGGCCGTCCCATACCAGCAATCGGTTACTGGAATCATAAGCCTATCTACCATTAATGCAGATGTCTAAAATACTTTACTCTTCCTTTCTAATGTCTCTCTGCTCTCTTTTGTATCACTATCACAAGGACCATTCCCATTCAAGTGAAAAGCGACCTTATCCTTTGCATGTTACCCAAAAAAACTAGCTTCCTTGCCTACCCATGTTATGAGCCTTAAACCATGTAGTATAATAGATCTCTAAGCTCACTTCTAGTTCAAAATCACATTTCGCAAAGTCGAGGGCTGTCAGTCAACTGTTAGAAGGCTGGTAGTCTGCTGATTACTCTCTAGAATCCTCAGGTTGCAAGACAACAAGCTACCAGTCGACTGTTAGAAGGCTAGTAGTCGACTGGTCGCTCACTGGAATGCATTTTAGGAAAAATAAGAACCCGATAGCCGACTACTTAGTGCAAAATCAAGCCCAACAGTCGACTGCTGCATCTAAGTTTATACTTATAGTTTTTTAAGAACACAACAGTCGACTGCTAAATAGCTAACAATCGACTTCTGTGATTTGTAACAATTCAAAAAATATCTTTTGACATAACCCAGTCCAAAACTCATTCCATTTTCAATTTAAAACATATGAGCCTAGTTTTTATTCCATAAGCTTTACTTTTCCTCAAACTTTTCTCATCATTTTGCTCAAACACTATGCATTCAAGGAAAACTAGCCTATATTTCTAGATGAACATAACCTAGCCCTTTCAATCATTTGTAAATATATATGATCACAACATTTCAGCAAAACAGCATCTAATAGCATCAGAAAAGCATACATAATGTAAATTTAACTCCAAACTCAGTTTAAACATTTAGAAATTCTTATTTTCCAGTAACATTAAACTTTTGTGAAAAGAGAGGGGTTTAGGATGGATTTCTATCTTGATTCCTAGCAAATGCGTGTTTTTGATGTGTTAGGAAGGCTCTATCCTTGCTATAGAACTAATTTCCATCCTTGAATCTGCTCTTCTTTTAGCAAAATTCTTCCTTTGTTGCCTTAGCTTGCCCCTTTCTCTCTTTACCTGTCCCTCTGCTTATCTCTTTAAAAATTCTGAAGGTTTAAAGTGAGTGAGAGGTTTAGGGTTCAACTAGGGTTTAAGAAATTTTGGGTAATTGTTCTTTGGTCCTTGAGCTATTTTGCACTCTTGGAATCACTCACTTTTCCCTTTTCAATTGAGTCCCAAGTCACCTCTTGTTAAACCTTCACTTATTTTCTTTCAATTAAGTCCCTATACTAATGCAACTATATGAAATTAATGCAACATACACAGGCATTAGAATTAAATTAAAATTAGCAAGCATCTCTTTAATCATATTTGGAGCGGATGTTACATAGGTGAGTTGCATCCAACGCTTCATTAGATGCATCTCTGTCATTTTTTACCAGCTAACCTCAACTGTTACACAATCCTCTTATTCCTTTTTGTGAAAGATAAATGACCATTTTGTAGCCTCGAATTCGAGTGAATAAATATACCACTGCTAGTATCGGTGCCATTAAGTCATTAGACCCATTGTTAACTGGCTTGCTGTTTTAATTTTCTGTGTTTAACACTGGTATGTGATTTTCATCAACTGTGATTGCCAGTGTGATTTCCTTTCGTTGATAGCCTTTACTTCAAGAACCTCAAGCTTTGATAGATTGTCTTCTCATTGACAAATCTGAGAAGAAGGTATTTTAGGCTTTTTTTACTTGGTTATGATTGCTAAATACTGGTTTATGCATACAACTAATGAAATGTGATGTTGTGCCTTAGAATTTGTTTCCTTATATATGATCAATTTTGTATTTTATTCTTTAAAGTAATGATTTCTCATGAAATTTCAAGTGTTTTGTGTGTGTGTGTTTGTTTTAGTGTACGCATATTGCAAGGCATCCTTGATGAACACCAAGATATATTTGTTTTGTTGTTTGCAAATAGTTTTTAAAACTCATTTTGAATTCATTTGTCTATTATGAAAGAAACTTGCCTTAAAATTTATTAGACCTTACCTATTGCCCCATGTACAAGACATCCTAGTTGCCATAAGTGAACTTTGGGTTGACTGAACCCAACATACCTTAGTCTTATCTAGATGTTGTTAATCATTATTAGTCCTTAGCATATTGCCATGTTTTGATGTTATAAATGCAGTAGCAGGTGATGAGAACTTCTTTAATCATGTAACCTTTATTATGATTATTAATTAAAATATGAATCCATTGCTTGATAGAAGGTGGCTAAATATTTTCTATTCTCAATGGTAAAGGTCCTCCATCCAGAAATAAGTGATCTTAAGTTTCACAATCCTCACATCCAAATGGACAAATATCATTTGGTGTGATTCCTCTTGCTTTTAATAGTCTTCCTAAAGGAAGAACTTCATGACATAATTTTCAGTCTACTCATATAATATTTGATATCTTGTTGTGCATTTATACTCTTTATTCTATACTTTAGTCCAAATTATTTCATCTGTGATATTTGTAATTGGTAATAGTATTTGAGTAATTTTCATCTCTATATGAGGGTAATAGATGGCGTGCAGTTGATCCTCATTCCAAGCTGTTTGATTTGCATTAATAACATCTTGTACAAACTTTATATTACCTAGTATTGGAAGTCTTTTTAGAGTATGCCAACATGGGGAGAAGATGCTTATTGCCTCTATAATTCCTATAGTCCATTTCAGAGAGTTTGTTACAAGTTTTGCAGCAGACATTCAGTACTTCTAAATTAGTGAAGCTATAGAAGGGCAATGAAGAACGTTGTTGTCCTGCGTATTGTATTTGGACCAAAAGAGTTTACTGAAAATTGAGTTTCTGAATGCCAAGTCCTCCTGTATGATAGGCTCAGTTGCTAACTTCCAATTTAAAGTGTGTAATCTTTTAGAATTTTCCAATTCACCCCATAGGAATCCAATAAAAAGGTTGGATATTGAATTAATTAAATCTTACACCAATTCACCTAAATTTCTAAAATTTGTGTGGTCAGACCTAAAGTCACAGGAAATTCTTATATATATATATACAATTTTAATCATCTTTTGAAGTTTAAATTTTATTTTTTATTTGTGACACTAAATCATTGTTTGCATTAATGTAAGGACATATTCAAGAGCTTATGTCTCAGCAATAGCAAAAAGAGCATCCACTGACCAGAAATGAGATTTTGGCATCTGTTCTTGGGGAGAGGTCAGGATTTGTTCATAGAAAAGGCTATTGAAAGAAACCTTCGAGTAAGAAATCTCAACAACAAGTAGATGTGGAAGCCAATGTGTCCTCTGCAATTAAAGGTGTACATGAGTAGATGCAAGCTGAAATATAGAGGAAGTTGCAAGAAGAGCTTAATAGAAAGCTGCAGGAGAAGCGTGTTGAGATTGAACATAAGGTGCAAGCTGAGCTTGAACGTAAGATGCAAGCTGAGATTGATCAAAGGATCCAAGCACAATTGGATATCACAATGTCAAAAAGTTTTAACAAGTAACTTTCACTTTTGGTTTTTTTGTTCGAATTTTAGATTGACTTGTTGATGATAGTGGGCTAAAATTTAATGGTATTGTGTTGAAATTTGATAATTTGATGATATTGTGCTGCAATTTTGATGTTGAATGATTAGCTTGGTTTTAGGCTTAAGATGTGGGTAGTATGCTGTCCAAATGTGTTGAATTTTAGTTTGGTGCTGCTGGATTTGTAATATGAATTTAGTTTGGTTTTAATCTTAAGAAGTGGTTGTTTTGCTATCTCAAAGTGTTGAGTTTGAGATGATCTGTGATATAAACTTCAATGCAATTTTGTGCAAAAATTTGTAGTTCAAACTTTAAAGCTTTCCAAATTTTTCTGCCATGCTCTAATGTCCATTGTCATAGTTTTCATAAAGTGATGCAACTAAATTTTTTCTAAACCTGGTGCCTCATCTCCTATAGCCTTTTATCATGCATTTTGATTAGATTTCACTAGTGTAAGTAAAGCTTAATACTTTCCAAACTTTCTATTGTGTTTACAAGGTTTCTATTATGTAATTAGGCTTTGTTTTGTATATGAAAATGTATTTAAATGATTTATTGTTGGAACCATTTTGGCATTCTTTTGTTTATTTTTAGATTGTTTTAAGTTTGAATTTGAAGGTTAAGGCTGTCCAAACTTGATATTGTTCAAAGTGTGCCACTACCTTAGCAACTTTGAGTGTGCATGTTGTCTTAACTTTTATTGGTGATATTGTGTGTTTTTTTTTTATAATCTATGACTCTTGTAATTTTATTATCATGAGACTAATCATACTTATCCTTAATGTTTCTATTTTAAATAAGGATAAAATTTAGGAAGGAGCAACAATTCTAGACAATAATGATGCTTTGAATATTTTCTATTTTATTGTAATTAGTTGTGTAGTTATTGTAAATCATGTCATTATTGATAGTTGTAATACATTAGTAATTATTGACAACTATGTAACATTACTTTTGTGTAATATAATAGTATTTTGTTTTATAATTTTATTTTATAATATTTTTTAGGTGACATGAAATATAAAAATTAAAAAAATATCAAAAAAAATAAATGTAGATACAGATGATTCAATGGTGACTCTTGGAAGTTGCCACTGAAGGGGGCTTCAGTGGTGACAAAAATGTTGTCACTAAAGCCAATTCCACTTAACCAACTTTCTATGATGTCAAAAAATGTCATCACTAAAAGTATCTTAAGTGGCGACAGAAGGGCGCCATTATAGAACCTTTTGGTGATGCTTTTTTTATTTTGCCCCTGAACATTGATTAGGTGACAATAAAAGTGTCACCACTTAGTTAACTTTCATTGGTGACATTCTTAAGTTGCCACTAAAGCTACCTTCAATGGCAACTCAATTTGGATATTTTTTGTTGCCACTAAATTTTGGTTCAGTGGCAAATAATGTATTGTCACTAAATATAAGTTTTTGTGATGATTTTTGGCTTTTAAATTTTAACTTCTGTAGTGACATATTTCCTTCTTCAGTGGTGACCACTTTTATTGCCACCAAATATCTTTAGTCACAAAATTTTCAATAATAATATGTGCTGATTGTTTTGTTGCCACATTAGACTTAAAGTGGCGACTTGTTTACTTTCAATGGCACCTTTTGTTGCTACTGTAGCTATAAATTTTTGTAGTGAGACTTTTGGACTTTCTCTTTTTCTTCTCAAACTTGAACTTCTCTATTGTCCCTTTAAAACACTTATTATTTAGAGTTTAAAATTTCAAATTTTGGCATAATTTTTTCCTTTGGATAAGTTCATCCCTAAGTTTAATTATACATCAACATAATGAATTTAATTTGATACTTTTTCAGTCTAATTTTTTACATTTCATGAAAAAATGTCATTAAATTAAATAGTTGGAACGAAAACTCTACAGTTGGCTATTCTAGAGTACACTATCATTCATTTGGATGGTATAATGAGGCATATCTCTAGTTAATTATTTAATTGAGAAGGTATAATTAATTAATTAGTTTATGCGTCAATCAGTTAACAGTGTGTCTTGGTTAAATCTAACTAATGTTAGCTTGATTGTTTCAATGGTCATTATCTTGCTCTTGAAGTATGCTAAGCTAATAAATTTCTTCTAATTGAATATTTAATTTTTTAATGTCTAAAGGCCACATGTAACAATGTAAAAATTGAATTAAATAAAGAAAAACATGTCCCTAGGCGTTTTACGTTTGCGTCATTAATTAAATATAATTTTTTATATTTATTACTAAAATTTTTAATCAAAATAAAATATATAAAAAATTAATTATAAGAAAAATCTTCATAATAGAAATATAAAAATTTAAATTAAATTTTTAATGTTAAATATGATAATATACTGATTTTGTAGATAATGTTAATATATTATAGATTTAGAAACTGGATTCTAATAGAAGGAATAATTAGCCCTAATAGAAGGAATTATTGAATTAATTATTTTAAATTTTTGTTGAAAAAAAAATACTTATTTTTTAATATTAGAAATTTTGAATGTTCAAAAATGTATGTTAGACTTTTTTTCAATTTTTAAAATATAATATAAAAAATAATTATTATATTTAAAATTAATAAATTAAATAATAAAAAAGTATTTAATTATACATTCTTTTATTATAATTTCTTTTTTTTTTTCTCTGCTCCTCATTTTTATTATATATTATATAGTATATAATTTTGGAGATTAATAGTAAAAAGACGTTTGAAATATTATAATATAAATTTGACACCGTTTTGAACAAGTCTAACCTAGCACTAAGAAATTCTGGTTTCATTCGCGGTTAAATTCTTTAATAAAAATATAATAATTTTTTTAAAATAATTAATTATACATGGTATACTGAGGTGTAAACATAAAATTCTTATCTTAAGAATTTAACAATAGCAAAGAGATAAAATTTGTAGGACGTATATTGTCAATTTTTAGGACGCCATTAGAAAACTTTTTTATTTAAATTTACTAGAAGCTCGCTTTAATGTTTTAAAAACTGATAAATTTTACCTATCTATATTCTTCATATATATATATATATATATATATATATAAAGCACCGAATCAATCACTGAAAATTGAGATGGATCAATCCCAAGTATATAGATTTCCCTACTTAACACGAATGAATAATATTCTCATCTTTTCGTCTGACTAATCAAATATATATCAAGTAAAACTGGGAAATGCACTGAATCAATAATTAATTAAAAAAATCAATGATTTAATTTTTTTTTTTTTTTGTGACTTCTTCTTACTTGCTCAAACGAATTGATCAAGTTTCACTATGTATTTCCTATCACCATGATTCTGATTTCTGACCTAGTCTCTACCAATCAGTCATTATTAAGACAGGCATTATATAGTGCATGCATAGTAATCTTTTTCTTCCTTGTCGTTCACTATAAATACCACCTAAGTTAGCTCTTAGATTTGCTAATTACCCAGTAATAAAATCATTGAGCTATAGCTAGCTAGCTAGTGATCATTATTTAGAAATGGCCTCACCTAGGTGTTATTATTGCTATGCTTTGTTCTATGCTTTGATTATTGCAGTTTCAGGTGTTAATGGAAGCACAGTACTGTCTCCTTACTTCTATGATCAATCATGCCCTAAGGCTTTGAACACCATTGAACGACTCGTTCAGGCTGCTGTGAAGAAAGAGCCTCGCATGGGAGCTTCTTTGCTTCGCTTGCACTTCCATGATTGTTTCGTTAATGTAAGTAAATTTTAATTAGATTTGGAAATTGTGGTACTATTGACTATTGATTATGATAATTAAAGATGACTTTTTGAACTACTCCGCAATATACTTGTATAATATAAAGTAATCTGTGTATAATTGTAATTAATTGGAGACTAAGAAGAAGTCAAAGTAATTATACAGCTAGAATAGTAATGTTAATTAATTGATTGGGTTGAATGATTGAATATAATTAGGGTTGTGATGGATCGATTCTTCTGGATCCTTCGTCCACCATAGACAGCGAGAAGAATGCATTGGCTAATGCAAATAAGTCTGCAAGAGGATTTGAAGTGATCGATCGGATCAAACAAGAGGTGGACAAGGCATGTGGTCGTCCTATTGTTTCTTGCGCTGACATTTTAGCTGTTGTAGCCAGAGACTCTGTCGTTGCGGTATATTATATATTACTCCTCACTCTTTAATATTTCTGCTCTATTAATTATTACTCTTCCTTTAATTTCTCCCACTTTTTCACATCACTTGCTCACCTGATTTTCACTAATATTCTTTTGCTACCTAATTATCTTTCTTTAATATGTGTTTTCAAGTTTCTACGTATATATTCAACCAACCAAATTGATTATATGTGTAAAAAGATGATTGCTATATATATTCACTAAATTTATTTTTAAAAGATAAAGTATTTTAATTTAGTTTTTAAAAGGCTAAATTTCAATCAAATTGATTCTTTTATTAATAAGATAAATAAAAAATTAATTGACATACCAACATTTAATAGACATTGATTTAATTGTTGAATGATGAGCTTGTTGCATTTAACAATAAAAAAAGTAAAATAAATCAAAATTTATAAATCACATATAAAATAAATAAATAATATGATTTGACTATATTTAATGTTTAAATATTAAATCTATTTTATTTCTTTCACTACTAAATAGTATCTAATTCATCATTTATTAACAAAGTTAACATTATATTCTTTAATAGTACTATTGTTAGTTAAATAATAAAATTAATCGAGAATTAATTTTAACAAGAATAAACTAAGATATTTTATTTAATTTAGCGGTTTTTGTTTTTTCAATATGTTATGTTTTAATACATAGGGTGAAAAAATGTGCAGTTAGGGGGGCCAACATGGAAAGTGATGCTTGGAAGAAGGGACTCCAAAACGGCAAGCCGAACCACAGCAAACGCAGACATACCAGCACCGTTTTTGGACCTTCCTCAACTCATCACAAACTTCAAGAACCAAGGCCTGAACGAGAAAGACCTTGTCGTTTTATCTGGGGCCCACACCATTGGGTTCGCACGCTGCGTTTCCTTCAGAGACCACATCTACAATGACTCCAACATTGACCCCTCCTTCGCAAAAACCCTTAGGAAGGGGTGCCCTAAAAATGGAGGGGACACCAACCTCGCCCCTCTGGACCCCACAACCCGACACTTTGACGTTGCCTACTTCAACAGTCTAGTTCACAAGAAAGGCCTTCTTCACTCTGATCAACAACTCTTCAATGGTGGTTCTACGGATAAATTGGTTAGAAAATACAGTTACGATACCGTACAATTCTACAAGGATTTTGCTCATTCTATGATTAAAATGGGAAACATAAAGCCCCTCACTGGGAATCAAGGTGAAATTCATTTAAATTGCAGGAAAGTTAACTAATAAAGTTTAAAAAGTGTTAAAAAAATCAATATTATATGAAAGCCACATATAATACCAGTCTAAGAAATAATACTTTGATATGAATGTATCTATCTTCAATTAATTAATGATCTACATATGTATTCATTTGTTTATCGAAACATTATAATAATACAATTTTCATATTAGAAAAAGAATTTTAATTGTACAATTTTCTTTTGATTTAGTTAAATTATACTTTCTGCAAAGATCCTATATAAGAAAAACTGGCTGCAGAATAATTATATGACTCCACCAAGATATTGTAGCTATAACTCTATCATGTGACTACAAGGCTGAAGCCTAATTAGAAACACACAAAAATTTTATACATAGGATAGGAGGAAAACAGTTAAATTTCACTCGATCAAATAGAGTACAAGAAATTAAACCAAAGGTTGATTGACACACAATAAAACTTGTTTAATTATCAAAAAACAATAATGAGTAATAACCTAAAAATTTAATTCTTTACATACTAGTATCTAACATTCATATATGTTAATTAGCAAAAGGACTAATTACATATGTCACGAGTAATAAGTCAAACAATTCCATGATCGGTTTAATCAAATATATATAGTTCATTACTGAGAAAAAAAACAGTAATCAAGCTCCAATACAAGACAAACAAGGGAATTGATTAAGGAAGTACAAATTGAGAAGGAAAATCATATATATGAAGTTTAACATTCTATTTGGTTGAGATCAGCTAGTGTGATATTGTCAATTTGATATGAAATAGGAGATCTCGGCCTAAGAAGCTCCTTGCACACTTGCTCCATGGTTGGACGTGAAGGAGGATTTACACTCAAACAAGCAAAGGCTATTTTTGCCATGAATATCACATCCGCAGCACTTGATTTTGAAGGAAGTACAAATTGAGAAGGAAAATCATATATATGAAGTTTAACATTCTATTTGGTTGAGATCAGCTAGTGTGATATTGTCAATTTGATATGAAATAGGAGATCTCGGCCTAAGAAGCTCCTTGCACACTTGCTCCATGGTTGGACGTGAAGGAGGATTTACACTCAAACAAGCAAAGGCTATTTTTGCCATGAATATCACATCCGCAGCACTTGATTTTGAAGGATAAGGAATTCTTTGGTCTAACACATCTTTCAATAGCAAATTATGGGCTCCTGATACTCCTGCTGCTCCAGATTTGGACAATGAAGAAAAAGAAATTATGAGATCTCCTGGATGCTTTCCCATAATTATTTCCAAGACCAGCACTCCAAAACTAAAAACATCACATTTCGCGTCCACTTTCACAGTGTAAGCAAGCTCTACAACGAAATCAATATGATCATATCATGCAAAAAAAAGTTAGATATGTTATAAAATATAACATTATGCAGCTTATAATTACCAAATTAAAAAGAACAAATAACTAGAATTATATATTTATATATAAAGAGATAGAGAGAGAGAGAGAGAGAGAGAGAGGACAATTTAATTAACCTGGAGCAAGATAACCAATGGTGCCTGCAACAGAGGTCCAAGTGCCTGATTCATGATGCAAAAGCTTGGCTGCTCCAAAGTCACAAATATGAGGCTCATAGTCTGAATCTAAAATAACATTTTTGCTTGATATGTCACGATGAATTATAGGAGGTGAGCACCCATGATGCATATAGTACAAAGCATTTGCCACGCCTTGAATAATGTTTATCCTCCTATTCCAACCAAGTGCAATTACTTGCGTCTCATTTTCTAGTATCCTATCTAAGCTGCCTCCTTCCAGAAATTCATAAACCAAAATTGAAAACTTTGAATGTGAACAAAATCCATATAACTTCACAATGTTACGATGCCTAATTGTTGTCAAGGCTTGGATTTCATTCGTAAAAGCTTTTAGATTGTGCCTTTCCTCATTTGGTAATGAATGAAGTTTCTTCACAGCTACAATTTGACCTGTGGATAGCTCAGCTTTGTAAACACTTCCATGCCCTCCCACCCCAATGAGATATTCATCGTCAAACTCCTCTGTGGCTTCAATGATATTGTCGAAAACTATTTTTCCATCGTAACCACAAATTGCAAACATATTTTCATTTTGTGCTTCTCTTGTCTGGTTTTCTATTTTTCTTGCCCTTCGACAACAAAAAATGTATGAAACACCCACAAAAGATATCAATAGCAATAAAGAGCCCACAATAAGATATATAGCTAAGATCATGACTTTGTTGCTCTTTTGCTCAAGAGGATTGTGATTAGACGATGGACAAACCGACAAGCCTAAAACATCACCACATAAGCCTTTGTTGTTTATCAATCTCTCAATTGAAGCATTACGAAAGGCTGGATTATTGGGAAGTGGACCCTCCGATTGATTGTAGGAAATGTCAATTGAAGTCAAGCTTAACTTTGCATCAAAATTGGAAGGTATAGTTCCAGAGAGATTATTGTGCGATATGTTTAGCTTCTGTAATCCTGGAAATTCTCCAAGCATGAATGGAAACATTCCGGACAAAGAATTTCCACTCAAATCAAAATCTTGAAGAGAAGTTAAGTTGCCTAAACTTGAAGGGATGCTATTGAAAGAATTTTGGCTTAAATTCAACTAGAGTAACTTAAGCAAATGCCCAAGCTGTTGAGGAATTAAACCATTAAAATGGTTTTTTGCTAAATTCAAATATGTGATTCCTGTTAGCAATCCTAGTTCATTTGGAATCTCTGTGAGGTTATTTGAAGACAGATCAAGAGAATTTAGCCTTAACAGGTTCTTCACACTTGTTGGAATCGGTCCAAAAAGTTTATTGTCACCAAGAGAAAGGCTAACCAAATTGGTCAAGCTCCCTATGGAAGTAGGGATCAGTCCAGAAAGTGCGTTTCTAGACAACAATAAGGTGGTCAGCATTGGAAGGTTTCCAATTGAAGTAGGAATGGGTCCAGAAAATGCATTTGAGTGCATTGACAATCTGATTAGTTGAGTTAAGTTTCCAATTGAAGCAGGGATTGGTCCAGAAAGTTTATTTGAGTCCATAGATAGTCTGGAGAGCACAGTCAAGTCTCCAATACTAGAAGGAATTGATCCAGAAAGTTGGTTGTCTTCAATTCGAAAGTCATTCAATCTTGTTGTCAAGTTGCAAATGGAAAGTGGGATTGAGCCAGAGATATTGTTGCTAACCAGTTGAATTACTAGAAGGCCATAGCGTTTCCCCAATTCCCATGGAATGAACCCTGAGATCTGATTCCCATAAAGGTAAATATAATACAATTTGCTCATGTTTCCTATAGTAGCAGGGATGTCACCAGAGAGATGATTTTCTGACAAGTCAAGTCCAGTAAGCTGTTTCAACATTCCAATTTCTTGAGGGATGGAACCAGATAAATTATTATATAGAAGCCATAATGAGTCGAGGCTCACCAACTTGCCAATGTCTTTAGGAATATGGTCATGAAGCTTGTTCTCCCTTAGATTCAAATTTTTTAAGCTAGTTAGATTTCCAATAGAAATAGGGATAGTCCCTGTGAGATAGCATGTGTCAATGTTAAGGTCATTTAGATTGCTTAGTGCTCCTATATCTTGAGGGATTTGTGTATTAATGAAAAAATTTCCCCCTAAATATAAATAAACAAGACTAATCAACTGTGTGATCTCAGATGGAATTGGTCCACGGAGATTATTATTTCCCAAATAAAGACGGGTGAGTGTAGACAAATTGCCAATGGTGGTTGGAATGGTGCCATTGAACTTATTGTAACTAAAATCTATGAAGGTGATTTTGGGGAGTTGTCCAATGTGGTGAGGGATGGTCCCATAGAACAAGTTTTGCTGTAAATGAATAAATTGGAGATTGGGGAAAGATGAGAAATTGAAGCTTTGAAGCGTACCTCTTAATCCAAGATTTGATAGGCTTATTTGGGAAACAGAGTTGGAGGCATCACATGTAATTCCCATCCAACTGCAAGGACTAGTGTTGCTGTCATTGGTCCATGAAGATAAGAAAGATTGGTTTTGCTTGTCAAGACTGGCTTTCCAATTCAGCAGTGCAATTGCTTCGCTGCTTTGTGCATGAGATGAAGAAAGCGTGAGGAGAATCCACCATAATGCTACCATTAAAGTAACATGATGAGGCTTTCTAAGTGTGAACTCCATTATATTTAACACAAGGTTTTGAAATCAAAGGTAATTGCTGTTCCAAGGGCTTAGGATTCGTGTATATATATATAAACACAAAAGAAAGAGCCACAGCTTAGAGGGTTACGCTAATTCTCAAAGAAAGAATTTTTTGAGATTTTTTTCAATTTATAATTTAATATTTTTAGAAAAATCTCGATAAGAAAGTCTAATGCATGAAGTGACGATCACTTTAATTATCGTGTGAAGAGGCTCACTGACTCAATGCCTATTGCGACTGACTGTGGCAGAAGACTTAATGCGAATTATAAAATAAAAAACGTGTTGTAAAGACAAAAGTGGTTCATTAGAGAAATTAAATATGACCACGTACAGACATTATTGAAATATAGGTAATGAAGTAGGTAATGGATAGTTGCATATAAAGAATACATAAGTTAGTAATTTTCTAGATTTGAGATTACTATTTGATCATAATACATAAGTTATTTATGCTCAAATAATTATATATATATACATATTTTATGTATAAAATAATTTTAATATTATTGCATTACATTTAATTATTATTATTATATTGTACTTATGGATTTTATAAAACAAATTAAAATTTATAAATTTAGGTAATAAATTTGACTATAGAAATAAATTTAATGAAATTAGTAAAATAATATTTTATATTTACTACTTTATTACATTATAATTAGGATGTATAATCTACTCAACTCTATTAGAGCATCACTCAATATATAATGAAAATAAGAATTAGTCATCAAAATTTGTAACTTAATTTTATAAGGTTAATTCTAGCATATATATACACACACACACATTATATTTTCGTAAAATATGAAGCATTAAAGAATTGCAGTGTGCGTGATTGCCAGTGGAGTTGTTGCATGTATTAATTAATGTATATTTCAGGGTTATTGCATGTGCCCTAATCATGCTTTTAATTCCGTGGGAGGACTGGAAATGCCCTCTTAAAAGTCTTCAAATATGAACAGGAATCAATTAATAGGAAGAGTAATTTAATTTGATTTCACTTAGTTACAATTTTAAACGAGTGATTTATGATTTGTCTTTTGTATTTTGATGTTCTGTCATTTAATTTTATTAAAAATTTAACAGTGACTACATGTAATGACAAAAAAATTTTGATTTTTATATAAAAATTTATTTTCTTTAAAAAAGTTAATTTTCTTTCAAAAAAAAATTCTCTAAAAACATAAGTTTTCTTCCCAAAAATTAATTTTTTGCATAACAATTATTTTTTAATATAAAAAAATCAGTTTTCTTTCAAAAAAAGAGTTTAAAAAAATCAATTTTTCGTAATTTTTTTTCTAAAACTTGATTTTTTTTCTACTAAAACATGATATTTTTATGAAAACCTAAATTCTAAATACTAAATGCTAAATTCCAAACTCTAAACTCCAAATACTAAATCTTAAACTCTATACTTTAAACTCTAAATTTTTTACTTTAAATTATAAATTCTAAATTTTAAAGTCTAAGTTTAAACTCTAAATCTTGAATTTCAAACTATAAATTATAAATTTAAGCAAAAAACTATAACATATATATAAAAAAAAAGCCCCTATTATTGCAAAATGGTTAGAAGACTTAGCCCATTTAGTATCAAAGAGCTTTGCAACTTAAGTAGTATCTAGATTTTTTTTTTTTTGGTTATCTAGATTCATATTAAGTAGTATAGACTTTTGGACTTTCTCTTTTTCTTCTCAAACTTGAACTTTTCCCTTTAAAAATCTTATTATTCGGAGTTCAAAATTTCAAATTTTGGCAAAGTTTTTTCCTTTGGATAAGTTCATCCCTAAGTTTAATTATACGTCAAAATAATGAATTTAATTAGATACTTTTTCAGCCTAATTTTTAACATTTCATGAAAAAATTTCAAGTCTTAATGTTCACTAATTAGTGTTTAATATAGGAGAAAGAACCTTATATCCGTGATATTTTTAACTCCAAAATGTGATTGTTAGGAATGACTTTTAAATTTATCTTATATATTTTATTTGTGATTAATGAAATATCACTTTCTGTTATAATTTAAGAGTGTGTGTGTGTATAAAACAAACGACTAACTAAATTTCTTGGTCTTTCTCCCACCTATTACGAGATTATGGGAGTGAAAAGGACCTCTTCACGATGGATAAAATACATAAAATAACACTAGAAAGACTTTATTGGACTCAAGTGCGAAAATATGAATCAAAACTTTATTTTAGTCTCTCATAAATAAGATATTTTTTTATTTGTTCTTAATATCGTAAGTTCTTCTCTACTTGATTCTTTCTACATAAAGAGTTTGTTTCATTCAGTTTTTTTTTTATAAGATAAATTTTGATAATTATTCATGTTAGTATATTTTTTAAATATGATTAATAAAAATATTTGTTCTTTTAATTTTGACTTAAAAAATATGAGTTAAAAATATTTTTTAATTATTATGTGTTTTTTATTTTTTTTTATTTTTTTAATATATATATTTGTATTTCGTTGAAAAAAAATACATTCAAATAATTTTTTATTTTTTATATTTTTAAAAATTAAAAATTGTTTTTAGGAATAGTTTTTAAATAAGTATATCATTATCAATAAAGTCTTTCTATCGGCATGTTACTAACGTCAATATTGATGGAGACACGAGAGGTTGGCAGATGTAACCCTATAGATGATCATGGACAGTGGATGGTAGAATAATACTGTCTTCGCACTCAAACTTAAGGGTAACAAAATCAATTTTATCTTCAAATCTGTAAGATTTTTCAATTCAAACTTGTTTATTTAAAAAATTTAGAATAATTAATTTTTTTTAATTATAACTTATTTATATATACTAATTATAAAAAATATACAAGTTATATGAATTATATTATATATATATATTAAATATATAATTAATATAAAAATTTAATAACTTTATTCTTATAAAATTATCAAATATAATAATCTATAAATTCATATTATATATATATATATATTTATAAACCACCAAATTGAAAATTTCCCCATTTGTGAGATAGCAAAATACAATTTCAGCTACCAAGTATAAATATATCTGAAGTAGTTGCATAATGCTAATTTACTCATTAATCATCAGTCACTACACAGAACACACTATGTTGCAAATGAAATTAGCTCTTCATGAATCAGTTGGGTTCAATTCGTATAAAAGTTCATTCGGGATCAATTCATTTATTAAATAAATAAGCTTGAATATGTAATTAAGTTAGTTTAATTAAATAAGTTAAATTTAAAAATTTAATATTTAACTTATTTAATTCAAAAATAATTTGTTTAAAAATAAAATAATATAAAAATATTTTTTTATATATATTACATGTATAATAAATAATTAAATAATATTTTTTTTATGTATATAAAATAAACATCTCTTCTATATATATTTTTTTTAAATTCGTTATCTTTGTCATATTTTTGTATAAAAATATCATTTTGTTAATAAAATATTTGAAAGGATACAATTTATAGATTAATGTAATATATAAAATAATTTGTACACAATCAATTTTTATTTAATTAAATATTTTTCTATAATTAATTTTTAAATATTAAATTTTAAAATCATATATTTGTGATTTATAATCTTTTTGTAATTATTTATAGCTTATTACACTCATATAATTCACTTTTATATAATTTTATACCAATTATACAAACTAAACTCAAACTCTCATTTAATAAAATGAGTTAAACCTTATCTAAATTTTAAACTCATTTAACTTAAACAAAATCAACTCACAAAACTTAACCGAATTCACAAGTTCAACTTATTTACACCTTACTACACACGTACCTATTTGATAATTAATGACCTCACATGGGTATTAAAGTCAGTAGGAATAAATTCCTCACCAGCATATCACTATTCATCATTGTAGTTCTTACTGTCATTTACGGTGGTAGAATTACAGAACATGCATGAATCATGATTCATTCCTCAGCATATTCGAGTTGTTTACTTTTTTGTGAAACCCAAGAAAAATCACTTCTAAATATAATCATAGAATTAATTATTTTTAGTTAGAAAAAGAAACAAATATATTTTTTTATAAAGAGAAAATAAAAATAAAAATATTTTATTCTGAACAAAATTGCTAATACTAATATAAACCATCTTAAAAACATTATCAGCTATTATGTATTGTATGGCAATCACTTATCAAGTTTCATTGCCAATGACAAAACAAAATAATATATTATCTATATGGAGTAGTAAATCATGACTCACTGGAAATTTGATACCAGAATTTAGTTCATTAATTAGTTTTAAAAGATGTTAGGTTTTTCAATCAAAATAATGTATAATTTTTTTTAAAAAATTAATAATAAATGCGATGTGTTATATAAATTATGTATGTGTTAATTTTTAACTAAAAAAATCATATAACAGGTATAAAAATTACACTTAAATTTGTTTTAAAACAAAAACATTCATTACAAGCATTATAAATAAGACTCCACAATAAGATACTGCAGCAAAACTTTAGAAGAGTACAGAGCACATCAAATGTTGAAATTGTGCCTTGAATTTTCTGCTACTCACATGGATGTAGACTTTCGCCACATTTGATGGAGATGCATGGGAGACAAGTCACCTTATGCATTAATGAGTCTTGAGACAAGCCACCTTATGGAAGACTTAGGCAAAGAAAAAAATGGTTCCTTCGTTTATTGCATGCATGAGACTTTGACTTTTATGTATGTAGGAAAAGTTTCATACTATGTAAGGTGAGGGAAGGGAATAAAAGGTAAGCGGCCAACTTTGAGTGTTATGCTTGTGTTCAAGCCTGTTAGAGTATAATGCATAAGGTAGTTATAAATATAATTAGTTAGAGTTAGTTGAAAGCTCAGTTAGTTAAAGGTTAGTTACAGATTAGTTGGCTTTACTTTCTTTGGTTGTATCGCCAAACTATAAGGCCTGTAAGCTATATATGTGTGTAAATATTTTTCTCAGATATACAGAAATTATTCAGATCAATCTTCACATCTCTTCCTATTGTGTTAGCTTTTTCAACATGGTATCAAAGCTACCATCAATGGAGGCCAACTCTTCCAATCAAACTCTTTCAGCTTTGTCTTCTTCAATCTATACAACAAGTAGAACAGCTCCAGTGGTTTTTAATCACACTATTTTTGTTAAGCTTGATGATAAAAACTTTCTTCTTTGGCAGCAACAAGTTCTAGCAGCTATCGAAGGCCACGATCTGCTCAATTTCATCCAGAATATTGAGTCACCTCCATGCCAGTTCCTGCATCAAGGGGATCAGGCAATAGGAAAGATAAATCTAGAATATGTTCTATGGAGAAAACAAGACAAACTCCTTCTCTCTTGGCTTCTATCTTTTATAACTGAAAGTGTCCTCACCAAAGTAGTGGGCTGTCAACACTCCATTCAGGTATAGAACCCAATTACTGAGTCCTTTGCTTCTCAGTCCTGTGCAAAAATCCATCAATTTAAGATGGAGTTGCTAAACACTAAGAAAGGATCCAGAACTATGAATGAGTATTTACTAAGAATCAAAGCCATAGTTAATTCACTCAATGTCATAGGAAATCCAATGACCGAAATTGAATATATCCAAGTCATCTTAGAAGGTCTTTCAACCGAATATGATGCCTTTGTTACCTCTATACATACTAGGAGAGAACACTATACAATCTTTGAAATTGAAAGTCTGCTACTGGCTCAAGAAGCCAGAATTAAAAAATCTGTTAAAGAAGTTTCCAATGAGTCATTATCTGTAAATGTGGCCAGTACTGATGGAAAAGATAAGTCAAATATCAGTAACAACAAACCTCAAAACAATAATAATTCTACCTACAGAGGCCAAAGTGGTGGTAAAAATAATGGTAGAGGTAGTTTTCAAGGTAATTTTTAGTCTAATAAGTCCTTTGTTGTCTGTCAACTCTACAACAAGCCTGGACACTTTGTTCTATCCTGTTATCATAGATTTGATCATAGATTCCAAGGTCACAATCAGTATTTTTCTTCACAGCAAAACAATTATAGGAATACCAATATGGCAGCCATGTATGCCACTCCAGAAACCTTCTATGATCCTGCTTGGTATCCTAATTCAGGTGTAACCAATCATGTCATTGCAGATGGGCACAATTTAATGTGATAGCTCAGAGAATACTGGTGCTGACAAGGTTCATGTTGGTAATGGAACAGGTTTGCTCATTAAGCACATTGGTCACTCTTCACTCATTTCACCCTACAACTCCTAAATTTCTTTACATCTTAAAGATTTGTTGCATATGCCTACCATTACTAAAAATTTAGTAAGTGTCTCAAAATTTTCTCAAGACAATGATTGCCTTTTTGAATTCCATTCTCGTCATTGTTTTGTTAAATCTCAAGCCACCAAGGAGGTGCTTCTTCAAGGAACTATTAAACGGGATGGCTTGTACACATTTGACAAATTCAATCTTAGTCATATACCTTCTTCAAAGTTCATTTCAGAGCAGCTTTCTCTTGATAAATTTTCAAATAAATCTGCTCATTCTACACAGATTCATTCCTCTTGTAATTCCTTAGGACCAAAGGATTATGAATTTTATTCAATTTGGCATAATAGGCTTGGGCATCCTAATAATACAGTTGTAAATCAAGTCTTATCCTTCTGTAACATCTCTTCTTCAAGCAAAAAGTTTTCACAATTATCTTCTGCTTGTCTTCATGGAAAAGCACATAGGCTACCATATTCTGAATCACAAACACAGTACACTAGTCCATTACAACTTGTTTTTACAGATCTCTGGGGTCCTGCACCTATGGTTTCTACTACTGGACACAGATATTACATTACCTTTGTAGATGCTTACTCTCGATACACTTGGTTTTATCTTCTAAAAACAAAGTCTAAAGCATTTTCAATCTTTCTTTCGTTTAAAACAATGGTTGAAAATTAGTTTCAAACTAAAATCAAAAGCCTTCAATCTGATTGTGGTGGAGAATTTAGAGCCTTTTCTTCTTATCTAAAAAACAATGGCATTATTCACAGACTCATCTATCCTCATACTCATCAACAAAATGGAGTTATAGAAAGAAAGCATAGACATATTGTAGAAACAGGCTTATCCCTTCTTGCTCATTCCTCTATGCCTTTATCCTTTTGGGGTGAAGCCTTTCACATTGTTTTCTTCCTTATTAATAAGCTACCTACACCTAAACTTCTTAACTCCTCACTATATGAAACTCTTTTCAATCAAAAGCCAGATTATAAATTTCTTAAATCATTTGGTTGTGCTTGCTACTGCTTACTTACTCCATATTCAAGGAATAAGCTTTCATTTCATACTGAGGAATACACCTTCATTAGTTATAGTGAATTCCAAAAAGGATACTTCTGGCAGAATTTACATCTCTAGGGATGTTAGATTCAATGAAATCTTATTCCCATTTGCACAAAAGTCTCATTTACCCACTTTACATTCATTTTCTCTTAATCAAACCACTACTATTCCACCTACTGTGCTTAATGATGCCGTGCCTTATTCTAATACTACAAAATCTTTTACTGGCAATACTACTACTGATATAACTTTGAGCTCTTCTACTACAGGGATAGAGACTCACTGCTTTACCATCTCCTATTCAAGTACCATTCATTGAAGAATCTAATAACAATTCCTTCTCTGCATTACAACAACCTACACATGTTTCTAATACTCATCCCATGGTAACTAAAGCTAAAAATGGAATATTAAAACCTAAAGTTTTGCATACTGTCAGAGTACCAGAGTCAGTCACTAATACTTTACAAAATTCAGAATGGAAGCAAGCTATGTAGGAAGAGTTCACTGCATTACAGAATAATCACACTTGGACACTAGTCAAGCTACCATCTGACAGGAAAGCAATAAGCTGCAAGTGGGTATTTCGGCTTAAAGAAAATCCTGATGGTTCTATTCAAAAGTTTAAAGCAAGGCTAGTGGCAAAAGGTTTTTCACAGCAACAAGGATTTGATTTTAATGAAACCTTCTCACCTGTTGTTAAACCCACAACTATAAGACTCATCCTTACACTTGTTATTTCAAATAAATGGGAGATAAGGTAACTTGATGTGAATAATGCCTTCCTAAATGGCGATTTGAAAGAAGAAGTTTACATGTTACAGCCACCTGGATTTGAAGTTCAAGATAAAAGTTTGGTCTGCAAACTTGAGAAAGCTTTATATGGTCTTAAACAGGCTCCAAGAGCTTGGTTTGAAAAGCTAGCTTCCACTTTATATACCATGGGATTCAAAGGAAGTAAGTGTGATCCGTCTCTTTTTATTCGCATTAACAAACATGAAAAGGTCTATGTTCTAGTTTATGTTGATGATATAATCATCACTAGCAATCACTCTCAAGCTGTATCCAATCTTGTAGAGTGTCTTCAAGCTAAGTTTGCCCTCAAAGATCTAGGGGTCTTGAGTTATTTCCTGGGAATTCAAGTCACCTCTCTACCTAATGGCACACTTCAGATGACTCAAACGAAGTACATCACTGATTTGATAAGAAAAGCTCATATGCATACTGCCAAAGGAATCACCACTCCTATGGTAACAAGTCAAAAATTGTCCAAGCATGGACTTGATGACATGCAGGATCCTCACTTGTACAAGTCTATTGTAGGAGCTCTTCAATATGCAACCATCACCAAACCAGATATTGCATATAGTGTCAACAGAGTTTGCCAATTTATGCACAGACCTCTTTACAGTCACTGGAAAGCAAAGCAGTTAAAAGAATACTTAGATATCTCAAACTTACCATTAACTATGGCATGATTATCCAACCTTCTTCTCACTTAGATTTAGTTGGTTTTAGTGATGCTAATTGGGGAAGTGATATTGATGATCGAAGATCCATTTCTGGCATATGTGTGTTTCTAGGTGGAAATTTAATATCCTGGTCTGCAAAGAAGCAATCTTTAGTGGCTAGATCCAGCACTGAAGCAAAGTACAAAAGTCTTGCAAGTCTTGTGGCAGAAATAATATGGGTTCAGACTCTATTAACTGAACTTGGTATACATGGCATATCAAAACCTTCTGTCTATTGTAATAATTTGAGCACAGTTTTACTATCTCATAACCCAGTACTACATAATATAACAAAGCATATGGAGCTAGACATATTTTTTGTCAGAGAAAAAGTCTTATAGCATCAGCTAGCAATCACTCACATTGCCTCTGAAAACAGGTTGCTGACATTCTCACAAAACCTTTATCATTTAAAAGGTTTTCTGAGCTAAGAATCAAACTCACTGTGCAAGATTGTTCACCTCCACACTGAGTTTGAGGGGGGTATGTTAGAGTATAATGCAGAAGGTAGTTATAAATATAATTAGTTACAGTTAGTTGAAAGCTCAATAAGTTAGTTAAAGGTTAGTTGCAGATTAGTTGGCTTTACTTTCTTTGGTTGTATCGCCAAACTATAAGGCCTGTAAGCTATATATGTGTGTAAATATTTTTCTCAGATATACAGAAATTATTCAGATCAATCTTCACGTCTCTTCCTACTGTGTTAGCTTTTTCAACAAAGCCTGAGTTCTATTTAAGTATTTTGTGTGGAGATTATACACTTTTTGTGAGAGAAAAATATTGTGAGTGATTTAAATGTATTTGGGATGTGATTTTGTGTGTTTAATGAAAACATGACTTTTGTATTTCTATTTATATTCTTAGTGAAATTTGTGCGTAGGCAAAAAGCTAAACCACGTTAAATAATTTATCTATTATTTCTCATCCTTACATTTCATTTAGATTTTATTATTACTGATCAAATCATCCTAATTTGGCCCTATTTCGTATTTTTGCCAACATAAAACAATGAGCGAAGCCTAATAACAAGAAATTACAAAAGCTTCAATATTTAAGAGGAAAACATTTATGTCTCATTTATGAATTCAACATTCTATTCTATTGAGATCTGCTAGTTTGATATTGTCAATTTGATATGAAAGAGGTGATTTCGGCCTAATAAGCTCCTTGCACACTTGCTCCATGGTTGGACGTGAACGAGGATTTGCACTCAAACAAGCAAAGGCTATTTTTGCCATGAATATCACATCCTCAGCACTTGAGTTTGAAGGATAAGGAATTCTTTGGTCTAACACATCTTTCAATAGCAAATTATGGGCTACTGATACTCCTGTTGCTCCAGATTTGGACGATGAAGAAAAAGAAATTATGAGATCTCCTGGATGCTTTCCCATAATTATTTCCAACACCAACGCTCCAAAACTAAAAACATCACATTTCACATCCACTTTTGGAGAGTAAGCAAGCTCTGCAACGAAATCAATATGATATCATGCAAAGAAAAAGGAAAGAAAATGTCAAATATTCACTATTCAAGTTAGCACTATGTAACTCATGATTAGTAGAAATTAAAGGACAAATAATTTAATTAACCTGGAGCGACATAACCAATTAACCAATGGTGCCTGCAAAACTGCTCCAAGTGCTTGAGTCATGATACAAAAGCTTGGCTGCTCCAAAGTCACAAATGCGAGGTTCATAGTCTGCATCTAAAATAACATTTTTGCTTGATATGTCACGATGAACCACAGGAGGTGAGCATCCATGATGAATATAATACAAAGCATTTGCCACACCTTTAACAATGTTTACCCTCCTACTCCAACCAAGTGCAATTATATGCCTCTCATTTTCTAATATCCTATCCAAGCTGCCTCCTTCTAAATATTCATAAACCAAAAAGGAGAATTTTGAGTGCAAACAAAATCCATAAAGCTTCACAATGTTGCGATGCCTAATTTCTGTCAAGGCTTGGATTTCACTTGTAAAAGCTTTTAGATTAAGCTTTTCCTCGTCTGGTGTTGAATGAAGTTTCTTCACAGCTACAATTTGACCTGTGGGTAGCTTAGCTTCATAAACACTTCCATGCCCTCCCACCCCAATGAGATATTCATCGTCAAACTCCTCTGTGGCTTCAATGATATTGTCAAAAACTATTTTTCCATCGTAACTACAAATTGCAAACATATTTTCACTTTGTGCTTCTCTTGTCTGGTTTTCTATTTTTCTTGCTCTTCGGCGACAAAGAATATATGAAACTCCCACAAGAGATATCAATAGCAAGAAAGAGCCCAAAGTAAGGTATATAGCTAAGATCATGACTTTGTTGCTCTTTTGCTCAAGAGGATTGCGATTAGGCGATGGACAAACCCACAAGCCTAAAACATCACCACATAAGCCTTTGTTGTTTTTCAATCTCTCGATTGAAGCATTACGAAAGGCTGGATTCTTGGGAAGTGGACCCTCCAATTGATTGTATGATATGTCAATTGAAGTCAAGCTAGACATGGTATCAAAATTGGAAGGTATAGTACCAGAGAGATTATTATGTGATAAGTTTAGAGTCTGTAATCCTGGAAATTGCCCAAGCATGAATGGAATCATTCCTGACAAAGAATTTCCACTCAAATCAAGATATAGAAGAGAAGTTAAGTTGCCTAAAATTGAAGGGATGCTGTTGTTGAAAGAATTTTGGCTTAAATTCAACAGGAGTAAGCTAAGCAACTGCCCGAGCTGTTGAGGAATTAAACCATTGAAATGGTTTTTGGCTAAATACAAATATCTGATTCCTGTTGGGAATCCCAGTTCATTTGGAATCTCTGTGAGGTGATTTGAAGACAGATCAAGCATTTGTAGCCTTAACAGGTTCTTCACACTTGTTGGAATTGGTCCAAAAAGTTTATTTTCGGCAAGAGAAAGGCTAACCAAATTGGTCAAGTTCCCTATGGAAGCAGGGATGGGTCCAGAAAGTGTGTTTCTAGACAACCCTAAGATGGTGAGATTTGGCAGGTTTCCAATTGAAGTAGGAATGGGTCCAGAAAATGTATTTGACTCCATTGACAATCTGGTGAGTTCAGTCATGTTTCCAATTGAAGCAGGGATTGATCCAGAAAATTTATTTATCTCGATGGATAGTCTGGTCAGCTTTGTCAAGTCTCCAATACAAGAAGGAATTGATCCAGAAAGTTGGTTGTCTTCAATGCGAAGGTAATTCAATGTTTTTGTCAAGTTGCAAATGGAAAGCGGGATTGAGCCAGAGATGTTGTTGTGAAATAATTGAAGTACACCAATGTTGTAGAGTTTCCCTATTTCCCATGGAATCTCTGAGATCTTATTCCCGTAAAGGTAAATATAATACAATTTGCTTATGTTTCCTATAGTTGCAGGGATGTCACCAGAGAGATGATTTTCTGACAAGTCAAGTTCAAAAAGTTGTTCCAACATTCCAATTTCTTGGGGGATGGAACCAGAAAAATTATTATATAGAAGCCATAATGAGTCGAGGCTCACCAACTTGCCAATGTCTTTAGGAATATGGTCATGAAGCTTGTTCTCCCTTAGATTCAAATTTTTTAAGCTAGTTAGATTTCCAATAGAAATAGGGATAGTCCCTGTGAGATAGCATGTGTCAATGTTAAGGTCATTTAGATTGCTTAGTGCTCCTATATCTTGAGGGATTTGTGTATTAATGAAAAAATTTCCCCCTAAATATAAATAAACAAGACTAATCAACTGTGTGATCTCAGATGGAATTGGTCCACGGAGATTATTATTTCCCAAATAAAGACGGGTTAGTGTAGACAAATTGCCAATGGTGGTTGGAATGGTGCCATTGAAGTTATTGTAACTAAAATCTATGAAGGTGATTTTGGGGAGTTGTCCAATGTGGTGAGGGATGGTCCCATAGAACAAGTTTTGCTGTAAATGAATAAATTGGAGATTGGGGAAAGATGAGAAATTGAAGCTTTGAAGCGTACCTCTTAATTCAAGATTTGATAGGCTTATTTGGGAAACAGAGTTGGAGGCATCACATGTAATTCCCATCCAACTGCAAGGACTAGTGTTGCTGTCATTGGTCCATGAAGATAAGAAAGATTGGTTTTGCTTGTCAAGACTGGCTTTCCAATTCAGCAGTGCAATTGCTTCGCTGCTTTGTGCATGAGATGAAGAAAGCGTGAGGAGAATCCACCATAATGCTACCATTAAAGTAACATGATGAGGCTTTCTAAGTATGAACTCCATTATATATATATTACACAAGGTATTGAAATCAAAGGTAATTGCTGTTCCAAGGGCTTAGGATTTGTGTGTGTGTATATATATATATATACACACACACACAAAAGAAAAAGGCACAGCTTAAAGGGTGACGCCAATTTTCAAAGAAAGAATATTTTTGAGATTTTTTCAATTTATAATTTAATATTTTTAGAAAAATCTCTATAAGTAAAAGTCTAATGCATGAAGTGACGGTCATTTTAATTAACGTGTCAAGAGGCTCATATTGACTCAATACCTATTGCGACTGACTGTGGCGGAAGATTTAATGCGAATCATGAAGAATGTGTAGAAGACGACCGCAATTTTTATAAATAATAAAATTATGTTTATATATATTTATATTATAATAATTATGAGTTTTTTTATCAATAAAAATGATTCAGTTGGAGAAATTAAATATGACCACATACAGACATTATTGGAATTAAGTATGTAATGTATAGTTGCATATAATTAATACATAAGTTAGTAATTTTTCTAGATTTGAGATTAATATTTGATCATATATAATACATAAGTTATTTATGCTCAAGTAATTATATATTATGTAAAAAATAATTTTAATATTATTCCATTACATTTAATTATTATTATTATTATTATTATTATTATTATTATTATTATATTGTACTGATGGATTTTATAAAACAAATTAAAATTTATAAATTTAGTTAATAAACTTGACTATAGAAATAAATTTAATGAAATTATTAAAATAATATTTTATATTTACTACTTTATTACATTATAATTAGGATGTATAATCTTCTCAATTCTATTAGATCATCACTAAATATATAATGAAAATAAGTAATTAGTCATCAAAATTTGTAACTTAATTTTATAAGGTTAATTCTAGCATACACACACACACACACACACACACATATACACACAGGCACATTATATTTTCGTAAAATATGAAGCATTGAAGAATTGCAGTGTGTGAGATTGCCAGTGGGGTTGTTGCATGTGTCCTAATCATGCGTAAGTCTTAAGTCTTTAAAGGCTTCAAATATGAACAGGAATCAACCTTTTTTTTTTTTGGTCATCACGTGCCACGCATATCTAACCGCTATTAAATTTTTAACAGAATTACACATGAAAACATAAGTTATTTTCTTTCTAAAAAAAGGTTTTTTTTCCCTTAAAAAATTAGTTTTCTTCCAAAAAAAAATAAGTTTTCTTCCCAAAAAATTAATTTTTTTAAAACAATTAGTTTTTTATATAAAAAAAATCTGTTTTCTTTCAAAAAAGAGTTTAAAAAATCAATTTTTTGTATTTTTTTTTCTAAAACTTAGATTTTTTTCTACTAAAACATGATATTTTTATTAAAACCTAAATACTAAATACTAGATGCTAAATTGGAAACTCTAAACTTTAAATACTAAATTTTAAACTCTAAATGTTATTCTCTTAAATTCTAAATTCTAAATTTTAAAGTCTAAGTTTAAACTCTAAATTTTAAATTTCAAACTATAAATTATAAATTTAAACAACTATAAACTATAAAAAAAACCCTATTATTGCAAAATGGTTAGAAGACTTAGCCCATGTAGTATCAAAGAGCAAGTAGTATCTAGTTTTTGGTTAGAAGTATCTAGATTCATATTTAAAGGTTGGAGTCCTATTATTACGTAGTATAGACTTTTGGACTTTCTCTTTTTCTTCTCCAACTTGAACTTCTCTATTGTCCCTTTAAAACTCTTATTATTCAGAGTTCAACATTTCAAAATGACTACCTAAAGTTCTTGGTCTTTCTCCCACCTATTACGACATTATGGGAGTGAAAATGATATCTTCACGATGGATAGAATATAAAATAAAACTAGAAAGACTTTATTGGATTCAAGTGTGAAAATACGAATCAAAACTTTTTTTTAGTCTCTCATAAATAAGATATTTTTTAATTTGTTCTTAACATCGTAAGTTCTTCTCTATTTGATTCTTTCTACATAAAAAGTTTGTTTCATTCAGTTTTTATTTTTTTCATAAGATAAATTTTGATAATTATTAATGTTAGTATATTTTTTAAATATGATTAATAAAAATATTTGTTCTTTAAATTTTCACTTAAAAATATGAGTTCAAAATATTTTTTAATTATTATGTGTTTTTAATTATTTTATTTTTTAAAACATATATATATTTGTAATTTTATTTCTTTAAAAATTACATCGAAATAATTTTTTATTTTTTCTATTTTTAAAAATTAAAAATTGTTTTTAGGAATAGTTTTTAAATAAGTCCATGGTTATCAATATCGATGGAGACACGAGAGGCTGGTAGATGTAACCTTTTAGATCATGGAAAGACGATGGTAGAATAATAATGTCTTCGACCTCAAACTTAAGGGTAACAAAATCAATTTTATCTTCAAATCCATAAAAATTTTCATACAAGCTTGTTTATTTAAAAAAATTTAAAATAATTATTTTTTCTTTAAATTATAATTTATTTACATATAATGATAAACAAAAAATATACAAATTATATTAATTATACTATATATATTTTAAATATATAATTAATATAAAATTTTAATTATATTATATATATATATATCAACCACCAAATTGAAAATTACCCCATTTGTGAGAAAGCAAAATACAATTTCAGCTACCAAGTATAAATATATCAAAAATAGCTGCATAATGCTAATTTACTCATTAATCATCAGTCATTGCACAGAACACACTACGGTATAAATAAAATGAACACTTCATAAGTTCCAGGCGTATAAAAGTTTATTCATGTTCAATTTATTTATTAAATAAATAAATTTGAATATATAATTAAATTTATTTGACTAAATAATTTAAGTTTAAAAATTTAATAATTGACTTATTTAATTGATAAATAACTCGTTTAAAAATAAAATAATATAAAAATATTTTTTTTATATATTATATGTGTGATAAATATTTAAATGATTTATTTCTATGTATATAAAATAAATATCTCTTTTATATATTTTTTTAAATTCATTATCTTTGTTATATTTGTTTATGAAAATATTATTTTGTTAGTAAAATATTATAAAAATATTATTTAAAAGGATATAATTTATAGATTAATGTAATATATAAAATAATTTGTTCATAATCAATTTATACTTAATTAAATAATTTTTCATAATTAATTTTTAAATTTTAAATTTTAGAATCATATATTTATAGTTTATAATCTTTTTATAATTATTTATAATTTATTACATTCATTTAATTTATTTTTATATAATTTTACATGAATTATACGAGTTAAGTTTAAATTTTTATTTAATAAAATAAAATAAATTTAATTTAAATTTTAAATTCATTTAATTCAAATAAAATTGATCTATATATTTTATTTATTAAACGAATGAAGTCCAAATATACTAAATTGAATTTATTTACACCCTAGTGCACACATACCTATTTGATAATTAATGACCTCACATAGGTATTCGATAAATTCCTCATCAGCATATCACTATTCATCATCGTAGTTCATACTGTCATTTATGGTCGTAGAATTACAGAACATGCATGGATCATGATTCATTCCTAGCATATTCAAATTATTTACTTTTTTGTGAAACCCAAGAAAAATCACTTCTAAATATAATCATAGAATTAATTATTTTTAGTTACAAAAAGAAACAAATATATTTTTTTATAAAGAGAAAATGAAAATAGAAATATTTCATTCTGATCAAAATTACTAATACTACTGCAAATCATCCTAAAAACATTATCATCTGTTATGTATTGTATGGCAATCACTTATCAAGTTTCATTGCCAATGACAAAACAAAATAATATATTCTCTATATGGAGGAGCAAATCATGAGTCACTGAAAATCTGATACCAGAGTTTGGTTCATTAATTAGTTTTAAAAGATGTTAGGTTTTTCAATTAAAATAAGGTATAATTTTTTTTTCAAAAATATTAATCATAGATGAGATGTGTTATATAAATATATGTCAATTTTTAACTAAAAAATTATATAATAGATATAAAAAATTACACTTAAATTTTTTAAAACAACATTACAAGCATTAGAAATATGACTCCACAATAAGATACTGCAGCAAAACTTTAAAAGAGTATAGAGCACATCAAATGTTGAATTTGTGCCTTGAATTTTCTGCCTTTCACATGGATGTAGACTTTCGTCACACATTTGATGGAGATACATGGGAGACAAATCACCTTATGCATTAATGAGTCTTGAGACAAGATATCTTATCGAAGACGTCGGCAAAGAAAAATATAGTTCTCTTGTTTATTGCATGCATGAGACTTTGACTTGTATATATATATAGGAAAAGCTTCATACTATGCAAACCAAGGGAAGTGAATAAAAGGTAAGCTGTCAATTTGAATGCTATGCTTGTGTTCAACCTTAAGTTTTATTTATGTATTTTGTGTGGAGATTACACTTGTTGGAGAAAAATATTATGAATGATTTCGATGTATTTAGAATGTGATTTTAAATATTTAGTAAAAATATTTTTATATTTTTATTTATATTGTTAGTGAAATTTGTCTGTAGATTAAAAATCGAACTACGTACGTTAAATATTTTGTCTATTATTTCTCATTCCTTACACTTTATTTAACTTTTATTATTATTGATCAAATTATCTTTGGACCTGTTATGTATTTTTTCCAACATAAAACAATGAGCGAAGCCTAATAACAACAAATTACAAAAGCTTCAATATTTAAGAGGAAAACATTTACGTCTCATTTATGAATTCAACATTCTGTTCCATTGGGATCTGCTAGTGTGATATTGTCAATTTGATATGAAAGAGATAATTTCGGCCTATGAAGCTCCTTGCACACTTGCTCCATGGTTGGACGTGAAGGAGGATTTGCACTCAGACAAGCAAAGGCTATTTTTGCCATGAATATCACATCCTCAGCACTTGAGTTTGAAGGGTAAGGAATTCTTTGGTCTAACACATCTTTCAATAGCAAATTATGGGCTCCTGATGCTCCTGTTGCTCCAGATTTGGACGACGAAGAAAAAGAAATTATGAGATCTCCTGGATGCTTTCCCATAATTATTTCCAAGACCAGCACTCCAAAACTAAAAACATCACATTTCGCATCCACTTTCATAGTGTAAGCAAGCTCTACAACGAAATCAATATGATCATATCATGCAAAAAAAAAGTTAGATATGTTATAAAATATAACATTGTGTAGCTTATAATTACCAAATTAAAAAGAACAAATAACAAGAATTATATATATATAAAGAGATAGAGAGAGAGAGGACAATTTAATTAACCTGGCGCAAGACAAACAATGGTGCCTGCAACAGATGTCCAAGTGCCTGATTCATGATGCAAAAGCTTGGCTGCTCCAAAGTCACAAATATGAGGCTCATAGTCTGAATCTAAAATAACATTTTTGCTTGATATGTCACGATAAATTATAGGAGGTGAGCACCCATGATGCATATAGTACAAAGCATTTGCCACGCCTTGAATAATGTTTATCCTCCTATTCCAACCAAGTGCAATTACTTGCGTCTCATTTTCTAGTATCCTATCTAAGCTGCCTCCTTCCAGAAATTCATAAACCAAAATTGAAAACTTTGAATGTGAACAAAATCCATATAACTTCACAATGTTGCGATGCCTAATTGTTGTCAAGGCTTGGATTTCATTCGTAAAAGCTTTTAGATTGTGCCTTTCCTCATTTGGTAACGAATGAAGTTTCTTCACAGCTACAATTTGACCTGTGGGTAGCTCAGCTTTGTAAACACTTCCATGTCCTCCCACCCCAATGAGATATTCATCGTCAAACTCCTCTGTGGCTTCCATGATATTGTCGAAAACTATTTTTCCATCGTAACCATAAATTGCAAACATATTTTCACTTTGTGCTTCTCTTGTCTGGTTTTCAATTTTTGCTTCTCTTGTCTGGTTTTCAATTTTTCTTGCCCTTCGACGACAAAAAATGTATGAAACTCCCACAAAAGATATCAATAGCAAGAAAGAGCCCAAAGTAAGGTATACTGCTAAGATCACGACTTTGTTGCTCTTTTGCTCAAGAGGATTGCGATTAGACGCTGGACAAACCGACAAGCCTAAAACATCACCACATAAGCCTTTGTTGTTTTTCAATCTCTCGATTGAAGCATTACGAAAGGCTGGATTATTGGGAAGTGGACCCTCCAATTGATTGTATGATATGTCAATTGAAGTCAAGCTTGACATGGCATCAAAATTGGAAGGTATAGTACCAGAGAGATTATTATGTGATATGTTTAGAGTCTGTAATCCTCGAAATTGCCCAAGCACGAATGGAATCATTCCTGACAAAGAATTTCCACTCAAATCAAGATATAGAAGAGAAGTTAAGTTGCCTAAACTTGAAGGGATGCTGTTGTTGAAAGAATTTTGGCTTAAATTCAACAGGAGTAAGCTAAGCAACTGCCCAAGCTGTTGAGGAATTAAACCATTGAAATGGTTTTTTCCTAAATTCAAATATCTGATTCCTGTTGGGAATCCTAGTTCGTTTGGAATCTCTTTGAGGTGATTTGAAGACAGATCAAGCATTCGTAGCCTTAACAGGTTCTTCACACTTGTTGGAATTGGTCCAAAAAGTTTATTTTCGTCAAGAGAAAGGCTAACCAAATTGGTCAAGTTCCCTATGGAAGCAGGAACGGGTCCAGAAAGTGTGTTTCTAGACAACCATAATGTGGTCAGATTTGGAAGGTTTCCAATGGCAGTAGGAATGGATCCAGAAAGCGCATTTGAGTGCATCGACAATAGAATGAGTTGAGTCAAGTTTCCAATTGAAGCAGGGATTAGTCCAATAGTAGCAGGGATGATGCCAGACAAATAATTTTCTGACAAGTCAAGTTGATTAAGCTGTTTCAACATTCCAATTTCTTGAGGGATGGATCCAGAGAAATTATTATATTGAATCCATACTGTGTAGAGGTTCACCATCTTGCCAATTTCTTTAGGAATAGGGCCATCAAGCTTGTTCCCCCTTAGATTCAAATTTTTTAAGTTAGTTAGATTTCCAATAGAAATAGGGATAGTTCCTGTGAGATGGCTTGTGTGAATGGTAAGATCATTTAGATTGGTTAGTGCTCCTATATCTTTCGGGATTTTAGTATTAATGAAAACATTTCTCTCTAAGTATAAAAAAAAAAAGACTAATCAACTGTGTGATCTCAGATGGAATTGGTCCACAGAGATTATTATTTCCCAAAAAAAGATAAGTGAGTATGGACAATTTGCCAATAGTAATTGGAATTGGTCCAAAGAGAATATTATTATTCAAATGAAGATGGATGAGTGTGGACAAATTGCCAATGGTGGTTGGAATGGTGCCACTGAAGTTATTGTAACTAAAATCCATCCATTTGATATTGGAGAGTTTTCCAATGTGGTGAGGGATGGTCCCATAGAACAGGTTATGTTGTAAATGAATGAATTGGAGATTGGGGAAAGATGAGAAATTGAAGCTTTGAAGCGTACCTCTTAATCCAAGATTTGATAGGCTTATTTGGGAAACAGAGTTGGAGGCATCACATGTAATTCCCATCCAATTGCAAGGACTAGTGTTGCTGTCATTGGTCCATGAAGATAAGAAAGATTGGTTTTGCTTGTCAAGACTGGCTTTCCAATTCAGCAGTGCAATTGCTTCGCTGCTTTGTGCATGAGATGAAGAAAGCGTACGAAGAATCCAGCATAATGCTGCCATTAAAGTAACATGATGAGGCTTTCTAAGTATGAACTCCATTATATATTACACAAGGTTTTGAAATCAAAGGTATTGTTGTTCCAAGGGCTTAGGATTTGTGTGTGTGTGTGTGTGTGTGTATATATATACACACACACACACAAGAAAAAGCCACAGCTTAGAGGGTGACGCCAATTTTCAAAGAAAGAACATTTTTGAGATTTTTTTCAATTTATAATTAATATTTGTAGAAAAATCTCGATAAGTAAGAGTCTAATTAACGTGTCAAGAGGCTCAATGACTCAATGCCTATTGCGACTGACTGTGGCGGAAGACTTAATGCGAATCATGAAGAATGTGCACAAGCGACCGCAATTTTTTATAAATAATAAAATTATGTTTATATATATTTATATTATAATAATTATGAGATTTTTTATCAATACTTTTATAAAATGATATTTTATAATATAAAATATCAAATAAAATAATTGTTGTAGAGAAAAAAATAAAGTAATTAGAACATACAAGAGATGATTTGATTAAGTAATTTTTTTATTATTTAATTTAACATTTTGAATTTGTAATAATAATTATTTTATATTATATTAAATAATATATTTTATTGCCAGGACGACCGTGATACTGTATAAATAATAAAATTATTTTTAAATATATATATGAAATAATATTATATTTTATTGTCAGTTGATTTCTTGCTTAATTAAATTTAACATATAAATTTTATTATTGAATCTCATATAAATATATATATAATTAAATTGACACAATAAAGGTAAAAAATTTTATTGATAAAAAACTCAGCTTCGTAAAAGACAAAGATTATGATAGAATATAATAAAAACTTATCTGTTTAAGGTGATTACAGATGGATAAAGAATTATATATAAAAATTAGGTTTAATTAATCTATTGATCCCTATAGTGTAATTACTATAATTTTCAATCAAGTCCCTATTTTTTTCATTTTTGTAATTGAGTCCCTATACTTATCTATGACTTTTTATTGAATCCTTGCCGTTAAACTCCATCCAAATTAAAGTTTGTTTATGCTTAAATGGTTCCAACCTAGCATCATTTTTACAATCAACAACCTAGGCAGCAACTCAGATTTCCTCATTAGCCCATATTTATCTGCACATGTTTCCCTCACCATTATTTTTAAAACTGCCGTAGAGTCCAAGAATAAAGTAATAGGAAGAGCACGCGTCTTTACCCATGAACCCTGATTAAACATCGTGATCCCTATTGAACATTCACTCGCCTTTAAGCACATGGTGAAAATTCTGAATAGATTCAATTTTTAGGGTTTCCAGGTATAATTTTCTTTTGTAATATCACTATTTCATGTTTTTTGTTGTATATATACATATAGGACTATGTGATGGGCTCACGACTGTGAGAATACAAGATCCAGCTAAGAAGGATTTTTTTATAACTATAAGACTACATCAAGGTTCAACTTTAAGCCTTTACCTTTTTAACTTGGTATTGAATATGTTTATTGAACATATCCAAGAGGTAGCACCATGATGTATGTTTTTTGTTGATGATATAATCTTTGTTAAAGATTCCAGAAAAGAAGTAAATGAAAAATTAGAGAGGTGGAGACAAGTTCTAAAGACATATGGGTTCTGTATAAGTCAATATGTGAAATATAATTTCAGTGAAAGGGGCACTGATTCTAAGTATCTAAGAACGATAATACAAAATAATAGAGAAATAGAGAAGAAAGTAAATCAAAGGATTCAACCTAGATAGATAAAATGGAGAAAGGTTTCAAGTGTTATTTGTGATAGTAAAGTACTAACCTTAAAGAAAAATTTTATTGTACAACTATAAGACATGCATTGTTGTATGGTACTGAATGCTAAATGATAAAATGTCAACATTAGTGAAAATTTAACATTGCATAAATGGGAATGTTGCATTGAGTGATCTCACTAGAAAGAATAAGATTAGGAACGAGTGTATTAGAAAGAAAGTCGGGGTGAATATATCGTAGATATGTTAGTAGAAACATATCTTAGATAGTTTGGTCATGTACAGAAAAAACCATTAGAAGCTCCCTTACATAGAGATAATCAGATGGAAAATAGCCTAATAATTAAAGGTAGAGGAAGACAAAAAAAAAACATTAGAGGAAACTATTAAGTTAGAGTTAAGTATTAATAACTTAACTGTAGAAATGAACAAAGATAGAACACTTTGATGTCACTTGATCTATATAACCAATCCTACTTAGTAAAAAAAGGCTTGGTTTAATGTTGTATACATGCACATATAGGTGGACCACATTGTGAGTTTGATTATTTTCACTACTGATGAATTCATGGATTAGATGCTATGTTATTGCTACTGCTATGCTTTCTTATGCCATACTTCATATATGTTACTGCTACTGCTATGCTATACTTCATGTTTTTTGTTGTATATATGCACGTATAGGTGGACTGCATCGTGTGTTTGATTATTACATTATTGAAGAATTCATGGGTTAAGATGTTATGTTACTGCTACTGCTATGCTTCCTTATGTTATATTATGCTTTGTTAAATTAAACTTTTTTCTTGTATTTTGGGTCTTTTTCAATGTGGCATTACATGTCAATAGGTAATAGCCACACGTCTCACATATGTTCATCTATATATGTTTTTGTGTGTATAATTAACTCTGCCTCTTGCTCAATTTCCTATGCAAAAACAAACATATTTCATTATATTGAAAAATTCATGGGTTAAGATGATATGTTACTGCTACTGCTATGCTTATGCTATATTAAGCTTAGTTAAATTGCAGTTTTTTCTTGTCTTTTGGGTCCTTTTCAACGTGGGATTACATGTCAATAGGTAGCAGCCACACGTCCCGTATATGTTCATCTATATATGATTTTGGGTGTATAATTAACTCTGCCTCTTGCTCAATTTCTTATGTAAAAACAAACATATTATATTTTTCCCATGGTTGCATTTTACACACACAATATATATATATATATATAGCACGCGCGTGTATTCTGATAAAAATAAAACGCCATAAAACAATGTTATTGAATATTAATTCTCTTAGGCTGTAAATCATGAAAGGATGCATTGTATTATTTCCCTTATGATAATGAAACACTAGAAATATCAAAGAAGTAATCAATTGCCTCCAGTGTTACAAGGATCGGTAAAAATGCAATTGTAGAAGAGTTTAGACAAAGCAGTGATGAGCAGAATTATTAAAAAACAATAATCACATTTTTTTTTGTAATTGAATGCTCTTTTTTTAAGATAGGCTAGCCATGAGAACATCTTCTGCAATTGCTTTTTTATGAGTTGTGCTAAAATGTAATGATTAGCCTGAGAGTTTATTAATTGTGTTTGATTTATTAAATAATTGATTTCAGTCTTACTTATTTGTTGCAGCCATGTCCCAAAAATTTGTGGTCAATATATACCACAGGGGACATCTAGTATTGGATGGAACTTACTTGAGATATATAGGTGGCAAGGTGAAGGCATTAGATGATTGTGATGTGGATGAGTGGTCATTGCAAGAGTTAACTTCTGTTTTGAAAGGGATGGAATACAAAGGAATAATAAAAATTATTTATGTAACACCTGGTTTAACTTTTGAGGATGGGATGTATTATGTAAAGAATGACTCTGATGCCATGTTAATGGCAAAGGTAGCATTAGGCGCACTGAGGAAAACTGTGGACGCTTATGTGATACATGAATGTGCCCCGGGAGATGATATCACGTTGTCTCCAATAAATATTGGTAAAAATGCAATTGTAAAAGAAACTCCTAATGTTCCTAATGGCAATGCACAAACCCAATCTACAAGGACTGGAATTCTTGCAAAAGAAGTAGAGAAGGAAGTTATTATTGTGAAGAACATATAGGTGACCAAGAATATGACTCCAATAGCAAAAATATAGTTGTAGATTATAATGTTGATGTTCCTAATGACAATGCACAAACCCAACCTATAAGGGTTGAAGTGCATGCGGAAGAAGACAACTTAGGTGGAGATGCAAGTTATTTTTGTGAAGAGGATGGAGGTGACCAAGAATTTAACTTTGATGAAAGTTTATATTATACTATATTTGATGATAGTGCAGATGAAAGGGATGATGATGATTACTTTGAGCAGCATGTTGATAAGGATGTTGAAGAATTTGTATGTCCTTCTGTCCAAAAAAACCATGGATAAACTATAAATCAAGTTGGAACTTAAAAATGACTTTGAATATAGAAGATGTGGGTGAGTTAGACTTTGACTATGAAACTGACTCCATTGGTTCTAAGGATGATTCTGAAGATGAGGAGAATGGGAAGAAATCAAAGTATTATAAATATGATCCTGCTGAGATGTGTGAGACATACAAACGGAGACTTAGGTTGGAATTCAACTCCATCCAAAAATTTAGAGATGCCACAAAAGAGTGGGCACTAATGAATGGGAGGGATGTAAAGTTTGTAAAAAATGATAAGATAAGGTGTAGGGTCAAATGTGCTGCATCAGATTGTAAGTAGATGGCATTTGTGAGTAAGGTTGGAGGAGAGATGACCTATAGGTTGAAGACACTTATTGGAAAGCACTCATGTAGCAAGACTTTTAAAGATCACTTGGCATCTTCAAACTGGGTTGCTGATAAGTTAATAGAGGACAATATGGTTGATCAGAAGATGAGCTAGATGATGTAATTGATTCTGTTAAATAAAAATACGTGGCACGTGTCGCTATGACAAAGGCTTATAGGGCTAGAAGGAAAGCACTAGAGAAATACAAGGCAAGGCAATAAGTCAACCCTTAAAACTATGAATAAAAGACCTTACTTGCCTCATGAACCTAGGTTTCTTAGGCTATACATGTGCATCGAGGCCGTGAAAGAGCGCTTCCTTAAGGGTTACAGACCTATAATAAGGGTCGATGCCTATCACTTCGAAGGTCTGTATAATCAACAACTTCTAGTGGTTGTTGCTAGAGACCCAAATTATTAGTATTTTCCTTTGGCAATGGCTGTTGTTGAGAGTGAATGTAATGACACATGGGATTGGTTTTTGACCCCTTTACTGAATGATATAGGTCATACATGCCATAAAAAAAATGGGTTTTTGTAAGTGATAGACAAAAGGTAATTGCTCTTTATACTAACTTCAAATCTTGGTAAATTAAACTTTTAATTTACATCAATTTTCAATCAGGTCCCTATAGTTAGACTAATTGTCAACAGCATCCTCTAATTTTTAAAAATGAAAAGGATTTAAACTAAAAAGAACAAATGATTAATTTAACCTTCAATGTTAGAAGATATACACACTATGGTATTAAATACTAACTTTATAGCTTTGTTCAATTCAGGGGTTAATGCCTACCTTTGATGAATTGCTTCTAGGATGAAGTAAATGGAGCAAAAACTTATAAAAATGAAAGGCAAAACTAAATATTTTTATTGAGCATAAACATCATATATTTATAGAGCATATTGAAACAAAATTGTAGAGATTCTTGCTAACAGAAAATAAAAAATCTTCCTAAAAAATATATAGAGATATAGGAAATTATATCCTAAACAAATCAAAATATTTATCTCCTAAACATAAGGGATAAGATTCCTAGAATCAAGCATAACTTACTCCTAACTTTAAGCATTAGATAATAACTATCAAAGACTAAATTTGTAGTAGCTGAGGCACAAGTTTAGCTTCAACACAGGAGTGAAACATAGATTTTGTATGAGGCATTTATATGCCAATTGTAAGAACCAATTTAGTGGTGGCACTATGTTAAAGGACTTGATATTGGGAGCAGCAAAGGCCACATACTTTCAAGAATGGGAGAAAAAAATAAAGGAATTGCAAAAGGTGAAGAAGGATCCATCAATCAAGAGATAAAGCTGCCATCAATCTAAGATGGAGCTGTGAACACTAAGAAAGGATCCAGAACTATGAATGAGTATTTGCTAAGAATCAAAGCCATAGTTAATTCACTCAATGCCATAGGAAATCCAGTGACTAAAATTAAACATATTCAAGTTATCTTAGAAAGACTTCCAATCGAATATGATGCCTTTGTTACCTTTGTACATACTAGGACAGAACACTATACAATCTATGAAATTGAAAGTCTGTTACTGGCTCAAGATGCCAGAATTGAGAAATCTATTAAAGAAGTCTCCAATGAGTCATTATCTATAAATGTGGCCAGCACTGATGGAAAAGATAAGTCAAATATCAGTAACAACAAACCTCAAAACAACAATAATTCTACCTACAAAGGTCAAGGTGGTGGTAAAAATAATGGCAGAAGAAGAGGAAGAAATGGTAGAGGTGGCTTTCAAGGTAATTTTCAGTCCAATAAGCCTTTTGTTGTCTGTTAACTCTACAATAAGCTTGGACATTTTGTTCTCTCCTATTATCATAGATTTGATCATAGTTTCTAAGATCATAATCAGCACCTTTCTTCACAGCAAAATAATTATAGGAATACTAATATGACAGCCATGTATGCCACTCCAGAAACCTTCTATAATCCTGCTTGGTATCCTAATTCAGGTGCAACCAATCATGTCACAACAAATAGGCACAATTTAATGGATAGCTCAGAGTACACTGGTGCTGACAAGGTTCATGCTGGTAATGAAATAGGTTTTCTTATTAAGCACATTGGGTATCCTAATTCAGGTGCAACTAATCATGTCACTCATTTCACTTTATAACTCACAAATTTCCTTACATCTTAAACACTTGTTGCATGTGCCTGCCATTACGAAAAATTTAATAAGTGCCTCAAAATTTGCTCAAGACAATGATTGCTTTTTTGAATTCCATTCTCATCATTGTTTTGTTAAATCTCAGACCACCAAGGAGGTGCTTCTTCAAGGAACTATTAGAAAGGATAGCTTGTACACATTTGACAAATTCAATCTTAGTCATATACCTTCTTCAAAGTTTATTTCAGAGCAGTTTTCTCCAAATAAAATTTCAAATAAATTTTCTTATTCTACACATATTCATTCCTCTTGTAATTCCTTAGGACCAAAAGATTATGACATTTATTCAATTTGGCATAATAGACTTGGTCATTCTAACAATACAAATGTAAACCAAGTCTTATCCTTCTGTAACATTTCTTCTTCAAGCAAAAAGTTTTCACAATTATGTTCTGCTTGTCTTCATGGAAAAGCACATAGGCTACCTTATTATGAATCACAAACACAATACACTGCTCCACTGCAACTTGTTTTTATAGATCTCTGGGGTCCTGTACCTATGGTTTCTACTACTGGACACAGATATTATATTACCTTTCTAGATGCTTATTCTCGATACACTTGGTTCTATCTTCTAAAAACTAAGTCTGAAGCATTTTCTATAACACCCCTATTTTCTTAATTACTTCACATTATTGTTTTCTTAAGGTAACAAGATAAAAGATGAAGAAACTACTTTAGTAATCTAATTTTTAGAGAAAAATGTAATAAGGGGAAGAACAGAAGTGATGAAAATGAGGGATTCCTTGTAATGTGAGAATTTTTGTTTCTCTTAGTCTTACTTTAGCCAAATAATTAAGAATGAATGGAAAGAAAGATATATACATATGAATATAGATTATTAGGATAGAGAAGGAAAGGATGCTTGGCTATAAAGAATTAATGGCTTGATTATAAGAATAACAAGACAAAAAAGAAAGGAAAAGGGGAAAGTGTAACATTTTACCCTTAAATTACCTTTGTCCTCTCATTTCCTTTTTGCTTAACTGAGAATTCAAGTGGAGGACTAAGTAAGAGACATATTTTATTGAGGTGCTTGAGATGCTTACATAAAGAATGAGGTGCTTGAGGTGCTTACATAAATGTTTAGGTGTTTGAGGTGCTTAAAAATTCCTTCCTCTTATACAAATTGATATAATAGAATGTGAAGGGATATGCCTAATTTAAATTAAATAAGGTGTACATATATCGCAATAGCAATTAGAAAGAATGAAAGAAAATAGGCTAGCGTTCAAAGACATCATTAGTGAAGAGGAAATTTTCAATGAAGAAGGCGTATGGCAATTGTTCTCTTACTTTCATCTTATCATTCCTTTTCCTCACATTAACCGAATGTATAAGTGGATGGGACTTTCGATGAAGAGGTGGGAAAAGGGAGAGAGACATGCTGCCATAACTATTCTCCTTTTCTCTCATTTCATTCTACTTTCAATGGAACCGTGCCTATATTCTATTTCGGTGAAGAGGTGGTGTGTGACCAAGAATAGAAGGGATAATGTATCATTTAATAAAATAAATGGGAAAAAGAAAAATTGCACTCAGTGAAAGGATGCAAAAATTGGAAGCTAATGTAGGCATAACTCTTGATCACATTAAAAAAAGAAAGAAGCTTGGAGTCGGTTACATATAATGTACGTAATGGAGAGGAGCTTGATAATTTTGCAACAAAATCACATAAGCATTTGAGAGAAGGAGAGCTACGGGTATTAGACACAAACACTTAAACAATAGGAAAGGAGAGAAAACCGTGCAACCAAAGACACAAGGAAGTAAGAAAACTCCAAAAGGAACACCAAAAATCTCTTCATTCTTCTTGTATCCTTAAGGTAACTTAGCAATTCCATTCAATTGTTTTCTTATTTTGTGGGATATATATATATTCTTACGGTTTAAAAGTTAATGAAATGTAAGTCTATCTTGTTATATGTTTGGAAATATGAACTCTCCTTTGGTTAAGTGTGTACGAGAGAGTGGGAGATTTCTTGACAGTTTATTGTCATATTCATAAGAAAATATATTAAAGGCAAAATCTAGAATTCATAATGAAAGAGCTATAACCAAATTTAATATAAAGAATTGGGGTATTTGTATGAGTAAAATCTATTTTAATTTAGAGAAACTTAGGAGAAGGATTATAGTTGGTAATGAGGTATAAGGGAGTGGGATGTTTTGCTTGCAAGGTTAACGTGAAGGTTGTAAAGCCATGAAAAGATATAACCAAGGGAACAAATTCTGCATTTATAATGGGAAGTATAATAAAAGTTAGGAGGGCTATTTTATATATTTGGGTGAGCAAGATACATTTTAATTTATAGGAATTTAAAAGGAAATAAATTCTGCATTTATAATGGAAGATATAACAAAAAGTTAGGAGGGATTATTTATATAATTGGGTGAGTAAGATACATTTTAATTTATAGAAAATTAAGTAAAGAATGATAGTTAGTATTGATGAAAGAATTAGCAATGGCTTGTATTGTCTAACCCATTGTAAAAATAATGTAGGTAAGGTAAGACTTAAGTGCTGAATTTAGAGGAAGGAAAACGTCATTTAGCTAAGTAGAAATGGAGAGAAATTGGAATGAAATGAAAGATATAAATCGGAATTAAACATGTTCTTTAATGGAGGATCAATAGGAATATAAATTAGAATTAGTTAGGGAAATGGCACATGTACATGAATATTTCTAGGAAATAAATATTATGGAGAAGAATTTCTTAAATCTAACTAAATGAAGTGCTGGAAAGTTATATTTGATATAGTAATATAGGTTTTACTCATAGAACATAAGATATAAAATTCTTGTTAGTAAGGGATATACAATTTAAAGAATTAATTCTAATAGAAGAAAATTAGTTTTGACTAATTGGAATTTATATTGTTATTAATATATAAAAGTGATTAAATATAATGACTCTTAATTATCTTAGATAATGTGAATTAGAAAAATATAAGCATAATAAAGTATTAAAGTTAATTCATACTTTACTTATAGTAGGATGACTGAAGTATTATGTTAATCATAATTGTATTATAGTATATCTATGATAAGTAAATGCAAAAGAGATCGAAGCACAAGAATAATGATAGTTGTAGTTACTGTGTATATGCATAAGTGACCAAGTGTTCACTAATTTCATGAGAGTGGCCAAGAGTCTACAACGTGACCAAGAGTTCACTAATCTCATGAAAGTGGGCAAGAGTCTACAATGTGACCCAGTGTTCACAAATTTTAAGTGGCCAAGTGTCCACAATTGTTACAGTAAGACTAAATGCATGTTACCTATGCAAGGTAGGTTTTAAGAATGGAAGATCTATATATATACATGTAAATATTATTTGATTCCATTATTAGATATATATATTCTTCTGAGAAAGAATATCCTATGCATGTGAATGAGCATAATTGCTACAGTGATAGATAAATTAATCTCACCATGATTGTTAATACATTCATATGAAAGAATTTATTCATGAAATGATGGGATGTGAAAAAAAATAATAAAAGAAAAGGAGATTTTTCTGTGCTTGCACATTGGTACATGTCAGTACAAATTTAAATTGTGAATTGTTGAGTTACTGAGAAACTAGTTTTCTCATTTGTGTGCTGATATGTATTAGATGCAGGTAATTAGTGAAGTTCTGAGTAAGATGGAACTAACATTAAGGAAGGATTTTGTAAGAATGTTGTGTAACTAAGGGTTTGAGTGACAGAAATTATGTTGTCTCCTGACCCTAAGTTAAGTGTTGATAATATTGAGAGTAAGGCATTATTGTAGTATTTACAGACATATTGTAACGTAGTCACTTTATCCCTTGTAAAATATATTTTACCTTCGCTGTGCTTATACGTTTTATTTGAGTTAAAGAATTTACATTTATAGAATTGAATGATGTGGTGATGGAAGGGACGCTCAGATATTAATTGTAAATAAATAAGGATAAGAATAAATGTAACGACTTTATCTATTTGCCAACGCTAAGTTGTAATACTGGGTAAGGGCATTACATTTTTAGTCTTTCTTTAGTTTAAAACATTAGTAAAAAATCAATTTCAAACTAAAATCAAAAGGCTTCAATCTGATTGGGGTGGAGAATTTAGAGCCTTTTCTTCCTATCTGAAAAACAATGGAATTATTCACAAACTCATTTGTCCTTATACTACTTAGCAAAATAGAGTTATAGAAATAAAGCATAGACATATTGTAGAGATAGGCTTATCCCTTCTTGCTCACTCCTCTATGCCCTTGTCCTTTTGGGGTGAAGCCTTTCACACTGCTGTCCTCCTCATTAATAAGTTACCTACACCTAAACTTCTTAACTCCTCACCATATGAAAGTACTCTCTTCAATCAAAAGCTAGATTATAAATTTCTTAAATCATTTGGTTGTGCTTGCTATCCTCTTCTTACTCCATATTCAAGGCATAAGCTTTCATTTCGTACTTAAGAATGCACCTTCATTGGTTATAGTGAATTCCACAAAGGATATAGATGTTTATCTACTTCTAGCAGAATTTACATTTCCAGGGATGTTAGATTCAATGAAACCTTGTTCCTATTTGCACAAAAGTCTCATTTACCCACTTCACATCCATTTCCCTCTTATCAACCCACTGCTATTCCACCCACTATGCTTAATGATGCCTTGCCTTCTTCTAATACTACACAACCTGTTACCAGTAATACTGCTGCTAATACAACTCTGAGTTCTTCTACTGCAGGCACAGAGACTCATAACCTCACTACTTTACCATCTCCTCTTCAAGTACCATTCGTTGAAGAATCTAATAATAATTCCTTCTCTGCATTACAACAACCTACACATGTTTCTAATACTCATCCCATGGTGACTAGAGCTAAAAATGGAATTATAAAACCTAAAGTCTTGCATACGGTAAAGGTACCATAATCAGTCACTGATGCTTTACAAAATTTAGAATGAAAGCAAGCTATGCAGGAAGAGTTCACTGCATTACAAAATAATCACACTTAGACACTTGTCTTAGACACTTGTCAAGCTACCATCTGATAGGAAAGCAATAGGCTGCAAGTGGGTATTTCGACTTAAAGAAAATCCTGTTGGTTCTATTCAAAAGTTTAAAGCAAGGCTAATGGCAAAAGATTTTTCACAGGAACAAGGATTTGAATTTAATGAAACCTTCTCACCTGTTGTTAAACCCACAATTATAAGACTTATCCTTACACTTGCTACTTCAAATAAATGGGAGATAAGGCAACTTGATGTGAATAATGCCTTCCTAAATGGCAATTTGAAAGAAGAAGTTTACATGTTACAGCCACCTAGATTTTAAGTTCAAGATAAAAGTTTGGTCTGCAAACTTGACCAAGCTCTATATGGTTTTAAAAAGGCCCCAAGAACTTGGTTTGAAAAGCTAGCCTCTACTTTATATACCATGGGATTCAAAGGAAGTAAGTGTGGTCCTTCTCTTTTCATTTGCATCAACAAACATGAAAAGGTCTATGTTCTAATTTATGTTGATGATATAATCATCACTAGCAATCACTCCCAAGCTGTATCCAATCTTGTAAAGTGTCTTCATGCTAAGTTTTCCCTCAAAGATTTAGGGATCTTTAGTTATTTCTTGGGAATTCAAGTCACCTCTCTGCCTAATGGCACACTATAGATGACTCAAACAAAGTTCATCACTGATTTTTAGGAAAAGCTTATATGCATACTGCTAAAGGTATCACCACTCCTATGGTAACAAGTCTAAAATTGTCCAAGCATGGACTTGATGACATGCAGGATCCTCACTTGTACAGGTCTATTGTGGGAGCTCTTCAATATGCAACCATCACCAGACCAGATATTGCCTATAGTGTCAATAGAGTTTGTCAATTTATGCATAGGCCTCTTTACAGTCACTGGAAAGCAATTAAGAGAATACATAGATATCTCAAACTCACTATTAACTATGGCATGATTATCCAACCTTCATCACACTTAGATCTAGTTGATTTTAGTGATGCTGATTGGAGAAGTTACATTGATGATCGAAGATTTGTTTTTGGGATATGTGTGTTTTTAGGTGAAAATTTAATATCCTGATCTGCAAAGAAACAATCTTTAGTGGCTCGATCCAGCACTAAAGCAAAGTACAAAAGTCTTGCGAGTCTTGTAGCAGAATTAATATGGGTTCATACCCTATTAACTGAACTTGTTATAAATGGCGTATCAAAACCTTTTGTCTACTGTGATAATTTGAGCACAATTTTACTATCTCATAACCCAGTATTACACAATAGAACAAAAATTTTTATAGCATCAGCTAGTAGTCACTCACATTGCCTCTAATAAATAGGTTGCTGACATTCTCACAAAACCTTTATCATTAAAAAGGTTTTCTGAGTTAAGAATCAAACTCACTGTTTGAGATTGTTCAATTCCACGCTGAGTTTGAGGGGGGGTATGTTACAGTACAGGTGGTTGTAAATATAATTAGTTAGAATCAGTTGGAAGTGTTAGTAAGTTAGTTAAAGGTTAGTTGCAGATTAGTTGGCTTTATTTCCTTGGTTGTATCAGCCCAACCATAAGGCTTGTAAGCCATATATGTATGTATACACTTATCAATCTATTTTTGTCTCTCTATTTTCATTGTGTTAGCTTTCTCAACAATAGTAGTTAGTACTGTGTAATTCTTTATTACATGGTAGTATTGCAGTAAATCAAAACATGTGTATTTTGTACACTTTAGTTTCTTTTTACCATGGAAAGCCTTAAATTTTTTGATGTTATGAGATTTGGTTAAATAAAAAGTGACTCATCAGAATGGATACATTGTGGGATTAAACCTTTGATTTTATATATTTTGAATTTTCCATTTTTATCCGGTACTTCCTGTCACTAGGAACTAACATAAAATGGACAAATAGCAACTTTGATTACCAGACACTGAAGAAGGCAACCAATGGCCTTTTTGTTACACGGATGTCAATTTTTTAGATTGAAGTATTAGTGGGTATTATTGTAGTCTCACAATCAATATAATTTTCACATGCATTTACAATGCGTGGTGATCTTAATGAACTTAGGGACTAGCAGCATTTAAAAAGTTTTAAAGAACTTTGTCTCTCGAAAATGAGGTTCCTATGCACTTGCTGCTCCTGATTATGGGTTAGGATTCTAAACTGTGTATGTGTTTTGACAGGGAAAGCTTTCAGATGGAAGACCAATCGCTGTTTAAAAACTCTCTCAAGCAGGGAGAAAAAAGAATTTCTAGCAGAGATGAGAATGATCACGAGTATTCAACACAAAAATTTAGTTCGCCTAATTGGATGCTGCACAGATGGGCCGGAAAGGATACTTGTGTATGAATACATGAAGAACAGAAGTTTGGATCTCTTGATATACGGTATCCCCTTTTTTATTTTCTCTCTTAGTCCTTCTAGTTATTAACGGTCACCTCTCATGTGTATGTACAAAGTACAACGAAGTCCGTGTTAAATATTGTAAAAATATTTTCCTTCATATGAGAGAAGATCTTGTTAATTTTTTGCTGTTTTTAATTCCAAATGCCTCTAATAGTTTTTAAAAGAATTTAGGATCGGTATAACAAAACTGAACTCTTTCTTTGGATGCTCCAAAATTGCAGGAAACAATGATCAATTTCAGAATTGGAGAACTAGGTTCCAAATTATTTTTGGAATAGCGCGGGGATTGCAATATTTACATGAGGATTCACACCTACGAATTGTTCACCGAGATATCAAAGCAAGCAACATTCTTCTTGATGAAAAGTTTCAGCCAAGGATTAGAGACTTTTTGCTAGCTAGATTCTTCCCTGAAGACCAAGATTATCTCAGCACTCAGTTTGCTGGCATATTGTGAGTCCTATTTCCAAATGATACTGTCCTTAAGAGTATTGATTCTAGTCAGCTTGAAAATTGCAATACTAGTTATAGATGACCATTTTCTTTCATTGCAGTGTCATTATTATGATTTTAATGCTACCAAGTACTATCCGTCAGGACTATAAAATCATTTCTTCCTGCTGAGAAGTTTCGATCGAAACAGACATTTCACCACAATTAGAACTATCATCTTTAGTAGCATTTTTCCAGTTACTATACTATTCTTGACACCTTCATTAACATCTCATATGTGGATTTCATTGTGTTTTCCACTACACTTTTCTGTTCACTATTAACATTATATTAAATGATGATTATGGAAATTTCACCTTTGTGAGAAAGGAGCTCTACAAAGTACTTTTCTGTATATGTAGGCTGTTTGATGTCCCTAATGTAGTAAGCTATCTCATCCCATTGTTCATCAAAATGTGATAATTTTGTCTACTTAGAGATTTAAAGAAGATATCAGTGAGTTTATTCCAAACAGCTCTGTTGTATGCAGTAAATTATGTTCATGACAGTCTTTCTTGTTGTCTTTGGTCAGAGGTTACATAGCTCCTAGATATGCTATTAGAGGAGAATTGATTGAAAAGGCAGACATATATAGTTTTGGAGTCCTTGTGCTTGAAATCATAAGTTGCAGGAAAAATACTGACCTTACTTTACCATCAGAAATGCAGTATCTTTTTTATTAATAGATAAAAAAGTTGTACTAGACCTATTTATAGTAATACTAGTAATTATTATAATTGTCACAAAGGATTTACCAGCAGTTATAGACTTTGCTGCCATAGAATTGTACGTACCAGCACTTGTTTTGACTCTATATCAGCTGTTTTTGACATGTTGCTAAAAAATAAGTGTATACCAGCAGTCAGTATGTATGTTGGTATAACTTATTTGTGACAGTAACAGTTAAGACAACAGCCGGTATAAATTTTAGTGGCAGCTTTTATCACTTTTAGCGGCAGTTTTAAATGCTGCTATAAACCCTTTTTTAGTAGTGTTAGGATACTAATGGTGGAGCCTAATCACCAAGCTTCAGCCAGATAAGCATCAATCAAGTGGCAGTTAGTTTCAAATTAACGACAGATTTAATTATAAATGAGAGATAACTATAAGGACTTGATTGAAAATTGGAGTAAAGTATTGGATCAATGGATTAATTAAACCTAAAAACCAACAACGTAAGAGGAGGGCTAAATTAAAGTGATTCAACGATGTAATTAAAAGCATGACCATTGAATCAACGATGGGTCCTAATCATGCTTTTAATTCCGTGGCAGTACTGGAACCGCCGTGTACGTTGGCCAAACTTCTTTTTTAAGTTTTAATTTGGCAGGAAAAAGTTTTTTATTTTTTAAAAAAAGTATTTATTTTTAAAAAATTAGATTTTTTGGCCAATTAAATTAAATGGTTTTAAATTATAGTAAAAATAATTTTGTTAGTTTTGTAGTAGAAATTAAAAATTAGAGCTTCTGTTTCTAAAAAAATATATAAAAAGTTAAAATTTAAATATTTTAAAACAAAAATATTTCTATTAAAATTTTATATTTATAGTAATACTCTCATTATCTTTTATCTAAAATCTCAGTCTATTGGAACCGCCGTGTACGTTGGCCAAACTTCTTCTTTAACTTTTAATTTGGCAGGAAAAAGTTATTTATTTATTTTTAAAAAGTTAGATTTTTTGGCCAATTAAAATAAATGTTTCTAAATTATAGTAAAAATAATTTTGTTAGTTTTGTAGTAAAAATTAAAAATTATAGCTTCTGTTTTAAAAATATATATATATAAAAAGTTAAAAATTAAATATTTTAAAACAAAAATATTTCTATTAAAATTTTATATTTATAGTGATACTCTCATTATCTTTTATCTAAACCCTTTCTCAATCAATCATTTTTTCTCTTATTTAATTAATGATATTTAAAATATTTATCGTGATTTCATTTTTTATATTTTACTTAGTTAATAATAATAAAATAATAAAAATTAACATTAATAATAAATATTTATAACCTTTTATCTGTATAATTAACATTGATAAAGTAAATTTACACATTTCTTTTTTTGGTAATTTGAAAATATTCAAAAGAATTTTTTTTTTTTATATACAAATTGACTATACACAAAAAACTCTCATCACTTTTCTTTAACATTTGCTTGAGGGAACTCGTTACAAAATAAGCACCTTTTAAAAGCTTAGCCAAACGGAAGACCATATTGGGTGAAATAAAATATATATAGGAGTGGATGAATTAATTAATCATAAAGTCAAAATTCACATAATGTTATAAATTATAAATTATGTGTTAATAACATTTTTAATTATAAAAGAAGACCAATATACAACTCCCTATAACAAATTTTGGGCAAAAAAATTCCCTCTGCTTAAAGTTTTTCATCCAAGATTTTAATGGAAAGTAGATATATCAAATTAGTTGAGGAGACTTTTTGTATAATGTCTAATGTTCAATAAGAATTGTTTACATAAAGATTGAAGTTTAAGGAAATTTTTTGCAACATGCCTAAAATTTATGAATATTTTTTAAAATTTGGTGTGACTTGACTTTATTAATATATTATTGGTAGCGTTGTGGATGAAAAAATAAATGAAAGAGTTTCTTGCATGAATTAAAAAATTTAAGAAATTTTAAATCAACTTTTATAATTGATGAGATTTATTTACGGAAACCTTTTTGATTTAAACCTAATGTTAATGTTAATTAATATTATTTTTATATTATTAAATATTTTTTATCTTACGAATATATAGTTAAATTTAAATTCTAACAAAATATATCAAATATTTAGATTTCAAATGTGTTCAATACGTCATATTGATTTTTAGTGAAAGTTGACACAAAGTTAAATTTTTTGTGACAACTGTTAAAATTGCCACAAAAAATAAATTTTTTTATATTAATTGTTAAAGCCTCATAACGGTTGTTAAAGACCTTATTTGACCATTATTAATATTCCTATTTTAAGGTTTCATGATATATTATCCAAAGAAAATGCCAAATTAACATGTGCAATTCTCTGTACTTCAGGGTACCTAACTCTTACAAGCTAACATTAGAAACTCGTGTTTCAGAAAACCTAGCTAGAAATTAAGTAAAACACACAAAAATTAAATAAGATAAAAGCTTTATTGTGTTGCTCTAGGATTAGATTTTTTTTCTTATGCAATTAATTACAATAATTAATATTCAATTTATTTAATATTATTCACATTATTTCGTAGGGCCATTTGGTGCTTGAACTAAAGCAGGGATTGCATTATTGTCCTTAAATTTTTCTCTTTTTTTTCCAAATTATAATATAAAGAGTATCATATATATATATATCGGATCGTTGCTATAATTAGAATGGGACTGAACTTAATGAATTAGGGGGAAGATGACCTAAAAACTGTGGTCCATCTCCATCATTTATTACAGAAAATTTGAGCGTTGGCCTTGTGTGTGTGTGTGTGTGTATATATATATATATATATATATTGATGATTTTTATAGAAGTAGATGCGTTTTAATGTACACATAACTTATGTAGCTAATATAAATTACTAATTAGCAGCAAAATAGAGAACGACAGATTAAATATTTCATTAACATGTAGTGCCAAGGTGACAAAAAATTGTATAATATATATAATTATGTGAGCAACAGACATTCCTTAGGGTATATTTAAATTGAGAAAAATGAAAGCTAAAGAAAGTAGAAGACCTTAGCCGATAGGGTTAGTTAATAGTTAGCCCTAAAAATTTGAGAGCAAATTAGACTAAATCCAAGCTGAACTAACCAATTTCGATTCCTGTATTTATTACATGTTTATTTTTTCCTACGTGAAATTTATATAATATTGGTTTCCTCTGTGCATATTTCATTTTCTTTAAACTATGGATTTTAATCTTTATGTATAAGGAAAGAACAAAACGTACGCATCAATTTGAGCCCCATTGTCTGATGCAGATAGCTAGCTAGATTTTGTATAACTATATATCCATGCAAATTAGCAGATGACCTTAAAATTATACCATTTGACCTTAAAAATTTGTATACTTTTAAAAAAAAAATTACGGTGTTATACTTACAGCATGTTTACTTTTCAGCATAACAAATTAACAATTATTACTGGATCAGTTAGGAACGACAAAATTATTTATTAATTAATATATGATCACAACATTGTTATTTTTAGAGGATTAAAACGAAACATACCAATTCCAATACACGAGACAAGATATATTTTCTGATCATATGTATAACCAGTATACTACTTCTTCATTATTGTATAAATTATCTAAAACCCTGATTACTTCATGGAGAATGCTAAGCAGCCAAATGATTACAACTTACAAACAAAACAGCTATTTGTTGAGGTCAAATTAGTTGTGTGATAGTAACTTCCACCAGCTTTTGCAGCTCTTCTCTATTAATAACAAGTATAGAGATGTTGAAGAAATGTCCTTTTTAATATTTTTTTATTAATAAGATTAAATCTTTACAAAATATATGTTCTTCTAAAATAATAAATTAATAAATTGTTTTTATCATATTAATAATTTTTCGTTGCATCGATTGATTTAAATTTCTTCAATTTTTATTATTTTAAAAATAAAAGTATAATTTTATTTTGTGTAAAATGTTATCTCCATTACAACAAATAAATTAAAGTATAGTCTAATATGACTTTTTAAGATATGATAATATTAAGTATAATTTAGTCCAATGTTAAGAGAAGTTTGATGTAATATTTCTTCCAAAAATTATAGATATTATATATCTTCTTAAAAGCTAACCGTTGTTAGACATCCTTTTGTTAATGAGTAAGATTAAAATTAAAGAGAAAAGCTATTATCATTTATTTAAACCGCGTAATAATATGTTTAAAATACAAGGAGAATCATAAATTACATGAGACAAATACAAACTTAGTGAGTCTAAGACCAACTTGACTAATTCTAGCACATAGAAATTAACAATATATATAGCCCTCTAATTAAGCATACATGAAAACCATATAGCTAAGCTTATTAAATATTAATTACCTTCTGCTCGCCTTGAACTACAATTAGTTCGACGAACACCAAAGCACATGAATATTGAAGAATTGTGTGAGCCGCAATCATCCTCATAATCATCTCCTCCTCTGAAATCAAAAGATGACGACGATCCAAAGCTCAAGTGTCTCCTCCTAACAAGTTTCATCATAGGGACAACCCTGAAGGAAACTGCTGGTGAAGATGACAGATTAAAGGTTGGAGATGATCTCTTGGGATTGAATTTAGGGAAAAGGGTATGAAAAAGATTGAATCTTGATGGCTTCTTCTTTTTCTTCCTTGTAGTGAGAGTAGGAGTGAAATAGTAAGAAGGAGGAGGAGTAAGAGTAGGAAAAGCGGTTTCAGAAAAAGAATAGTACTGATGCTTAGGAGTGCCTGGTTCAGATTCCCATTGAAATGGAATTGCAAGTGACACTCTGAATGATTGATTAGAAATAGAGCTTTCTTTTGAAAGAAGCCTACTGAAGAACTTGTCATCATGCTTGATCTGGAAGGTATTAGTAGTATTAGTACTCTTCTGGGAAAGTACTTGATGATCAGCTTTAGAATTAGTCATCATGTTTGCTTGATGTGGGAATTGTATTATGAACTCACTGACAGTGGACTTTGGTTTTGATCGGTAAAGAGAGTTTTTTTTAAATATATACAAGTGAGATGATGTCATTTAGGTTGCATTATGCACATTTTTTAATTAATCACACAAAACGCAACTTAATTGGATAGTAACAGCAACTAGTATTGATACATACCTACCCACAGTTTTAAATAATAAAAAGCCTGATCACTTGCTAGCTAGTTTCTTTACCTAACCGTTTCTGACCATTTCTTTCTGTCTTGAACAAAATTGTAGTTGTATTTATTCATATATAAAACAATCTTTTAAGAGATTGAGGGCCTGTTTTTAATGTATTTTTTAAAAAATTGTTTTTGATTTTTTAAAAGTAGAAAAACAAAAAAAAAACTGTTTAAATTATTTTTTTGACTAAAAATAAAATATATGTTTTGAAAACAAAAAAAATAATTAAAAGATGTTTTAAACTTTAGTTTTTAAAAAAAAAATGAGTTTTTTTAATAGCATGTATAAAATACATGAAAGTAATTTTTTTATTTTATAAAATAATTTTAAAAAATGAAAAAACAAAATGACATTCAAGAACTTAAATTTTTTTATTCTTATTTTTTAAAATTTTTGTAAAATATATATATTTTTAATTATTATGCACGTAGTTCTTAAAATAATTTAGCAGTAAAACAACCCAATTTTTCAAAAAATAAAGTTTTTCATAATTTTCATTCTTTTAGTTTTTCTTTTGTATATGAATATATCATAAAATTCGGGATAGTTTTTGAATGAGTAAATTGGTTAAGAACTAATTTAAGTATAACATGATCATGTCTGTGTCTGTACATCAAAATCATATATATTCTAATCACATATAGTAAATGAGTAATGATCATTGAAGACAATTGGTATATATTTATGCAATTTGCCTGCCATCTTTTCTTTTTAGTATATGAAAACAATGTAAGCGAGTTAGTCAAAGTTAACATTTTCATTTTAATTATTTAATAATTAGACTTAATTTTTTATTTTCCCCTTTTGGTTCAATATATCAATGTTTGAATTATTGCATATCTAAATGCAGATATTTAGGCGAATGATGTCATATATGCAACGTTTTATGTTTCTTATAAACAATTTATTTTTTTAATTATAAGAATTCAATTTTTTACTAAATAAAAATTTAAAAACCAAAGAATAATTAAAATATCTCATTCAAATAAAAATTACAAATATATATGACCACAGCACTATATGAGATATTGTTGTGGTCTTGTAGCTAGCTATAACTCTATGGTGTGACCGCACGAACGTGAATGGAATTGATGAAAAGGCCTTGTGTGCATGTAACATCAATCATATTAATTGCTCTAATTTCTACCATAATCTGATCTCATGTATGTGGAAATATTTTCTGTTATTGAAAATTTAGTATTATTCTTATTTTTATTTTAATAAATGATGGTTGTTGTCATTTATTTAATTTAACTAATTAGATTATGTGATAAAAAAATATATGATTGATACTTACATGTATAAGCATTGCAAATAAACTCTAATAAACTCCGAAAAATCCTAATTCGACTTGTGAAAGATATTTCTATTTTCTATATATACTCTGCCTTGAAACATTTTTTATCAGCGTCTTAACCCATTCAAAATTATTTTTGATATTGCATATATAGTCAGACACACTCACATAATGGAGAAAAACACGTAGCTAAATTCTTAATCTGAAAAATCTCTGCATGGGACCATCTCCAGAGTTTGATTATTATATATATACTTTGTGGTTTGGTGATGAGTATACATAATATATGGGCAATTATATGTTATGTATGAAATATACCTTACAAATGGTGGCCCATGCATATATATCCATCTATACATGGGAAACATACATGCATGGGACAACCTCAATTGACCACTTCGTACCTCTACTTTCTCTGCCGACAAATTAGATGAAGCAACAAAGCTCTAACACGTTTGTTGTTCCTTTATCCTTCATTTCTGATATTTCATAAATGCTCAGAGTGAGACCCTACTTGTCTTAAACAAAGATGTTGACACTCTATCCATCTTTGCTCCTACTTGATTAGCACGTAATTGCAATATCCTATTGTAGTTTTTGAAGACTATTTCATTAATATCATATCTTCAGAGAATCAAATACTTGCACTGTCTCCTTAATTACTTAATGCATCATATATGTTTTTTGAAGGGTTGGGATGAATACTACAATATTGGTTGTATTGGTTGGGATGGTGCCACTTGATAATGGTGGCAATGACATATAAGAATATTATAATATATAATATATGCATCGAAGTTAGATTCAAGGCTACGGCAAAATCATAGGGCTGATTTCACAAATATACAATTAATTAAACCTTGAAAGTACGTGTTATCTAACATGTTTTATTTTAATTTTTCTCCATCTATTGCCATTACAGTAAGATGGTGTTTGTGTGGCAATTACCAATATTGATGCTAAATTAAAAATATAATGACAGTATTATAACCGTCATTAAATTACAATTTTTTTAATATCTTTTACAGATATACTATCAACAACGTCAATCCACCTACATCAATCCTTTAGAAGTAATTTCGAGTGATAAAATAATCTGTGACCCAAATAATTACCCAACCTAATTATGTTTATAACTCACTTAAATTTAACTATTTTGACTTATAGTTTATTTTGAATTGAGTCATGTATTAACCATATTAATTGAAAGTTGGGTAGGATGAACCAAAAAACTATTTGACTCAATGTTATTTATTTTATTTTATGTTATTTTTACTATTTTATATTATATCATATTTTCATAATGATTGCCAAGATTAATACTAAAATACAAATATAATGACAGTTTTATAACCGAGGTTAAATCACAAGATTTAATCACAATTAAGTAAAAGATTAATGTCATTGTGTCTCTATATTTAATGGTAGTTTATAGTAATAGCTATTAAAAAAATTTTCATTTTAAAATTTAAAATTAAAGTCTCATTACCATTCTATATATTTAAATAGCGTTGAAAAATTTATTCCGTAGGCCCTAACAAAATAGAATAGCAAGTGATAAAGATTTTATCTGCTATCAATAATTGTTTTACTGTAGAGTGCAACAAGTGATAAAGATTTTATCACAAATTTGGTGGAATCTGTAATAGAAACCAGTGAATCAATCAATGCTTTAGTTCTTAAAAAAGTCTTATTGCGCCTTTTTTTATATTGTAATTTTTTTTTATTAATGAACAATGACTTTAATGTCAGATTCGAAGAATTATTGAACTATATATGATTCCTTACCTAATCTAAATGTGAGATTCAAAGCCACTTAGACATGTCTATCTTTGTATTTAATGGCCATGTGCCCATCGTTAATGCCAACTTATTAAATCCTTAATGAGGACAAATTGTCTGAATAATTAAATTGAAAATTTTCATAATTAGACAATGAAATTGGGATAAATTTTTTAAAGACCAGATCTTTAATTTATTTAAAAATTTTTATATCCAAATGGATTCTTGAATTTGTACAAAAATGTGGTTATTAATAAGTTTAACTACAATAATTTTCGATCCATAATTTAATTTTTCAAAATTTTTTTAATTATACTGATCGATTGGTGAACCAATCATTTTATGTATGTGACCCAATCCCTACAGTGAATCGATTGAAACCAATTATTTGTTAGTTGAGAGGTTTATTTATTATTCGTTTTTATGATTATGTATATTGTTTCATGACTTAAGATTCTATATTTATGTTATTTTTTACTTACTTTTATGTAAATGATACAATTGTAATTATTTAATGGTGTTTTAAATTTTTTTGTATTTATTTCATCATTTATTATATCTTTATCATTTAAAAAATATTTTTTTATAACCTGTGCAGTTTTTTTGACTAAATTTGAATTAATAAATCGTAAATTAATATCAGTTTAATAACCATTTTAAAACATTAGTTTATTACTAGAAAATATGCATATACCAGCGGCTAAAATTGTCACTAAAAATAATCAAAATTGCTGCTACAATATATACAAGCAATTCTCTTAATGTCATTATTAAAAGAAGAGTTGCTACTGCTACTATATCTTTATTACTATAATCTTTTTCTAGCGATTATCCCAACAGCTGGTATATATTGTTTTTTTGTAACATCACTTTTACAAGCTATTCACTTGCTATTATTATCTTCTTGTAACTGTAGTAATCTAGAATCTATCATATTATTAAAGTCATAAAAAAAGTATTTGTTTTTCTATGTATACAAACTAATTCATCACTAATTCAATCTTCAATGTATTATACTGCTAAACAAAATCAATCTACCCCAAATTTTACATGTTATCACAATATCTTCAATTGAAACTTGCTAAGTTTTTTTCAAAATTCCAAACTAAAACCACTTGTTATAGCCACCTGTAAATGAAGTACCTATAAAACAAAATGAAATGAGTAGTTAATTTTAATAGGGATGATATTGTTCTTTAAAGAGGAAGAAATTAAATATAGAGGATACCAAGCATGGGCTGACGTGCTTTATTCAAATTTTATTTTATTTTGTTTTAATCATAATACCACATGACAATCTTAACGGTGCACATGTCCCATAACACAGTAGCACAATAATGATTTGAAAAGGAAGCATAAATTCAAGCAAAAGTGGTCACAGTTCAAGTGACTAGTATAAAAGAAAGTGGTCACCGGTTGATTCCTAGAATTGAATTTTCCTACCTACTTCATTCTGCAATCTTCGCTGAAGCCAAATTTAACTGTGGAATACATGGGTCTTTTTTTTTAATGTGAATGGACATACGTTCTTAACCACTTTCAGCATGCTTTAAGAAGAAAGTTCGGTGTAGAGGTTGAGACCCACACTGTGTAGGTTCAACACCACTAGCAACCATCACATGAATTAAGCAGAAGCTAATATGATATTTGCCGTTATGATAACATATGATTAAGCCAAATGTCACTCACTTTGGACAATAATAATGTACCAAATGACCATTAGACTTGCATTCAAAGGCTTTAAATTAAGAACACATGCATTAATCAATCAAACACGTACTTGTTTCCTTTGCACGAACAACTAAATGACAAGAAATTCTGGAAACCTATGAACAGTAATAGTTTCAGCAATTTGATGGTGGGAAATGGGAAACAATTATATTTAGGGGCAGAGTAATTTCATCAAAACCAATTAACTTCTATTTCTTGTATATCTTTCTCTTCAAAATTTCATTTCTGCACATATAATACTTTCAAAAATTCTAAGGTTACCAGATCATAAAATTATATCCAGGGACAGAGTAATTTTATCAAAATCAATTACCTTCTATTTCTTGTACATCTTCTCTTCAAAATTTCAATTATGCACATGTTAACAAGAACACAAACGAACAAAAAATGAGAGTTCAATATTACAATTTAAACAGTATAGTATTTAAATACAAAATTTCATATAATTAAATACTTGAAGATTTGTAGTGAAGTTACTTGATCGAACAAGTAGATTTGATTGAGAATAGACACTAATATTGATACTTGAGCTTCTAACATCTTAATTTTTTCACTCATTTGTCGGTTATTGTTTGTAAATGATACATGAGTAATATAACATGATAATTTTGCGTTCATTTGTTCCCAGTACTCATCTCTGATAGTTTGTCTGTGTGCAAAAAACAAAGAAACAGATTGTAGACAGATAAAGACCTCAGCATGCCTTCTAATTTTTCTAAATAATTAATTAATTAGAATGAATCTCTCTGCACTAGCCCTCTCTCTAAATAATTAACACCTTTGTCCTTTACTAAATTTCTATTTCTTTTTGGCCTGTGTGTTGCTGATTTGGTTAGAATCTTTTCCCACCCTTCCTTCTCCTCCACAATCTCTCTCAAGTTCCATTACAAATTTTGCAAACTTCCCAGACGTCTTTGGTGAAATTGAAGATAATGTTATATATGTGTGTGTGTGTGTGTTTTGATAGATATGTTTCTCCTACTAATTAATTCATGCATCCACTCTTGTTTTTGAGTTCAAGTGTTTAATTAACAATAAACTGGCCAACATATAGAATCAAATTTCCAGTACAAAAGAGATAACTAGATCCAAGTTTCTGATATATTTTTACTGAGATTACTGATATTTTATAGATGAGATTAGTTTGTCCATACCATCGACCACTTTTGGTCACTCTCCATCCATCACATTCATTCACACTACTCTCAACCATATCCTCTATCTTATCACATTCACATAAACTAACCTCTAACCTCACCTCATGACAATTCTTCTCTTAAAACAATGCAAATAGAATCAAACATAACACAATACGAAAATAGAATCAGACATAACACAATACAAACAAAGAATCGAATAAATAACATCCGTATTCTAAAATCGCAAATCACATAATCGTAAACACTCATAGGTCGCAGGAAGAAGGAAGAACCAAGGCAAACAAAATCCCTAAAATACAAATGGATGATAAAAGTAAATAGAAATAGAACCTGTCGCAGGAATTAGCGATTGAGATATTTATGAGAAGAACTTGTGCGATGGTGATTCAAAAGAGTTGTAACTGGAGATTCAAATCAATAAGCCATGAGTGAGCTGGAGTGGAGTGAAGAGTGAGTGTGGGGCAGAGACTCTGATCAGAAGACAATAGAATATTAAAGAATAAGAAAATTTTTTTCTTTTAAAAATTTTAAAATAAATAAAATTTTCACTTTACCTTATAGTAGTATATATACTAATGTTAGAAGCTACAAAAATAAGTTTTAGTAACAATTTTAAAAATTGTTAGTAAAAATGTAATATTGTAACAATTTTTTAAACAACTACTATAAGCATAATTTTTAGGTACAGCTTATTTACAAATGCTAGTAAATGTCAATGTATTATGCAAGAGGGGGGAAAATGAAAAATTAATCTCTTGTATTGAAAACTTTGTTCATACTTTACATGTCTATTTTCCCATAATGTGAAATTTACACAAGATAAAATATATTTTTTTAAGTGTTCAAATTACATATATTTTATCTCTATTTTAAAAATATACACCAACCTCCTTTAAAATTAAAATATGACTAAAATATCATTGAGGACAATATTGATTTCCTTTGTTATATAGAAAAGAACTAATTATTAGAAAATGAATTTTTTTTAAAATTTCTACTTCAATATCGTATATTTTGTGTTGAAATCCATAAATTTAGTTTACTTTAAAATTAACTATTTTTATATAAATAATAAATGTTAAATATGTTGTTCTGGAGAATCAAATGGCCAAGAATTGCAACTCTTGGCGATGGAGATGAATCTATTCTCAGAGCTAGTGGGTGCATTTGACTATGGAAAGCATGAAAAAATTGGGTTGGCGCCCTAGGATTTTGGGGGTTTTTATTATTAATTTTTAAACTTATATATTATATCATATAAAATAAATGAGTGATATGATAAAAAAAAAAAAATTAGACGTGATTATGGAGCCTAAAATCTTGCGCAACCCAATAAATTTGACCCACTAATAGTGAAATTTGAGTACAAAAATAAAAGTCTAAATTTAAAAAAGATGGGACTCAGGCTTTTTTAAGACAGGTCCATTTTATATATTATATGAATCATAAAATAGTTTATTTTGTTATAAAATATTTCGTATATGAATTATAAAATAACATATTTAATATAAATTTGAATTATAAAATATTAAAATCTCTAGGTAGCCAAATAGTAGCGCATAGCTGCACACACTACACAACTACGTACATCTCATCTCTTCTCTTCTCTTCTCTGATATCTTCTTTTTCACTTTGGAAATTGAAATTTTTTTTATAATTTATCTACCGAATATTTATATATTAAATTTTTAAAAAGAAAACTGACCCGAGTTAAGTCTTGTTTATTTTAATCGAACGGACCTAGTCTAAACAGTATATAACAAAAAGAACTTAAATTCATATATTACTAGAATGTTCTTATGAAAGTCAAATTTTTTTTTATCGGCCTAAACTGTGATACTAAAATGAAAAATTAAATAAATTTTTATTATTTAATTTTATTATTTTAAAATATAATAATTACTTTTTAATTTTATATGTTAAAATTTTTTTAAAAATTAAGGACGAGTAGCTCGTTTTTTTTTTTGAACATTAGGACGAGTAGTTCTAAGAAAGAATCCTGTAGCCGTCATTGTGTTGATATTTTGAATTACAAGGCTTTTAGGTTTTTTGGGCTTTAATCACATCTATAACAAAATATAAAGTTGTTTTTGTCAAAATATATTGACAAAATTGTAACTTAATTTTGTTAAAATAAAATTTATTGTATAATTTTAAAATATTTATAACTTTCAAAGCAAATAAAATATTGCAAAATTGAATATCTTTTAAATAAAAATATATAATTTATCTATTTATATATTAATTAGTATACTCGATATATCACTCTTCATCTTCTTTACATTGAATTTTAATCTTTTTGACTTTTGTTTCTTTATGGCCTATTTGGGGTTTTGTATGAAACAAATTATTAATTATGGAATTTTTTATTATTTAAAAGCGTAGTTAATTTCCATTTGATGCAATTAGAGTCAAAGAATGTGCATATATATCTATTAAAAAAGAAAAAGGCTGTGCATGTGATAAAATTCTCTTTTAACATTCTATATTTGTGTGAAAGAATATGAGTAACGTTCTTTTACAAGTGTAATTATGAAACGAAGAACAATATTCGGTGTTTGAAATTCAAATAGTATCTTTTTGTGGTAATCATCCAAGTATTGTCTTTTAGTTTGGAAAGGTTACAATTTTCTGTGCAAAGGTTACGACATAATTGTTAATGATAGTGTGTTTTTTTTGCTAATGATCCAAGTAATGTCTTTCATTTTGTACGCTTAAATAAATTTCACAAAATTTTCTTACAATCTAATATAAAATAAATTGGCATATAATTGGAATTCTGAAAACTTGTCTAAATATCCTATTATAAAAAAAATTTCTTATCATACGTCAAATTTTCACTTTTACTAATTCTTTTAACAATAAAATACAAAATATTTTCTTAAACTTTGATTTATATGCAAAAAATTATCTAAACTTTGATTTTTAACTAATACTCTTTTAAACTTTTATTCATACGTAAAAAATCTCAAACACTACTAAACTCATTTGTAAAAAACCCTTGAACTATAATAGTATTTAGAGTTTTTTACATATAAAAGAAGTTTATGAAGTTATTAGTCAAAAACTAAAATTCTTAAGATTTTTTGCACATAAATTAAAGTTTAAAAAACTTTGTATATTTAAAATATTTTACCTCTCGCTTTATTCAAAAACTTTACTTTTCTCTATTATTTTAAAATTTTCAAATCCAAAGAAAAAGTTGCTATAATTTTTTGTATGTCAGAATATTTTCAAATTTTAAACTATAATAATTTTAATAAGAAAAATATTATCATTTTATTAAAAAAATTCGATCAAACTACTGACACCTTTCCGAACATACATATTCGTTGACAACGGATAGATTGATTCCTGGCTTCATGAATCTTACCAAATTAAAAAAAAAATTACAAATATTTTTCATGTTAAAGAAAAAGATTCAGAGAACCCACCTAGTCCGTTAGTGACTTAAAACTGAAGATACGATGTCGTTAAGGTGTTTGTTACCGTTGACAAAAGATCCCTCCGACGTGGGCCCTGGGCCCTCCCGAACGGTCTACACGGCAGTGACTCCGGCCCATTTTCCTCTCTGCTCAAATTCCCAAAATTTGCCTAAACAATTCTCCAATTTCCTTCCGTTGCACCGTAATTTACCTGCAAAAAGGCAGGGGCATTTACGTAACTTGACGTTGAAAAGGCCTTCATCATCGTGTTCCCCCTACCTTGTTACACTTTTTTCCTTTCATTGTGATACACAAGACAAGACTCGTGCAAGTTTAAAACTTTATATGGTACAATACCTAACAGACACAACACAATAACCAACAATAGCCATTTATTCTGTGTGCTCTTCGTCTTCGTGTTTCCATTATTCAAGTTCTGAATTCTGAAACAGTTCCTCAGTGTGTGTGAATTGAATTGAACCGGGGATGGAAGGTGAGTGTTTTGAGAGCTCTGGGGTGGGTTCTGAACCGGCCCGAACCATGTGTGTAGGCGAAGCTGAACCGGGTTTGGGGAAAGAGGAGAAGAATTCGAGAGTGGAGATTGATACGTCGGCTCCGTTTGAGTCCGTGAAGGAGGCTGTGACCCGATTCGGAGGTGTTGGGTTTTGGAAACCCACCCGTAACAATCTCTCGGATCCTGAGGTAGGCTATTTCTATATCTCTCTTTCTCGTTCTTATTCACTGAATAGAAACATTGGGGCTTTGTGCTTGATTTATAGTGTTCTGTGAAATGAATTGGGATTTTAATTATTTTATATTATTCACATAATTTTTCAAATGCAGAGAATTTGGAGCCAAAATAATTGGAGGCTAGTGTGGTGAAGGAGTCTAGGATTGAGTTGTTTAATTAAATTTGTCTTCTTCTGATATTAGAGCCTTATTTCAGCACATACCACTGCATGCCCTGTGCTTTGTGCAGCTTTAAACCTAATTGCCTTTAGTAAAACTGTTCATGAGTGTTCACTTAACAATTTAATCTTGTTGAGTTCAAGTTAGACGTTCTTGACAAAATGAACATATACCATAATAACCCATTCTGCTGAATTTTTTGGATTAATTTTATGTTTAAGAGAGTTAAATAGTGAAAATAACATTCCTACTTTTACCAGCAGGAGACACAAGAGGTTGACCCTGGAAAACTAGAGGAGCAAGCATCAGCATTAGAGAAAGAACTGATCCTGAAAGAAATGGAAACTTTGGATGTCTTAAAAGAATTGGAAAGTACAAAAAAACTTGTGGAAGATCTAAAGTTGATGTTACAGAAGGAAGAAAGTGAAGCTAATTTGAAGAAGAACAAAGAAGAAGATAAGGAGAACCAAGTGAATCAATTAGAAGTTCTTCAGAATTCAAAGCAAGGTTTTAGCTCGTATCCTTCATCAAAACCAGGTCTGATACTAATGGAATTGAAGCAGGCTAAATTGAACTTGACCAGAACCACAAATGATCTTGCTGGTGTACGAGCTTCTATTGTATCACTTAAGAAGAAGCTAGAGAAGGAAAGAGTCTCACTTGAGAAAACTCGTGAGAGATTAACTCAGAATTCGTCAAAACTAACTTCTCTTGAGGAAGAGCTGAACCACACAAGACTAAAACTTCAAGAGGCTAAAGATGATAATGCCTCAGATCTCGCAAAAGAGCTTCAGAGGTTGAGTTCTGAGGCAGATCATTTCAAAAGAATAGGAGAAGCTGCAAAATCGCGAGTCTTGAGAACAATGTCTGAGATTGAACAGACAAAAGCTATGATAAGAACAGCTGAATTAAGGTTGGTTGCTGCTAGAAAGATGAAGGAAGCTGCTAGAGCTGCAGAATCAGCTTCTTTAGCAGAAATTAATGCTTTATCTAAAAATATCAATAGTTCATCTGAAGTAGTAACTCTTTCACTTGAGGAGTATTCTGCTCTAACATGTAAAGCTAGAGAGGCAGAAATGGACTCTAAGAAAAGAGTTATGGATGCAATGCTTCGAGTTGATGAAGCAAATTTATCGAAAATGGAGATGCTGAAAATGGTAGAGGAGGCTGCAAAAGAAGTTAAGACCAGCAAAAAGGCTTTGGAAGAAGCTATGGAAAGAGTAGACGCTGCAAACATAGGGAAGCTAGAAATTGAAGAGGCTTTAAGGAAGGGTCACAAAAGAAGGCCTTCTTCTGTGTATAACTCTGTCAAGTTCAAAAATTCTTTCCCTTCTCACCATAGGAGAAATTCTCAGTCATTTGATGCAGATGATGAAGCCAAACCAAAAATTACAAAGTCAATTCTATCAATAGGACAAATACTGAACAGGAAGCTGCTTCTTTCACAAGAGTTTGAAGCAGGATCATTAGGTCAGATGCTTGGAAAACAAAAGGATGATTCATACTTCAGCAAGCAGTTTCCTGCAACGAGAAAGAAATTTGGGTTTGCTAGATTATCACATCTTTTGGGAAAGCAACAAAAGAAGAAGAGGCCAACTTTGAATTTGAGGTGATGGCTATTGGCTAGTGTAATGAGATTGAGACTTTGATTGCCTCTTGGATAGAACGTTGTATGTTGTTTGATCACTATTTAATTGAAGTCCTTGCTTATGTAATATCCAATTATGATTTTCCAGTGTTAGTATGCTTCTTGTAGATATGATTCATGTGAATCATTAACTTTTTGTAGCCTGGTGTTATAGTTTTCTCCTTTGAATGTTAAAGGATTTGCCAAAGGCTTGTTCCACTATGTTCCATATTCTTTTCCATGATTCACATATCAATATTTCATTTAAGTTGGAGAAAAAAAAATAGTGGAATGAATTTGAGATACTTTATACACAAAAATAAATAGTTCTTTCTTATTTAAAAAATTAAAAAAATAAACTAAAGATGAATTTAATGTCACACGATCAGCCAGACTACAATTTATCATCAACAATAACTTGGGGAGATTCTTCTAATGAATTGGAGAGTGTTACTACTTGCTTGTGATATCTTCCTACTTTCATTTATTAAATTTTTTGAAGGTGGGGATGGTACCACTTGGTTGTAGGCTTGTATAGTAGCATGTTATCACCATTTTTTTTTTACCCCTTATATTTTTTTAATAGTAACAGTGTTTGTATTAAGGATTATATTTATAATTCATTATATTTTTATTATATGGTTGTTCAATCAAAATAAAATATATAAAAGAATTTTAAAAAAAATAATTCATATAAATTATAATTCAATTTTTTATTTAAAAATTTTGATAACAACAAAATAAAAATTATATATAAATTTGTCTTTGTATTAATAAAACTAGTTGTATTGCAATGGTGCCCGAAATTTCTGCAATAGGAAAATAAACAAAGCAAATGTAATAATTAAGGAAAAAAAAGCTTCTTTAATTTGACTACACCTCAAAATAATATTGTTAAGAAAAAAAGTTTCTTTAATTTGAGTACACCTCAAAATAATATTGGCGTACTTTCCATTCATTATTATTTGGAAGGTTTGATTTGTTTGTATCTCTAAAAGAAACCTCAATTTTTTTTCTTTTATACAAAAATAAAAAAAGTGAACTCTTTATTTGGTTTCTGTATCTATATTTCATATAGAATAAAGTACACTTTTTAATCACGTTGATTAAAAGGTTTTTGTAGAAATTTTCAAATATTACTTAAACCATTGTGATTTCTGAAATAAGTATGAGATATTTCACAAAGTTTAAAAGAGGCGTCATTTGAATGACGATTTGGATAAAAGTTTTTTATATATAAAATTAAAGTGAGTAATTTAAAAATTAAATATCAGTTTTGCATTTCTGTAATTCTTCCTTTAAAAAATGTTTTTAAAACAATTTATTGCAGTTGTATGAGCATCTTTCATGGACAGGGCATGTGAATCTTCTAGCTTTTCAAATCTCGAGTCATTTTCAGTGGTGCATCGAGAACGATAGTCCTGCGATGCACTACATCACCCCCCTTCGCATCCTTATCCATACCTTGGAACAAACATATTATGCTTTGAGTTTTATTAACTAATGTCTTTGGTTAGATGTGATTTAATTATAAAATATTTAAATATTAAAAATTATTATTATTATTAATTTATTTATAAATCGGTGAGAATATAAACAAAAATTTTGAATTATGATCATGTAGAGATAATTTTTTAATTTTAAAAATTAATTTAGAATTTATTTAAATTTTATAATTTGTATAAACAAATTTTTAATTTTTTATCTAAAATTTTAATAAAATAATAATAAATTAACAAAATTAAAATCTAAAGACTCTTTTAAATTATAAGTTTTATATAAAAAATTTACACAAATTTTAAAATTTTAAAAAAAATTAAATTAAATTTTATAATTAAAAAAATATTTATATATGATTCACAATTATAAAAAATTGTGTATTTTAGCCCGTCTTAAAATATTAAATCCTCTTAATTAAAAAAGTTTTAATCAGCGTATTGACAAGTCATTTATATTATAATTTAGTACTTCATAACTGCAACAGCCCCTCAGCTTCCTGTATACTCAAATACCCTCACCATTGTCCTTATTTAACCGACAATCACGCTCTCACTCCACACCAGTTGGAGGGGCAAAATCGTCCTTTCATCCCCCACTTGTATTTTTAATCCACGTTTACACCAGTTGGGAATGATGACATCATCATGCCAAGGTAATCACCGTGACCTCACCTTCCCTCCGTCACACTCACACACTAACAGGTCTCTTCCTACCTCCCACGCTCCCAACTCACAACTACCCAATGAAAACCCACATGAGTAGACGTGGCAAACCCCACACCCGTTGCTATTGATCACGCAGATCTGATGCGCGTGGGTGAGAGATGGTTTCTTAAGTCCTTGGAATTTTCGCAGGAGCTTCCTCGGCATTATATGGAAATAGCAACCCTTAGATTTATGAAATAAAAGGCCTCCTCTTTTGTTTTGCACTTGCTTGCTCTCTTCTGTTCACTTCACTCACACAGAAAGAAAGAAGAAGAATTAAGAAAGCAAGAGATTCGGAAATGGAGAATCTGCGTTCGAATTGCAAGAGGGCGATCGAGGAGCTGGAGAGAGGGCGTGAGTTCGCGAGCCAGCTTCGGCGCGTGATTCAGAGATCCGATGTTGGAGGAGATCAGGAGGACGATAATAATACGACGCCGTTTACTCGCCGGGACCTCGCTGAGAAGGTGGAGAGGTCATTCTGCAATACGCTTGCGCTGTTGAATCTTCGAGGCGACGAATCAGACGACGTCGTCTCCCAAATGCTCACTGATTACTCTTCTTGCTTGGTTCCCGCCAAATCTGAAGACTCGGAAGATACTTGTAAGAGTTCTCCGGCAGTTAAGGAGCGAAGAGGATGTTATAAGAGAAGGTACCGACTTTATTTTTATTCTATAATTTCCAAATTTCTCCTTCTCGATCTGAAATTGATTTTTTTTTAAAAAATACAGGATTTGGATTTATTCTTGCAAACCAGTTAATTATTCAAAATTTTTAAGTTGTTGTATGTTAATCTTTTTGTTCAGTTAAATTGAATATTTGCTATCTTTGTCATGCTAAGATGTAAGATTATTTATTTAAAAAAAATTAAAGGCAAAGTTATATATGTTTTTTATCCCTAAATTGTTATAGTTACTGTTAATTTCATTTTCATTTTTTTGTTACTAATTTGGGTTTTCCCTCAATTTTGTCCCATCTTATATGTATTTTTTAATGATAATCTGATCGATTTGTGCTCTAGATGATTGTATTCTAATGAATTATCTTCATATTTAGGATGAAATTAAAATTAAAAAAAGTAAATTTTAAAATCAAAATTGAAAAAACAATATCAAACAACTAAAAATATACTTTTGTCAAAATTAAACGCAACCTTTATGGTTGTTGTAGCTCTGTAATCAATATGCATGTAATATTTATATATATGTGTGTGTGTTTCGTACAGTGGGTCCCATCAATTATTGATGATGGATTCATCCATTCGTGACGTGTAATGAACGATTACGATGTGATTAGGACTGATTAATTGCATCGTAACTGTGGGCTAATTAAGTTGGCTTATGATTCCCTCTTTCATTTTCAGGAGAACAACACAAACATGGGAGACAGACTCCGAAGCTCCCATAGATGATGGGCATGCATGGAGAAAGTATGGCCAAAAGACTATCATGAATGCCAAATTCCCAAGGTAAATTTACTTTCCTTCTCATCATATAACACATCACACACCAAAAAATAAGAAATTAATATTTGTCAATGCATGATTAAAGATTTCGAGAATTAGGGTGATTAGTTGAGTAATTACGATTGAATTAAATTTATCTTTTTTTCTGACATGTCATTCTGGGTAACTGCAGGGCCTCTTTTTACTACCGATGTGTTTTTCAGAAAAATATATGAATATAATTTCTTGATTCTGACGCAAAAGTGAACTATATATATGTGCAGGAACTACTTCAGGTGCACTCACAAGTATGATCAAGGATGTCAAGCGACCAAACAGGTGCAGATGATTCAAGATGAGCCTGTGTTGTACAGGACAACCTATTATGGCCATCACACATGTAATAGAAGTTTGTTAAACCCTGAGATCATTTTGGATATTGGTTCTGCAAATTCAGATTCTTCTATATTACTCAACTTTGAAAATAATACCCTCTCATCCAAACAAGACCTGCGCTTCTCATCTTCTTCACCGTCCTCATCACCATCACCACCACCATCACCTCCTCTTTCATTAACCGGAAAAGATTGTAAGCAAGAGATTCCTTCACCTTTGTCAGAGGACTACTTGTTCTCTCATGAACTTATCACTACTCTTTCTTCAACCTTGGAGCCCAGCCATAAGGATGTGATCCCTGATATTTTGTATGAGTCCGTTGAGCTTAATGATTTTTTTGAGCCCTTTGATGTTTGATGGCTTTTCTTTTTTTGGGTCTGTAAATTTTCTTCTGGTTTGTGAGGGTAATAGCAGTATAAGTTATAGTAAGGTGACTGTTGCTTCATTGTCTTGTAATGGAGATTGAGCTTCTGTCCTGTAAATTTTGTTTGATGACTGGGAATAATAATAGATTTAGAATGTTTTCAAATATGCTTTTGATTCAAATGACAATATTTGACATAAATTTAAGATAATAAAATACATTATTTGACATATTAGCTTGAAATGAAGAGGATAGCGTTAAGAAAAATAAGAGTTATTTGCTATGAATTTTGATCATTTACACAGTATTGTGGAGAGAGATAAAAGGCAAATTTGAAACTCTTTCTCTGAAATGAAGATTTACAATTTTACAACAAAGGAAAACAAAGAGAGAATCAGGTTCAATGGATGGAATTGCAGGCGGGACCTATATTGAATTTGTCGTCACATTACACTGTGCTTTAATTTCGAAGGTAAAGGAGATGGACAGTGACCCTACAATTAAGGGTAAAATCCTGTCATGTCACCCCTTCAATCAAAACAGAAAACCAGCTTTTTGTAATCATTGTTGTTATTGCCCTTTGTTCATCCATACGTTTTGATATGCTTTATTGCCCTACTTCATACTTATCATCTGTCGGCCAACTTGTATTGAGTATTTGAGTTGGTATACTATTAGATTTTTAGTATAAAACTAATTGTTTTTTACATTAATTTTTTATTTTAAATTTTTTAAATTTAAAAAATAATATATTTTTTAAAAAAATTAGAGAGATAATTAAAAAAATAAAAATTTATTCTGAATAAATTAAATATTAAATATTTTTATTTTTATCTTTCTTTAATTTTAAAAAATATATTATTTTCTAAATTTAAAAGATTTAAATCTTAATTTTTTAGTATAGCATTGCAGTTAGTTGATTATTTATCTTACAAAAAAATTATTATTTTGGTTTATAAAAAATTGTATATTATCTCAATTTTATTTTTAAAATATTAAAATTTTTAATTTTATCTTCTAAAAATAATCATCAGATAATTTAGTTCTTAAATTAGTTACATGAATATTTTGTTAAGCATGTTAATTATTATTTTGAATTACTATAATATTGTTAGGACATTTATGTAATTAATTTAATAGTTAAATTATCTAAAAAAAATATTTAAAAGATCATTAAAATTTTATTTTTTATAGGAACTAAATTAAAAGAGAATGTATTTTGAAGATTAAAACTATAATTTATTAAAAGAAAGTTGTTACATAGGTACGTCGTTCCCATATGAAGGATATATTCTGTATTTAATGTATAGATCATCTGGGATGATATGACAAAAAAATATGTCACCATGAAGACTATTCCTAATTGACAAAAAAAAAAAAAAGACAGAATGAGATGATGATTACCTACCACAAATTAACTATAAAAAACGAAACAATAATCAAGTTGCCTTATATATATATATTGGATGAATAATGGATTGAGCAAAGTCATAACTTAATTTTTTAAATACAACCATTTATAAGTAAAACGTTTGGTGGGAAGAAATTATACAAAATTGTGGGGATCTTTGGGTTAGATATTTGTTTAATTATATTAAATTAATTAACGAAATCATAAAGACATGGTTGAAGTTGAATATTGAATGCATATATGTTATCTGTCATATTAAAAAATAGTACAAATATTTCATGCAAAAAAATAGTTAAACATAAAATTAATTAAATTATAACTTATATTTACATAATAAAATAATTATTAATAAATAATATATTTTCACTCTACCATATAATATTACCGTATTATTATGTTAGGTAAAACAATTTTGATCGTAATCTTAAGTGTGAACAGGTAACATGAGTTTAGACTGAAGAATCTTGAGTGTGAACAGGTAACTTGAGTTTAGACTGAAAAGAGAAGCCAGAATAAATACACCTAGTTTCTCTTTCTCATGTATAGTAGCCCACATGCACATATAGATATACATACATACACATGTATATATATATGTGTGTGTGATAAAGACAGCGCGAAAAAGAAAATGAAATCAAAAGCAAAGGACTGAGGACGGTGGCTTTAAAGAAAAATATGGAGAGAAGAAGAAGATGGTGGTGGTGGTGGGCCCCTCCTCATCCTCCTGCGTGAGCTGCAAACCAAAAGGGTTGGGTCTATCATGAATCATATCTCTCTCTGTTGAATAAGACAAGTTAAGGAGAATTGGATCATTTGTTATTGTGTGTTATTGAAAAAATATTTATAAGTTTTTTATAAATATTTTTTGAGTTTTTATTTTGTTCTAATTTTAAATTAGAGTGTTATTTTTTAATAGAAAAATTATATTAATTTTTTTAAGTTTAATTCAATTATACTTATTATGTCATCAATTTACAAAATTATATTTATCGCCTCTAATTTATTTTTTATCAATAAAAACAATATTTTATATAAACTAAAACTATGATTTTACTTTTAATTTTATAGTAAATGTAAATTACATTTATATTAAATATTATTATAATATTTTTAATACAACAATAAAAATAGTTAAATAATTTTATTCTTTTAAAATAAATAAATATATATAATATTAGTTTTATTGATATAAAAAATAAGAGAAAATATTTAAGTAATATTGTATCAAATTTTAAGAATTTCGAATGTAATTTATAAAATTAAAATAGTGATAAATATAATTTTATTAAAATTAAAAAAATTTGTGTAATTTATTATTATTTTAAAAAAAAAAAAAAGACAAAAGATAACAAAGAAAAGCTAGGGTCCACTCTCTACTCCTTGAGAGGGGTAGATTGCTTTGTTGTTCAATGAAACTCCGGTCTTCACAAAAGTATTATTGTTCACACGTCACACTCTACCAATTCTTAATTTCAACCACATGATGTCTATCTGAATTTTTGTCTGCCGACCTGTTTTGTTCAATCATTCATAACCAAACAGCTAAAGGGAAAAAAAGCAAAGAATTGTATCCCTTTAACTTTGATGGTAAATTCAATTTCAATTATCAATTTCATGTCTTTAAAAATTCTTAATATTTTTCTAATTTTCGAAAACAGAACATTTGAGTTAAAGAGCACTTTATTAGAATCCTAATCTAATATATATCTTACGTAATTTCATGTTCCAAACTCTAAAAATGACATTGATTTTTTCTAATGAAATTTTCATAAGCAAAGATGTGTTAGTGTTACTATGGAAATAAATAAGTATTTATTTGGGCTAAATTTATATCTATATATTTTGAATTATAATTGTTTAATTAGTTATATATTTGATAAGTTAACTACCTTTTTTAATAATTTGAATGGCATTAGTAATTTAGAAAATATTAAAATTTTTTACAAATATACTGGATGAATTTGACAAAAAAAGTTGGAGATAATTAATCTAATTCTAAACTTAAAAGGAGGAAAAAGATATTTAAAATGAAAACTAAAAGCTAGCATATATAAAAGTGCTTGGAAGTTTGTTCTTTAATTTTTAAAATATAATATAAAAAATATCTTATATATTTTAAAATAATAAATAAAATAATGAATGTTATTTCATTTCTTATTCTTTTTGTCATTAACTTCTTATTATCTTATTTTTTTTATTTTTTCTTATATAAAATTTTATTTTATATTTTATATCATATAATATATAATTTTAAAAATTAATGACTAAAAAATTTTAAAATTATTAATATATATATATATAATTGACAATGATTTTATTTTGTTTGATAGTTTAAGTTAAGGATGATCAAAATATTCATATCCTATTAATACTTATAAAATTTATTTATTAAGTTTGGATTTAGATTTAAGTATTAAAAGAATAAATTTAAATTTAAAAAATTAATATTTTACTCGAATCTAGATTCGTTTTATATCAATTATGTAAATATTATAAATGTATATTTATTTTATTTTAAAATATATAAATTATGTTATTCATTTTAATTTAATCAATAAAATATTTTAAATTTAATATAAATTTATAAATTATTATATTTAATCATTTTATAAAAATAAATTTTTTAATATTTTATATTAATTTTATATTTAAAATTTACATAATATAATTAATATAATTTATATTTTTTTATAAATTTATTTATAGATAAATTAAAATTTTTAAAAAAAATTAAAATTTTTTAAATAAATAAATTTAAATTAGAGACTCTAATACCTTAATCATAATCATACCTAATTTTAGTTGTTAATGGCACGGAAAGGGATCTATTTAAAGTGTAGAATTTTTTTTAATAAAATTAGATTGCTTAGCATAGAATAGAATATGTGTGCGTTTGTTATGTTGTAATTTCTGAAACAAGATAAAATATCTTGGGTTAGGCCAACATGTCACAGCGTTAAAAGCTTTAAATTAGAATACAACATGTCTTTTTCATAGGTTTACTTTTGTTTTGGATGGATACGCATGAAATTTTGCAACTTTTTCAATAACATGACACGCTTCTAGAGAGAGAGTGTGAATATTTAATATATGAAATTAAAGGATAAGATATATGTTGGAAAGAGTCCAAGAATTTTTTGCTTAGGCTCACACATCTCTCCATCCTATCAAGTATCAACTACGAAATGCCTTATTCAAGCTTTTTTTTCTTTGTGTAATATAATATAGATATGCCTAAGGTTTTACATGTATAAAATAAATGTTATTTTTTTAATATATAACATAAAATTATAATTAATAAATTAAATAATAAAAATTTATTTTTTTTTTATTTTTTTTATTTTTTTTTCAAACTTATTTTATATAATATATATTTTAAAATCAATGATTCAAAAACTCTGAAAGTAACATTATAATATAGATGTTATGGTTAAGATGGTGCTTATACATATAAAATTGAGTAAAATAAACATATTTTATTTAGAGATATTAAAATTATACACTTTTTTTTTCATTTATTTTAAAATTTACATTCTTCCTTTTTGAAACATTTAAAAACTTATAATTTTTACTCATTTTTATCAACATATCTTTAATAATAATATTAATTTCTTCAAAAATTATAATTTGTTATAAAAATATTTTTAAAAAATTACTGTGTCATTATTATTTATTTTATATAAAATAATAAAATTAATTTATTTTAAATTAAAAAAATTATATTAGTCAAATATATATTTAATTATATAAATAATATATATAAAGATATTTTAGTTAAAATAAATAAAATTATTTTTTTATCTCACAAAAAAATGACTGTAGGTTTTTAAATAATTTACTCTATAATTGTATATATCTTTTATATATAGATATATACAATTTTTAATTGTTAGTGCCTTATGTTGCGCAGTTTTTTACATTGAAAAGGGAGAGAGAGAGAGAGAGAGACTTCCACCCTTTTTCAAGTTTGAAATTTGGTGTAACTGATGTAATTAAGTCATTGACCCGTCTCTTCAATATAAATATATTATAAGGAGAAAAAATATACAAATTTATTTTAAATAAAAAATATCAAAACAAAATTTTCACTTTCCTTATTTTTCTTCCACTTTTCTTCGCTGAAACAAACCCTAAATAAACAAATAAAACTAACTAACCAACGCCACCAAATCCCCTCTGTTAAGTCATACCATGTTAGTATATATTTTTTGTAAAGAGAAAATAGAAAAAAAAAAGAGAAGTGATGAAAAAGAAAAAAAATAAAAAAATAATAGATAAATTAAAAATTCATCTTATATAGATAAATTAAAAACTCATATTATATAAATTATAACTCATATTTTATATTTATTTTTTTGGTACACTTTACTATTTTATATTTTTTTCTTTGGTTTAAAAAATTCAAATCTGTCTCTTTCACTCTCCTATATTGCGTGTTGAACCATTTGTCTTCGAGGTGAAGAAAAAAAAGGATATTTTAAAAATATAATTTTGTGTATTTTGAAACTTGTATTAAACAGGTTACAATATTTTAAATTATACCTAGAGATTTTGATATTTTTTGTATTATAATATTTAAAATAAATTATATTTCTCATCTTTAAAATATTACAAAATTTTTAATTAAATCTTTTAAAGTGTAAGCCTTTCAATTTTCATCTTTGAACTTTAAAATAATCTTTTCAAATTGAGATTGATAAAGTAAAATCTATTACTTGTGTTTTCTCTCTTGTGAGTTGTTGTGACTCAAGAATATCAATGTTTAACAACGACAAAAAAATGTTGGTCGCTTATTGCCTTTGTAATGGTTAAGTCTAATACATTAGCCCATTGGGCTATTCAACGGTCAATTCTAATGGATTAGCCCATTGGGCTATTCAATGTCATGCTCCAACATGAACTATAACTAATACCGATGTTTCTATAGTAGGTTTAGAGTCTTAATGCTTCAACATTCATTTGTTTATTGTATTTTTATTATTTTGGTATTCGAGATATTTATATTTGGTACACTTTTATGATCTTATTTAAAATATCATGTTGTTATAAAATCACACAAATTTACCATCTAAATTTTATAAGAATATAACATTAACTTTCATAAAATATTATTATTTTTTTAATCTATGATAGTTATTAATAATTATATGAATAAATTAAATATCATAATATTTTATATTTTATATTCTATATGAAATTATTTAATGTATCATAAAATATAAAATAACAATATATCAAATAACTTATTCATTATTGGGCTAACTAAGCAATTGCAAGTCACTTTCTTTGTGTGTCAAGAAGATCTAAGTAGATATTATATATCTGGTATAGTTTATAAAGTAAAGATTCTTATATTTAGTGGTTTAAAAAAAAAAAATAAAGTTTTTGAACTTGTATGTTCGTTTGTTTGTGGCATCTAAATATTTTACACGCAAAAGATAAAATTTTTGTGAGGAATTAAAAAAAAAAAATGGTATTTCCGTCACAAATTATTTGTCGCATGACGAAAATGAGAGGGATGGAGACGAAACTATCCATCCTGTGGAGCCCACAGGGAATCTTAACGTGTCCCTTGTACGTGAACTTGCTGCCCACGTGGTTCATGTTAGGAAATTGGAATTACTTTTCATAATTCATTTTAATTCAATTACAATTTATAACTCTTTTTTAAAATTAATTTTTTATCCTTTAAGTTAATATGATGTTCTAGTTTTATCTTTTAATTTTTTTTAATATTTTTAAGTTTTTGGGTTTTAAATGAATTTAAAAATTTTTTTAAAATACTTTGATATCGTTTAAGTTTTAATTATGTTTTGATTATAATAATTTTATTTAAAAAACATTATATTAATTAATAAAATTAAAATTAAAATTAAAATTTTATATAAAAATAAAAGACAAAAAATTAGTTTTATCCTTTTAATTTATTTGTTGGATTCATCTCTCAATGCATATAAGCTTTTGTATCTTATCTCCAAATATAACGAGATTTATTACTTATAAGTCACATTTTTAAATAAAGTTAAATTTATATTCTCTCATATAAAAAATTAACACAATACTTTTATTAAAAAAACACATTTACTAAAATTGTGAGTTCTTTTAACATAATAAATTAAATATTATTGTATCTTATTTCCACATAAAATATAAATTACTGAGTAATCAAATCATGCTATTTGACTTGCACCTAATTTCTACAAGATTTTAGACGAATTCAATTGCGGCGAGATAATCTTCGTCTGGATTTTCTACACTCAATTTTCAATTTGTTAAACGTTTCGACGCGGACAAAATTGATGCACAATTTAACTTTTTTCTTTTGAACGAACGTGAATTCTTTCAAACTTTAAATCAATAATTATTTGAGTTTCTTTTAGGGTTAAAAAATGGTAAATTTTTTTAATAAAAAAGAGATTAAAAAATTTTTGATTTCTAATTATTCAAAATGAATTTTGTTAATGTGAATGTTTATTTTTTTCTTATTACAAAAAATTACTGTAAAGATTAAATACAAAAATTCGAAAATCTATTTTTTTTTTCATTTTCTATAAAAACATATCAATTAAGCAATTAGCAGTTTTTTTTTTTTCTTTTACATGGATATTTATAAATATAATTGTAAGTAGTGTCTTCTTCCTGGGGGATAGGATGGCAATTACAGTCTGACGTAACCAACAAGTCCCTTCATGGTCAATTATTTTGAAGGCCCTTTTAGTGTACAATACTTTTCTCCACTCTGACGCATTTCTCCTTATACCCAGAAATCTGAATCCTCCACACACCAGAAAGGCCATTTCCTTGGCCCTCCATCTTTATATTTCTGAATCCAAAAATCGCTTAAGCACTTCATTTATATTATATCCAAGTATTTAATGCTATTTGAATTTCAGTTTTCTCAATTTTTTCTACACTTGAACTAATTAACCGTTTTTCTTTTCCTTGATCCCGATCTTTCTTTGAGATTAGCCAAGGCTAGATGAGGGAGAGGCTGAGTATTTTGCTGGGTGTTTGGATTTTGCTCTGCGGGTGTTGTGTGGGTAGGTTTGTGGTAGAGAAGAACAATTTCAAAGTCACTTCTCCGAAATCGTTGAAAGGTGTGTATGAGTGTGCCATTGGGAATTTTGGGGTTCCCAAGTATGGAGGTGCCATGGTTGGCTCTGTGGTATACCCCAACACGAATCAGAAGGGATGCAAGAGCTTCGATGATGATACTTTGTTCAAAACAAAGCCAGGAAGCTTTCCTACCTTTCTTCTTATCGATCGAGGAGGTGAACTCTTTATTTCATACCTATCTCTCTTGTACTTACTTCAATCTCGCTGGTCCTTGAATATATCAGGAAAAAAAAAAGTGAAAGTTTTAGATGATATCTGGATTTTTGTTGTCTTGTACTAATGTTAATCTTGAAATCTGTTCTCCATTGTATTGTTTTTCTTTTATGCAGTTTATGGAATGACATAGAAAGTAGATGTTAGTTATTCAATCAATGGATTCTGGTTTTTTCTTAGTGGAACCAGAAACCATGTAGGTCTTAACAGTATGGTGCAACATCCTCGATGGAACTTGCTGCAAAAGATTTAGTAATTGTAATTTTGAGGTCTAGGAAACTGAGTTTTTATAAGTTGTATACTGCACGTGTTCTATTGTTGTAGAGCCATAACGATTTTTTTCTCTTTTTTTTTTTCTGTTGAGAAAACATGTTCAAGACTTTGGTACCTAATTTATTACTGAGCTGTTTGTGGCTGCCTAAATCTTATCCAATCAAAAGTTCCTTTATTGGATAGTGCCACTCTGATGAATATCACCATGGTTGCTAAATATATCCAATAAAAAACAAGCTCAAGTTTGTAATCTTTCTTTTTGCCATTCTGGTAGATTGCTACTTCACATTGAAGGCGTGGAATGCACAGAATGGTGGAGCAGCAGCTATTCTTGTTGCAGATGACAGGTCAGAGCCATTGATCACCATGGACACTCCAGAAGAAGGGTCTGTTGCAAATGATGAATATGTGCAAAAGATTAGTATTCCTTCTGCCCTTATCAGCAAATCATTGGGTGATAGCATCAAGAAGGCTATCGCAAGTGGGGAGATGGTTAACATAAATCTTGATTGGAGTGAAACACTTCCACATCCTGATGAGAGAGTTGAGTATGAATTCTGGACAAACAGCAATGATGAATGTGGACCAAAGTGTGATAGTCAAATTAATTTTGCCAAGAACTTTAAAGGGGTAGCGCAGTTACTTGAGCAGAAAGGGTTCACTCAGTTTACTCCTCATTACATAACTTGGTACTGCCCTGAAGCATTTCTCTTGAGCAAACAATGCAAATCTCAGTGCATAAACCATGGGAGGTACTGTGCTCCAGATCCTGAGCAAGATTTCAATAGAGGGTATGATGGCAAAGATGTTGTTGTTCAAAACTTGCGCCAAGCATGCTTCTTTAAAGTGGCAAATGAAAGTGGAAAGCCTTGGCAATGGTGGGACTATGTGACAGATTTTGCAATCCGTTGCCCGATGAAAGAGAATAAGTACACTGAAGAATGTTCAGATCAAGTTATTAAATCTCTTGGTATGTTGGACTCATCTTTTTTGCTTTCACTTTCTGATAGGCTTGCACTTATTTTTCTTCTTTTTTTTTGGAGGGTTGGGGGGTGTTTATGAATTAGTGTCGAGCAAAAATGCTTTAATGTCAGCAGAAAAATAAAATTCCTATAATGCTTTTACTTGCACAATATACACGCTTATAAATTGCTTTAGTTTTCTTCTCTTTGATTTAATATTGCTATCTAAAAAATTTTCTGGATAAAATGGTTTATCACCTCATTCTGAGCTGAGATATGTGAGCTCACTTTCTTTGATTTACTTTACAGGCGCAGATCTGAAGAAGATTAAAGATTGTGTTGGGGATCCTCATGCGGATGTTGAAAACCCTGTTCTTAAGGCTGAACAGGAGGTACAGGTTGGTAACATTAAAATGCAAACTTTTGTCTAATTCTCTTGTGGGCTTGTTCTCATAATTAATCCATTCTATTTCTTCTCTTAATATTTATATTGTATTTTCCTCCACCTTTGTTTTCAGATTGGCAAGGGCTCTCGTGGTGATGTTACTATATTGCCTACTCTTGTTATAAACAACAGACAGTATAGAGGTCTGAACTCTAAAGCAGCTTTCAAGATATATTCAAGGCTATTAAAGTACATTCTGTTTTATAATTTTGCTTTTAATTGCTTCCAGGTAAGTTGGAAAAAGGAGCAGTTCTCAAGGCAATCTGTGCAGGTTTCCAAGAGACCACTGAGCCATCTATTTGCTTAACTCCAGGTCCTCTTTTCATTTTTCTGATTTCTACTTTTCTCCTTGATCCTTTCCTCTAACAAACCTAACAGGAGATAAAACAGTAAACCGTTTCTCTCTCTGTAGTCTGTAGTTGTTTAACTTTTATATGTGACTGTTCTATCCCCCCCAAAAGAAAAGAAAAAGAGACTGCTTCAAATGGTTCCAAATATGGATTATTGGCTTCCTTATACAAGCAACCCTTGGGTTAGATTGTAATGAGTGATGATGTGTATTGTGTGGCTTCAATGCGATTGACTCAATTTAAATTAAACCTTGTTGAGAAGCTAATGATTTTGTTGATTATTCTTTGCAGATATGCAAACAAATGAGTGTTTGGAAAACAATGGTGGTTGCTGGCAGGACAAATCTGCTAACATTACTGCATGCAGGGTATTTGGTTAACTAGACCTTACAGCCACATTTTCATAATAAGATTTACTGATTACTTCTATTTTGTACGAGGTTTCAGTTTTCTGGATTTAACCTTCTCCCTGTTTATTTATTTATTTATTTTAATATATAGGATACTTTCCGAGGAAGAGTGTGTGAATGCCCTTTTGTTCAAAATGTTAAGTTTGTTGGAGACGGATATACCCACTGTGAAGGTAAATTATTTTGAGTCTGAATTTAGATAACTGGTTTCATTCTCCATGCTTAATATGATGCAAAACAGCCTGACACAGTTGTAGGTATTGGCTTTTCCCCTATAAAATCATGTGCTGATTATTACAATGGAACTATATGTGTGGACTTTTCAACAAAAGATTTGAATATTACATTTATTTAAAAAAAGATATGAATACCACAATCTGATTTCTGTTGTAATATAATAGAAAGAATACAACAGGATGGTTCAAATTAAACCTTAACTTTGCAGAGAATATAAGAATTGAAGAACCTATCTGCCATACAAAGATAACTAATGCCTAAGAAGGAAAAAATAATGAGGCTATCTAATACCACTTAACATCCCTAGTTAATTCTTGACTTGTTGTATTTATTATGTTGAACATGATGGCTCAGAATCATATTGATTTTTCCTGACAAATTATAAGTTAATATTACACAGATAAATTTTGAATGAAACTGTTAATATTTTCTTATATATATATATATATATATAAGAAATGTATGAAGATATGTATATTATCATAAAGTACAACTTAGTTTTGAATGAATATGGTATATATTATAAGAACAAAAATTCCATGAGAGCTTTAATCTAATGATTTATTTTGGAAAAGGAAAAGTCTATATTCTAAAAGGTAATTTAAGATTGAAATTAATTCTACTTTACATGAATATTGAGTTGATTACACAAACACAACCTTTTGTTGTATAATGCAGAAAAGAATCTATGATCACTGGGCTAGCAGCAATACAGAGGTTAGGCTACCCGTGTATTTGCATGATTTTCCAAAACATGACTTATAAAAGAATAACATGGTGTAAAAGGAAGTGGTTTGGCAATCATTGTTATTGTTGCTCCACTTTTAAAAGAATCTATAAAAGGAAATTAAAGCCAGCCACAGATGTGTGTCGCTTCTATAACATGGTTGGGATATGAGAAAGCTCTTGCTTCCTGACTTATATTATAGAAACTGTTTCCTACTAGGTCAAGTTTCTTGTACCCATGCCACCCTGGAGAGGGAATTATAGGTTAATGAGATATGAATTAGGATAGAAACAGCTGAAAAGGAGTAAACCACTTCATGATATCCTACTTACTTCATTGTTTCTATCTCATGGACACTTAGAATCTTGTAACAGCTTCAGGAGCCTTGCGGTGTGATTACAACAATGGAGGCTGTTGGAAGGAAAGCCGAGGTGGTAGGATGTATTCTGCTTGTGTTGTAAGTAGTTCTATGCTTTCTCTTGTCTTTCTTGAACGCTCTAGCTTCTGATGTTCTTTTCTTCAAAAAAAAATAAAATTTGGGGTGTGGGGAGTGAGAATGCTATGTTAGATATTAATTATCGCCTTTTTCTTGTTTCTTACTTGACTAAGCAGGATGACCATACCAAAGGTTGCAAGTGTCCACCTGGATTCAAGGGCGATGGAGTCCAATCTTGTGAAGGTATTACAGTACTAAATTTGGCTGAATTTTTCTATTATCCTGTGAATGACAAACACATAAGAGCAAGTTAATTCTCTTACTGTAGTATTGCAGAATGCCTGAATGTGCATCCCGTTATAGTACTTGTAATTCATCATGCTATTGGCTGTTTTACAAACCTTTGATATATAGGCTGTCCTATGTTTCTTGTTCTGACTATTTTACAGATGTGGATGAGTGCAAAGAGAAGATGGCCTGTCAGTGCCCTGAGTGTAAATGCAAAAATACCTGGGGGAGTTATGAATGCAGCTGCAGTGGCAACTTGTTGTACATGCAACAGAATGACATGTGTATAGGTGAGTTTTTTTTTTCTTCCTTCAGATTTTCATCTCAATCTTCATTAGTTTCAAAACTCACTAGATGGTTTAGCTTTTCTGCATTGGTCACTTGATAATACTCACTTTGGAATATTCTTTTTCTATTTGAGAAGTGCCAACTTTTCCCTGGGAAGAAAATTATCAGGTTCAAATCTGCATTTTAAAAACCAGCGTAGAAGACTCTAGTGCATTTCTATGCCAAACTTGGGGACCATTATCTTGGTTGTGTTTTGTTATAGATATTACATGCATATCCATTTAAATTTTCTTTATCTACTTGTAATATCTAAATGTTACTCTTATTTATTCTGGCCTTTCTAATCTTCTCTGTGACTATTTAATTTGCACTCTTTTCATCTGTTAAAAAAACAGCTAAATATACTTCTTCAATGACCACTGGGGGCTTTGTTTGGATGGTGATTTTCATCGTGGCTGCTGCTGGCCTTGGGGGATATGCATTTTATAAGTACAGAGTCCAGGTATGATTCTTGCAGATTTGATGTTTTGTCCAGCATCAGATGCTTTCATAAAAGATATCAAAACATAGGGCAGGTTTTTTAGATGTTTGTTATCGTATTTTTCAAATAAAACATGAATAGAAGATATTTTTTATAGCTTAACATCACATGATTCCCTCTTTTAAAATACTTTCTCAACGTGTTATGTTTTCATTGAAAAACCTAAATGCTTATAAACTTCATATACGTTTTGTCCTACAACAATCCATGAGGTAGACATAGAATGTTAAAATGGAAGATATTCCAGAGATGGTGAGGCTTGAGATTGAATATTTAGGAACAACATGCTAGGCCACAAAAGGGTGTAATCAAAGTGGCATTTAGTAGATTTTGGGTTCAAATTTAAGAAATAAACTTACATGACTCTGGGAGAAAGTGATTTTATTAACTTAAAACCACCTTTCTGCTGTGCAACAGCATGCAAAACAAGCTTTAAAAGTTGTTTAAATGAAGCACTTGCGAAATCCCAGCATGCTGTTCTCCTGATTTTTAAAACTGATTAAATTGACAATATCTTGATGCTAGAATGATACAGTCTAGATGGTTCAGAATTTGAGCACAGGTTTATTAATTTGTTTTTTCCCTTTCATTTTGAGGGTATTGTTAATATGAACTTGTTCTTGGGCATTAACATTTTAAATGAATTTTGTGCAGAGATATATGGATTCTGAGATAAGGGCAATTATGGCCCAATACATGCCCTTGGATAATGAATCAGAGGTCTCTCATCAAGTTCATCATGATATCTAGTAGATGAGGGGAAGAGGAAGATCAACTTGAAATTTGGGAAATCCTCTATAGCTATTTTGTTTAGAAACTGTGGAGACTAAGCTGTATAACTCGAGGTTCTTTGCACAAAAATAATCTGATTTGTTACTTTTTTTATTAGCCTTGTATATTATAATCCAAATTGCTTGTCCTACCACTTACTAAGTTAGCATCCTTATGTAGGTCTTGTCATTTTTCTCTTCTCCTTAGCTCTTAAAGTAATAGTGGTTCAAAATCATGTTGATTTTGCATAAAAAATTTAAATTAGTAGTTCAATTCAAATCTTTTAACATTATCTTATATGTAAACAAAAATGTGATAAATAGATGTTAGAGAATTTGATAAAGAACCTTTTTTCTACTAGGTAAATTATTGACTTATTTTTTTAAGACATACTCAAATTGTTTTATATAAATGATGTAATTAGACTTTATTTTATTGTCTAAAATGTTAATATAGTGTATTATTTTTCTTATTTTAATAAAAAATATAATTTTTTAAATAGAAAAAACTATGCAATTGGAACATTTAGCAAAGAGAAAGGAGTAATTTATCTGTACATATAAGATGACTGAGAAAGAAAAAAATAATATTGGTGTAAAAGTGAAATATATTATGGGCGGAGTTAATAGAGACAATGAAACATTCTCATGTAAATAATTTTTGGAATATTATGAATAAAAGAACTATTATAAAAGTGAAATGAATTTAATCTTGCATAAATGAAAAAAATAAAACCGAAAACAAAACAAACAAACAAACAAACAAACAAAATTGCTAGTTTCCTGGTTACTTAAATCTTGCGCCATTTACGCCACAAATTAAAAAAAAAGATTGAATAAAACACTAGCATTTTTCTTTTAACAAAACAAGATAATCGAACGTGTGATTAGATTATTTATTTATTTATAAAAAATTATATACATAACCTATTTTATTATATACAAAAATTTTTAGCACTATTAAAATATTAAAAATATTTTCTAAGAAAGGTGTGTGGAAACAAGAAAATAGAGGAAAGATACCTTAATTGGTGATGTATTTGGTTTGTGTTTCAAAGGCAATACCATGATGGATATAGCCAAGTTGAGAGAAAGAGTGAGAGAGGAAGGAATAAGATGATGTCGTTGGGTACGCAAAAGTCAGGGAAAGCAACAAAAGTAAGAAACCATTTTTGTGCGTTTGAGGTTGAAATGAAAGACAAACAAAGACAAGAGATATGGTTGGACTGTTGTTGTACTTGTATCCATACGATGCCGTAGGTCCATACATATCATACACTGTTTCAAAGTCAAATAAGGAAACTCAACTAAATATAGCAATTTAGCCTTCTCACTCAAATCCCACCTACTCTCGTCATTTTGTTTCTTCCTTTCATTCTTTCCAAGATGTATCATATAATATAATATTATAAAATTTTTGCTAACTAACTGTATTTTAGGACATTAGTTAATATTTTAATAAAATTTTAAGACATTAAAAATTATTATTCTTATTAATTTTTTTTATAAATTTTAAATTATTAAATATTTTATTAACTAATTAAAAAGATGATAACTAGTTGACTTAGTTTTTTATGTTTCTTGGGATGGAGCAATAATTGTTTATTGAACTGTCAGCTATTCACCAATTTCATTGTTATCAATAGTTATTAAGATATTAAAATTATTTTTGTTATTAATTCGACTTATAAAATAATTTATATTTTTTATAAAGTTAACTTATGTGGTAAGACTCTTACCAACTTAAATGTTGAAAGCTCCTCCAATTTCTACTTATAAAAAAAGTCTCTCTTCTACCTTTACCAATACTTCCGATGTTCTCTTTCTAATCCTTCACCTTTTATTTATGTTTTTGTATATATTATATTATTATATTATATGCATATCATATATGTCTTGTCCCCTTGCCAATTAATAAAGTCTTCTCATGGATCATCAATGTGTGCTATAGTCCACAAATAGTTCTGTTCAAGTTAGGGGGCCCATCTTTGCTTTCCTTTCCAAATACTATACTTCAGAGTTTTATTACAGTCATGATTATGGGCATTGTTAATTTGTTGTTATATTATATCTGTGATCATTATTAAGACAAGATAATAATAAATCATCACAAGCTAAACTTAATTTAGAAACTTTATTTTGAGGGTTATATGACAGAAAGAAGTTATAGAAAATATTTATTAATTATATTTTTATTACAAATTTAATGGCAAAGACCTTAAACAATATGCGCAAGTTTTATTTATACATTTAGGTATATTCATCTTACCATGAGAAAGTTTTAAGTTTATTAATATTTTTTTTTGGCTAGCTATCGGTAGTTTAAACTTGAAAATTTTTCATAAATTTTGAAGTGTTGTTTAATATAAGAAAATATTTCATTTTTAAATATTTCAAAATTGATTCATAAATTATTTGTTACAAACTTACCTACCTACCAAACTTCATCAAACATTTTCGTAATGGAATAGGATGTGATCTTTCAGCCACGTCAGACAAAAGTTCTCAAAGTGCCACGTGGATGACACGTAGGATTCTTGCTTGCTTGACCCAACTCAGCTACACACTACATTCATACACTACTTCAACTGTACTACACTATACTTCTCTCTCTCTCTCTCTCTCTCTCTCTCTCTCTCTATGTGGCTTGCCTTGCCTTCGCCGTTTGAAAATTATAAGCTTTAAATGCTTCGCTTTACTCTCTCTCTCTCTCTCTCACTATTTATTTTAATCTTCTTCTCTAATGCCTTTCAGACCAAACTACACACACTCTTTCTCTCTCTCTCTCGCTTTAATGGCTTCTCCACCCCCGAGGCTTCTTCCAATTTCTTATTCTCTTCACCCAATCTTTCCGGCTCTTACATACTATCCCTCGATTCTCACTTCTTGATTCCCACGCCATTTTCTTCTTCATCTCACTATCTCATTCTCAATCACACCCATTTCTTCTTTCTTCATGCTTTGATCCTCTGTTTCTGCTGCTTTTCTTCTCACACTTGATTCCTTTCTTCTTCTCCATAATTCTTTCTCACAACACATACCTTGTGCTTTGTGTGCTTCTTTGTGCCTATCACCTGGATGATGCAATTCATCCTATTCCTTCTCCTTCTCTTTGCTCCAATCTCTGTACTTTCCGTCGACCCAGTGTTCAACGACGACGTCTTGGGCTTGATTGTCTTCAAAGCGGGTCTTCAAGACCCGAAAGCTAAGCTCTCTACTTGGAACGAAGATGACGATAATCCCTGCAAGTGGGACGGAGTCAAGTGCGACCCGACAACCAATCGGGTCTCTGCTCTTGTCCTTGACGGGTTTTCTCTTTCTGGGCATGTTGATCGAGGGCTCTTGAGACTGCAGTTCCTTCAAATTCTGTCACTTTCCAAGAACAACTTCACTGGGTCCATAAACCCAGATCTTCTTCGTCTTGGGAGTCTGCAAGTTGTGGACTTCAGCGAGAACAATCTCTCTGGGTCTATACCCGAAGGCTTTTTCAGGCAATGTGGCTCTCTAAGATCAGTTTCATTTGCCAAAAACAATCTTTCAGGTAATATTCCTGATTCTCTGAGCTTTTGTTCCTCATTGGTGTCTGTTAACTTCTCCTCCAATCAGTTGTATGGGAAGTTGCCTTCTTGGATATGGTTTTTGAGGGGATTGCAGTCACTTGATCTGTCAAATAACTTGCTGGGAGGAGAGATTCCTGAGGGAATTGAGAATTTGTATGATTTGAGGGAGTTAAGTTTGCAGAAGAATCGTTTCATTGGGAGGCTTCCTGGGGAAATTGGGGGCTGCTTGCTTTTGAAGTCACTTGATTTTAGTGATAATTTTCTCTCTGGGAGACTTCCTGAGTCAATGCAGAGACTCAACTCCTGCACGTCACTCAGTTTGCAAGGGAATTCATTCACAGGAGGCATTCCTGATTGGATTGGAGAATTAAGAAATCTAGAGTTGTTGGATCTTGCTGCAAATAGATTTTCTGGTTGGATTCCAGAATCAGTAGGAAATCTCAGCTCACTGAATAAATTGAATCTATCCAGGAATCATTTTACAGGAAACTTGCCAGAATCAATGGTGAACTGTGTTAAGCTTTTGGCTCTAGACATCAGCCATAATCAATTAGAGGGGTATCTTCCTTCGTGGATTTTTAGAATGGGCTTACAAAGTATTCCTCTTACCTCCACACCTGCATCTTATCATGGTCTTCAGGTTTTGGATTTGTCATCAAATGCATTTTCTGGTGAACTTCCATCTAGCATTGGGGCCCTTAGTAGCTTGCAAGTCTTAAATATATCCACCAACAATATCTCTGGTTCTATTCCAGTGGGTATAGGAGAACTTAAATCTTTGTACATTCTTGACTTAAGTGATAACAAGCTTAATGGAAGCATTCCTCCTGAAATAGAAGGGGCATTTTCACTCGGAGAACTTCGGCTACAGAACAACTTCCTTAGTGGGAAAATTCCTGCCCAAATTGAGAAGTGCTCATTCCTAACATCTTTGTAGGCTCTCTATCATAACTTGATATGAATGACCAACCTTTCAATTTTCAAATAGATAATTTTAAGACTACTGCATATTTACTGATGAATTTTCTGATTGTGTGCATTTCAACTGAATGGTACAGGATTCTTTCTCACAACAAGCTTACTGGTTCAATCCCAGCAGCATTTGCAAACCTGACTAATCTTCAGTATGTAGACTTATCATGGAATGAACTCTCTGGAAGCTTACCTAAGGATCTTGCAAATCTTACCCGCCTTTTATCTTTTAATGTCTCCTACAATGACCTTCAAGGGGAGCTACCAGTGGGTGGCTTCTTCAATGTCATCTCTCCCTCATCTGTCTCTGGTAATCCATCTTTGTGTGGTTCTGTAGTCAATCACTCCTGCCCTTCTGTCCATCCGAAACCTATTGTCCTTAACCCAAATTCTTCTTATACCAACTCTAACACATCCTCTCTAAACCATGGTCACAAGAAGATCATACTAAGTATCTCTGCTCTTATTGCCATTGGTGCTGCTGCTTTTATAATCATTGGTGTGGTGGCTATTACTGTCCTGAACATCCATGTTCGTCATTCAATGTCACGTTCTGCTGCCCCATTTGCATTATCTGGTGGTGAGGACTATAGCTGTTCTCCTGCAAATGATCCAAACTATGGAAAGCTTGTAATGTTTTCTGGTGACGCTGGCTTTGATGATGGGGCCCATAATCTCCTAAACAAAGACAGTGAAATAGGTCGTGGTGGATTTGGTGTAGTTTATCACACTGTGCTTCGAGATGGGCATTCTGTTGCAATCAAGAAGCTTACAGTCTCTGGTTTGATCAAGTCACAAGAAGAATTCGAGAGGGAAGTGAAAAATCTCGGGATGATCAGGCACCAGAATATTGTGGGACTCAAAGGGTATTACTGGACTTCATCCTTGCAGCTCCTTATTTATGAGTATCTATCCAGAGGGAGTTTACATAAGCTTCTCCATGATGAAGATGAATATAGAAGAAACATTCTTTCTTGGCGACAAAGGTTCAAAATCATTCTTGGCATGGCAAAAGGGTTGGCCCATTTGCACCAAATGAACATAATCCACTACAATCTAAAATCAACAAATGTTTTGATTGATTGCTCTGGCGAGCCAAAAATAGGAGATTTTGGCTTGGTGAGGCTATTGCCCGTGCTAGACCATTGTGTTTTGAGCAGCAAAATACAAAGTGCACTCGGATACATGGCTCCTGAGTTTGCGTGCCGGACAGTGAAAATAACCGAGAAATGTGATGTGTATGGTTTTGGGATCCTGGTTCTCGAGGTGGTGACCGGGAAAAGACCCGTGGAATATATGGAGGATGATGTGGTTGTTCTGTGTGACATGGTCAGGGGTGCATTGGAGGAAGGCAAGGTGGAGCATTGTGTGGATAGTAGGCTTCTGGGTAATTTTGCTGCAGAGGAAGCAATTCCTGTGATAAAATTGGGGCTAATTTGTGCATCACAAGTGCCTTCAAACCGTCCAGATATGGCTGAAGCAGTTAATATATTAGAGTTGATCCAATGCCCTTCTGAAGGACAAGAAGATTTAGAATGAGTTTTTGGTTGTAGTGATTGAGGAACAGCATATATCATTATATTGCCATACCTGGTGAAGAACAATCCAGTTTGCTGGCTCTAAGAAGCTACACAATCAAAGAAAATTTAGTCACTTTTTCCCTACACTAAAGTTTGTTGTTTTTCAGCAAGTTTTTTTTTTGGCTCAATTTGTATTACTGGATTTTTCTTCACCAGCTTGATATTCCATTATAGTAGTGTCCTCATCATACGAGTTTTTGTTGCATTTTCTGGTTTTCTTTCTTTTCAATTCTTACAGTCATTTGGCGCTGCAAGTAATAATAAAAACTCACTAAAATGGGTTTAAAATAATGATGTTTTTCTCTTTCATGAATCTAGGCATGTGCTTCATGTTAGTAGGAACCCCACCAGACCCACCCATTAATGTTTGACACATGATTTACGGATTTCAACGTATTTAAAACTTTCTATCTTTTTCATTGTTAATTCTTACTTATTAGTGAGTAGAGTTCATGAATGACGGAGTATACAAGTTTAAAAAAAGAAAGATCTTTGATTTGGGGCACTATACTAAATAACAAGATATTGCAGAGTGTATATAAAAAAGAAAATGTGGGAGAGAAAAATAGTAAACAAAGTGGTGCTTTTACTTTAGCTTTCTAGGAAACCAAACAGATTTATAGAATAAACCAAAAGAGAACAAAGCAATGCCGTACGGCGCAGGAGTATGATCAAGAAATAAAAGCTCATGGCCACTCATAATGCATTTAAGGGGAAAAAGAAAAGGTAAAGGGTAAAAAGTAAAAGCACCCTCTTGCTTTGTTGACACTTTAAGCATGCATGAATTCAAATTTTCTGCTTCCCATTGTAGTAAGGTAGAAAAGAAATAGAAAGCACCCTCAGAATTTAATTAATTATTTGCTTCACTGGCATCACTGTGTATGATAGTAAATTGAATAATGAATGCTTGATTTTGAAGTAAAAATAATAATAATAATTTATTATTATTATTATTGATTAAATAATTTAGTGCAGCTAGCACTACCACACAACATCATCATTCATCAAAGCACTTCACAAGGAGTCTCTTAAAAGAGCCACCAACTAACCAAAATTTTCAAATCACAATCATGTCATAGTTCAAGAACAACTGTTCAAATTTTCAAAAAATAAGATTAGAGAAATTTATTATTTTTTTTATATTTTGACCTTTTAAACTAAAATTTAATTACAATAATTTAAGAACATCAATATTAAAATACAACAAAACACCATTATATTATCTAGAAAAGGTACACAAAACACCCCACATAAAATGAGAATGAGAGAAGGAGTCTTTTGTTGCATTTTAATTGAGAGGATTAAATTTATTTACCCAGTGTTTCATGAGACGCAACAATAATATCATGAAGCACTAAAAAATAATTAAAAACATAACTAATATTATCATGCACTTCAATCATATAATGTTTGGTTGTGGCCTATGGATTTACATTCACATCACAACAAATCAGACAAGTAAAAGACAGAAATACTTAGATGACTCAAAAGAAGATTATCACTTATGGGATATTATATAAAATATATATAGTATCATTCTTGTATGAACAATAATTAGTTAAGAGTAGTAGAAGAAAAGAATAATTGATATGAAGTTTGGTGCATAGTTAATAAAGTAAGTTGTGGGTGAGAAGAGTCTAACCTTTTGGTTTGCTTTTGTGGAGACAAAATGATAGTAAAGAATGAGCATTAAGAGACCAAGATGATGGGAAAGTGGAACCGCGTTCATCAAAATCTGAACAATCTCACACTTTGGCCTTTCCTCATTCTACGTGCTATATATATTAAGGTTAAAATGTAAATAAAAATGTTTTTAAAATTATAAGTACAGATAATTTTAATTATAAAAATTAATTTAATTTTTTTTAATTTTATAATTTATATAAAAAATATTTTTATTAAATTTTTTAATAAAACAATAACACGTCAATAAAATTAACATTATACCAAAATACAAAAAAAAAATTTGAACTTTTGGCCTAATACAAACAAAATCTCTCAAATAATCGGATAAAATTTTAGAAAGAAAAAAAATTATATTAAAAATTTTATATAAAAATTAAAAAATTTAAGAGAATTTTAATTAAGTCAATTTTTATAATATAAAGAGATTGTTTATATATGACTTATAATTTTAAAAAAAATTATATGTATTTTTTTATTTTTTATAATATTCTCTTATTAAAAATAATTTTATTTAAAATATAAATATAATATATAAATATTTCTTTCAATAAAAATTTTAATTTTAATTTATCACATTAAAAAAATTAATTCTTTTTATTAAATACAAGACTCAACTCATGCTGATTTATATATATTTTAAGCATATGTATATATATGGTACAATACTACAATATTAATTAGTGTGTGCATAATGCAGGTGCACATGATGATGCGCATGCCTAAGTTACACAGTAATAATGAGGCCAACAGTACCAATGTATGAGCTTTTTCTATACATTATGATTATGATTACTTGTGTAGTTGTGTATTTAAAAGCCATCAATGCCTTGTCGTGCGTCGCATACAATGCTTTATAGTAAGTTTTGTTATCGTTGAACCATTTCAGTTTAAATTTCACTTGAAGCTAAATTATTAATATTCGTGTCCTATGTAAGTCAATTTTTTTTAATATAAAGTAAATTTTTATTATATTTTAAAAATAATAAAAAGTAGTAAAAAAATTTTTTCAAATGCATTATATATTTTATATTATCTATAAATATTAATACATGGTTTTAAGACAAGAAACACAAAAAACTCAAGTCCCACAACCATATATTACAATATAGATTAATGGCTTTACTGCTTTATTGTGAAATTTGAAATAATATTTTATTATATTTCAAAATAATGAAATAAATTATAAAACAGTATTTAACTTTTTATACTCTTTACATGTATTTTAAATTTTTTTATTTTAATTATATGTAATATATAATTTTACATATCATTAAAAATATTAAGGCACTATACATTTGTGTATTAATAAGATTATTTACTATTTCTTGAAACTGAATCTTTCCTATAGATAAATCATATAGCCAACAATAAAAAAACAAAAACAAAAACCAAAATGTTTATGAATCTCGATTAATTGAATCCAGCTCACGATATTTGAGTTGTTCTATATATAAGCATCTTCAAATAAAATTTAGAGCCAGTTTATATATAATCTTTTATATCTTTACATATTTAATTAAATAAAGTATATAAAATTTTTTTAAAAATAATTAAATATAAAAAATATGAGTTGTATAAATTATACATTTATTAATTTATAATTAAAAAATTTGATAAAAAAGATATAAAACTATACTTAATTTTTTTAAAAATTTATTGATATTGATTTGATGATCTCAATTAGTATATATATAATATAATATAAACAAATTGATATAGGTGTAAGATTTTGTATTTTCACATCTTTTAATATTTTATTATAAAAATTAATTTTTATTAATTTGACTATTAGATCTATGTAGATCTTTTGATACTAAATTTTGTAAAAATAGGACCAATTAACTATTATTTTTCATTTATTTATGCATGAGAATTTTTGAACTTTTCAAATAAAAGACTCATAATTAGACAATTATTATAGAGCCACATGCATAACCATTTATGGTTGATGTTTCTTCAACTGCAATATATTGAATGATATTAAATGGAATTGAATGGTTATACAGGTAAGTAGATAAACAATATTCATTAGCCCAATCCATTATGTATGGCGTACGGCCTCTTAACACATGAAAGTCTCCTTCCATCTCATGAGATCCAAAGAACAAAAACATTTTGCTCCATATTATACCCAAAAAAAATCACATAATATCATTGATTTATTGCATAGCATTGTATTTATTTATTTATTTATTTTTGGGTTTGCATAACATTGTAAAAGCATCTGTATTTTACCTCTCCTATGCCATCAGAAAAGTGAGGACTGAGGAATGGCTATAGGCCAAAGAGGACTCAAATTAATCACTCTCAAAAGTCACAACCTCCATCGCTCGCATCAAGCAGAAACTAAAGAGGAAACAGGGAAACCCCCCCAAAAAAAAATCAATCTTTGGATCAAGGAAAGGGTAAAATATAAAGAGTTATGATAGAGCCCAAAAAATATACATGTTACCTTCCGTACTTCATTTACAGATTCGTTTTTCTTGGGATCAAGGCATTCACTAATACACTTTCAAATAAATTTTTAATTTAAACAAAAACACAAATGTGTTAAAATTGTTATATTTCTTTCCTCTTTTTTGTTCTCCATCTGTTCCACAGCAAAATTTGGCATATGCCTTCTGAGTCTGATGTGCCCTTGTTTTCTACTTTCATCTCCACCTTGGAAATCAATTTTTCTACTCTTGCTTTATTTGGCTGTTGATTTCTAATCATCCCAATCATTTTCCCATCCATCTCTGTTAGAAGATCTAGCAGTAAGGCCATTTGCTGAAATGCTTCCTGCATGAGTTCTCCCAGGTGACTTCACTGCCACCTCTTCATCCCAATTATCATCCCAATCCTGATCCCAACCTTCAGCTACTTCGACATTAGTAGCTGAAACAGACTCAGGCAATGCCATTTCAAGCTCTTGATATGGTATCCCATCCTGCCGGTTCTTCCTGAACTTGCAGCAAGCCCATGTCACTCCAAAGATTAGCACTGCCAATATGAGGAAGTAGGCACCATTTACTGGAGTTAATATTTTCTCATAAGAAGGTAGGTGCAGAAAAAACCCCCCTTCAGGTACAATAGTACCCATGTGAAGCACACAAACCCCTTTTCCAGCACTTAAAGTCAGTTCGGTACTTGCATCGTTAGTTACTGAGATATTGACCTGAAAAACAGGAGTGCAAATACAATAAGGAGATTGCTTATGAAACTGATTCCTTAGTCATCAATTACTTCACCTAAATCATTCATGGAATCTTTGTCAATGTTTGATGCCAATTTCTAGCAGATAATAATCATAGCTTTTCCTTCAATTTGAAAAGGGAAGGGTAATAAAAAAAAATAAAAAATACCTCAATAAATAAAAAAACAAATTGCTAATCATAGAAATAAATTCAGCACAGAATATAAATAACTGCTATTTACCTTTTTGTTTGGGTGTTTTGCAACTTCTATGTTCCCAATGTTACTTCCAATAGACAGGTTCACTTTGGCCACGCTATCTCCTCCATTTTGAACGATTACAACCAAGTATTTGGAATCTGGTAGTTTGTATTAAGTGACAAAAGCAAATGAGTTCACATTGTTGAAGTTTCTTTCAAATCTAAATTATTGATCAATAGTTGACCCAAAAACTTTTTACTATATCAACAAACAACATATAAAGATCAAAGTGCTGCATACAACACTATTGGTTGCTTAATTACCTCAAATGATAAACAGAATCAAAAAGCCATGCTAAACAGTAAACACACATAAATGTTCATAGTTCTACAACCAAACCGGACCACACTGGCAGGGTCAAAAAGCTGAACAGAGAACAGCCATAGCTCAGTATTCACCTCATAACCAATATTATAATAATCCAGCATGAACATGTAATAGTCCAGACTCAGCCAATTGACAGGAGGGTTGGTCCTAGCTCAAAATAGAAAACTGGCTCCATGTGATCATAGGGGCCAAAAACTTGGGTGCAAGCAGGGGAGCTACTACACCAAAAGTTGCATCTTACAAAATACATGGAAACACATTTAAAAAGGTTTTAGTGAAATACTTCTAAATTTATGTTTTGATCTTTGTATAAAATTTGTAAATGCTAATAGTAATTAACAAATAAACACATACATCAAGCATAAATTGTGGACAATATACATCAGTCATGTAGAAAATGTTGCCATGGATTCTTAGTAATTACCAAATGAAATGGACAGTCAACCATACATCTTGCAAACTCCAAGAAAATCAATGCACTACCCAAAATGGTTGAAGTTTCATAAAGATGCCATTAAATATAAAAGAGTATAATGTGTCAACCTCCCTTCAATATTCCTCATCTTACACAAACTTCCCTTCTATTTTTTACAGAAAGACGACCCAAGATGTGCTTTGACTGAAGACCCCCCTTCTTTTTTTTTCTAGGGTAGCTTTTCCTTCCCAATTTTTCAAGTGGACCCATCTTTCACATAATTTCCCAGAAATCACTAATTATACCTACTTCATTGTGCCTTTGAACAAAAAGTAATAGTAACAAGGACATTGGTTTTCTTAAAGTCCCCTAACTCCCACTCAAAAAGATACTAGTTACCAATCAGGAATTTAGGAGGATAAGGGAAGAAGAGTTAAGACATGGTCGTGCAAGGGATAGGAATAGGATGATGCAGGACACAGTGAAGAAGAAGGATAATGCAAGATTAAAAAAGAGAAAGGGAAACTTAGTCATAAAAATTTTGGTAGAATTCAAACTGTGTAACTTTACTGGAATTTTGTATAGCTTTTAGAAATAGAGGGAAAGTAGGTGTAAGATCAGGAAAATAGAAAAGAGGTTGAAGTATTTTACTCACTATAGTAAAGACACAAGTAATCTGCAAACATACATATTAGAATTTTGAACATAAAAAATTTCTTAGTGCTTGTCAAGGCCAGAGGCTACTTACTCCACATAGTTCTTTGGTTAATACAGGGCTCAACAACAAACAAACTTCCATTCTAGTAAAAGCAGAGCAGGAAATCATTTAAAAACAGTTGCATTAGACAAGAGACCAGCAAACTATGGCATTGAAAGAAAGGATGTAAAGAGACTAAATAATAAATACCATATGCAATGCAAGGCCCAAGTCTAAGAGAAGAGGATTGAAACTAAGAAAACAAGATACAACTACAAGGGTGGGGTGGAATTTGTAAAGAGGACTGAAAGTAGTAGTAGCTATGTCATGTAATTTGTAATAATTCATTGCTCAATTGTGCAATTCCGGAAATTCACTTGATTCATATAATATCATGCATATTTTCATACCCAAAACCAAAAAAAGAAAAGAATTAAAAAAACATAAACATGAATCAAACTATGTCATCAACATAAGATAGATCAAAGCATGATGTCCATAACCGGAAATAAGGACAGAGTTTAAGAAACTCATTAAAAATTGGCATGGTTCAAATCAATCTAACACTTGAAGAGGTAATGATACCTAACCAAAATAAATCAGGCCCATATATATGGGCCATTGAAGAATGACCATCCAATTAGCAAGCTGGCATTTGTTACCTCATATTACAATTTTTAAAATACTAAGCAATATTAAATTATTCAGATATGTTGTACTATAAACAGGACAAAAAAAAACTTTGCAAACGTATCAAGGGGAGAAAATACTGTTTCCAGAAAGAAGAATGAAGAGCTTTATTTTCCAACACACAGGGCACAGCCCTACCAACACCTCCATACTGACACAGTACCATATAGCATGTGAAACACCAATCTTGAATAATGGTGAGTAACCGAGTATAGCAGCATCCGGTGTTCAACCACATTCTAATTTTCAAACACTGTAAGTAGTCCATATAAACTATTTAAAATATTCAACACTGCCAACTAGGGCGAAAGCATCAATTGGGATATGCAGACCATCAAAGAACTAAGTTAGAAGTTGCATATGATCTTCTTACAATTAAGCAAACATTTATGTTTTGTCCTAAATGCAATTTATCATTCATTTCTACCTCAGTTACATGAAGCACACTTGCACACACAAATTACTCACATCACCACAACAAATATCACTAGTGAAATTCAAAATCGACAATTCAACTCCTTGATGTCCATTAGTCATACTCAACAACTAAATACCATAGAATTGATGTATCAATATTGAAATAAAAGGAAAAAAAAACCAATAGCTTGAGTTCATCTTTCATCATACTCTTCATTACTACCATATCCTACATCTTTCATGTCTTAGCTCTGCATTACAGGGGATCAGATTCTTGTAGCTTTTGGAATTCTTGTCCAAGTTTACACTGTTTTACTTTTTTTTTTTTTTTTTTCAAACGGTAATATCTCAGTTTTGGCAGTTGGGCTTATGGCATTAATATTGCATTAAAAAGGCTCAAATAGGGGGAAGAACTCAAACTAGTTAAACTCGCAAGTAGACTCAAGAGTTTACATGTAAGTTTATAGTGTTTGACGAGTTAACTCCAATTGGGTCTGCACACTCAAACTCGTAAGAGTTCAAGTGTTATCCCTCTAGTTTAACAGCTCTGTGTAAACGCACATGTGTGTGTGTGTGTGTTTTTGCGAAGAGTCACTAATTAGTACTAAGTACCGACGATAAAAATTACATTAATTATTCAACAACAGTAAATGAAAGAAAGCATTGAACACTTAACCTAATAAAATGACCTAAAGCAAGATGAAATGACTTACCACTTTTAGAAATACAAGCAACTATATCCCCATCGTCTTTGCACGTATTTAAGTCATCACAGTTCTCATCGGTATTCTCTTGTGAGAAGGTTTGGTTCCCATCATTGCTTTTGGTTACAGGTGGTGGAATTGCAGGAGTTGAATTATTGGGCTCTTTCCCATTGACCGTTTTAGGTACAGGAGGTGGAACTGGGGGAATATCACTGTTTGAACTCACTGGATCCCCTTTCGGTCCCGTGCTGGTGGAAGGAGAACCCGTTTTGCTCTGTCCTGATTCATCCATAGGATTTGGATCTGAAGTTGGCGGCACAGAATCCTAAAGGCGAAAACTTAATTCAACACTCGTCAATTTTACCAAAAAAGAACAAGGAAAAGTATTTAAAACGAGAAAACGTCAAACAAAGAAAAATGGTGAGAATTTTACATTTAATCCATTTGCAGTTTTATTTAATTTTGGATCCCCACCAATCAGCCTTCTGAGTTCCCGACCCAATGAAGCATCAGAACCACCGAATACGATCAGAAACAAGAGTAATATTACCAGTAATGCATTTCCAGCCATTAGTGATTGAACTCCACCCACAATTGCACCTGCGATAGAAAATCTAACTAAAACATATATAATGCTCTCTCTGGCCCGTAGAAAGCAAACACTCCGACTCCCTATCAGAAGAAAATTTCCACGAAACTTTTTCCGGGGAAATCACCTGCCAGCATGCAAGGGCAAGAATCGATTCGGCAAAGTTTCAAAGTTGTAGAAATCCAAGATTACAGTTGACACAGAAAAAACCTTACTGAATCGAAAATGGAAGAAAATAAGGTTTTGGATATGGATTCGAACAAAGACTTTGAGATTGAGATTTACGATGAAATGTGGAAAAATAGAAAGACTTCACACCAAGTATGCTTCAATCAAACTCGTTGGAGAGACGACCGTAAAACGAAGAACGCGTTTTTGGGAAATGGGCCCATTAATTTTTTTCAGTCCATAGATTTGGGCTTTGAAGAAGAAAATTCAAGTCAAATGGGCTTTTCCATGTGGTCCATATACAAATTATAATTGACCAATGAATTTTTGTTGATTTATTGTAAAGGTTGTGAAATTCAAAGAAATAATGCAACTAGCAATAATCAAGGATAAAATACTTTAAGACCTAATGTCTTAGGTCTTAATTTTTTATATTATTTATACTTAATCACAGTTTAGTAATTCATTTAAGATGATCAAGAGTATGAACAAAATGAATTTAGACTTTAAATTTGATGCCAAAATTATATTCAAAATAAGCTTAGAGCTCAACTTAATTATGTATATTTATTTATGTCTTTTAGAAGATATATAATAATTTAAAAATTATTCTTTTGAACTATAGCCTAACTAAAGCATTAATATGTGAAATTGAAAACAAAATACTCTGCACCCTAAGAACTATTATAAAAGAAAAAAATGAAACAATTAATCATTTGTTAATTTAACATCTAATTCTCACATCCTTTCTTATTTGTTTTGATAGAAAAATATTATTTTTGTTAATATCAACTTTGCTAATATTAAATTCTTTAAAGTAATCGTGAGAATTGGCTTTCTTGATTTGATAGAAATTGAATGTGTGAAAAAGAAGGCATTGGTCAGCCATAGCCAAATATCCCTTACTTTTTATTAAAAGAGAAATAAACCTTGGAATGGGAATTATCCTAATCAATCTTTAATTCTTTTATACAGTGCTTGTCTCGAACTTTTTTGGCACATAAGCTTCCTCAAAAGAGTACCATGGGAATGAAACATAAATTTCCTTCAAGAAACCAAGAATAAAGTGTCATATCTACATTATAGCTTCTAGATTACGTGTTTGTATGTATACATATATTTAAATTATTTTTTAAAAAAATAAGAAAATAAGAAAATTTATTTGAATTACTTTTTTAACTTAAAATAAAAAAATAGAATATATATATTTTAAAAAATTAAAAAAAATTAAAAAAAATTTCTGAATTCTAATTTTTTTAAAACCAATATATATATAAACAAATATTTTTATTTAGTGACATATTAAAGAAATTAATAGAAGTCTAACCCAAATAATTACAATACAAACTTAAACTATAAATAATTTTATTCAATTACAACTCCTAAACTAACTTTTAAGTGTTATGAAATCTTTTTGAAAAGGAATATTCACTAAAAAAAATTTTGAATGACTTTAAAAAAATTCAAACCCTCATCTTGAGTTTTTATTAATATCATATATATATATATATGGACACACACACAAAATAATACTAACATAAATTTTTAAAATTAATATTATAAAATAAATTTAAAAAAATGACATTTAAACAGGTGTTAATCTCCAAACATGAGGAAACAAGAAACTTTTAATTAGTTGCCTATTTACTCTTCAAGAACATGTACCTATTTATGTTAATATCCATGAACTTCAAAATCTGACTTAAAACCAAACAAACAAGAGTTTCATAATGAATGAAAATTATACAGAAGTACATGGCATTAATCAACAGAATGCAATATAGAAAACAAAATATGAAGTTTCCATTACACAATGTTAGACCCAAATAAACGGCTAAGCCTTGCAAAACTTAAGGTTAAGTTAAGCTACCGAATGCAGTGCGGTTATTGAAAGCCATTTCCAAAGCATATGAAAATTTATAAAATATAAATAAATCAAATCTATCGTAAATAAATATTTAAATACGTTAAACAATTTTTTCAATGAGTTTAGTTTTTAATAATAAAAAAATAAAAATATATTTTATTTCTTTAAATTTTATATTAATTTTTAATTTTATTTTTAAATTTTTTTAAATAATTTTATTTTTAAATTTTTAAATTATAATTAATTTTATCTTATAATTTAATAATATTTAAATTATTAACAAAAAATAATAATATAATATTTGATATAATATTATAATATTAAACAAAATATAAAATATTAATTTATTTAATAAAAAATAACATTAATTACAAAAAAAAATTATCAACAAAATTAAAAGTGACGTAAATTTTAGAACATAAAATACGTTCTTATCTAAAAAATATATATATTTTATATAAATCCAAAAAGATCTAAAAATATTTTTATTAAAAAAAAGTCTAACTCTTAATGATTACCGTTGATTGGAAAGCGTTCAAAGGTTGAAAACAGGACAGTCACAGTGAGAGTCAGAGGCTCTTGAGTTTCCAAATGAAAGAAAGTTTGATACTTTGCTTAGCAAAGGACTCCTCGCATATCACACTCTCACTGTGAGAATGTGAGATCATTCATTCATGTCTCTATTCTTCCCTTTTAAGCCTGCAATGCCACAACCACAACATTCTCATTTTCATTCACCACTCCAAAGCCAAATACAAACATAGAAAGAACCAACCCATTACCACAACAATGCAGGAAATGGCAGAGATTCGAAAGAGGTTCGGAGACGAACAGAGCAGTCTGTTGGACCAGTTCGAGCGCATGTCGTTCGAGGCTCAGCTCAACCGAGCCATGCTGGGTCGCAGTCTGTCCGAGCCAGGGCTCCCCAGGTCCCACTCACGCCTCGTCACTGTGGCTCCCATCATCCCAATCCCTCCTCTGCTCACTCATCAGGTCAAGCAAGGACGACGTCGTCGTGGCTCTGCCGTCCACAAGCTGCTCAAGAAATTTCTCAGACCCATACTAGGAAGGAAGACTAAAGAAGAAGCACAAGATCTCAACCATCCTTTGTCTTGCAAGACCTTTAGCAGATCATTGCGTTTCTGATCAGTGAAGTTGTTTGTGAGTTCCTTTATTATTTAGTAAACCTTCATTTGGGTCTGCACGTTTCATCTATTTAGTCTCTAGAAGTTCGGACCTTCACAGTTAAAAGTTATCGTATTTTTATGTCGTAAAAAAAAAAAATCTTTCAAAAGTGATTACTATCAATATTTCCTTTTTTTTTTCCTCTACTTCTTTTTTATTATAAAAAATAAAGAAATCAAGAGAGTCCAATCTTTTTTCTGGATCTAAAATGATGAAACATGTAGGGCCCACATGATAATTTACCATCTTTCTTTTTTCTTTTGATGAGTAATGGCAGGGTTTCAATGTGAAATCTCAAATAAAACAACTTGGGTGTAAGTTTCAATGATGTAAGAACGTTAGCTATACATGTATATGGCCATACATAATTAGACTTATGAACATATTATGAGTTGGCTTTCAAACATAAGAGTTACTTTCTATAATCTAACATGCTGATCTTTCAAACGCAGATAAAAATCTGCCCTTAACATGTACGTACAGTATGTGATTTCTCAATGTTTCACGCTTCTGATTGGTCGGGATTGCAAATTGAAACTATGTTACCAAGTTTTACAAAATTCTTAGCTGCCTGCATATTTAATTACAAAGTTCTTAACACAAACGGATTACATCTCTATGAAATTGACGTGCACAGCCAATTTGCTAAGCTTAATATACATAAGGTGCATTTTATGGACTTAAACTCTGGATTCGTAGTCAAAAAAGAAGAAAGTGGTTGAATGTTAACAACAGATTCCGAGGTGAAAATTTATGCACGGCTCATGTATTGCCCAGTTCTTGTGTCCACCAATATTTCATCACCTACATTTATGAAGAGAGGGACATTCACAACAGCTCCTGTGTCAAGAGTTGCAGGCTTTGATCCACCTGTCAAGCAAATTTCATTTTCAGAGGTTTAGTTAGTCTGATACAGAGATTGTTAGGTGCACACAGGTCTCCCAGATACGGATACATCAAGAAAATTGAATAGACATGAAAACATGTCAATGGTGAGTCTCACTAAAAAGTAACGCATACTTACAAGTCTATTCATAATTGGTAAATACGAGAAACAAAACAGGCTTAATCAGACGAACATTCACCTTACGAGCATTTAATGCTTCTAGTTCTACTAAGAAAAATTTCAGCCAAATTTGTCCCTCGAACAAATGATTTCATTAAGAATAGTAAAATCTATCAAGAGACATGAAATAAAAAGGATTGCTAAGAGAGAATAAAAACACAACCAGAGGCGGGATGGTTCATCTGGGTGTGAAGACTGAAGACTAGAGAAAAAATATTATGTTCCTAGAAAGGTGAATCTGTAGTCTCTCCTATAAGATATTTCAATTAGGCACAAAATGAGAATCATCCATGATTCTGTCTAGCAGATTATTTGTTCATCTTACAGGCCCCATTATATACTATTGACATTTACAACATTTACAATATAAATTTGAAACATAGCAGTATGCAGTATGAACAGAAAAGCAGATGACCTTGGGCTGTGTCACCCTTAAGTCCTGGATCCACATCAACTACAGAAAGCTGGACTGTGATAGGGAGCTCAAGATCAATAACCTGCAAAACATCAAGAGGCAATTGCCAAACAAGATAAATAGCAGTAACTAGGCAAAGATACAATTCAATGTGCAAATAATCTTGAATCCAAGAACTACTAGAAGAACACAATTGAGACTGGACAATGCTTGGTAATAATGGAATTCGTTCAAGGGTAGTTCAAGGAAAAACATCTTTTGGGAAACAGAAGAAAAAAAAAATGCATAGTTTCCTTCAGGTATCCTCTACAAGAGACAATTCTATTCAAAATATATAAATCTGCACCATATATTTTACCATTGCAGGCCATTTAAAATTTCAGATATGGCGTGCAAACAAACCACAAAAACTGGAGTCTGCAAGATTTAGAGTAGTTTTATTTATTTTTTTAGGTTCCCTTCAGGTATCCTCTACAAGAGACAATTCTATTCAAAACATAGTCAGACACTAAATATAGACACCTCTCCTGGCGGAAATTCGAACCTTGGTTCATCACATTGTGAAAAACTAACCAATTTCGCTAGACCCAACCCACATTAGTAGTAGTGAACAGTTTCATTTCGCAGCACAAGATAAATTTCTGAGTTTGTCCCCTTTATTTATATAGATCAATAGTTTAATAATTCAAGTTATTTTCCAGGGATTGAGACTGCATGTTGGCTCTAGAACATAGTTCTTCCAATTAATCAAGCTTTTGATATAGAAAATTAGAAGCTAGAGTTGGTGAAAGGCAATAATAGATAATGAGAAAAGAGCTACCTTTCCATTCCATAACAGCAAATTGCAGTCCATTCCCTCTTTAAGCCATTTCTTTCTGTCTCCAACTTCTGATTCAAGAAGACGAATCTCCTCAAATGTACTCTATTAAAATTAAAACACTGCAAGTTAGAGATAAAATATGACTAAGATGAAAGTCAGTGAATTAATTATATCTACTACAAGTCTACAACTAAAAAGTCATAGCACAGTAGGGAAAAGGAATTTAAACCTAATTGTGATGACTCTTTGTCATAGGCAATGACAATAAAGTAAACCAAAAAGAAAATCTAGGTACCTAGAATTAGATTATATGGATTCCAAATAATACCAAGTCCATGAAGACAAATTGAGAACCATCTTTATATGTGAACTGCTTTGTTTCCTTGAATACATTTGCTTCATCAATCTGTCAAAAGAAAAGAGAAAAATGGAAAATGAAACAGAAAATGTAAGCCTCAATCCAGAATTAGAAGTAAGCCAGTGAGGATGAGGGAGGAATAGAATTCTCAAACTACAACTGAATGAACATAATAGATATCTTATGTTTCAATGAAAATTAAATCAAGTGTACACAGTCCATGCTGCCAAATAGAACTGAGCAAAGACAAAACACATTGACATCATTTATTTCATATAGCCGACCCCACTTAGTGGGAAAAGGTTTTGTTTGTTGTTGTTGTTATAGTCAATGCTGCCAAATGATACTTCGTATCATGCAGTTACCAGGATGGTAGAAAATGTAGAATAATAAAGAATGCTCAAAGTGCCTTATGTTACACTCATAAAGTCAGTCATGTACCATATATTCTAGAACAGGAGCACACAAAATACATAGCCTTCAAAGACTACATCGAGGATCCCTTACACAACTATGCCAAATAGATCCCTAATAAATATGCATTCCAGCCCTATCCATGTCTTTCATCTCATGTAAGCATGTAGTTCAGATCCTACGGGAGACAGACCAATAAAACCCATGAAAGAGGAAAGCACTCTGGACACAGTAGTAATACATGCATTATATCATATAGCAACATCATTGACTCTTTGCCACTCATGTCACTAATATAAATCAGTTGGTTAACATAGCAACTCACAAGGAAACCCCATTTTTTCTTTTCTTAAACAAGAATAAAAAATGAAACATAATTTATGACAACCCAAGGACATGGAGACCCTCAGTCAGTCTTTTTTGTCCCAATGCTGTAAGAAAACCCTCTGCTAATATTACTACGCAAAGGAATGAAATATACAAGCCAAATGAAAATCAAATTTAAGCAACTTGCTTTCCAATTAGCCCTCATTTAAGAAAAGAAACAAGTATAGTTATGTTGTTGAAGGTTTTTCTCTAGCAATCTTTCTTCTTCAATTGAATCCAGCAACAATCATCTCAATAAATGTAGTGACAACCATTACAGTCAGGAGACATTACCGAACTTCCAGCTCGAAAAGTTTTCTCAACTGTATTCCCTGTAATATAATTTCGCATTTTGGTCCTCACAAAAGCCGCTCCTTTTCCAGGTTTGACATGAAGAAACTCTAAAAGAGTGCAACAGATGAGGGAAGTTATAAGCTTGAATCAGAAGTGTTAAAAGGACTTTCAGAGAATTTTCACTTGAAAAAAAAAAATTAAACAACTTATAGAGCATGCTATAAATATAAGCATCACTGCTACATAAGCAGGTATATGATATATCACAATGGATTACAACCAGTAATCAAAAGCTTATTAGCACCTTCAACTGAAAGCTATTAATGATCAATTTTCTTTCCGTAGTGTTTCTTTAATGTTTCAGGTAACAATTGTCCCGTCCCTCCACAGAACAAAGAGAAAAAGGAAAAGAGAAAGGAAAGACCCCACTGACATCCAGAAATGCTTCTAGACCATGAAAGACAGTTTAAAAAAGGGGGAGGGGGAACCAAGAGAAAAGAAAGCCATTTACAATATAAGCTATAAAGTACTGATTCTTGAAAAACCAAGTCATAGTATGGCTTTTTTTTTCAAGGAAACTACTCACTACTTAATTTTTCGTGTCTCATAGCCATCCTTCTTAGACAGCAAGTAGATAATCACATTTTCAGAATACACGAACATATGGGCAAAGCAGATACAAGGAGGGCCTAGGTCCCATGTCACATTATAGTTGTAGACCGGACACCTATTAGAAACAAAAACAATCTTTTTTGACATCCAATGGCAAACAAAAGGAAAAGAAAAAAAAAAATACAATAAAATGCTGATTCCAAATCATATCTCCCCTAATAAGTTCAAGATGAACGTTTTCTCACTTGCAACATGATAGTCCAATGCACACACTAAATACCTAGGTAGAAAAATTTTAAATTTGAGCTTCCAGTCTCCCTCCCACCCAATCCCCCCTCCCCAAGAAAAATAAAATTCTACTGATACACTTTCCCAAGCTTTCAATCCTAAACCCGTCCCTGCAAGCAGGTGCAAACTAAGAAAGAGAGAGACAGAGATAATTGAAGAGAGAGAGAAAGAGAGATGGAAATTATACCTAATATGCGCCAAGGAGCACCATCGACTTCAATGTTAGTACCCACTTTGATATCATTGCTAGTTAAGGCGTAAATCCCTGAAAGAACAAGCGAACACTTTAATGCCAGAAGCCGACGACACAGAACTGAATGGTAAATTTCTGAACCGAAAAAAAAAAACAAAAGAAAAAGAAGGCATGTAAGAGAAATAATTGAAGACTGACTAAGAAATCTAGTAGAGTAAGGCGTTCGATGAAAATGCCGCATTGGAAGAAGAGAGGGCTTGGAAGAGAGTGAGGAAGATGGAAATGGCGTGGACCCTCTGAAAACGGTAGAAAATGAAGAGAGCATGAAGGTTGTGGTCTCCGCCATGGCTGAATTGGAGATGTCCGAAACAGAAATCAGAAGGCACTTCAGTCTCGTTTAGTTAGATAAGGACTTAGGAGTGGTTCGCTGATTGGGTCCCAAGGGAAAGGATAAAAAAATAAGGATATAATTTCATGAAATTGAAACTAAGTGAATTATTATACAAATTAAAATTTTCACATATAAAATCTCTTTGTATCAATACTATGTTTTTCTTGAAAAAATTTTGAAAAAAAAAATCCTAAACCAAAACACTTCTTCTAAGGATTAAATTTGATTAAAAAAACTCAAATATACCTCTTGTTGTAATACTAAAAATAAAGAATATATATTCCTACATATTATATCGTTTTGGCCAAAAAAATTTATCATATTATTTAATGTAATTTTTATGTTCATTTGATGTATATTCTAAGTTACATTAAATCCAGTCTGATCTCTTCATATTCCCTTTATGTCAATGTTAGATTTTTATAATAACTTTAATTCTTTTTCTTTTATAAATCGATTGCTACACTGCTTCTGCTATTCTTGTTCATTTTCCACCCTGTAGACCCACTTTAAAAGCTGGCTTCTTGCATCAAGTTGTACAAACCAAGGTTCCAAATGGATGCCTACATTGCTTTTGCATTGTCTCACTTTAGTATTTTATAGATGTCAATTATCTGCCCAATGTCAAATTAAGATATATTTGCTGAAGAACGTGCTTAGTGCTACATACAACAGAGGCAAGAGGCCGAGTGAAATATTTCTCAAATTCTACCTCTACTAATAATACACCTGCATTGTTTCTTTAATGTCACTTTATGCATCACACTATATATTAGGCTTACAAAAAAATTTCCAAGTCACTTCCTCCTATTTCTAACATGCAACGATCTATCTTTGGAGGAGAGGGTAGTGAAGGGAAGATTTAGATGTGAGATCATATATGAAAATTCTTATATATATGGGGTAACTAATTCAACCCAGTCAGACCAACCTTCCAACTATCTACAAAAGAACATCCTCTCGGCATCATACTGAGGGATGAATAGGTGGAAGAACCACATCTTTATCTCCTATATGTTGAATCACCCAAAAAAAATAAAATAAAATAAAACAAAAAAAGAACATTATGAACAATCAAAATCCTTCAACGCTAGCCCTCCTAGAAGTTGAGGATGATGATTTCCGGCATTCTTGCCGTTCAAGCTCCTCCAATGAGAGAGTGGAGGAACAGGCGCGGGGAGGTAGCAAGATGGGCACACCAGACCATCTTGGGGGTGAAATAGACGGTCGGGCTGCTGAAGGTGGTGATGGTGAAAAACTCAACCTAGGTGCAGGACTGACAATACCATTAAGACTAGGCGACCTTGATATCTGTTTTCCAGAAATTGCTGCTGGCTCTTGCAGTGGAAACCGACAAGAGTGCTTCATATCCTGTATCTTTTTTAGATGCTCCACAACAGTTCTCATGGTGGGTCTTTCAGAAGGTTCCTTTTGAAGGCATCTCAGTGCAATGTCAGATACAGTCCTTGCTGCTTTGGAAGGAAATCGACCTTTAAGTTGAGGATCCATGATTAATGACAATCGACAATCATCAGCAAGGAAAGGCCGACTCCACTTGACTAAATTTCTCTCTTCCTTGGGGTGACGGCTGTCAAGATTCTTTCTTCCAGTAAGCAGCTCCAGAAGAATAATTCCAAAGCTCCAAACATTGCTCTTTGGGGTGAGCATTCCTCTTTCCAGTGTCTCTACTGATAGGTTTCCCACAGCCTGTAAATTGATAAATTTATGAACAAAAAGAATGGCAACAAAACTAATGGAACAAATGCTCATGACAGTAGAATATACACATAAAATACTTTTTCAGTCAAAGAACTTACAGATGAATTGCCCACAATCTCTTCCTCAGGAATATGTCCAACACAACCATAACCGGAAAGCTTTGCGCTAAAATCTTTGTCAATTTGTATGTTGGCAGTTGAAAATTCATTATACATTGCCTGCAGCCATAAGGAGGTGTATAAGCAAAGATTGAAAACACAGCACATAAAACCAAATCCTAATGTACTAAAGAAGCATCAGTTGATCACATAAAGGAGCTTCAGTTTCACTTTATCTATCCAAACTTCATACCAAATTAAGCTAAAACAAGGTTGATTACCTGGAAAGGCCCTTCTTCATGCAAGAAAGTAAGACCTTGTGCAGCACATAGAGCAATTTTCATTCTTGTATTCCAATCAATAGGTGGGCCATCAGATCTCCCATACAAGAGGCGATCCAAGCTTCCATGGTATAGCCTCTCATATACCAACATTCTCTGCTCTGAACCGTCACGTGCATGAAAACCTAGCAATTTACAAAGGTTTGGGTGTTGCAAAGATGCAATAGTATTAACCTCATTTATGAATTCCTTCAAACCCTGAAAGTATACAGAGACAACAAGAACACCTCAGAAAGTTCTCAGATGCTTTAAATTTTCTTAGTGAGAGCAGGAGGGAAAAACCATATATCTCTACGTACAAGCCTATAAACAATTAATAATTACACTTGAACCATAAAATCATAGTCATTCAGCAATTGAATTCACAATGGAATAAAAACAAATTCAGAAATGCAGGGAAAAGTAACAGTCTAAGTGTCTAACAGAGTAAAGACTAAAGCAAGAAGAACAAGGTTTAGAGACAACTAATCAAAAGCAATTTAGATGCAGAGTTCTAGCCAAATGGAAAGCTTCAGCCTATGAATGCCTGTCCTAATTTCTCTGCTATATGTGTTGTAAATTCAACAGACCAAACTATAAGGCTTACATATAATAAATCTCATAAATAAAATATTACATAAAAAACCATTGGATTCTTCATTTATAGGATAAGTCGCAGGACAAATATTTCTCTACCCTAGGTAATGAAGCATCTGCTATTAAGATAATATGTGAGCAATTTATAGGCATAAAGATGACAATAGATGAACATAATATAGTAGGGAAACTCAAATACCTGGGTTGAAGGGTGAAGACGAGTGACAGTGGCTTCAAACTTCTTTGAACTTGAAGCATCATCGCCAAAGGAAGCTTTAAATATAATGGAAGAAAGACCTTCCGACATGCATCGATCTGAAGAGAAATTATGGCAAGCAGCAGCAATTTCCTCATACATAAAGTTTCGTAGTGATCCAGTAGGTGGCAGTGGCAAAGGACCAGAAGCATATAGAGGACCACTAGCTGTGCCTGACTTAAAGCTACTTGTTGCCTTTAATGCAGAACCACCTTGAGGATATGGGAGAGGTAAAGGTCGCGGACTGGATGACCGCTGCTCCTTTATTGATCCAGCCCGGTGTTTTAACTCATCTTGTTCTTCATACTCAACAGATGCCAAAGCATCTTGTTCAGCTACATCGAGAGTTGATGGAGCAGATAATGCTCGAGTTCTATTGTTGGTGACTTTATTAACAACAGGTTGAATGGGTTTCACTCTGGTCCTAAAACTAGGAGGTGCAGACTGCAGTGAGCGTGTATGAGTTTGAGGTTCAGGCAATACAGTAGGTAAATGCTCTTTATGGTTGACACGCTTTACATGCATGATCTGTTCAGACTTTTTCTTCTTACTCTTCAACACAGTAAAACACCCCATCCTGTTCACAAAGCTGGGCCGTTGTATACAACTGTATATTTCTGCGGGAAAAAAAATATATATTAATCAAGTAATGCCTCAAACTTGGTGCAGTTCCACATGTCATAATATTAACAAGCCACCAAAAAAATTTTAATATGGGTTTCCCAGATGAATAACTACATGGAATTTCTTCAAGTGATTCTAAGGAGAGAGAAGTACAAGAAGCAGTATCTTATACAACTTTGATTCCCTTTAATATACCGGCACCCTTGGTACAATCCCATCATAATGAAAGGGAAAAGTAATGACAAGGAAAAATTTCGACGTTTACCCTCGCTTTCTAGAAATGTGAATAGAAAGGTGAATGATGGTTGATGGAAATGTCAAGGCAGTAATTCACATTTTTCACCTCATCCTTTCTTATCACCTTCATCTTTATCTCCTTTCATTCCCATCACCTCCCAGCCCCTGTTACCAACTAGCCTCAGCACTTCTTTAACAATTATGCACCAGTTACCAACAAATAGAATGTAAATCACTAGAAGTGTCACCAAAAAAAAAATTGATCAACTGATCACTAAATAAAGCTTATTTTCATACTTGTGTCAATCACATTTCCAGAAAACAGAATAATACATAACTCAAATTTCTCCATCTTACTGGTTAATTTCTGCAACAAATATAACAAAATGTAAGTGGGCGACACGTTTCCTGCTAATGAACCACTCAAGTGCAATAGAGATATGAGCTCTTAATACATAATTGGCATCGGGAAGCAACAAAGCACCCATGAATCATCACCCATCCAACTACATGAAAAGAAATTTAGATCCACAATAGGAAGAAAACTTAACAAAAAAACCCCTTACTTTTTGAGTTTCACAATTTAATTAGGAAAATTTTTTTTTTAAAAAAAAAAAAAAAGAACTGCTAGCTTAAATGAATGTTTCATACTGTCAAAAGCATCACCACAATAATTACCTAAATAAAAGAAAAGGCAAATCAGGCAGCAAACGAACAAGAAACTGGCGAATAAATCAGACTATAAAGAGCAGCCAAAGTACAGGAGAGAAAAAAAAACAAAAACAAAACATCCCATCCTTACAAAACGTTCAAACAACAAGAATCGAAATCAAAGCAAGAAAATCAACAAACCTGAAAGGATGCAGCTCATGCAAATCGCCGTGAATCAACTGCGGGAAGCGAAATGGAGGAAAACTGAAGCTTGTGGTTTTGATTCGAAGACAAAAAACCCCTTATCAAGTCAAAGAAAGCAGATGGGAAAGGCTGGGATGTGAAGATTTTAGAGAGAGAGAGAGAAAAGTGAGAGAGGAATATTGGAAATGTAGAGAGAGAAAGATAGTCTGAAACAGGTAATGGAGCGCATGAGCAGTGGTCAAACCTACCGAAACCCGGATTTAATTAGTGATTAAAGTAATATTATCATGAACAATACAACAAACAGAAAGGCCCTCTCTATCTCTTTTTTACCATTTTGCCCTCCCATTTCTATTCTTTTCTTCTTTCTGCCATTTTTGCTTTTATACACTCCTTAATTATCACTTGTCACTCAATATTACGCTTTAATTCTATTCGTATGTTATATTAATATAAATTCAAATATTCTGTAAGAGATACATTTTTATTGCATTTCTTTTATTGAAAATATTATCATTTTAAAAAAAATTTAAATAAAAAAATTTTATGTAATCATTAAATTTACTATGTTGATCGTAATAACAAAACAAAAAATAACTCATTATGAATTGGACATTTCTCAAGCGGTCAAATATCTGTGGCTCAAGAGAAAATGGTATTAGTTTGACGGGCAATATGGTAAATCCACAATGAACATCGATTTTCAACTAAGTGCACCTCGATTGATGTGACAATCCAGTCAAAATTAGAAACTTATTTATTTATTTATTTATTAAACAAACAAAAAAAAGCATGTTTCCGGTGTGGTCAAAGAGACCCATCAAGATTGGTCTTTGACTCAAGCTCTGCTCCGTTAGATGTTAGAACGGCGTACATCAACGGCCACCAAGCTTCCATTCAAAACCCCCATGGGCCCCACCTGACATCAACCTCTTTGTCCTTCAAACTCCCAAATGAGTAAGTGGGTCTCCCACGCGCCCAGTACGCGTGGCAGGACATCTCAAACGCCAATCACCAAAGTGGGTCTACGTGGGTCCACACAATGAGGAAGCAGTTGAAGGCCCGTAGAAAGAGAAGGCAGTCCAGGCCCATATGAACAAGAAGACTTCAATATTACACAACAAACAACAATTTCGGTCCAATAATGCTACAATCCAAGCTTATGCAGTGGAGAGAAAGAAACACAGTGTTGTCTGATCCAAAAAACCCAAGAGAGTATTGCTAAGAAAACTTAGGAATATTTTTTCGTCGTCAGCATGTTATATTCGTCTCTATATCCAACATGCTAAGTTGCTAACAAACCAATAAAATTTTGTGATCAAGCTTTCTAACTTGTTATCCATGCAAATAAAAAGTTTGTTTGAAAGTTTTTTTCTTTTAATTTTTTAAAATTATTTTATGAAATTAACTTTAAAAATTTATTAATATTATTTTCATGTATTTATATACATGTTAATAATAAAGGGTAATATAGTGCACAAAGCTCCAACTAGGTAAAATTTGAGGAGAGTCAATGTACACAACCTTATTTTTACAAGTAACAAAATTATTTTTATGATTTGAACTTGTTGGGCGAAAAGGGGAGGATGCAAAACAAATTGGATCCAATGTGCTCACTTAATTAATGACCAAACACATATCATGAATGCAACATTTGATTGTAATCTTTTTGCCAAAGTTGTTAATGGATACAAACAATAATGTCTAACTAAAATACACCAATTTGAATGAGTAAAAAATATGTCAAATACAAATTTTTATAATTTACAAAAAATCAATACACACTTTAGTTTAAATCTTAAGTACAAGAAAATATAACTAACAAGCATTATTTAAAGTGTTTAAGACACTTAAATACACTATCTAAATAATGTCTAAATCACAAATAATTCACCAACAAACTTTTTCAAAAGCATTCACTCTATATAAACACAAAAAAGTAGAGAAAAAAAAAACACAGAAACAAAACAGAACTTCAGAAGGGTAAATGATTGATCAAATGAGATTCAACCTAAAAATTGACCTTAATATATGAAGAGGAGCATGTCAAGAACAAATCCATAAAATTTGAGCAAAATTCACCATTCTTTCACCAAAAAAACGCAACGCTCTGAACCACTTTTTAAATCCATTTTTTTGGTCCTGACTATGGACTGACGCTTGTTGATCGTCCTAAGCATTGGTGTGAGCTTTTATGCCTTGCAGACCTGCAAGGAATCCTTGCCCCCTAGGCTGTGAGTAGTGTTTAGCTTCGTGCTTCCTGTTTTGTTTTGTGTTGTTTGTTTCTTTTTCTTTTTTTGCTTTTCTTGGCTTGTAGCCCATTCTGTAACAAAATAAAAAAAAAACTCTCCTCATTTTGAAAATGCATTCCTAAACACTAGATATATAAAGAAAAATGAGACATGAATTTGGACTCAAAATGAGTTATGGGTTTGGACTCTAATAAGGCTCTAAATAGAAGTGATTCAACTCAACAAAATTTATAATTTTTAGGTCACATAACAATAATATTATTGTTACTTCAATGCTCACTTTTTATTTTAAAAAATTAAAATTTAAAATATGATTTAATTATATCTTTTGTTCTCAAAAATATATTCTATTTTTTATTTTTTATCAAAAATAATTATTTAAACAATTTAAAAAAAAAAACTACATTCAAATAGGTCCTAAGAGGGTACATTTTTTTTTTTTGTCAACAGGTACTAGTTTTAGTTATTTGCTATTATACTATTTTTTAAAAAAATCACATAAAAAATAATCTTTTTTTCATTTAATAAAGAATTGCCAAACAAGAATCCTGTCGTAAAAACTTAACACATGTCCAAACCTATGAAATAATCAGACAGTTAGATGTTCCATCTCTCTTTAACAATGACAAGACTATGTTAGTAAATTTGATACATAAATATTATCTTTCAAAATCCAATCAAACATTTAAGAACCAGTGACTAGTGAATGGAAAGCACTTATTTTATTCCAGGCCTCCAAATAACTGTCAAAATCAGATAATAATAACAAGACACAAGCTACAATTACAACTATCCAAAGCCTCTTCAAAAATTTTCTTGATTTCTTCTTCGACAAAGCAACCACACAACCCACACAGCCAATAATCATAGCTCTCTTTGAATCCTCCTTCCACATAAGCACAGCCACAAACCCTAGAAGCCACACCACCACAAATCCAATACGCATCACGACCTGCAATTCATTCCACACCATGTGAATTGAAAACCTAAATTCAAGAAGTTCAAGAAACATTAATTAATTATTTGATTAACCTTTGGTTGTTTACTGATCGATCCTCTCTTGCCTGAAATGGATCGGTTCTTCTTGGTGATTCGAGCTCGAAATTTCTGAATCACGTTTACGACTCTGGCTCGGAAGAACCCTAGACGCGATTGTTGAGCACTTGGCGTTGGACGATGGGAAATTAGAGTGAAGGCGAAGAAGTTCCGAAGCTTGAGGACGAGAGAGAAACGATGGAAGGTCCAATTGGATCCGAAACTCGTAGCTCTGAATCTGAAGTTGAAGTTGTTGGCCTTGGCTTGAACGTTTATTCTCCATGAATATGAATGTCGTTCTAGGTGTTTCTCGCTTTGCATTCCAAAACGACAATGTTATTTGCTCAATTAGCGTTCTTACACACGCGAACTATCATTACGCGTCGGAGAAAAATTAGCCGTTGAAGACTGAAGAGGGAACGCAAAAGTTTTTTTTTTTTTTTTTCTCTTTTGGTAAAAGATGAAAGTGAGCTACATGGTACATGTGAGGACGCGATTCTGTAGTCTGCAGTAATATAATTATTTTTTTTATTTTTTATAAATTTTTTTATTTAAGACAATTTTATTAAAAATATTATTAGACATTAAACATATATATATTTTTTAAAAAAAAATAAAATTTAATTTATTGCATTGAATAACTAACTCATCATATTAAATTTATCCCATGATCTCACAGAGTAATACTAAAATTTACATATGGAGTAAAAAGGAAACTAAAAAAAGTAACTAATGGCATTAAAAAAAGTAACAAGAAGGGAGGTAAGTATGGATATGAAATCTTAAAAGACATGGTAAAACATAAACATGATGGAAGTTTTTCGGCTTCTCGATGCTAATAGCTTGAGTGAGCATTATAAAATTCACCTCGGTCTATTCCATCCAACTGCAAGCATTGAATTTTTTTAAAAAAAATAAAATACATGTTAAATCCTTATTTATGAAGTGCATTTTAAATGTCTTCTTTAATATTTTTTATATATCAATTAATTTTATTTAATCACTTCTTCAAACAATATAAAAGAATTAATTTTGAACCCTTCAAACTTTGTATTTTATGCCAAAAAAAAAAATCCCTTTTTACTTTGCATCTAAAATTTTAACGGTGAATAAACACATCAAATTATTTGATGTGAGTTTATGCATGAGGCTGAAAATTTATAAAAAAAGTTATACAAGGCTTATAGTTTATGAGAATTTTTGACACAATACTTAAAGTTTATGAGATTTTTTATATTTTTTTTGTATGACATAATTTTGCTAATATTTTACTATTGTGTTAGAATTTTGAATAAAAAGATTAATGAAAAATTTTTTTGTATAAATTGTGAAGTTTGGAATGACTCTAAGTTTTTTTTTATAATTGAGAAAAGTTATTCGCATGTGATTCATAAAAAAATTTTATATGTTAGTCAATTATAAATTCTAAAAAATTAATTTGTATTAAAGAATAAATAATAATTACAATGTACATTAGCCTTTTTTTTTTAACTTATTCGCGGATGGAGTTGTATTTTTTAAATATATATATGACAAATTATAATAAATAGACTTATTGCATTTAAAAGCTTACAAATATGAAAGATCAGGAATTCAATTCATTATATATCCTTTTCAATATAAGATCGTACGTCCCTAAATTTTTTAAGGATTTCAACTTTAAAATAAATAGATGAAAATCATTATATGCATCATTATTGCAAGAAGAAATTTCAAATGGAGCAGAATTTTTTTAAGACAACCCTACCCCCACTTAAAACCATTAATTACCATAACATCTTTACCTTTTTTGACCCACTCTCTTAATTACATATTATTTTTAGATCTTAATTAAAAAAAGTGTTTATCAAATAATTTTGTTTCAACACTAGCGGCTTATTTCTCACGATACATTTTTTCAGAAAACTTCACTAAAAGAATAATTTCAAAATAAGGGAAAAATGAACTGCGTATACTTAACCAAAAGGAAACAGAAATTTAAATAAGGAAGTGATTTTAACAAACAAGGAGGTAAATTGGATAAGGGACAAGTACGTACATGGATATGGACATAGTATAACATAAGCCATACATAGTACTATCCCTGTTTAAGAGAGCAACACGTCTCTTGGCGAAACCAGTTTTGCCTTATTTTCTCAATATTGCTAATACACAACAAATTAACAACATAAATAGTTCACACAAGTAGTAGTAATCCCATCATGTAATGCAAGCTCCTCACTTAATCCTGCAAATTATTGCCAACGAGAGAAAGTCAAATATATACCAAATTAATTAAATCAACTTAACAATATATAAAACAAAAACATAGTCTAATCAACGTAAGAATAGGACATATAAAGTTTTAGGCATATATATATATATATATATATATAAGGTGTCCTACTTGCTGCAATCAAGTTGAGGGGTAATTTTGTAGGGCAAGTTCACCCCACACTTGCCAGGGAGGGCTCCGAGGATGGCAACGTTCAAGTTAGGGATGGCCTGAATAACTCCTTTGATGCACCGGCAAGCGGCCTGCCGGTCCGGCGTGGTCTTGGCTTGGTTATTTAGGTTTCGAACCCCAGTGCAGCAAGGTGGAGGCACCGCCGAACCAGGCTTCCTCAGATATGCAACGCATGGAGCCAAAGAGCTCGTCACTTGACCACATGTGATTGCACCCTCTGCTAGGGGTGCACCCAACACCATGCACACCACCACACCCAAGCACACCAGTGCCTTAAGCACCGTAGAGCTGGTAGCCATGAATATTGATATATATTTAGTATGTGGGATTGAGTGAGTATATATGAAAGGTGTGAGGAAACTTCTTATTTATAGAATGTAGGAGTGGAGACACAGTAATAATATTGGTACTAGAATTTTTGGCGCAATTAAACAGGGCCCACCATAGCTAGTTGGTAGTTGATGATTAATTAACATTTACTTTTTCAATGACAATGATATTTCGATTATAGGAATACATTATTGTAGATTTACAGTCACCTTATTAATTGTATGTCGGAGTACTTTTTGGGTTTATCTATCATTTTTTATTTTGAGAAATAAATTATTTCTTAATTAAGATTTAAATTAAATTAAATTAATTTCCTTTGCTTTTTTATTTATTTTTTGTTAATTAAAATAAATTTTTAAAATTTTTAATAAATATTGTTATTAAACATCGATCTCTTTTGATAAAATTATTTAAACTATAATTAATTATATTATAAGATATTAATTTTTATTAAATTTAACACTTGTGGATCAAAATAATTTTTTATATGATATAAAATTATTATTTTATTTTTTAAATAATAATATAATTTTTTTTATTAAATTTAACACGCTGCACGGTATTCGGTTAACGAGCAATCAAACAACAACCACATTAAATTTTTGCCCGAGTTTTGGCAGATGGCTAATCAATCAGTGTCGTAATAATTATAATGTTTTCACGAAAATATATGTGTTGCAGTTTATAACGTTTGCATCTCGAGAGGGATGATTATAGACACGTGTCGCTAGGTCCTTCAATTTAAATTTGAACGAATATCTCTTATTCCTAAAATTTTTAATATTTAAATTTAAACTTATTTATTTTAAAAAATTAAAATTATTTTTTTGAAATCATAATTTATTTATATATAAATTTATAAAAATATATATCAATTATATCAATTATATTATAACTAATATAAAATTTTAATAAATTAATTTATTCTTGTAAAATTATTAAATATAATAATTTATAAAATTATATTAAAGTTAAATTATTTTATTGATAAAATTACAAATAAGTAATATAATTTATGTATATATATTTTTAATAAAATAAAATAAATATATATTTATAATATAAAAATATTTAAATAATTTATAATATAATTGGTCTAAATAAAATATCACTCTTCTTAAATTTAAATCACACTTTTAATATTTAGACTCAAATTTAATAAATATATTTTATAAATATTCATAGAATATAAATGTTTTAATTATTTTTAATTTTAATAACTTAATTTTAAATTTTATAAAATTTAAAATATAATCATAATCAATAAATAAATTTTTTTCTTAGTACGTGAAAGAATTCTTACTTACTTTTGTTGCATGTGAGCATTAATGTAGCACCTTTTATTGATATGATATTATAATTGAGTCATGTAATACTTAACGTAACATATTTATGTCGTTGATACACGTTTATAAGAGATTTAATATTTTTGATAAAATTTTATACTAAATATTCACTATGTAATGCAATTATTCTTTTTATTCAAGTTTTGAACTAATTATTAAAATCAAACTTAATATATATTAAAAAATTATAAAATTTAAAATATAATAAAATTAAAGTAATACAATTCAAATCTGTTATATTTTGAATTTTATTATTTAAATGACTATAATATTTACAAAAAATTCATATTATGATCTAGTAATATATTTATAACACTATATTTAATTAGGTATGGTTTTTAATATCTTATCTCCAATAACCTTAAAACATTTTTAAAAAAATTTAAGAAAAAACTAACAATGAGGTGGTGAGTTAATATAAGTACTACAACATATTTCGTTTATTAGAGAACTCCACGGTAAATATATGTGTGTGTGTGTGTGTGTGTGTGTTTTTATATATTATGTACTCAGGTATACATTTAAATGTGTAAATGTATGTATTTATTATTTTATATGTAAATACTTGCATGCTTCCATATATTTATATGTTTTTGTTTGTGTATGTGTATGCATGTGTGTATATACGTATGAAACATGTGTGTACATGTGTAAGCTTGTGTACATATAAATGTAACATATGTGTGTGTGCACATGTAATATTAAAAATAATAAAAGAATTTAATTTCAAAAATAGAAAATTTAAAAAATTTTAAATTCCAATAATTTTATTTTTTTAGTTATTTAATTAACTTATGATGAAATTTTAAAATACAAACCCCTCTCAATCTAAATAAAAACTTTTGTAATAAAGTCATTCAAATTTTAAACACCTCCAAAAAAATTTTTTTTTGTCTTTTCTTTTTTCTTTCTACCTCCTCTCGTCCAAACACTACAGTATTATTAATCCGACACAATGGGCTGGGCTGGCCCATATATTTACCCAATTCTTTATGAACCATGAGTTAGGCTCGTTTATTGAGCATTTTATAATATTTTAAAATTTTCACTTTTTGTTGTTATTTTGTATAATATATATAAATTGAATTTAAAAGAGTAAATTTACTTTTTGATCATTAAAAGATAATTGATAATAGTATTTAGTCTTTAAAATATTATAATATACATTTTGGTTACTAAAAAATTATAATAATTAACTCGTTAGTTCTTAAACCGTTAGTGATTAACAAAAAAAATAATGATAACCATTAAATATTAAATAGTTCTTAAAAGATTAAAAATATATATTTTTTAGTCCATAGTAATAATAGTTTAAACTATAATAATTGATGGAAGAAATTAATCATATATAAGCATTTAACTATATTTTCAAAGTATGACTTATAAAAAATAAAATTGTATATCATTACTTAATCACAAATCAATAAATAAACAATTGATATTTTCATATAATTTTTTGCTTAATTTATCTAGCACCTAATTTGTAACTATTCAAATGAATAACATTATAAAAATGATAGAGATAAGCACTAATATATTTATACAATTCTAAAAATTCTAGTTAAATATATGTAACATTTTGACTAACAATCAGTAAACAAACTAATATTAGTATATGTTACTTTTATCATATATACATCATATATTCTTTTTATTTATAAGTCACATAAATTTAAATATTTTTTTAGCACCTGACAAATCCAACTAAGCACTATATTTATAAAAAATCTAATAACTTAAGATTTATTTTGATTTGAATATAAATGTGAAAATATTATATAACATTTTCTATTGGCAAGTTTGTGTATACGCATATGAGTGATTTCATTTATGATTTATTATTATTTTTTTATTTATACACATAAGTGTTAGTAATTCTAATGGATTGAATATTTTTACATGTAATTTAAATTGTTAAATCAATGAACAATAACAAATTTAATCAAATAAATAATAAAAATAAAGAGACAAGAGAAGACCACATATGCAAAATTTTTTTTCAAAAAATTTTATTATTCATTGAAGAAAGTAACTTAATTAACTTTATAAAAAATTTTTATATAATACAACTCTATAAGTATAAAAACATTTAGCAAATGACCAATAATAAAAAATTAAAATGTAACACTATCAAATATAAGTGAATTTTTAGGTATTAGAAATATATTTAAATTTGTGTAATTTGTAAGTGAGAAACAAAATACATGTTGCATATATGGTAAAAACATTACATATTAATATTGATTTGTTTATTGATTGTGTAATTAAAATATTACATATATTTAATTATAATGTTAAGATAGTATGAATATTTTAATGTCTCTCTATCATTTTTATGATATTATTTTACTTTAATAGTTTAAAAATAATTGCTAAATAAATTAAGAAAAATATATAAATATATCAAATATGTATTTAATGATTTATGGTTAGGTATTGATATACAAGTTTATTTTTACAAGTCATATTTTGAAAATATGGTTAAATGTTAATGTATAATTAAGTTATACTGGTCATTATATTTTAGACTGTTGGTATACTAAAGACTAAAAAATATATATTTATAATTTTTTAAGGACTATTTAGTATTTAACGGCCCCCGTTATCTTTTTCGTTAATGACTAATAGTTTAGAAACTAGCGATTTAACTGTTGTGATCTTTTAAAGACCAAAATGTATATTATGACCTTTTAAGAACTAAATCATATTATCGCTTATAAGACCAAAAAATAAAATTCAATTTAAAAATACTATAACTAACTTATTTATTCATTTATTGTTTAAAACAATGATAAAATAAAGTGGCATTATCAAATTGAACAAAATTTAGATAACAAATTTGGTTAACAAATGAAAAATCATGGTTCAATTATATTTTGATAATAAATAGAAATTATGTTATTTCCATAAGTCATGAATACTTTTTATATCTTAAAAACTAAACTTGAAATAAATTAGAAGGTATTAAAGTATAAAGTAATTTTAAATTGAATGGCTGGCTTGGGCCGAAGAGGATTTTAATATTCCAAATTTCCAACTTACCCCACTCCATATTTAGGGCTGGGTTAAGCATAGTTTATGTATAAATATATATATAATTTTAAAACATTAGAATCCAGTAAAAAAATGCTACCTACAATGTATTACGTGTTTTAAATTATATTAATTATTTTAAAGATATGTTATGTTTTGTTGGTATTTTACACGAATAATTGTATGTAGACACTAAACATCTTAACTTGAAATACTTGTTTATTTTGAACATTTTTAAATAAATAGCAACTTTAATGATTTAAAATTTTTAGGGAGTATTTGGTACACAGATATATTTTTTATTTTCACGAATCATATTTCCAAAAATATAATTCTTAATAATTTTAAAACATTTATTTGATTTACTTAAAATATTCATAAAAATATTTTATAATATTTTTAAGAATATTAAATTCTTTCACTTACTTCAACTTCAATATTTTAAAATGTTTAACAATTTTTTACATATTCTATTGACAATTATATATATATATATATATATATTAAATTATAACCAACTATTTTTTTAAAACTACTTATATTATATTAAAAAAAAAATCATAATAACTGATTAATTGAATAACATACATACATATACTACTAATTGATAACACTTAAATAATATATATATATATATAGAAGTATACATACATATATTTTTTTTTAAAAAAAATTTGTACTTTATTTTTACATATGAAAAAAATTATTAAATTTATCAAAATTATAATTTAAAAATAACATTAATAATATCATTATCTATGTAAAGTAAAGTTAAATTTATATATTATAAAAATAACAACTTAATAATTTTTTGTTTGGGTAACAAAAATTATATAATTAATTTACAAAAAATTAAAATTAAAATAATATGTAGTACTCTATAATTTTTTACAGTTTAAAAACTTTTTTTAATACAAATGTACTGGTAGCACATATTAATTTATGCATTTTGTATTAATACACAAATAATTTATATACATTTGTACATAAATAATTTTAAAAAATTAAAATTAAAATAATAAATTAAAATAAAATATTATAAAAATTTATTGTTAAATACATTTAATACACAAATGTAATATAAACATTTATTATAAGGTTTATTATTATTATTATTATTATTATTATTATTATTATTATTATTAAGTTTATTATTAAGTTTATTATTATTAAAAATAAATACATTTATTATTGAGTTTATATTATTATTAAGTTAATTGTTCACACATTCATTTATTACAAAATTTATATTATATTATAAAAATATTTGTTAAATTTTACAAAGATAATTTAATAATTTTATTATTCTAAAAATATTTCTATCTTATAAAAATACAAGATTCCTAACTTATTAGGTAAGAATAAAAATTTATAAAAATATAAAAAATACTCTATTACCAAAAATATTATATTCTTAAAAATATTTTTTTTTTATCTATTTAGCAAATATGAAAATATAACATTTCATACCTCTTATTTTCCAACAAAAATTCCCCTTTCAAGTTTATTATTAACCTGGGTCCAACAGATAAAGTTCGGTCCTAGTAACGATTATTATTACATCATTATTTTATTCAAACTCCATGTACACACTGACAAAGTTTAAATGCATCATTAATTGTAAATGAATTCTTAGATCATGCATTCCTATATCATGGTATTTATTTTAAATTCCTATAATCATATTCAAATCCACTTCAAAAATGTTGAACACATTTCTATATCTTTCCAAAATCAATCAAAGAAGCTGCATAACTAACATAATACACAGGAAAACTTGTCCATTGTCAAGTTCTCTAATAAAATTATAACACGAGCATATTTTCTGATTCAATACCACTGTTCATTCATCAAATAATGCTCCTTCACATGTAGTAATTTTATTGGAAAATTTAATAATAACCATCTAAAGTTTGAACCCTATATATATATTTTTAATCTAATATGGCTTTGACAATTCATAATCACTCAATCAGCAGAAGAGTGAATTGCTACAAAGTAGTCAATAAGATACATCAAAACATCAAAATGCGTATGCCAATGTGTTCCTTTACAAGACGATCTTCTAGATAATTTGAACAGTCCTACTTTTTCCTTACTCTTTCAAAAGAAAATTAAGGAAAAAAAAAAAGAGTATATTAACATGATTCTATTCTTTTGTGGAACATGTTTCATCCTTCTATTCATCGCCTTCTATTCACCCACGATTACTCGTAAATGAATTATAATTATGTACTTTACCATGGCAAACTCTTTTTTTCATCTACATCAAAAAGAAGGGTCATTTAAAAAATTTACCACTCACTGTTAGTTTTTGGTTCTCTTGGAAGTGAACAATTGGCGAAGAAATCCAAACTTTCCTCTGTTTCGGGTAGAAAACTCGGTTATGGTACCGTTACTCGTAGTTGCTGCTGCTGCTGCCATCTCAGGTTCATTATTTTCGGGCTCTGGCAAAAGTGGTGACGGTGGTGACAGAATGAAGAGATTTGCATTGAGCAGCCGGATGATTTGACTAAAGCTCGGTCTCAAATTCGGATCTTCAACCCAGCATGACTGTATGATAAAGGCAAGATCAGGGCATATATCTTCTGGAAGGCTAGGCCTCTCATTCTGCAATCTCAAATGCAAATCATGTTATCATCGTCAACAAATCCAAACCCTAGCTTCCCAAAAAAATGTTACAATCACATAGTATGAATAAAGCAAGTTTCATTACATCAGGTTTGCTTTGTCAGCATAACATTACCCATGATTTGGGCCGTTTTCACTGTGACATTCTTCTATTTTAAGAATTTGAAGCGTGAGACTCAATTGAGAAGAGAGGGTTTAGAGATTTTAAAACAGAGATGGGAGAAATATTACGAAAAAAAAAAAAAATTGAAGATGTCATATTAGATTAAGGAATTTTTGAACTCAATTCTCGTTGTGCTTAACCTATTTGAGATTTAACGAAACTAAAGCACAAAGAAGTGGTTGTGCAAGCAGAACTAATTTCATGGTAGCATGAAGTTAGCTTTTCAAGCACATGTAATAAAGTGGAAATGGCCAAAATCACAAGGTAGCAAACTTTAGTTTACCATTAAGTATCAACAATCATTCACTTCACACTAGAGAAATAAATATCAATTTTATATGGAAGAAATTGAAAAGGTTAAGACCAACTTTTTCACCTTAAATGCAGCAGCATAAGCAGCCTGTAAATTAGACATCCCTTCAAAAGGCATGCGGTTTGTTAGAAGCTCCCACAAAACAATTCCAAAGCTATAGACATCAACTTTGTTGTTGTAGTGCTTTTTCTCACCCTGACGCAATGTCACAGTACTGTAGAGCTGAAAAAAACACGAGATGCCATCAAAATTTTACTCACAAATACAACCAATATGGGATTTATCATTTATATGGTCTAACTAAACAAGCAAGATAAACAAATACTTTTGGCAAACCCCAGGACATCCTAACTCAAATGTTAGTATAATGAATCCTTGTTTAATGATGAACAAGATGATAAACACAAGAATAATACAGGTTTTATCTACCCTCTAACTCTGGCCACATACTGAGATAGCTATAAGTTAAACAATAACATCATACTACTAGAATACAACATACCTCCGGTGCCATCCAACGGTAAGTTCCTGTTTCTGCAGTCATCATTTCAGTTACAGATTCTTCTCTGGCAAGACCAAAATCTGCAAGTTTTACAGACTTCTGATTTGCTGTGAGCAACAGATTGTCTGCAATGTAAAAAATTTCAAAATGATAGTTTAGGGAAGAAAATCAGACTTAATAATGCCAGAAATTTTCAGTGTGGGTCTAAATTTCACTCCATAACACTAATGTCAGAAACTACTATCATATGATTAGATGTTACAGGTCCAATCCAGAAATACAATCTACTGAACACCTTTCAAATGAAGTTAGCAATATTAGCTACCTTTTCCATTTTCTTCTTCACAATTTGCAGTGAGGATAGCAAAAATAAATTTTGCAAGGGTGATAGTCACAATTCACAAAAACAAAACATTGGCATTCTTTTTTTGCTCCATTATAGGACAGCGTAGCACTATAAGAAATAACAAAAGAATCTTTCCTTTTTTTCTTTTTCTCCATAACATAGCAATTGTCAGGTGCTCATAGTAACAACTAACATATCAGAGAAGTCTGATGGGCATGGATAATGGCTATCATAGCAATATATGAACATAAAGGAACAAGAAAAAGACCTCCAGGGAAAAATTCATTATGCTCTCCACAACTATTGAACAGAACCATCAAATAGCACTCACTATAACCTAAGGAATTCATAACAAAACAGCATATGTTTCACATAAATTCCATTCACTGCAAATAAACATAACATGTACCAGGTTTCAAATCTCTGTGAATGATTCCATTGGCGTGTAAGCAATCCATGGCCCGAGCAACATCAAGGGCAAAGTTTATAGCCACATGACAGTCTAATAGTCTAGGACGTATACTGGTCAAATATTTTCGCAGTGACATCCCAGGTAACAGCTCTGTAACTATAACCATCAGAGGATCTTTACAAGCTCCAATGAACTGCAAATTTTGAAGTGCATTAACTCCTATAAGTTGAAACCAATAGTCACAGACTCAAGTAAGGACAAAGACTATAACATATATGTTGCTACGCATAGATGCATAAGACTCAAGTAAATGCGAACAACTAATTGAATGCATAAAAGATAACTGCAGTCAGCAGACGAAATTGTAACAAACTACAATGGCATTTACCTTAACAAGATTCTCATGATGAACACGGGACATCATAATTACTTCCCTTGCAAAACGATTTTCAAGGGCTGATCTTTCTTCTGAAGTGCTCCCACGATGTAGAACTTTAATTGCAACAATTTGATCTCCATACCTGGAAATTTATTAATCTACACCAACATAAACCAGGGCTCTAGCTGCCATAAAACAGTTTGTTGCATACACAAACTTATAGAGCTAATCCATATGTCTAGAGCAGTATTCTATTTTTTCACTAACCATTAATATTTACATCATTGAATAAACAACAAAAGCCTCTTGAAAAGATTAAGAGGTCAGTATTTTTGGTACAAATTAATACACTTACACAAGTCAACTGTTGTTGAATTTAGTAATAAGTATCCACCAATCACAAAGTCATTTGCTTTGCTTCATGAGAAATTAAAAATAGCTTGGTTGAAATATTCAGCCATAGCAAAATTCACCTCTGAGGTGTAAACCATGACCTGAATAAAATAATTGCAGCACATATCGCCATACAATTATGACTGTTTAACACTTTAAAACTGGTCTTCTGACCAATATGTTCACATGGATTCACAAGCAACAACAAAAGTAAAAGTAAAATTTTTCCATGACTGTGACTTTGCCACTGACCTTCCTTCATATACTTTTCCATGAGCTCCTTCACCAATTTTTGACCCAATGAAGAGTTGTTTGGGGTCAACCAGAAGATTCTCATCGATTGTTAGTGGGGGGTTTGTTATCGATCCATTTTGCCGGACCGATTTCGATTCTAATTCTCCAGAACTCGGCAAGACAGACTCTTGAAATTCCCTCTCTTCTCCTTCTCCTCCTCTGTTGCTGTTGATGTAACTCATACTGCAACTTTAAACTATACCCGAATTCCTCATTTCAATTGTTGTTAACCACGTAAGAAATACTATGTTGTTTTTAATTCCAACAAAACCACCTCCCCCAGAATCTTCCTCCCTATATGGACAACAACAACAACTCCAAAGCATTAAAACAAATTGCAATTCCTCTAAAAGTTAATCCCTTATCCCCCCCCAAATTAATTATCTCAAGCTTTTTTCTCATCCACAACAAGCAAAAGAAATTAAAAAGACAACCTTTTTTTCTTCGACCTTAAAGTGATCAAATGTTTATCTCCAGAAAACCATTAAAAATAAATAAACAAGAAAAAACAACTTAGAATGGACGCAAATAAGAAGAAGAAGAAGAAAAAGAAAAAGAAAAAACCTTCCCCAGAAGTCTAGCAGTTCCGTGCTAAACAAAAATTTTTTAGTTAAGTCTCTCTTCTCTTCTAGAGAATTTTCTTTTCTATCCACTGAGTTGCCTCTAGGAAAATTGAGAGCATCTGTTGAGACAAAGGTTTAAAAGTGGCAGGAGGAGAGAGAAAGAGAGAGTATGGTGGCTGGCTGGGTAATGTTTTTTTTTGCATTGAATGAAAAACCGAACTGAACCGGTGAACCGGCCATATTGTCGGTTCGATAGGCCTTTAATGTCGGATTAAAAAATTGGGTCAAAAATTGAAAAACCGGCCGATTTAGCGGCTCAAGCGGTCTGAAAATTTTTTTCCTCACCTTCTGATTCTGTCTTCCTTCTTTTATGCTATGGCCGCCGGAAATCAGAGAGAGAAGAAGGAAAAAAAATAGGTAGAGGGAGGAGAAAAAGTCTCTTGGAGGAAGAAGGGAAGAAAATAGAAGAACAAGAACAAGAGAGATTGAAGAAGAAGAAAAAGAACAAGAACAAGAGAGATTGAGGAAGAAGAAGAAAAAGAACAAGAACAAGAGAGATTGAGGAAGAAGAAGAAAGAAAGAGAGACAGTTTGCAGAATAGAAGAAAGAAGGAATGAGAGAGAAAATGCGAAAAGAAAGAGAAGAAATGGTAGAGACCATAGAGGAGGGAAAGAGGTATAGGGAAAAGGAAAAGAAAAAAAAGATTAAAAAATAAATTAATGTGAGTGAATAGTTAAATAAATTATTAATTATATCAAATTTATTAATTACTATACTTACTTTATTTCTATAACCGATTTAATTTTTATATACTTTAATAAAAATATAAAAAATAAAGGGAACCAATAAAAAATGTACACGTGGGGAGCACGGGAAATTTAGAAGCTTTCTAGCACGCATCGGCAGCATGAGTGATTTGGACGTTCTTGGTCGTGGGCTTTCATGAACACATATATAATATCTCACCCTTCATCGGCGTGGCTTCACTTCAGCTTATCTGGCTCGGCTTCAACGGCTCCCTTTTCTTTTACATTCCAACAAAAACTTCATTTTTTATATTTTATTATTATACTAAATTACAAAATATTTTCTATAATTTATATATAGGCTGTAAAATTTATTATATTTATTTTTAAAAGTTAAAAAATACTTTCTTTATTTTTAATTTTATGTAATATATTTATGTTAATAAGTGCATAAATTCTTGAATTTTTAAATAGAAAATAAAATATAGACTTTGCATATTCCATGAATATGAGAGTATCAAAGAACAAGATTGCGGCTAAAAAAAATCCCCGAGAGTGTACGGAACATATATCATTGAGACAATCTCAAATTTCACTGTTTTATTTTTTATTATTTATACGAACCAAACGTGTTTTTGTGGAAAGACAAATATCGTATTTTAAAAATTATTAAACTATTTGGAGTCCCCGTTAATCATAGGTCAACTTATAATTTTGTATGCAAATTTAATTTCATTAATTTTTATTTTTATTTTATTTTCTATTATTAACCACAGCATTATATATAATGTTTATGTGAAATTATTTTTGTTAGAACATAGTTTAACATTAAAAGAGTTTAAATGAGATTAAAGCACCACATAAATTAATTTTTATATAATTTAATTTTTTAAAAATTATTAATTTTTGAGTTTTAAATACTCAAATAAAGAATTTTAAAATTTTTTTAAGTGTTTTGTTTTTATTTAACACTTAATTATATTTTCACTAAACTAATTTTATTTGAATTTCAAACATAATTGACAACATTGAGAAGTAGGGATGATCATGCATGTGTATGGGTAAGATATTATATTTTCTGTACCCATAATTCAAACTTGAGTGGCTATTTTTATTTCTGGATGTGTAAGCTTTTTTGAATAGTAAGACCGATTCGTTTACTTGAAAAAAATTAAAATAATTTTTTTAAAAAAAATTATGACTCATCCATATATAAATTAACAAAAAATATATAAGTTACATCAATTATATTATGTAAACTTTAAACATGTAATCAATATACAATATTAATAAAATTATCCTTACAAAATTATTAAATATAATAATTTATAAATTTATATTAAATTTACACTATTTTATTAATAAAATTGAATCAAATAACATAATTTTTATATATATCTATTTTTAATAAAATAAAATAAATATATATTTATAATATAAAAATAATTTTTAAATAATTTATATAGAGTTAGTCTATATTTAAGTAAAATATTACCCTTTCCTTATCCAAACAAGTTTTTTTAATATTTAGATATAAATTTAGACTCAATAAATAAATTTTATGAGTATCTATAAAGTATAAATATTTTGACCATCTTTGAGGGGAGAAAAGAAATTGTGTCAATCAATAAAAATATTTGACAAAATTAAAGAAAAAATAAAATTAAAACATCATATAAAATTAAAAAAAAAATAGCTTTAATTATATAAACTCATTAAACTCTTAATTCAATTACCTATTATAAATGTTCAAATGTTTAGTTTGATTAGATTTTAATATAAGTTTGGTTGGTTTTTAGAGTAATTTAGTTTATGCTAATTTGTTATTTTCATTTTAAAATATATTAAGTAAAACTCTAACTTATTTAAATATTTCATCTATTTATAAAGTCTAAAATCATAACAAAAATTTAAAATGTTCAAAACTACAATATTATACTAAATAACTAATCATGAATTTTAAAATCAAGATTCTAACAAAATTAATAAATAATTAAAAGCTTGTAATTAATTAATTATATTATCTAATAAAATTATATTAAACATTTTTATTCTCGAATATCAATATATTTCTATAATTACTTATAAAATGATAAATAATAAGTAATAAATATATAATATAATTACAAAAGATACTATAATTTTTATTATTAAGTAGTAAAAATATTAATGTATATATTAACAAATGGTTTGATCAAAATAAAATAAAAAATTATAAATTGACAACTAAATTAAAGCATTTAATTTTATCATTTTGAAAAATAAATTAAACTAATTCTTTTTTATTTTGTTCAATTTTTAATTAATTTTGATTAATTTAATTTAGTAGACTTGGATTGGTTTTGTATATCTCTATTACCTACTATAGATTATTTTCAAATTCCTTAAATGATGGAAAAAAAATGTAGAAAATAAACAGACGGAGTTTCTACATATGTACATTAACTTTGTTCAAATTGTGGGACATTGGTTTTATAATTATGGGATATTTAAAAACATATCAATGTACGAAGAAATTAAAGCACATAAACTATTTTAAGTACTGTTATTGACTTTTGTGATGGATGGGCTTCAATTTTTAATTTTTAAAGTTAGTTTACCAAAAAAGATGTTTCAATTTCAAAGTAAACTTAAATAGGGGGTGCAATAATTCCATTTGATGACCAAATGTTTGAGAATAAATTTGTGAAAGTGACAAGGCTTATAAAATATTCATTTAACAATAATCTTCAATTCACGAGTTTATTTATATATTTATATATTAATTCTTTTTCTTTCGGCTTGTTCTTGGACTTGAACATATGAGCAGTGCAAGGTTGAATATTTATTCACTTCACCTAACCGTCGGTAATTAATTATTTGTTATTTTTGGTGGAAATTAGTTGATGATGTTTGAATTATATGATAAAATATATCAATAATTTATCTAATCGATTGAATTAATTAAAAATATTAATTATTGATTAAATTAATTAAATTAATCAATATGTAATTTAATAAATTTTTTTAATTTAATGATTAGTTTAATTTTTAAAATATTGATATAATAGTAAATTTTTAATTATTTATTGGTTTTACTGAAAAAATTTAGTAAAATTATTTATTGGCAATCATGTTTGATTTAAAATTTGAGGAGATATTTGGAAAAAAACAATAAATAATTTCGTAAATAAATATATCACTTAAACCCACTAATTATACTTGACTCCGAGCTACTAGACACAAAATACTTTGACGTGGGCTTTCCAACCACTCGAGCAAATAATCTTAATGAATTTTTTTTTTTTTAAGTTATAATTTCGAAGTGACAATAATAATTTACAACATAATTAAAAAAAACTACGTGTTCATTAAGGTTGAAGACTAATTTACAAGTATTAGAAATATATATCTATATTTTTATGGTAATGGTATTTTAAATTATAAATTTCAAGAATTTCAAATATTTCTTACATTAAATGGTCTAGATCTGAGTAAATGATTGGAACAAAATTTTAAGTACAAATTAGTATTTAGTTAAAAATAAATTAGAGACAATCATAGATATTCATATTTAAAATCATTAATTACCATACGAATTGTTTGTCTATGTTCATAAAATATGTTTTTCGTTTAATTTGACAGAAAAAATTATATTTCTTAAATATTAGTCAAATATAAATAACTTTTTAAATATTGATAAAAATACTTATTAAATAATTTTTAAATTTTAAATCAACCAAAAATTAAACAAGTATATAAGAAAATATCTGATATTTTTTGTTGATAAAATCATTTTCATCAATTCTTTTAAAAATTACTTGAACTTTGGCATGCTTCTCGACCGTTTTCTCCAAAAGTTAGATATAACATGAGAAAACAGGAAATTGGACAAGATAATTGCCTTGAAATTTTATATAGAATTTGGTATCTTCAAATATATTTAATAAAATTTTTTTATTGAAATCCACTTTTTACAAATTATACAATTTAAAATTAATAAATTTAATCACGTAGCAGAGAAATCGCCACTTCGTTTATATTATATATATATAATTAGACTCTTAAGAAATAACTCATTTAATCTTTTTTTTATTAAAAGATAATTGAAATATTATTATTTTTTATTATTAAATATTAATGTTTAATTAATATTTTTATTTTTATACTTATTATTTATTAATTATTTGATCTAACTTAATATTTTATAAATTATTATATTTATTGTTATTAATTTTTAAATAAAAAATTGAATAAAAATAAATTTTACATAATATTTTAAAAGTATAAAAAATTTTGAGTCGTGTTTAAAAATATAAAAAATTATGTATATAAATATTAAAGTACAAAAGATTTATATATTTTTTAACCAAAATTAAAATAAAAAAGAAAGATAAAGAAGAGTTTAACCTCTCAAAAATTGAGACTCTCCTAATCTCATCCTCTTAAATTTGGTATATTATTACATAATGACAAGTTAACATTTCAAATAATATTTAATAAAAGAAATTTTTACATACAATATATATATTGCATCATTTATTTATTATTTAATAATATTAAATTATATGTTTTTTATTTTTTTATATCAAATTAGACTCACATCAACTTTTAATGAATAAATAAGATATATAACTTAATATTATTAAATAATATATAAATTATGTGACACATGTAATAATTTTTATACTTAATAGTAATATCATGTTATTATACTAAAGTCAAAATAGGATATTTGATGACAACTAAACTATTTTTTCATCTCACCTTACAAAGTTAAGTGAAATAATTTATTTTATATTATCAATATTTTTATATATTTTTAATATTATAAATTAACAATAACATATCTTTTAATTTCTCATACTTTCTTTTAATAGAAAAAATTTATATATATTACTAAAAACTTCAAAACTAATTAATTGTGTGAAATGATAAATTGATATGGAATACTATTGATTTTTTATTTTACACAATGCTTTAATTTTGTTTACTAAGATCAAATTACAAAAATTAAAACCAGAGCAACTTATTTATAATAATCATAAAATTATTCAAATTAAATATTTAATTAATTTTGTAACTTAAAGTTAATTATAAATTTTTTAAAATAGGTATAATATAAATATAATAGATAATTTATTTAAATTTAGAATGATAGATTTAAAAATTATAAAAATAAATAACATTAAGAGTATAAATAATAAAAAAAATTACATATTATATTATTGTGGCATAAGATATCTCTAATACAGAAAACACTTCCTTAATTAAATATTAAATATTTTATCATTTGATTGATCAATAGAATATTTAATAATTTTAAGCATGAAAAAAAATTAAAATTATCTCTTTTACTATATTAATTAATTGAACAAAATTTTTTTATTATTATTTTTTGGAAATTCAACAAAATCTTAAAAATAATAATATGATCACTCATTTTTAAAAAAAAATAATGATTTTTTGTTTAATTATTTTAATATATATATATATATAATGATAAGATAAAACTATTTCAATAAATATGTTTCAATGTTCAAACTTATACGAATTTATTTAAATAATAAAGTTACTATTATTTGAACTAACAATATTTAATTCTATAATTTTTACTAAAAACAAAATAAAACCTTTGTTATCGTGATATAATCATGTTTATCTAAATTTATATCATATAAAAAAACTCAAAAATATCATTAAATTTTTAGATAAAAATTATAAATAATTTTATATTTAGATAAATTTTTAAATGCTTATTAATAAAGATATTAGTGATGAAGATTGTTCTTATAATTTATAATTATGTAATAACAAAATTTATGTGTATTTATTGTATTATTTTATTTGTATATTGACTATTAATAATTAATATATTTTTTATTTTATATATTTTGTGCGTCTTGTAATTTAAAATAAAAATAATGAAATAAATATTATTGATCAAAAATAGTATAGTATATGTATATATAAGAACCTCTTTATACATTAAAGAATAATAAAAAATATATTTATAATATTTTAATATAAAGGTTTGAAAATTACACTTAAATCCTATCCATAATTTAGTCACTTATCAGTTATCGTATGTGAATTTGCAATGAAAATAAATATAATGCGACAATAAAGAAAAAGAAAAATGATTTTTGTTAATTTTAACTTAAATTGGAAGTAGAACCTTGAGATATTAAAGTTTAGCGCATCAACGATGGGTAATGCCTAACGAGACAATGAGTGGGACCTACAATGCTGCAGCATATGAGCACGTGACTGAAAGACTTCTCAATTTATAAATCATACCTTCTCCATATGTTTTCCGCTTCTGCCACGTGTCCCCACCATTTTTCCAATGTTTTTTGCCATTGCCCTATGGAATAGTAGTTGTAGTGCATTCATACAACGAAGGTGACTTCAGATTAAATTGGAAGGTTAATTTTTGAAAAAAATTATAATTTAAAATTTTTAATATTAAACATTTTCTCAATCTTAATTATGAATATTAATTAAAGATAATGTTGAGGTCAAAATTAACTTTTTCTTTCCTAACTTATGAAGTTTTAATTTCATCTTTCATTTTTTTAAGTTTTAATTTTATTTTTAATTTTTATTAATTAATGTAATTTTTTTGTTAATCAAATATTATATATATATATTATTAACGACAATCTCATGTGTAAAACTCACGTAAAATTACTTTTTTTTAAATATAATTGAGTTAGTACAAGAGTTTAAATGATACTAAAATAACAATTAAATTAATTTTTATATAGTTTACAATTTTTTCAAAATTTTTAATTTTGAGGTTTCAGACATCTAAAAGAATATTTCAAAACAAAAAAAATCAAAGTGTTTGATCTCATCTAAGCTTTATTTTTGATTTTATTAGAATAATTTTACTTGAATTTCAATCATCATTGTTGACACTTGAAAAAAAAATGAAATATGATTACATCAATTAGTATATGTAATGAACCACATTAAAATTTCGTTAAAAATTAAGGAATAAAAAGTTTATTTGAGCACCAATAAAGTTAATTTTAATAAAAAAGATTAATTTTTAATAACATGACAAAAAAAAATTTAAATTTATGTTAAGATAAGTATAATTATAAACAAATTATAATGTGTATTTGATATATTTAATTTTTAAAATTAATGTACAATATAAAAAAAAAATTTAAATATCTTATTATTTAATAAATTTGAGCAATTTGACTTAGATGTTATTGAGAGTCATTTAGAATAAATTAAATTTTTAATTTAAAAAAATTGTATATATTTTTATAATAAAAGTAATTGTGTTATCTGAAATTATATTTGTATTCATATTTATTTGTTTGCTTTTGCTTTCAAATTTTATGTCTCACGAGAAGTATTTGATGGGTTTGGGCTTGGACATATAATAGGGCGTAGTTCGTGAATGTGCGGAAGTTTAATATAATTGTTTATATATGTTTAACTTATTTTTTCATAATTTTTTTAATAATTATACTATATAATATATAATTAAAAGTACAAATAATAATGAAAAACTCAAAATCATATCATATAGAATAAAAATTTATAACTATGATAATTTATTCCAAAACTGAAAGCATTGTTAGTGGTTCAGATGCGTAAGAATGCAATAAAGTAGAAAAAAAGGAAAAAGTTAGTCTCTAAAAGTTGATGGTTATCACATTGGGGTTTGTGCCATCTCTATTGTTACTGTCTTTGTTTGTCCACTCATTATTTTTTATTAAAAATAATTTTATTTAAAATATTATTAAATATAAATATTTTTTAATAAATATTTAAATATTAATTCATATTTTAAAAAATTAATCTGTGAGAATATGAATAGAAAACATAGTTATTATCATATAGTTAATTAATAGTTTATAATAAAAAGGTCATAATTTATAATATGTAGATAATATTTGTTGTTTAATTTTTATTATATTATTATTTTTAGTTTTGGAATGGTTAATAATGTATAGTTTGATTTTTTTTTATTTTTTAAATATTCATATTACATATAATTTAGATCCTATGAATTTTAAACTTTTACAAATTAGTTCTAATAAATTATAATCTTATTTACATTAGTTCCTTTGTATATTTTATAATTTTTTTTCTTCATTTATAAAATTATATATTATATAATATAAAATAAAAAATAAAATATCTGATATGATGATATAAAAGAGAGAAAATAAATATAATTAAAAATTATAATAAAAGAGTAAGATAATATCTTATTATTTAATTTATTAATTTTAAATATAATAATTATTTTTATAATATATTAAAAAATTAAAATGTGTTTTTATGCATATAAAACTTTTAGTATTAATTATAAATATTAACATGTGTAAAGTTTAGAATTTAAAGATTAAACTTTATATTGTTAATTTTTCAAGGATAAGAGAAGAGGAAAAAAAAAACGTTTAGCAATCAAATTGTATAAAAATAATTTTTTAAAAATCATATAAAAAAAGAATAAAGTTGTTAACAGCGCCATTTAAGTATAAAATAATTTTACTGTTAATTATAATTTAATAAAAGGTAGAAGTAATTTTTATATTTCACACTTTACATTAATTTTTAATTTTATTTTTAAAATTTGGTTGTAATTAATTTTATTATTAAAATTTTAAATTATTATTAATTTTTTAAAAATATAATTTTATTTAAATTATTAATAAAAATTAATTACGTCACATCTGACATAATATTAAAATATTAAAAAAATAAAATAATGTCTCACAATAACTTTAAAATAATATTTTAATATTAAGTCAAATATTACGTTATTATTTTTTATTAGTAATTTAAGTTACATTAAGTTATAAGATAAAATTAATTATATTTTAAAATTTTAAAGATAAAATTAAAAATTAATATAAAATTTATGACTATAAACCTTTAATAATAATTATTATTATCTTTTTGTTCCATGTGTCATGCAATTTATGTGTGTGTATATATATATATTTATATATATATATATATATATATATATATATCCTGAGCTAATTGAAAATTTTTTAACGGATTATAATTATACATAATTATTTATATCTTTTTATTTATATTTTAATTAAAATAAAATACATAATTTTTTTAAAAAAATTAATTATAAAAGAGATGAGTTATATAAATTATACACGTATTAATTTTTTATTATAAAAATTTGATAATAAAAATATAAAAATTATACTTTAAATTTATTCATTACTAAAATATTGGAAACCATCTAGTAGTTGTGATTGTGATTGTGGATTGATAATTATATAAATTTTCTTTCTTGTCATCAATATATGCATTTATATATAATTTATATAAATTTAAGGACATAAAATTATTAGTCGTATCTTAATGCCATTTGCACAATACTCTCGCAACAAATAAAAATTAAAAGCATTTAAACAAGCTTGTTTTGGCTTCAAACTCAGACATATATATGGAATATTTGATGATACCTGCAAATATTTGGTAGGTATGCAAAGATCCAACGTTGATGTCATTTGACTTCTCAACGAACCATAAAAAACGTTATCCAAAAAAATTAATAGTAATAATAAAGCATTTTTCTGGGGTGGTCCTCAAATATTCGCTCCATCTGTTTATCTTTCAATTAATATGTGAAGCTACTACAAATTTGCTTCTTTGTATATTCTCCCGAATGTGCAATATAATCAAATTTTAAATTGAAATTTGTGCTTTAAATTTATTTTTAAATAAATTACACCAACTCCTTTTAAAATTACACTTACTATTAATAAAAATAATTTTTTGTTTATCATTAATGTGTACTTATAATTTTAATAAAATAGTAAATACAGTTAAATTTATATTAATTTTTAATATATTGTGTAATATACTAACTTTATTAACATCTAATAGATTAGTATGAAAATTTTTGTACTATTGCATCAAATTTTAAGAATATCAAATATAATTTTTGAAAGTAAAAAGAGTAGTAAGTATAATTTTATCAAAATTTAACGAATTTAAATCTTTTAAAATATGAGAAATAGGTGTAGTTAATAAAGTAAGAGAGAGATAAACAAATTAAATCATAATTCTTTTAAGATAAATATATTATTTATCTCTCTTCTAATTATTATTATTTATTATTTCTATTTTATTTCAAAAATTTTACCTTATAAAATGTTTTAAATCTTTTTTCAAATTTCAAAAGAGATTGATGTAACTTACTCTTTTAATTTTTTCCAAATTCATCTATTATTTTTGCTCCCTTTAAATGCTACATATATCTCAAAAGTAAAAGCTCAAGTGACATATATGAAGGAAATCGACCAACAAAGAATGCCTCTATTTCTTGAAAATTTTGATACGGTGGATTTTGAAAAAAAGATCCACACATTGTATGTGAAACTCATCACATGAATAAATCCCAGTCTCACATACAACGTCACCGTATCATCTTCAAATTGGTTGATTGAAAACTTGATTCTTGAATCTGATAGATCAGAATTAATTGAGCAATGTACTTTCCTCATCATCGTGCTCATCATGACCATCATTTTCATTGTTGATTTCCTGCTGCGTAGGCACTTGAGCAAGCTCCATCTCCCTCTTCGCCTTCCTCGAATGGTGCCTCCAATCTGTTCGAAGAAATGCGTAAACCATCAAACTGAAGCAAGAAATCTGTGCTGCCACCATCCCATACCACAACCCCTCAAACCCAAAACCGTAGACAAAGCTAGCAATCAGAGCCACAGGCAAGCCAATCAAGTAAAACGCACACAAGTTTATCCTTGCACCCAAATAAGGACGTGATGTCCCAGATAGTATCCCACACGATGCCGTTTGAGGCCAATTCCCTATCTCCCCCAACCCCAGAATTGGCAGTGTACTCCTCACCAATTCCACAATTTGTCTCTCACTTGTGAACATTCTCCCCCAAAACCCCCTCACACTCACCAACGACACAAAAGCTGTGACTCCAAATGTGAAAGCTGTGACCATCCCAACAACGGCTGCACGTTGGGCCCCACAGGCCTCCCCTGCACCCAGTGAATGCCCAATTCTTATTGTCAAAGCTGAGCTCAGAGAAAATGGAAACACATATAAGAAACCAGTGGTTTGAATCAGGATTCCCATGGTGGCTACTGTGGTTTGTGGGTTACTCAGTAACCCACACAGGAACAGCATTATCTCATACCACCACCATTCCAAGCACACAGAAAGACAACTAGGTAAAGCAAGACTCAACAATGGCCTCCAGTTCTGGAAAACTGTGATAAATGAAGCTCCTCCTTCCCACGGCTTTATGGGTTTATCAGAAACCACAAGATAAACCAACAGCCCCACAATCATGTTCAGAGAGTTCAACCCTGTGGCTAAAGCTACTCCTTTTATCCCCAACTTCAAATAAACAGCCAGAAAGTAGTTAATAGGAAGATGCAAAATGGCTGAAACAGAAGCAGCCAGAGTCAAAGGGTAGTTCAAGTTCTGGGTTCTGAGGAAGACCCTTAAAGGGTTCAAGTAGGCTTGGACTAGCAACTCAGGGATGGAGAAGAGCAAGTAAACTTGGGCTATCTGTGTGACTTGTGGGTCCTGACCGAGCCAGAGAAGGATGGGAGTGATGTGAAGCCAGAGGAGAGAAATGGGAATGGAAACAAGAAGGAGGAGGCAGATTGTTTTGAGGAGGGTTTGGGAGAGAAGGGACCATCTTTGGGCTCCATAAGCTTGGGCACAGATAGAGTCCATGCCCATGGTGAGACCCTTGAGGACAGAAATGGCAGTGACGTTGGCGAACCCAATGGCTAGTGAGCCACCAGCTAGTTCGAGCATGCCTTGGTGACCCAAGAAGAGCATGGAGATGGTATTGCGAGAGTACAATAGGAGAGAGGTCAGTACTATTGGGGTTACTATCTTTGCCTGCAATTGCAACTCTTCTTTCACCTGCATTATTTGGTTAACAGAAAAACTATATATATTTAGACTCAAAATTATATATGATATATATATATATATATATATATATATATATATATATATAAGAACCATTCTTTATAAATTTAAATTAATAAAACTTTAGAATGAAGTGATATAAACTAATTTATCTTTTTGTTAACTCTGATTCTGTGAAATGCCAAATTTGGGTTTTAGTCTTTCTAGTTCTTTTATGGGCTTGGGCTTTTTGTTTTTAAGGATTAGTGTTAGCTATTTAGCCATGGAATGGAGTCAGAACTGGAGGAATTAGCAATTCTAATTATTTTCATGAATTACATATCTAGTATATATGTTCCTATATGGCCATTCCATAGAGGAAATTATAACTTATATTATTTGAGGTGTTTATATATATATATATGCATGAGTTGATTGGAAATTAAATAATTGGACTACAGTCACCAACACAACCTCTATATTTATTCATTTCAATAATGAACAGAATAGAGAATTATTCTGAAGAACTAGAAAAAAAACGAGAGAACAAAAAAGTGAAAATACAAAAGCACAACAAGCATTCTAATTATACGAGTACTTGTATAGATTGGATTAACCAAACATAATATATAACTAAGGTATATATTTATACATACACACACACACACACACACACATATATATATATATATATATATTTATATGGTTACAGTTAACCATACTTATTGAAAGATTATTACAATTTCTTTTGGGTCAAAATTTAAATAATTACCCGGTTTTAACGGTGACCATATACCAAATACAGTTCGATGTACAAGTAATTAATCTATTTTAACTTTTTAAATATATATATCCACATGAAAAATAATCCATTTCATTTTCAAATGTCACATATGTATAAATACAATCAATCAAAATTGCAGTTACATAAAACGTTGACATTGGAAGAAATTTTACTTACAAGATTGTCAATATTTAATTAAAGAAAATGTACTCAAGTGCAAATTTTTTAAATATTTATTATCAATTTTTTTTTAATAAAAGTGTAACTTGTTAATATATTTACATGTTTTGCTTTTATTTGAAAATTTGCTAGTAAACAGTTTAAAAAGTGTATTTATTAATACGTATCTTGTCTTAATTTAAAATTGTTTACGTTTTACTTAAAAATGTAAAAATCAGTTGCAAATTAAGAATCAAACATGGATCTGTTGCCGCCAGTTTAAGTAAATTACACTCCTCTCAAATGTTAAAATTACATGCCTTCTTGTTGTTTTGAAGAATCACATTTATCTAAAATCAAAAGATGCACTAACTTTACCACAAATTAATCATTATATTAATTATTTATATAATGTATTTGACTAATATAAAACAATCACTTTTCATTATAATAGATTAAGTTTTATACATAATTTTCAGCACAAAATAAGTTGCAGTGAATTAAAAGCTTTAAAAATATATTTTTTTAATAAGTTATATTTATAATAAAAGAGATTAGTTTTATCTTAAAGGTATTTTGACATCTTTTAATTTTAAGAGTTAGCGCATATTTCTAAGATAGAAAAAAATTATGTAATTTCTTTTTTTTTTTTTGGGGTACAATGGAAGATAATACAACTAAAGAAAGAAAGATGGGGGAGTGAAGAGGACTAAGGGGGCTGTTTGAAAGCTATTTTTTAAAAAATATTTTTGATTTTTAAAATAAAAACACTTGTTTGAATTATTGTTTTTCACTAAAAATAAAAAAAATAAAATAAAATATGTGTTTTGAGAAAAAAACATAGAATAATTAAAAAATATTTTTAAATTCTTGCTTTTTAAAACAAAAATAAAACAAGTATTTTCATTGATAGCATATAGATTATAAATATATGAAAATAATATTAACATGAATTTTTAAAATAATTAAATAAAAATAAAAAAACGATTTACTCCTTAAAGATCATGTAGAAAGGCATAGAAGATAAAAGGAGGAATAGACATATAATAAGTAAGTGAAAGAGACTCTAATCTTCCTTTTTTCTTTTTTTTTTTTTGGCAAGCTGGTCAGCACAAGAGTATGATTCTCTGAAAAAGTGAGAATGGAGAAATCTTTGAAGGCTTCTAGAAAAACCTTATATATAGTGGCTGACCAAGTAACAAAGAAGGTAGTGGTCTGAAAGAAAGTCTTCATTTTTATGAAAGCAGACAACTAGCCTGGAATCTCTTATTCAATTTCTAGTTTTTGGAGAAGTATCAAAACGATAATAAAATCAAATATAAGAAATTTAGAGAAACCTATATTCTTTTGTTCATTGGATTAAGTTAACTCATTAAATTTAATCCAATCCATATAATTAGGTTAGTTTAGATTTATTTTTTCAACCTGCTATAAATGGTTTGAGTTGCAGGTTGAAAGAAATAAATTTGTATTAATGTAAAATAACTTGCCCAACCTGATGTATTAAAATTTTATTTTAAAAAAATATTTGTTAAACCTTTATTTTGTATTTTTTTTTGTCAAATTTTATATTTATAAATTAATTCCAATCAATTACTTTTTTTATACATATATAAAGGATAAAACAAATTAAAAGAATCCTAATTTAAAATAATATATACAAATTAAACATCATGATATTTTGTTTTGAAATTTGTTTATCTTAATTGGGTGATTGAATTAAAAAAATGTCTCAACCTGAACCAATCTAACCGTTTAACACTCCTACTTCTAATTAACACTGTAATCTTTAATTTAATGATTCCTCTGCACTTAGGAATGGTTGCAAGCTGCCAAACAAGTTTGGCCATATATAAAATTAAAGGTTTAAGAAAGATGGAATGAGTACTGTCCCCAGTTAAAGAGTTTCTATTAACTTTATGAAGGATGAACAATGTAATTTCCTTCAAAAGAAATTAAAAGAATACAATTTAAAATTAAGTTTATAAATATATGAAAAGAGAAAGAAATTAAGAGTTTGCCCTAGCTAGTAGCTAGATAGAGTAGGACCCGAAAATACATAGTTACATTATATTTACCTACACACACAATTTTACTCAACTCAACGTATAAATATATATATATATATAGTTAATTTCTATAAAACAACATGCTATTCGATCTATCTATACTAATTAGAAACCAAATATTAACGACATTCTTGCGCTAAGATCACTTTGCAAGACCATTCTAGTTTAAACTGCAGAGAAGGCCTTAAACGAGAAAGATAAAGAAAGAAAGAAAGAAACTTAATTAATTAGCAGAACAATGTCATGACTGTCACATGCAAAAAGAGAGAGTATATACTGAGAAAGAGAACCTGAGAGAGAGAAAGAGCTTGAAGTAGAATGAATCTGCCACTAGTACTGCTTCTGGTGTTTTCTTCACCATCTTCTGCTTCTTCTTCTTCATCTTCATTGTCATCATCTATGGCTATTATATTTGTCTCCACCACCTTTGAAATCCCAGCCTCGCCATTTCTAATTCCTCGAGCACCAGTACACATGTTTATCTAATTAATATAACACAAACCTAACAAAATAATCAAAATTCAAAACAATTAACACTTCTGCTCTCAGCTGTCAACAACATCCAAATAAGCAAATGAAAGGATTAATTCACCTTTAATTAACTCATTAAATATGCATACAAATGGAACACACACACACATATATATAATGGAGAAACATAATTAAAATAAAGAACCAAACCTTGATATATATATATATATATATATATATATATATATATATGGTTACCAAGTCCAAGTAAAACAAAGGTGTACGGTCACTGTGACATTTAGCTAGCTATGTGTGACACATATATATTTCTCTCGTTGATCTCAATATATAGATAGATATATCGGCCATGGCATATTGGAAGTGTAACTGAAAAAAATTGAAGATGAAGATGGGGATGCAGAGGAGGAAGAATGTGGAGCTTTGGGACTTGGAAAACAATAATTTCAGAAACCAAAACTATATAATGATAGCCACAAACCCTAAAACCTACGTATATAATTTATTGTATCAAGTACTCCACCTTTATTATTTATTTGCACCATGCATCCAGGTTTTTTCTTTTAAAAAATATTCTTTTTCCTTTTCTTTGCCCTAATCATAATTAATCTAATGTAAGTGGACACATCTAAAGTGAAAAGGGTAATTAATGATCATTAGATTACAAATTATGTAAGAATCATCATAAATATATTAAAATGTATTTTCACTTTAATAATTTTATGTTAATTTTAATTACCATTTGTTTATTTGTGGCTTTGTGCTCCCCATATATATTTAATCAAGTTTTGTTCTTTGTTATAGCTGGAGGAAATTTAATAATTAAGTAGTTAGTAGATATATAATAACATATGAAATTATATTATATATATATTACCTTTATTTTTTGTTGATTAATTGGAAAATCAATTCTGATATGTTGTAATGAGATTTTAATCACACATTGTTTTATTTTTACAAAAAAAGGTAAGAGAGGAAGAAATAGAAGAACCCTGAGAAGAATAATTCTAATAAGATTGTTTCTAATAAAAATTATGTACTAAAAACTCAAAAAAATTAAGCGAGTGTGTGTGTGTGTGTATGGGTTCAAATTCATTTTAATCTGTGGGTAGTGTATCTTGGCTGAACCGAATCTTTTTGTAGCTTTTTGTCCCTTAGGGGGCACGTGTTAGAATAATACAATCCATGTTAATAAGCCACAAACCATAAATTAAACATGAAAAAACCTCAAATCGAAATCAACTAGTAATTCATAAAAAATTAGTCACAGCAGCACACAAAAAGGAGATTCCTAGAAGTTTTCTCATATCATCGATCATCATGTATATATCATATACTTGTTTTGAAAATCCAAATGCTTATTAAACGCTATTTTAGCCCAAAAAAAAAATTGCTCATTCATATAACAGGAATCTTGGAGCACCTATAATTTGCTTTATGTATATATGAGGACCTGAACTGCAAAAAGAGTAATAATCGACACTGGTTTACACGTGCATATATTCATCGCATTATTGCTTGAGCATAATATATACATATAAATATACATATACATACATATATATATATATATATATATGTAACTTGGGTTATGTATACAAGTTGATATGTACAAGTTGATGAAAGCCAACACCTTTACAGATATATTTTTTTTAGTTTTTTATAGACTAATGACATCATCTTTATTAGAGGTAATTTTTTTTAAAACACTTTTGAATACTAAATATGAATATTTGTTTCAGTAAAAATTTAAATATTAATTCATTATATCATAATATGTTTCACATTAGATAAAATTAAAAATTTAAAGTATTATTTAAATTATGGGATAATCATATTTAATAAACTAATTTTTTGAGATAGATATTTTTTATAATTTAAATAACATCTTTTCACATTAAAAATATTCTTTTACAATCTTAATCATAATTGTGCGGTATATGTGGTGATGTCAGTATTATAGTATTTGTTCAAGGCTAAGAAATTAACGCAAAGTCAGCTTATGCGTGATTGTCGGGACTATGTATTATAGTAAAATGTTAATGACCAAGGCCTAGGGCCATGTCACATTGGAAGAAATTATTTTTTTCTACTAAACTCAACTCTTGTTGATATGTACAATACAGAAAAATTGAAAAGAATCACATGGCTGTGCCATTAATTTGAGGAATATTGAATATGTGTTCATCAATATTAATGTCTGCTAGGCTGTTAATTTCCTTCGTGTAATGATGTCAAAAGAGAAACCCTATTTTCCCAATTATAATTTATAAACTCTGGTCCTTAATCTCCAACACTCAGATATAATTATTTGAGGCGTGTTAGAATCAGAAGGTACGAATTACACATTAATTGTTATCTGTATTTATGTGATAGTCCACATATTTTTCGATTAATTAGAATTAATGCGAATTATTTGGCCTTTTCGAATTAATTTCAATCACAAGTTAATCGGAAGGTCATATATATGTGTAGATTGATGATCAAATAGGTGACTAGATTATTTTTTTGTTTCAATAAATAATTTGTAATGGTCATTTATTCTCTAGAGCTGTGTGAGGCTCTAGAAAAATAGTTATTTATACATTGGGAATGTTTTGAATTTTTCCACGCGAAAATTCCTCTATTAAATTTTTGGAGTTGAGACAATGGAAAAAGCACAATCATACTTTTGATTAATAGGATATCAATGTCCGGCAAGAGATTTTGTATTTAATTTTCTACATTGTGCTCCTTATAATATTCCTTTAGTTTCTTTCTCCACACACACACACTTATATATATATATATATATATATATATATATATATATATATATTATATACCTAGTCATCCAAACTAATTAAAAATATGACTACATAAAATACCAATTAATTTACTTACTATTATATGTTTGTTTGCTAATAAAGGTTTGATAAATTAATTATATAAAGAGATCATTGCTTCAGCAAACCTCATGATAAGTCAACATATATACATACAAGCAGCCTGATATTAATAGCCAACCAATATATATATATATATATATATATATATATATATATATATATTGTAATACGACTAATAATATTTATTTAATTTTTTATTTTTTAAATTAAAAGAAACATATAATAAATAAAATAAAAATAATTAAATAATTAAATTTTATTGATCAATGTATAATATGGTAATATAATATACATGTACACCTAAGAATTTTTAAAATAGACCTAAAATCTCTCTTTTAACATTCAATTAGCTAAGGAGTTATAGCATTAATTATTAAGTACTTTAGAATCTTTCGACCTATGTATGCAGGCATAATTAAGATATACCCTTCAATTAAATTAATGTTGATTTGAACAAAGGTGTGTGTGAGGACAGAAAAGTCTAAGGTTGAGTTTTGTAAGTAATTAGATATATCTCTCTTCATTTTTAATTGGTTTCTAAACTTCAATTATATGTGGAACCAAAACCAAATGATGGCTAGGCCTCGCTTTTGGTGCCCTTTTAACTCAAGCACTCATGTCATTGTTTGGACAAACACATCACCTATAGTGCATATAGCCTCACTCTAACAAACATGTAGGGGCATTTTCCTTTCACTTCTGCTCCAATAAGCATGCACAATTATATTGATTAACTCAAACAATATATATATACACACTTAGTGAAAAATAGAGTTTTTATGAATTACAATTTAAATTTATCAACTAATCAAAAAAATTTTAATTAGTATCTAAATGTATTGATTAGTAAAATCATATATCTATATTATAATATTTTTTAAGTCATTTGATTATTGGTCTCACAATTATATATTATATAATATAACATATATAATTAGAAAAGAGAGATGAGAGAAAAAATAAAGATAATAAGAAATTGAAAGAGAACAGTAGAGAGTTAACTTGTTATTAATTAATTATTTTATTATTTTAAAATATAATAAATATTATTTTATGATATATTTTAAAAATAAAAAAATATACACATTTATCCATGCTAAGCATATTTATACACACACACATTAGATTATGTATGGTCATTAGCTTTGATCGGTTTACTTTAATAAAGGAAAAGAAAAATAATCACTTTTATTTATTTTTCAAAGGAAGGTAAGTAAAGTCAAAAGAAAGCAACAAATTAAATGGGGGACAAGGAAGAACAGAAGTGAAGTTTAGTGTGGAATTAAGCACTTTAACTCTTTCATGTTTGTGTGGTCAGGAAAATCAGCACATGCATGCATTAATTTAATTCTCTAAAAGCATACATACATACATATACATGTTTGAAGGAGCAGTCTTAAAAAAACATGGAGGATCGAGGTGTGTTCAGTTATTGACCACCTTTTGTTCACTTTTATCTCTTTTATTTACAATTGAATTTTTTATGTCTCACATATATACATTTAATTGAGATTTTACTAATTAATATATAATTAACTGTAGGTTTTGTTGTTCAAAAAGGTGCCTAACACGTTCTAGGAGTAGGACAAGTAACTGTATAACATGCTTGCATTTGCAATGCTGAGGAGGAAGGTACGAATTAAGAATGGAATCAAATTCTTTATATTATCACATCACATTCACATAGCTAGCTAGATCAGCAAAATCATACCAACGTATATATGTCCAATAAAATTTCACAGGTACGAGGAACATGGTGACAGGGACATTTTAGCTTGTTCGAAAATTACGAGATTCTGAAATTTGTTTATCTTTATGAAATTCCCTACATTTTTTCAAATATGATGATCGATAACAATTAACAAAGGAGTTTTATTTTTTGTTAGTAGTAGAATATATAAAAATGCAGGAGAAAATATTTTATTAGAAATAATTTTATTCAAGTATTGTCAAACATTAATTCATTTCTCATTGTTTAAGCAATTTAGAAGAACAATGAAATTGTTAATTAATTACATGCATATTTAAATTAACGTCTGTACTATTTGTTATTATTGAATATACATATTGTTTACTTTTAGTCTCGTAGACGTCACTGATTTCGTCATGTGATTGTACTAAGAATTTGAATGGGGACCAACCAGATATCCAATGAGTAGCCATGATGCTACATATATAAATACTTTAAATGTTATTTGTAATAAAAAAGAATATGTGGATGGGGTTTGAAGTTTGAAGTCCAGAAAGTGGCTTCCTCTTGCTCTGAAAATTAAAGAATTGAAGAGAAAAAGAAAGAAGAAAGTGGGTTGGTTGGTTGGTTTCAATATAATAATTGAATTAATATATGAAAAAAAGGCCATGCTGTGATGTTAATAATGTGTGGCAAGTGTGAAGATTAAGGTTGCCTACAGATCACACGGCAACACCTGTCGATGTCAAAAATGGGGTAGCAGGCAGCATTTCTTATTTTATATATATCACTTTGGTTTTGCTTTGCATGCTTATTCATAGCAAATATTCTGTACAGTACTAGTCAGATTCTTTAGACTTCATAAATTTTTTAAATTGTGTATTTTATGAAGTATGTGAAATGCGTTATTTTTTTATGTTAACGAGTTGATATATAAAATAAATTTTACTTACAAATTAATATGTAAAACAGTATAATTTACGTACTCCACAAAATGTGTACTTTAGAAGATCAAATTTTGATTTTTTTTCATTATTCTATGTCATCACTCTAATTTGGACAGACTGGACGTGAAGTGAGGAACCTAGCTAGATATGGTTGCAATTATCTTCAATGTGATTGTATGGACTACAGACTAGAGAGTAAAAGTTTCATTTTGGATTTTAATGTTAATTATAAGAAAGAAATTAATGTAAAAATTAAGTATTCTTTTATCTCTCTTTGGTTTCTTTCAAGATTTAAGCCAAGGGCTTTACTTCCATCATTGATGCTTAATGCTTACTGTGATTGAATTGAGGCCTTTTTTTTTTTTCATGTATTTGGTTTATGTCTCTCCAAAAAACACTGGTTTGAATAGAATTGAGGCGAATGGAGAAGTCAAAAGTTATAAGTGGCAATTTTATTTAATATTTTTATTTTTGTTGAAATAAAATATTTTTATTTATTCCATCAATTTAAACATATTTTGAAGGAAATAAATATTAAATTTAAGTATAATTTTAAAAGAGGTCAAATTTCAAATTTTACTTTTTCTTCTTTTTCTCTTTTCGTTCAGTTTCTTCTTAAAACGCCAATAATCTAAACCCCTTTTTTTTCAATTATAATAAACCCAAGAAATTTGAGAAAACTGTATTATCCCCTTATTATCTCATTGTACAGTCCCTCTACATCCATAATAGCTACGAAAATCTTTGTATACTTTATGCAGAATTGGATTCTTTTTCGTGTATAGAACACCCTAAAGTGACATTTGGTACATGTCTTAATTTTTCGAATATTAGAAACCTATTTGTACAAAAAATTTAACTTCAACGTATATATTAGAACAATATATATAAATTTCAAAATTTTCATAATTTTTTATATCCAAACATGTTATGAATAATTTTTCAAAAACTTAAGAAATTAGTTTCATGTACCAAAAAAACACCTAAATCCAAACCTTCATAAATTATAATGCAATCCCAAAAAAAAAAAAAGGAATATAGCTTAATTATTGGGAAGTATAGAAATTTAAAGAATTTTATTAGTTTACATCATTTTAATAGACACCCAATTAAGGTTGGCTACTTAAGATACATATGATGAAAATTACGCACATAAAAGAAATATATGCTGAATGCTCTCTTGCAAAATATTTTGTTAAAATATCAGAACTACTCCTTTCTGAATCCTAATGGAGTTCCAGAAACCACAAATACCAGTACATGGAAAAAGACTACAACATCACCATGTCCAGCCTGATACTATATCCAGAAAACTTGCCATTATGGCCATTTTGTAATGCATATCCACAGCCAAAGGATCCAAATTTCATTCCGAAGCTCCTGCCCTGTTACACAAACTCTGAGGAACTTTTCACCTTGATCTTGAGGAAATTTCTGGTTCATCACTGCATACACCATAACAGCCCTTCCCCAAATTGAATTTGTTGACCCATTTATACAATATCACAATGTACAGAATGTACTAATGACTTTAGGAATCCATTATTCAACATTGGCTACGCCCACGACAGGCATGCTGCTTTCTGCAACAATCTCCCTCACAAACCTGGAAATGGAAAGAGACGGAAAGATAAGGCAAAGAATAAACAAAAGAACAAGATCAGCTTTCCTTAGGTTAGAACCAAAAATGGTATACCTTTCCAATTTGTTTCGTCATGATTGCAATATGTAAATAGAGAGGACGAAAGACACAATGAGCCCAAGATACAGACCATGAATATTGTAAACAGTTAACAGCAAAATTACATCTATTGGTTAAATTAAGAAGACAACTTGATGATTTACAAACTCAGCGTTTCTTGCATCTAAAGTGTAAGAAAGGTCTTTCAACTAATTCCAATCGTATCCTCAGCACGTAAGTCTTTATCAAACTTCAATATATGAAAGAAGTAATGTAGTAATGTACCAAAGTACCCTTGCTCTTGCCAATAATCAGATAGAACAAAAGTTAATATTGCAAGAGCAAATTGCAAACAGGAATCCTAACAAGTGATATTGTCTTTATCAAATCTATATCTTTATTCACCTTATCAAGAGAGAACAAAAACAAAAATGGGAAAAAATCAATATACGAAGTTCAATTAGGATCAACTAGAACAGAAATAAAGCATCGAGTCAAACTCTTCCTCAGTGTTAAGGTAAAGCTGTGCTGACATGAATAGACCAGGGACCACTGAAATACCATATTTACCTGATCCAAACAGAACAAAGAATCCTGAAGTCACATCTATCTCTGATTGCTCCACCCTGAATTATTTCAGGATGCAGATTCAGTATTTTTTTTTCCTTTTCTTCTAATTTGCAATAACAAAATAAAAATTAAACCCAAAAGAAAAAAAGCTGAAAGACAGCATATCTATCAGAAACACTACAGTAAGATCATATAACCTGCAGTAATTGATCCAAAACATAATAAGTACATGTTAATTCTAATACTTCAAAGATGGCCAAACATTGGGGTACCAAGGATTACCTCTATTAGAGTGAACTGCGAACACACACAAAAACACACATATATCCCCAATAACTACCCTATTGCCATGGAAGCTGAAGCTTAGGTAACTTCTCTCTTTTGTGTAAAATGCATTTGTTTTAAAAATAAATTATTTCTAATTTCTAAACTAAGTCTAACTAACTAACTGCATGCACTATGAACACATTTAGCGTCAAAGAAAATAACACAAACCATGTTTATTTGACAATTAAATGCTTTGGCCAATACTCAAGGTCCCTGAATTGTTTACAAATCTGGGGCTGAATTTCAACATCTGCCAAGCCAAAAAGATGAAAGCTCTTTAGCAAAAGGGAAAGAAAAGAAGCAAGAATTAAATATATCTGAAGTTAGCGGAATCACTTCATAATTCAATATGAAAGAACATATTTAAACTAGTTTTAATGGCAACATTTAATATATACTATTAGCAGTGCCTTTTGATCCACAAAATTAATCACGATACAAGTAAAATCAATAACCAGACTATAAGAGAATAGAAAAATAACATCTGACGACTATAAAAAAAAAAATTAGGTGAGAATAAGCTGTCTTGGTTAACAGTCAAATAATGTCCTTCTGAATAAAAATAGACAAAATTAGAATACAGATGTTGATATATGGAAATGCCAAATGGCATGCAAAATTTGTAATGATTAAAGAAAAGTTTTAGACTCAACATTGTATATGTACAATCTAGACAAAATTTATAGGAAGTAGCATGTCATAAACTATAAAAGGAATAAAGATTAAAATTGGAAACAGTTGCGACAAATTATGTGATGGGGTATGGAGAAATGAAGATTAAAATGATGTAATGTAGAGCAAATTCTGATTAAACTTAGAAATATTAGATACAAAAAAAGCTTTTAAAACCATAAACAGGGTACAGGCAAGGAACTTGACATTTCCAAGCTCCAACAGAGTTGTGACCACCTTAGACAGAAGATCAAACAGAAAAGATGCGGACAAACTTTAATTTTCAAATGTCAAAAGATTTTGACGTTTTGCATCCCTCAAATCATGAGATCCTGTACAAGTATCAGAAAAGCTCAAAAAAAGTATGCACGTAGCCTATCTTAAACACTTACCAAGTTCACATCAATCAATGGAACCTCAGTACTTTTCGATTTACCAGTACAAGCCATGGGACAAAAAACTTTTCCCTTCCAACTTGAAATGACCTGAATATAAAGCAAAAGGTTCATAAGCACAGTTTTCTCTGCAGCTTAAGAAAAACAATGACAACAAAAAATCTGATAACAACAATCTGCTCCTGTTTAAGACGTGATTAGTGCAATTGCAGCAAATTTCATCCCATCCGGTTGTTATACAAAAATTACTTCTTTTTTTTTCCCTTCAAGGTTCATTCATGTTGCAGAGAATAATGACTTCAATACTTCCTGCATTTTCTAGTGTTCAGTACGGTAGTAAACATCATATACATCCTAGTCCATGGGAATTAAGAATCAACACTCAAATAGTGGGAGTATTTTCCTAATAAATTGAACCACAGCAATCCATCACCGTAAATTGCATCCACTATCCCTGCCTAGAACTATTAGTAAGTTATCATGTATCTCTTTCTGCAAACTTCACTTCTGGGATTATCTTCCTATATCAAATTCTTCACAAATAAGAAACGAGCAGAGCTAGGAAAAAAGTACACACAACATTTCTTGCAGTTTATACGGATCATCCCGTGTGTAAGTCGTCGGCTTCGGAATAGGCATCAACCCCTAAACATGAAATTCCCAGAAAGAACCAGTTGCAAATTTAAATATCCATATCATTGAATAATAAAACTATAGAGGAAACCCTATACGATGAATTCAAAGACTTGTACCAACAGAGATGGGGCAATGCCGGCCAATCAGGTCGTCCCACACAGTTCTTGACTGCCATAAACATTCCAGAGATCGTCGAGATCATATCAGAAAAAACAAAAACAAAGTTGAACAATACAGACATGAACGGAGAGAAAGGGAGAGTTTTGACGGCACATACAGAGTGGTACTGAGGACTGACCAATCCTGCTCGTGGGTACGACGTCTCCTAGTCTAAGCAAGAGTGACAGGAAGACACGACAGTAACAGGAGAATCAATGAGAAGAGTTTTCTTCCAGAAACTGCAGCCATGGCCACTGACCGGAGCTTGAGAATGAGATCCTTCACTCTTCTCTCGTCGCCGGAATGTTCGTTTGAGACCGGAGAAAACCAGTATGGTCGTTCTTTCTTTGGGCCAGACTTTGTCATAGCCCAAATACATACAGCCCACTTTTTTAATACTGATTTAATTCTTTAAAAATTATAATATACTTTTTAATTTTTAAAAAATTACAAAAGTTTACCATTCGATTTAGGGCACTGGTTTAAAAAGTATTTATTGCTGTCAGATAGTTTAAAAAATAATAAAAATAATAAGATTTAAATGAACTGCATTAAATGAGTTTGTTTTAATTTTTTTAAAAGACAAAAATATCTTATTTTTTAACCAAAAAATATTTTTTGTAATACACTATTTATTTCTTATTAAATAAACAATTATTATTTTTTATTAAATTATAATTTATTATAATTTTATTTATTTTAATTATATTTATTTTTCTAATTTTTAATTAATTTTTTATTTTTTATAAAACTCAAAAGAATCACATCTCCAAATATGATTCTCTTTAAACTGTAAATTATAATTTTTATTTTTTGTCAAAAAACGATAAATGATAAATTAGTTATACAAAAAAAAAAGTCACAAGAAAGGTTATTGATCTATTTTTTGTCACTCAAATTAAATAATTCGTTCTTCTGATTTTTATAAAAAATAAAGAATCAATTAAAAATTGTAAAGAGAAATATAACTAAAATAAACAAAAAATAATAAATGTTCATTTAATAAAAAAATAACAATTGTTCGTTTAATTAAAAAAATAGTACATTACAAAAAGGATTTTTTTAATGGAGAATAGGACATTTTTAGCTTTAAAAAAATGAAAAAAAAAACTTATTTAATGCAACACATTTAAATTATATTACTTTTGTTATTTTCTAAACTACTTAACAACAATACTTTTATTATTTTCTAAAGGTTTTATAATTTGACTGTTAAAGCAAAATTTAAAAAGAAAAAAAAATAGCAATACATAATTTAATTTTATGTCACAATACTTATTCTAAACTTTCATTTTAAAAGAAGTGATTTTAAAATAAATAAAAGAGAAAAATGCATATAACCTCTCTTTACTTATCACTTAATTATAAATATATCTCTTGAATTATTAATTGTGATAAATACTTCATTCAACTATCACTCAGTTACAAATACTTCAAAAATTATCACTTGTGACAAATATTCTCTTTATATTTTTACATGTTTAAATTTAAGTCTAGTTAACATTTTTCTATTAATATCGTTAAATATTTTTTTTTAAAAAAAATAGATATATCTCCTTTCAACTATGAGTTAATTTTTAATATCTCTCTAAACTATAAAATATAACAAATGTCCTTTAATTATGAATTTTACTTAGACTTATTAATTATGAATTTTATTTAGACTTATTAATTTTTTTAAAAAAATTTTCCCTTAAACTATTTTGATTTTTTAAAAATATAAATAAATTATAAATTTTTATAATATATAATTTCCTTCCAACATTCAATCTCAAAAAAATTAAAGTTGGAAACACATGAAGTAGCATTAATTAAAAAAATGACATTAATAATTTTTATGCAATAATTACTTTTAATATTAAAAAAATAAAGTTTTTTTAGGTATTTTTAAAAATCAAAAGGAAAAAGTATTTTTTTTCTAAATTAATAAATCTAAGTAAAATTTATAATTGAACGACATTTAACACATTTTATAATTTAAGAAATATTTGCAACTAATTCAAAAATGAAAAAGATATATGCATTTTTCTCAAAAGAAATATTGAATGGTGTTAATTTTAAACATGTAAAAGTATAAATGTGGTATTTATTACAAGGGATAGTTCAAAGGTATTTAAAACTAAGTGATAGTTATAATAAAATATTTGTAATTAAGTGATAGTTAAAAAAATATTTATAACTTAGTAATAGTTAAAAGTATTTGTAATTGAATGATAATTTAAAAGAAATAATTATTACAAGTGATAATTCAGAGAATATTTAAAATCAAGCGATAGTTGAGATGAGATATATGCATTTTTTTTAAATAAAAATAAAGTTTAGCCAAATGGATTATAAATAAAATAACTTTATTTTGAAGAAATAAATTGAAAAAGAATTATCTTTATTTTGACATGCCAAAAATATTGCTAGGTAAGTTGGATTTATATATACTTGCAATATTTATTAAGAGAAGATATTTAATTTTTGATGTTGAAAGATACATATTTTAGTTGTTTGGCTCCTGAATTCCTAATATATAAAAATGTGATTCAATCTCACAAAAAGCTCATATTGATGTGAGAACATAGACGTGGCAACAGCAGTATGATTCACCCACCGATCATCCCGACAAAAACAAGAATGAAGAATCATCATGTACATATTCATTCATTCTCCATACATAATACATATTCCACCTTCGTACCAGCAGGCATACCATGAAAGCTTGAAAGACGTGCGTACTACGCCACATACACACACACCCCACACCCACCAATCCGTCATCATCAAGGTCATCGAAGTCATCATTTCCATTTTAACCTTCAAAAAGCTTCTTTCTCATTCTTCTTCTTCTTCTTCTTCTTCTTCAAATCCTCGTTTGGTAGTATATATATTGTTGGGAACACCAATCAATCTTTCACTCCTCGCCGCTATACGACGTCGTCCAAATGCCGATGAAGCGATGCCCTAGCCAGCTCTCGATGCCGCCGCCGTCTCCGATCCCGAAGGCCAGTGGATCACGCTCCGCCGCCAACGACATGTTAACCGAGTACCTCGAGAAGTCACTCCATTGCCCGGAACTGACCTTGCCGGAATCGCACTTCCCGGCGATGGCGCACACGCTGGTGCCGGCGGAGATCGATTACCGATCGCTCTCGTCGGCGGCCGTGAATCTGCTGGTGAGGTCGGCGAAGGAGTTCGGAGCGTTTCGGATCAGCGGTCACGGAATTTCAGCGCAGGAATTGGGAAGAGTGGAGGAAGAAGCGGAGCGCGTGATGCTACACGCCAGTCCGAATACGAATTCGCGGTGGAATATTTCGGCCGTTGAGCGTAACCGTCGTGGGGAAATGATTCCCTGCGTTCAATCTCGCAAGGGAACACTGCAATTCATCGCTTCCAAGTTTTTTGGGTTCAAATCACATCGAAATTTCTGGTAATTAAGCTCTTCATTTTTTTAAAAAGTAAAATTTTGCTAACATTTTTTAAATATGTGTTGTTGAACTTTTTGATAAAAATATAATATACAAATCTAATTTTAGTAATTACTAATAAATGCTATGTGAGATCAATATTTAAGTGTACTTAAGGTCTTGTATATCAGTGTCAAATACAATATAATTCTGCAATTTGAGTATGAATTGCTTCATTGATAATCTATATAACAAACATTTCAAACAATTGAAAGAGAATTAAACTTAAGTGTACTTTGCACTGTTTTGTTGGGGCTGGAAGTAAGTACTCTTGGGGCTTGGAATGTCAGTTAAACTTGGGCCATTGGCCCAGAGAGACCAGTGCCCAAACTCCAAAATTTTAGCTCAATTGTATGTTTTTATTGGTAAAAAATTTCTTGTATACTCCATTGCTCGTTGCTCATGTTCTTACAAATTTTATAAGGAAAAAAAACTTTGACTAACTTCAGTATATAATGCTAAAAGATCTGTTAAACTTTGGTTACTTGCCCATAGTCTTCTGAAATTTTAAAACTACAATTAGTTTCTTAAATTTTTATATTTTAACAAATATATTCTTATATTCTTATTAACGGAAGTTGAGTTTAATAAAATAATTATTCTCTTATAAAATAATAAATTTATTAGAATAGAGTCGATATTTAATACTTGATAGTTCTTAACAAAAAATTGTCTTTAGTAAAGATAGTTGTGGGACAAAAAAAATACTCATTCGAACACAAGCAAATATCAATTCCTTATGTATGAATATGATTCAGGATTCATATGGGGAACATTGCAAGTAAACTAGATAGTATAGTGGAGAAAGTGAGTGTAGCTCTAGAGGAGCACAAATCTGTAGAGTTCAAGGAGCAGATTCAAGAGACAGAGACTGTGATATGCCTGTGCAGGTATCCTCATGGGAATGTGGGTGAAGGAGATGAAGCTTCATCATCAAATGAGAAAAATGAGAGATTGCATGATCATTCTCTACGTTTCTACCTTCCCATGGAACATTGTATATTTTATGTCCAATCTGGAAGAGGTCCCTTATCTTTTGATGCAGGTCCAGAGACTATAGTTGTCACCGTTGGCAAACAACTTGAGGTAATTTAATTTCCACTTGTTTCTATTTCAAATATCAATATATATCGTTATCCCTTGAGAGGTTTTTAATTGTTGCTTAAAGATTATCATTTGTCAAATAACTTAACTCACATCTCTAAAAGAGAATTGGATTCCACTGAATTTGGTTTTTTATTTGGACTAAACTTATATACAGTTACTTATACCTTTGCTATTAAATTTTTTAATCAAAATAAAATATATAAAAACTTTTTTTTAAAAAAAATTAATTATAAAAAAAATAAGTTGTATAAATCATATATGTGTCAATTTCTAATTAGACAACCTAATAATAAAGATATAAAAACTGCACCTAACTTTTTTCCTTTCTATTTAGGTGTAAGATATTGTGTATAGTTGCTAATTAACTACAAAACCTTGAGGTTAGCCATTAAAAATTAGGGAAAATTATACTTAATTATCCATGATTATGTCAGCATCCAATATTTGTGAGTCTCGCTGCCCCCATGTCCTGGATTAATTAATTTTTTTCACTTGACCTCTTAATTTGTTTGTCATATTGCAACATCTATATGTTATCTATAATTGACTTGAAAATCCACTTATATAAAGATAAAGAGTAGAAACTAGCAAGCTTCTTTTATTTGCTCCTAGACATTAATTAATGGTAATACTATATATAAAGAAACCAAAGGCTAACCAAAATCTTGGTTTTTGAATATAGGAGTGGAGCCATGGCGAATTTAAATGTGTTCCTGCAGAAATGATCTTCATGCCAAGTTTCCAGAGTAGCCAGGCCTCTTTTGCCATAGAGCTTAAGTTTTTCCATACTTTAAAAAAATCTGACAAGATAATCTCCTTAACTGATCAGATCCTAATTGTATTTTGCCTTGCATTTTTATACAAGTTCTTATTATTGCTCTTTTCATATTGATCCCAGAAGAAGTACGTAGTTGCATAATTTTTTTGACAGAAAAAGAAAATCATTGATTGTGTGTCCATATTATGCTCAGTTTCACCTGGGGACACTTTTTTTTTTGTCTTTGTTTTTTTTTTAAAAATATTTTCTCTGTTTCATCCACACAAGCCATTGTGATGTACAGTTGGAGTGTAAGTTTGATTAAAGTGCAAAGTAGAGAACATGATTTGTGAATTGAAGATGCAGAGTGTTGTATCATAGATTGTTTCCATGTTTAAAAGATTGTATATTTAAGCTCAAATATGGTGTAATGCTTATTCAAACATTTTTAGATTTTCCCACAAAAATTTTGTCTTCCACACATTCACCTACTACCCCCCTCCCCTCCATTTATTTCATCACATCAAGTTTAATTAATTTGAGTAACAAGAAGATAGCATTCAACTCATTTATGTATTTTCTCACTATTGCAATCTAGCTAGTTCTAGTTGAATGTCAAGGTGAGAAATTTTTAGAAACTGGCTTAATAAAATCCTGAATATTGTTTTGGTATATAAAAAATGCACATCGTTTTAATTAGATTTTGAAAAATTAAAACTCTCAATTTTATACAATTTAATCATTAAGTTAGTTGTATGGATGTCCAAACAACATTACAACAATTAGCATGATCAGTGAAATTTTAATGTAACTAAAGTAAGAATTAAATTGTTTGAAGAATATTTTTTAAAAGATGAAATGATGATTTTAACATTTTAGGAGTAAATTAAAACATCTTATATATTTTAAAAATGAAGATAGTTATTTACTCTAAAAATTATTTGAGCTAAATGAAAAATTGAAAATAACCAAAAAAAAAAGCAATACGCAAGAAAAATCTAAATTTTGTCTCAATGCCGAGTCGTGAAAAGTGGCATAGAAATGTAAGTATATAGTCGTGTAGCATTAAAATGGAAGGGTAAAAGTACGAGGGAGACACGTGCAATAATTGAAAGCCAAAACAATTATGAGAGTTTGGTAATTACAACCTAAATTGTAGCTCTTTGCTTGCTTTCATTCATGTCTTGTCCTATTTCTGACTTTGGTTTTTGATTGAGGAGAGAGTGGTGTCTTAATTTGGTTTGTATTTGGTATGCTTCATTCACCACCACACTCACCAACATAATTGAATGAGACATGAAAGTAAGTGTGTAGCAAAATTAAAGCGAAACCCATAATCTGTGGACTTCATTATGTGTTTCCTTCAATTTGCACCTTCTCTTTTATTGTCCTTTCTCTGAATCCCTTCTTCCCCACAAACACAAGCATCCAATCCTTTTATCATTATGTCTCTCATAAATCTGTGTTCTGTGTTTCACTTTCTAGTTTAGTTTACAAATATTCCATAGTTTTGTTTCAAATCTTTTTATATGTATTTTGTCACCAGATCAAATTTTATTCACGATGAAAAGACATTAAGACCATACAATACATAAATAAAAGTCTTTAACAAAACTTATATATTATACAAAAAGACACAAAGACATACACTCTTTAAAGAAAATATAAAATATTGCAACGTTATAAATAAGATGCAATACACCTCTCAATTTTTTATAAAATTTAAGCCTCTTCGATTTTTTTGCTCTAGAAATTTTATCATTGTTGTAGATATAAACTCTTTTTGTTAATTTTCAGTAACATCATCAAAAAGTAAAGAAAAACCTTTATAGAAGAAAGAGAAAACCTTTCATGAGAAGAAAAAAAAACATTTATAAAAAAAGATAGCTAAGAAAGTATAAAAGAGAGAAGAAAAACGAAGTTATAAAAAAAAAAAAAAAGAAGAAGAAAGAGGACTCTTCTTTGCTTCCTCTTTGGGCTTATATTTTATGTATTATCATCAAGTTATTGGTTTAAATTTAATGTAATTTGATGATACTTAAGTTCTAGAATATATGTGTTAAAATTATGAACAAATTTATCATTGCTGAAAACATATCTCACTTCTACCTTAAACATTTTCGTAATTTATATGGTTATTGTTACAATTATTATTAAGATGATATTTTATTTTTTATTTATCTTTAATTTTTTTATTTATTTTTCTCTTACTAAGAACTTCACCCGACTTCATATAATGCTTTTTCTACTTGTCTTTTGCATTAAACTTTCAAATAATAAAGTGATAATTCTTTCTTTCTTAATCCATTAATGATTACTTTACTATATTTGTTTTAAATTTTTTAAATAAACCCTTAAGCGTTTTTATTTTTTTGGTAGAAGCCCTTGGACTTTTCAAGAATTTTCACCTGCATTTTTCCTCCTTATAATAAATAACTTTAATTAATAGAAGAATTTGACTTAATTCAAACTTTTTATATATTTATTAACGTAGAAGGTAGAGACCATATTACACGCATTTACTAGTGTATCTTACAATCATGTAAGATAAAATTAGATTATCTTATGTGTAAGTAACAGAATCTAAGAATTATACAAGAGGTTATTACTTGTGTTATTACTACTACCTTGTGTTGCGTCAGCCAAATCAGACCATATTTGCTTAAACACTTGGATAATGAGTTCATGATACTCTTCTGAATTCAGATATAGATAGCTCGCAAGAAGAACTTCCAAATCCTTCCATGCCTTCATCTTGTTCTCCACAATCATCTCCACCATTGACTCTCTAAAATCTCTCTCTGGATTCCACGATCTTTTCACTATCGCCATGCTATCCCAAATCCTTCTCCTCGGCCATGAGCTACTCGTCGACGATGACGACACGCTTCTCCGGCCACGTGTATGAATCTTCCGGCTTCCCCTTCTCGGAGAGTTGGTCTGAAGCTTTACTCTGGGAGAGCTCACAGTGAATCTGTTTCTGGATTTGGTTTCTTTCTTCTTGATTGTGATCAGGGGTTGTTCAAACTCTGAGGATGAATCATAGCCATTTATTATTAGCTTTACATCTTTTCTGGCTATACTATTCTTGTCCATATCGATTACGATATCATCAGCTTTGCGATTTAGCCTCCTGATTCTGCTACAAGATTTGGAAGGCGACGAAACCGTTTGATGGAATGCCTCAGTGAGAAGCAGACAGTCAGTTCTGAATTCAGGCTCAGGAAACTCTGATTCAGCAGAGCTTTCAAATGGATATGATGAGTGATCAGTTGGGGAATAGGATTTTATCATTGTTGTTCTACTGTTGGGTGCTTGTTTGGATGGTTTTCTTGGAGGCTTATGGGAATTAGAGTGTGAGACTTTGGGATTGAGCTCCCTTGTAAAGTAGTAAGACTTTCTGGCATTGAATGGATGAGCTTGCTTTGGTTTTGATGGCTTCGTGGTTGAGTATGAGGAAGATTGGTTTTTCTTGTGGGAGTGATGGGTAGTTTGCTTTTTGTTTCTGCTTATGTCCCTAAGCTTGTAAAACCAAGCATTGGGCGTCATAGCAGATAACTTGAACCTGTAATTACTCATGCCTCTCACTCTCACTGTATCTTTCCTTCCGAATGCTTTTGAAGATATATAGAGTAGGGTTTTGGAAAAGAAAGTAAAGGTTTTTCAATGAAAAATTATAAAAAAAGAGTCAATTATAAGGTGATCAGTTATAAAAATTATTCATACAAGCATTTTAAATTATTAAAGATTCTAATAATAAAGATATAAAAATTACACTATTTTTTTTTTTTTTGTGGTAGCGGTGGGTCCACAAAAGTAGAAAAGGTTGGCGTAGAGTAGGGGCAGGCAGAGGCGGTTTTGAATAACCTTGCTCTAATGAGGACGGGTTCTGTATTAGGATACAATACGAGTTCGGATTCGCTGCCATTACTTTTGGTACTTTTAGCGGCGGTTTTTTGCGTTGCTAAATATTATTGCAACGAAAATTATTGCTGTTATAATTAATTATTTAAACAAAAGTTATAGCAGCAATGCTTTTCGTTGCAATAATATTAAAAACACGTTAGCAACGGAAAAAACCGCTGCTAAAAGTAATGGCAGGCTAATCGCAGCAAAAGTAATGGCAGCGGATCCAAAGGCATACAATACCCATATAAGCATTGCCACAAGGTATGTAAGTAGTTTTTTTTTTATTATTATTAAATGGTATTATATTTGTCAAACTTACAGTATTTATATCTAACATTTAGCGTAAAGATCAATGTAGAATTGTAGGGCCTAGTACCCAGGACAAATGGATGAATGCAAAACTCTTCTCAGATTTCTTTTGTCAAATAAGTCAATTCATGTTGACAATTTAAGAATTATTTCATCTCTAATACAATATTAAGCATATATTAAAGTCTCACTGCATCATAGACCTGTTGGTTAAGGCACCAGATTACCTAACCCGAATTACTACGATTACCTGCTATATTCCCATGCAGAAATTTTTATCCCTTGCGGGAAAAAGCACAGGTTCTTTTTCCACGCAGTCTCAATAATGAAACCAATAATAGACCCACTGTGATACTTGGAATCCTTTCAATGATATTGCTAGACTACACCAAATTGGTTAAACTTGGATGTAATAGCAATATACTTTAGGGGGTGGGAAGAAAAGCTATTTTACACAATAGTTCATGTGATTATAGAAGTTTGGTTTGCTCTACTTTTTGTGTTGTGCTTTATTATTACTGTCTCTATTTCATGCTTATGGAAAACTAGAACATGGGTTTGTTGTATTGCCAGGTGCTTTTAGTTTGGCCCCATTTGTAATTTTCTATCCATCATTGTCTAGGCTAATCTTTGATGATGTACTGTCTCTTAGGTAGGAAAAGGAATAATCAACCAAACCAAGATGTCATAAATTCTCACATGAAAAAGAAAGAGATTCAGTTGCAGAATGAATTGCTCGCCTGCTTACCTATGCCATAATTTGATATAAATCCACATCCCTGTAGTTTTCAATAGTATGGTATAAATTGTACAATGATGAATAATCGTAGTGTAGAAGAGAGACGTAAATATGTTATATGTAGTGGGAATTGATTCTGTAAAATGGCATCGGGAACATATTTTTGTACCATTATGGATGAGGTAATATTTGATAATTTTTTTTATGTACACTTTTATACAGTTAGGTAGTGTATGAATAGGAGGGGACTACTTAAAATACTCACTATTTTATTTTTAAAATACCAAATTTTTTTACATATACACATGATACATGTAGTATTTTAGTTGATTGTATAAGATCTTTAGAAATTTTAATAATATAAACTGATGAAGAGAAATTTGTAAGTAGCTAGGTTGTTCTTAATTACAATCTGTGATGAGGACTTTTATAAATGGTGGATGGTGGATGAGGAATTTAGATCCTCTTCATTTTGTTACGAAATAACTGTCAATTTTGAAGAGAGTAAAATAGAGGTGTAGGCCTCATACAAGAAGGTCTATGTGTTTGTCTATTTTCTCATTCTATCTCCCTGTATATTTTAGACTTTAAGGCTCATGCTAGTTCCCACTTCCCATAACTTAAGGTTTAGGATTAAGGATAACGAAGAATTAAGGAAGAAGGCTTTTATAACAATAATATATTGGGATATTTGTAAGAGATTCAGCTCGAGCCAATAATAAAAGCAATCTTAAAATATTTTGGGATATTTGCATTGGGAACATATTTTTGTGCCATTATGAATATTGAGGTACTATCTTCATATTGCAGAAGCATAGAGAATATGGGGCTTATTGCATTGAAAGCTTAGGTGCTGAAGAATGGAAGGAATCAACTGGTCCCAGTGCAACTCCATGAAATGGTACAAGGACAGAGGCCATTCTAGTAAAGTTTAGGTGGTAAGTATGTGTCCAAACTTGAATGCATATTCTTCAATTGAAGAGGGGACCAAAATGGGGTTTATCTCATGCATGAAACTTTGAACATTTATCATTTACTGAGAATTAAGCTGCTCCTAATGTTCGAGGCTTTTCTTATTTGATTAATGGTAATTGATAATTGGATAAAACTTACCTAAAGTTCTTAAAAGTTTTTATATCAGGTTTTATAATAAGCATAATATGTGAAAGTCTTTTAAAAAAATTTAATTTAGTAGTGTTGAATTGTGTGTGTGTGTATTAATGGTTTTTGGTGTTTTGTCTCTTTGATCTCTCAAATCATATAATATATAAAATTATGAGGGAGTGGAGAGTTATAAGAGAATGGGAAATTATTTAACTTCTTATTTTTTATTATAGTTAAAATTAAATTTTAAAAAATGACATATATTTCAGCTCATGCCCAACTCATATTTTTTGTCATACTTTTTTTTATGGAATCTAATCAAATGAACAACTCTTTCCCCCGAAATCTTGCACTGTTGTCATCATGGAAAAGTAGGTTGAGCCTTTTTATCAATGTGTGAACACGTATTTTTTGTCATCTAATAAATGAAAATTTTTAAATAACAATAGATTAATCTCCCATCAGGTTGAATTTTTCATAACAACTATTTTGGTTGTGAAAGGCCTATTCCTCTTTGAAGCCCATTTAACTTTTGTTTGAATCCCAAAGATGTTTTATTTGGGTCCTAGGCCCACAGTAATTCACATACAATTTTGTACGTTAAAGTTGGGCTCCAATCCAGTCCAACTGTTTGGTATAAACCATACCCGATCAAGATACATAGTTCTTCAATACTAATTAATATTTAATTATAAATAATTAAAAGTTTATGTTTCTAAACATATATAATTACATGATAAATGAAAGAAAAATAGGATGAAAAATTTAAAAAGGAAAAAGGAGATATCGTTTTAAGATTTACAGTTTTAAAAATGTGAAATAATATGTACATAGATACAATATATAAAATTTTATTTGTATATTCTATATAAAATATAAATTCAAATTCAACTCAACTCAATTATAAAATAAAAAATTTATTTATCTTTCTATTTTTTTTCCTTAAAATAATTATAAGGTATGGATCTACATCAAAAGTTGATAACAAGATAAACCAAATCGAGTTAAGTTAAATTTTAGTTTAATCAAACTTATTCATTTAAAATAAAAATAATCAGAACAAGTTCTTTAAAATAATTAAAAAAAATCATAAATTAAAAAAATTTATCAACTTTTATATTATATATATGAAAAAATTATATAAATTTATTTATTATATTTTTTAGTTATGTATAAATTTTTATATTTATCTAAAATTTTTTATAAAAAATTTATATGATTACATTATATATTATTAAAAATTTCTAAAATATAATATCTATTATATAAAATAATATTTTATTATTAATCAAATTATTTGTAAGTTTAACAATTTGAGTATAAAATGTTTAAATTTGATTTATTTAACTAAATCCACTTAATCCTTAGTTTTGGATTTACAAGTTTACAACTGTTTTTTGATTAAAGAAATAAAAAAGGTTGTACAATTAAATTTTAATCTCGAATAATATATATATATATATATTTGTGAATTTGGTGAAGTGCAGAAAACAGTAATGGCCCTTAGTTAACAGCTGATCACACGTGTTCGGTTATATAATAGACAAAAAAAGGGAGGAAAATTAGGTGAACGGAAACAAAAAAAAAAGAAAAAAGGACGTAAATAAAACAAAATTAGTACGTATCATACATAAGCATGTTTTAAGAAGGAGGGTAATTGGGTCAGAACATATATATATTTTAAAGTTAATACCTATAAAAAAATTAGTTATTGCATATTGACTAGTAATATTTATTTATTATGTGAGTTATTTAATTTAAAATAAAAACAATTAAATAAATGACAATCATCAATATATAAATAAAATAATATAACTCGAATAATATTAGTCTCATCCAAAAAGTGTGATAATTTTTTAGGAGAAAAATATAAAAAGTGTTAATTACTACCCTAAGGGCAAGTCAACAGAAAGATGGATCTCCATCATTACAAATTTGGGTGACTGATGCCATAACTTACATATTCCCCACGAATTAATGATGAAGATAGCTAATAATTGAATTTGTCAAAAACGTCACGCTATGACATTATATAAAATAATTGAGAGCCTCTAATAATTTCGTCTCATCTCATTTTCACAAACACCATTTAGAGTTTACTTTATTCAGAGTATTAGCGACGAAATGTATGTGATGGAGAATTGAAGAGAAAAAGAAGAGTAAGAGTTAATTCAGAGCGTGTGTGTGTGTGTGGATGAGAAACATGATAGCAAAGTAAAACCTCCAACATTATCATATATTTGTTGATATCACCTGTCGGTTATATTTTATCCATTACATAAAAGACACAACACATTTATGGTCCATCAAAATCAAATTGGCCTCTTCTTAAAAAAACCAACTCAGTGTCACAAACCAATTTTACACCCCTCATTCTTTTACGGTTATACATAATTTTTATAATTATAAGTTTTGTATAAATAATCTTTTTAACTTTAAAATTTTTTCAAACTTCAAAATATATGTAAAGAAAATTTTTTTGGATAATATTTTTATTTAAAATTCAAACTGAGGATAAATATTTTAAATTATTTTAAAACTTTTTTATACAAAACTTAAAATTTAAGAAATTTTTTATATAAGATCTAAAATTTTTTTAAAAAAATTTATATTTTAATATGACTTAATTTTACTTTTATATCAATATTCTATTAAAATTTTGAATAAAAAAATTAAAGAAAGTTTGCTCAAATTATAAAATTTAAAAGAGTTTTAAATCAAATTTTATAGTTAATAAAAATTATTTATGTCTAACTTATAATTTAGATAATTTTATATATTTTAGTCTTCCTTTGCGTATATATGGAACCACCCTTCACCATAACAAATTAAGCTTCATGATTATTAAATTTAAAATCACCAACACCCCTGTAATTTCTTCGTAACAGAAGAATATAATTATGGTACCGTTGAAAAGAAATTTAAGATTAAATTAATATATTTTAATTCTTTATTTATTATTGTCCTTATAATTTTTTAATTTTTCAATGAATATAATTATGGTACCGTTGAAAAGAAATTTAAGATTAAATTAATAATATTTCAATGCTTTATTTATTATTTTCCTTATATATTTTTTTATTTTTCACAATTTATTAATTTAAAAATAATTTTATTTAAAATATTATCAAAATAATTTTCTCTTTAAATTATAGTAAACTATCTTATCAAAAAATTTACTTATTTCGTTAGACTTAATCTGTGTTGATATCTCTTTTTTGCTTGACATATAATCAATTTGTGTTGTGATCATAACTGTGTCTCTTAATCGTATGTAATTTATGTAAAATTTTCATTTGGGTAAAAAAAAAACTTTTATGTAATTTATTCTATTATCATTTAACTACTTATTATTCAAAATATTATTAAACTAATCAATAAAAAATTAATTAAAATTAGTTTGTATTCTTATAATTCAAAACTTATTATTTAAATTTTCATGTAACTTATTATTTCAATAACTTTATGACTTAAAATACTAAATAAGTTAAAATTGAAGGGCACAAGTAAGATACTAGATTCAATATTGATGGGCATGCACATTGTAATATACTATTTTATCTGATTTACGTTTCAATAGCATACATCAAAATTTCAATTGAACCAAAATTTAAAATAATGTAATGGTGTACTTAAATTACATTAATAATATATAAAAATAAATACATATACGTATGATTTTTTAATTTATTTTTTTCTTGATAGATTTAATATTTATATAAATTATATGCATTATAAAACAATAAGATTAGTTAAGTGTATTTATTGTTATATTAAAAATAAGATTACAATATTTACATGAAAAAATATTTTTATTAATGAAAAAAATTAAAAAATAAATATAATTTTTAAAATAATTAAGAAAGTTAGTTGTAATTTATTATTATTAATAATAAAATAATCCTAATTAATTAAAAATTGGTGGCACACAAGCATGGAGAAGCAAATAATTGAGACATGAGAGGTGCAGGAGTGTTTGTGAAAATGAATTGGCAACACGTGGACTGCTTCTACTAACGTTTCTCACTCCTGATCAAAATATACATAATTTATAATTTATGCATGTTTATAAAATTTATATTTAAATATAAATATTAAAAAACTAAATCTAAATCTAAATTAAAGATTATAGTATCTTGTTTATTCTCTATACATAATTGGGGAATGGATTTTTAGCAGTAAATTAAGTTTCTTTCATATATTTTTTTAATTTTAGAATGCAAAACAGTATATTTTAAATAAATATTTTATTAAAATATAAAATTATCAAGAACTGCTCTTTTAAAATACTGAGAATCTATAGTCTTATGATCATCCTTATCTCTTATTAAGTGCTTCACTCTTTATTCACCGTTCTTTAATTTCTTTGGACGAACAGATAAGAGCAAAAAATTATCAGCCATGCATTCATGTAATCATGCCTGGGACCACTAGATTCTCAATCTTTACCTTTTGAGTTTTTTTTTGTCTCTGTCTCTTTCATATTATTTTAATAATTTTTTATTAAAAATAATAAAAAAAGAGGAAAGACAAAGAGTGGACCAAAAAAAAATCAGGTTCCCCTTCTCTATAAATTTTTTTAAAAAATAGAAAAATATAAAAATTTTCAACTATAATTGAATAGAGAATTTTAAAATTATTATAAAAATAAAACAGTACATTTATATAACTTAAAAAAACCTAAAAAATTATGCAATTTTCATGTTATATCTTAAGAAAATAAGATAATTAATTAAACATTATAAAAATATAAGACTTTTTTTTTTTGAAAATTATAAAATTTTTTAGATGATGGATTTAGCTAAATATTTTTACTTTCTGAGATATTTAAGGTGTAAAATATTACATTTTAAAGTTTTTATATTAAAATTATAATTAAACCTATTTTAACAAAATTAGATGTTATTTCTCCTTTTATCAAGGAAGTATTATCAAATCAACCTCAGATTGTTTGGAGAAGATATAGCTTTTAACTCCAACAAAATATATGATAATTAAGACTTTTTTTCATAATTCCATACTATATGATTATTTTTTAAAAAGTACATGTTATACTTTTATTATAAAATTTGAAATTGACTAACTCTAAATTTTTCATGCATTTTGTATTTTTCTCAACGGACTTGAAAAGTTTAAACTGAAGCTACCAAGTCTATGATTGATATAATACCTTTTGTCATTGTTATATTTTACTCCATTTTTTTTATTGTAGCAACTATGACCTTTCAGTCTGAAGAAGATAAGTAACAAGAAACCAACAACTTTATTATAAATGGTGGCTATCTTGTAAGTTTTAAAGTTGGCTCCACATGTCAGATTTCAAATTGATAATTGTGATACCATCTCTGTCATATCTGATAAGACCATCAAAGACGTCTGACTCTTCAACTTGTTCTTTTTTCTTAGAACCATACAACACTAAAAGTATATATTACAGTAAAAAGTAAAAATAAATAAAAGCATATGCATTAATTTGGCTTTTTTTTAATTTATTATTTTGATGTTAATTTGGTGATATCATAAAAACAAAGACTATAAGAAACAAATTGACAGATTTTCGTTTGTACACGGTAGCTGTCAGTTGCCAAAGATTAAAGCAAAAGTCCAAATCATATGAATAAAACACATGTCGTATAATGTTTGGTTACCTATATTATAATTATATCATTGTCATTAATTTGTTTTAAAATTTTTTATAACTTCAAGGTTAAAAATTAAACCTTTTGCTTCTAACAAAAATTAAAAGTTAAAAATTAAATATTTTAAAATAAAAATATTTTTATACAAATATTTTTATTTATCTTAATACTTTTATAATTATTTTTGTTAAAAAGTTTCACAAACATAAATTTTTATCTATCAATTATATTTTTTTAGAATAGTTGTATATATTATTTTGAAATCTATTAAATTATTGAAAAATATTTAACATTTAAAAAATTAAAAAATTATGACGTAAATTGGCTCAAACATATTAGTTAAGAGTCACCAACCTTGGTATCCAAAGAAGGTTGTAGTTTTCAGCGTCATTCACCTGTCTTTCATGCTGTGATACTGTGGTTGCTTCAAAGTTGGAAAAGCTTATACCATTTTAGATTCTGTTCACACTCCTTGAAAATGACAAATAAAATTTACTTAAATTATATTTGAAATTTTTTATTTAAAAATTATATTTAATTCTACTATTATTTAATATGTAATAAGAAAATTTTATATTTTGATGTATTTTTAGTTAATAAAATTAAATTTATAAATAATATAGTTTTAAAAAAATTTGTGAATTACGTAATGGCCTTGATTGTTATATTAAAAGTTTAATTTGAAAGTTTAAACTTGATGGGGGGTATATTTTTCATATAACTTAATATTAATTCTTAATGAATTATTTTTGTATTATATTCTTTATTAAAATTTAAAAATATTTATTAAAATTTAAAAATAATACGCATATGCAAATGGGGGCGCGCATACATATATATATATATATTAACTTTATCCTAAAATAATATAGTTGCTTCTTGAATTTTTTTGTTTTGCTCTAATATTATCTTATCTTACATTTTTAATTTTAATTCAATAAAAGAAATATGAATAAATAATATTAAATAATAACATATTAATACTAAATTAATGATTTATTACATAAAGAAGACTCTTTTTTTAAGGTCCTCCAAAGAAAAAAAAAATCTTATGACAAATAAATAAATAAATAAAGAATCTTAATTGAATCCCTAGAAAAAATTTTGTTCTTAATCAAAATATCTTTCTATTCAGCATTTTTTTCTTCAATGTTTAGATTAAATTAAAGCTAATTTAACCATTAATTTATAATTTAAACTTCTTCCCGTAACATTTTTTTTAAAAAAATAATATCGTTTAAAAATTTTTTTGTTTGAGATATAACTATTTTGATAATAATTTGACTTTATAAAAATTATTTAAATGATATTATTAAAAAAATCATCTAAATACTTTAAGTCATAAACTAACACTATGTCGGTTTTGATTATTAATTAAAAAAATGCCTTAGAAAAGAATTATTTTAATTGAAATAATTTTTTTAAAGATGTTTTATATTAAAATGTTAAATTAAAAGTAATGATATTTTAAAGGTTAAATTATTATTCAAATAGAATATAAAATATAAAACTAATTATAAAAATAAAAAATAACATTATTATTTTCAAAGATTTAATTAATTTTATTGACATGGCTTTTCATCGTACAATCTTTAGCCATTATTCTCATCAGATTGCATTTCCAATATTATCCACATATTCTACCTCGGTAATATAAATTAATGATTTGTATATTTTTTAAATTTAATTATTAAAAAATAAAATATTTTAATTTAATTATTAAAGAATTAATTTTTAATTAATTAAGTCTTTTGATTAATATGATAAATATAAATATAAATGATAATATTATTAATAAAAGTTAACTGACTGAATTAAATTTTATTCAATTAAATAATATAAACAATATATTTTAATAATATGTAATTTGTAAAATAAAATGCATTAAATTTAAAAATTACACATAAAATAATACAAAATAGTATATTTTTATAATGTTTAATTTATAAATATAATTTATTTTATTTTTTTATTATTGAATAAAATATAATTTATCAATTTACATTCATTAATATTATTATAAATTAACTTTTTATTTATTCTATTAATGAAATGATTAAATTAATTAAAATTAATTTTTTAAAAATTAAATTAAGATCTTTTATTTTTTAATGATCAAATTGAGAGATTATATATTTTTCAAAAGCTAAGCCATTAATTTACTCTTACTTATTTCAATCTCTTTCATTCCTTAATTAATATAAATGTAACATATATAAAAATAAATTAAGTGTTCCTATTGGTTTAAAAATTAAATTTATTACTAAATTTCATCTTACATTTTTTTTTTACTAATTTTCATCATTTATATTTTTAAAATGTCTCAATATTATCATATATACCCTGTTTCTATTGAATTTTTCACCTTCCCACCATTTCAAAAATAAAAAATTCATATAATAAAAATTATTAACTAGAAACCCTGTTTTTTTCTTCAATTTTTAAATCTTAATCCGTCTCAATCTTTTACGAACTTTAGATGACTTTTTTTTTTAATATATTTGAGTAAAGTCTATCTCATATTTAGATTTGAGATGGAGTTCACAGCGTGTTAAAACCAATTGCATATTAAAATTATAATTTTTAGTAATTATATTATTAAAATTATACATTTTGTTAAAACCAACTGCATATTAAAATTACATTATACATTTTATTAATTATAAAATAATATATTATTAATATTTAATATCATAAATAATAAATTAACAAAATTAACAAAAAATTATCCTTAATTCATTATCTGTAATTTTTAAATTTTCATATGAGTTGTACTTGTTTGTTAAGTAATTTTAAATGACATAATTATTTAACATTTAAAATTATTTTACAAGCATGTGCAACTCACACTGTCATATTCACATGGACGTAAAAGGTATACATAATACGAATTTATAATGGTAAGTAAGAACTATCATAAATAGGTATAAATAAGTTAATTATTAGACTTTGGATCTTTTAAATTTAAAAACTAATAATTTTTTTAAAATTAGAGATGGAGTTCACAGCGTGTTAAAACCAATTGCATATTAAAATTATAATTTTTAGTAATTATATTATTAAAATTATACATTTTGTTAAAACCAACTGCATATTAAAATTATATTATGCATTTTAGTAATTATAAAATAATATATTATTAATATTTAATATAATAAATAATAAATTAACAAAATTAACAAAAAATTATCATTAATTCATTATCTGTAATTTTTAAATTTTCATGTGAGTTGTACTTGTTGGTCAAGTAATTTTAAATGACATAATTATTTAACATTTAAAATTATTTTACAAGCATGTGCAACTCACACTGACATGGACGTAAAAGGTATACATAATACTAATTTATAGTGGTAAGTAAGAACTATCATAAATAGGTATAAATAAGTTAGTTATTAGATTTTAGATATTTTAAAATTAAAAAATAATAATTTTTTTAAAATTAGAGAAAGATAAAAAAAAAAGAAACTCACATTAATAAAAATTAATTTTAAATAAACTAAATACTAAATATATATATATTTTATCCTTAAAATAATTTATCATTTCTTAATTTTAAAAGATTCATACTCTAATTATTAACTTTTTTGATAAAATTTTAAATTTTAATTTATTATATTATAAGAGAGTAAACTAATATATTAGACTCAACCTATTCTATTATATATTACTCTATATTTTCTCTTGAGACATTTTAATTTAAATATCACTAACTATAATTAATCTTTTTCATTATTATTGTCATCATTATTCAACTCATCTTTACATCTTAAAACTGCAACTTCTTCTGACGGTTCTTCTTACTTGTTTTTTTTTTTTTCCATTATTAATTAATTACAGTGAATATTCTATCTTCAACATCATAGTTCTTATTTGGATTATAAAATAACCATTATTTTCTTCAATTCCTCCACCCTGAAAATTGAAATGCTCACATTTAAAAAGCCAACCTCGTGAATTTCGTAGACTACCACTTCACTCAATCCATTCCTCCACACCACCCTTCATTTTCCTTCCCAGACAAGATTTTGAGTTTGCACAACCAAAATTCTCTTCCCTCTTTTTTCTTGTGTCGTCTGTCGTCATTAATTGAACGGAGAGTCCTAAACGACGAGATGCGGGAGGATTACGACCTTGCCGTTGAAGAAGAAGCACGGCCGTCTATGATGTCGTCGACGGCCGAGGATGCTTCATCTCGTGTCGTTTTGTTTGGGAAATACGAGTTGAAAAGATTGTTAGGCATAGGGGCTTTTGCTAAGGTGTATCTCGCAATGAATGTGAATACAGAACAGAGCGTGGCCATCAAAGCCGTAAGCAAGCGTAAGGTGTTCGAAGGAGCGCTCACGGCGCAGGTTGAGAGGGAAATCACTATCATGCGCCGGTTGCACCATCCCCACACTGTCAAGCTCTTCGAGGTCCTCGCCTCCAAGACCAAGATTTACTTCGTCATGGAGTTCGCCGGAGGCGGCGAGCTCTTCCACAGGGTCGCTGAGGGACGGTTCTCCGAAGATCTCAGCCGTCGCTACTTCCACCAATTGATTTCCGCCGTCCGATACTTCCACTCCGCCGGCATCTTCCACCGAGACCTCAAACTCGATAATCTCTTAATCGACGAGAATATGAACCTCAAGGTCTCCGACTTCGGTCTCAGCGCGCTCAAGGACCAGGTACGACCCGACGGCTTTCTCCACACCATTTGCGGCACGCCGGCTTACGTGGCGCCGGAGATGCTGGAGAAGAAAGGCTACGATGGAGCGAAGGTGGACGTGTGGTCGTGCGGAGTCATCCTCTTCGTCCTCACCGCCGGTTACTTGCCGTTCAACGACTACAATCTCGCCGTCATGTACAGGAAGATCTATCGAGGACAAGTTCGGTATCCGAGATGGACATCGCCGGAGCTCCGGCGATTCCTCTCGCGGTTGCTGGACAGAAATCCAGAGACGAGGATCACCGTCGATGAGATGCTCCGAGATCCGTGGTTCAGCAAAGGGTATAGAGAAGTCCGAATCCAGCACAAGGAGTTCGAATTGGAGCAGGAGACTCGAAGCGGAAGCAGCAAGAGGTTGAACGCCTTCGATTTGATCTCGTTCTCGCCCGGGTTTGACATATCGGGTCTGTTTTCCGACCCGGGAGTTTCGGATTGCGTGGAACGAATCGTTTCGGGGGAGAAACCGGGGAGAATAATGGAGAAGGTGGAGGAAGTGGCAAATGCAGAGAGCGTGAGCGTGAGGAGGAAAGGGAGTGGGTGTGCAGCAAAGCTTGAGGTGCAGGATGGTAATTTAGTGCTTCTTATTGGGTTTTACCAGTTAACGGATAAATTGGTTGTCGTCGAGATAAAGAAAAGGGAAACAGGAGCAGGAGATGGCCCACAATTTTGGGAGGATAAATTGAAACCCCAGCTTCATAAATTAGTTTATAAACCGGAAGTACCAGTCTCTGGAGACAAATAATAATTTGGAAATTTAGTTTTGTCTGCTAAATTAGTTTTAAGTTCCACTCAATCATAGTGTTCCATACCAACATTTTCTTGCCCAAAGAAAGTGTAAAAAGAATTTAATAAGGTTATTATTAATTTAAAATGAGATAAATATCTCTTATATTCGTTTAGAAACCAACCACTAAGCCATATAAAATATATATCTAATTAATAAATAAAATCATTTACTTATTTAAATATATCTATAGCATATAAAAATTAATAATGTATGAATATATTTTACTATGAATTTGACCATAATTTTTTTTGTCAAAACTATTAATATTTAAAAATTTATTAAATGTTACTTGAATTAAATGAGGTATCATAAAAACAATAAAATTTTTTAGTAAAAAAATTTTTCTTACTAAGACTTGAACCTAACTAAAATTTTATTTAAAGAAAATAAAATACTTATCAATTTAATTAATCACAGATTAGTAATTTGACTTTTTTTTATTTTTTATAAATATTTTTTATTAAAAGTAAACATATTTGAGACACTGTCAAACATTAAGCGAACACACTTCTCTCAATAAAAATTTAAATTTTGATTCACTATATTATAAGAAATCATTTTTTTTTCATTATATACAACCATCGTTTGTAATTTGGTCGTGGTTTAACAATGCATAGTTAAACTAATAAACTATATATGAGCCACTTTTTCACTATAATTAATGCACAGAGATTAATATAATTTATAAGCATAACATCTTATATAAGATGGACTAGTGCACAGAGATTTATCATATGACATATGACTCTCCTATCATGCTCATCAATTATCAGTGTTAATGATTAATGCACACATACATGTATGTGTGTACATGCACATGCACTTCAGCGTTTGTTATCCTATTAGTTTTCTCTGATCAATCTCATATTCTCATCTGAAGAATACGTGCAATTAAGTACAGATTATGAAATAAACAAATTAAACTATAAACCATTTAATTAAAACAAGCAAGAATATACAAACACAAGTGAATTCAAAATGATATAGGTCCAGTCAGATCCACATCACATTCTTATTCTCCTTTCAATCAACTTGGTATAAATTATATTAATTGTGGAAATACATATAATTAATTATTAATCTCAAGTTGATTAGAGCAATATATGAGTTTAAAATTTTGATGAGACAGAAAGGAGTTAATTAAAATCGCATCTTCATACTTCATTTTTTGAAAGTGATGCCACATCAAACTGATAATTAATTAGTACTTAATGATTACCATGAGAGGTCTATCAGCTTTTTGGTACGGAATTTTATCAAGTTGCATATATAATCAATCATGTAACTCTTAGTTTTAACAAATTAAAAAAAATTACAAAGTTGCAGGGAATTTTAATTTTAAAACAATCGAGATAGGTGTGGCGGCATTTATATTATATATAATTCAAATGACATATCATCAATCACCGAATATGCTTATCAATTATTTTAATTAAATAAATAATTAATGCACATGTACATGCACAGGCGTTGCAACATATATTATCTTATAGATTTTCTGATCAATCAGTATATTAGCTGGTATATTAAATTATTAAATAAGCAAGAATATATAATACGTATTACGTAAGTTTATTGAAAATTTGCCAATTGTAGTTGTAAAGCCTTGAAGTTACAAACTCAAGTGCTAGCTAGAAATAATAGGCAAAAAGAAAATATAAAGAAAGGATTGTAAAAAGATTGTTAATTTATACTGAACGCAAACAAATATGACAATTAATTAGCAAAATAAACTTATCATCGTATTTATTTCATGCTTAGGGGAGGCAAATTGTCAGTTTTTAACTATTTTTTCCTTTTGATAACCCGTTATTATGTGTTCAAGGCCCATATTTTTCTTGACTCATGTACTTTCTTTATATTTACATTTTAACTTATAAACTCTTTGATCTTCTGTCACCTAATTAATGTGGTACTTTGTTTGACACACTTATATGCTATAATCTACAATAATCCTTCACATGTATCAAATAAAGCACCATTTCATCAAGTTACATTTATGGATATAACCATTGTATCTAGTGTCTTTTTAATTATAAATTAGACCTAGATTAATAACACTTCATATATTGAGATGTTAGTTAAGCCTGCTTCTATGAACTAACAACTTTATATGTGTACTAGAGGTGTTAAGAATCATATTATACGCTCACATTTTTGTTATTAACGATGATTTAGCGTGTTATAACGGCCCTGCGCATGTTTGGTGTATAACGAGTGCTGTAAAGATTTTGCCATGATCTTATAAGAGCGGCTCCACTCCACATTCATAGAGGTGATTGCATTTTAAGTGTATCTGCAATTAATACACCACCTCGTAGGATTATAAAATCATTAAGTGCTTTCGATCAGCCTCACCAAAATGCATTCTAGCACTTTCTCACACATCATAAGAAAGGACATAGTAATTTATTTAGTGCTAACAGAACTAACAAATGACTTGTTCTTACCCATGAACCTTCTTCATAGGATCACTAATCACAAAGGTTGGGTTTCTATCGCTATTAATTTCAAAATGACCTTAGTCTCATTCCCCTCAATGTTTTAATAATTTGTTTCCTTCCCAAAGGTTTTGTTAACAGATTCGTTAGGTTCACTTCTGACCTTAAAAAATTGATTGAGATCACCCCATCCTTAGCAGCTGCCTTATAATATTGTGTCTTAACCGAATATTTCTACTTTTATCATTAAAGGTTTTGTTTTTAGCTGTAGCTATAGTAGATTTACTATCACAGTGTAATGACACTAGTAGTATTGGCTTGTCACCTAATGAAATAATTGATAAGAAGTTTTTTAACCATTCAGCCTTAGTATCAACTAATTCCATAACAACAAACTTAGAATCTCTTGAGGATTTGGTTATAATATTTTTCTTTGCTGACTTCCATGTGACAACACCACCACCAAAATTAAAAACATAGCCACTAGTGGACTTTGTCTCCTATGAATCTGAGATTCAGTTAGCATCACAGTATCCTTTTAATCTAACAGGAAATCCACTATATTATATACCACAATTTATGGTACATTTCAAGTATCTCAATACTCTTATCAGAGCCTTCCAATGTTCATTGCTTGAACATTGAGTATATCTACTCAATCTACATACAACATAAGCTATATCTAGCCTGATATAATTCATTAAATGCAATAGACTCCCAATAATCTGTGCATACTTAGATTGAACAATTGGATCTTCTTTATGCTTCTTTAAGATGTATGCTAGCATCATAAAGAGTACTCAAAAGAGCTTTATCAAACTGTTCAAACTTTCTTAAAATTTTTTCAATATAATGTTATTGAGAAAGTAAGATATCATTCTCATTCCTTTTGATTTTAACACCTAAAATCACTTTTGCTTCACCCAAGTCTTTCATATCAAAATTTAAAGCAAGAAAACTTTTCGTATTAAGCACAATATTCATACTAGTACCAAAATTAAGCATATCATCCACATATAAACAAATAATCACACAATTATTGTTCACTACTTTTGTGTAAACGCACCTTTCTACTTAAACAGTAGAAAAGTTACCATTTATCAAAACTTGATCTAACTTTTCAAGCCATTGTTTGGATGCTTGTTTCAAGCCATATAAAGATTTTACTAATTTACAAACTTTGCTTTCTTGCCCAAGAACAATACACTCTTCAAGTTGTACCATATAAATTTCTTCTTCCAAATCACCATTTAAAAATGTTGTTCTAACATCCATTTGATGAATAAAAAGCTTATTAATTGAGGCTAAATCAATAAGGACTCTCATAGAAGAAATTCTTGTTATAGGAGAAAAGGTATCAAAATAATAAATATTTTATTTTTGAGTCAAACCTTTGGCTACCAACCGTGCATTATATTTATCTATGGACCCATCAGGAAAATACTTTTTCCTAAAGACCCACTTGCAGTTGATGGACTTTGCTTCTTGAGACAAGTTTACCAAAGCCTATGTTTTATTTTTATTTAAAGAATTTATTTTAGCTTTAATTGCTTCTTTCCATGACTCAACATCATGGGAAGAAATAACTTCATAAAAATTTTTAGGATCATCTTGCACTAAGAATGTATAAAAATATCTCTAAAAGAGGTTTCTTTTCTTTGTCTTTTACTTCTCTGTAAACTTTCAATTAAACCTTCATTAGAATTTTCTATAGAGGAAGAAGAAGAAGAATTTTCAATTCTCTTAGGAACATGTTTAGCTGTCAAAGGAAAAATATTTTTAAAAAACTCTGCATGTTTTGTTTCAATAATTGTGTTTTTATTTAAAATATCACTTTTCAAAACTAAAAATTGGTAAGCAACACTTTGTTGAGCATAACCAATAAACATGCAATTTGTAGTTTTAGAACCAAATTTTCTTTTCTTAATATCAGGTAATAAACTTTTGCAAGACACTCCTACATTCTTAAATATTTTAGATTAGTACAAAGCCTTTCCATAATTCATAAGGTGTCTTATTAGTTTTCCTATGGGTATTCTGTTTTGTAGAAAACAATCAGATAATAAAGCTTCACTCCATAAATTATCAAGTGCATAAGAACTTATATGTAAAACATTCATAATTTCTTTTAGGGTTTTATTTTTTTTCTTTGCTACTCCATTAAACTCAGGTGAATAAGGAGGAGTTATTTCATCAATTATTCCTTCTTTTTCACAAAGATCATTTAATAATAAATATTCTCCTTCTCTATTAGATCTAACTCGTTTAATTTTTCTATTTAATTGATTTTCTATCTCTATTTTATAAATAATAAATTTTTCAAAAACTTCATCTTTTGTTCTCAATAAAAACACTTTAGTATATCTAGAGAAATTATCAATGAAAGTAACAATATCTTTTACCACATATATTTTTGTTTATTTTAAATCCCCTATATTAGTATGGATTAAAGATAATAATTTAATTTCTCTTTGTGTAGAAAAATGTGATCTTTTTGTCAATTTAGTTTTTGAACAAACCTCACATTTATTAATACCCTTATTTTTAATTTTAGAAATTAATTTAAAATGTTGCAACATTTTTTTATATATTTTCTATTAATATGCCATAATCTAGCATGCCATATATTAAATGAATCAACCAAGTAAGCAGAAGAAGATGCATTATTATTTATATTGTCAACATTTAGTACAAAAAGACTCTGATTACAGTAACCCTTCCCCAAAAGAACATTGTTCTTTGTCATTACGATCTTATTAGATTCAAATGACACTTTAACCTTAGCTTGCCCTAATAGAGCCACATAAATTAAATTGGCTCTAACATCAGACACATACAAAACATCATTTAGCAGCAGGGACTTCTCATATGTAAGTTTAAGCACTACCTTTCCTTTTAACAGTTTAAGAATCAGCAAGATAAGTTTGATCTTTCCCTTATTCAAAGGAGGAATACATCTCTTTGTTTACATAAATGTGCCTGGTAACTCTTAAGTTTACAACCCTTTTTCTCATATCAGAGATGAGGAGGACTAGAGTGCATTGCATCAATGATTTCTTCACTACTGTTGTCATCTCCTTTAACCAAATTTACATTTGGCCTAAGAGGATTACTATTCTTTTGAAGGTTTCCTTTAGCCCTCTTCTTGCATTATGTTACATGATGTCTTAGTTGACCACATATAAAGCAATTTCTCTTCTTCTTGAACTTGGGGTTAGAATTTATGCATTTGTAATCAGGCTTCTTATTGATCTTATTATTATAGAAAGTGTCATACCTCTTGTTGCATGATTTTGTTTTAACTAGATTTGCTTTGATAGTTTTCCCATTCCCTTTTGCTACTCGATTGATATCATCAATAATAATGTTAGTGATCAAGTTTGTAAGTGATTTGTTTCTATTGGTGCTTCAAATGCTGTTTGTAAATATTCCATGAATCTGGCAATTTTTCAATTAGAATTCTAGCAACAAACTCATCAAGAAAATTGATCTTTTCACCCCGAAATGTTCTTATAATAATCTGTAATATTCATTAATTTGGATTTTGATGTCTTTGTCGTCGGTCATCTCCCATCTATAAATTCCCAGCATCTTCGACAATATATTTAAGAATCAGAGACACCCATATTTTGCTTGCTTCCTTGTAGACACTTTAAATGTCGAATAAGTCATTAGACAAAGTATTGATTAAGGTATGTCTGCAAACTTTATTGGCATGTTGCTAGAAATTCTTTAGGTTTGGTTAGCATTAGGATAAGGCTCAGTTTGAGTAAGTGCGCTGACGATCTTATGTATGTCTAAGACAGTATAAACGTGTTTTTGCCAGTGTCTAAAATTTTTTCCATTGAAAGCCTTTATTCTGGCGGCCTGTTGTTGTATGCATGAAACCCACATTTCTCTTGACTCATTTACTTTTCTTATATTCACATTTTAAGTTATAAACTCTTTGATCTCTTGTCACCTAATCGATGTGAGATTTTGTTTGACAAACTCATGCTATAATTTACAACAAAGATAAAATAAGATATAGTTAATTAATCAAAATATTTACATTTTCTTTTAGAATATTTAATTATATTATAGATTATGCAATCTCACGATTTATTACATGCTTTGTTTAGTTTTACATGAAAATTTAAAAAAATAAAAATGAATTCAGGAATTAATTGTTGGTATACATATTTTATAGTTTATATGTTGAATTTCATGATATAAGATGTAATGTCTCAAACGCAAATGTACATATATTTGATTTATATATTGAAAATTTAGGAATTACATTATAAGGTTCAGCGAAAGTATACACACACACACATACACACACTTAAATATTGCCAATTTCATTTAACATTATAAAGTATTTGGATGATATCTATAATAATAAATATTAACTAGAGGCTTTGCATTATTATTTTTTAATTTATATGAAATATATATAATATAAAAATAATCATTTTATTTTAAAATAACAAAAAGTTATTTAACTTCTTATTCTTTTATTGTAACTTTTTACTATCTTTTTTTCTCCTCCTATTTCTTTACATGACAGATTTTTTTTTATATTTTTATATTATATAATATATAATTTTAGAGATCAATTAATAGAAAATTTCAAAATCATTATTTATAATTAGATGCTTAATATGCACAAATATGCATGTTATTTTTTCTTTAATTATTAAAATATAATATAAAATAATATTTGTTATATTTTAAAATAATCAAATAAATAATGAAAAGTTAATTAACTATCTACTATTTTATTTTAAATTTTTACTATTTTGATTTTCTTTCTTTCTTATACTCTCCTCATATTACATATTTTATTTTATATTTATAATACAATATATAATTTGTGTCACCAGTAACCATACAACTCTAATCTACAAAACACTAAACACATGCAAAATTGCACTTGTTATGAAGACCAAATGTGAAGAGGAAAACAGCTAGAAAGGATGATAATCACCACAAATGAGGCATCTATCTCCTTACGAATTTTTTAATACTATAATAACATAGTAAATAATTCTCTTCCAGAATTTCTCTAGTTTATTTTTATCTCAATAAAATTAACATTTTATATAGTATATACTTATTTCAAAATAATCTTATTTAAATTAATATATACTGTATTATATATTAGCTCTGACTCCAAAATGTCCTTTCCAACACTAAGCTATCGAAAATAAAATTTAGTCAGTCCAGGGAAAGTGACAAAAGTATCCGACCTGCCGGATTCGAACCAGCGACCTAAGGATGTCTGTCATGAATACTCAACTACAGTCCTCCGCTCTACCAACTGAGCTAAGGTCGGATGTTGAGATCACAATCCATCATCAACTATTAACTCTATGTATTGGCTTCATTTCTCTTGTTTTTTTTAGGGGCACAGAAAATACAAATTTATTGTTTGGTTCTCGAAATTAATCTCTAAAGTAAATTTACTATTGATTTAACATATTTAACTTGTAAATTTAGAAATCAAACAATGAGGGAATGTATCTTTTGAAAACCAGTCTGTGGAGTCTCTCTTAATTGGTTAATTCTTTTGAAATGGATGTGGCGTGAACGATATAATAGCAGAAGACGCAGGATTTTTGCAAGTATGTGTGTGTCCATTTAAGTATGCCATTATTGGCTCCACACACGTCCTCTCACGCAAACCATCTTGATCAGTGATTCAGGGAACGATAAATATAGTGTTTTATATTTCAAATTATTTTGTTTGCTTTATGTATTTGAATGAAGTATTATTTACTGGCAAATCACAAAAAAAAAAAAATGTTTATAATACTTGCGTATCAACATTTTTGCAACTACCATCCATTTTTTTTCTATCCAAGCATTTTTTAAAAAAAAAAGTTTAATGCAGTTATGCAAATGCCAATTCGAATCCCATTTCCCTTGCATCAAACAATTTGCAGCAATTAAAATGCAAACAATGATGTCGAAATACATATATTATGAAATTGACATTTAGAATTATAGACACTGACAGTTATTAGAGGTTGTACAGCAAACAAGCACATAAAGTAGGTACAAGTATTTAAGTTTTTAACGTAGATACAGCTGCAGTACAAGAAAGCACAATAATGAGAATCTGTGATTGCTTGTACTTGGACAGAGAGAGATAGCAGTACTACTGTACTAGTATTTCTTTCAGCAATAAGCGCTGCATAATTTTCAAGTAGATTTTTGCTTTCATAATTAAGAATCAGAAAGCAAAGGCATTTCTTTCATGACTTCTGCTTGCATATCTGTTGTGGAAGCTTTGCAAGCATGTACTGCAGTGCATATGTCTGTAGTTTCCAGGAACTTCTCTGCATTGGCAAGGATCACAGGTCCATACTGGAAAACAATCCTCTTGCACTGCAAACAATTTGGAAGACCAAAATAAGATTTTTAAGTCGATTGATGAACAGGTAAAACTTGATGATGAAAAAATATGACATTATGTAGGGGTTGATCTTTTGAGAAATTGAATTTTTTTCCAGTTAGATCATCTCAAGATTTGTGCATAAGATAAAAGAAATAATTTACACGAATATCAAGAAAATTAAAGGGTGGAGAGGCCCCACAAAAAATGTGCACTTTTTCTATTTTTGGCTTCTACAGTTAGAAATATTGACAGACTTTGTCCAAGCTCCATCCCTCGCTAAGTGATAGTAATCCAGGTTAATAGGTATAGATAATTCTCTTTTATCAACTGGGCTAACTCTTAGTGTACACTTCCTGTTTAGTTCTGTGCAATATAGTTGTTGTATATGGAGTCTACACTTGCTTAGTAGGACAAAAAATACATCATCAAGTAGATTTAAATAACCTATTCAGTTCCTTAGAAGTTCTATCATTAGGTTTAACTGACCTCAATGGTATTTAAAGATAGTTCTAGTAGTAGTGTCTGTTCCTCAAGATGCACAGAGCATATAGCAACAAAAATGCACAATGGAGTCAATTATTGGTTAGGTATAAGGAACCTGCTGAGCCCATGAAAATATCATTATATGGAACCTGCTGTGGGTCCAACCATCATCATTTTAGTTAACTGTATACTAATCTGAAATTAATTTTATGGATCAAAGGATAGATTCCATCACACACGGTGTTTAAAATGCAAGGTTAGTTCAACAAACAAGAAAGACAAGGAAGAAGGGAATTTCTCAAAATTTTCTTACCTTTTGTGCCTGCTTATCCAAGGAATTGCACACCTTCAATAGTGTCTCAATTATCTCTAGCTGGCAATTAAAGATAAATTGTTAGTAGCTTATTTGACAAAAGATAACTAAAATTCCAAGCCGGGGTGTAACTATGATTAAGATATTGGAGGGACCAAAGCAAAAGTTAAGGGCTTTAAGAGAGAGTAAAAATTTTGTGCCGTCCAAGTGTATATTTCACATGAAAGCAACTAAAACCAAAGAAAATTTTACAGGTTTTAAAAACTTTGAAGAGCGATAAGTAGGTCTATGAAACCACAATATTAGTGAATATATAGCAGTAGATCTCTTCTATATTCAGAAATTAAAATATTGATCATTAATCTCTTGTTAGTTATGCAAATCACCATTACATAACACAAGATGGTGGAAATCTACATGGTAATTTTATCTTCCTAACTCTCAATTGGAACCCATTTTCATTTCTATTGAAGTCTCGTCAAACGCTTTTGTATGCTACTGCAAAACCATAGGCTTTCACCAGTAGAAGAAAGTCTAATTTGCAAAAAAAATTCCACAGAACCATTTTAAAGCTGTATAAGTAAATGAAGTATGCAACAACCATCAAGGTTTGGCGGAAAATGAAAACCATGAGCAACTTGAAAACGGAAAAATTACGGTCATGCAAGGAAAGAGAAGGTAAAGTTCCCAAACTCCATTACAGTAGCAGCATGTGAAATTACTAACCTGAGTGTCAGGATCTTCCAACTTAACTAATATTGCAGAAACAGCGTCTTTGCATAATCCACAGCTATCTTCTTGGATTTGTGAGGAAATCTTTGCAATTTTCTCACAGAGACTGATCTTTTTACAGAATTCTCCAGGCTGAAACGAAGCTACTTCCAAGAAGAAAAGGGGAACATAATGATCCACCAAAGTTAAGCACTGTGAAATACAGATGAAACAGCAATTGACCTTCTTATAATTGGTATTGCAATAACAGTGAACAACTGTAGCATGAAAACAAAACATGACAAATCCAAGAAGAGGTTATGAACCTGCTGCTTCAAAGAGCGCAGCTCATGGCAAGTATTGTGAAGGATATCAATGATCTCATCCTTAGTCTTGTTTTTAGTTAGGTAGTCAATTGCCTTAGCAGAATATTCCTCACAAAGTGCACACACATCTTTTCTGTTTGGTTCTGCATTTTGAAAATGTGTCAACAAGATGAATTACTCATGTCACATTCTTACTTCAAACTATATTCAATAGAAACAATTCTCATAAGCAAAAGTATAAAGAATAAAGATAATCACATTTGCCTCATGTTTAAATTTTACTTTTTCACCCAAACTAATAATTAATTGGATAGTGAAAAAGTAAGGTATAGTAATACATGCTTTACTATATCCATCTTGTCATGCATGAATAGAATAATAAAAAACAAAAATGATATTGGAAATTATAAAAAATGTCACCAGAAGTGTCAAATTTTGCAGTATTAGTGCTCCAAAGATCAGAGTTTGCCAGTTCTCTAGCATCACAAGCCCAAGCAGCACCCAACACAAAAAGAAATAGGAGCCCTGTTCTCTCCTCCATGTTGATCTTAATAAGCACTAAAAAATTATGCAAACTTCCAATTAGGGAAAAGCAAGAAATTATTAGACAAAAATTTATGGGCTTTTGTAAAGAAAAACATAAAACCAGAGTTTACATATTTCTAAGATGCATAATGAATATAATGAACTATGATGCCTTCTGAGATTTAAGAAGTCACTTAAAGGCCTAACAAAATTTAGTGAGCCAATCTGATAGAACAATGTTACTAAATAAATATTCTCTGTTCATTAATCTTGAGATAATATCAAATCCAACCCTCAACGATGTGCAAAGAGAACCATCACAAGGCACTCACTTCTAGAATAGCAGCTTAAAACCTAGGTCAACCTGACCTTACCCAAAGAAAAACCAGTTCAAGTTTCAATTGGCTGTGATCATTGAAACTAAGTATGTTATTTCGCTACTAGTAGAGCCACTTAGAACAGTTCGGAGCTAGGTCATGATATTCTCAGCTCAAGTAACCCTATTACCCAAAATTCACAAGTAAATAAAGAACCCAGAAACCCAATTTCCCTATAAACTATGATTAATAAAAAAAAAAAAAACAGAAATTGCTGTTGTAGCAGTACCAATTAAGATAACAACGGGAGAAGTATTTGTTATTACGTATTGATGAGGAGGATCATGTACAAACCAGAAATACATATAGCAGAATCAGAAATTTATATTTGAAATCCAGAGAGGGCGATGAAGACCAATCACGAAAAAGGGCAAGGGCAAGGGCAAACAAACAGGATCGGATTTTTATTTTCTTTTAATCGAATAATAGATCAGATTGAGAAGTATAAGAGAGAAAAGTTACTATTTTCTGCAGTGTTTCCATGTAAAGAAGGCAAAGAAAAGATAAGACAAGAACTGAAGAAGATTACCTCTGAAAGGAAGGGAGACAGAGCCTGAAAGGAGCTTCGATTGGATTGGTATTAAGAATTTGGGATCAATGCGTTGTTTGTCCACGTATATGAAGTATGAATAAAAATTAGGCACAAATTAATTTTTATATTTCTAAATTTTATATTTATTTTTAATTTTATTAATTAACTTTGTTATTAATATTTTAAATTATGATAAATTTCATCTCATAACTTAAAATTATTTAAATTATTAACAAAAAATAGTGTGATATATTATGTTAAAATATTAGATAAAAAAATATTAACTCACTAATTTTAAAGACATAATGTTACATATCATATTATCATTTTTTATTAGTAATTTAAATGATGTTATGTCGTGGGATAAAATTAATTATAATTCTAAATTTTAATGACAAAATTAATCCTAAAAACATTTTAAAGAAAAAAATTAAAAATTAATGTAAATTTTAAAAATATAAAAAATATTTTTACCTAAAAGTTATTTATATGGTAATATAAAAGTATATTCTAATTAAAACTAGATTATTTGAGTAAACTTATTTTTTGTTCACAAAAGTTTCATAAATTAATAATGTTCTAATTAAAAAAATTCAAAAATTACAATTTAATTTTTTAAAGTTCATAATACACTTTTAATCATGAAAGATCGAAATCAACTCCTTAGTCACCTGTTAATAATGTTCAACCTAACTAGTATTAATAATTCAACACTAGGTTGTTAGATATAAGAGTATAAATGAGTTAAACTGAGTTGAATCGAGTTTTAGTGAGTTTAGCTAATTTAATAAACGAGCTATTCAGATTCATTTGTTTAAGTGAAAAAATTTAAAATTGAGATCTAACTCAACTTATTTTATTAAATGAGAGCTTAAACTCAATTTGTATAACTCACATAAAATTATAAAAAAATAAATTAAATGAATATAATAAACTATAATTAATTAAAAAATTATAAACCACAAATATGTAATTTCACAAATTAAATATTTAAAAACTAATCATAGAACAACATTTAATTAAATGTAAATTGATTATGTACAACTTATTTTATATATTACACTAATTATAAATTGTATTATTTCAAACATGTTACTAACAAAATAATATCTTCATAAAAATAATAATAAATATAACAAATAAATAAATAAATATACAAGAGGTGTTTATTTTATATATATAGAAAAAATACCATTTAAATATTTATTATAGATATTATACACATGAAAAATATTTTTATATTATTTTATTCTTAAACAAATTATTTATGAATTAAATAAACTGAACTTTAATTTTTTAAATTTAGACAAATTTAATTGTATAGTTAAGTTTGTTCGTTTAATAAATGAATCAAACATAAACAAAATTTTATATGAGTAGAGCCTAAATTGTTTATGAACACTTCATTTCATTTATATGTCAAATATTGCTTTATAAGAATAAAATCAAAACCCTAGATTTTCATATTTTGGTCTTTGAAGCCTATGGCTATGCTCTTGTAGAAAACTAAAATGAGACGATATATGAAATCTGGAGAGGTTTTCACATTTTGAAGCAAAATTTTTTTATTGGCTTACGCAGATTTCATTTTAATTGGCACAAAATCATTTAATCAATTGAGGCATCAATTTTCATTATTAAGTGACTTATGTATTATCTTAAATGATAGCTTTTGTCCATATAAGTCAGCATTTATATTAAATACTTATTTTTTCAAAAATCTTAAATATGTGAGTCTTTCAACTTTTAATTGATAACGTTGAATAGTGATTAGAAACAAATTTATTAACCTATGTGGATAAAAGCTTTCATTTTAAACGACACATAAGCCATTTAATCAATTTTTATTATAATGAGAGATATCAATTTTCATTATTAGACTTAATTGTCATCCGAAGGGTAGTTTTTGTCTACATGAGCAATGAATTAGCTCCTAATCACTATCTGAAGTCTTACATCATTAATTAATTAGCATAATATTAGTATCTCTCTCAAGACTCTGAAAAACTAACAAGTTGACATGTGACATCCTTTTTTTGTTGACATTTGAGACATTTCAAGAAAAAAATCGTAGCCATGAAGTTCAGTGACCAATTTAGTTTTGAAAACACTGATGGTTCTGGGCCATTTTTTGGTGGCATCCAAGGCATAGCTTGCACACCAAGAGGCCCCTAAATTAAACCCATGATTAGGAGATTATAACGAGAAAGATTATTTTTAAAATTTAAACTTATAACTTACCGATTATATGACATAACTTACTGTTATTCCAAAACACTGAACAAAGAAAAAAAAATGCAAGTTATCTTTGGTTTCAATAGCTGGTTCGTCCAGAAAAATTATGCAGAAACTATCAATGCAAATCTATAGAAAAAGAAAACAATTAAATGCAACTGTTGTTAAGTGACATCTGTTTCATTTTTTCACATAATCATCGTAGTCATACCACTTGAAAAGATGGAAAAAAAAAAAAAGATGACTCAGTATTATAAATGTAACTGATATTGATTTCAAGAAAATGATAAACAAGTTCTTGAGATCTTAATTGAGAATTCACGTTCTTCCTATAATGTGATAATAATAATCACACACTCTCATTCTCTTTCCCTCTCCTTTTGTTGGCACGCAGTACAATTGATATACAAACCAAACGTGGGAGATGTATAATGAGGTATTATGTTTGAATTGAAACTTCCCCTCAAAATCAAATCATGGAAATTCAATATTCATGATCAGATTTTCTGTGTATCAGTCTCTGATGATGCTGATCCCGGACTCTGCAATCCAGATTCTTCTTCGGATTCCATCATTTCCTCAGTTTTCACCTTCTCAACAATCAAAACCATCATTTTCAGCCTGAGATTTCAGACTTTCTACATCAGAAAATACAGATTGAATTCGAAATATTACATACCTCCGATGGCGATTCGTTAACTGTCTTTCCTAGTTCCTTCTCTCTCAAAGATTTAATCGGAGAAACTCTCTGCTCAGTCAAAAACAAAAGCAATAATAAATCATTGAGCTATCATCAATCAAACTGAAATAAAATGGGATCTCTATTTTTGAACTTTTACACGCACCATACAGCGAGACTTGAGCTCCTTCAATCTGAACAACTTGTCAACCTCCATCTCGAGGCACTTCTGAAACTGTCCTCTCAGTTCCATCTCCTTCATCTGACCATCCAACACCAAATCCCTCTCATCCAACATTCTCTCCGTCCTCTCTTTATCCGCTCTCAGCCTTTCCAGCTTCTTCTTGATCGCAATCAGTTCATCCGCCAGCGATGCATCCAGCGGCAGCGGCAACGGCAACGGCTCCGGCTCCAGCTTCGTCCGATGATGGTTCTCCTTGTTGGAATCTCCCATCACCAGCGAGATTCCGGTCCGTTCTTGCTTGGATTTGGAGTTTGTGAGAGGATCGGGAAGGGGAGTGGCCGGAGAGTTCTTGGGCTGAAGAGGAGTCCGGCCAGATCTAGGCCGTAATTTGGATGCTCCGGTCGTCGGAGTCGGAGTCAGAGCCTGAGCCATTTGCATTTTCTGCATGTCTCTGCTTGGTATGTATGTGAGGCTTGCTTTTACTTTGTTGATTTCACTTTTGTGTGCACATTAGGGTATGGGAATGGGAATGGGAGAATAAAAGTGAAGGAGAAGAGATAGAGGAATAGTTTTTGAATTTGAAACAAGACAGGCGCTAACGGCTACTGCTTTCCTGCTTTCTTTCTTTATTCTTTATTCATTGTTTTTTTGTTATGACTCATTGTGATGATGAATCTACCAAAGTGCACATCTATGGAAACAAAGGCATAACTTTTGTTGGTTTGTTTATGAAACATGAATTTATGGCGGGTTGGATGGATCTTGATCCAGTGCATATTTTATAGACTAAATTAATAACTTAATTTTTAAAAGATGTATTTTTTTTAATTTGATCCTTAAACAAAATTTTAATTTGATACTAAAAGATCTATTCTCAACCAATGCAATACTTTGATTAATAGAAAAGATGAAAAATTAATTAACAGTAATATTAATAAATATTAATTTAATTATTAAATATTAAATTAAATTTTATTAATAATACAAAAATAAAACGTATCATATTTATAAATTAAAAATTTTCAAAACACATAGTTTGCATTTTTTTTATATGCAGTTTGCAAATTTAATATCTTATTTTACAAATTACAGATTGTCAAAACACTATTGCTTTTTTATTTTTGGTTGAATAGAAGTCAATTTATTATTTAACTATCATTTAATGTCTATTAATGTAATTGTCAATAAACTTTCTATCAATCATACTAATCAAAATTCTTAATTAATTGAGATTGAATATTTTAATAATTAAATTAAAAAATTTTATTTTTCAAGAACTAAATTAAAAAATATATATTTTTTCAAGACTAAATTATTAATTAATATAAGGCAAATTATAATATCTTTTTGTCAAAAAAATATTATATAACCAAAATACTCACATTCTATAAATATATGCACGAAATTTATTCATCAAATTTGTGCATAGCAATTCTTTGGAGAGATTTTACAAATTTGAGCTTGGGTATGAAAATATAAAAAATTTAATGAGGATGAAAATCAAAATTAATTTTGTTACTAGCTTATGTCAGAATACTTTATCTTTTTATCTATACTATATTATGATCATCCTACTTTTAATATTAATTCAGTCGAACTTAAAATGAGGATGCAAAAGCACAACAAACAAATTGGCAATTTAGTTCAATTTAATGGATTCAGTCCACGAGGTTTAATTCTCCGAACAACTTTTGAATTATAAAACTAAAATCTAACTTATATGGCTGTCCATTCAATAACTACTTGAATTAACTCAGTTATAAAGCATGTATTGGAAATAATAAAATAGTGAAATCGTTCAAAAACAGAGAACTGTCATACAAAAATTTCTTTGCGAAATAGGCAATGTATAATGTGGCCCAAGTCGCTAGCTTAGGAAGAAAGCTTAGTCATGAAAAAAGAAAAAACAACACAACTGATGTGCAAGAGACTACTGAAACAAATTCTGAATAAATAAAAAGAAATTCCATGATAATTTTTTTAAAGAAAAATGAAAGCCTAATGGGTTTTTAATATGCATAAGATAGGCTTATATTCTTAAACTTTATTTATTTATTTTATAAAACCAGGTGTTTACATAGAGGGAGTATGCAGATAATCCCTGAGAATCAGAGGTAGTCCATAGGAAGGTCCCAATCTTCATCAGTGTCCCAATCTTTTTGATTGGGTTTCTTTCTTCCAAAACGTCTCCTTGTCCTTGAAACATTACCAGATGTTGCTGATATTTCAGAGTCTGAATATTCTTCAACTTCATCATCCAATGAAGTTCCCAACTGGTTCCCTAAGAATCCCTGGTTCAAGCAGATAGACTATATTATTACCAACATGATTAATGCAAAACTCACTGATCTCTCTCCTTTCTTCTCTTATACAGTATGAAGATATTAACCTTCAAGGAAAATTTGAATGTCCACTGTTTTCTGCTCATCGAATCCCAAAAAATAAAGAGTAGAAAATAAAGAACAAAATTTCTTGTATGAGTATAAAAATGATTTCAGAGGAAATGGAGAAAGTCCATATAATGCCAATGAATTATGAAGAGACTCTATGCATGTACTAAATTTGCTGTAAGCAGGAGAAACCAAAAGTAGGTATCAGAACTCGCTCTCAGTCCAGGACCCGTACATGAAGCACAATGAACATAATCATGAAAATTTTTTAGGAAGACTAAGCTAATCATAAAAAGATAAGTAAGCATGTCAAGCACAATTCTCATTGAGATCCATTTTTTACATGCTTAATCTACCTATCTTTGGTAAATCAAGTTTATTTAAAAGTATGTCCATGATCTTTTATATGTATCCAAAAATCAAGACTAATAAAATTAATCTCGAGTTGCAAAGCCAGTGGAAGCCGACAAGCGAGGAATTCAATAGATACGGAATTAGGAATAAAACTTAGTGCAGTTTTTAAGATGTTTACTATCAAGTGCTCTAATAAAAATATGATAAGTAATATTTGTTTACAGCTAGTATTATGCAATTCATTAAATATGGAATTAAGTTTTTATTGAAGAATTTGATAGTAAATATCCAAGAGATTTTACCAAAGTTTTCTCCATAAATTTAACACAGAAACAACCAAGCAAATATGCAGCTTTATTCTTAAGATGAAGGTACCTTTGAGAGCCTTTGAATATGTGAAGCTGCAGCTTCATGGACAACGACAGCATCGGAAATGACTTCCAGTACATCCTCAACTTGCAAAGAGTAGGTACTCACCTGAAAATCAAATATAACAAACAGATTAATGCATTGTGGCTTGCATTTAGTAACAGAAGATGCAATGCTCAAATTAAATTGACAAAGTTGCTTGCAAATCTGCACTTCACTGTTAATTTTTGAAAAAGCAGACCACTTACCACACTTGATGGGATTATAGAGAGTCCGAAGGAATCAAGCTCAAGCCCTTCAACAACCCCTGAACTGATGCTGAAAGTATACCCACGCACCTAAAAAAAGCTATATTTCCTTGATATCAAAGCTAAAGATAAACAAAAATACAAAAGGTTGGACAAGAAACATATAATCACCTTTCCAATATTCCGTCCAGAGGGTGTTACAACTTTGTATCCTACCTAACAAATAAATAAATTAAGATCAAACAGTTGATAGCTAACGCTGACACATTGGTCACTCTCTCTCCAATTAAGGGCGATAAAAGAGGATGAAGAATATTCCTAAATTGTGTCACTTGGAGACAAATGGCAAAGAGTTAAAGATTGACAGCACAAAATCCCAAAGCAAAAAAATCTATGAATTCACTTCTACGGTAACTAATTGAAAATGTTAAAAGCTAGGAATAAAGATGGATAAGAGCGTTATATAGTCCAGAGTGGAAAAACGAATTTTTCAGAAAGAGCAGCACTTCCCATTATTCTATCATAAGATTATTCACAACAAGAAATCATAAAACAGATTCATGGAGATATAAAAAACACAAAGTCATAATTTGAAAGAGTCTTGTTAAACGTATTCGACCAAGACAAATAACTCCACTTATAAATATCATAAAACTTTACAATTTTCAAGTCTTATTAAACCGTTAAACATACCAGTGTCTCCAGTCCAACCATTCTAAATTCATTCTCCATCACACTTTCATCTTGGACAAGTACAACATCCCCAACCTGAAAAAAAAAAAAGGCAATATACTCAATGTTTAAGAAGTCAGTAGCCGGTATAGCAAGAAGGTACAACATACTCTGGATCTCAAATCAAATTTACTAAACCATGCTGCAACCTCAACATGACAATGAACAACATAGTATCTGCAAGAAACATTTGAAACTTTTAGACTTAAAGCTTTGGAAGCATCTCCAAAGTTCTCCAGTATTCAATCTAACTAGTTGTCTTTTCATATTATTGCAGGCAGAAGAACTCCCCAAAAGCAATATGTCAAAGTTAATGTAAGGGAAAGCAAACATATACACATTCGACTGAAACTGGGATCAACTTGAAAAACAAAAAAGATATCTCTCTTTACCTGGCTAATATCTTCCAGAAGAAACCTTTCTGAATCCCCAGAAAGCAAGTTTGGCCTCACCTCCACAAACAATACCACCCACTGAAGAAGTGAAATCCACAATAACTAGCTTAGTAGAACAATCAGATATCAGCAATACAAATGAAAGAGCTTGCTAAGTGTTACCACTTACAGAAGTTGTGTCCACCCAAAGCTGCGAGATGAATCCCAAGCAGAGAGCAGAGCGAATGCTGATCACCTGCTTTGCCAACAAATTCGACCTTCTAATCACTTGTCTACCTCTTCTAGATCCAAATTTACCACTAAATTTCACTACTTGCTCATCATCTGCATCATTCTGAGATCGAACCAAATCTTCCTCTCGTACATCGGTCTCACTCTTTCTGCTTTCCTTATCTTGGACCAAATCGAACTTCACCTCACCAAAATCTTCGAATCCCGAAGATGTTGTTGTATCATCCGCATCGACGCGAGGTCTCTCCAGCTCGAAATTATTTTCCCCTTTGTCCATAAATTCAAGTTCACTACGAAAGCGATAATCCCTTGACCCCAAAATGTCCGAGAATCCATCGGCTCTTGCGAAAGTACTCCTGAGGAACCCTGAGCCGCCGTTGTTATCGTTTGCAGAACCTAAATGACTGGAATTAGATAGTTTAGCAGACAAGGGAGAGTGAAAATTAGGCTTAAGTTGGTTTCTGAAACTTGAATTGAGAAAAGGCAATCTCGGAGCTTCTGCAAATGAAATGCCCAGAGCTTTTGTAGCAAGCAAGTCACTCATATTCAGAGCACAAACAGAATGTTGGGTTCCACAGACTAGGAGAAATGGATTATGCTCCATGCTGCGTTCAAGCTTGCTTTTTTTTTTTTTGGAACATGGAACCATTCCTCTATACGTCTGAAATTAGATATAATCATTATCACAACATTAATTTTTTCTTTTTTGGGTGAAAAAGAGAAAAAGAGAGACTGAAACTAATCATCAAGGTCAAATTCAAAGGGGAGCTAAAGATTGGGTATAAGTTTTTTAGTGTAAAATATGATGTGGTAAATTTTCAATTCGTTACTGTATATATTACATTAATTAAGCTAAAGATTGGGTATAAGTCTTTATATTTATTTTATACATTTTAACATTTTCTCAAAGTTATGCTATTTCACAAGAGTGCTTGGATGAATATATCAATATATATCTACTCTAATGGTGGTCTAATAACCTGTTGACCGCTTCTAGATCCAAGTTTAGCTCTGAATTTCTCAAATCGCTCACCTTCTCTCATCTCAGCACCATCTTCATCACTCTGAGATTGAGAACCAAATCTTCCTTCCGTACTCCGTTCTCCCTCCTTTTGCTTCTCTTATCTTCGACAATATAGAAACTCATTTAACCGATGAAGTTGTCTTATCATCCGCATCGAGGTGAGCTCTCTCCAGACCGAAATTCTTTTCCTGTTTGTCCACAACTTGAAGTTCGTTATGAAAGCAATAATCCCTTGATCCAGAATGTCCGACAATCCCTTGACCTCATACTATAGTTTGTAGGACCTAGATTACTCGAATTAGATAGTTTAGCACACATGGGAGCATCAACATATGGTTTAAGTTGGCTTCTGAAAAGGCAACATCGGAGATTCTGCAAATGAAATGGCCAGAGGGTTTGCAGCAAGAAAGTCACTCATAGTCAAAGTCAGAGCACAAAGTAAGTTTCGAGTTTCACAGACTTGGAAAAAAGTATGAGGCTTTGAATTTTAAACGATTTTGCATCACTCAAAAAAAATGTAATTTTTTTTATTTACATTTATAGATGAGTAAACTCAATTATTTTAGTCTCTACTCTCTACAGAAGATATTGTGTGTTTCAAATTTCACTGCTTCCTTGACGAGTAGAGACATTGTTTGAACTCGAACAGATTTACAGAAAGAGTAATGAGGTATCAAGTTTCTGACTTGATTTGAGCTAAATTTTAACCACTTGCTGAGCATGTTCCACACACCAGGAGAAAAGGATTATGCCTCTCCCTGCGTTCGAGTTTTCAATTTTAAACATCACGATAGCACACCAAACGCAATAACATTATATTATTATGACATACACTATAATATAACATCAGTTATATTTATTCATGTTCAAAGATTGACCATGTGAAGTTGTAAACTCTATGAATCAATTCAACAGAAGTTTCTAGAGGTGAGGACAATTCATCTCCCCGTTTCTTTAGCTGTCCTTACAGGGACTCGGCTATTTTTAAACACTTAGCCCACAGAGAGGACAATTCATGCTCGTGACATTCACTCAGAATAGCTAACCTGAAAATGGGTGGTACTGCTTCAAGCTCTTCTTGCTCTGCTACAATTCCTCCCAAAAAATATGTTCTTATCAGCTTCAGAGGCCAGGACACTCGTAGCAACTTCATTACTTCACCAACCATCTTCAAGCTGCACTGTGCCAAAAATTGTCAGAACCTACGTCAAAACTTATAGATACAGCCACAGCTTGTTAGGATTGGCGTGGTTTTGAAATTTACTATTAAATTCTGATTGTAAAAAAAGGTTTGACCAAAACTTTGTTTTCCAGTCCACATATTCACTTTCTTGTTTCTCACTTCATGGCTAGCTGAACTGACGTAAATTCAAGCAATTCTGGGTTTGTGTTGTTTTTCCTCCTTACACTCCAGGAACATGTTATCTTCATGCTGTCATAACTTTCCGTCAATTGTTGATTCAGATAAAAGGATATTTATGTCTTGTGCAGTCCAGTATGGATATAATGGATACTAGAAAATAATTAACATAACTTCAGCTTTTTTTTTCACGAAGAAATTTTTTTAAATATAAAATGATATCCGGTATTGTCATAAATAATAACATTTCTTTTTAAATGTATTCAACAGGGGACTCATGGAATGTGCAATGTTGGAATCTCAAGGGTTGATGAATTTGGCATTTTATACTTTTAAGCTTAAGTAGAAACCTCTTTTTCCCCTCTATCTGCCCTTCTTGGCTTTTGAAGCTGTCTCTACTGTTATGTTCCTGATTCATGTCAAGAAAAAAGCAAGACAAATTGAATTTGAATAAGAAAACTCTGCTTCCTCTTTGATTTAATTAATCAACCTTATCTTCTGGTTTCTTTCTTCAAGTGGTGAATGCTAGAAGCTTGGTGAAATCTAATCTGTAATGCTGGAATTTGTGTGATTCATAGCTTGGAACAAAATATAGAGCTAAGCAAAGCCACAATTTGATGGCATTTTGATATATGATGTTTTACTTGGTCTATGAAAATTATTAGACATCCAAGATAAGGTGATATATTCTGATATCTTATTTGAGTAGTGTTGAAATGATGCCTCTCATGCCAACCTAAAGGATATCTTACTTGGCTTTCAAACATTAGTGTTAATTTTCAACATAAGAACTATAGTACTCCACATCTACAATGCACTCTCAATGTAAAAGGAGTGAAGAAAGCAGTAGATTAAGATCACTGCAGAACCATAATTTCACAATACACATAGTAAATACACTGTTGACATTGATACACACAGAATCATACAGTGCTTCCTCTATTTATCTCCTCATTTTTCTCTGTGGAGTCATATTTCATACTGAGGTTGATATTCTTGCATCCACTATAAAATAGACATGCATCTGTATATGGCCATAACATCGTAATCTGGAAACTTCAGGCATCGCTTTAGAGTTCATCATGATAGATTATTTTTTCCAATACTTTTTTCTTCTTACAACCCCAATGGCACTTCCAAGAACACATGGAGTTGAACAGGGTTAGCCTTGTGGATTGAAGAGATATAATGCTTGAGGTGGAAGGAGATTTTGAGAGAACAATTGCATAGCCATCATCCATGTAATCTGTTCCTTCAGGAAAAACCTGCCACAAAAGGCTTCCAGCCCCACTTCCTCCTTTCTTGGTGGAGTTTAAGATTGTCTTGTACACTGTGCTTAAAAGGGTGTCCCTGTAAGTTGAATTGTAGCCAGGGTCTTTTGCAGACACACCAAACTCAGCAAAAACCACAGGCATATCAAGGTAATTTTCAGCATCCTCTATGTGGGCTTGCATCCAAGATGTTATAAACGGGAGATGGGTATTAGAAATTTCTTGAGAAATCCTTCATCCAGGTAAATAATTATTCATTAGAGATATCATATTCATGTCATGTAGAAGATGAAAATAGTGAAAGTGAAGAAAAAAAGAAAGCATTTATATTAGTGATACAATAATATACCAAATTCACATATTTCACTATGTTGGAGATTATAATAAAACCATTCATGAATGTTTATTAAGAAGTTTAAACTCTTGATAGTTGACATGGTATTAGAGCCTGACCAAGTGATCAGAGTTTGGCTCAAAGCACTTTCATGCGAGGAGCCATGTCAGAGAATTGTTGAATAGACTTACCAAGAGTCTGCATAAATGTGAACAGAAGCAAAGTCAACGCCAAGAACTTGGTGGTTCCTGATAAAATCAGTTCCAACTTGCTGAGCATATGTGTTTGGATTGAACTGAACTCTCTGAGGTGTTGAAGGGCCATAAAATCCTTCCAATCCAATCTCCACTAGGTGCTTTGGATCAATGCTCTTCACATAGACTGCCATCTCTTGTATCCAGCCCTACAATGCAGACAACTGAGTTCAATATTTGGTATTTCGTTATCTTCACCCTAATATCTTAGATGTAAAGAGGCATTCAAAATACTTGTGTTTGATACAGTGATATCCAACAAGATGCTTCGTGTCATACAAAATACTAAAAGGCATAGAATCACATCATTTTGAATGGTATTATACCACCCAAAAATCATAGGATCTTACGCCTATAAAATTTTAGCTTTATCAATATTTACGAAGTACCAATTGTATCTATATATATTATTTTGACAACTTTCAATTGTAAATCAAATGTAGAAAATGGAAATTTTAAATACTAAGAGATCCAATATAGAACCATATATAAGATACTAGTGTATCAAATATATCTTAGGAAAGAACTGACTATGAATTGCAGATAATCTCAAGGGACAAACCTGTAATTTATCACCAGTGGGATCTGAGGTGCAACGAGGTTCATTCATGAGTTCCCAAGCAAAAATTGTTGGGTCATCTTTGTAAGTGATGTTTGTGAATGTATTAACCCTATTCAGCACCGTCTGCACAGTGAAAAATGGGAATAGTAACTCAGACAAATGAATTCTGGAGGAATAATGTAAGAGTTGTTGTGAGGTGTTTCTGTATGTAAGAAACTTGCCTTAACATGGGCCTTGTAGTAGCTTTTAAGAGTTGAATGTGTGAAGAAGTCATCATCAGAGGTCAAGTTAAGGCCAGCAGCTTTGCCCCATTTCACATATTGTGCTTTGCCTCCATATGCCTCCCAGTTGTTACTCAATGATAATATCAGCCTTATTTTGTATTTCTTTGCTTCACTTACCACAAAGTCCAAGGCCTGTCTTCCATTTAAAATGGTAATTCATGATTGCTAATAATTTACAATAATAACTAGACCATGCCATCATTCAAATACAACTACCATTAGCAGCAAATATGGGCAAAAGATAACATTATTTGCACAATGCTGTTTCTGTTTCTCATATAAGAATAAGTGAAGTGGGCAAGAATTAAAGGCGTAGTAAGAATAAGAAAGGATAATGATTGATGAAAGTGAAAGAGCATGCACCTTGAAGACCTCTTCATCATAAACAGATGGGGATTTCTGAAGCGCCCTCCATTGGCCATCATTGAAGGCCCATGTTCTACAAACAGTCATGCCTACAGAGGATGCTTGCTTGAACACCTCACTGACCTTCCCTCTGGTGGACTCATCTGCTGCAAACACCATCAGCCAGTATGTGTTAAACCCATTCACGTAAAATGGTTGCTCATTCACCACAAACTGCTTTCCTTTCTTCTGCACCATCTCCCATTCATCTTTCTCTATCTCCTCCATTTCACTGCCCAAGTCATCAACATAACTTGAGATTATAGAATCTGCATTATGAAATTCAGCTTCTTTATTCTCAATGCTTCCCCACTTGTCACTGCCACCAATTGCAGAGGAACCCGAATGTTTAGTAAGAATTATTAGCAGAAAGATGAAAGTAATAACGCGCAATAATCTGAATCTCTTCTGGGTCTCCATAGAGCTGATCATCGCGCAAGGATGTCCATACCCTTTTGGACCACATTATATATATGTGTGTGTGAACTTCAAAGGTTTCTTGTCTTTACAATTGGATCTAAGAGAAACACAGAAGAGTAGTGTGCAAGGAGAGATCAAGTTTGTATAATCTAGCTTTAAAGCGAAGAAAAGCTTCTGATCCCCTTCTCTTGTATTGTAAAAAGCATTAAATAGACAGATGAAGGGTAGGAGTAAAGCTGCAAACTTGTTACTGCTAAGGTACGTTGGATTAATGGGTTCCACAAAAACAGAGTTTTCATATACACAGAGAGAGAGCTATGGATAGGAAATTAGGAATCCATATAATCAATATTAGTTGTAATGTCTCCATCAGATTTGTCAGTCCTCCATGGAAAGAACCAAGTAATCTAGCTTATATATATATATATATATATATATAACATACCTGTGTTTGTTGCCCATGTCTGGTCTGATGGGAGCTTCTCGGAAGGTTGGCTTTGAGTTGATGAGGAAGCAGAGAAGAGAAGAAGGAAAAATTGGTAGCGGTGGATCTTAGATGTGCATATGAATGTCGTTTGTGACTGTGACGCTCATTGCTTTATCACTCTTTGGCTGCCTCAAAAGTCAACAACTTTAATATGGAACTATCGGTAGTTCTTGTGTTACTTGTCATTCGTTAATTAAGGTCTGTATATATTGTTCTTCCTGCTTCATAAACAAAAAGAATATGTCGTTTGCTTGTGTAGGAGGACTGTGATTTTGTGTTTTCTTCTCTGCGACACCACACCAGTTTCAACTTGTGACCCTGATAATTTTTGTTTAAAGTCACCACTTTAAAGGAAGTATAGTTGTCACGTCCCTGCAGATTCAAAATTTTCATTCTAGTGTTAAAACTTGGTTTCTGTTGCTTGTTTTTTAAAACAATTTTTTGGCATAATTTTTGAAAAGATGAAAAAAAAAATATATTTCTAAAACAATTTTGTAAATCACTGCTTTATTAAATATGCTGAGATTACAACTTTGTTCTCCTTGTGTTCTCTTTTCCACTTTGGTATATTTTCCACTTTGTTGTCCTGGATTTTGTGGCAAGTTGTGGGTCATCAGACAAAATTACATGAATCTTTTCTAAAATGTGAATAAATTTTACATCGTATATTATGTTTTTAAAAAATTATATTTGGCTTCTTTTAATATATTTTTATTAATAAAAGTAACTTTTTATACAATATTAAAAGTAATTTTATTTTTGATATAACATAAATTTAATGTTAAACTCCAGCATAAAATTCTTAATACTAAAATAATTAAATAATTTTACTATTTTGAAATAAAAACATGTGATTATTTGGTTATGTGTAAATAATTCTTATTAAAAATTTTTATACAAAGAATTGATAAGATAAAAAATAATATAATAAAAAATTATTAAAATAAACTTAATTATAAATAATTTAACTATAAAAATTAAACAAAATAAAATATATTAATGTTAACTAGATTACAATTTAGTTTTAGTTAGACAAGAATGTGTTTAATTTAATACATATACTTAATGTTAAGTAACTTAATCTCGTCTCATTTATACTCTTTATCTATCCGAATAGCTATCATTAATAGATAGATAAACAAAACGCTCTAAATATAGATTAACCAAGTTTATTTGCTCCTTAAATGATAAGATTTAGGTTGAATTCTTTTCTTTTTTTTCTTGTTATAGAATTTATTAATAAAAATATAGGAGAAAGTATATTTTATTTCTTTTAATTATATCTATATAATATATTATCTATTTAAACTTTTATTAGTAATAAATAATTCTCTTAATAAATTATTTAAAATATTAAAATTATATTTAAAAAGTTCACAAGTTCTACTTTTTCTTTTTCTAATCTTTCTTCACACATAATGTAAAGTTAAATTAAAAATAAATAAATTATATGATAAATACACAATTATTAAATTTAACTCTAAAATTAATAATTTTTAGTATTTATAATAATTTAAAAAGATAATTTATTATAAATTAAAATTTATATTAATAATATCTTATATAAACATAAATAAAAGAAATAAAGTATACTTTCTCCAAAAATATAAAAGGTTAAATGTTAAATTTACATGATTGAATACTTAGTTTGATCTTTGAAAATTATTCTTTTATCTTATTAATCTGATGGTCTCTAAAAAATTAATTGTACAGTTTAGTTTACATAAATTTTAAATTTATACATATTAATTTTTCTATCATTTACTTGTGTTAAAGTATTGAAGCTAATATATATAAAATTTAAAATTTATAAGAATTAAATTATATAATAATAATTTTATAGAAATTAAATAAAAAATATTTTGAGAAATCAAGTTATACAATACTAATGTAAAAAAAGAAGAAGCAAAAATCTTCTAAAAAATAAATGGTTAATACAGATATAAATAAATAACAAAATGAAGGCAGTGAATGTGAATTGACTATTATTTATATTATAATAATTTTAAAATCTACTAATTATATACTCATTAATTTTTAGAATTATATATTATAAAATATAAAATATAAAATAAAATATTTAACGTAAAGAAAAAAATATTAAAATGTTAAGCCAACATTGAAAAATTAAATTATTTTATATTATTTTATTTATTACTTTAAGATATGATTATTATTATTTAATTATATTTAAAGAATTAAAAAATTTAACATACAGTTATGCATGCGAAATTTCATAACTATTTGAAAATGAGAAATTGCGTTAAGTATGATAATTCATAATTATATATTAATTACGAATATTAATTTTTTTGACTTAAATACATTTTTTACGTTAAATTTGAAATAAAAATGTAATAAAATTCATAGAAAGACAATATTGTATATTTTAGAATTAATGAAACTAAATTAAATTTTATAAAAAAAATAAAAATTACATTTAAGTAATAATTTTTTATATTATAAACGTCAAATGACATCTAATTGACAGTGAGGATGTGCGTCCCTCTCTTCCTTAGTTGCTACCTGTCATCCTTTCATCGCAGCCTCATTCCTCAAACCTGATTGTGATTCTTAGATACATCATACATGATGATGACCCTGGCTATTTTAATATACTAATAATTTGGCATGTTTAAAGAAAATATCAAATTTTAAATTTTTAAATAAAAAATAAAAAATAAATATATATATATAAATTTATATGTATCAATATATAAAATTGAAATAAGAAAAAGTAAAATTAACTTTTTATTTTTTAATTTTGTACAAAAATTTAATTTTATCCTTGATATTTATTAATATATAATTTTTTTCCTAATCAAATTTATTTATCTATATCAATAACGATAAATTATATATGAGGTTGATTTAGAATAATTCTTACCAAAATATAGTTGTGCTTATAAAAGAGATTACATGAGATTGAGAATTAAAACTAAAAAAAGATAATAATAAAAGATAGTATTAAAACTGAAAAAAAGAAAAGGATAAAATTAAAACTGTATATGAAGTTATATGATAAAAAATTTAGTTTTAGCCAACATAAATTAATGAGTGAGAATAAAACAAATTCAATCATAAAATAATAATTTTTTTTAATCAAGTGTAATATGAAGGCTGAGAATAAAATAAAGTCCACTTCAAGGGTAAATACGTCATTTAAAATGATTTTGTCAAAAGACAAAATAAGTCAAGTACTCAAAAAGGTGGGTGGTAATGAGAACTAAAATAATAAGTACACTAACAACTCAGCTGCACTATTTTATGGTCTCGTTTTGTTCTCGTTTCTGGTATCTTCACCTTCATTTCTCTCTTTCTGTGTTTGGTATCTCTTTTTCCATCTCTCTGTCTAACACAATCCAATCTCTCTAATACAATCCAATCCAATTCAACCCTACATACTCGGGATCGCTACGATTTCACTCGCTTCTTCTTCACCAAAGGTAAACTCTCCTGCATGCTTCAAATTGCTTTCTTTTTCTGTTAAAATCTTGTTCATCTCACAATTATTTGCTCTGCAGTGGAGCCTCTTGGTCGATTTCAATTTTGCTAGTTTTGGAAATCCGGGTTTCCAGCTGGTATTCTTCTGAGTTTCCATTCCGATCTGGGTGTTTTCAACTTCAGATCTTTTACTTTCTCACTCTGTCGTTCCATGGTTCTGATTCGTAGCTAAAACCAACTAGGGGTCTTGCTTTTTGTGTGTGGGTCATGGGGAACATCGATCGGTGGTTTGTTCCAATCTTTCTTTGCTTGCTTATAGCTATTCGACTTGTCCGAGCTGATGATTTTGTTCCCACCGATAAAATACTCCTGGATTGTGGGGGTCCTGCTGATTCAACTGACAGCGATGGCCGGAAATGGACTACCGATGTCGGGTCCAAGTTCACATCATCGGCCGGAGACTCCTCCGCGGCGACGGCGGCAACTCAGGACCCTCAGGTACCTGAAGTTCCATACATGACTGCTCGAGTATTTCATTCAGAGTTCACCTACAGTTTTCCGGTGGCCCCCGGTCGGAAATTTATCCGTCTCTACTTTTATCCGGCTTCCTATTCTGGCCTTAATGCGTCCAATGCTCTCTTCGCTGTCACCTCCCAATCCTACACCTTTCTAAGGAACTTCAGTGTTGCTCAGACCACCGAAGCTTTGAATTTTGCCTTCATTGTAAAGGAATACTTGATCAATGTTGAGGATAAAACGCTGAATGTGACTTTTACCCCATCTAAGAATGCTTCAAATTCCTATGCATTTGTTAATGGGATAGAGATTGTGTCCATGCCTGATATTTATAGTTCCACTGATGGGACTACCATGATTGTGGGCACACAAACTCCTTTCACCATTGACAACAGCACTGCACTTGAGAATGTTTATCGGTTGAATGTTGGTGGGAATGACATCTCGCCCTCCCAGGATACAGGTCTGTTTAGGTCATGGTTTGATGACACCCCATACCTTTATGGGGCTGCGTTTGGAGTTACGGAACCTGCTGATCCAGAGGTGAAAATTGAGTATCCTCCAGGCACTCCTACTTATATTGCTCCCGTTGATGTCTACAGTACTGCAAGATCAATGGGCCCGAATGACCATGTTAACCAAAATTACAATTTGACTTGGATTTTCTCAATCGATACAGGGTTTTCTTATCTCGTGAGACTCCATTTTTGTGAGGGAACTACAAATATAACCAAGATTGATCAAAGAGTGTTTCAGATATACCTTTACAATCAAACTGCTGAGGAAGAGGCAGACGTTATTGCCTGGGCAATGGATTATAATCTTCCGCATGACAATGGCATTCCAGTGCATAAGGATTATGTTGTATTTGTTCCTAATGGGCAACCACAGCAGGATCTGTGGCTTGCACTGCATCCAAATGTTGCTAAAAAGCCCCAGTTTTATGATGCGATCTTGAATGGAGTGGAGATATTTAAAATTAATGATAGTACAGGCAATCTTGCAGGGGCAAATCCTATTCCTGCTCCCCAGCAAGACAAGATTGACCCATCATTGGCCAGACCTAGTCATGGTAAATCAAAGAATCAGACAGGAATAATTGGTGGAGGCGTTGGTGGAGGAGTTGTTTTACTACTTGTTGTTGGACTCTTAGCTTTTGGTCTATCCCGCCGTTGTAGGCATGGAAAAGATTCTAGTTCGAGTGAAGGGCCATCTGGTTGGCTCCCTCTTTCTCTCTATGGTAATTCACACTCTGCGGGTTCTGCCAAGACTACAACAGGAAGTTATGCGTCCTCTCTCCCATCAAACCTTTGTCGCCATTTCTCATTTGCTGAAATTCAGGCTGCCACAAACGACTTTGATGAGGCTTTGGTCCTTGGTGTGGGAGGATTTGGTAAGGTTTACAAAGGAGAAATTGATGGTGGAACAATGAAAGTAGCAATTAAACGTGGGAACCCACTCTCTGAGCAGGGGGTACATGAATTCCAAACTGAGATTGAAATGCTCTCTAAACTACGTCATCGTCACCTTGTTTCACTGATTGGCTACTGTGAAGAAAATTGCGAAATGATCCTTGTCTATGATTATATGGCTTATGGAACACTCCGGGAGCATCTATACAAGACCCTAAAACCTCCACTCCCATGGAAGCAAAGGCTTGAGATATGCATAGGATCCGCTCGAGGTTTACATTATCTACACACTGGTGCCAAGCACACCATCATCCATAGAGATGTGAAAACAACAAACATCTTACTGGATGAGAAGTGGGTGGCAAAGGTCTCTGATTTTGGATTGTCAAAAACTGGCCCTACCTTGGACAACACACACGTGAGTACTGTAGTTAAGGGAAGTTTTGGGTACTTGGATCCAGAATATTTCAGGAGGCAGCAATTGACCGAGAAATCAGATGTTTACTCATTTGGGGTTGTTCTTTTTGAGATATTGTGTGCTCGCCCAGCTTTGAACCCAACCCTTCCTAAAGAGCAAGTGAGCTTAGCTGAGTGGGCTTCTCATTGCCAGAAGAAAGGCATTCTTGACCAAATCGTTGATCCTTATCTGAAGGGGAAGATAGCACCAGAATGCTTCAAGAAGTTTGCAGAGACCGCCATGAAGTGTGTGGCCGACCAAGGTATTGACAGGCCATCAATGGGTGATGTGTTGTGGAACCTTGAATTTGCTTTGCAGCTGCAAGAGAGTGCAGAAGAGAATGGGAAGGGTTTTGGTGGAATTCAAAGTGAAGAGGAGCCACTGTGTGAAGATTCTAAAGGTAAGAAGGGCCCTAATGGTTTTGAAGGTAATGTAAGTGATTCCAGAAGCAGTGGAATAAGTATGAGCATAGGTGGAAGAAGCCTAGCCAGTGAGGACTCTGATGGGTTAACGCCTAGTGCTGTCTTTTCCCAGATCATGAATCCCAAAGGGCGTTAAGGTTTAAGGTCTCGTAACTAAGAATTTCATACACGGGTTACTGAACTTTGGCAGTTCAATTCATTTTCCAGTATAATTCTTTCCTCTTGTGGTTCATACTTATTTTGCTTATGTAATTTATAATTTGCCCGCAGTCATATTGTAATGAGGTTTTTGGGGTCTGAAATTTTAGCGAGCCTTGTCTTGTTTAAGACGAAGTTATGTGTATCTCCAACTTAATCATTGCTCATGTACTTCACCAATTACCATAATTCATGGTGTATAACATATGGGTGAGTCCCTGTTCGGTTCTGTTGTTGTGCTTGTGAGTGCAAGTTGTTACTCGTTCGGCTTCGGTAAGGTTTGATCTGGTTAGAAACAGGTCTTGGTAGACGTAACCATTGTCAACTTTAATTAAATCAAATGACTAACCATTATCAACCTGTGCCTGATTTTTTACAAGTATTTTAAACAAGAAAATGTATTAACTAATATTAAAATTAAAATTATGAAAGTTAAAATCAATTTTTAATTAAGATTTATAGTTTAAAAATTTGTAATTTAATTTCTATAGTTTAGCAAATTTTAACTTAATCCTTAAGCTTAACTTTCTGTCAACATTTTGCTTAACTTAAATGATATGCTAATATTCAAGTTAATTTAGTTATATTATCTAGTATAAATTACATTTCATTTTATATATTTAAGTTATTTTACATAATTTATTTTTTCTTCTCTATATTAACATAAATAATCATATTTAAAGTGTTAAAATATTAAAAAATTCTTAAATACATCATATCATTTTTACATTATCCAATAAAATTAAATCATATTAAACATCATCCTTATTAGAAGTTAATATGAACCCAAGCTAATATATAAAAGTGAATCACGTTACTCAATTTTAATGGACAATGTAAAAGATATATTAAACCTAAGAATCTTTTTAAGATACTATATTTTGACAATTTTAACAAAATTTAATATAATTTAAAAAATTAACAAAAATATTAATTTAAAATTTATTAATTACAAATTGAATGAAATTATAGAGACTATAAAAATAATTTAATTTAAAATATATTAATTAATCAAGTGAGGATACTATTACTATAAAAATTAAAATAAAAAAATCTAATATTATCACATACTATGTCAAGCAACAACTATAAGATTATGTGAATTTATATACCTTTTATAGAATCTGAGCATATATGTACCTGTTTAATTCATAATCATTCTCTAGGTACAATGAGTCTTCATTTTCCATTTTATTCTTTCTTCGTAGATATAGTAATTTACATGAAGCAGACGTCTATCTGTATCGGTTAGACCTTCTCTACCTTTGGTATTAAAGTTTGGTTAACATTAAAATTTTTAGAATGGCTGGACGGGGTTGTGAAAGATCAAACACAATCTCACCCTGCAACATTCTTGTATGGAAAGAACGAGGTGGTGTCGTAAGAACAAATGTTGTGAAACATTCAAACAAGACCACAATTTTTTATCTTTCCATATCAGACTTGTTTAAATACAGTGACATCAATTTGAATGGAAGACATCATTGTGAAACATCATATTTACATCCGAAGAACAATAAAAAGACAAAACTTACGGCAAAACAAGACCATTACCCAGAGTTGAGAAAAGAGGACATCACCGTAGCTTCTTACAAATGGAAATAAGTCCCCTATTGACACGGGGCTATTGAATCAACAATGGCAACAATTTTCTTCTGCAGCTCTGGCTTGTTGGCTCCAACCAGTTTGTCAATCTGTTTTCCATCTCTAAGAAAGAAGAAAGTTGGAGTAGCTTTGATATCCCAGGAAGTGCTAAAGTCCTGAAACATATGAACAAAATCATGATATATTCCCCATAACTTCCACCAAGGACAAACTACATGATTATTTGATCGGCGATGGGGATAGTATGAGATATTTTTAGGATAGTTTAGGTTACACAAGTCTCACATAGTAGTATGAAATGCTCAATGAGATACTTAAAATAATTTGATTTTTTTTCCTTAACAGTTAATTTTTGAGGGAGAGTTCCTAAGTCACTTGGATTCTATCTTTTGGTATCAAAGCTATTTTGCTGACAACATGGAAAAGGCTACCTACGAAAGATTCTGACTGGTTGGGGAGCCGACCATGGTAGAGTGAAGACATCAGCTAGTGTGGAGTATTCCCAGGATAGTATGGGTCAACCAAAATCCCATGTCGAATAGTATGAAATGCTAGATGAGAAACTTAAATGATTTAGTTCTTTCCTCTCATTGACTAACTTTTGAGAGAAAGTTTCCTGAGTCACTTGAATTTTATCATTATCCAACAATGTTTAATCTTTAATTGATAAATTTCCAAATGAATATTTCTCTTTCACCTATTCATATAAGAGGAATTTGTTCATTGCAAGAGGAACTTGAAATCCTTCACTATCCACCATTTAAGAGGACTAGTTAAAAGTAATGTGTCTCATTACTAAACGATAGTCACAAGATCATAGTAGGAAATGATAATATTTATAGCTTGATTACTTACAGTGAGTTCGTCAACATCAATTACTAAGAACATTATAGATGGGTATTTCTCAGATAACTCGCTAAAAAATGGCGCAATCATCTTACAAGGACCACACCATGTCGCACTGAAGTTGGCAATCACCTGTTGAGCATACAGCTAAAGTATGAATTATGGTACCCAAAGGGGTCAAAGTATAAATAAAATATTCTGAAATACTTGCAAGCACTTAAACCCTCACAATAAAAAAACACAAAGGCTAAACTTCAGAGTGTTGCTGTATGCTTGCTCACTTATATGTGTGACCAAGAGATAAGAAAATAGAGAAACTAGCAACAAAAGGGATTGAAATGCACATTGGGTGTTTTGGTGGAAGAATGATGAGGATAGGATCTACAGGTTTATAAATCAAACCTGTGGCCTTTAGTTACTAATCTGCACAAAGGAAATTTATTAAAACCTAGTTGGCAACAAATTTGACATTAACAGTACACTACTAGACTATCCAGAGTAAAAACATGTTTGATGAGGCAAAGTCAGTTTGTGATTTAAAAGGTTTTCCTGCAGACCCAACAAGAACATATATAAGAGGATCTACCCATCGCCAATTTTGAAAATATCAGATAAGTTAGTCTTCCAATAACATGAAAAAACCTTTTAAGTTTCTTGTCAAATTAGAAGGTCAGGAATTAATACCATATACTGCTACCATCAAAAACTACAACTCACATTAATCAGATATGGTGATTTCGTTAAACACCATGCTTAGCGATGGTAAAAATGTGACACAGTATCAGCCTTTGAAAAATAAAGGAAGTACTGTCTAATCAGCTTGGTATTCAAGGCATTGAAAAGAAATAAAATAGGACATGTTTTGTTGATGTTTCTCAAATGTAGAGATCATTATCAATATAGTCAAAAATCTCCTATAAGGATTAGAGTTTAGGTTGTCAAAAGATATATATCTAATAATAATTACCAAATAGGCGCACATAAGGTAAAACATGGTAAAATATTCAATGGTTTAGTCAAACAACTTAACAAAATGGTAATAGGTCATAATGTTCTACTAAAACATATAAAATGGAGAACTTACAATTTTTCCATCCTTCCTTGCTTCTTCCAACTTCTGGTCCCAAGATTCTTTAGTGGTGACAAGTTTCACATTGCCAGCAGCAAACTCCACGTGATAATCAGAATCATTATCCTTATTTGAAGACTACAAGCATTAAAAAATAAAACTCTTTCAATTAATTCTACCAATAGATGATTAAGACTGATATACTATAAAGCGTTAGAACCATAGAGATTCGACAAAGCATGCGTAACTATCATACACATCAACTCTCTTCCCTTTTATCATCCCAGAAATCAGTTCTGGGGAGGAACCAAAAAGTCAGGACCTAGAAAGCACAGACACACCATTTTGGTGGTGTGTTGGTGTGTCGGACACAAACACTGGTCATAACATGCTAACGACATGTGTCCAAATGTCCATAAGTGTCGGAATAAAAAAAATATTTTTCTTCAGCTCCGACAAGTGCTAACACGGCTGGACATGCAATTTAAAATTTTTTTTAAAAAAAATAAAACACCCAAAGTGAGAATAGTATTTGTTTGTCTTATTAAGCAATTTGAAATTACCAAAAAAAAAAAAAGAAAGAAATAATGAAAACAGGTAAAAAGCATGTATTTTTTTAAGCCAAGACCCAATCTCATTTTTCCTCACTTTCAATTTTTTCCCACTCATCCCTCTCTACCCTAGCATTCAAATTTTTCCATTTTTGTGCTCCATTATGTTCTCTCCTCTTAACTCTTCTTGCTAGTAACATTCTTCAAGAAAAATCCTACTTGCCTAAAGTAACATAGGTATTGCTCTCATCTTCTCTCTTCTTTTTATCCTCTAGAGATTCACACAGGGAACAAAGTGGCTAGTCATTTACAAAAGAAATTTTTCTATGTACTTTCTTTTAGGTAATATTTTTGAAGATGATACTGCAAAGTCCATAGAAATTTTGCTCCATGTATTTTGGGAAGGGTTATGAAATAGAAAGCATTGGCACAGATGACATGTCAAGGAGTTTCTTTACGTAGTAATTTTTAAGACAAAAGTACCTTTTATATCTCAAACTTAACATCGATTTTCAATTTCATTCTTAAAGTTTTTTTTTAGTCAATTTAGTCATTGAAGTTTCAAATTATAATCGATTTTGTCCTAAGGCTTAATGTCGTCCAAATTATTTAAAGAAAATAGTAACGTAACATTTGACATAATGTTAAAATATTGGGCCAAAAATGAGATGTTAACTCATACTAACTTTGTAGACATAATGTTAGATGTCAAGCTACTATTTTTAATTAGTAATTTGGATGACATTAGACTGTGAGACGAAATCGATTGCAATTTGAAACTTTAGGAGCAAAATTGACCGCAAAAACTTTAGGGACGAAATTGAAAATCGATGTAAAGTTTAAAAATATAAAAGGTGTCTTTGCCTAATTTTTAATTATCTATTGTCTCTAATTTTAGATTACCATTGAAATTATAATATATATACATACATATAGATCTAGGCTGTGTAGTGTTGTGTCCTATGCTATAATTTTAAGAATTTGGTGTGTCTCCACATTCGTGTCAATGTCATGAGGCTACTAGGCCAACAAAATAACAAACTATTAGGTTACAGTTGGAATTCGTGCATCATTCTGATTTAGGTTTATCACAATCACCAAAATATCATAGATGAGTCAAACAAGGTGATATAAATACAAAAATCATGTTTTAATTAGCCATGTGACCCTTTGATCCAGTAATCACCTTCTTTTAATGTTATTCACCTTCTTGCATATTTCCATCTTCATAAGTTATTTTCAAATTTGACATAGATTGACAACATAGATTATAGTTCTTACATTATTTGCCTCTCTAACATCGTGACAATAAGGAAATACAAGCTGACTAGGTCACCTATATCATTATTTACAACTAGAAAACCCCTTCCACTTATTGAGCATGCCCATAATAATAACTCGTTACTTATTCTCACCTAGTGTCCAGTAGTTGTCAAATTCTGTTACATTTATTTCTCCATTCTTGCTATTTTTCTGTCCCATTCTAATCTATGATTCTGATTACATATGATGCAATTCACTTCACACAGGCAGTTTGAAGATGTAACAAGCTCACCTTTGACACAATGAGAAACTATTGACAGAAAAGGGAAAGGCACATTAAAAGACTATCAAATTAGAAGGGTTTCATAATGCCATCCTCATAAATTCAAGCAATTGAAAACAAGTTATATATAGACAAACCAAAAGTCCATTCGATGTACAAGCCAAGCTTAGCATCAGCAGTCATAGTTTTTGCTTGAAAAACATGTGATTTATTAAAGATAACAGTTTATTATCACATCTGATAAAGAGAGAGTAGGAAAGGCCTTGTGCCTTAAACTTATAAAGAGCATAACTATAAAGATTTTGATTGAGGTATCCAAATATTCTCACCTTAGCCATGCAGTTCCCCATATTATTGTTTCAAAGCCACAAATTTGTAAACTTTAATGGTAGTATTGATATGACAACTGAAGCCTGAAAACAGAAAACCACCAACTTTAGCAGAACAAATTTCCCAAAAGTCCATCAAACCTAAGAAGAAAATAGAGCAGACAACAGCTAAGCCACAGACTGGTTGATAAATCTACGCAGTAGTTAATTCAATACCCCTGTAGTTTGTTTTGCTACCACTTAACCACTGATATTTTAAATCCAAAATTCAAATACAAAAAATAATTGTGCGATTGTTAAATCATTGAATAGTTTTACAAGTAGGAGTCCGTTTCACTTTTATTTGAAGAGTTTCATAGTGTTTTCAGACTCTTATGGATTAAATGAATAGTTACAAGTTCCAAATGTTCACTTAATCTCAGCAGTAAGTAGTAACTTCAGAAATCTACGATGAAATTGTTCAGGTATAAGTAAAACACATTTTTCAACACACGACACAGGTTACCACAAGAGGCAAAACTCAGTCTAAAATCAAACCTCATAAGGACTAAAGTGTAATTCATCGCGTTATCGGCATCACAATTTACTTACACATCTTTGAGAAAGAAGAGTCATAAAAACTCAAATGTTAGAGAAGAAACTTGATAAAATACAAAGAAGCCGAGGAAGACATTTATCAGCTCTGAAAACCACTTATTCTTTTCCTATCCATGCATTCTTAAGACTCAAGAGTCAAGATTACTGAAGTAGACTTAACAGTCAAAGAAGATAACTGAAATTGACTTCAAAGTCAAAGACGATAACTGAAATCAGAACATGGTTTAATTGGAGAGAACACTGAAAGAAAAAACAGCAGAAAGGGAAAAGCAGAGAGTTTCAAAGCAACCGGCTTTTTCTACCAAACGAACAAAAAAGCAGCCAGCTTTCCGTCAAATTGCAAAATTCACATAGTGGGGGAAGTTCAAGAAGACTCAGAATTAAAGAAATAAAGGAGAACCCACAAGCTAAACGAAAAATCCAGTGGTGAAATAGGGATGAATTAAAATTGGATAGTGAAAGCTAAATAGCAGGGAGAAGAGAGAAGGAAGAAAGAAAACCTAATTTGCAGAATTAGGAAGCAGAGGAAGACGAGACGAAGATGGCTGCAATGCAATCTGTGGATTATGGAACAACAGTTAGCACCCCACAAGACAAACAAAACATGTTTGCTGTACAATATTAATAGGTGGCAGAGAGTCGTAATATCATAAATAATTTGGATATGGATTATTCAAAATCTGATTGCCGGAATGCCCTTATCAGTGTTCTTTAGTTTGATGGATTAATTATAATTTAAGACAACTAATAACAACTGCTAACTCTCCGTTTATCAATGTATCATGTCACATATGGGAGGGAAATACGAGAATGTTATGCGAAAAGGAAAGAATCTATGTAAAGAATCATTTTTCAGTTAATAAAATTATTAAATATAAAATAATATTGTACTACTTTGATTAGATTTATTATTATAATTATACTTATCAATTATAATTATAGAATTAATTTGAATTTGATAAAATTAATAAGTATAATTATAAGAATAAATCTTATAGATGGAATAAAATTATTTTTACCATAATTAGAATTTAGGGTGGAGTTAAGTCATGATAAAATAAATTTTATAACAACGTTAGTTTATTTTGTACATAGAAGGAAGGAGTTATTTAATTATCACTCATACATGAGAGAAAATAGCTGCCAACGAAAGAAGATAGATATCTCATATTTGGATGAGAATAAAAGGAGAACCCAAAACGTATATATTAATAATTATCACGTGGGCTTGATTAAAATAAAGCTATAGAACTGCAAACCATAAAAGCAGAAATTTTAGTTAAAGCTTTTGTTCGTGGGTATTATATTTTTTTAATAAAATATTTTTAGGCATTTGTAGAAAAAAATTATCTTCTTTCTTCAAATTAAGATTTAATTTTTTTTATAATGTTAAATTATAAATAAAAAAATTAATGGACAACACAAAAAAGAGAGTAAATTAATAATTTAATTTTTAAAATATGCATATTTTTAATTCAATTAGTGAAAATGAAATGTCTTAATTTAATTTTTAAAAAATTAATTCTCAATTAATTTGATCATTTTGTTAATAAGATGGATGAAAAGTTAACTAATAATGATATTAATAGATGTTAACTTGACTGTTAAATGATAAATTAAATCTTATTTAATAATAAAAAATAAAACACAACATATTTGTAAATTAAAAATTGTCAAAATATACAATTACACTTTTTATATGCAATTTGTAAATTTAACATGTTTTATTTTATAAATTATACATCGTTAAAACACATTATTGATATTTTTAGTTGAATAATATACAATTAATTATTTGACAGTCAGTTAGTATCTATTAAGATAACAAGATAAGATATAACTTTCTATCAATCAAAGTATTAAACTAATTAAAAATTAATCTTTTAAAAATTAAATTAAAATATTTTTAAATTTTTAAGAATTAAATTGAGAAAAAAAAAATTCAAAACTCTATTGATGATGAAATAACATATATGGAAATTTGGAAGTGGAAACCACGTTGTAACATAAAGAAGTTGAGATTGCAGAGTGGTTGATGATATTGATAATTGACGTTCAATGTTGAGGGAGTGGGGCCAATGAGTAACGTGTATTAAAGGCATTGAATTTGGATTGTTGTTGAGTGATTAGCTTTGTATGTTGAATGTTGATTCACTATTATATATAGCAGATCAGCAGTATCATTAGTATATCCTATCAGATTGAAATCTACAGCTGAGAAACACAGAACACAGATTTGCCAGCCTGGAGTGACAGTGTAATCAATGCGAGGTTTCAAATATCAATTATTGAAATCATCAATTAATCCCTTACTTTTATGTTTCTTGGTAGTATAACACTATCACTACTGTTAGTGCTATCACGACTCAAATACTAACATTCTAAGTTCTAAACCACAGTCAATGATGACACAGCCAATTCAACTCACTTGTTTCCTACTTCCTTTGTTCAGGACACTGGGATAGGATAGGAGAAGGTTTATTCAATCACAGTTTGAAATTTTCATTTGATAGTATAAAGAGACTTGATGAACTGAGATTTTTCTATGGAGTTGAGTTATTTTAGAGAGATTGTCGCTCTTTCTTCTCCCTTTAAAACCTTAGTTTATCTAGTCACAAGCTCTCTTTGAGGTTTGAAGGTCTCTTTGAGGTTTGAAGGTCGCCTCCATGAGGTGGTGACACTTTCCTTTAAATTTTTATTTTTATTTTCTTTTCTCCCTCTTTTTTTGGAAGGTTTTCTTCTTTCTCTAGGGAAAACTTTTTCCTCCCTTCATCCATGGGAGTTTTTCCTGTCTCTTAAAGAGTTTTCTACTTGTTTTGGAAGATTATTTTGATGGAAGTATTTTGAAGATATACGTCTTCATATCTACATCTATCGACTTGACTACTAGAGTAAAGAAAATTATAAATAAGATTATTCTCTTAGAGAGGAATTAGAAGTGTGTTGCCTCCTAGTCAAGTTCTTCAATTTTTTTTCTTTATTTAGGAGTGCAAAACTATGATCTATTATCTTTGTCAGCGCTTTGTCCAAAACTCCTACTTTTTCTGGCTTCAGAAATAGCTTTAATTAAAAAAAAAATTGTATCTTGCTTGTATTTGGATTGAAATTTCCTTTGACTTAAAAAAAAAAAAAAAAAGGTCATTTCATAGCAAACAGATCATTTATGGTTAAAAGAAAAATGAATTTGAAGATAATGAGTAGGATATGTTGTATATTTTTATTTGATCTTGTCTAAGATGTCTAGGTCTTATCTTCCTGAAGTGTTTTTGCAAGAATTTAGTTAGATTTTTCCAATTATGCTATTTTAGGAGAGCAAAGCTCTAATATATTGTGTTAGTGCTTTGTCTAAAATTTCTATTTGTCCTAGCTAACAGTCAGCTTTGTTCACAATTGTATCTTGCTTGTATTTACAATGAAATTTCCTTTGACAAAAAAAATAGTTAAGTTCAGCGCAAACAGATCATTTGCGGTTTAAAAAAGATGAATTGGAAGAAAATGATTTAGAACTCGTGCAACTCTTTCAATTGCTAAATTCAAACTTAATATCTTTGTAGGTTTCTTATACTATTTAACATTTAATATTATGTCATTACTATTATTACATAATTTAATTTGTTTCATTCTTTGTTAAACCTAATTATGACAGTTTAAACTTTAACTCAAATCAATTTATCAGAAGGTCAACAAGCAGGGTGGATAGACGTTAAATCATGTAAAGTAACAATATTGATGTGTTCAACCATACATTCAAAATCAACTTTCAGTCAACCAGACACAGGAATGTGTATAAATTCACCAAATCTCAGTATTTTCTGTAGTCAAACAAATGAAAATAAGAGAACTGTCCTATCTTACGAATGCAGACGATACGAGCACCTAGTTTTGTAAAGTATGAGGTATATTAAGCCTATCGTTATTATAGATAACTATAGATAGATAATCCAACAGGACATGTTTTACCACAAACAGAGGCATAGGAAAGGTTCTTAAATCACTATTTCTACATTGCTTCAAAAGAAGATAGTGACGACGCAAGCACGACACAAATAACATCCAGTTCATGCCTTTGTATCATGATACAACATACAGTGGTTTAAACAAAAGTTCTAACAAATTAAGACACCACCTTCCCTTCCCTCTAAGACAAGAAATAATAAAGTGTCACCCCATGAAACTTTTGACAAAAACAAATTCACAACACGGTTTTCATAGATGCCATCCATCCAATCTACAAGGTTGAACACCAATCAGCCCATGGCATACTTTTGGGTCCAGCTGCGTGCAGTAGCTTCATACTTGGCCCGGTCAGTTTTGTACATGTGAGCAATCTCCGGTACAAGAGGGTCATCGGGATTTGGATCAGTCAGCAGAGAGCAGATTGAGAGTAGTACCTAACATGCCAATCAAATCATAGGCCTATGAAACATTTATCCAAACCAAATTTGAAGTTGGCAACAAGTGCCACACAACAAATAATTACAGTAAATTGTTGGAGGAAGCAGCCTAACCTATAAGCAATTGTGCGAAATTTTTAAGGTTCAATAGCAATGTTGATACTCAGGATAAGATTCTAAACTCTAACACAATAGGGGGAAATTACCAAGAGGAGAAACACAATTCAGGAAAATAGTATTCCATTTCTAAAGGCCTGCTCCACTAGAAAAACTATTCACCCTGCCATTCCCAACAAACATCAATCAACTACTGAATTTGGATATCATTCAAGAATTTGAGATTAAGATTTCCTAACCAAGTGAACATACTTTACAGAGGTAGCATCAACCAATCTCAGCTGAAAATTAGCTTTGCGATTCATACAAAATTACAATTAATAACACATCCCATTCTGATCTCTAACATTTATTAGCTATTCATGCCAAATTCTAGTTGAAATAAAGAGACATGAATCTCAACACGCATGCCTACTATATGGTAAATGAATGCCAGTATAATAAATTTATAAGTAAATAAGTCTTATTTTTCAAGGGAAACTGTGACTTTGGTGATGACATTAAGAATCATACTTCCCAGGAAAAAGAGTAAAAGGTGCCTTTTCCATGCATTTAAGGCTTAAACCTCCAATTCCCCCCCCCCTCTCAAAAAAAAAAAGAAATCCCCGCTCCAACAAATTTTACAATCAATTAGTTTAAGAAATAAAACAATTAAGGCAACTAAGAATACTTTGATTGTAATAGACATTTGTGTTTAGGGAAAAAAGGAAAATTAATAACATTTTGAAACTCTTTTATCACACATGGGTCACACTATTTATCTATTTCCACAAATATTAAATTGTTTAAAGAAAGTCAAACCTTAGAGATGGTAAGGGCGGGGCTCCACTGTTCCTTCAGGATGTCAAGACAAATGCTACCATTGCTATTAATATTTGGGTGGAAGACCTTAGTCCTGAATGCAACCTGTTTGAGAGAGGTCATGGGATATTAAAGACATTCAAACTGATCAGCTCAGATACAAACATTATGCCACAAAGCCCACACATAAGACTTTACCTTAGGGGGCTTGAAAGGATAGTCGGGAGGAAAATGAATGGTAACTAAAAATACACCTCCAGCATATGGGCTATCAGAAGGGCCCATAATGGTTGCTTGCCAATGGAACATGTCTTCAGCAACTGGGCCTGTTTAAAACACAAATTATTGCTAAGACACGAACATATGAAAATAATAAAAACACACACATAGTCACTAATAGAATTAAACATAATAATTGTACACACACGATGCTGAACAAAATCGTAATAGCCTGAAGCTTTTGGCTCTAACGTCATATTTAAATATCAGAATTTCCTACTCAAACTAAAGAAATGCCTCAAAAAAAGATCTAAAAGACTAAGAAAATCCAATGAAGATAAAACGGCTTAATTCTCTATCTAATCTTAACATCTGCTAACAGTCTTCATACAAATGTTTAGCTTAAATTAGATGATGGGGCTCCCATACAATTGGCAGCCATTAAAGACAAAGGATACGTAGAAAGCCAGACAGACAAATCATTGTTCGTTCTATTTAGAATTGTAAACAGAGTTAGAATTATTGCTGCTAAATTTTAGCTCTATATAATCAGTTAGTTTAAGTCCTTCTAACCATATACAACCAAAATAAAGTGAGTTTCAACAGTACATACATAGACCTATAGAGATACCATCATCTTCCAAAATATGAGGTAATGTATTACTTTGCAAGCTACAAATCAAATTATAAGAAATGCATACGTAGAAACGTCTATGAAACGGCCACTTGAAAATGAAAAAATCGGCACAGTTATATCTCCAACGAACAAAAATATATCAAGAGGCTGATCATTCATGATAATAATTTAAAACAGAAAAGGGAAAACAAAAAAAAAAATGACACAAAAGTAGCTAATTGTTATGAAACCTGCACTGCAAGATGTTGGTGGATCTTTCTGCAAGTCCTTGAGCTCCTTCAAAATACGCTTAGAAGCCATGGTACTTGAACCTGCCACGCAGAAAGCAAATCCATTAATGTTAAAAAAAAAATGGGAAATCGCAAATACAACAGAACTGACCAAAAAATATGAAATTTCTTTCAGAAGGCACATGAAATGGCAAAATAGCATCTCAACCACATATATAACAGATCTCAACCCAGAAAGAGAGAACAAAACACCAATCAGAAGGCATAATTGATGAGCTGCATACAACCCTAGAAATGGAAGAAAATGGGGAAACAAGAAGAGGATCGAGAAATACCTGAGATGAAACAAAGGAGACGCAGCTATGAGGGAAGGATTTAGGAAGGACGATGGGAGTCAGATGGCAAAAGCGGAAGCTTTGAGGGGGGCGATCCCCAACCCAGCCAGCCGCTTCCAAAACTGCTCAAAGATCAAAGCTTTCCCCTTTCGAGTCTCATATATATAGACGTCAAATGACACCCTTATCCATCTCATTTTTTGTTATTCCATCCTTTGTCCCTGATTTTGTAATCTATTTATATATATCTTCTAAAATAAGTGTCTGAAAAGTGAATGAAAACCATGGCAAAATAATAATAAATTTCGGAAAATCATTTGCATAAATTTTTTCCTCAAGAAAAATTTCTGTTATGGAAAGTGTTAGATGAGAAATAAGGTAAAAGAAATTGGAAAATTACATTAGAGTTTAGTGATATTTTTGTATATTCAAAATGCATTTGCTATTTGCATAAAAAAAGAAATGCATTTTATATTTTTTCCAAGAATTTAAGAGCCGTGGCCTTTGGGGTGTGTGTGTGTATATATATATGATTTTTTTTCTACAATATTTGGGGTTTTGTTAAAGTTAAAAGAAATGTATTAGCTAAATTGTAAGAAATTTCTTTTAATTCAAGATATTGTGTAATTTAGGGGAAGAAATAAAAAATAAATGTTTAAATAACTATTTTTTTAAAAAAATAAAATATATATTTGGAAAATAAAAAATATAAAACAATTAAAAAGATGTTCTAAATTTTAGTTTTTAAAATAAAAATAATTTTTTATTAATATATATAAATAATATTAATATAAATTTTCATAATTAATTTTATAAAATAATTTAAAAATAAAAAATAAAATAACATTCAAATAAATTTATTCTCAAGACTATTTTAAATTTTAAATTTTACACAACATATCTCATTCAATTATCTAAGTTAGAAAATTTGAAAAGGTATTTGATACTAAATTTTAAGTTTGAGAAAATATTTTTTATAAAATTATAAATTTAAAATTGTTCCCAAAATTTAAATTTAAGAAATAAAAGTCTTTTTGTAATTTAGTCAAAATTTTATGGCTAAAGAAAGAGGGAAGAAAGAAATCATTACGTCAAGTCCATAGAATAAACGACAATGTGCGACCGACGCTTTGGATAAGCAGAAGTGCACAATTCGGACCGTTTGTCAGATGTCGTTCGGCAGTGCTAAAGAGTGATGAAGCGCTAAAAACGCGCCGGACGGGAGAAGGAAAGCCCTAGCTTCCTTTGCTTCTCTCTCACCGAACCAACCGGTTACTTGTTCGTGTGTTGCACTTTTTCTGAAATTTGCAGATTACGCAAAGTGAACAGTCTCCGATTCATCCCTACCATTTCGTTCCTCATTAAGCCTCTTAACACTTTCGCATTATATCTGTAAGCAATCATTTCTCTGTAATCTTTCTGTTCGCTGATTTAATTTTTTCTTTCTGAATAAAAAGAAAAGGACTTTTTTTTTGGGCTTATCTATTGTTAGCTTTGATGGTAGGCTTCGTAGATTCCATGATTCCATTCGTTTATAACTTTTAGATTTGTATCCCTTGGTTTCCCTTTTCCGTTTGTGTATATGAATCTGAGGCCACTATAATCAAATTGACATTATCAAAATTGGTTGCATTCGTGATCTGAGCTTGACTAGAAAATGGGTTTATGTGGTTGTAGATTAATCTTAGAAATCTGAAAGATCTTTGCTCTTCTTCATTAAAGTGTCTCTTTGAATAGAGAACTTGAGCTGGGGAATGGAGGAAGAGAAGAGAAGGAAGAAAAACAGGAAGAAAAAGAACAAGCAAAGTAAGACTGTGGAGGATGGGGTAGCTGGAGTTGAGGAAACAGCAACTACGGATCAGAATCTGGTGAATAATGGAAAGGATGATCATAGTCAACTTTTGGAGGCCACGGATGAGCCAAGTACAGATGTGGATTTGAATGGACAACCGCCAAATGGTAAAGAATGTGTAAGTTTTCCTACAGTCAATGAAGATTTCTGCTGATTTTATTTATAGGTCTTTGCTCAAATGCTATTTTTTAAATACGGCTCGTGAAAAAAATTTGTTTTAATCATCTAGCCATTGTTTCCCTTTTCATTGCAACAGATCAATCTAATATAACCATATTATCTCCTAATTCAATTATTGAATCGTGTTTATTGGTGTAAATGATTATGACTTAATTATTCAAGTTCTATAAGGCTGCCAAAAGATTATGTTATTGTACTATTCTCTCACTTTTCATGTGTGTAGGAAATGACTGATTTAAATTACAAGCTTCTTTAATGATCTGTTACAATTAAAAGTCTGATGATAAATATCTGCCAGATGCCACTCAGTGATCTCCTTGAGATTTCATTTGCTGGGTTCCTAAGGCCTCTTTCTCTAGGTTCTATACATTTTTCTTCTGATGTGGCCTGGCTGCTGCATGAAGTTTATTGTCATCAAGGATCAATCCTCAGATATACCTTTTAAGATGAATATAAACATCAAATAACTCAAATTAGCAACATTTTATGGCTTATGTAAAGTTGATTGTTTTAATGTTGATCATGAAATTCCATACATTTAAATTTGTCTGGGCTTTTAAGAGATTTGACTTGAGATACTTCTTTAAGCAACTGTGATTTGCTCTTCTGATTTCTATATTTCAATTTTTTTTTTTTTTTGTTATATCTGGCTAAGCTGTTCGTCTAAAATATTTCTTAAGGTTTCGATGCAGCCTGTTCAAGTGGAAGGTGGGAAACGGCAGGGGCTTGAAAGAGAGGTGAGGATCAAATTAATAAATCTTGTCTGCGCCAGTTTTTTCCCATGTTTATTGAACACATGCATCTCTTTTGAATGTTTATGGACGAGAGTGTATGACTAAACTTAATGACACTACCTTTTGACAGGCCATCTCAGAAGAAATAGTTAGAAAATTGAGAAATGAAAATGATATGCTCACAAAGAAAGAGGTAAGATGCCTTTAAGGTTATATTGTGTGCATACCTGTTTGCATGTTTTTATAGTTTGAACCACTGCATCCTATCTTTCGACAAGCATTATCAGAAGAGACAATGAGAAAATTGATAGAAAAAATGATATGCCCATTTATTTAACTTACCAGAGAGACAATTGTCCTTTGTTAGGGCTTAAATTACAATGTTTTAATAACGCTTATAACCTATCTTTCACAGGCCATATCGGGAGAGATAATCAAAAAATTGAAAGAGGAAAATGAAGTGTGCATTCAGAAAGAGGTAATATTTTAATAGTTACCTGAGAGATATCTGTCCCTAATTTTAGTTATTAATCTTACATTGTTTTTTAACACATATAGCCTATCCTTCCTAGGCCATATCCCTAGAGGCAATCAGAAAATTCAAAGAAGAAAATGATATGCACATTCAGAAAGAGGTAATATTTTTTAAATTTTACCTGAGAGATATCTATTCCTTGTTTTACATTTATCTTGTGAGATTTTTATAGCAAACATAACCTATCATTCCACAGGTCAGATCAGAAGAGACTATTAGAAAATTGAAAGAAAAAAATGATATGCACATTCAAAAAGAGGTAATCCATGTTAATTTTTTTCTTAGATATCTGTCCCTTATTCTAGCATTTATCTTGCCATGCTTTTAGAACAAACACAGTCTATTTTCCTACAGGCCATATCAGAAGAAACAATCAGGAAATTGAAAGAAGAAAATATTATGCACATTCAGAAAGAGGTAATACACTTTTATTTATTTATTTATTGTTTACAAAGGAATCTCAAAGCCTTGGAGTAGGGAGTTGGGGAAAATTGGCATGGGTAGGGATCTAACCCTTGACATCAAATTTACCTCAATCTTAAGGAACGGGGCTGGTGTCATTTGAGCTATCAATTCCTTTGCAAAATAATTTAAATTTAATCTTAGAGATACCTGTTGATTTTTAAGCATTTAAATGACCAATATTTTTCTAGTTTAAACACATTTTGAACCTTGAAGGTTCATCAATAATGCTGTTTATAACTTCAGGCCTGCAATTGATTGAGAAACTAGATTTGTATTGTTTTAAAGTGCTGAAATGTAGCGAAGTATCAATTCTTTTTAAAGAAGATAATAGAAAGTAGGCAGTTTAAGAATTCTCTTGGCAATATTCTGTCTTTTTGTGCTCTAAATGAGAAACTGACATAATGTAGAGATGTAAGTTTCTTATATAGGAAAAGAAAAAGTCTCCTCCATGGGCACAGTCTCACATTGATCAAAGTGGGGAAGGTGGTTAATAAGGCCCACCAGCCTGCATGTTGCCAGTAGTTGTCAAGATGATGTGGTTTATAAACCTCTAATCTTAAGGATCGTGTCATTGGAGACTGAAAGGTGCATCTCTTTATAATGGGCTATAATTAGTCTATCCATTAGAAAAGGATTTATCAAGCAAGATCAAGGTTAATAAAAGAAGAGGGGATGAACAAGGAAGGGAAGGATAAGGGTATTCATGTTCTAGGTGCTTTGCAAATAGTTATTCCATGGGATTATCCATTTAAAAAATTGATTTTTCACCAATGGTTAATCAAATGTGGCAGTATAAATTATATCTTAATTTTGAAGCAGTATCAACTTTATTGTGCAGATTTCCTTGGAAGAGACCATCAGTCGATTACAAACTGAGATTGAATTGCAGGCAAAAGAACAGGTAATTCAATATGGATAGAACAAGTTTGATGAGTATGTTTGTGATAGGTTCTTATCCTCATCTAGTTCCTATTTATGTGCTAAATTATTGCATGTCCAATTACTGACGTATATAATCAACTGGATAATCAGAAGGCAACTCTGGAAATGAAAATTGCACAATTACAGAATGAAAAGGATTCCTTGCTTCAGATAAAGGTGATGAATTGGTTGGTTTTCTTTTTTTCCTCCTCTTGAAAGGTTTATTTGCTTTTAATTAGAGGAATTGGGTATCAAAAAAATTAAATTATTTATCATATGCAGGCTGGCTTGGAGGAGAAAACCAATCAGTTGCTGGATGAAAAATCAGTTTTGAACCTGAAACGGGTAATGCCTGCTTTGTGGCACGAAATTTATGCTCACTGTTTATGTTGCCTTGACTAATTGTATATCATTTTCTTTCTTTTCTTCATCTGCCTTTTCTTTAAATAAAAGTTGGGTTGAAATTCTGAATCCAGTGTACAATGTCCCACAGGAGAGTTTAGAGGAAAGAATAAATCATATGGAGAGGGACGTGTTTTTTTCGACGGAGAAGGAGGTAATAGCTTTTCTTTTGTCCGAAGTTTTTATATTGGCAATATTTTTTTCCTTACTAACGACCTTAAAATTCATGAGGTAGATTAGTTGTTGAACATGATGTAAGCCCGTTTCTGTAGGTTGGTGAACTACTATATGCTGACAACTATAATAATTTTCTCTAGCTTTTTGAGAAGCAATAATAAGATTTGAAAGCACTTGAATAAATTAATATTAGCCAATAGTAATCACATACTTTTGGAATTGGCATTACATGATTGAAATTTATACTCTATATATACAATGATGGATGTTAAGATATGCTCAAAGCATGGGTTAGGTTAGAAATTGCTTGTTTTATGTTCTGTCCTTAAATATTCAAATGGTCATTTGACATGTGCTGCTTATATTGTTCCAAAGAAATGCTTGAGCTGTTTATGTGGCTAAGGCTTTCATTATTCAGGTTTTAAAGATTTTATGTTATATCTGGTCTTTTTATGAATCATGAGGGTATGGCTACAGATTTAGTAGAAAAATTAACACTTAATTCTAAGAGTGATGAGTTGAAATTCTTACAATTATGGTTGTGAAAGGAGGGGGGAGTGAAGAGGAAGAATAGAGAGAGAGTGATAGGAAAATGACTGCATGACTTGATTGATCAGATATTTCAAATGGTGCCTGCAAATATTTTTTTGTTTTTCATTCACTATTAATTCTTTATGTTCTTACTTCTTTATTCCACGCAATGTTAGAACAATCGTTTCATTATAATTTACTGATAGTCATGAGGCCTAAGAATCAGTATAAAATAGTGCTAAAAATTGCTGTTCTGATTCCTTGTAAAAATGCCTCTTAGTTAAGCTATACAATGTGTTTGTCATACAGAAGTCAACTGAAGAAACTCTGTCAAACCTGAATGGTGATATCTATAGGCTACAATTGCAGGTATGTACCTCATATATTTACGTCAGTACTTTGGCCTAACCTGTTAACTTATATGCTAGGAAAGAATTATGCTGTTCTTTACTTGTGTAAATAATAGTTGTCACTGTGTTGGTTGCTTGTTATTCTTCTTATATTATTGAGGAAAGAATTATGCTGTTCTTTACTTGTGTAATTATTCACTTTTCATTTTTACTTGCTTTTGGGACCAATGCATTATTTTATTTCTTAGACAGAATTGTTTAGGCTATGTTATATTTTGCCATCTTCATCTTCACCCGACATAGATGTGATGACTTTCAATGGAAGTATTTTTCTCTTTACTCCAATTAAGCAGTGGCTTCACTAATTGCACTCACTCAAACTGTTATTTGGTCATGAGCATTTCACAACAAACCTGTGTTTGTTCTGATATGGAAATTAAAAACAAAGTTTGGCAGGTGGCTGAGTTGGAAGAGTGCAGGAATAATCTGTTGCTAGAAAATCAGCAACTGAAGGAAAATTTGTCAGGTCTTCAATCAACATTTCAGAATCTTGAAAAGAATAGCTCTTCTTCCTTCTCACCAAATGCATCTGCTAAGGTTTGCTTCTTGGGATCTTATATTGGATGGTCAAAATTTACATTGCTACCTTAATGGTTGGAAAATTAGGGCCTATTTGATTTCTATTCTCAAAAACAGCTTTTGACTCAAAAAGCGGAGAATCACTTAGAAAACTGTTTTAATTAATGGAAAAAGTGTTTTAAGTATTTTTAGTTTTAGAATTGGCACAATATCCTGCAATCAATCTGAAATAAAATGTTTGAACAAAAAAACATTTTTCAAAAATTGTTTTTTGAAAACAATTTTTAAAAACATAATAAAAATAGAATCAAACCAGCTCCAATTTTTTTTTCTTTTTTTTCGGAAGAGGGGAAATTAAATGAGCATGGAGAGTTATGATTACATTACATAGTTTAATGATGAAATAATCAGTTATATTTGGCACCCAAATCTATAGATGCAAACTGCAGACTTGTAGACCATGACTATTACAAGTGACATTTGAGTTTGTGGCACATTTGTTCTCTCTGAAATTTATGGCGGATAGTGATTTGTTATTATAATAGTTTCAAGTGTCTGAAAATGTAACTTGTCCAAACCAGGGAGGTAGAGAAGAAGCTTTCACCTCTTTGCCTATTTTAGGCTGCTTCTGATCATATGTTACTTTAATGTGAGATAGGATTATGCTTCTGAAAATGAGGACTTGAAGTCTCAAATTGAAGCAGCCAGTATGTTGGTGGAGAAATTGGTTGCAGAAAACGCAGAACTTGTTGAAAAGGTAATGATGTATATTACTCATAATACGAAATTTGGATTGGCTGGGTATGATTATGAAGATGATGCATTTACATTTTTATTTTCAGGTGAATGAGTTATATATGAAGCTGGATCAACAAAGCGAAGTCAAACTATCTGGAACCACTGGGACTGAAGTGTTGACTGAATGTTCTAAACCTGCTGATGTAGCTATTCCTATGCCTGAATCTTTGGTGATCAAGCCTATGTCAGTCCCGGGGTTAAATCATTTGGAAGAACCTCTGGTTCCGGTTAAGGATAACAGTGACACTATTGATGCCAAGAATGTTGCTGGGGATATTTCAAGCTCTTCCTTAGCATCTGAGGACTCTGGTGAAATTGTGCAAATTCCATTGGATGACAATGAAGTACGAAATCCAGAGTTGCAGTTGCAGGCTGCTCATAGTGTTGAGAATGATGAAGTGCCAATTACAGATGCTCCCCTTGTTGGTGCGCCATTCCGGCTGATATCATTTGTAGCCAAGTATGTGAGTGGTGCTGACTTGGTTAACGAAAACTCTTCAAACTGACAGTGATCTCATAGTAGTCATGATATACAATTTGATTGGCCTGAATTGGGCCATCATAATTTTCTTTCTTTAATGTCAGTTCTTTTCGAGTTTCAACATTTGGATGTATAACCTAGTGTAGAGTTTTGTGCTGTTTTCGTACCTCAAGTGTAACTGCGGCTATCTCTAGTTGTAACTTCATTCTTTTTGGCAAAACTTAGATTCACATCTTGATATTTAATAGATCTTATAATGGCACTTGGATCTGATAATTTGATGGGCGATGCCATCATGAGCAGTCTAGTAGTAGTAAGTGATAACTAGGGTTACCATGGCCCGCCATTGGCTACATAAATGATGACGTCATAATATTCCAAAACTTCTGGACCAGAAAGTAAAGGGTTTTGAATTCTTCATATTTTTCTCTTTAATAATTTTTTACAATAAAAAATATAAAACAAAAAAATTTACATTAATAAAAATTTACTTTAAATAAATTAAAGATTAAATATTTATTTCTTTTATTGTAAAAAAATATATTAATTTTTAATTACAAAAAATCTGGAATCACAATAAAAAATCTTATTTGAAGGTTTTTTTTATTTTTTAAACTTATTTTATAAAATTATTCTATTTTTTATTTTTTATTTTCTGTCAAAAATAATTATTTAAACATATCTTCTTGTGTTTAAAAATCAACTGTATTCAAATAGGGCCAAAACCTTTCTTTTTCTTTTTTGTCCATAATTTATTAACATTTAAAGCTATACTTGAAATTTTTCATAAATAGCATAGTGAAAAAGAACATAGAGTAATATATTTCACGTACAAATTTAAATTTAGCGATGATAATTCTATATTTATAATCAAATTTGTGGAAAGAAATAGGGAAATGCAAACCTCTTCTGAAAATTCAAATTTAGAGATGATGGTCCTGTTTGCTAACAATTTTTAAAAATAAAATAATAAAAAAATCTGTTTAAAAAATTATTTTCAATAATTATTTTTAAAAATTAAAAAACAGATTATTGTTTTTTAAAAAATAAATAAAACATGTAAAAGTTCAGAGGAAAAACACTGAGAACAAGTCAGAGAATTGTTTTCATTAATAGCCCTTTTGTAATTTTAACTATTTTTTCTAAAACCCATTCCTACGCATCTCACTCTTGCTTCTGCCTCTCTATCTTCAACCTGCGTCTACCTCTCTTGAGAACGCGCATCTTCAGCGTTACATCAAGGTGAGCTTGCGTCTTCTCTCCATCTAATTTTCTTTGTTTCTGCCTTCTCTGTTTTCTTTGTCTCTGATTTTTCTTCTTTTGCATTCTCTACTTTCTCTACTTATTTCAACCTTCTCTGTTTTTTTAGCCTCTGCTTTCTCTGTTTTGTTCTTTTTTACTTCCTTAACCTCTACATTCTGTATATGAAATAAATTCTATATTGTCTAAAAAAAAAAAAAAAGTATTAATAATACGACATTATGATAAAAAAATAAATCAATTAAAAAGAAAGTAAGTCTGCGTATATAATAATAAGTCACTAAAAGAAAAATATAATTAATAATTAATAATTTTTTTTACGCACAGAATAAATAATATTAGACTTATTTTATGAAATATATTTTTATTAATTTTATTTTTATTTTTAATTATATTATTTTTAAATAAAATTTTAAAAGAACACATCTAATAAAAATAAAAGCAAATGATGCATTTGTAGGTTTACTTATTTATATACAAATAATCAACATAAGTGATCTATTCTTGAAATAACTGAATTATTTTAACTTTTATTTTTTATTTATTTTGTTTTCTTATAAACGTGAAAATGATTTATTTTATCTTAAAAAGTATTACTTTTTGATAAATTGAAAAGTTAATATTTTTTTGACACAATTTAAATCTCTATTTTATATTACAATGTATTCATGGAAGTTATTAGAGAAAAGAAAAATTGATTCTTTTCTTATGAAATGGTTTCTCTTCAAAAGTAATAAAATAATTTTCAAATTGTCACTTTTAAATGATTATGAAATGGCCTCTCTTCAAACTTTGTTCTTCAATATTAATTTTATACAAAATTATTATTATATTAGTTTATTAAGACTATATGAATGTTAAAACTAACAAGGCCGATAATTCTGTTTATCAGGTTTGCGGAAAATGAGTTATTTACTTAAAATGCAAACATATCAAAAGTGTAATACAATAATTTTTTTTTTCTTCTAAACAATGAGGTTTAGGCCCAAAAAACAAGAAAATAGACTAAACAAGAACCATTCAAGGAGCAAAAATTCCAGTAGCATCACTAAGAATTAATCAACTGTGACCAGAAGGCGGAGTAGAGAGTTGATAGAGGCTCCTTTTAAAAGGACAGGTAATTAGCCAACTAGTTGGCACACTTATCGACTTGCCTGTAAATATGAAACAACTTGACTTCCCAGTCTTTGCTAGACTACTCCCGAAAGTGTAATACAATAAAAATATGAATTTGAGATAAAAGATTATAATAAATTAAGTTATAAAATTTAGAAGATAAAAATATAAATCCATAATAAAAATTAAGTGTCTTTTTCACTTTATTCCCCAATTTGGAAGATGGCAAAAATGAGTGGTATAAAAGAAAAAGATAAAAATAATTCTCCTTTTTCATTACCTTCCTTTATGTTTTGAACTTCTAGAGGAAAAATTCATCAATTTTCATTTATTCAAACATACTTACGATTTTATTTATTTATACTTTTCTGAAGTTATTAAAACCCTCACGGAAGTTAATGAAGTTCGCTAGTGATGAGAAAAATAGTCTTCTTTTTTTTTGTCACAAAAACAGTCATCATGAAAAATGAGAAAAATGCGAGAGACTGAAGATCCTACATAGAGAAATGATTATAAATGTAATGAGTCATTATGGATTATGGTTTAATGACACAAGGTTAAAACAATCATCATGGGAAGGTGAAAGAAAATGGAATTAATCCCTAACACGCTATAAGTACGTATTCAACTTGATTTTGGCTCATAATCATATTGCTCGTGCAGTCTGTTGCCACTTGCCACTGGCATTTTGTCCAATATATTTTATATATATATATATATATATATATATATATAAAAGCATTCTCCTTTGCCTAGTCCTAATGCCGAATAGCCATCTAATTATATGGGGATGAGAGCAGTGGATCCCATGGACTTGTCCTCAGAAAATGACTGGCGGTTCTCAGAATTGGATGCTCTGATTTCTTCTATTATCCTAACAACTTCCACCATTGAAGGTCTCGTATCAGGCACCCTTGCCACACATGCCAGAGCTAGTTGCAGCATCTGCACCAGTTCTTCTTCAATATTTGGATACCTCATCAGCTCAAGATCAAACACTTCAGCAGTCCATTCCTCCCTAACAACGGATTGGACCCACTTTGGAAGATCTACCACATCATCATGCCCCGAGTACTGAACTGGTGTTTTGCCTGTCAGCATCTCAAGAAGGACAACACCGAAGCTATATACATCAGACATCTGGGAGGATTTTCGGGTTTGGATGACCTCGGGTGCTTGGTAGCCTGGACTTCTGGACGGGACAGAGAAACTGATTAGAGTAGTTAAGCCAAAATCTGATATGCAGCCTTCAAAATCTACTCTGAGAAGCACATTAGATGATTTTATATTGCCGTGAACAAATTTCCTTCCCCTGGCAGAGTGGATATGGGCAATACCCCTAGCAGCTCCTAGTGAGATCTTCAATCTGGATTCCCAATCTAGTGGAATTCGTCCAGCACCCTTAGTTCCTGTTGAGAAAATGTTACAACCAGCAATAGGTACTATGCTTATACTTTATAGAGGACTAGGAGAAAATTGTATAGACTAAACTTTATTTTATTTTTTTCCCGGTACATATATTATGAGCTCAGCTGACTTGGTGTTTTTTACCATCTCTAACCGTACATAACAACTAAGCAGAAATATCAGCATAATGTATATTTGTCTGATCTTGAACTACTCTGTGCATACTTAACCTGAAGTTAGATGTGGATAATTCAAGAAAAGTGTCTATAAAAGATAGGTAAATCGAACCAATCATAAAAAACATGTAAATATGCTAAAGATAAGTTTCATTATAAGTGTACTCGACATGCTTACATATCTCTTCATAAATGGTTTGGTCTACCTATCTTTTGTAACCAAATCTACCAGTGATTTTGTTTTTTTTTGTATTTAAAATATTTGTCCAATGCTGACATCTATAATAAGAAAGTATGGCAGTTTTTTCTCAGCCTTCAACCACACTAAGAAATGGGAAAAGATGACAACACTTACCATGCAATAGTGTGGATAAGCTTCCAGCTGCTATGTAATCATAAACAAGTAGTTTTTCGTCCTTGGAGTAGTAGTAAGCGCGGATAGGAATAACATTTGGGTGATGACCAAGCTTTTGCACAGTCTCCATTTGCTGTTCAAATTCTTTTTTCCCTACTACCACTTCTTTTAACCTCTTCACAACCACTGTAGTACCCTCCTCCAAGATGGCTTTATAAGTCGTCCCACAACTTCCCTTCCCAAGGACCTCAGCAGAAGCTCTTAATAGATCGTCAAGATCAAAACTATAAGAACATCTTTCAAAAGATATTAGCTTGTTTTTCTCTGGTTCTTGCACTCCACTCCCAAACTCCTCCTTAAGCTTCTCATCCTTCTCTTTAGGGGCTACATTTTGTTCACCGTTTCTTTTCTTAAGATAGCATAACACTACTACCAGAAGGGGAAGAAACAAAGCAAAACCTATAAAAGCAATTGCAATTATAGGCCCTGTACTCAGCCTCCTGTTGCCGAGATCACTTGGTTTTGATGAGCTAGTTGATGGAGAAAGTGCGGGAGAAGGGGAAACTGAAGAACATTGGTGTAAAGGTGGTTCACATAACATCGGATTTCCTTGAAATGAGGAGGCAGGAAATTTCTGGAGGGCTGAAGGAATTGAACCATTTAGGTTGTTATAGCTCAAATTCAAAGTCTTGAGCTTTGGGAGGTGTAAATCAGGGACTGGTCCCATTAGAGAGTTATTCTGTAGGTTCAATCCAGTTAGATTTGTCAAGTTTTGAACTAAGATGGGAATTTTTCCTGTAAAAGAATTGTAGGACAGATCAAGAAAGTTAAGCTGGTGAGACAAAGAACCAGGGATATCACCAGAAAAGTTGTTATATTGCAGATATACGAAGCGGAGGGAAGGATGGGAAAGTATGTCATTTGGAAGATTTCCGTTCAGGCTGTTGGACCGAAGACTGAGAATCACGAGACCACTCAGCTTATTAAGTGTATTGGCAGGGAGAGAACCGCGCAGTCCAACACCAGGGAGCCGTACAGCAAGCACATGGGAGCCATTCGGGCTGCAAGTGATTCCCACCCAAGAATTGCAGATTGAGGTAGCTGAATTCCAATTGATTTTTTGTCCATGACGAACTGCAGCAGCAAAATCAAGGAGAGCTTGCTTTTCTGAATTTAGATCTCCCGAAGTTAGCAAAAACAAAAGCAGGAGTAGAAAAGTAGGTATTGTAACAAAGTAGGATTGTAGCATCATCGATTTTGCTTGTTCAGAGATTGATCAAGGTTCCTGAGACTGATTGTCCTCTCTCAGCAATTCCGCTCCATTCCCTGGCAATGGAGACTTTAAAATATTGCACACTGATTAAACAGAACAAGTGGTAGCTATCGTATACAAGAAAATGAGAATAAAATGATATGAAAATAATGTTGAAAGAATCACGTCCCCAGGATTTCAAACATTTGTCTTTAATTATTAAAAGTAAAGACACCAAACACAAGACAAAATGATTTCCTAAAATAATTTGCAAAAGCACTTTATTTAGTTTTTTATAAGATTTTTCTCCTCGAATTCCCTGTACAATAAAATGCATGTATTTCTTGATTAAGAATAAAAGTATTACCCTTCGCTCACCCAATTTATTGGGCATTCAAAAGAAACAGCTGAACGTATCAATATTTCATCTTTATAAAATTTCTTACAGTTATCTTGCTGGACATTGAATAACATTAATTGTGATCAACATGAAGTTTAAAGGTTGCTTAAAAATCAATATACTAAATGATAAAAAATAGGGAAAAAAAACATTTTTCTCCATTTAAAAAGGAAGTTTATTAGACATTTTCAGCTTTACTTCAGTAGTTGAATGTTTTACTAGTCATAACAGTTTCATATTTCAAGCAAAGGAAAAATCTATCTTGTTTGCAAGTTAATCTTAGCCTAAACCTCACTAGCACTAGGATTTTCTTCTACTCTCATCAGACGCAACGTCAGGACCATAAAACTAGCTCATTGTGCTCGTTGCCTTAGAAATGACACATTACTAAAAAGGAACAGAACAGAACAGGTTGTAACTAGGAGGGAACCACGGAGCAGTTTCATATCAATGGAAGCAATTAATTAATAACATATAGCTTTAACTTATTACACAACGTATCATTTAGCACGAAATTTGTCAAATTAAGAGAAAAGCTTCTCATATTTAAAATTGAGAAGGAAACAGGTTTCTCTTCCCAGAATATGAATAGATCTTTGCCTTCCCTTAGGCTGTGAAGAAAGTGTATACAAACCAATGCACGTAACGAAAGCAAAGAAACTCAATTTTTCTAAGGTATCTTGACACTCTCAACAGCGAAACAGGAAGAATGCAAAATCAAACGACTTCTCAATGTACAGAAATTTAGCTTCATCAAGTTCACATTACCTCGAATTGAGCTCGTAATGAAAACAAAAATTAACTCTAAAATTCAAGGCATGCAAAGCTGAAATTAAACAAGCAAAACGCAAATCATTTACGGATACGTAAAGAATGTGAATGCAAACCTTGAAATGAAGAGAGAGAAAGAGAGAGAGCCGCGAAATGGAGGCAGCGAGGAAAGAAGGAACTAAGAAGATAGTGGTTTTTTTAGTGTTTGGATGGACGAAGGGAGAAGTAGCTTTAACGGCATTGCTTCTGGAACAAGCAAGAGAGAGAGAGAGAGAGAGAGAGGCTTAAAGCGGTAGTAGTAGAAACAGCAATAGAATTTGTTTGAGACTCGGGAGGCACAGATTCAACGTTCAACTTTGCTTCAAAGGCTTCTCCGTTAAGCCAACGCACTGGCAGCTAAGCTAGGCGTTAAAGTAAATTAATTTGGTCCCCATTAAACGATGATACTGATTCCTCTTTGAAATATAATAAACTTGTCATATCATCATATGTAAATAATTTTGTCAAAATAAATAATCTAGAGATGCCAAAAAAATTAAGATATAATAGGTTCATTATTTTTGAAAAAGTAAGGGGTATGTTATTAATTTGGATAGACTTGAGTGTTTTTATGATTTGATTTTATGATTTAAATGATTATTATTGATAATATTAAATTTGAGCATCATTGGAAATAGTATCAAGGTTTTTGCTCATTCTTGTCAAGCTTTGTCTTTAGTTAAAAATTGTTCAATGATACACGTTCATCGAATGTCACGCATTTATTACATGTAAATTTTATTTGTAAATATTACAATATCATATAATATCAAATACATAAACTCTGTTGTAATTTTAATTTATTATGTTATTACGTTCTTTAATCTTTTTTAACTTAGTATTAGAAGTATATTTAGATAGTTCTTTTATCTTATATATTTTTTGTTTATTATTAGTACAAAAATTCATCTCTTTCAGCGATTCTCTACTCTCTCATAATGAGTCTCTTTTGACTAAATTTATCAATTATTATTGTTATTATTAAATAGTATGTTAGGTTTTTTTGTATATATTTCTTTTTTGGGACATATTTTAGTATATTTTAAGTAATATCAAATTTCTTTTGTTGTATAAATTTCACACACACTTTTGTGCTGTTCTGCTATTTCTGAGTCGCAGATCTCGATGAATGTTAACTGCCTAACTGATAAGGCATGGGTTTCCCACCTTCCAATGATCATTGCATCAATTACTTCAGTTACCTCAATTTCTCGGGCTTAGTTCCTGTTTAGGATCACGTATGGAAAATTAATTTATAAATAAAGCAAATTGATATAAGTAAAAGGATAAAAAGTACTTGCCTTTTTTTAAAAAACAAATCAATTTAAGTGCATTGGTTTTTTGAGTCATTAAAGGTGTTTAGTAAATTGTTTTTCTGTAGGCATTTAGAAATTCTTGAAGATATTACATGCTTGAAGAATATACATATGCATATACTTCAGTAGTACTGGTATAATTACTACTAGCATCCAATATGAATTCCACCCGTTACTTACTGTTTTATCTCATTTTTTAAAAATTATAACTTATTTCATAGGGCATTTTGAAAAGAAATAACCCTTTAAAAATGTTGAACGTATTGGTTGTTCATGCAGAAAGTAAGTGATTTCCGTGGAAAAAGAAAAACCAATTCATCACCGAAACGAAAGGACGGTTGGGCCCAATCCATATCATCTTTTACTTCATTGCAAGTACGTTTAACAGCGAAGTACACCCTTGATTTTTTGTGCTGAAAACATATGATGAATCTTCATTTCTCCTCCAACTTTGAAATTGAGATATAGAAGCTGAAAAATCCCATTCTTCAAAAAATAAAATAAAATAAGAAATAGCAGATTAAAAATAAATAATAGCAAATTCCATAGGTGCGAAGGAGCACCACTTGAATGCTATAAGAGACCAAATGGTTCGGGCAGGGACTCAAATCCGTTATCAAAGACAGGCCCTTGATCGCATTTATCATCAGCACTGTGAAGCCAGTTTGTATTCTTCAAATCTTCTTTAAGCAATATAGTATCATAACGAGAACTCTCGTAGATGTCCACTTCACTTAATTTTGCGAAGTATTGTCTTTCATCTACCTCACTTCCATTTGTCATGTTCCTCATAGTATCGTTTCGGAGGTCAAAATTGGCTACATTATTATTGCTTTGCAAGCTTCCATTCACATGCACCGAAGCTGGGCCACTTAAAACACGAACCGATTTGGGAGTGGAAGTTCTAACACTCTGAGGAAACAGTGTGCTTGTAAGTGAACGAAGATTTCCTGAGCTGTTCTTTATGTCCTAAATAATAATAGGAAAAAAAATTATATTGACGATTAAGTAGATAGAATAAAGTTGCCTTAACATCTCCAAGTAACCTCCAGAAACCAAAAAATAGAGCAAGTACTTCTCTTTTTATAAGGGCACCAATAAGAATAGTGCGATTCCAAATTTTACTCTAAGAAAATCAGGTCACCTATTAACTTTCACTAATCTAAAATATTGTGGTTCATAACTCTGATCATATCGTCCAATGATGATCCGTTGTGTTAATTAATGGCAAAAATTTCAATGACATTAAGGCCTTGATGATCAATACTTTCATTCTGGACTCTGGTATGCTAAAGTTTCAAATTAACATCTATAATTATTAATAATGTTTGAAATTCTTTCGATACTTATTCAGCAACTTGAACTGCTAGAAAAAGCATAGTATACATACCATGTGCTTAATAGCCATGTCTAAGGATTTCTTTGAGATGGTCCTCCCAAATCCAGAGCTGTCTATGGAAGTGGTCGAGGCCTTCACAGATTTCCGTGCAACTACTTCAGGGGCATGAGGGACTTTCTGAGGCTCCGGAGTGTCAGCATGGTTGCCATTTGCATTGGCGAGACCACGGCTTCTTCCTGCAGCCTCTGTCAATCTTCCCCTAGTTACCATGGGAGATGACTGTCGCTTTGGCATATTAAATGAAGGTTGGGATTCAGTATTCCCCTTTAAAGTGACAGCAGCACCAGGACGGGACCTACCTGCAGAGACTGGCCTGTCTGGTAATGTTGTTCTGAGGTTTGGTGGTGTTTCAAGAGGAAAATCAGTTGGAACAACTGGCTGGGGCGGGGGCCGGAAACGTGGGCTTGGTGAGCTTGGCCGTGATGGTGGGGCTGAACTGCGTCCATTTAATGAAATTCGTCCTGATGACGTTGAAGAAACTGTTGTCGTGGATGGAGAAGGTGCTGAATTGTGTCGAGTGGGAGTAGAAGGACGGGAAAGTGACCTAGCAGATGGAACAGAGGATGAAAGCAAGTTAGCAGGAATATGTGGCCTTGAACTAGGAGTGGATGGCCTCAAGCTTTGAGAAGCTTTACTTTTGTCAGCAGATGAGCTGGTGGGAGCTGAGCATACTTTGGACGGAGTTGAGGGACGTGATTGTGTTGGGCGGGAGGTGGGAGTGGAAGGCCTAGCAGCAGAAGAAGAGCGGGTTATGGGGGAAGATGGTCTGGTGTAAGAAGAAACTGAAGCTGAGCTTGTGTTGAGGATTGAGGAGGATCTGTTTGAAGAATAGGCACTGTAGCTATACTGTGAACTGGAGGTGGAAGGGCGAGTTACTGAACTGCTTCTTGCTGGCCTAGAGTGACCATTGTTCTCTGATTGTGAAACTGAAAACTGAAAGATACACAATTAAGAATTTATATAGAATAGCATTGAGGGGCGTTCTCAACAAGTCAAATTAAAATTTAATAAACATCACTTTCTAAAAGCAATTTCAGTAGAATATGAGTATGCAATCGAAGAGTACAATGGAGCAGGAACCACTAGAACTTGGAACCTCCAAATCCTTAGTTAAGGTAAGGTCATTTCTAATTAAGCAGATTTTTCTTATGAGTATATGACAATGATAAGTAACTTAATACAGATTATATGTTGTCTAGTTCTGTGATTGACCAGTATGCTTGAGTTATAGTTAAAACCAAGATTTAAATGAGCATGGTGGACTGCAGTTAAAGTAGTCAAAGGGACAGGAGCATTGTCATAGGCATACACCGAAGCACACTTAACTAAGTAGTAAAGAAATTGGCTAGATAACTTCAAAAACATCAAAGAACAAATACAAAGTTATCATGCAGTTATTAGAGGACCACATACCCTTGAAGCCTTAGTGGTAGAAGTTGATCTAGTCAAACTGCTTCTTGGAGGTGCTAAGGTAGGTTGGGATTCTCCTTCTGATGATGGACAAGCAGGAGTCTCGGGGGGAGTCATAAGCCTAATAAAATAAAAGTGTGATAATCACAAACCAAACGGAGATGATAAAATATGCATGTATTGAACTTTGGTAACCATTGCCACGATTTTTGTAAACTATAGATTATAACTTGAACAATATCAATTAGAAAGTTAAACAAATATACCAATCATAAACAAAATACTATGATCAAAATTTTATAGGTTGAGTTTCCATTTAAGTATGGTAAATTTTGTACTTGTGCTATTAGTTGCTTTTACTAATGCATATAGCAAGATATACCCAGATCCAATTAGAGTCACTCTTTGAATAAAGGGAGTTTTTCTGCATAGAATTCTCGATATATGATTCCCAGGTAGGAAAAGTCTGTCAAGAGTCAATAATACATGAATATGTGTCATTTTCTCCTGAAAATAATTTCATATAGTTTTCTTCTCTTTTTTCCACTTACTCCAAAATGGTTTGTTCTCCTAATTATGGTTTTCCTTATGATATTTTCCTCTAGCCAATTTAGGAAACACTGCCATACATAGTTACAAAAGCCTAGAACCTTGCTAACCGATAAATCAGAAAATCAGTTCAGACATACCAGTCATAATCGTGCTTTCCTCCATCTGTGGATGATAATAGATCATCAATACCACTTCTAGCCAATTTTGCTGATCCAACTGAGAGTCTCCCCAGTTTCACCGAAACTGGATTTAGAAATGGAGATTAAGATCAACCCAAAAAGAAACCGAAACACACATCAATGCACGCAAAAACCATGATCCATGGCCAATAACAATTGACTAAGGCATTTGAGGCCAGAGATTTTATAAGATATCGTGGAAAACATATATTTCAAAGAATAAACCTAAATGCTCAAATTCAATCCAATTAACATTTTGTATATTCGTCAACAAACGCTGGAAAATTTTTATAATGCAGACTACAGATGGTGAGAAGTCATCAAATTAAAAGGTGTGTGGTCATTACGTATCGTTGATATTTTTTAACAACATATAATGCGATTCACTAATAATCTAATATTGTCAACTGGACATTATTTTCATTTCGAGTTTCGACATCACCTCTTGCGAGAAGAAAAGCAGAAAACAGCCATTGTTTCTGAAGAATACAAACAAACCGAAAGAAAAACCAAAAAATTCCTACGGAACGCAATCACAAAATAAGAAACATCTCGAATGACAAAACCGTCCTCTGTAGAGAAAAAAACCACACGATTGAAAAACCACGAAATACGCATATCACTGAGGGACATTTTGATCCATTACAGCTTAAAACGAGTGAGATCAACGAAACAGAAATCGAGAAAGTACGGCGGCGTACCATCAGAAGATTCGTCGGAAGCAGCAACAGAGAGAGTACGACGACTCTTGGAGAAGAGGTCGAGATTGTCATCGGAGTCCTTGGAGATTCCATTCAAGCTATGACCTCGCCGGTGATGATGCTGCTGCTGCAGCGATCCGGCCGCAAAATGCCTAGCTCTGAACAGAGACTCCCGCCCATTATGGCTACTCATGGCAGCTACACAACACCTCAATGTATTATCTCCGACGGGAGAGAGATGTAGATGGAAAGCAAAAGAGTGAGTGAGGCATTATGAAGAAGAGAGTGTTTTTGAAGATGCAGATTAGATCTGTGTTTGATTGTTTTGTTTACTGAAGCAGCAGCATTGCAATTATTGAAGTGACAGTGGTAGTTTATTTCTCACGTCCTCTTCTCTTCTTCTTCGATGGGTATGATGAGTATGAGCATGAATGGTCCAATCTCTATTGAGGCTGGCTTGGATGGATCATGAATGAATGAAGTGATCATGGAGATGCCCACATGGCAACTTCTTGGTGGGCCACGTTGCACACCTCCCATTCATCATTTACTTTGGCTTCATGAAAACTTTGACATAATGACTGACTCAACATCATTGCCATCTCACATGGTGGAAGATTCTTATGCCATGGTGTTCTTACTATTTTCACCATAAGAAAATATAAATTCTAAAATAAAAAATAATGTGACAAATGAATTTTGATTCCGTGGTCCCTAAAATTAAATAATCGAAGTTCGAAATCCATGAAAATTAAATAAACCAAAAATGTATATGTGTAATGTATAACGTCCCTTGTTTAATTTCCATACTTCTCATTAATTATCTGTCATAGATTACCTATCTCCAAGGACACTAAAGTTTTTTGGTTAAGGAAAGGTAATAAAAGGAGGAGAACAAACTTTGATAATTTGAACTTTGAAATTGAGGCATTTGATTTCATTGTCAAAGGCAAATGGGCCCTCTTATTGAAATAGCATTGTTATTATTAATTTATTATGAATGATATATTTGTAGGTTAATTGCTTAAGAAGATTGGTAATAAACGGATGCTTCATCCACAGAAGGACAAGCATCCCCAACCTCCCAACCACTGAAAGATTTGTGTTATTATAAAATAATTAGGAATTGGCTTATAAAATGATTTGTGCGTGTGTGTGACAATTATATGTTTGATGATTCATTTAGGAGATAGAGTAAGCCAGAAACATAGAGGATATGGTTGTTTCTTTTATTATCATTTTAAGGTGGATTTGTAAGAGACATTACAACTACCATTAGACCAAAATTATTAATCTAAATATTTCTTTTGTTATGGTAGATTTGGGCAGTATATTAATGTGACTTTTTTAAAAAATTATTTTAACTTTATAAGCACCATTTTTTTAATATATAGAGGTGTCTAGAAATAGGACTGAGCATTTGATTTGATTTGATTTATCTATGAAATTGAACTAAATAAATTTTTTAGATATCAATTAATTTAATTTTTTAAACATCAGTCAATTTAATTCAAGTTAATAAAAGTTTATTTATATTAAATTAAATAATTATTTTATAATTAAAAATATTTACAAAATAAAAAATTAAAATTATTTTTTTTAAAATTTTGACAGTATAAATAAAGATTCTCAACAATAAAATTTATATTAAAATTAAATTAAATATTTTTTTGGTAGATAAACTATAAAATAATTTTAATAATAAAATAAAAATATTTATGTTAAGATGTAATGTATTTTAAATTTTAATTAATATATAATATATCATTTTTAAATATATTATTTAATTAGAGTTAAGTTCAATTTAAACGACATCTACCCTTTAAAAATATTTATATTAAAAATAGAAAAATAAAAATAATGGGAAGTGAAATTTTATTCTTGATATTTTTTATTTAAACTTAAAAGTATATATGGATTAAAAAAATTTTGATGAGAAGAGAATAAAAAACATTAAATATTCAAATAAAAACATGTTTTCAAAAAAGATAAAATTTTACTTTTCTTACTTTCTTCTTTGTTTTCCTTGGTCCAAAGATATTAAATGTGAGCAAGAGAATAAGAATGCAGGAAGTTCTTTTAGGATAATTGTTATCTCAAGAGTAGAAATGTAAGAAGAAATAATAGAAAGAATAAGACATGGAGAGACGTTCAATTATACTCTCTCTTATTTTTTTTTTATATAAAAATATGGTAAAAGAGACAAAAATAAAAGAGAAAGATAAATTTGAGAGTTCGACTTTTTAATAGATTCATGTAAGAGCTAATAATGGGAATGCAGGAACAATGGAGAAATGATGTAAGCAAAAATATGACCGAATGGGACTAACAAGGAAGTGACAGGCATGCAGATCTCGAAGATATTCCCACAATATAGTGGCAACCACCCTCAGTCGGTACTTAATTGGCTTCTTGCAATAGGGTTGTTCAATGTTCATTTAGTGCAGCCTAAAAAATATATAATATTCGTGAATTACTTGTATAAAAAAGTTGATCTCAAACTTCAAATTTGGTAATTTGTATAAAAAATTTATTCCGTTAAAAATTTCTTATATTTTAACTGTTTTTAAACAAATTTTATGAATTAAATAGGCATAATATAATTTTTTATAATAAAAATAAATTATATAAATTATACACATTTTTTTTATAAGAACAAAAAATACTTACACAAACCTCCTCACACAAACACTAGGACAATCTTCAAAAAGAAAGTTAGGAAGTAATCTTGGCGCATCTTGAAACATAGGAAGGTTATCTTTTGATTAAATAATTTGATAATAAAAATATAAAAATTATATATATATACCTAAATTTTACTTATTATTTAAAAATATATTTTATATAAATTTTAAAAATATTTAAAAGTAGAGAATTTAACCTCTTCTATAATATATCAACTTCTAACTTTTATATTTTTATCATTATATTTTTTAATCAAAACATAAAAAATGATTTTTTATAACTAAATATTACATAATTAATTTTTATTATATATTATCATAATATATTATCATTAGAAGATTTAATATATATATATATATATATCTATAAAATAATAATTTTGAAATCTTCTAGTCAATGATCTCACATAATAAATACATTTTATAATATAAAATATAAAATAAAATATGTAATATGAAAATATAATAAAAAAATTATAAGAAATAAGTATATAATTAAATAAATTTTTATTATTTAAATGATTAGTTTAAAATTATAATAATAATTATTTTATATTATATTTTAAAAATAAAAAAATGACAGACATTTTTATACATGTTAGCATCTACTCTATATAAATTACCAACAAATTTAGTTCATTTATTTGGTTTGAATGGCCTAAGCTAAAATTTGAAGTTGGATTGAAAAGTATCCGTCATCTTCAAAATATCCGAATCGAGTACGTGAAGCACTGAAGCCCAGCCTTATTCGTGAAGCACTGAAGCCCAGCCTTATTCGTGAAGCGTCTCTTTCTCTCTGTGCAAGAACTAAAACAAGGAAGTGTTATTAATATATAAATTATATTAATGAATTGTATAATAATGAATGATAAATTGTATTAATTTAACTATTTTATTTTTTAAAAACACATAGACATTTTTATCCTAATTATTTAAAATTCATAAAATTTTGTTCTTTGGTAAAATTAATTTGTATTAAAAATATATATTCATTTGCAATAAAACAAAAAGAGACTGGTAAAAGTTAAGCATTTCGCTCTTATTAGTTTTCTAACTTGTACTAATATGATGTCATAAATTTTTTTAAAAGTTTTAAATGATTTTTAAAAATAAAAATTAAATTATAATTTTTATTAAAAAAAGTTATGAAAGTTAAATAATTTTTTTTTACCTTCATACATACATTTTACATTTCACTTTCTTGAATCATAACATATTTATATTTGTAAAAAGATATATTTTATTTTTATAAAGTACAAAAACTAACAAAATCAAATAACCTAAAACTATATATATATATATATATATATATATATAAAGCTAAAAATATATTTTATATTTTTAAACTTTACGTCGATTATTAATTTTGTCTTTAAAATTTTTTTACAGTCAATTTTATTCTTAAAATTTTGAGTTAAAATTAATTTTGTCTTGTAAATTAATGCCGTTTGAATTACTAACAAAAAAAAATAATATAATATTGTGGTTGAAAGGAAATGCAAAATCGCCAATAAAATTATTCAAGTTATATATAAAGTATTTTTAAAGTTTTCATTAAATAATTTAATCTTCAAATCAAATAATAATTGAGTGAAGGATAAAAATATTATAATTTAAATATATATATATTATTTAATATTTAAATATTATTAAAATCTTGTTAATACTCTTAAAATTTATTATCAAATGTTACTTCATTATTTTTTATTAGTAATTTGAATGGTATTAGGTTATAGGACGAAATCGATTAAAATTTAAAATTTTAAAGATAAAATTAATTATAAAAAAATTTTAAGATTAAAATTAAAAATTAATATAAAATATGATAACATAAACAATATTTTTTTAATATATAAATGTAAAAAGAGATTTTTTTTCATTTATTGGCTGTAAATGTACTTGTTTCGTTAATTTTGTTCTCCAGGTGACATAATTGATTTTTGTTTTATGAACTTTAAAAATAGCTAAGATGAGTATATTGTTGGCTTCAAAAAAAGATAAGTAAGTTAAATTAATACAATATGTCACTTATTTTTATTTTTTTAAAAAATTAACGCTATTACATATTTTCTTACATTAATACAAAAGAAATATATAGAATGTGTAAAATTATCCACACAATAGTATATGTTTCATCACTTAAATGAATTTCGTATATTTTTTATTTACAATATTGATCATCTTTATTTCTTTTCGTTGAAATCACATATATATTATAGAATTTTTTTTAATAATAATTTAAGTTTTGTTCTAGAAAAAGTAAATGTAGTCTATCTTTTAATTTCATTTGATGGAAGTACATTTTTTTAAAAAAATACATATAATTTTTTTAAATTTTAAATTATGTGCAAATAATTCTCTAAATTAATAAATTTGACATACAATTTTTTAAAATTTATAAAGTTGACCCAGAATTTTTTAAAATTGACAAAGTTGACCCAAAATTTCTTTAAACTCACAAAGTGACGCAAAACTCCTTTAAAGTTGCAATTTTTTTATGAGGAACCCGTCCGTCAATTATTCTGTTCAAAAAGTAAATAAGATGGATATGTCGGCAAAAAAATTGTTTGGTGAGAATAAAAAACACATGACAAACAGAGGGTACTTTTGTCCTTCCACAATCAAAGTTACCCTTACCCATATGCCTTATCTCTCTCTCTCTCTCATTGTGTTTCTCCAGTTTCGCCCAACGCAATGGCATTTTCCATTGATGGGCAGCACACATTTCCAAAGAGAGAAAAGATTTGGCTGCCACTATTCTGTTTGTTTTACCATTATAAGCTTTTGAGACCTCTTTTTTTTGGCAGACAACATTATAAATTATCCTATCAAAACAATAATTTTTTCCATTATTATTTATGCATCCCAATCCAATTTTATTGCACAACTCTTAACAGTAAAGATTCTTTCATTTTCCCATTATTATTAAAGAAAAGAAGAATGTAATCACAAATTTATGTTAGCAATCAAGATGGTCACCTTCCGTGCAATCTGCTTCAATTTGGGTGTCTACATATTTACGTTTTTATTTTTCATAATTTAAATGCATTTGAAATTACAAAATTCTTTCAATTTATGAACTGACAAGATACAGTCTACTTTCTGACAGATCAGTCTGCCATAGTGTTAAGAATCTTTTCTCGCAGTGCATTGGACAAAATTTAAGAGACACGGTGAGGGGAAGAGAATGATAGGGAAGAAGGGTAACTTTGATTGAAAAGATAAAATTATCCTTATTTTTCATGTGCTTTTTAATTTTATGTGACAAATTTTTTGCTCATATGTCCATGTTTGTTAGTTTTTGGACAGAATAATTGACGGACGCGCTCCTTGTAAAAAGTTGTACCTTCAAGGAGGTTTGGGTCAACTTGATAAAATTCATGAGACTTATGTGTGTATATTTTAAAATTTAAAAGATTATATGCGTTTTATACTAAAAAAATTATCTTGTTAGATTAAATGATTCCTCGCAAATAAAAAGTTTTTTAATTCAGTTTTTTTTTAATTTAATTTTTCATGCATAGAATATATATTAATAAAATTACTTTATTAACAAATTGTTCAAAAACTTAAGAGAGAAGCTCTTAGGATGACCACACAAGAATATGGATGGTCAAGGGTAAGGCATAAACTTGACTACGAGTTGAGTTTGTTAAAAAAATAAATTAGAGTTTCATGCGTGTATATAAAAAAATATGGTTTAAGCTGGAACCCGAGCTCTTTTTAAGCATGTTATTCGAGTAAGTCTGATCCTAATTAATCTGTCTAAAGTTGCGGCCTTATAGACTAAAAACTTTGACCAAGAAGAGTAATCAAAAACTCAGTCCCCATTTCTACAGAATTTGAAAATACTTGGGAAAGTTTCCAAGTTATACAGTAAAAATTTTCAACTTTCCACCTTGACGACAAGTTGGAACTGATGGGGAGGGTCATGATGAACCCAGGGCCTAAAGGAGTACGTACAAGGTAGTATGTGTATTCTAGAAGAAGGAGAAAGGAATTATCTGTGAGCGTAACTAACTCTAGTAGTAATGCGAGGCTGGCTAAGAGAGAGGAAGCCAATGATTGAGTATTTGAGAAATGCTTTTGCGTGGGGAGAGACCTTAGCCTCTCGAAAGCTAGGCTATCTACTTTCTGCATTTTTTATTCTTCAATGCTGTTATCAGTGCAGTGCTGTGTTGCTATCTAATTCTATTTTAGTTGCTGAATCAATATCCCTCGTGTGGGTTTGGCTAGTTTATTTATTTCTTCTGGTTTTTCCACTATTTGTTTTCTACTTGTTCTGGTTGTAGGGTTCCTGATGAAGGGCTACTTAATATTTTCTTCGCAATGTTTTAATGCTCTCTGGCAAATAGGGTGGAGGTATCTTTAGGTGCAGTAGTTTCTTTACCAACGATATTCCACAACTCCCAGAACATGTCCTTATTTTAATTGTTTAATAATCATAATTTTTCATTGTGAACAACGTAGTTTGTCCAAATATTTTTAAAAAATAAGAAACGATGAAAAAATAAAAATAAGAATAAGAATAAAATAGAATATATATATATATATATAAGTCAGATCTTTGGCCAAAGAATAGAAAAAAATAAAAAAATAATTAATTAATAAAAAGATTAGTTAAAAATTAACCAAAAGAAGAAGAAAGGCATCAGGCCCAAGACAACTAACTTCTTTATCTCTGTGACCAAGCTCTGGACATCCAAACAAAAGCCCAAATTTTTATCCTTTCTCATCGTTATTAAAAAATATACAAATAAAAAAAAAGAAACAAATCAGAAATTAGAAGAAAAAGCCAATTAAAAAAAAAAAGAAGAGAGAGAGAAGACTCAGAACGGATGCTTGCTTGACCGCACCTACCACATTACAGCAACACGGTCACTCTTTGAGAAGAAGTTTGATCGAGCACATTCAGAGAGGTGGAGAGGCGTGAAAGAGAGGGGCTTCAGCGAGAGAGGAAAATAGAGGGGGAGTGTGAGAATTCGAGGGGCCTCCGTTGCGCGTCACCGCCACTGCTGTATTTCCGAGGAACGCCGCGCCGCTGCAACCTCGCCGGAGACGCCATGTTCGACGGAAGACGTGACGAGTAGCTCTGCGTTGCGACTCCTCTCGATTTGGCCGAGATAGGTAAGCTCCTCCTCCATCTCTTTTTCTGTTTTACTTAATGATTCGAATGTATTATGCGGACGAATGCTGCGTTGGGTAAACGTGTGCTGTGCTGACCGAGAGGTAAGCCATTCTTGCCCTGTTTCCATGCTATTTTCGTTTGGATCTGGTGGGGCTGAAAAAGGTGCTGTATTGGCGGTAAGTTTCATGGGTTAAATGTGTCTTTACTTGTTTAAATCGTGGCTGATACAAAGCCGGTTCATTTGGCTGCCAATTTGGTGAAAAATAGTTTATTTAAGTGTTGAAATTCTGATTTGGGAGAGGTGACCACGTTTAGTGTCGGGGCACTAAAAGAATGTTGAAATTCTGATTTGTTTGAGGCTGAATGTAGTGCTATGTTTGGCTAAAATTTTCATGGGTTAAATGTGTGTTTTGCCTATCAAAGTTGTGACTGAATGTTGCTGATATAATCATTATGTTTTACTCATAGTTATTTATGACGCGCAGCGTGCTGTTGTGATAATGGCTTTTGGAGCCATGGCTCACATTGCATTGTGCATGACAACATTAAAGTGTGCAGGCTTGCGCGCACACACATATATATGTATATCAAAATTTTATTTCTAACTCATTAAAATATAACTTAGAATACATCTCAATTTTAAAATATATTAGGCATCATCACAATTCTCCAAAATATATCAAGTATGATAGCACATTCTCATAGTATAAATTATGAAAACACTTAAAAAACATAAACATAAACCATGTAAAATAAACTCTAATCATCAACAAAGGTAACATCACAAAATAAATTTTATGAAAGTAGATAAGTGATAAAGATTTTAATCTTTTTCCTATTTTGAATGATAAGTTTAAGTTCAAAATAAATTTTAAATCTTAATTGAGAAAGAAGAAATTTAAAGAAAAGGAAGATGAGATATGCTCAGAGCCTCAAATATGTATCAGAAGCCAGAAAAACAACACTGAACCAAGGTTCTCAAATCGTGAATCGATAAGCTAATTTTCAAATCGTAAATCGTATTGAATCGTACATTTCAGGCACACAACGAAAATTAGCTTGGGATATTTCAAATTAATGACTTGTTTTTTTATATTATAAAAAAAATTCTCAAAATTAATTAGCTTCTAGTCCTATTCATCAATACTAATGTAATCAGAGAGAAAGGGAAGAAGAGAAAGATTTCTTAAAGAAAGCAATAGAATGAGAGAAGGCGGCACTGTGCTCTTTGTGTTGGCTAATAGAGCAATAGGTGTATTTTATAGTTTAAACAAGGGTTTTAATATAACTAAAACTCCTATTAAATTGCATTTTATGTCCAGCCAGTGTGCATTTCAATTTTTGAATGGTTTTAATATAACTAAAAGTCTAAAACTCTTATTATCTTTTAATATAATAATTTGAGTTTATCTTTTGCTGCCCACATGTGTTTTCAAAGCTGTTATATATACAGTTTTAAAATAAAGCACAGTGTTGTCTTCTTCCTGGTGACTGGGCACGTAGTTCAGTCACGACCCAGTATCATGACCCACGTGACCGAACGTTTTGCAGTGCGCCATAATTGCCGGATCCTTGCTATTCATGATTTCTAACACGGATTGGACGATTCCGGCAAAGAAATGATTACATCTTTGAACTGTATTGTTTTGCCACTGGATCATATTGAACCGCACAATAAGAATTGCAAATCGTGCAATGTCTATAACTATGCACTGAACAGCTTAAAATATAAGAGAATAGATGAGTGTACAATGAAGGAAAGCTGAGGAAAAAAAAATAGTGTTTAATGGAGGAAAGATGAGAAAATTGAAAAAAAAAAAAGTATCAATAAAGGAAAGCAGAAGACATTTACAGTATGAAAGTAGATAAAATATGAGAGAAGAGATGAGAATAAGAGATGTAGATGGCTGAGATGAGATTAGAAGAGATAGAATAATGGAAACAAAGAAGTCAAGGAAGAAGAAAGCAAACCTGGAGGCCTTTAGGAGAAGAATCAGTGTTGAGTCATTTACAAGGAACTGAAACCCCAGTTGTAGACAATGGCAATTTAAGAGACAAGAAAGGATTTTTAAACATGAAAGGCTTTATTTTTTAATGGGCCTGGGACCTAGGGTTGCGAATAAGAAAAATAAAGCCTTTATATATATTTTATTATTATTATTATTATTATTATTATTATTATAATAATAATAATAATGGGCCTTAGGCAGAAATCAAATGATGCAAGTGGTGCAGATTGCGCTCCATGCACCTTTGCTCATGGTGTAGATGGTGTGTGCAATGGCAAGGCAAAAAAAAAAAATGGGAACGCCACAGTTGTGGCATTGCCCAACAGCGCCATGGCATGCCATCAATAACTATGGTTTTACTGCAAATATAGTAGAAAGGTCATTCACCTTAGATGCCGCAAATCTGTTCCGAAGTGGCTAATCCTGATGCTATACTTTGTTGTAATTTATGATGGGTTAAATTCATATTTTGCTTGCTGATATTATGGTGTAATGTGGCCAAACGTAGTGTTGTGTTTTGATGTAGTTTTTAATGGGTTAAACTCTTGTATGGTTGTTGAAATCATGGTTTGGTGTTCCAAGATAGTGAGGATCACTTGCTGAAATGATGATTTAAAATGTGCTATTACAAGTACTATTTGCTAGTTCATTTCTTTCGCTTGAAACCTATATCTTAATGCCATAACAATGATTAGAAGTGTTCTGTTACAAGTGCTGAACTTTAATGCCATATATCTTAATCCTAGGATAGGAACCTAAGACCTATGTGTACTTTGATCCCAATCATTGGGTACCTAGGCCTAAGGTTCTTATCTTAGGTCAAGTCTGCCCTGTAAATAGTTTCATTCTTTTTCATTTACTTATTTGACTTATCTCTTATTTAGTTTTATGTTTCCTTTTCTGGCACGTCAATTTTTTGTTAAGTGAACTTCTTGCATTAGGATTGCTCTCAAGCTTTTCCTTTGTTCCTTTGTGTGTTTACGTGTTTAGTTTCAGTTAAGAGTTCAATGGCCAATTGCTAAGCTTGCTAGAGTCCTTGATGATTCACCTTCTCATTTTATTCAGAATGCATATGATAGGATGTTGTGTTAATATGGTTTAATCTTGCTGATATTACTCTCATGTTTTGCTGCAAAACTGGATGAAAAGTCACCTATTATGAATGCTAAAATCTGATCTGTCTTGAGGCTGATAATGCCACTAAATAGCTGTAACTTTCAAGTGTCACATTTAGCATTTGTTTGTCAGAAATACTGTTTATTGTTGTTGATATACTCATCATATCTTGCTGCAATTGGTGTGGAGGTATCTTTTATGTTAAGTTTTGAAATCATGATGTGAGAGGTTGAATATGATGCTATAATTCTAATTTCTTTAGTTTCATCATTGATTCTGGATCAAGAGAATCTAATGATATGAAATTGGTCTATAGAAAATTGCATTGAATGCTTCAGTATTTAGTACACATTTGTCATTTGTTTATTTTTCCTTTTATTTTATTTAGTTGTGATTGATGGTCATATTTCTTTGTTCTTGTGTTTGGGTGTTGATTCATGGAACTAAAGTTGGATTGAAAGTTTAATTGTATCTTGTTTATGGTTTGCTATTTATTTAGGTTGTTCGATTACTTTTTGTTTTTTTGTATGCCATACTCCTGTTCCTAATTTATCTTTTATTGTAGTTTCTTGTTTATAGAAATGAGATAAACAAAATAAGTTTAGGTCAAATTAATGTTTTGCACATTTATCTTAGGGTAACCGTCATTTAGATGGGTGTTGTGGGGTGTCTAACACCTTCTCTACACTCAACCGACTACCTAACCCATCTCTGATTTGCAGATCAGTTTTCTTTTTGTTTATTTTGCCATATCTTTCTAATAAAAAAGGTTTTCCAAAGTTTTCCCCTTTAAAATAAAAATTTTGTTGGCAACTTCTATTTGTTAAAATTGGTTTTCGAAACATGTTTTGAAAATTAAATTTTCTTTTTCTTTTACGTCATTCTAGTAAGCTTTTCGGGTGTGACATCCAGAAAAATGGTTAGTGGAATTGCAATGGCAGTGCTCAAGGTAGTGATCTTGGTAGAAAAAAAAATTTCATGCCCATAGATGACCAACAGATCTAATAACACTTGTGGAGATGCTATTTTAAATTTAGTTCAGATTGCATATATCTGAATTTGCTAATCAATTACTCTGTATTCTGTTTAAAACTTCAATAATTTGTCTGATTATTCTTTAATTTATTGTTAATACAGTTGCTGAAGCAACATATAATGGATAAAGAGAAGAAAGATGACAGAAGACAGAACTGCAGCAGCAGTAGTTGCTCTCAGTCTCAGAACAAGAGGCAAAAGGATAACTTATCAGTGTGCCTCTCTGACGATGCCATGATGGTTATTCTGAGCAGGCTTCCTGTTCAAGGTCTTCTTGGCAGTGTAAGGTATACCTGCAAATCTTGGAATTCTCTGATCTGCAGGTCTGATTTTGCTGCGGCACAACTCCTCCATGCAAAACCTGGTATTTTCCTTCAAAGCACCAGTCATCCATATGGCGCCCGTTTCTTGGAGATTAAAGACAATGGGGAGTTCGAAGTCACTGATTTAATGCCTCGTTTTCCGGGACGATTTTTGAATAGCTGTGATGGCTTAATACTGCTTTGCCATTATGCTACCGGAAATCTTCTTGTAGCAAACCCTATCACCATGAAGGTTCTTAGAGTTCCTCATTTAATCAATGCCAATCTGGCGTACCCTCCTTGTGCTATAGTACGTGTTCCCCGCACTGGGCAATTCAAATTGTTTGCTTCTGTTGTCCTAATTCAGAATGAAGTTTGTCATAGCCATTGGTATGTTCTAGGACTTGGAAAAGATGTCTCTTGGACAAAAATTACTGAAGAAGCTGGTGATTTTGAGTTTCGATGCACTCCAATTTACACTGGAGGCAATGATCTCTACTGGATCACAGAGCAGAGGGTGATTGTGCTGGATGTTGATACAGAAACATTTCGACAGTTCCCGCTTCCACAAGGACATCATCGATGGCATCCACAATACTTAAATATGGTGAATTGTCTTGCTTCTGTTGTCTTTCTGGGCGAACAAAGATTTCAGATACACACATTTGACAGTGAATCGGGAGAATGGACTCTGTATAAGCAGATAGGAGATTTCCATTATCCAACAGACGGTGTTGAAGTTCTATCTGAGTTTTTTAGTGTGTGGATTAACGAAGAACTGATTATTAAAACAGTGCTTATACCCGCTTTGATGACATTGATTTTCAGTTACAATGTGAGGACAGGAGTACTCAGAAGGATTGATACCATCGAGGAAGGTTCATTTGATGTCGGCCTTCATACCAATAGTCTAGTTTCGTGGAAGAGTGCCGTAGCCGAGTCTACATCAGACTGACATAATATGACAAAAATTTAATAGTGCTCTTAGCTAGGCTTGAGCTGCTATTTGGAGAAGTTTGGTTCAATTGTTTTTTTTTTTTTTTTAAGACTTTTAATTATTTTAAATTTCCAGTGGAGACTTGTTATAGCACTCGAGCTTTTCAAATACAATCTTAATTTAATATCATATATTTATAATAATATGCATATTATGGATCTGATAAATATTGATAAAATTTTCTCCGTTACTTTTTATCCTCGGCACCAAAACACTAGTTTTACAATCATAATTTAACATGTTTCCATCACATATCTCATCTTTTCTATTCTAATCGCTCTTTTAATAGAAAATATACGTCAATTTTCTCGTTTTACACACAATAGACTCTTTTATATTACGTTTTGGATTGTGGATGAATATTGCCAGTAGAAGACAAGGTTACGTTTTTTGGTTGATACTAGTTGTTGTGTTTGTTTAGACGGGAAAAAAAGAACAAGTTATCATGTGATAGACATATATTAAAATTTTATTTATTTTAACTTTAAAGGTAATTGTATCAATTTTTTTTTAATTTAGAGGAATAATTTGTTACAAATAAAATTTTAAATGAATAATATGTTATTTGAGTATAGTGTAATAGATTAAAATATACTTTCTTTTAAATAAAATATTAATTTATTAATAAAAAAGTATATTAAAAAAATTTATGTAACATTATACTAACTTTCAGAAGTGGTGAATAGAATTTTTAAAATAAAAAAGAGGCCAAATATAATTTAATCAAAGCTCAAATAAAATTGGGATAATTTATTCCATTACTTGAATCATTATTATAGACAGTGACACGGACTATTAGACTTGGTCAATTACACTTAATGTATTCAATATATATTTACTTCAATACGTGGCCCCCAATAACGTTGAAACCTTCAAGGGTCAATATTGGGATTATGATTGTTAATTCCTCCCTCCTTCGTAAGACAATATGAAGTATATAATAACAATATGATATTAGTTATTAGGCCAACCCTTCGGATCCGAATATGATTGGGACATGTTTAATCTTTTACATTTATACCTAATTTTATAAGATGAAGAGAGATATTATTTTCCTTTATGATTTGAATTAAATCCTGTTATGGAGTGAATCTAATTGATTTTTATTTTTTAATTTAATGAATAATATATTTTCATGTAAAAAAATAATATAATGATATTATATTAAAAAATAAACGTCAAAGTAAAATATATTATTCATTCATAAATTTTATTACGTAAAAAAAATTTACTACTTAATTAATTTTATTTTTATTTTTTCACACATTATCATATTATTATTTTTATGAGAGGATACTAATGGACAAATTACACGAGGTAGAATCCGAGGACGTATACAGCGTCCATTATGTCATCTTCCTAATTCATTATGAGAGAATTATATAATTTTGTAAAGGAAACACGAAGGTATATTCCTTTTCATTGCCATGAAGCTTCCCTCTCCCAAAGGAATTCAATATATAAGTCACTTAAGAACTGCACACTCCTTGCCATCACCAACACCAAATTCAAATCATAAGCTTTTATTATTATTATTATTAAGGTACATTCTCAATATTTTACTTTCAAAGTATATATTTCTTTTTTCACATACATATATATTAATAAGGTGTAATCTTTAAGTATGATAAAGATTCTGTCATTTAGAAATGATCAATTCAAATTTTAAAAATAGTGTCTAGGATTAAAATTGCATAATTCTAACTCTTCTTAGTGAGAGTCTCGTATTCTGAGTCGATGACGATAATATATATATATATATATATATATATTAATTACTTTTCATATATACCTTAATCAATTAAGATGAACCTTTTTGAGTAACCATAAGCTTAATTTAAACAGATGGTGGTGCAACGAGCAGTGTTGGGGCTAGCTTCTTTCTTGGGCTTCATTAGCATGTTGAAGAAGTTCCTATATCTACAGCAAAAGCAGATTATTTGGGAGTCCAAGTCATCAAACGACGACGACGGATACTGCCTGAGCTGGAGGGTGGCGGTGGAGACGAACAACGTGGGGCCGTGGCGGACGGTGCCGGAGCGGTGCTACAGCCACGTGGAAAGGTACATGATGGGAGGGCAATACGAGAAGGACGTAGAGATGATAAAGGAGGAGATTTTGAAATATGCAAACGATATACAAGTAGAAGCAGGGAGTGATGGGAAGGATGCGTGGGTACTGGACGTGGACGACACATGCATCTCCAACGTTTTGTATTACAAAGAAAACGGCAGGTTTGGGTGTGCGCCGTTTGATTCCGGAAAGTTTAAGGAGTGGATAGGGAAGGGAGAGTGTCCTGCAATTGAAGGCATGTTGGTGGTGTTTAGGAAGCTGTTGGACAGAGGCTTTAAGGTTTTTCTTGTCACGGGGAGAGACCACTCTACAATGGGCCATGTCACCACTGTCAATTTGCATCGCCAAGGTTTCATTGGATACCGACGTCTTTTTCTAAGGTACATCAAAATTTCTTATATTTTTGTTATAATTAACTTATATATATATATATATCTCATTTATATATAAATAAATCTAGGTCTATCATAAACCTTAATTAATTATGACATAAAAATTTACTAAATATAAAATAATATTTTGTTAAATGATTCAACGTTTTCGTTGACCTACGAAGAGCAGTGTAACTAATTATTGAAGGAAAAAATAAAAGTACAGAATGATTGATTTGGACGAAATAATAAGAGATTAGACAAGTGTTAGCTAATGATGATTATTTTATATATAAATCTAGGTCTACCATAGACCTTAATGACATAAAAAATTACTAAACATAAAATAATATTTTATTTAAGGATTCAACGTTTTTGTTGACCTACCAAGAGTACTGTAATGAAATAGAATTATATATAATTATTTATATATTTATTATTAAATTTTTTAATTAAACTAACATATATATAAATTTGATTTTAAAAAAATAATTATAAAAAAATAAATTATATAAATTATATGTGTATTAATTTTTAATTAAATAAATTATAAAAAAAAAAAAAACATCAATTTTGTCCGTACCTAATTGTTGAAGGATTCAACGTTGGTGTCACTACATGTGTGAGTAAATTCGTGGAAGGTAGAATCGCTGCTATTGCGTCTCTATCTTTGAGAATTTGACAATAACTGTACATATGTGTGCGTGTGTGTGTGTGTGATGTAGGCTTTTACCGGGATGCTTCTCCTGATCTGATTTTTCTCTTTCAAGTCTGATGCAAAGCTGACTCGTCATACTAATCTGACATTCAACTTAATAAGTGAACAATAACGTAATTATCTTTCTTAGCACCGCCAAGCTCATATGTTGTCCTAGTCAACCTCCATGCATGCAACGCCAAAACTAACGTACATTTTTTTTCTTTATTATATTTTAATTTTTATAATTCAACTTAATTAGGTAAATTTATAGCAACTAATAATAAACTGTATAATATTAATTTTTTCAATATATATAATTCATTTCAATGTGTTGGTGTACGTAGGAGTGAAGAGTACAAAGGGATGGCTGCAGTAAGATACAAATCAGAGATACGAAGGAAGATAGAAGAAGAAGGATACACAATATGGGGAAATGTGGGAGACCAGTGGAGTGATCTACAAGGTTACTCTTTGGGAAAACGTACTTTCAAGCTCCCAAATCCAATGTATTTTATTTCTTAATAATTTTCAATTTTTGAAAAAAAATTAAAATTAACTTCATGAATAATCGAGTTTTTATTAGACAACTAGTCTTTCTAATTTGATCAATCCAATAATAATTTATCCTTCTGCATCTTCTCTTTTACTGTTCTCTTCATTGTAATGTGTACTTTGAAATAATATTAACATAAATTTAAATCATAATTATGTCATTTTGAAACATTATAAAATAAAATTTTTGCAGTATGAAAGAAATATAAAAAAAAATTTACCCTTAATGAAATCAATGCTTTTTTTTTCTCTTACTTTACAAATTTTATATCTCTCTTATTTTAGAATATTTAAATAAAAAATAACTTTAATTGAGGTAAACACAAATTCGACTCTTACCCACAAAATGATATTATGACAAATAAAATCTAGGAATAAAATAGTATATCAAAATAAAGGAGGTTGTGAAAACATGAATTTAGATCCTTATATAATGTAGCAGGAGGGGGACAAAAAAAGAGAGATAAACTAATAGTTCAATTTCTTAAAAAATTAAAAGAATTTAAATAAAAATTTATTTTAGTCTTTGACAGATATGTTAATTTTTAATTTAATTATTTATAAATTATTTTAATAAATTTAATATTTGAAAGATGAAAATATTTTTAATATTACATTTCTATTCAAATTTCATTTATAATTTTTTAATTAACATAATGTTAAAGTTTAATTTAGTTGATGACATAGTTGCCTCACATGTCATGCTTTAATCTACATAAAATAAAATATTAAGATATAAATAAAAATTTTCTAATTGTATATATATATATATATAATTTTTTTTTTACTAATTGTCTATATGATAAAAATTTAAAAATTAGAGTTAATTTGAATAATTACATATATAGACATTTTTAATATGATAGAATTGATTTGAATAATTGCATACATAAACTTTTTTAATATGATATGAATTATTTATTATTTATAACTTTTAATTTAGTAAAAAAAATTTTAGTTAATATTTTATTAATTAATATGTTAATATATGAATGTAACTTAAATAAAAAAATAATATTAAATATATTTTTATCTTTAAAAACTTAAAATTAACAAAAATAATTTATAAATAATTAAATTAAAAGGTACAACTTTTCCAAAGACTAAAATAATAAACTTATTTTATTAGAAACAAATTACTGCACATTCTTATCATATCACGATGCATTATATACATATATATATATATATATATATATATATATATATATATATATATATATGATTGCATTAAGCCATTTGTCTCTCTGGTTCTCTAGTTTTGAATTTGTGGATTAGATTGGTTCAACATCCAAATCCCTGAATATCGCAGCTGACTAATAATCTTGCGGATGAAAGCCTTAACTTACTGTCTCTCTCCTTTTAATTTTTCATGATTAATTAATTCTTATTTTAATTATCATCATAATTAAATCTTACATTTTGAAATTAACAGGATTAATTAAGCAGATAATTAATATTGTAAAAATGTATAAATAAACTTGTATTCTCACATGCACTTGAGTTTGGAGTAGCGGGAGCAACAAAATAGACAACATTAATTTTTGCTTTTGTGTTGATAACTTTCTGCAAAATAACAATAAGCAAAGATGAACGATGCAGATGTGTCAAGGCAGATCCAGCAGATGATCAGATTCATTCGTCAAGAAGCTGAGGAGAAAGCCAACGAAATCTCTGTCGTTGCCGAAGAGGTATTTAATTAATTATTAACCAGTAAAAATTAAAGCACACATTAATTACACATGAGAATCTTGAATTCTCTCGATCAACAAGATCATAATTATGATAATTATAGGAATTTAACATCGAGAAACTGCAATTACTTGAAGCTGAGAAGAGAAAGATCAGACAAGAGTATGAACGAAAAGCGAAACAGATTGACGTTCGCAAAAAGATGTGAGTATATTTTTTATGCAAATTAAAATTAACAATTCGATTTCTGAAATATAATATAACTTATTATTTTAATTAAGGACTAATTAATCCTCAATTTTTGGAAACTGAAATTACAGTGAATACTCGATGCAGCTGAATGCGTCACGTATAAAAGTGCTTCAAGCACAAGATGAAGTGGTGAATTCCATAAAGGAAGATGCAAGCAAGGCACTTTCCCAAATCGCTAATGATAAGAAAATATACAAGAATCTTGTCAAAAACTTGATTGTCCAGGTACACGTACACCATGAATTTTCTTTTTTTTGGTGAAAGGAAAATTTAGGTAAGAGAACGACGATCAGTCCTAAGTTTTCATAAAGCATTTACAGAGATAACTTACTAATGAAAGATCAGTTGAATTCAAACTTACGATAGGAAAAACTATGAAAACTTTAATCTAAGCTTTGTACTATTAATTGAGGAATAAGAAAGAAAATGAATTATAATAGTCTTAATATTAATTGCAGGGGTTACTAAGGCTGAAGGAACCATCAGTGATATTGCGGTACAGAGAGGTTGATAAGAAGCTTGTGGAGTCATTACTTGAAGAAGCCAAAAAGGAATACACAGAAAAAGCCAAAGTGCAAACCCCACCCAAGATAATACTTGATGAACGTGTTTATCTTCCTTCAACTCCCAAATCTGCCACTTCTGCCTCCCATGAACCTTTTTGGTATATATATATATATATATATAGTTACAGAGTACACAAGTTATTTTCAGTGATTTCAACTCTAAATCTATTGGATTCTGAATAATCTCATTCAGTTCCGGAGGAGTAGTATTGGCATCAGAGGATGGGAAGATAGTGTTGGAGAACACAATTGACGCAAGACTTGATGTCATCTTTCGCCAAAAACTCCCTCAGGCACGTTAATTACTACATCTCATCTTTCCTCACATAATCATTTCCTTGAAATTTTGTAGTCACTGTTTTGTAACATTATTTATTTATACATGACTTTCTTGCAGATCCGGAAGGCCATTTTAGGTTGAATGGATGCCTATTTCAATTTTTGTTCAACCTTGTTCACAGTTACACTACACTGTCTTGTTTATCTTTATGTTTCTCCCTTTCAGCTCTTGGGTTCAGTGTTGTATGTCTTGTTGTTTTTTGTACTTGATTCTTTTCAATAATCTAGATCCATAAAAAATATAATAACACCAACCCTTCTCTCATATCTCATCTTTTTCTGTCAGTGTTGGGTGAAAAAAGTAAAAGCTACAAAATAAGTGCCTGAATTGATCTAGCATGCTTCATCTCTTTGATAATGTCTTGAGCTTTGTTAACCTTATGATAGTAACTTTCCACACAAATAAACTTTAAACTAAACTTATATCTAATTCTTTAAATTTTACTATAAAATTCTCTAATCAAAATAAAATACGTAAAAATATTTTTTTAAAAAAATCAATTATAAAAAAAATAAATTATATACATCATATACGTGTTAATTTCTGATTAAAAAATTTGATGTCAAAAATATAAAAATTATATCTAAATTTTTTTCATAAACTTTCTCAATTGGCTCCTCTCTTTTTGGCAGCAGAAATGACATGAATAATTTTGTATATATGTGAAACAGAGAGTGGGGCATATTTCAAGTGCTAAATTAAGGAACAAGAATGAGCAAAAACTCAAGCTATCTCATTTACACTTAGATATAAAAAAGAGCAATATCTAAGAAACAGAGTGCCTCCTACTCCTACCATTTTTTCCCTCTGAACCACGAGATTTCCTACCTGATTTCTGTCTCTTCCCTCCACTTTGACTGCTAAAAATCCCTATTCTCCCTATCCCTTTTGAAAGAGATGTCAAAAATGTTCTTCCATTTCCTCCTTTCTCCATCATTCCTTGCTTCATGAACATCTGCTCCTTCTCCAACTCACTCAACCTCACCCTCATCCTTGAAATCTCCAGCTTCAGCTCTCTGTTCTCTCTTCTCAGAGAAGCGTAGTTGTCCCGGGGTGACATGGCTGCGCTCGGAACACCGCTGCTCATTCTCTGTGAGAGGAAGCCGTCTCCTCCTCCTGAACTGCCTGACAAGGCATTCTTTAGTCTCAGCTGCTCAAAGTACAGAACTTGCACCACCATCTGCAGTGGAAGCCGCTCGTTCTGAGCTGCGTGATTGCTAGCTTCTTGAGATAGCTTCTGGCAGTCTATGTACTTGCATAGCTTCTTGCATTCTTGTTCTGTTAAAGATTGATGTGCCTGAACTAGTCAAACACAGTATTAGTTAATTTCAAGTGAAAAACAAACAGAAAAGTTATGGTTTTTAAATGGAGTTTCAGGAAAAGTACTACAAATTCAGTTGAAAAATACTTTTATCAAATTCGCGTCACTCTCATAATTAATTTACCTTGAGATAAATATCAACAGCTCTGTAGAGTCCATCATCGATAACACGAGCATAATCAGGCAGTATCTCGATTAAAGCAACGAATTTCTGAAGATTCAAGTATGGATCAGGAGCAATTTCAGCTAAATAAGCATCAATGAGCCTCCCCACTTTTAACAGAGAACCATGGCCAGGAGAGCCTAATCCATCAGATTCATACCCACCACAACAATCTCCACTTTCTTCCTCTTCAATCCTCTGCAAGAAACTCAAAAGTATCCTATGAACAGTGTCAACATCAAACAATGAATCCCCACTTTGTACTACAGATGGTATAAGCAGATCATCTAACGAAACCATTTCCAACCTCATCGAGATCCGCCTTTCCAGCTCGAGCCGACATGGAATTGTAGCACCCAACATGATTGCCATCTTCAACATCCCAAACAGAAATGTCAGAGGAATATTAGGACAGCTTTTGTTGTCTGCTGGCATTAGACTTACAAGTGTTTCCACTATTGTTCTCTGGTCGTTTTCCATTATAGTAGGACTTGTTTTTGTCCTTGCTGGGTTCCAAATCTGACATTTTCCAATACCCTTTAAGGTTGTCTGAGCATAATGCATCAGACAAGCAAAGATGCTGTCTGATCCAACCCCCATTCTCCCCATTGCACATATAATTCTCTGCAAAAATTCTATACTCAGTATTGACAAATCTTCCACCCACCACTCAACAGAAGAACTATCTTTTAGTTCTTTGGATTCATTGTTATCACAACCTAGTCGAGACAAACCTGAAACTAGTTGCTCCTTGCAAGCATTCATTGCAATGGCTTCCACACATCTACTTGTAATTTCAACATCCTCGGCTATGGTGGGTAACATCTCGCAGGTGGATAGTACTTCCACTGACTTTTGAAGATTTTGAAAGACAACCTCGTTCAGGTATGTCTCTGTTCTTGCTACGAGGTTTTGGTCCCGGTAATCTTCTGTCATTTCCAAGTATTCAGCAGCACAGCGTAGGCGAGCAACGTTAACTGTTGTGATCTCGAAATTCAGGCCATAACAGAACTTCATGGCGAGTTCAAATGTTTGGTGTCCTCCTGGAAAGTTGTGGAGTTCAATGTTTGAAACATTGGAACCACGAGCATCAGCAACGATCTTTCTGATCTTCCCACTTAGAGAAACCAGGGGAAACTTCATAGATTAGCACAAAATAGAAACAGGTTAGTTTAAGGATGTCCCTTTGATTATTTAACATATTATGGATCTAAGATGTAGCTATTCATAAAGAGAGAACTTTTCAAATAGAAAGCTATCACAAAGACAATTTAATATTGAAAATCTGCAATTGGAACTAAAAATTTTGTGCTGTATATTGAAAAGAAGAATATACCTTATGCAGTAGAAATGACTCTCCATCAACAACAATTGTAATGTCACCAGCAACATCAGCAAAAATTCTGCAATAAAACAAACACAATCAAATATGAGAATTTCATATAAACTTAAAGAGGAAACAGTATTCAAAGAGCAAAAAATTAATGAATATAAAAAATGTTCATCTTTCTTTTCTCAGCTGTAAACTATTAGAAATATTTCAAGAGATGTAAATGACAGTGATATTAAATTCTTGTTATGCTTTGCTTTACTTACAAGTAAGCCATTAACAATACTATTATATTTGCAATTTTGCCATTCAGGTCAAACTAAAAAAAAAACTCCAAAATTGTTTCTGAAGCGAAATAAAAAAGAACCCAGAACTTGAAGCTAAAATGGGTTGAAATAGGAATGTACAATATGTTATATAAACTACTTCAAAACTACTATTCATAAATATTAATACAGCATAATGGGCAAAAAGGGTATAACTTTTAGTTGTCTCACTACTTCATAAGAATTTGTTTCACTGTGATACACATTACATAGAAAAAACCATACAAATTTTTTGTGGTTGAGTTTGTTCGCAGGAAATTACTGACTCCACGACATCACATAACATTTGACCATCAAAACTCAAACAAAGCTAGCAATAAACAACGTCGGAGGCATATTGGAGACAGAGATTAAGAAAAGAAAGAAATGGTGTAAAACAACAAGAATTGAGGTTGAAATTTAAGGAAACAGCGACAAACAAGCACAAGAAGATACATTACTAGTATGGAAGCAGAGGAAATTGAAAGAGTACCGAGTAGTGAAGGAGTTGCAGAGACTAGGAGTTGGTGAGCGTTTAGAAGAAGAGAGAGAGCTCTCAGAAACCATGGCTGTTCTGTTTGGTTTGTTTGGGTTTGAAGAATGAAGAGAGAAGAATAAGGAAGGAGATGTGAGGAGAAGAGGCTCCTCTGTCTCTGTGCTTGTGTTCTGTTCCACAGTAACACACACTGTGATTAAAGGCAGGCGTTACGAGTTCGGAGAAATTGGTGATTCTTCAATATTTGAAGTGAATGCCCCATAAAGCCCCTCTCACTACTCATATTCACAAATGCTGCTGCCGAAAATTATTTTTAGCATTATCCAATAGAAAAAGAAAAACCAGCCTTAAATTTTTTAAATAGTTGAATCTTTTACATTTTATTAACATTTTAGATGACAAAATTAATACATTAAATTTTGTTTATAAATTTTAAATTTAAAAAAATTGTAAATTATTTTTTATTATTAAAAAATTATCTATATGTAATTTATAATTCAAAAAATTATATATATTTTAATCTAAAAAATAGAGGTTAATTTTTTTTTTCATTCTAAACATTTTGAAATCTGTATGATAAATTACGTTTTTTTATTTTGATAATTTTTCATTTTATATAAATATTTTTTTTTCATGTGATTTTGCTTCTCTGATTCTCTGGCATAACCTTCTATCTTTTGCTTTATGACTGCTTTTGCCTACAACTAAGCTCTTATTTCAATACTTAAAAATAATATTTATCATCCTCCAATCAGGGGATGACCACACTTTCAAAAACCAGTGAATCTGAATCAATCAGTTTGTCCCTTATATATATATTCCAACTATCATTTGAATAACAAAATAAATGATCATTGAATGACATTTTATTATATTCTCAATTAATCCTTTAAATTTAACAAAGAGAATGGCAAGGGAGGTAAAAAAGAAGAAATTTAGGGTCAACTTTGGAAGTAAAAAAATAAAAGATAGTCAGAAAAGGAAAAAGAGTTTTGTGTTGTGTGAGGAGATCTGACATGGCGTGGACCGATGCGACTCATTCGACACGGAACTCAATAAAGAATGCAATTATTAGAGACAGCACCACTGACTACATCCTCTCTCATTTTTTTTTCTTTTTATTTATTTATATATTTTCACTTACTTTTCTTTTATTTCATTCCTCATCCATAATTATATATATGGTAGAGATATTATATAAATTAAGTTTTACCACGTGATCTTTCTTGATTGTCTTTTTTAAAAGCATACTTGTATATTTTTAAAAATTTTTAGGCATTAAATAAATTAAAATTTTCCATTAATAGTTAAAAGCTAATATACTAAAAAACAAAAGGATATTTATTCTTTCCTTGTTTCTTGGGTCACATGGGAGATGACACATACCATTCAACTTAATGATTAAAGTTATATTTAATTTAATTGTATTTAATATTTATTTTATTTTAAAAATTATATATATTTTGTATATTTAATATGTAATATAATTTTTTTTCAAATTTTTTGTTAATGAATTTAATTATTTAACTTTATGTATCATATAGAAATACAATTTTATTTTTAATTTAAAAATAAAAATATAAAGGCAATTTTAATTTATTTAAGAAAATAGCATATTATGTAAAAAAAATGATTTTATTAATAAGTAAATGAGCACAAATTATAAAGATATTAACTTGACAAGAGATTAAACTCTCGAGTATCTACCGTAAATTACACGTGTAGATTTTCATTTAGATTTAGTGGAATTATAAAATATAAAATTGACATAAGAAATTATTTTGATATTAAATTGTAGTTTTTATCCCTTAGAATGTTTGCTTACTAAAAGGACAGATCCATTGAGGACTCCGAGAGGTCGGCTTACTAAAGGGATTCAATAGGCGCTCACTAAAGTTAGTGATGTCCCAATTGTATTCCCTCAATTTTTTTTAAAAAAATTATAACATTAATTTATGAAAAAGGAATTCAATTATTATTTTAATTATTAAAATATGTAACTTATCTTAATTTAATCATTAAATTATAATAATATTTAACTTAATTCTTAAAAAATATATTATGTCTTTTTATATTTTAATTTAGTTTTAAAGATTAAATTGAGAGATAATGTATTTTTAAATTATTAAATTAAATATTTTTATAATTCAAAAATTAAATTATGATAAATTACACATTTTAAATATTAAAATAATAATTTATTCAAAAAAATAAAAAATCTTAATTCATGTAAAATAAATATTTTATTTATTTATTCATTTGTTCTCAAGTAAGAGATTTTAGTTTAGAAAAAAAAATTAGATGTACCTTTTATATTTTTGTTATCAAATTTTTTTATAAAAAAATTGATACATATATAATTTTATAACTAATCTCTTTTATAATTAATTATTTTTTTAAAATAATTTTATATATTTTATTTTTATTAAAAAATTTAATAACAAATATATAAAAAATTACATATAAGTTTATTCTTTTAATTTATTACTTTTTTTTCTTGTCACAGTATAAAAAGGCATCTTCATGCCTATAGAATAAGAAAATAAGTGTCTCTCTTGGTTGTCTAAGGCTAGTTCAATAAGCTACGGAAGAAAAGTTGAAAGTTGAAACATACATATATATTGCTTTTTTTCATCATATAAAGTGTATAAATGGGTAGTTTATAATTTTTCATATTTTTGTTCTCAAATATTTAATCATAATAGTAAATAAATAATTTTAATTTAATACCACATAATTAAGCTTTTTGAAAAGATTATTTTACATAAAGAACCCAACAATAAAAATATAAAAGAATTACATCTAAATAAATTCTGTCAAATTTTACAATTCAGCTTTCAAAGGCAACATGATCTATTAGTCTTTATCCTGTCGAAACCTGGCTTAATCCGTTTGAGATAAAATGATTTTGGACCCAAAAAAAACACCAAATTGGACCCTTTTTTTTCCCTCTATCACAAAACTAAAGTGTTTTGACCCAAAAAAAAAAAATCTAACTAAAGTGTGGTGTGAAGAGTTAAAACTGAAAGAGATATATCTTAGCTTTTTTGGTGGTGTCAAATGCCAATGAACGTTGAAGAAACACAGAACAAATCGTGGTGGGAACCCTCACTCCTCACATCCCCCCAACTACAAAATGCTAACCCTCAATGCTGCACCTCCTTCTTCGTAAGTTCTTCTTCCCATTCCTTCTCATCTCTTTGTTTTTCTATTATGCTAACTCATTCTTGTTTCTCTACTCCACCCTTCACCTCTTCCCTATTCCCAAATTCCTCCTTCACAACCTTTAATTTCATATTGCTATCTGGGTTTTGCTTCTCCACTGATATCGTGCTGAATTTATGATGCATGATGATGTTTTTCCGGGCATTAGCAACATCTTAGTTTATGTATCGCAGGTTGTCAGTTGTTCCCTTCGACGGCAGCTATCGAGAATCTAGTCAATTTTTAGTTCCCGCCAGTGTAAATTACTGGTCTGCTAGAGGTGTGTTGACCTGCCTGTTTTTGTAGCAAATACTATTCTTTATTGTATGTAGTATGGAAGCATGTGTGTTTGTTCTGATTGCTGATTATAAGCTAGGTTGTTATATATTTCTTCATGTCACACTTCCTGGAGAATTTTTTGTTGGCTATTATTAAAATTTGATGAGATGTAATCTTATTTGGGCTGTTAATTGTTAATTGTCAGTATCTGTTGACAAGAGTCAACATTTTGAATCCCAAAAAATTTCTTAGGCTTTCCTCTGTCATCCAATTGGTACTATCTTTGCTTGTTCTTCTGTGAACTATGGCCCCTTCTTTTCAGTAATTTTTCTTGCAGAATTGAGTGATAACAAGGTTCAATCAAGCGACTTAGAGCCTCCTAAACATCCCTGACCCTGGCAATTTCTCTTTTCTTTGCAGCAAGCAGAAAGTTCAAGACTTTTCAACTCAAGGCTGGATTCTGGGAATCAATAAAAACTGGGTACCTTAATCAACTATGCAATTTTTTTGTGATCATCTATTGCACTTGAATGTTTATGTACACCCCTGCAGTGCAGTAAAATCACTTCCTTAATTTGTATTTTTTCATAAAGGAAAAAGGAAAAGAAAAGGTACTTTTTTGCAGAATGGATTTATTTTTGTATTGTACTTACTATAGATATTTGAGGGGAAATGGTCACTTTGCACTTTATCTCTTGAAAATCATTGAACTTTGTTATCCAAACTTCTTACATATTTTGTCTGCCAGTTCTAAACACACTTTCACAAAATATAGTAGATTTAAGCAATGACCCTGTAGTGCCAAACTCCTTCCAGATCATCTTGAAAGAATCTAAGTTTGGCAAGAAGTTTCAAACTTGCTCCACAATAATGGTCAAATACTAACTCCATAATCATTTCCCCATGTCCTTCTTCTTCTTCAGCCCACCCAAATGGGTTAGGGGAAAAATAATTCTTTTAACTAACCAAAATGGTCCTTAAATTTTCCATCACAATTTTATGCACAATTTTTTCTTGGGGAGGTTTGCAACCTATCACATAAAAACTTTGTCTTGATTAATATATGTGTTCCTTACTGTTAAATGCAAAGACAGCCTCCCAATCAGCTCATCTAATTGTTAGTCTATGACTTGCGTCCTTTCAGGTTGTTGAAGAATAACACAACACAAGTCATTGATCCACCCTCTACGGAAGAAGAAGATGATGAAGCTCTGCAACAAGAGTTTGTTCTTGTTGAAAAGACTGAACCTGATGGAACAATTGAGCAAATTATATTCTCTTCAGGCGGAGATATTGATGTTTATGATCTTCAAGCCCTTTGTGATAAGGTTGTATATATAATGTCTCTTTTATGTTGGATGTTGAAGGATTGTTTTTTGGATGTTGACTAGTGATTATGTCTATGAATGTTTTGTAGCACTTCCTTTTTTACTAAATTTTGGAAACTAGAATGATTAACATCTAGTTCAAGTCTGCTCATTTTCATGTTATATTATTTTTAAGTTTTTAAGCTCATCCTTATTGGCCTCCAATAATTGAAATTTATAGTTAAAAAAACTCATATATTCACTTTTGGCTGAGAGTTAGTCAGTGAAATGTGTAATTTCATCACTTTGACAGGTAGGGTGGCCTCGGAGGCCATTGTCAAAATTAGCTGCTGCTTTGAAGAATAGCTATATGGTGGCCTCACTGCATTCGATAAGGAAGTCACCAGGGTCAGGTATAGAGAATATGACATCTTGCAGTGTCTGCTGATTAAATTAATTAGTTGGCTGAGCTTGTACTTTATGCTTGTCAGTATCTAAACCTATTTGAAGAACATCTTAGTGTACTTGGCGAAGTTATTTGACAGAGGGAAATGAACAGAAGAAATTAATTGGCATGGCCCGTGCTACATCTGACCATGCCTTCAATGCTACAATCTGGGATGTCCTTGTTGATCCTGGATATCAGGTAATTTTCAGTCATCTGAACTTGGATTTTTGAAAAAACTTCTTTGGTCACTTCTGAATAAAGAGTTGATTTTTAAAATGGAACATGCAAATTCTCAATTTTTTGAAGTTATAATGTAGTCTAATCAAGTCATTATGGTAAAGTCTGATTTAGCAATAAATTGACAGTCTACTTTTGTAGGGGGCATATTATTCTTAGTGCATTCTTCCAGTGCAATTTGGACTTATGATGTAAAGTTAAGATGGCTATTTGAGGGCAAAAAAAGTGAGCTATGCTAGTAAAAATTGTATCCTTTGTCAACGCAATTTTTTTCTATTGTCTCCTGAGTATGCTGGGTAAATAAATGCACTTCAATATAAAGGAAGCCAAAGTTGCATGCATGACTCTTAGATTTTGTTGAATGAACTGTAGAACACAAAATTGTGTCAGATTCAGCCATTCAGTCAATTTGATCTTGGAACTTTTTCTTGTTTAGATGTAAGCGAATTTATGGCTACATGTAAATTTGCATATTTCTTATTGATGTTTTTGTTATTTTATAGGGCCAAGGCCTTGGGAAGGCTCTTGTAGAGAAATTGATTCGGGCTCTTCTTCAAAGGGATATTGGAAATATAACACTTTTTGCAGATAGTCAAGGTATAACAACATTAAACACCTTTATGCATGATATCATTGGTTTGTCTGTCAAACTGTCAGAGTGAACTGGTCTGTCTTTCTCTATTTCATAGTTATTCAATGGTTTGGTGTAAGTTGATGGAAATTCAACAATTTCTAAAGAGCCTCCATATGGGAATATTCACTCTTGCAACTTCTTTAACATTTTTTTTCTTGGTTATCAATGGTTCAAATCCTGGGAACAGCCTCTCTGCTTGCAGGCTAAGGCTGCATACATCTCACTCTCTAGATTCCTCCTGGTAGGAGCCTTATGCACCGGACCACCTTTTTTATTAGTGCCTTTAGTTTGTGACTGCAGCAGTATGTCTATTCTCCCTCTAGTTCTAGTCCCTTCCCACTACTGCTGACCAATTCTATTTCTTTTAGCATAAATTATACTTTAACATATGTAAGATAAAATATCTTATTGGTTGGAGCATATTTGTGTTAATGTCAATTGGAAGCTGAGAGTCTTGTCCTCTTTGTTAGCAAGGCAAGTGAAAGGTTGGAGTCTGACTTTGCTTTTTTTTTTTCTTTGGTGCTGCATGCAGTTGTGGAATTTTATCGCAATTTAGGTTTTGAACCTGACCCTGAGGGCATAAAAGGCATGTTTTGGTACCCAAAATACTAATAGCAACCTTGCAAAGCTTGCTTATGCTTCTTTACAGAGGTTGACATTGCGACAATGGCAGCTATGGAGAATTTTTCCACGAACTCACAAATCTGCAAGCATTATGATTTGATTTATTATAGGTTCAAGCAAGTGGTTCTTTTTCAGAAATCTTTGCTTTTTGTCAAATAGATCATTGTGAAGCATTGGTTCAAGCACCAGCTTCATATATCAGAAGAATATTTGCTCTTTCCATTAAAAACCTTACTATGTCACAGACTCAACTTCTGATGATGCTTCTCTGGTATTTTGAGTTGGATGATAGTTGTATTATATAAAAGTTGTGGTTTCTTCATTTTGTACATTGTACTTCTATTTGATATAATCCAATAGGGTTTATTTAACCTTCCAGATTGTCCTGACGTCCATTATAGGAGTTCATATTGGCCTGTATGGCTCATCTTGTCTAACATTGTATTGTTGCAGGAGCGAACTTCATGTTTTCAACCAATAAACAGCAATTTTCTCATGAATAATTAATTTATTTTTAGTACTCGTTCTTGTAACAATCGTAAGGATTGTGAGAGTTTTTTGTATTCTGCAAGTGGCTTCTGTTTTTTATTTTCTCTTTTTTTTGGCATATTACCAACATGTTAGCTCGTCAGTACTACAAAATAAATGAAGTTGCAGTAGCTTGCAGTTTTTGAACCACAGGAAGAGAAACCAATATCAACAGAAGCTGTAAAGAGTGGTGACTACTTTTGTCATATACTTCGTAGAATACATGGATATGTCTTGCCGTTTCGTTTTATTTCACAGTCATAGCAGCCACACCAACCACAAATGAATGGCCTAAATGGATTTGTTTCAGATGACAGTTTGGGTAAACATTGTCAATTTGTCACTAAAATATTTGTGACCACAATGTGTAAACACGTGTTTTTATTATTTAATTTTAGAAGTCTTAGAATAAGTAAATGGAAAAAATTTAAAAGTGTAATTTTTTATATATTTGTTATTAAATTTTTTAATAAAAAATCAAGATGTGTATAATTTATTCAATTCTTCTAATTTATGATTGATTATTTGTTTTAAATTTTTTTATATATTTTATTTTGATTTGAAAACAGAGATCTAATTTTTTTTTATAATTTTTAAAAATCAATTTTGCACCTACTGTTTATAAAAAAATTTTATGAGAAAAAATTACAAAAATAAACTATTAAATTCCTTACAAAAAATATTTTGAACTTTTAGAACTTATAATTAAACTTTCAAACTTTCACCTAGCAAATAGATTATGTTGTCTAATTTATTTTTAATTGTGTTAATTCATTTGTCACCTCAGACCAATGCAATAAAAAATATAGTTTAAAAAAATTAGTGCTATTACAAAAAAAACTAAGAAAAAACCTATTTACTAAAATTAAAAAAGTTTCAGACTTAATTGCCAATTTTGAAAGTTGAAATCCTGGAGGAAGTCCTTTTCATGATTCCTGTAGTTAATGATCAATAACTGCCTTCTTTTGGTGGTTTAGAAATTGTATCACCCTGAATAGTCTGGTCATCTTCGAAAGATTTTTCGAGAAACTAGAAAGGACTCGGAATGGAAATTTGATCCCAAACCATGATTTGTATGAATGTTAATTTTTAGAGTACAAATTTTAATAAAATGATGAAGTGTAGAGAGATAAATAAAGATAAAAAATAAGAGAGATTAATTAAGAATTAATTGCATATGAATTAGGGTACACTATTTTTTTTTTCTACCCTTTTTTATTAGTTCGTCAAAATTTAAACTTTTAGACTCAATTTCTATTGACTTTTCCATCCTGCATGCAAAGTAGGGATCAATTTTCATGCAATTTTCTAGGTTCATGGTGGAAAGGTAACGTACGCCATAGTGAACTTAGGACAGTGAGTGACTGGTTTTATTTAGCCTGAAACAAGAGAAAACAAGGGGCTCATATAATGTGAAGTCCAAATCAATATTATTATTCCAAAGAATCTACTGCGCACTGCCGTTAAGGTTATCTTCCACCAAAATGAAACTATCAATTAATTACTTCAAATTAAATCCCTTCTTTGCTGAATACTCAGAGTCAAAGATATTCCTTTTTCTGATTCTGATTCTGATTCTGATTCCGATTCCACTGACAACGGTGAGCTTTTTCTTCCATTCCATTTAGTGCGTTAAATTCTCAAATCTCGTTTCCTTCTAAACATGATTCCTCGAAGATTCAATCAGCAAGGAGGTGTAAAAGTAATCTCTTTTCCCATTTTCTTTTGTTTTTGTCATGTTCTTCACTGTTATTGTTACCGCAATCAATAATGCTTCTCTGTAATTCCCTTCTGGAACTATGACACTTTTGATCTCAAGAATTTATATTTTTCAACTCATATTTCGGGTATACCATTCATTTTCTTCAGAAGGTGGCTTCTTTTAATAAGATTGTGAATATTACATGGAATTTAGGTCTATTAGGTTTTGAAATTATTGTAAGTGGAGCTCGTTGCTAATCTTTCTCTAATAATATTTTAATCTTTTTTCTGCAGAAACGTTTACCATGAGATGGAAGCCATGCATCTTGACTGCCTTTTGGCTGATTTTAATGAATTCTTTCTGCCATATGATATTAACGACTACTTCCTGAATTGTGCTAGTAGAAGCTTCTTTATGCATAGAGCTTGTGTTTCGCTTCCTTTATTATTTATGGAGCAGTAACTTCTAAAAATTTAAATTGGGGTCTCTGCCTGAAAAGAAAAAAAAAAAGGATTCTATCTGATAACACCTCAGAAAAGAATTTGTTGCATATGGCTCAAAATCTGAAGCCACAGTCTAATTTCTCAGTCTTGTTTTTACTGTTATTCATTCTCTTGTCTGGTAAATCGAATGCTGATTTTGAAAATGAGGTTTCTCAAAAGCTCAGAGCTGCTCCACGTAAGAATGTTGGAAGCATTGTCATTGATGGCACGGGTGTAGAGAATTCCTTTAGGTTTGTAGACACTAACAATGAGGTGGGTAATAGAAGTGGAAGCAATAAAGTTTCAGTTTCAACAGTTGCATTATTTACGTTGGCAATGGCAGCTGCCACTGGTTTAGGTGCTGTACCCTTCTTCTTTGTGGAGCTTGATCCACAGTGGGCTGGATTATGCAATGGGATGGCAGCAGGAGTGATGTTGGCTGCAAGCTTTGATCTCATACAGGAAGGGCAGGACCATGGTGCTGGGAATTGGGTCGTGATTGGGATTCTAGCTGGTGGAATTTTTATTTGGCTATGTAAGAAGGTGATGATGATGATTTTGCTTGTTTTCTATATGTCAGGGTCCTATTTGCTCTTGCATAGGAGAAAGTAGTAGTTGCCTACTATTGGTGGCGTTATTTTTCTTGGTTGTGATTGTGTGGTATTCTTTCAAAGGTTCTCGGACTGGTTTATACTTCACTTATATGATAATGCCATAAGGGCATAAGAGGAGTTGCCATAAAAAAGAAGACTCTTGTTGCATTCTATAGATAGATAAGAATAAGGTTCTTGGCAGAGTTTATTTTGGAAATTTAAAACTGAAATATAGCTGGCACATTCACTTCTCCTGTAACAAGCAGTGCTCTCCGCCAACAAAATCTACATGGGTTAAGTCAGTATATTTGATGAATTGATCAATTCACAAAAGCATATAATATACAGGAGAAGTTGGTTATAATATAATATTATAATATATTATGTTATGCTTCTTTTACTTTTTTTTTAATTTTTTTAATGTTGCACTTTTAGTTGTATCATGGTCTCATTCTGTCTTGCATGATCTCTTGGGTTTCAGTTTCTTGAGCAGTATGGGGAAGTAAGCATGTTGGATATAAAGGGTGCTGATGCAGCCAAAGTAGTTCTGGTAATTGGAATAATGACTCTCCATTCTTTTGGGGAGGGTTCTGGGGTTGGGGTCTCTTTTGCTGGCTCAAAGGGTTTTTCTCAAGGCCTGTTGGTAACTTTGGCAATTGCTGTTCATAATATACCGGAGGGATTAGCTGTGAGCCTGGTGCTAGCATCAAGGGGTGTCTCACCACAGAATGCTATGTTATGGAGTGTAATTACATCTTTACCTCAGGTATATGTTATTTTAATAGTTAAATTATATTTGCATAGGAGAAAAGCATCAATTTCAACATTTATTTTCCTTAATATTATTGTCAACATCTTCTACGCCCTCAAACATTTGTTAAAAACCTCAGTATTGCTATTGTATCACATTGTCATCATACTTGATACGTTTGGGCAGATCTTGGTTGTAACACTGTATTATGGTATGATTTATTCGGTTTAAGTGAGTTGTAAGGTGTTGCATGATTTGGCCAGTTGCATTTGTAGTTGGGTTTTTTACTGATGCGCTGCATCACCCAACCTGAAGGATCTATTCTTTCTTAGGTACTATGACGTGTGACCATATAAAAGATTTGGTAGGGAAAAACTTGAAGTTCTTGTATGTAATGGAATCACATCCCATGTGAGTTTGCTTTTGCCACGAAGCTTGGTTTCATGGGAAGTTGTAGACTCGTAAGGGCATCTCATTTAGCCTAGTTTTTATAAGGAGTGACCTATTAATATGCCTAGTAGTTTAATAATATAGAATGATTAGGTACTTTTATAACAATTCAAAATTTGTTAACTAATAATAGGTTGCTTCATTTGTGGCTAAACTAGGCTAGAGTTAAACCAATTAAAATTATTGATACTCCTATGTTGCTATAAGTAAATGCTATCCCCAACTAATACTAGCCTAGTTTCACTTTTAGGTGCTGGGTCATAATTTATGTATATATATTATTGTTAGTGTGCATCATTTTTAGATGTAGCAGAAGAAAATCAACATTTGGATGGATAATAGGACTCTCTGTTCCTCTGCATTTAATTTGTTTTAACTTGTAATTGCAGTATTTGACCTTGTCTTCTTGTCATCTTATGCATAATGTTGATGTAGCCAATAGTAGCAGTTCCTTCATTTGTCTGTGCTGATGCATTTAGCAAGTTCCTCCCTTTCTGTACGGGGTTTGCTGCTGGATGCATGATCTGGATGGTTGTTGCAGAAGTTCTACCTGATGCATTAAAGGTGATTTTCCTTTATAAATGTTGCACAATGATATTCTGGTCTTTCTATCTTTTATGGTTTTTCAAAGACTTAAAGTTGGATTTTCATGACTATTTTATTCCATGTTTTTGCTTTGAACATGACAAATGGTGAAGTACTAGTATTATAGTATTAGATTACTCGGAGAATAAAATCTGCTGTCATGTTTTCCAGTCTGAGTACTAAGTTTCAATAGTATAAATCATCTCGTTTCTTAAATTGTTCTTGTCTACTAATTGTGTCTTCCCAACTGGGAAGCATCAATATTGGCTCCGTCTTGTCGAACAAGATATCAGCATGATCAATCCACAATTTCACATAAAATTTTGCTGAGCCTGCCATAACACCTCTAACTTCAGGTGTTTGCTATGAACGAAGCCCAATTCTGCATATAGACATTCCCAATTTGCAAACAATGATTTGTAAATTCACGGGGAACAGAGTATGTGGAAAAAGGGCAGTTGGAGACTTGGAAATTAGAATAGTTTACTTTTTTCTTTGACCCCCACTCTACCTAGGTTTCACAGCGCTTAAGCTTTCTGAGCCACACTTGAATGCCTTGTCCTATTTTCTCCAGTTTAACTTTTGTAAACCCGTTTTTAGATATCCATAACATTAGTTTCTCTTGGTTTTGGGTTATAGGAAGCCTCTGCTTCGCAGGTTGCATCAGCAGCAACCCTTTCTGTAGCATTTATGGAAGCTCTCAGCACCTTCTTTCAGAATTTTAATCTTGACTATAAGTAAGTTTGAAGCCAAATTTCGTTTTTTTCTTTTGGATCTACTACATTATGAAGTATTCAACTTTGTTGCTTGAACGAACATCATTAGTTTCCATCATGCAAAGTATCTAACTTTGTTGCTAAATTTTAAGATGAAGCAATTTCACACAAATTTACTATTCTACATTTTATTGTATGACTTACAAGCTGAGCTTAATTTTCCACGTCCGCCCTACCAGAGAAGTAACACTTTCTGGTTTTTCTGTTTCTTAATTTAATACTCTTGTGCAGCTTTGAGGATGCTTCTGGCTTCTTTGTTTCATTACTTTTTGGCCTTGGTCTGTTACTTGGGGGGGTCATTCTGGTTGCAATAGCTCTCGCTTTTCATCTTCAGCATGCTTTCCTTATGGGCACAGCTTGTGGGATTGCCTTAGTTCTTGGTGCCTGGAGACCATTGCAGCTTCTTTTGTCATCAAATTTGGGATTTATTTCAATTTTGTTACTCCTTTCAATGGGGGCTGCCTTCATCCATGTTTCAAGCTCCAGTGTATTGAAAGTGGCCAGTCCCAAGAAAACCTCAGTCAATGACTTACCAACACTCACTAGCGTCCCACTCAGTGTTCACACCCTTCAATCTTTCATATATTGCGGAGCTGTTGCTTTCCATGGTTTAGCTGAAGGACTTGCATTGGGAGTGGCTGCACCAAAAGCATATGGACTCGGCCACAACATGGTTCTTCCCATCTCTCTGCACGGGCTCCCCTGGGGTGTAGCTGTGGCTAGCTGCATCTTTGGTGCTACTGATAGCTGGCATGGCTCGCTTGCAGTGGCTGCAATAATAGGATTTATGATTCCAATATCAGCAATTGGAGCCATTCTTGCTGGTATTGATTATAGTGGTCTTGACCATGTGATGGTTTTTGCTTCTGGTGGATTAATCCCAAGCTTTGGAAATGTAGTTAAGAGAGCACTGTGCTTGGATAAGCAGAAAAGCACCTGTGGCCTCATTATGGGTATTGGGTTTGCTACTTCATGTCTAACACTCGCAAGATTTGTCTGCCTGCATACACCTTACTGCAATTCTGCACCTGAGGCAGTTAGATGAGATGATTATGCTGCATCTTTTGCTTCATCTATTTTTGGCTCCGTATATTCGCCATATAGATAGATGCCTATAGTTTGATCACCCAGAACATGGTTGCACAAATATAATGAAGAAAATTACCAATTTCCCAGTGAGTGAATGAGTTCCTTTAGATGATTCAGTCTTAAGCTAAGGTAGAAATAGAGGTATAACTTACATACTGAGGCAAATTTACCAGTGAACATGTCGTGTATACAAATAAAGATGAACAGGTCCTCATTTAGAACTTGACTTTCATGTATAATGTTTAGTTTTACTTGTATACATACCTCCAATGGTTTAATAGCGTAGTACATAAAAAATGTGAAACTCCGATAAGTTGAACCGATTTTTTTTTCCTGCAAGTTGTAGTATATCTTTTAATTTTTTTTTATCTTTTCCTTAAATTATTATTGCAAAAATCAACCAAAAATGTCTAGATGACATACACCAAAAAGTATATCTAAAGAAATTGTTTGTCGCTTTCCTTATTGTACAGCTAATTAGATTTCATAAATTAAAACTTAGAAAGAAATGAAAAAGAAAAGAAAATTCTTAGTTTCAACATATTAACATTTTAAGTCGAGAATGAAGTTACACTACTTATGAATCTAATAAATAAAATTTTATTACGTCACACATTATACAACCATATAATTGTCGTTTAGACAAAGTTGAGAGCTTAGCAATCTCACCTACAAACAAAACAAATCAGTCATACCTACGTAAAGAACAAGACAAAATGTTGGCCATAGTTGCTATTTCATACAAAAATGAAATATAGATGAAAACGATAACAATTTGTAGGATTTTTCTCTTTATTCTTCTAAAAACGACAACCAGAATAGCTACAAAGCCGGCTATGCCTAATTTTTCTGACCTCATGGACCCAGCAACCTCAATTTTTTATCACTCTAAGGCAGCGTTTGGTCACCATCTCCATCTCTGCTTTCCCTTCCATTTTGCATTTTTGGTTTGGCCATCAACCTACTTCTTTTCAACCAAACCAACAAACTTATCACACTTTGATTCCTCTAACACCTAAATAAATCAGTGTACCAAGTTTGTTATTTTCAAACACACATTTTAACAATCGCTCACTAACTTCTGAGATGAAAGAAAAAGCCAAACTGAACATCATCACTTTGATGTGGACTGACTCTTCTGCAAATCCTCATCCTTTTCTCTCTCCAACAACTTTTCCTTCTCTGCAAACTCCATAGCTGCAGGCTTAGCCATCTTCTCATCAGCAGCAACACTCTGTGACCCTGTCAGTCTCGCCAACACCACAAACGACATCCCTCCAAGAACATTGTTCAAGCATCTCAAAACTATCACCGATGACTTGAATGCCAATGGAGGAAGTCCCTTCTCCAACATAAACTCAACCCCATTCAGAGTTTGATACCTGAAATTGCTGCTAACACCCATGTGAATCGCCCATGTCAGAGCATTCAGAAGCGTAGGAGGAGGCTTATTAGGGGTCTCAAAATTTGGGTCCATCTTCTTCCTCATCGTGATCAACCCATTTGAAATTGCAGTCCCCACAAGCCCTGCAGCGAACCCCACAGCAGCAAACACTGTTCCTTTGTACACCAAGGTTCCGAACCTTTCTAGGATGTTGTAGGCACCTGGTTCGAACATATGGCTCTGGGGACAACTAGCGAAGATCGCAGGAAGGGTCGAGGAGGACGATGACATTGTGGGTGCGAGAAGGTACATGAGTGTGAAATTCATGATGGATCCCACGATAAGAGTGGAGAAAACAAAGTCCAGTTCGTTTAATCCGAAGTTAGGACGAGAAGCCATGTCTCCAAGAACACAAGCACTCACACCCACCAACTCCTCCATCAGAACCTTGAAGGGGAATTGTGGATCTGCTGCAACTCTTGATCTCCACCCATTTAGAAACAGACCCAGAATTCCAAACGATGACGATGACGAGTCATCAAAGTTTCCATCGCCGTCGCCACCTCCGCCCCCGCGGCCAACCCCATTGCCACCGTCGCCTCCAGCACTTGAAAGTTGCAGCCTTTCCTGCAGATTGCGATTTATGAGATATAAAGAGCGATTTTGAGGCTTACGGGACGATGAGAAAGGGAACAGTTGGTAGGTATTGTGTGTGTTGGAGTCCGAAAGCGTATGGTAATGCCCAGAGAGAGGAGAAAAACGCAGATGAGCCATAACCGCCATGTTATTCACCTTGATCCTTGATCTGGAACAGAGCTAAAGCAGAGAAAACATCAGATCATAGCCAACGATTGAAACTTTCAACAGAAAAAAAGCTACAAAGGAAGTACCTTTGATCAAGAATCTGCGATCTGGGAAAAGATGGGTGCGTGCGTGCGTGACTGCGACGCTAAACCTTGAGAGTCACTTAAAACCCTTATTGAGAGTCAAATGCTAATAGTGGTAAGAGAGGATGATGGCGTGAGAGTGAGAGTGAGAACTGTGATGAGGGAATCAATCTTATACCATAGTAGAGAAGAGTGAGAATGCACCGTACCATGTTCATAGGGTAGCCACGTGGCGTTTCAGCAAAGAATTTGGACGGGAAATGGGAGTAGGTGAGTGAATTGCATTTCATAACTCAAATGACAGAGAAACACATTCCCTCGCATTGCTCTTCAACCAATACTTAACTTTTAAATGAGAGAAAATTATTATCTTTTTTTTTTTAAATGTTAAAATTACGTTATTTTTTTTATTTTAAAAATTTTAATTCTCTTTTTTTAAATATTAAAAAATTATAATTTTACTTATTTTGATTAAAATATTCTCAATAAAATTATTAAATTTTTTTAAAAATTATAATTTATTTAAAAATATATATTTTATTATTATTTATTTTGAGTTAAAAATAATAATTATTTTACCCTAAATTTTTTTAAAAAATAATTTTTTATATTAGTTAAATATATATTTAATTATATAAATAATAAATATAAGTATATTTTAGATAAAATGAATAAAATTATAAATTCTTTTATTTCTTAAAAAAATATAATTTTTTTAAATAGAAGATAAATATGTATAATTTTAAAATTTCTTAAAGAAAATGAGCATAATTTCCTTTTTTAAAAATTAGTACATGATAATTATAAAATATAAACATAAAAAAACTTAAAAAAATGAAAACTTATTTTTTTGAATGGTGATAATATAAGCTTATCTATAAATTCTTTAGGAGAAAAAAACATGATAAAAATATATTATTTTTAGTACTTGGATCATAAATTGCATCAAATGTTATTATTAATTTAAATAACATGAATAATTAAGATGATATTAAAAATATTTGAAACATATCAAACAATTTTTTAAAACAAATACTTTAACTAAAAACAAACACGTCGTAAATGATGAATGTTCAATTAGGTGAGACGTGTACTCATGTTCATGTGCTCTCGATAAGTTTATATTATAAAGCAACGATGGGAAAGTGTAGACGCCTTATTTTTTAACATTATTGTCTTTTTTTTTTTTTCTACTCTTTTCAGTGTCTTTACAACACTACCCACTTCCTTTGTTTCATTTGGCCTTTAGATACGGTCCTCCATCACACCACCCCATCAATTCCAAATTTTGCTATCATATTACCGGATATTTTTAACTAAATAATGCATTTTAAAATAAATATAGTCTTTTGCACATATTTTAAGAGTAAATTAAAGATTTATTCACTTAAAAGATTAATTTTTAATTAATTTAATTTTTCAATAAATGATATAGATAACAAAAATGTAACCGTTGCCAAAGACAACATGAGTACATCGTGATTGGAATGGATGTCTCGTATTTGAAAATTAGTGGTTCGTTCTGTCAATCTTTTAGGCCCAAATAACTCAATTTTGCACTTGAGGGCTAATCTTTGTTTAACCCGAAGAAACTTTTACATGCCTCTGTTACCTTTTGGGTAACAGCCAAAATTTTGTATCTACTTTCCATGATATTATGTATATATCAGATATATCATGACGAAGAATTTAGAAATTACACATATTATTAAACAAAATTCAATTTATTAGTGAACAATCAACTCTACTCATTAATGTGACATCAACAAGTGAATTAACTTTTTATTTACCTCATCAACTAAAAAATTAAATTAATTAATGATGAGTTGTAATTTTCAAAAACTAAATTAAAAAACATGATTTTAGAAAACAAATCACTTACTTTATTTTCAATTACACTCATTTTTTTAAAATATTACGCAGATTTCAAAATATCTCAAACACTCCTGAAAAATTCCTCCACTAAGATTATGCTTTTTGTGAATTAGTACATAAATAATCCAATAAGCATAGTTTAAACAAGAAAAATCCTTTGAAACTACATTCCCAACCTTACTCTGGTCTCCGGGTTAAGAAGTCAGCCAAGAAATGGCATGGATTCGCTTAAACTTGGAAAATACTTTTGAATTTGATATGTTATAGTTAAACATCTAATTTATGTAACCACATCCCTTATATTTGCTAATCTTTAAACAAAAACACCATAATTGTTTTTTTGGGTTCATGATAAGAAGATACTCATCTGACAAGTGTCATCACAATTACAGTGCACAGCTGTGCCAAAGACAACACAAATGAGAATGGATCGTAAGTGCCTTTTTCGTAAAATTATGAAGTCCACTATTTTTACTTATTAACCCACAAAACAGTTCATGTGTAATGAATATTTTATATTACACGTTAATCTGTTTATAGGTTAATGTGTAAAAATAGTATATTTCAACACTTTATGAAATACACACCTTAAAAGATTTGAATACAACACAAATGCTACTGACAAACGAGTCAAAGAATCCAGCCTCTGCTAATAAATTTTAAATACCAATAATTCCCACAAAACTCCATCTTCTTGCACCCAGGACTTCATCACCACCACCACCACCACCACCATCACCATCCCACCTCCACATGTATGTTCCACACTTCTCAAAAGTAACTGACACAAGAATAAATCCAATGAATGTATATCAAGTTTACAAGGAAAAGAGAGACTGATCTGAACAAACCTAATCTCAATACCCAACTATATTACTTTTTAACCCTTCTTTTTTTGTCGGTTTTTTTTTTCTTTTCAAATCTTTGCTGGTCTGTCACCTGTTGTTCAAGAACAAAAAAGATATAGAGAAAAGGAAAGTGGGGGAGAGGGGATCAAGGAAACCACCAGAATGCTAGCCAGCAACAGCAAGAATTGTTAGCCTATTCTTTTATAGCTGCATGGATTGAGATCTTACTGGATGACACATTCCCAGCAATGGTATAGTGGACGATCATCATAATACTAGGTAACCTTCTATACCAATAATAACACCCTTTTAGCGACCAGTTTTTGCTCTCTTCATTCCACTAGAATTGAATGGAGATACACTGCCACCACTTGGTCCTGGACTCTCCTCTCTGAAATTTGAATTCAGCATCGCTAGTTCGCGCAACTGCTGCCTCTTGATATAGTCCTGTGACTCGTCCTGCATATCCAAGGTTCACATGCCACAGAAAACAAATGAACAACTTTTTCGGTACTGAGATCAATCAGACAAGTGGTCAGCATATGGAAATTTTCATGTTCTTCATGACGTTCTTCAATAAGATGGCTGTACCGAGAGGTACTGTCTATAAACACACTGATAAGTGATATATATGCATACACATGTTTGTAAATACATATATTGATACATCATAAATACATTTATGTAGTTACACTAGAAATATCTAGATAAGTAATTTAAAATGCAAGGAAATTCCATGAAATTCAAAATTACACAATACAAACGCAACCTAAGTGATTACTAAAAGAATATTCCTAACAGAAAAAGGGAATGGGAAAGATAAAGGATAAAACTTAGGTGTAGCTTTTATGCATTTGCAATCAAGTTTTCCAATAATAAAATAATGAATAGGCTCTTTACAATTCAGTACCACATGATTGACTCTTTAAAAAAATGGTTTCTCCACATGTTATTTATTTATTACTATTAGAGAACTTGATAACAAGTACCTTAGCAACTAACTTTAATTCTAAGAATTAAGGTAAATCATCAAATCTCCCTGAGTGTTACTAATTCAAACTACAAACTGGTGTTCCTCACTTAAAAAAAAAACGGCAAACGATGGCCCTCACACTCAAAGAAACTGAAAATCCATACTACAAAGTTACAAATAATAATGAAAAGTTGAATCTTCAAGCTGAAGACTAAACTTTAATACATGTGCATGGGTGCTTTTCTGGATACAGCGGATGGTGATCTTCAGGCACAGTAAGGCAGAAAAGCAGTCAGCATACCCAACAAAACACAGAAAGATATAGGTAAAGGTAGTTTTACTTACCACAGGTTTGAGTAATTCTTCTATAATTTCCTGTGCCTGTCTGAGCCTTAAGTCAACAACATTAGCAGGTAAATCAGCCTCAATTAAAATGTGCAGTGGTTCATTGAGATGCTCATAGCCTGGTCTTCCTCGTAATTTCTCTTCCTTGAGATTTGGAGAATATAAACGATAAAGCACACCGAAGAGTCAGTTTCAGTTGTTATACTCTGGATATCAGATCCATTAAGAAAAACACCAACATTTTTTTGAGTTTCTTGCAATATTACACCTTGAAAATCATAACTAGGTCTTCATTACCTTATCTGGATCCTTTATTGATCCTTTTCCTCTAATATACACCCGGCAACCTGTAGTAGCTTCTACCCGTTTTAGAGAATTGCCTCTGGGTCCCAAAAGTCTTCCAACAAAATTGAACTAATGAAACAAGGAGCAACATATTTCCATTACTTCTAGATCATAGAACTTCCGGTTTCAGAGAAGCTAAAGTACAAGTGTGTGATCAAGTAATTAAATTTGAGTTTGTACAATCAGAATATTTGTATAAAATATTATTACATTGGGGTATGTATCTACTGGAATTTCCAAGCGCAAGATCCTCTTAACAGTGTATGAACTAGGACTTGCAGGTGCGCCTTGCCAGTCCATTGTCATTCCAGGTGGTCCATATAATCTCTGCTTTTCACAGAAAGTAATGTCATCTACGTATCTTAAATTTATGAGAAGTTCATATAGGGCCAAAAATGAACATTTGTGTAGAACAAGAATAAATAATAAAAAATTAGTTAACAAAAATGAAATTAGCAAAGCACTAGCATTCTCTTTCCAAGGAACAAATAATGAGAGAAATTAATTTTAAATTTACAGAAAAAGCGTGAGGCAAACAAGAGTAGATCAATCTGCTGAGACAGTCACTGAAACATCGCGTCAGCCTACTGCAGGTCATATAGTAGCTTTTCATGGATAATAATATGATCAGTCAGGCAACTCAGTCTTGGAATTGACTTTTGACCTCATGATGTTGTTAGCAGTTTAAATTTATCATTAGAAGAGAAGATTCATCCTCTCAATGTGATTAAATCATAAGCAAATATGCCTTGCCCCTTGAGAATCTTTCCCCAGTATCTACACAAGTGTATGCCTTGCCTACTGAGTTGTCATGAACAATTAATCACAACAATAGACAGCTCAAACTTTTTATTATGAGATCATACTTATTCACTTATTTACACCAAATGAGAAGCCAAACTAAATTATTTAGGTATCCAGTGCAAATGAGAGTAGAGTTTGAACATAGTTATTTATTTTAAAGGAGAAAGAATATGAAAGGAACAAAGACTTAAGCATTGCAAAGCTGATGATCCCATAATGTTTCAGGAATCTAGGAAAATTATCTAAATAAGATTAGAAGAATAAAAGCTACTGATATATTACATGGATGGACATATATTAACACATAAGACTCAAAAATTAAAAGAAGACTAATGGGTGAAGAAGAAGCCATCGTTATTGACAAAATGCCTTCAGCACAGACATAGCAGGTATAGATGTGAATCATGTGCTTATGTAAACTAGCATCACAGTTAAATGTTTAAAGTCGAGAAAATGGCAATATGACCACAAGAGTTCTGACTAGGATCAGATTGAACAATGGATCTACCACACATTAAATAATATTCTGAAAGCAATGCACTCTCATTGAGCACACATTTTGGTTTATAGCGCTAGTCTTAGCCATTGTCTATCACTTAAACTGATTCAAACTTCATTGTTCCTTGAGTTACGCTGATTGAAACTAAGTAACCAAGCAGATCATCTGAGTCAGACTTTATTGCTGAGGAAACTGCTTCCAATAACAAATGAGCATGACCTGCAGGTGCTGCTTTCAATAATTGTTAATCATCTGGGGAGATATGTTATAGAAGTACAAGTTATTTCAAGAAACAACTTTGGTCAGAAGTATTTATTCTTCTATTGCTAATTACACCTTTTGATTCTCAGCTACCATTTAAATTAAGGAGAAGACAATTTCCTTTGGTCATAGGCTTAGCTATGCTTATTAACAAAATTTAAGGTCAGTCACTATCAAATGTTGGAATATATCTTCCCACTCCTGTTTTTTCTCACGGTTGCATTGTCAAAGGTATGTATGAAGCAAAGGCAGATTAAAATTTTTAGTACTTGATGAAGAAAGTAATTGCTCTAGCAACGCTGTTAATGTTGTATTTAAAGAAGTATTCAACCATGCACTGAGTATCCAACAACATTTATCTTCATTTATTCTTTTTCCCTATAATATAAGTTTTGTCTTTTCCCTTAGACTAATAACACTAACCAAATTTAGGAATAATAGTAAGGAAAAGTAGCAGCAGACTAAATATGCAAGGATCTTAAAAACACTTAATCCCCACAAAATGAGTCCGTAGGAGGACTAAACCCAATACAAATTGAATATATAACTTCAGATGATCTTAAAGAAAACAGTCTAGAGGTATTTATAGTCAGAATACCCTTCTATGTTGCATAAAACAGAAAATAGAACATGTGCATTAAATTAGGAAACGTGCCTAAAAACTAGGAAACATTATTATGCTGAAAAATAAACTGAATTACTAAAAATCAGTGAGTATGCCAAAGTGGGTCTGCACTTTAGCATAGTGGAGGTAATCCCAATTTCTCTAGCAGCAAAAGAGGTGAATCTTGAGTTTTGCTGGAGGGAATATGCTTCCTTCTAGAATATTGGAGTACAGGCTTCCATCTAGAGTATGTTAGCAGTGGCTTACTGCTATCATAGACGTAGTTACTAAGGGCCTGTTTGAATGTCACTTTGTTTTTTCTTTCTTTAAAATTGTCTTATAAAATTTAATTCTGAGAATTCATGTTAGTATTGTTTTCAAATATTTATGTATATGTCATTAATGAAAACACTTATTTTTTGTATTTTCCTTATTTTAAAAAATTGGAGTTCAAAATATCTTTTAACTGTTTTGTGTTTTTTGTTTTCAAAACATGTATTCCATTTTCTTATTTCCAATTGAAAATAGTGCGTTCAAACAGTTTTTTATCTGTTTCTAAATACAAAAAACTATTTCTAAAAATAGCTTTCAAACAAGCCCTAAATCTATATTTTAATTTAGGTATGATGCTAAATTTTTTTATTTCATTGCACTTTAAAAAATAGATTTTATTAATATATATAATTTAACTTTGCTGTTATTGTATTTTTCTGTGCATAGCACGGGGGTGAAAGTCTAGTTATCATTAAAATGAAGACCATATAAGGAATAAGCACAGTAAGTCACAGGTTGAATGCTTCCAAGTTCCAAGCTCCAACATTAAACCACAAACTATTGGGCTACTGTAGATCTTGAAAGTTGAAACTTTAGTAGTGTCCAATTCTATTAGACAAGCGTTACAATCATTATGTGAGCACATATAATAGTCATTGGCCATGCCCTATATTAATCATCTAAAAGCATGCTTGGCCACATGTACAAACAAAATGATACTCAAATAGTGACACGCATAAGTTGAGAATGCAAAGATCAAAATGCTAAAATAAATAATTTGAGAAAAGGTCACCTCTGGAGGAAGATTATTCCAGCCACCCAAACCTGTCCCGGCAACATTTGACATGAGGTTTGAAGAAGCCATAGGACTAGGGCTTCTATGCCGCAGTCTGTCAAAGTCACCAAAACCTTGGTTGGACATCATTCCAGAAACCCTTAATATTTCTGCACATAGGGAAACATTTTAATAAGAAAATAATGTTTAAAGCTAGAAATTATAAATAGCAAAGCAGGGAAAGAGATATTGAGAGATTAAATATATCAGAAGATATCATTTATATGTGAACATCATTTAATTATATCAGATGAAGTTTTATATTGATAAAGAAACCGTATAGCATTTCCAAGGCCTTGTACCAGAGTGAGTTTGTTATTTATTGATTAGAAAATGAGAATAAACAAGGGAAGCTACACATCCTAAATATCTGTGAACAAGGTCTATTGCAGTCAACTACTATATGCTGGAGGTATGGTTACCCTCCATAGATTTTTTTGCCTACTCCATTAACTGTACAGAATCAATTCAGTTGTGACGAGCACTTCAACATTGACATTTTCAATTCTTATACCAAAGGCTTCATGTAAACATCAAATTTCTTACATTACCCATATCATCAAAATAGCATAGACGGTAACAACTTCAAATTCACCTTTCGTAAAGATCTTCTTTAGCTATCAAAAGAGACTGCATGATATCTGTTCAAACTAACCCCAAGAGTAGAACCTACTCATACTCTGAAATTGACAGAAGCTCATTTGGTGAGAATGGTTGCAACAAATTGCTTGATTTACACCAATGCACCCATGAATTGTCAAATTAGCCACAAACCATGGAGCAGAAACACCGATAATCTAGTTACAGATTATGAATTTATAGTTATGAAAGTACATTTTGCATAAGGTATAATCTGAGGTAACTGCATCACCCACAACAACTCAGATGTTCAGACACTAGTGACAACAGTCTTATCTTAGATTTTAATTTCCATTAAGCTTCCCGTTTTCTTAAGAAAACCATCAGTATTAAGTGCACTAAGAAGACAATTGTGCCACCACACCTCCACTCAAGGGTTGCTAAGGCAATCGACAATGATGGATGGCAACGGAAGAAATGAATGTATGATCAACAGGAAGATTTGTCTAAGGTTGACGAAGCTAAAACAATTGAGACGCGATCTGAACACATCAAGCACGGTGCTATGGAGTAGAAGAAGTGAAAAAACGAAGAAAGGTAGATCCACAAACAGGACGATTAAGGAAGAGACCTTGATTCAACAGGCGACTGCATATCGGAAGGACTTGCATGAAGGGTCCAAGCTTCTGATGCTCAGCTAGCAACTCCGACAAGTACTGACTGCAAAACAAAATTTTATTTTCTTTTTGTTGGAATCAAAAGCTCAGAATTGAGGGTAAATCAAAAGACAACTTAAATCCATGGAAATTTCGAGGAGACCAAGTCTGCATGTTTTCTTCTACCCTAGTTATGTTCTATCAGAAATTCAAGACCAACCCACCTTTCGGCGTCTGGGTTACTTCTAATCTGAGGAGAAGCGGCTCTAGCAGGAGAGAAGTTGGGATTATACAAACCTGACATGGCTTTTTCTGCTTTAGCTTTCTTTAAGGATTTGAAGAAACTAGCAAACCAATAAAAAAAAAGGGTTTAGGTGGTGCGGTTCTTGCAGAAGAAAAAGGAGGAACAGAGCACCATCAATAAAGGGGGGTCTGTAATAAGGAGAAAAACGAAAAAAGGTAGACACAGGACACCTCTCTGAATTATTTTCTTCCCTTTTTTTTTTCTCTCTATTTTATTTTTTCCCTTTTAATATCCTCCTTGTCCACTAGCTATGTTGTGAATAAGAACAACTAAAGTTGAAAAAAGAAAAAGATGGGAAAAGGCTGAAGACACTGAAGTGGAAGGTGCAGATAAAATTAAGGTGGTAAAGATTTTGCAAGGAGTTCACAGAAAGGAAGATTTTAATTTTACTGACGATGGGAGAAGGAAGGGGTAGAATCAGAAGTGGTGGCAACATTTTATGGTCCATGAGTGAAGTGACAGACTGTGTAGCACGGAGACACGTGTCGAGCATGCAGAGAATCAAAGGTTGAAACTTGAAAGATGAATAAGCTTTGTATGTATTTAGAGAGAGAAAGAAGTCACAGACAAGGCAAAGCCATGAGCTCAATAGCCAACGAACGATAATGATGTTTGCCAACGCGGTCTTAGCTGGACCCTGTGACTCTCACACTCCCTCACTAGTCACTCCTCATTCATTTATGTTTTTTTACGTGATTCCATCTAACTACGTCGTTTCATCACTCTTTTCTTGTTAATGTAATTATCAATATGATTCTTTTATTTTCAGGATTTTTAAAATAAATTACACTTCCTTGAAAACGCTAAAATACAAATTATAATTTCTTTTATTTTGACTAAAATATTTTTAACAATATAATGAAGTTTTTAAAAATATTTTAATATTATTTATTTGGAGTCTAAAATAATTATTTTATTTTAACTTTCTTAAAAATAAATTTTTATATTGTTGAAAACTATTTTTAGTTTTATAAATAATAAATATAAAATTATTATTATCAAAAATAATAAAATTATATTTTTTATCTCTCAATAAAAAGTGTAATTTTTAGAAATATAAAAAAAAAATAACTTTAGCATATAATATACACTAATTTTTAAGATAATAAATAATCTTTATCCTTTAATTATCTATTTTTGGAATTTTATTTTTCATTTAATTTAATTATATTTTTGTCTTTAATAAAATTGATCAAATAATTGAAGTATATACCAAAGATGACATTTTCTCAAATTTTTGTCAAGATTTAAACTTTGACAAAACGAGACACAATTAAGTATCTTTTTTACCTTCTCTGTATAAGAAGAACATAATAAGCCAATCTTTGATATGACAACAATGTTATTCAATATTTATATATTTATTAGTGGTTAATCTAGCTTTTAAAAAATTGAATTAAATATTATCATGTTCATATACATTGCTTGTCATTTCAACGACCTTAAAGTTGAAGCTCTCTTGTTTGAAAGAGGTTCCTAATAAGTTAGGCAGTATAAATGCTCCCTACTTTTTGGGGTACACTATATAATATCCCCACCATTTGTCTACTTTTTCCTCCTTTTTTATTTTGCATTTCTTTTTCTTAATTTTTTATATGATAAACTTTTTGGCATGTTCTAAATACATCATAGATGATACACCTACATTTACACCTTTAAATATGAGCCGTAATCAAATATTTAATTCTAAAGCGGCCTTGAAATGTTTAGCATAAAACAGGAAACATCCCTAAAGGAAAAGTATTGGAGGAGGAGAATAATTTGGGATTGTTTGAATACAATTTTTAAAAATTATTTTTAATTTTTAAAAAGCTTTTTGAATTTTTTATTGAAATGAAAAATAAAATATATATTTTGAGAATAAAAAATTACAAAATAATTAAAAGATATTTTGAATTTTACTTTTTAAAATAAAAAAATACAAAAAAAATAAATATTTTTATTAATATAATGTAATAAATACATAAAATAATATTAATATGAATTCAAAACTAATTTTATAAAATAAATTTAAAAAATAAAATGACATTCAAACATGCTCTTGATTTTGGTCAACTTTGCATTAGAAGTGAGAAAACAAATTTAAAATGAGTAAATTATATATTTTTTTTCTTCAAAATTATATTATTATCTCATTATTTTTAAAATTACGTATTTTTTAATATTTTATTTTTAAAAGCATTTTTTGTGTGAAATGTTTTATCTATTTTATTTTGATATATTTATAATTTTGTGTACAAATTATTTTCTTAGACTTTTTTAAAAGAATTTATGTATATAAATATTTGGCTAAAAATCTATATGTTATAATTTTATTATTAAAATATTTTTATATTTATTATTTATAAATATAAAAAATTAAGAAATGTGGTTAATCAATATAAAATAGTCATTTTTAAAAAATTTATAATAAACTAAATTTATAATTTTCAACACAAAATAAATAATATTGAAATAAAAGTTTTAAAAATATAATATATTTTTAATACAAAATAATATTATTTTAAAGGACATTCTAACATCTTTTTAGCTTTATGGTAGAAGAGGGAACGTGAAATTTGAGTGTCTTTTAAAGAAAAAAAAAAAGAATAATTTACCTTTTCAAAAATGAAACACTCTTTCCTGTGAATTGCTCTCAATTCAATTTTGTAGACACATTAGTTTATTAATCTTATCCATTCTAAAAGACATACTTCTATAGTATCACAATGTTGGCAGAAAATTAAAATTAATTACTAAAAAGGGGTAATAAAATTTATTAAGTTTTATAATATCCATACAGAAAAAAAAAAACAAACAAATGTAGAAGTAGGAGAAATTCTTACATAAAAAATGATGCAAAAATTTTGTTAAGAAAATGCTGAATTAATGCTTCACTGTTCCCTCAGGTGGCCTTTGCGAAGAATCCTATGATGGATGTTTATATGTTTATGCAATAAAATAGTGTACGTTAATATAGAAAGATTGATATGTAAGTTTCTTCATTGTTTAATTATCTTAAAATTTTTGTTAATGATAATAAAAGAAATATTTTAAAAAATCTTAAAATATCTAAAAGTAAATATTACTATTTTTTATCCTCACAAATATTTTTAATTATATAATATAAAACTTAAAATTCAACTCAATTATAATTTAAAATTAAATCATGTAAATGTTTATAAAAAATAAAATTACAAGTCAAAATATTAAAGAGTATGTTGCCCTTCACATGCTCACTTTTGGTGTAGACTTCACCCTATTCAATTGAAAAAAATATCCTCTAAAATATTTTATAAAGTGAAGTTTAAAAAGATATCAAAAAAATAATTATAAATAAACAATCTACCATAAATGAATTATGATCTGAATTTTTCTCTTATTATTTATCTTATGCTTTACGAATTAGAATTTTGCCTCTCGCTTTTATTTTATTTTAGAGTATATAAATCCATTCAATTGTATAGCATTCTCCGTTGATTTAGCATGATCATTAATGCAACTAATTATAAGCAAAAGAAATTTTGATGGGGAAAAAGATTGAATATGAAGAAATAATTGAATGTAATGGAATTTGGAGGAAAATGTAATGAATGGATTGGGCAGTCTTGAAAATGAAGAACAAAATATAATGATGTCAACTAACAATATTAGACTTTCTGCACAAAACACAAAAGGATGACACAAATTTGCCTCTTCAAGTATAGCAGGATTCAGACAGGTCATATCTAGACTGAGAGTGAGACTCAGGATGAGGATGGTGTCACCACCTTTTTCAAATCCTTAATTTTTTAAAAAATTTTAGAAAAAATCAAATACAAAATTTATTTCTTTATTATTAGATTCTATAATATAAAATATAATATGAATATAATTTTTACAATTCATTTACTTATAATTGATTTTTAAAATATATTTTTATATTTTATATTTTTAATAAAAAACTGATAACAAGAATATAAATGAATTGTATTTAAATCTAATATTTTAACAACTTATTAGCAATTAACATCTTTCTATAGTTCACCAATTAAATCTCAATCAGATGGTGAGTGAGAGTGAAGCCCTATCTCATTGTATGGGAGCTAAATGAAGTACCTCCATCGTTCACAAAATTATACAAATCATTTCTCAATATGTGGTGCTATCACTCTCATTATTTAGTTACTATTTCTACGTACATAAATAAGAGATTGGTTTTTAAAAATAAAAAAAATATCTTTGGATAGTTGGTTTCAATGAAAAATAAAAAAATAGAATATATGTTTTAGTAATAAAAAATATAAAATAATTAAAGTTATTCTGAATTCTAATTTTTTGAAATAAATAAAACATATAAAATAAATATTTTTATTAATAACATGTATATGAATATATGAAAATAATACTAACATAAATTGTCAGAACTAATTTTAAAAACAAAAAAATAAGATAACATTAAAAGAGACTCTTAATCTTTTCAATATTTGAACCTTAATGTAACTATTTATTTTTGTTAAGGCAGCTTAACATTTTTTTGTTGAAATAAAACTTGGTGGGCAGGCCCATACAAGAAAATTGGGCTTATATGAAGGACCACTAGAAGCCCTTAGATAGGACCAATAAAAAAAATAGAAGCCCTTAGAAAACTCTTGGTCCCTTGAAAACGAACAGCTAGTGGAATCGGATTTGCAGAGAAGGAAGAGAGAAGAAGAAGGAGAAGAAGATGAGCTTGAGGTGGCTCGAAGCTGTGCTTCCACTAGGAATTATCGCAGGAATGCTCTGTGTTATGGGCAATGCTCAGTATTACATTCACAAAGCCGCTCATGGCCGAGTAATTTCCCTCTTACCATTTTGGTCACAAAATTTCAGATTCGCTCTGCCATCAAATTTTTTAAAATTATTTTTATGGTTTTCTTTCTGAAAAAAATTGGATCTTACAGCCGAAGCACATCGGGAACGATATGTGGGACGTCGCCATGGAAAGAAGGGACAAGAAGCTCATGGAGCACAGCTCTGCTGCTCCTTCCAATTAGCCTGGTGCGTACCCGCTTTGCTTGCATCTCTTATCGCTACTCTACTGAATGCGACTTTGATTTATGATTTTGATCCTCAACCTTTCTTGCTATTATTATTTTGTCCTCTTGTCTCCATGTATGGCTGTGTTTTGTTTTTGACTCCTAGGTTTTCGAATTGGATTCCAGTAATACCGTAATCGCATCCACATTCTAAGCTAGGTGATCTTGCCAGGGGTTAATTTTCTTCTGTACTTTTTAATTTTGGTTGAATTGGAAGGTTCTACCTTCAAAAATATTCAGACTATAGGGCTGATACGTAGAGGAAAGAAAGACGAATGCGGATTCTGTATTCTGTTTCGTTTGAAAGGTAAAGTACTAATAAATTGGTAATCCGGAGACGCAGATTAGCTCTAGTCTGCACATTGAAAGTTTGAAACAAAACCTTGGATTTTGTTGAAAGAGGAGTCTTTTCAAATTGATAGAGACAAATATTATACAAAAAAAGATGAATTATGAATAGAGTGGACAATAGTAGTCTTAGGAGGTTCCCAGCTATTTTAAAGCTAATGCAGGCTGTGGGGAAAAAATTGAAAAATATTTTAACTTTCCAACTGCTGTTATATCTATTTTAGGATGATGATGAAAGATAAGAGATAAGTTATAAAACGCTGGGATTCTTAATGACGGAAATGATGTTGGAGATGGTAGTCCAGTATCCAATAATGTGTCACTGGTGCACTTCATGTCCAGTTACCGAGAAGAAGATGCATGGTATTTTGACCATAATGGGGCTGTGAGACAACTGTCAAGTCGAGAAATTTTTTGTATTGATAAGATTTCCATGGTAGCTAAGCTTTAAGAGACACTCATTTGCTCAATGATAGTATTTAGGACAAACGCTGGGTCATGTGATGAAACCAAAATATTTGAATTTTGAGTTGTGAGCTTTTATGCATTGATTGCCCCCAACCTGCTGATCATATTCAGAATTGAAACATTACATCAGAATATTTATTTGTTTGCTCGAGGAGTTAAGAAAAGTTGGATACTTTGTCTGGTGACCTCAAGAATAAAATGGTGATGTTGGTATTCCCGGCGACATTTGCATGAATTTGTCCTCTACCGGATAGGGAGAAAATATAAGTATTCATTGCTGTGTTCTTTTTTATTTATTATTATTGGTATACATCTGTCTAGAAAAGTGTGCCAACAGACACTTTGAGCTAGAGAAGTGATTTGGTTTGTTGGATTTTGGGTATAAGAAATCATAGTTTTTGTGCTTCAAAATGCAGGTTGTTTTGTCAATATGCTTGTGAAAGGAATAAATTGCTCAATCTGAAGTTCCAGCCGTTCCAGGAAGCAGGACGAGTCAGAACAATCAAACTTCCATCTGTTTTATTGTATCCAATTTAAGATAAGCTTTATAATATACTTCAGCCCTAATCAATTGCTTTTTTTTTTCTTCAAAGTTGAATGTATTGAAACTGGTCTGTGAAAGCTTTTAAGGGCTATTTGTTCACTATTAACCTTTGATCATTTTGTGCTTCAAAATAAATCTTGATACCAATGGTTGACGAATAATTATGTAAAGCAACCTGCATTCCCAATCCATACCTCCATAAAACATGAAGAGGAGGATGCTGCTGGGATGTCTATATGCTGGGAATCATAGTGGCGAGTTAAAAAGATGATGAAAAGTAAACAACGGAATGGTAAAATATATACTTTTCTGTTATACCTTAAGGTTTTACATCATCCCCTCTTCATTCTGAGGCGCCAAATGACATTGATAACTTAGCGTGCCCTGCATTTCTCTGAATTCTAATTAGATATTTCTCCTCAGAATTCTCAGTAAACCAAGGATTGGATATGGCTTCTAGCATACAATGGAATTTGATCATTAGTGTTTAATAATCGAGTTGATTTTTTATTTGTATTTTTTAATTGTAAGCTAGAGTGATTTCTCTTTTAAGAGTGGTATTAGCACATTAAAAATGAGAGCAGTAGACACGATGCACAAATATTTCTTAAAAAAAAAATAAAAGTTACCAATAAATCTGAATTGTTCTATTGATTCAATGTCTCAAGTCGTGTCATGTGGTCTTTTTTTTTAAATCTCTTATGAAACGCAGTGTTCCAAGTCTTGCCTCCACCTGACTTTTGTAAAATGAATTCACCTTGGTGAGCTTTTCATCAAGCTTCTAAAAGAACCTCGTCTCAGATATTTTTTTTAACAAATTAAAGTATTAATATAATATAATTTACAATATAATGTCAAAATTAAAAATAATGATAATATAAAATTTAAAAATATAATAAAATTGATAATTTTAGAGTTATATTTAAATAATATTTAATTCATATAAAATGTTATTTTTTTAAAAAAATAAATGTTTAAAATAAGTATTTAATGAGTATCCAAGTCGGTGAAAGCACACACATGAAATTGGCTCATGCGAATGCGAACAGGAAGAGAGGAAATGGAACAACCAGCTTTCGGCAAATTTTTTTTCTTTTATTTACATCCAAAACAGTGTGTTTCATAAGAGATTAAAGAAAAAAAAGGCCACATGGCAAGACTTGAACGCTGGATCAATGGAATGAATCAGATTTATTGTAGAGCACCAAACAACACGGCTTGTGGATAGCATGGGATCCAAATTCCAATTTTAAGTGCTTCAATCTGATTCTCTTGCTTAAAATTGGAGCCAACTCATGTATCTAGTAAGTCATAACAGTTTCATATATTTGACAAAATCAGCGAAGATTGCCTTTCTGAAATCGGGAGATCTAATTGTTGTGAATTGTGATTGTAGTTTGTGAGACCAAATCAAGAGAAAAATGTAATTAAATCAAAGAAAAAACTTGTGAAGTTTTCTGGTCCTAATTTTATTTTGACCATAATTCTTGCTTTTTTATTTAATTATGAATGGAAAGAGAATATAATGAGCTTGATACTTGGACTTTCGTCATTAACATTTTATTACAATATATAATCCTGAAGATTACGAAAGTTAGCTTTGTACTAATTTTTTAGTCTTGGGTGAATATTACATTACTAACATCACTACTTCTGTCGTCTACAATTAAGATTGAGATTGTAAAAGAATGTCTTTAATATGAAAGGATGTAATTTAAGTTATAAGAAGTATTTATTTTAAAATATTAACCTATTAAATAGAAGTACTTTACAACTTAAATACTATCTTATATCTTTAATTTTATTTGATATAAGACATATCACCACTTACTACATGTTAAAAAAAATTTAAAGAATAAAATCACAAATGAAATGAAATAAACGGAAAGAAGAGGTAAAACTAAAAGCCACCTAGAATAATTAAAAAAATACAAATAGGTTCCAAAATATAGAAATATATAACTAAAGTTTTATTATTCAAGCTTTTGATTGTAGGAGTGATGTTATTGTTTTTTCTGTATGAGCCATGAGGTTCCTCACAACTAAAGCACCAAATAATGGACTGAGGGAAAAAAACGGAATACAGGTTTGTGTCTCATCTCATAAGGCTAGCGAATAGAGAGAAATAAGGAGTTTTCAAAGGTCAGAACTGATTGTTTGGTAGTGATGAGCTGTGATTCCTTCTTCAACAGTCATCTCATACATGGAACTAGAGGCATTCCTAATTTTGTTCCAGTCGGCTCTGGTATAGGGTTCTAGCAGTTGAAATGAGGAAAGAAGGAACTTCTTTTTCTTTTGGTTGGAGATGGGTTCCTGCATTACAATGTCAACAACAAACGCAGGTATCTTTTATTTTGTTGGTTTTTTTTTTTCTTTTGATAAAAAATGGTAACGAAATTAGGTTACTCTATATTATTAATCAAGATACCAGTGGAATGCTTTGGATGTCTTTCAGTTCCATACTTAACATCAGCTAAACTCATGGCAACTATTTGACAATCTGGCACATAAATCATAAAGTAGTAGTTGAATTTTCAACTATGCTTCTGAGAAACAAAGACGATGGAAACTATTTTCTCTCCTAAACATTCATATCAAGTTATCAGCTTTTAACATGTGCCAAGGTTAAAAAGAAAGAATTACTCAAAAAGTAGATGTAGCATTTTATTCCTTGTCAATGGGAACAACTTACAAAAATCCTAATTATCAGCAGAATAAAATCAAACAAACACCACCAAAAAATGGTGTGATTACATAAATTTCTGAACTTGTATATGAATGGAAAAAGAGCAAATAAAGATTCTTCAAAAATAGTATTTCAGGGAACTATTCATCTGCAAGTTCTGGTTGGCTTCCAAAGATCTTAGCAATTTTAAAAAGCACGGATACGTTCATTAGGTTGAAGTGTTGACATTGGACATGAGTCCGACATTGACATGTATTCCAAGCATATCTTTTTTAAAAAGAAAATAAAAAAAAAGATACAGTTGTGAGATAGTGATTCTAAACGAGAGTACAATACTTATGTTGTGAATTCTAACATATGACGTATCAAATAAGTCTTATATTATTTAAGAAAAAAAAAGTACAAGAATATATATTATAGAATGTGACAATAAGAAAATAAATGGATCAAGAGAAAGGTAAATTTCGTGCACACAACAATGATCTACCATAAAAAAAATGCAGTTGAAAATAGATATAAAGGGGACGCGTCTAGTGAAAATAAAAGATTAGACACATCCTTAAGCTATATCCATTTACATACAAAAATTTAACATCAAAAGTTATATTTGAATTGGTTCTGAAATTATTGTGTTCTAGTCATTTTTTTTTGTCTGTTCTATTTTTTTACAAAACACAAAAATAATTCATTTTATTTTGAGGAGTGCCGCTTCCTAATTTATCGAAAGATTGTGGAATATCTCTTTAGGTGAGTGCCCTCTTGACACGACTCGAATCTCTGGATGCTTTGCATTTCGTTCTAATTACGTCTTCTGTTTTGTTTTTGGCTTTCCATTGCTTAAGCTTTCCATTGCGATCTGTACTTTGTGTTCTTCTTTGATTCTTTATTCTCTTTTCTGCTCTGTAGGGTTTCTTCATTTTGTTTTTTTTTTGGATTTTTGCTCTGCATCGCTCTCACAGGTATGTTCTGCTGTCTTTGTTCTTAAGAATGCTTCTTAAATCTTAATTAGTAACATATATTGTTGAAATGCTTTTTAAATTATGTCTTTTAATATAATTTATTAACATATTTTAGAAGTATCGAATCTTAAATTTTTAAGAAATAATCATTTTCTATATCGTATCAAATCCGTATCGAATCTCATATGGATACTTCTCAGTAACTATTATTCATCCTTCATAGGGACCATCTCCAAGTGACCACTTCGTACATCTTCCCTCTCTGCTGACAAATTAGATGAAACAAAGCTCTAACGTGTTTGTTGTTCTTTCATCCTTTATTTTTGATATCTAATGACTTGTTTACAAGGTTTTTAACCCAAAATATCCTTCACACTCAAAAGCATTTCGGTATAATTGGTTTATTACAAAACAAGATATGTAAATATGAACTGTATATTATCCTTGTGGAGCTCGACAAAAATATTTGTGCGAGAAATTAAAGTGATTTATAAACAGTTCTATTACTCTTGTTTTGAGAGGTTCATCGAGCACATAGTGAGAAAATCCATCTGAGTTCTCAATGTTTAGACAGTATACCTGAAATTGAAATGAGGTCTCAGTAAATATTTTCTTAATGAGCTTTTGAATATTTTGATAACTTGATATCCATACAACATCTGTTCGTATGCCTGTTTTTTACACGTTAGTTTTTATCACAAGACAATTCTAGCTCACTTCTATGTAGAATATAAAGGATCTTCAATATTGTGAATTGATTATTGACGTCACCAGGTCTTCCATATTTAGAGATGCACAAAAATCAGTTTCAAGAATATGCTCAAAAGTCAAATGTACCATTTCCGATTTATCAAACTGTCAATGAGGGACTTTGCACACGCTCCACAGTTTAGGTCAACAGTTTTGATTGATGGAAAAAGCTACACTACTCAAAATGTTTTCCCTAGTTTCATAATAGCTCCAAGTGAGACCCTACTTTTTGTTAGACAAAGATGTTGACACCTATGAAGCACGGATACGACAAATATGGAGTCGTATTTGTACAATATGAGTATTTTTTAAATATTATGTAATACATATTTCATACGTATCTTGCAGCTAATGATAGAGATAGATGAGAGCAATTTGATGGAGTTAAAACTCTTGAAATTCCAAGTCTTTCTCTTGATGAGTCAGAATTAAAAGTTATTCTTCTTATTGATGACATAAGAAAATGATAAAATCTTTACGATCAAAATTTGAATATATATATATATATTATTTTAGAACTTAAATAAGATTTTTAATACTTTAGTATTTTAATTTTTATGTTTTGTAAAGTCATGATTAACATTACAGTTATTTTCGTTAATTTTAATTAATTTATAGTTGATTATACATAAAAAAAATTTATTATCTGATTTTAATGTAAAAAATTATATAATATATATTATTTATATAAAAATATTTTGCTGTACCTGTACCTTATATTTTTTAAAATCTGCCATGCCCATATCCGTATCCGTATCAGTGTAACAAAGGTTGACACTCTCTCACACTATCCATCTTTTCTCCTACTTCATGTTTTTGAAGACTATACTTCATTATATAATCATATCTTTAGAGAATCAAATACTTATACTGTATGTCTCCTTATTTACTTTATCCATTTGTTCTTAATTTGAAGGGTTGGGATGATACTATTTGGTTGCAGAGATTCTTTTAACGGTTGGGATGGTTTCACTTGATGATCGATCGTGTCGTGGAATAATGCATTGCCTTTGCCACCTGATTGTTGAGTTTGGTTGAAACTTCCGTCAAGGTTGCAACTTCTATAAAGATTTATCCACTCGTTCTTTTAAAATTTGTTTATTTTGTAATTATTTTTAAAATAATTTTAAAAAAATTGTGAGAGAAAAATAATTTATATTTAATTAATTCAATTGTAAAATAATTTTATTAATATTTAAGAAGTAATTTGTGTTTAACTAATTTGTATAAAAATATAATTTTAATTATTAAATTGTAAAAAAGACAAATATAAATTTACTTTGTTATTAATATTATTTAAATATATAAATGATTATAAATATTTGTTACTGTTATTTTTAATAAATTGTTATTATTATTAATTAAAATATAATGAATAAAATCATAATAAATATTTTAAAAACATATAAACTTATATATAATGGTTTTATACTTTGAGTTATATGTTTTAAAATAATATATATATAATTATTTCCAAAAAAAAGTATAATTTATACATAAGAAATTTAAGATTGTGAAGGGTTTTAAAAAAAATTAAAAGTATTACAATAAATAAAAAAATTTGATAGGAATATTTTCATCTTAAAATATTTAATTTTTAGCTTTTATTTTTATTATTATAATCAAAAATTATAATTTCTAACTTCTACTCCACAACTAAAAAATATTAAGTAAATTACACTACTCTACTCTTAGAGATATTAAAATTATACTCACATTTTATTTGTTTTTGAAAAATTACATTATCCTTCATTGAAAGATGAGAAAACTTTCAATTTTACATATTTTGACCATATTACCATAATGTTTATTATTTATATAAATAAATATGTATTTAACTAATATAAAAAATATTTTTTTAACTTAAAATAAAATAAATTTATTATTTTTAACTCAATAAATTATAATAAAATATTATAATTTTTAAAAATATATTTTTTAATGAAAATTACAATATTTTTTAAAAATTAATAATTTTATTAAGAGTATTTTAAACAAAATGAGTAAAATTATAAATTTTTTAATCTTTCAAAGAAGAGTAGTAGGCTTTTAAAATAGAAGAGAGAGAAGTATAATTTTGATATCTCTTAAGGAATGAGAGTATAATTTACTCAAAATTATTTTTACTGCCTTTTAAAAGTATTTAATTTTTCTTGTCAAACAATTAATTTTCTTAAAATATATATTTTTATAAAAAAATATGCAGTTTCTCTTTTCCTAAAAATTTGGCCAAAAACTCTTTTTTTTTTCTAATGGTTAAGATAGTGCCACTTGATTGTAGAGATTTGTTTTAGGTTAAAATACAAAAATCTCTCTAAATTTTAGGTTATGTTAAGATAACTTTTATCAATTATAAAAATTAACTTAGAACCCTCTCAACTTTACAATTTTGTACAATATACCATTTTGTTAATTTTTTTATCTAAAATTTTAACGAAACAATGATAAGTCAAAAAAATAAAATTATATTAAAATATAGAAAACTCTCTTTAACTTTAAGACTCGTGCAAAAGTCTTTATAAATAATTTAATATTTTTACCAACTCGGTTATGGTTTTGGATGAAAAAACTAACACTGCAAGATTTTCTTATACAAATTATAAAGTTTAAAAAAATTTTAAGTTAATTTTTATAATTGAAATAAATTATTTACACATGCCTTATAATTTTAAAAAATTATATTTATTTTAACTATTTTTTATTAGTTAAGATGGGGAAAGTGTCACTTGGTTATGACATGCTATCATCAATTTTTATTCATTAGATTCTTTTAAGGGTTGAGATGCTGCCATTAGGTTGTCAAGATTCTTTTAATGGTTGGGCTGGAAGGCGCTACTTGATGATCGGGGCATACTACAGTTAGATTCTCTTTAAAGGTTAAGATGGTGCCAGCAGTTATAGAGATTTTTTTAAGTGGTTAGGACGATGCCACTCGATTGTGATGGTGTCACTTAGTTTAAATTTATTAAAAAAAATAAAATTTCTCTTTATAAATTCTTAAAATTCTGGAAGAAGGTTATGGCAAAATCATAGGATTCATTTGACAAATATACAATTAAATCTTCAAAGTAAAAGCAATGACAGTAAAAGAAACCGGAGATTGATGAGCTTCAGCTTCTATAATTAAAACCAAACATGAATAAAGTAGATTCAACAGGAACATCCGTGAATACTGAATTACTCACACATACGCAATGAACACTAACTTCAACCAACAAAAGAAGGCTTGAATCCAAAAATCTTCAAGAAAGTTCTCACTGCTTATCAACTTATCAGCGGAGTAGCGAGAACAACAAACCCAAGTGAATGAAGAATCAGAGACTTAATAATCCCCAAATCTAAAGGAAAATGACAGAGCAAGATATGGTAAAGTCGAAGTTTGTGATAAGAAAAAAAAAAAAAAAAAAAGCTGAAGGTTCTCTTGTGATAGACAGATCAATGTTAGATTTCTTCTAAAATAAAGTTGCTCACTGTATTGACAAGAATTTTCATAGTTTTACTCCTTCTGTTTGGCTAGATAATTTTCCAACTTCTATTTGTAATGTAGCTTATGCTGATATACTCTTGATTCTGATTAATATAATTATGAAGTTTCCATTCAAGAAAAAAAGTGCAAGGATAGAGAATATATTAGATTTAAATTTGGTTAAATTATATTTGTTATTTTTACAATTTAAAATATTGTACTCATTTATTTTTTTATTAAGAAAACAATTTTTTAAAAAATAAATTAAATTATTTTTTGTAATTCATGTAGTTTCACTCGATTTTTAATTTAGTCTCTATGATTTAATAATTTATAGTTAAGTCCTTTTTGTTCAATAAAATTTTAATTTATTTCTTTAGTTTAAATTTGTGTCAATATTTTGTTAAATTTTAATGATATACTAATTATATATCAACAAAATATTATAAATTTACTTAATTCAAGTCAATTGAGTCATATTATTTAACATAAATTAAATTTTATTTCATATATTTAAATTATTTTTATATCATTATTTTATTTTTCTCATCTTTTTTGACATAAATCATACACATTTAGAGTGTTGAGATACTATATATAGGTAACATTAAAAAAATTAATATAATTTCAACACAAAAAAAACTACAAAGATTAATTTAAAATTTTGTTAAACTATAAAGATTTAATTACAAAATTTTTAAATTATAAGAATCTAATTAAAAATTGAATAAAATTATAAGAATTAGAAGATAATTTTACCTAAAAAATAATATTATAAGTTTATTTTAATATAATAGTAAATTACATTAAATTTATATTAAGTTTGAATATAGGATTTTGAATGTAATAGTAAAATTAATTAAGTAACTTTATTATTTTAAAATAAATTTATATAGTATAAAATATATATGAATTTTATTGACAAAAAATAAAAAAATTACATAATATTATATTAAATTTTAAAAGTATTAAGTATAATTTTTAAAATAAAAAAATTGATTTAATTTCACCCAATTTTAAACCAACTTAATGTCATTTACTTAAAATAAAAGAAAAAAAACAAAGAAGAAGCATGTGAAATATTAATTTTTGAATTTGAACCAATCATTAAACCTATAAAAGACGTTATTGAGTCGTTGATAACTAAAACTAGTTAAAACAGTAAAATAAATAATTACTATTTAGACATATAATTAAGATATTTTTTGTTATGAATAAATTGTAAACTTTCAATAACATATAATCTAAATTAAAGAAATACAATGATAGATTAAAAAACCATATCTAATTCACAACGCCTTTTAATTTTTAAATATGGTTCAAAATAGAATTATATACATTTTTCTATTGAATTAGCACAATTAAATTGATCATAATTTATTTTTTTTAAAAAAGTATTTATCATATTTATTATTTTATATATTATATATCACAATATATAAAAGTTAAATATATTATTATTATTATTATTATTATTATTATTATTATTATTATTATTATTATTATTATTATTAACCATATGGCTTGTAACCATATTTACTCTAAACATGGATACATGATTTAAATAGCATTTATTTTATAAAAATATATATTCAACAAAAATCATGACCTATATAATCTCCAAACAGTTTTAGTTTTCTATAGAGTGAAGAATTAAACGGAAGGAAGGCATTTTGTTATGGTATATGGAGCTTGCCACAAGGTCTCATTACTAGACCTTGCAGCTTCAGGCATCATCCCAAAGAGAATACAAGATGTTCATACTTTTTCAAAGTTCTCTGAGACTCTCTTGAAGTTTCTGGAATCACTGCCTCTAAATGAAAACGTTGTTCTTGTGGGACACAGCTTTGGAGGATGGAGTTCCCACATAACAATTGTGTTGAACTGACATGACACCCCATTTCAATATGCAGGATCGCTTTTTGTTGAAGAATTATCTGAGGCAAAGAATTCTTCAAAAGAAGGATATTTATCAGTTCCGAGTGCTTATATTGGCTAAAGAAGAACTTATGAAAAGTGACTGCTTTAATTTGCACCGTCTCTTTCAACCAGTTTTACATCCTAAACAGATTAAACTAAATGCTTCTCATGCATCCACTAACTTTTACAAATACCATTCATTCTAATACTATATTCTCACAAGGAGTAGACTTATATACAGTTATTTATATCTTTGTAATCAAAATTTTTAATCAAAATAAAATATATAAAAATTTAAAAAAAATTTGAGTTATATAAATTATACATATGTTATTTTTTAATTGAAGAACTTGATAGCAAAGATATAAAAATTACATATAAATTTTTTGCTTCTCATAGACCCATGTATTAGGAATACCATTATCAACAAAAGTAAAGACCAGGCTAAGAAATTTCCAACTATGCTTCTCATGAACAAAGATGATGGAAACTGGTTTCCTCCCACAACATTCATATCAAGTTATCAGCTTTCAACATGTGCAAGGGTTAAAAAGACAGAATTACTCAAAAAGTAGGTGCTGTATTTTTATTCCTTGTCAATGGAAACAATTATACTCGTTACATATATAAAATCACTTTGGGCTGATACGTCCCCACCAGAGAGTTATAAAAGAGATCACGGATTTACACAAAAATCCTAATTTTACTCCACAAATATGAGACGCCAACACAAAAAAAATCCAATTATAGACACAAACGTCAACACAAATCCAAGTATGAAATACGAGATATAAATCCCGATCAATTTACCCTTGCTCAGTCGTCTAGAAGTAGTGGACTGAACTACAATAGAGAAATGACCCTGTTGAGAAATTGAACATGTATTTCCTCTTGTTAAATTGCTGAAATTGGATGAACCCTGTAAATCAAACCAGACGCATTTTGCAGTAGTGCCCTGTGGAGCTGATTTCACCTCTTCAAACTTTACCAATATGGGGTCACCAGACACACGTATATCCAGTTCTGCTAAATTTGTAGCTGACAAGTTTGAACCATTGTAAGCAAGCAGTCCAAGTACTGGAGCTAAGTATGCATAATTAGGCAATTGATAGAATGTGGTGGACCAATTACCCAAATTTTGGTACACCAAAACAAGCCTTTCTACATGTGGGGTTTCAACAAGTCCTATGGGAATTTCAAACTCTTTGTACATCTCATAACCTCTTTTCCATAAACTGCCACTCTTTAATCTCAATGCTGCAATCTTAATCCCACTCAAATTGGAAGGAACAGCCCCATCAAAAATGACACCAGTTTTTGGATTGACAAAAGCCCTGTAAGCGTAGTCTTGAAGAAGTGCATCTAAGGCCTTGGCTTCCCTTGTTGAAGACGAAGAAACAGAAGTAAATTGAGCCCTGCATAGCAGAATAATTACAAGCATCGCGAGACTTTGAATAAGACTCATGGATGCTCTCGGATTTTCAGCAATTCAACTCAATGCGCCTTAATTGTAAAGGAAATCTTATGCAGAATATCTCAGACCCAGATAATTACAACGGAAATGCTAAGCGATACGCAATAAATTTGCTCCAAGAATGTTTCAAAAGTTTATCCTCAAATGCTTACGTCCTCGAAAGACTAGCTTTCGCTTTCAGAAATGGAGTCCTTGTAAAAGAATCTTTTCACTGATTCTTCGCTATTTTCCCCACTGAGTAGTTAAGCATGTAATAGAAAAAAAAAAAAAACCAGTGATTAATGAGCTTTAGCTTCCATGCAAGAATACCTGAATAAGGTAGATTCAGCAGCAAGATCCGTGAAAACCTGAATTATTACGCAGATGCGAGAATGGGAATTCAGTTTAAGGCCCTAAAATTTGTGTTAAATTAATATAAGATTTGTGTAATATTATGTGAAATTTTAAGAGTAATAAATGTAATTTTTATAACAACGTGTGAGATATATAGTGTTTGGATTCAAACTGATTATTAATCTTGTAAAAGATTGGAATGATTGGGTCAATGGTCCAACCAATGAAAAAAAATTGTGTTCATGAGTGATTCAATTTGCTATTAATTACTTTTATTACACTAAAAGAAATTTATGTTTATAAGCATTATTAGCAATTTTTGGTTGTAAACAAGCACTTTATTAGTTATAGGTTGACAAAGAATGCATCAAGAAAAGTTTTTTTTTTTTTTTTCTCGTAGAATAGGATTAAATTAAAAGCAGAGCATACATGTGTCCAACCAAAGATACAAAAATACAACGGTTACAAGAAAAACTATCCAGCACAGGTCAACCTGGGGAACAAAACCTTTACAACGTCAGCCAAAAAAGTTGACAAATATTTGTGTTCTTAACCAAACACATTTTCTTCACCAAGCACATTTTCTTCATGATGTTACCGAAATTAGAGCTTTTTTGAATGTATTCATAAAAGGAGAAAACTAGACTAAAATATCAAACGTTAAGAGTCTCTTTGAAAGTTATTGTTAAAAAAAATTATTTTTTAAAATATAAAAATATAAAAATTCTTTTTGAACCTAATGTTTTTAACCGAAAACAAAAACATATAATACATATTTTGAGAATAAAATATAAAGTATATTTTTTGGAAAAAAATAGAATATACATTTTGAGAATAATAAATAATGAACAACTAAAAATTATTTTTGAATTATAATTTTTTAAAACAAATAAAGTACAAAAAATAAATATTTTTATTAATGACATGTATATAAATATATAAAAAAAATATTAATATGAATTCTCAAAATAATTTTATAAAACAATTTTACGAAATGAAGAAACAAAAATAGAATCAAATAGGCCCCAAGTGATCATTTTTTTGTTTAGATACAATTTGCATTTGAAGAATATGTAAGTATGGACTCTAAACATCATTGCAATTTGTTTTTTTCTTATCATAATCAAATTTCTATGTGATATTTTAATAGTTTATTTTAGGTTGCAATATAAGAAGATATAATCCTATTGATTATGAATTCACTGGTACGCTTGACTTTTGGATAATTGAAGAAGAAATACCTCTTGAATTTGATGACCATAAACTGAGAATGAAAATATCATTTATAAAAAATATGCAATTCCAATAGTTAATGAACTATCAAATTTTAATGAAGATTAATATTTTAAATATTTGAATTTTATATAAAATTTTTAAGTATTATGCTTTTTATGCATGACATTATTCTTAACTTTGTTTATTATTTTATTAGATGATTAAGAAAATGACATCAACAATAGGGACCAGCTAATTTGATTCTTAGCACGCCTTGCATTTTTCTGAATTATTTTCAAATATTTTTTCTCAGTAAACTAATGATGGAAATGGCTTCTATAGCATACAATAGGATTCGATAAATAGTATTTACTAACTGAGTTAAGGATTTTTTTTTAATAATAATAATTGAAAGCTAGAGTAATTTCTCTGCTCAAGTGGATAATTTTGACACATGTAAGTTGAATTTAATAGAATAAATTAATTTTTTATTATAAAATAAATTAAAGTTTGAATCTTTACTAAAAAAATATTTATATTTAATGTTTAATAGTATCTAAAATAAATTTATCTCTAATAAAAATATATATATATATAAAAACCAAATAATAAAAAAAAAGAAATCAAAGGCAAAAAACGCTACCTATATACACAGCATACCTCCATCTGAACTTCTCTCACGTTATAAAGAGAAAAATTTAAAAGCATAAATTCTATATTCTAAATGATTTAAAAGTTAACTTGATATTCTAATTTTGAGTGTTCCAATTTGATTCTTTTTGCTTAAAATTGGAGCGATCTTATCAATTTTTTAATTCATATTAATTTATATATTTGATAGAATAAATACAAATTACCTTTTCGAAATCAAGATATCTAAATTTGTGATTTCAATTTGAGATACCAAATCTAGATAAAAAAGTGTAATTAAATGAAAGAAAAAGTATGTGAAATTATTTGGTCTATGGTCTTAATTTTATTTTGCCCTGACCTCCTGCTCTTTTTTTTTTTTTGTAAAAAAATAAAAAAAAAGTTTAATTGAACTAAATTTGTTTTGTGCCAATGATTGTATTAAGAATTTGAAAACATAAAACACTAAAGTGTTAATAACATCAATCATAAACCATTCATTTTAAAAATATTGAACCAAAAAATAATTAAACAAATTTGAAGTAAATTACAGAATATTAAAGTATAATTTATACTTTTTAAAATGTTAAAAACTATACTAACATTTTGTTTGTTAATAAACATAAAATAACACCGGATTTTTATTTTTCATATAATAATAAAAAAATCAAATTTATATTAAAATTATTAATAAAAATAATTAAATAATTTTATTATCTTAAAATAAATATATATTGTGTAAAAGAAAAATATTAATTTTATTGATAAAAATGAAATTTAAAATATTTATATAAAATTATATCAATTTAAAAAAGTATTAAATGTTATTTTAAAAATATTAAACATAATTTTATTAAACTTCAACAAAATTTTAATCCAATTTACTCAAAAACAAAAGAAAAAGAAAAGTAGCGTGTAAAATGTGAAATTGTGAACCGAGAATAATAGAGATTGGTAGGGAGTGAAATGGAAATTCGCTTCTAACTTTCAATGCAGTATATTGATTAATCTAAATTAAATAGTATTTTGGTAGAGAAATATTATATAACGTAAGACAAAATAGAATAACAAAACTCTTATTACAAAACTTTATCCTTATGATGTCAGTTAAATATTTTGATGACCAATTAAGTTTATGTATGAATAATAAAGATTTTTTCATGAGCAAATAAGTATATATTTTTGGAATTTATACCAAATTTTATTTGAATAAACATAAAGAACATTTTTATTTGAGGAAAAATTTTAATCATTAATTTATATATTTGTGTCACTTTTAGTCTTTTAATTTTGACTTATATTATATTTTAATTCTTCAAATTTAATTAATTTCATTTTATAATTTTAATTTAAAAAAATTAATCAATTTTTTTAATTCCTAACATCATTAATTTATCTAACAAAAAATATTAAATTTAAATTAATTTTAATATTTATATCCTATATCATTATCAAATTTATTATTTTACTAATTTAACATGTAAAAGTAAATAAATAAATTTATAGATAAAATTATATTTAAATTTATGTTTGATAAATATATAATTTAAAATTTATAGTTTAAATTTAAAAATTTTATTTATATATAAAATTAATAAATTAATAAATTAATAAATTAATAATAATGTTGTATAAAAATATTAAAATTAGTTTTAATTCAATATTTTTTATTAATTAAATTAATGAAGCCAAAAATTAAAAAAATTGGTTATTTTTTTAAATTAAAAATATAAAATAAAATTAATGAAATTTAAAAAACAAAAATACAACTTGACTAAGAATTAAGAGACAAAAAAATGGTCTTTCACCTTTCCAGTATGGTCATTGATGATGCATGCATGACGCATGTCATTGTAATTAATGATGCATAGAATGCTCAAAATCGCGTTAAGCAAAGCAAGTGTCTGATTTTCTGATTTTCTGATTTAGTTGTTTCTTCCCTTTCGTCTCTCTCTCCTCGCGCTCTTTCCCTTCACAGAGCGAGGAAGGAGAGGTAAGGCAACCTCATCAAGACTTCCATACCCATCAAGACTCTCCTCGCGCTCTATCCTCGGTCTTAATTCCTTTCCCACCAAACCCTAGTCTTCGATTCGAAAAGCTTTGGCCTTTGATTATTCCCAATTATCCGTTACCATCATCAGCGTCCGCAAGAGCCGTAAACGTTATTGCATTTCACCCCATTGCGGCAAATTTTCTTATCTTCTGCTGCCTAGGATTTGATTTCAGTGTCTGGGATGACATACTTCCTTTGATCCGAAGGAAGGTCTTCAACGGAGTTTCGCCTTCGTAGGTCAGTGTCATTTCCCCCTTTCTTATATCACTATCATCGGATCGCCTCTGTCGGCTGTACTTGCTTGTTGCTTATACACGTTTTTCTTATCCACTTCAATATTTTATAATCTTTTTCTTTTTTCCCTCTCTTTATTCTTGCATTTCTTTATTATTAGGGTTAGGGCATTCACCCGTATGGAAGCATCTGCTAGCAATTCCGACATGTTCAGAGCTCCTTCCGGTACTTCTAATCCAAGAAGATACGGAATCCTATCCGCCTCGAATATTTTTCAGGCACCTTTGTCGGTGTTGTTGGAGTATACGGGGATTCTGCGAACCAGGTCCCATCACCAAGAATCCGAGAGCTTAATTGGCACCCGACTTTCTTCCGGTTTCCGTGACCATCTTCATAGTCGCCTCGAGTCGGTCCCTAACGATGGGGAGCTCTCCATTAGAATTATTGGGGCTGCGGATCAGGATCTTGATAGAGAAGGCAATGGGTTAGCCGTTGGGCAGGTCAGGGAAGGCCTTTCTCAGAATGAGGTATCACTGCAACCCGTGGCTGCGACTGGGATGCCCGTCACCTCACTGCCTCCAACTTCCGAGAGCCTGGGGGAGTCAAGGGCTGAACGTGTTTCAGTGGATGGTGTTTCAGAACCTGTAAATGGAACTGCAGATGCTGAAGCTGGTGATGGAGTTGCGACTAATGGCAGGGACTCTTCTTACCAGAGATACGATATTCAGCAGGCTGCCCGCTGGATTGAACAGGTGTTGCCCTTCTCTTTACTACTGTTGGTGGTCTTCATCCGGCAGCATTTACAAGGTTCGCTTTCAATTCCCAATCTTATTTTATTATAAAAGACCCGTGCTTTTGTTTTGGTGTTTGATCAATTGCTTGCTGGTTGAATGTTGGTCATACGGACGGATATAGACTCTGTTGTTGATAATTTTTATGTTTATTTCCCAACCTTAGTTAATTATAAAAGACCCGTGCTTTCGTTTTGGTGTTTGATCAATTGCTTGCTGGCTGAATGTTGGTCATATGGACGGATATAGACTCTGTTGTTGATAATTTTTATGTTTATTGTATGTTAAGTGTAACCTAGTTCATTCAGTTCAATTGTTCTTCGAGTTGGTAAACTTTGAAAATCTGTATGTGATTGCAGGATTTTTTGTTACAATTTGGATTGCTGCTGTCCTTTTCAAGTCAAATGAAATTCTACGGAAACAAACAGCTCTGAAGGTGTGATAGCTCATACTTTATTTTTTCCAATGGGATATGGAGGAATGAATATATTGTTGTCAATATACCAATTCTGTTTATTATGTCTCTTATTGGCTTCTGCAGGGAGAGAGGAAAATTCCTGTTCTGGTTGGCATATCTATTGCGTTTTCACTTCACGTGATTGGCATTTATTGGTGGTATCAGAATGATGATCTGTTGTATCCATTGGTCATGCTTCCTCCAAAAGCTATACCTCCTTTCTGGCATGCTATTTTCATCATCATGGTGAATGGTGTGTGCTCATATACATTATTTACTAGCTATGATTCATATGGAAAATGTTTCTGTAATGCTATTTTTGTCTCAGAACTTGCAATTAGTTTTCTGCCAGATTATACTTGAAAGTAGTTCAAAACTTCGAGTATGTGACTATTTGTATCTTAGTTTAAAGTCTCACTTCACTTTTTGTTTCTTTAATAGTTTTTCCATTTTACACTCAGAGGTTTGTACTGTCATTTTTTTTGCAATTGGTTGGTGTTTACAAGTGCTCACCAGTATTTTGTTTCAGAGGATGATTTCTTCTTTTTCATGCCTTAGTGGGCATGATTTGTGCCCTTTTCTCATGCTTTATACTTTCTGTGTTGTCAAATTGATATGCCATGTGCTATCATCTTGTGATTACTTATGCATTTAGCTCAGAACTATATTTGTGATGTCCTAGTTGCAGATGGTGGAATTATTATTATTTGTTGAAACTCATTGGAGATTTGGTTTCATTGTCTTGCTAATATCTTACAAATTTCAGATACTTTGGTCCGCCAGTCTGCAATGGTACTTAAGTGTATTTTATTGATGTATTGCAAGAACAGCAGAGGCAGAAATTATCGTAAACAGGTGGGGTGACAAATCATTTAGAACTAGGGAAATTGAATATTAGCTTTTTGCATTTTGGGGAAAAGGAAAATGCTTTAAAATGGATTCTTTCTCAGTCCTTAAGTTATGGCCAACATTCCTTTTTACAATTACTTGTAAGATCGTAAGAGTTGAGTTCAGAATCTCCTGTTTCAGTGTCATCACATTTTGACTGAAGTGTCACTTATTTGATAGGGGCAAATGCTGACCTTAGTTGAGTACCTCCTCCTGCTTTACCGTGCCTTTTTGCCAACACCAGTATGGTATCGTTTCTTTTTGAACAAGGAATATGGAAGCCTCTTTTCATCACTAATGACAGGATTGTATCTAACATTTAAGCTGACATCTGTTGTGGAAAAGGTGAGAGTCTCTTTGAATACACGTAGTCAGTAGATTCTGTTTTGTTTGAGTATTCAGTGTTGGCCCTTTTTAACCATTCTTTCATTTTTTGTTGGTGCAACTCGAATATATTTTGGCTTCTTGTGCGGTTTCATTTAATTGTTTGACCTTGTAAGCCAACTTAAATTTCTCTAGTTGTTAAACTAAACAAATGTGAAACTAGTGTTGTTCCTTTCCTTCCTGTATGAGAGGCCGAGCTTAATTTTTTTTTTTTCTCTTTTGCAGAGACTGAAAATGGATTTATTGTTTAAAATTTTTTTGGAAAACCTAGAAGTTTGGTCTCTAAAAACAATGCTGAAAATAGATTTTATTTTTATTGTTAAAAAGTTTTAAAATCTGTAATTTATAGGGTAGGAAGAACTATCGTATGTTCTTACATGTTAAGTTTACTAGTTTAATTATGTGAAAGATGAAGTCCTAAACTATGATGAAGTATACTTGTTAATTTATTGTGTTAAGCTATCTGTGGATTGCAGGGTGTGCATCTACTGATTGATATATTATGCCCTTATGTTCTCTTGTTTTTCTCTCACACATTTGCTGGTGGTTGTCAGGTGCAATCCTTCTTTGCTGCATTGAAAGCATTGTCACGGAAAGAAGTGCATTATGGAGCTTATGCGACATCAGAGCAGGTACTCTTGATGCCTTCTTTAGGTCATTTAAACCTCAAAGTTTGTCAATTAATCACTAGTTTCAACTTCTAATTTCACTGACAAAGTCTATTTTGTCTTTTAAGATGGTGAATCTTTTAATATGTCCACCAAATTTGCTTATTTGTTGTCTCTATTACTAATTCCCACTTTGTCACACTATGAAATACCAGCTTCATTTACTTCCCACTTGGTGTGTGGTTGTGTGGTAACAGAGTAGCAACTCCCAAAGAGAAAGTTGGGGCTGGAGTTGGGTAGAAGAGAGTTTTTCTCAACTGATTGTGGTTTAATTAAACTCTTTTGGAATTGGATGTCATTTTCCCCTTTTTATTGCATAAAAGAATTATGTATTATCTTAATTAGCAAGAAAGTCAAGGACATCTTCTAGTTCACTCTAGGAGTAGATGTTTATTAGGAGGTAACCCAAATGTGCCCTTCCTTTTTGAACACTGTGATCTTAAAGGTCACAGAGCATTTGGATGGAAGGGTGCCCTCTTCTTGTTGGAAGGGCATATTACCCTTATCTACTAAGGGCATGCGTGATTTTTTTGTTTTAAAGCTTTGTTCTTTTCTGTTCTTTTATTCTATTTGCTTAGGAGGATCCCTGGTCCTCTACATTGTACCTCCTCTACAAAACTTATTTTCTACCGCCACCCACAACCCCTCCCCCCCCCCCCCCCCTTAAAAAAAAAAAAAAACTGTACTCTTTGTGATGTATGATGCTGGTGGCTTGAGTGTTCCTTTTAGGATGAATTGTACCTGGGAGCAACAAGCTGTCCATGCAATGATGCAATTTATGCTTTATAAATGATGCAGGTCAACGCAGCTGGCGATCTTTGTGCTATTTGCCAGGAGAAGATGCATGCACCTATCTTACTTCGTTGCAAACACATCTTCTGTGAAGACTGTGTATCAGAGTGGTGAGCTTTCCTTTGATTTGATTCCTACCTATTGCTCTTTATAATAATAAATCACCATTGTCATTTATTTTTAGTTGAATTTTGTCCCTATGTATTGGCTCATAGCTGTTATCTAATGTTTTGATTTCGTCATTTCGTGTTTTCTAATGTTGTCTTGATATTGTTTGACATCTCCATTGCTTTTTTGTTACGAACTTCATATGAAGCTTTTATTTTGCTAGTTGTGTTGGTGCTAAATATCTTATTTTTCCAGGTTTGAGAGGGAAAGGACCTGCCCATTGTGCAGGGCTTTGGTAAAACCTGCAGATCTTAGATCATTTGGTGATGGTTCTACAAGTCTGTTCTTCCAGTTATTCTAAAACCGTGTAATACAAGCCAAGAAGTCTGCTTTGGATCTTTATTCTTTTTGAAGCAGTAGTCCTGATCTACATACAGAACAAATGCATAATATCCTCTGGAGAAAAGATCAACGCAGCTTTGATAGTTTTAAAATGGTCGTCTGTTCATATAATGTATTCGTAAGAGGTCAAGTGTATCTAAATGGCCCTGTAAGCTATAGAGAATTCATTGGAAAAGAAATGACACTTCAATTTTGAGTACTGAGTCTTCTTACTGTTCTCATTTTTAGTTTGGATCCCATAGTTTCAATAAAAAACGACAGTGGCAGCCCTCGACAATCTTTTTAAGGAAAAAAAATAGCCGACCTGAAAATCATGAGTTGAAAAATATACCGATTTTTCTTAGTTCTAACTCCAAGGGTACTAGGGGAGGTTATGTTCCAAGATCTCATCTTCCCATTAACGGAAATAGTTGTTCTACACTATGGAAAGCTTAAATGGATATCCATGCCTATGGATTATTGAACCTATCGTATCCAGGAACTGGTCAATGCAACATGAAGTACGTTGTTTTTCCGAAAGGAGCATGAAATACTAACTAACCACTAATTCAGTGTTTGACAACTACATATTGTTTGTCTTACTATCCCTGTTGTGTATTGCTCCATTACCACTCGTTAATTAGCAAATTATGTGACTATTAATTAGGATAAAGTGCCAATTAATACGTTTAATCAGTAGCAAGTAATCTTAGCGCTCATTTTACTTCTCGATATTGTGTTTCTAATACTAGTTGTAGTGTTTGAATTTTTAAAACAAAAATAAACATTTGTTTATAATATTAGTTTCATATAACTATCTTAAACAAATTTTTGAATATAATTTAAAGCTATTTTTTATAAGTATTTATTCTCCCTTGATACAGATATTTTCATTCCAACATTGAGAGGTAGTTGATGCTTGAGCAAGAGAATAATGCATATGCTCATATGACTGGTGAGAACAAACTTGAACCTTGCGAATTCAATCCTTCATTGAAGTTGTGATACTGGACAACGAAACAAAAATTGTTGCTAAACAAACCATTTGGACCCATCTAAGCTATATATATTATCATATATGTATATGTATATGTGTGTGTATGTGTGTGTGTGTGTGTATAAAGGAAGATCAATTTGCAGGGCCATCATCATGACGTTGAGAAACTGAGACAGTAGTCTTATTTTCTTGAGGCTTAGACTGAGACAGTGGCAGAGTGTTTGTTGCATGAGGAGGACTTGAGGATGGAGTAATTTCAACTGGAGAGGGAGAGATTGAGAGCATCCTGGTGACTCCATCGCTATCTCTTGGAAAAACTTCAGCCACTTCTTCCATTCCCTCATCCAAATACACAACATCCTGCATCGTCAGTTGATGGTATTCCACTATTTCCCTCAGAAATCTGTTCTCTCTTGAATATATTTCGTTCTCATTCGCCAAACGTGCCTTCTCTGCCAGCAGTGTCTCCAGTTGAAGCCTTATCTGATATCACATCACAAAAATATATGTATGTATATATTTTTATTACAATCTCTAACACAATGCAAGCAATAATATAAACTGTGTTTACCAGGTCATCATCTGCACGGTTCTGTCCCTTTTCACGACCTTCCTTGTCCCTCAGTAATTTATTTTCTTCTTCTAGTTGAGCACACCTTGCTTTAGCAAATGCCAAATCTGCTTTCACTGTTTTTAACTCACGTAGAAGCAATTTTGCTTTGGCAGCTGTTGCCATTGCCACCTGTGACCCAATACATAATTAAGAAACCCATGAAATGAAATGAATCAACATTGACTAAATAAATTTTCGACATGTAGACAATGATAAGAATAATATACTAATGAGTAGTTGTTTCTGTTAACTACTGGTGATGATCTGGGTTTAAAAGAAAAGTTTTACTAGGTAATATCTCATTCAAGAAAGTGAATTTTGCGCCTCAAAGCCTATTTATCTTCTATACTTTTTCTAACAGTTGCTTGCCAATGCCACCTTACGTCGCGTGATGCCTTGAGTTGAGTTTCATGTGGATTTGTTGCAGTCTGTAATTGTGGCCTCGCATTTGAGTTCTCACCACCACTTCCTTTTATCTTTATTTGAGTCCTCAGATCTGCAGTCTTATTCTCCACCATTGTTCGACCTTCCTGAAAATTAAAACACAATTCCAATTCTAAAGCAGCAATTAAGCAAAGCTTAGTAGTAATTGAATTAAGGTGTGTTATATATACCTCAAAAGCCTTCTCAAAAGTGTCACCCAGATGATTGAGGGAGGAAGTGATTGCACCCAAGCCCTTCCAAATTGCAGGATTCTCAGGAGATTGATAGGATTGCTTCAACTGTTAAATCCCCAGAAAGAAACAAGGCGCGAAAACACGCACAAAAGTTGATTATATTGCAAGTGTCAAAATAAATATAATAATTAGAGCATCATTGAGAGTTTTGACGAGAGTGAAACACTTATGGATGGAATAGAATAGATGTGACAATTTATTCTATTGATTGAAAGTTTTAATTAAAAAATGATAGTATCTTATTTTTCACTAAATAAATGTTAGAATGGGATGAGATAGATTTGAATGGTGAAATTTTTATTTGTCTTTATATGATTAACTCCTCTAATAAAATAAATTTTTAATTGAATCCCTGCATATATGCATAGAAGAAGAATGAATGGATCAGAATCACCTGTACAGCATCAACATTAGTGGGATGTGAAGTGAACAATCCATCAGGCGTGTCATATGGTCTTGGAGAGCTCATATCGTCCTCAAGCATTGATTTAGCTTTCTGAGCCAGCACTCCCCAGAACCCAGATTTGGCCTCGCCAATCCCTAAATCATCTCCATATGCATCCAAACCCTGCATCATATATATGTATGCGCCTTTCATCATCATTTTCATAACCAAACCAGACATACCATAATTCCACAAAGCAATACAAATAGGGGTGTGTCTCTATCCACGCTCTTTCATATATTGATCCTCTAATTGTATTCTCTTAGATGCTTTCTTAAACATTAGTGGATTTTAGATTCTAATCCATTATAATGCTGCAAAATAGCTAGAGAATTTTGAATTCATCACAATCTTATCCTTTTTCTTATTCCTATATATGACATGAAAAATGCAAGAAGATAAAGGGAAAAAATGGAAGAGGCGAGAGAAAGAACCTTGAGGGCGAGATGGTCGGAGGCAAAAGCAGAGTCTCCATAGGCTAAGGAAAGAGAGGAGGAGTCACGGCGTGCAGCGGAGGCTCGGATGGCCTGAGCGGCGAGAGAAGGGGAGGAGAACGGGGAAGACGAAGAAGGGGAAAAGGAATAACAAGTTCTGAGACTAGCGTTTTGTTCAGGCCCAACAGGCGACGAAGGAGAGTGATGAACATCTTCTTGGAACGTCGACGATCTCGATAATCCATGCCTTCTCCTGTACGCCATTCTATATATCAATTCTCCCTGCGGCACTATATGTCGCCACCAATACCACCCTCCTCACCACCTACCGTGACGACGACGACGACGACGACACAAGAACCACCACACTGCTCCTCCGATTCAGACACGATCACAATTCAGCTTTCTCTAACCAACTCTTCTCTGTTTTTCTTCTCTTTTTCTCTTTTTCTTATTGTGATGAATAATGAAATTGAGAGACGCGAAGAGAAAGAGACACATACAGAGACAAGAGTGGACGCCCCCTAATGAAACACATGGCGTCTCTGCATGCATAACCATTAACGTCGGGTTCGTAGCAATTCATGGTCATCACGTTGTGCCTTTTTTTTTTTTTTTATCATATATCTATTTCTAATTTTAATTACATTTATATTTCCAAATATAACTTAGCTGTTGTTCTCTTTTGCATTCTTTGTAGTCCATAAATTTGGATGCTACGGTTAATTATTTCTCCACTCACAAATTTACAAACATCATTCATAAATTTTGATGTTATGATTAATGTTTTTGTATTGTCTTAAATAATAGGTTAGTATTGTTATTTACATTTTGTTTTATATCATATAATTTTCATATATATATTTATATATATATATATATATATTTATACACACATTCGCGAGCATTGCTTGGGTCAATGGATCATCCACATCTACCTACTTTTGTCATATATGGCATAAATTTTCATTTGGCCCCAAAACCTTCAAAAAGTGATTTAAAATTAGAGCGAAGGAGAAGAAGCAGTACGTTGATGATTCAATAATGGTGACTGCAGATTATGACTGTAAATAGCAGAGCTCAGATCAGTTGTATGGTTGCAGCTCAAACCTCCCTTATAACTCACTTGAACAGAGCACGGCCATTTATCACCACCTGAATCTATCTGTGACAACCTATACTGCTCCGAGGAGTTTATCTGATTAAGTCTCGTCTTGAAATATGGCAGATTGAAAATGAAACTGGAGGTTAGTGGCACAGTTTGCTCCAATTGTAACATCCTCCCAGCCTCAGATGGGCAAGCTACATTTTCACAGTCACCCCTTTTATCTTGAATGAAACTTGAAATATCTCTAGTCTGTGATCCAAACACACATTTGTTTTCCAACATTGATCTTGACATTGTTTGAGGATGCTCTATAGTTGATGATTCTGGCTGCTGTTCTTTACTTGACTTTGATTTGTCCAGTAACATTGTTATAGACTTGTTACTTGTTTCTTTGGACTCATCAACTGAGCAATTTAATTTATCAGCTGAAGCTCTTGAGGAATATAAATTAGTGGACCAATAACTCTTATCCTCGTACACTTGATCACAACCAATGGAGATTCTTTGACTTCCTTGAATATTCTCTTTTAGGGGACTATGAGCATTCCCTCTGCAAGAAACTAGTGTCCCTTCCACTTCCACTTTTGCATGATCAATATCATCATCGACACAAGCTGTTTCACCTCCACTGGCAATCTTCAAATTAATCCTGTCTCCGGGTCGTCTTAGCTCATTAGGAGGATGACCTGGAAACTGGTTTAAGGGATTCTGTGATGTCAAGGCTGTGTCTGTATTTGGAGTAATAGGTGTCCACGGGGTAGGAGCAGATGCTGTATGAATTTCAAATCCAAATAACTTCCTCCTCACTACATCTTGGGCTGCTTGTCCTAAATCTTTAGCAAACAACATCAAGCTTTCCCTATAGCTGATATCTCGGTGATTAACCTTTAAAAAAAGGAAACAAGAAAAGAAATAACTATGGAAGATTTATGTATTCTGGAGTTTATACACTCAGTGAATCAAATGTTCCAGCAAAAGTGACTCACATGCTCGAGCAATTTCAATTTACCATAAACTGTCGGAAAAATTGACTCATCCTCTCCAAGGGACATTGAAGGTCTATAAGTACTGCGCTTATTGACTTCAAAATACTTATTTCTTCCATTGTTTCTGGTACCTGATAAATCATATATATATATTTTAATTTAGGTTTCAAAAATAAGAATTAGTTGAACATTCAACTGTGCATTTTATAACATTAAAATACCCAAATCAAGACTATAATAGTGCTTTTTAACTACAGAAGAGTAAAAAACTTCGGAGCTAAGCTTAGAAAGAGGTTCTTTAGAACAAAGGATGTGCAACCTGTACAACATCAGAGGAGGTTCCTGAAGTTCAAATTAGCTTGTAGAATGTCATACTACGTGCAAGATTGCTTAACAAAATGAGAAAATTTGTGCAGAATTCAAACAACTTAGTTGATTAGGTGCCATGAATACACAATAAAGATATCAAAAGCCAGTAGAAAATTATGTATTTTTTGGGCCACAACATAGTGATCAAATGGAAAAGCAGCCTTTAGAATCAGTGCCGAAGGAGACAACAAAATATACACAAAATACCAGATATTCCCTCTTACCCATGGGGTTCTCAGGATCTCCAGCATCAACATGCTTAGAATTATGGCGCCCTTGATTTGACTTGGAGCCTTTCCTGTTTGGTGTAGCATGGGAGGAACATGGCATGATTTTTGAGGACATACCAATAGTTGATTCACTGAATTTCACATTTGCTGAATCCTTATTATCTCCTTGATTTCTCCTACCCACTCTTTGTCTTGTTTCTGGGAATTCTGATTCAAAATTCTCAGGATTGGCTTTTAAAACATTGAAAACCTTCTTAGCTAGCTCATTAATGGTACGGGCCTGGTAAATTAAAGGGTTGATAAATAATATGTGCTATAGCACAAAAATGACACTACAAATTCACCAGGATCATATGCCATACCTGCCTGAAATATATGGTACCAGAAGAATTAAAATGCATTGCATTGTTGAATATTAAAAAAACATCATGCTGCATAATGGTTCAAAAATCATGCATTAGATGACAGGCATGAAGGCATAAAATGAAAGTCAACAATCACAGAATTTTAGGCATCCATGTGGAAAAATCACGTAATCATCACGAGTGAATGAAGGTAGGAAACCTGAAATTGTTCTAGACTCTTGTACATCCCTTCATGTAGTTTAGCCCTCATGGTGCCAAAATCCATAGGCTCTTCTATGATTTCATAATAATCCTCAACCTGGCACAAAATTCCATAACAAAAATTAACTTAGAAGGCGAAACTCATGAATCCACAGGGTGTGGTTTATACATCCATGCCACCATGTACCCAACAAAAAAGAAAAGAAGGAAAACGCAAGTGATATACAACCCATGATAGATTACAATAATTATGACCACAAACCTCTTTTGGATCAACTGGTTCAGCAAATATTTCATAGGTGTCTCTCCTGTATAATATATCAATAAGAAGTATTGAGTTTGAAACATTATATCCAAAACAGATGTAGACAATTTAAATTTTGAAATTGCAGTAGAACATTGATAAAATAATCAACACCTTTGTAAAATGTTAAGGACAAGTTCAAGTATCCGTTTTTCTGGCATAATGGTCGCTGCTGGCAATTTTGATGGTTGATCTGATACAAGCAGTAAATGCATTAGGAGTCTCATGACCATTTGCAGTTTGCATTAAAAGTCTAAGGCCAAGCAATATAAGTATAAATTTCTTCATTTCCATAGCCACCTTAGTGTTAGGGTACAAATGAGATGTAGATTAAACATCATAGCTTAATCAAGTGGAAAAGATAAGTAAGTTAGAAGGACAAATCTTCAAAGAAGCCAAAATCCTTACCACTTTTCTTTTGAATATCTTCATCATCAGATTGTTTCCTACCCTGCACATTGTTTGAATGGTTTGTGAATCCAACATAACAGAAGATAATATAGGCATGAATAAACCAGCAAAGTACTTGAAAAGGTATTAATGGAAAGGTTCTTGATCAAATTCATGAACAACAAAACTTCTTTGGTCAATCATAGTCAATGACAGAGTATATTCCAACTTTGAAGCAATTATAGTTCAAATCAGCCTCTGCATTTAATTCCGAAGTTGTAAAGTAGCTAATGCAGCAGTATCCTTCACAAAATAGTAATCCACTAGTGCAATGCAGAATAATTACACCTTGAAACAAAGCAGAGTGGATAAAGGATAAAACAAATACCCCAATTATCAAAATAATTAAACCAAGAAGAAAAAAAAAGGAAAAAAAAAGAAGAAGAAGAAGAAGAAGCAAAAACCTGCTTGAGTCGAGATATAACTGAAGATGAAGCAGTCAATTCTTCAACTGGCCTCAGTTTCCTCTTCTTTCTACCCCTAGTCTGAAATGCTGGTCCCTGACCGTTATCCAAGTGATTCCTTGTTTTGTGTACACAAGTACTTGCATTTGTGCCTTTGGATCTTGACCGTACAACCGGGTCACCAGATCTCCTTGACCCGGACCCGGACCCGGACCCATTGGTCTGCCACGCTTCCATTGCAGATATTCGCGGGCTCCTCCTCTGCCCCTCCTTCATGATCGCTTTTTGTAACTTTCTACAGTATTGCAAAGAACCCAACAACTTGTATCATATCGTTATAGCATGAAAAGGCATAACCTGGAGAATGACATGCTTGAACACTAAACCCACCTGGTCATTGATGCAGTGACGAAATGACTAATTTCTAGCTATGGATGCCCAATGAGAGTGAGTAAGAGAGATGATGGCCTCAAGGCTTTATAAAGAATGAGGGGAAAGTTACGTAAAATGAAGAATGTTAATGGAGTTTACATGGTACAGCTTGGAAATGGGATGCTTACTGCATTTGAGAGATATGAAGAAGCCAAACCAGGCATTATCATAAAACCCCTAATGAGGTTTAATGTGATTCCCATTTCAATGGTTGAGAACCATAAATTGGAGAATTAAAGGAAGGAAGAAATGGTGGAGGAGAGAGAGAAAGAGAGAGATATGGGAATTAATATGAGTATGATCTTTGCAGTAATGTGAGAGAAGGAAAATTTGTTAAAGGTTCTTCCTCAGCCAAAGGCTTAAGAGAAACAAGGTTAAGTAATAAACAAGACTAAATGAAGAAAGAAACGGACGAATTCTCCGTGAGGCCTGTTAAAGACTATGAATCAAACCGTGACAACAGAGAAATTAGTCTCATGATTTTCTTTTTCTATTTCCAGATCTTCCATCTGTTCTTTTTCTTCTTGTTTCTTTTCAGTTTTTACTCATTACTCAATTCTCAAAGCATTGATTCCTTGCATATGTAGGATCAATGTCGTTGGGCCGCTTTGAAACTGGTGGGCTTAACCTAATCATATGGGCTGCCATTTGTTCACACAAATAGTGGGTGACCCACTACTCTTTTCCCCACAAATGAATGAAATGAGATGAGATTATCTTAAGAGAGAATTGTAATTTTTTAAAGTACAAAAAAAAATAATGTAATTTATGAAACCTCCTTTAAATAAAAGTGTTTGTAGTCCCATTGCATAGAAAATTTTTTTAATACAATATATGTAGTACATTATGTTTATATTGTCTAATAAAATAAAATTACATTAAACATCTTTCTTATTAAAAATTGATTTAAGTTAATGTATAAAATTAAAACATGTGAGCTCTACTAGTTTGTCAACAACCCAATTACATTGTCATTTTCATATTTTTTTTATTCAGACATTTATTTGATATATATATTCTTTATTTTTCTGGTACGATAGTGTGGGTGAAGCAACTAGGAAGGAAGACCAAAATTGGGTTGACGAGCCAGTCTACTTTGGGATGTGGCATCGCCGGCTGGGGATTTGATACGCCATATTCCTCTGTCTCTACTACATTATCATTCTTCTTTAGCTTCTTCTTCCTCTACCATTCCATCACGAATCCCAAATTCTCTTATACACAGATTGCGCTCTCTCTCTCTCTCTCACACACTCACATGTTAATGGCTTAATGCCCCTAATCTCACCCTAATTTCCTTCTTTCTGGATGCAACTTTGGCCCCCATATCGTAAATCGTTCAAGTCCACCTTGTTGACTCTCATCCTCTTTGTTGGATACTTATTCAGCTTTTCGCGTTCATCGTCTTTTTAAGGTAACAATCTCGAAGTTACAAATTTTTGCTTGTTTAAAAAAAAAATTAGAATTGAACTGAAAACAAAACTCTTAAACTTTGATTCATGAGAAAAAGTTATGATTTAGGTGACATTGCTCCCATTTTTACGTTTTTTTTTTAAGGTCACTGAAGGTTCGTCTGGTTAAATGATGATTTGTGCGATTAGATCGACGCACGTGACCTATTCAAATGCTTGCACTTTACCTAGTTTAGGTGTTTTCAATCCTCTCAAAGTTTGCATATCTTCTATATGCTTTGTCTCACCCTTCTTATATTATTATCTTCATTTATGAAACTTTAATGAGCCCCTTAATTATTTGTATTTTTGTTTTTTTTTCCTTCAAGCAATCACCATTATATGTTGGGGGTCTTGTTATATATGCCTGCATTTAGAGACAAATAGCTGTACAGAGTGTGAAGGAGTTGAATACTGAACATGGAAAGGCTCATTATCTTGTGTTTGCAATGATTGATGCTAAACCTCTAATTGACTATCTAGAACTCAATACGGATGCTTTTATTAAGTTATTCTATTGTGTGACTTTAAGCTTATATGATCATAGTGCTAACTACTAAGTAAGTAGTACTACTCATTAACGCAAAATTTGAAAGCCTTGTCACCAATCCAGTCTTATTTATTCTCCTCTGCATTATTTTAGACTATTATTATAACCATTTTTGTATGCCCATTTGACCATATGTTACATCTTTAATAATCTCCAGCTCGCTCTGGTTTCAGATGGCTTCAGATTCTGAGGGCAACCCATCTTCATTGCATCAGTCTTTTCCTCAGGTTTGTGAGGACACTGGTCTGCTAGTTGACCATTCTGTCCAGGTTGCAGTATGTGCTCTCTGCCAAAAGGCCCTATCACCTGAAAATGAGATAACAAATGATCTTGCACCCAGTGGCGTATGTGGTGATTGTAAATTTTTATTACTTGAAGATTTTGGGACCCCTGCCCAAAACTCTCGAAGAATGCTTAGGAGAAGACCCAGGTACAGCAGTTCTGAATCAATTGAGAATAGTTCATCACAGCAGCTCCCACATGTGGTTAATTCTGTGATGCAAAATCAATCCTCTGCATCTGTGGAGGATGATCAGTCTGTTGATGGTGATACCCCTTCTTGGTTATTGCAGTATGCTAGTGCTCATAATACCCCTAGTGGTAGTGGGTCTCAAAGATGGAGGCGGGTTTTCTCAGATACTGATAGTGATGGATTTGATAATTGGAGTTCTCTTTATGGTGAGAATGAATCAAATGCAAGTGTAAGGCGTTACAGGGTACCCAATGGCGAGACTGATTCTTTCTCTTTCAGTGCTTATGGAGGTGACTCTGAAGTGTCTATTGATAGGCATAGTTTTGTAGGTACAGGAATCTTTAATTTACCAGATGATGGAGATGAGTTTGATAGTGACACTGATATAGATCCAATGCATGCTGGCCTTAGCCATTGGAACTTTGATGATATGGAAGAGGAGGAAGAGGAGGAAGAAGAAGAAGAGGAAGAAGAAGAAGAGGAGGAGGGAAGGGGATGGGAAGTTGCTGAGGCTGAGGAAGCTGAAGCCACTGCCCGCCTTAGAATATTTTTCACATCAAGTCCAAGTGAGAGCAGTGGCCACATTAATTGGGAACGACGGTTTAATTCTCCTGAATCTGAGGTAATATTTAGCAGGAGAGTTAGGGATAGAGGGCAAGCTTACAATGATCACAGCTTCACTAACATGGAGGAGGCAGATTTACCACCTTATGGTGCAAATTTTGGGGATTATCTTGAAGCTAGACAATTTGAAGATTTACTTGAGCATCTTGCTGAGAATGACAGCTCAAGACGAGGAGCACCTCCTGCAGCTGTGTCTTTTGTGAATAGTCTGCCCCGTGTTGTTATTGGCAAGGAACATGAGAAGCATGATGAACTAGCATGTGCCATTTGCAAGGATGCCTTAATGCCAGGCACTGAAGCAAATCAGCTTCCATGCTCTCACCTTTATCATGCATGCTGCATTTTGCCATGGTTGAGTGCAAGAAATTCATGTCCCCTTTGTCGTTATGAGCTTCCAACAGATGATAAGGATTATGAGGAGGGAAAGCGCAATATTGATGGTAGAAATGAAATCCATCAAGCACAGCAGCTAGATGTGACAGATGACAGTTCCTCTGACGGAGCTGAAGTGAATGAAGAGGATGGTACTAATCAATATGGATTGCAGCAGAGAGAGCTTGTGAACATGGTTCCTGTAGTTCATCCTTCTGCGGTACGGGGTAGGAGAGGAAGATGGTTTTTCCTTGCTGCTGCTCCGATTGTAAGTCTAGTGGGCATTGTTCTTGTCCTATGGTTAGGTAACCCTCTAATTGAAGGAAGTAGACAAATGGGCCACTGCAACTTACCTGGGCAAAACCAACATCAGGGTCACGTATCTGCCTCACCCAACCAAAGGCAGGATAGAAGCAGAAGATGGTGGTGCTTTTTCTAAGTATTTTTTGTTCAGTAATAATGCCTTGATGGCTACTTATGAAGAAATTTGTGTCTAACCCTGCTTTCTTGTTCTGAGTGATCATTCTTAATTTGTTCTTCGTGAAGTTTTCAGTGAGCGAAAGTTAATGCAGAAATTTAGCAGGGGTTCCCTTGTAATGTAGTATCATGTGGCATGTCCTGCTGTTAATTTTCCATGTTCTTGCAAGTTTTAGAAGTCATGTGAATAGTTTTGAAGTTCAGAATGTGTTTTCAGTATGATCTTTCTCTTATACCTGTCTTCATTTATTTTTGATTTTTTACTTTTCTTATTTGCTTGATGAGGACATGCCTGAATACTTGATAACACTTGTTATGGAAAGGAGGCCACCATTTGGAGAAAAAAAAAATTCTCAATCTCCAGTCAAGTAAAACTATTGCATGATGTTGCTCATACTTAAATTTCACTACTGTCAATGTTCCTTTAGTCTAATGTACAATTGGTGGTACATGAGTACCAAAAAGCTTTCCGAACAAGATTATGAATTGCATGGAATTAGAAATAACAATTAGCTTTCATAAGGGGACAAAAATGTTACCTATCTCCTGAACAAGATATTCCAATTAACAACAATCAGGATTCAGGAGGCATGATTATATATTTTCGCCAAAATTTGGCATTTCTCAGCTAGTCTAAAATCGAAATGGACAAGATTAAGGGGATTAAATTGCAAAATTGTTCTTGAACAATGACAGGTCACTGCAGTCTCAGAAGAGTATGTTGAGATATAGAATAATCCATCCAGCCATTGAGATGACAGCAAAAATATGGACCCAGAACAGTACAGCAGCTCCCTCTCTCCCACAACCTCTTAAGTTGGCAACAGCACCTGTGAACGAAGTGACAGATTCATACATAAGAACCAACACCGAAATGATTACTAGTTATGGATTAGTCATTATAAGTCCATGTTGATGCTAACAGATTTCCTACTATTAACCCCAAGAAAACGTTGAGATTTGTCAGTATCAGTGAGGACTAGGAGTAGGACTTACCAGCAAGGACAGACGTGGGCATCGAATGCTGAAGGAGTAGAACAAACCGAAACATCTGATCATTGGGAGGTAGGAAACCAAGCTTATCAGCCAACATGACAATGCCAATTCCGACGGGAGGCACCAAAACTAACCGTGCAAAAACAATGGCAGCAGTTGTCCGGAAACCAAGTTTTGAACTTCCAGGTCCTGCACTCAAGACAGTAAATTCCAACCGCGTAAAATTTACATATTTCAGTCAAGAGATCAGTCGACAAGATCTAGACGCAGAAGACAAGTAAATTATATCAGATAGAATCAGACTACTAAGATATCAATTTACCTTCAACAAGGTTGCCTCCCAATGCCAAGAGAATGCAAGGAATCATGGCTCCCCTGATCATAAAAGGCACTAATAAATAACTTCACCAACAGTAGCTTCAAAAGTATAACTCTATTGAAGATGTACTTCTAATTGCGAAAAAGTCCTAAAGAAAAGCGTTATGGAACTATAATACAGTAACCTTTGTGAACTGCCTCATAAACAAGATTGAAACGTTTTCTTGAAAGTATGATCTTCATACGTAATAACCTTTGTATAGCAACCAGGTATAAAAAAATACCAGTAAGTGATTATTCTAACTTCCTAAGAGAATATTAATATCCATGGCCCAAAATGCATACCCAAGAATCATGCAGCTGTCCGTGAAAAAGAATAGCGGAGCGTCAGGTGTAAAGATCAGTCGCTTGAGAAAGGGGATAGCACCAAGTAACATTGCTAGAATCTGCAATACATGTTTCCAATTAAGAGATCATACAGTGCCTTGTAAAAAACCATCTTGATTAATATATCAAGATGACAAGAATCTACATACCAAAATAAGTGTTAACTAGTTCACACACAATACACATACTTAAAAACCTTGTATTAAGTGAGATGTTTGCCTAGTCGATATTGCTATTATAAAAGGAGGTAAGTTTATCCAGACAAGGTTTAGTATTACCCAATTATCAGAATCATAGAATTAAAAAAAAAAAAAGGTTAGCATAGACTGCAGAAACAAAATGTTCAGAACCATTCTCGGTGCTATTAACTTTTTAACATTCTATTTGACTAGGTGGTACTGATTCTCAATTTGGACATTAACAGGATGCCTCCTTGCCACAGGCAGTCCGTATAGTCAATGCACAAATTTTTTGGTACTCTAATTCCTCTACCAGATATTGCAGGCCCAAAAAAGAGAAAGAAGAAAGGATCACCTACACCTCCTCACACACACAAGCACAACGGAACAAAGATGAGGAAAGTCCAGTGTATGTAATAAGAAATATTGATCATACTAATAAAGTATAAAGAGGTAAAAACTTACTGATGCGATGATAGGTGGCTGGAGAATTTGCTTAAGCTTCAACTTCGTGTATAGGAATGCTAAGAACTCTTTAATCTGAGGAAACAACGATGTGCTATTGTAAATATTTGCCCTGGGGAACATGGAAACAGCTCTTCTTCCTTCCCCTCCCACTCCCAGATGTCAAACAATTCAATTTTCATTTAATACAGCACCAAATCATGTAAATAAAGAAAAGAAGGAATACAGTTGAAGACAAATATATATATGTGTATAGTCCTTTTCACCTTCCATTTATTCGAATAGTTCGAGTCTGTTGTAGTGACCTCCCGAGTAATCAGTGGAACTTGTTCAGGTGAGCCATCATCCTTTGGAGCACTCTTTATGGGAAGACTTTCATTGTCAATGTCAAAGGTCCCTTCTGGAGGAGGCGCCAACATATTAAATACATATGTGTATAGGATGATAGCACCGACCTAAGACAAATCAAAATTAATAAATACTGTCTATTGCTAAGCTTTAGTTTTACTATGGGATACAATTTCCAGCACCATTACAACACATAATAGAAACTCCAAAGTATAAAAAGCTTATACATTTGAAACTGCTTAAGAAGGTAATGAATTTGCGATTGTCAACAACTCAACACGATATCTAAAACCTACCCACTGTCCAAATGATACATAGGCAGTTCCATCCTTGCTACATTTCTCCGAGTCACCAAAAGGATTGTTTTGGTCTCTACATAAAGCAGCAATCAGGACAAGTGGCACATTCCCAATATTCCCTGCAGAGAAGTTTGGAATTATAAGATTCATGGAAAAAATGGCACCAAAACAAAAAACCAACATAACCAGAGAAGTAGGATGGTGACATTAATGACCCTTGTGTATCTCAGCATTTAAAAGGAAGTATTGCTGCAGAATATGGTGTCAAATGTAGAAGTTTGTATGTTCAGCAGAACGTTGTTGAACCCAGATTAAAGACACTTATAATAGTATATGATCAAATATCTTATTCCATGATATATGTATAAGATCCAACTCCAAGGGCAGCAATCTCAGAGTACAACTAAAATGTAACTGAAGTCCTGGCCAATATATTAAGGTCTATCTTACAAGGGGATTTCTAAACGAAGCCAACTTTCAGTTTCGCCTTACCAATTCCAATTTGTACGATTGTAAACTTGAAGAACGGGTATGGTGGACGGATGATGGAGGCTACAATAAAACCGATGAGTGAGCCAGATATGGAAGCCAAAACAACATTCATAGGAATAAACCACCTGCACAAACAACATAAGCCTGCTAAGTTCTAATAAGTACCCAAGGTTTGGGTTGAGACATTCAACCCATAAAGGAAAAGTGGAAAGAGAAAAGAGAGTAATAGTGTTACCAGTCAAGCATCTTCTCCAAGGTAATAGATCGTCCAAGTTGAGAGAATATCAAGCAGGGTAGCAAGAGTGAAAAGACCAACTGCATAACATGGTCCAAGAAAATTATATTATAGGTTAATTAGTGGCAGGCAAAGAGATCATCAATTTCAATCAAAGTTAAGAAGAATGGATTATGTTACCCCATTCAAAAGCTTCCTTCCGCTAGCGGGCAAAATGTTAACATGCTTGGAAGCCATGATGAATCCCAGGAAACACATTGTAAATACTTTGGCTATTGGTAACACCGCGATTTTGATGGAGCCGAACAGCGATTGTCCTCCTGCCTGTACGTGATCTTCCACCTCCCACAGAAACCTCGCCATCGTGTCCATTTTTTCCGATGATCCCACCTTTAAAGAAAGCAATTATTAAAAAGTTACAGTAATAAATAGAAAAGAAACTGGTTTTAGACTATTACTTACAGTTCCAATTCCAGAAAATCCTTAATAAAGAAGGAAGTTGCTAGAAATATAAATGAACCCCAAATTCGCCAGATTCAGATTTTGTCCTTCACGAACCCCCTGACTCGAGAAGGAATACAATAATGGAACTTCGTATCTGCATATGAATTTGAAGCAAAGAAACGAGAAAATGATCATGAGCATGAGAATCCCATATGGAATAAGAGAGATTGATGAAGATAACAATGTCATTATGGTTTTAATTTTCATGAAAATTGAATAATTAATTAATTAATTTTATTCAAATTTTTCAGCCATGATAAACAAAACTGAGATTATCAAAATCTATTGAGACGAAGATTAGCTACGCTTACGCTTGAAAATTGGAAAGATAAGAATACAACGCAGCTTGAGATTCTGAAAATATTAAAATAAATTAAAGATAACCTCAATGGCCATTTATACCCTTGCTCATCCATCGTACTGGGTAGTTGGTTTTCCGTACTAACAGAAACTTCCTAAGATTTTGGAGCTTTCTTCTTTTTCTTTTTTAAATGAGTTTTTTTATCGCTTTTACTTTTAAATTTTAGATGAAATAAAAATAATTTGTATTAAAATATTTTTATATTTGATTATCCAGTTATAAAATAAAAGTATGTAAAGAATAAATTGGGAAAAGAGTGCCTATAAACTATAAAGCACATTAAACTAATGTGTCTAATAAGAAAAAAAATAATTTTTTAATAAAGTATCTAACTAATTACAAAAACTATCGTTAACATAAGTGAAATCCTTTTCTACTTTATTTTTATCTTTCATTTTATTTTTTTCCTTTTAAGAATCTACACATTCTTTTAATATCCTACCTCTTATTTCAAAAAAAAAAAAAAAACCTTTAACTTAGCTAAAGAAACTAGTCTCAACTTTTTTTTTTTTCAAAGAAAATTCCAGACAAAAACTTTTTCCTTTTTTTTTCATATAATATGATGTTTTTGTTTGTTTTTACTCTGCTGAACAAGTAAATGAATGTTGATAAGTTTGGATACAAAAAATATTCACCTCAGTTAAAAAATTTTGGAATTTGAATTTAAATTATAATTAAATTAATCCATATATATATATATATGTAGTCAACTAATGGAAAAATCTTAAAAAGTTATCATCTACCTTTTTTTTTTCCTCAACCGAATCCACTCTAAAACAAGTTTGGATTAAATTAGATAATTGATATATATATATATATATAATTGTAAAATTTAAATATTAAATATTTTCTGAAGAGAACAAATGAACAAGTATTGTAGATGGAGACTAATTGATTTTAAAACAACTTATTTTAATATATCCATTATAACGTAAGTTGTTAAAGTTATAGCGTGTTTAAATAGAGTTTAACTTTTTCAAAGATTAAAAATTTTATATTTTTTTAAATTTTTATATAAAAATTAAATACCTTAAAACACGTTGAATTTTTTCATTCTATCATTCTATTTTATAATTTAAGCTTCTTTCCAGGGAATGACAATAAATAAGTATTCATTTATTTTTTTTAGTATCTATCTTTGTACTTGTCTAAATATTTAATATTTAGATCTTAACTAAATTTAAAATAAAAATATTATTTTTAATATCTGTATTTGAATGACATAATAATTAAAATATCTATAACATATGAAATATTAAAAATATTAGATATTAGATATCATATAATCAAATAATATATTTAATATTTAATATACAATATCTATCCCTAAAGATTTTTTTAAACTATTATAAATGATTATAAAAAAATTATTTTACAATAAAAAAATACAACATAATAATTATGAATTAAATTAAAAATAATAATTTCAATGACTTTAAAAATTATGAAATTTTATTTAATAATAAATATTATATTTAATATTATTTGAATATCATACATAAATTTTTATCCATCTATTTATATTAAAAATATATAAAATATTCAAAAATAATATTTATATTTATCCATACTCAATACTCTCAATAGATAGTTATATTTTATCATTATTATTTATATTTTATCTAATATTTATTAAATATTAGATAATTCTTTTAAATAAATACTATGGAATAATTGTGATAAATCTTAGGCATAGATTTTGAGGTGCCCAGCGACAAAGGCATTCCATCCAAACGCTATAAGACCTGAAAATTTTTTATTGTACAATATGTACATATAATAGAGTCAAATAGGCCATCATTATTTTGGTAAGAAGCACCCACATATAATAAAGTTGTGAATAAGAAAAATTCAAAGTACTGTGATTATTTATTAAGCTGGTAACAAAAACGACACTTGTGGGAAGTTTCCTCTTTCATATATGACAAAGTCAAATTAGGAGAAAGTTAATAGTTTAGTCTTTTATAAATAATTTTTTTTAGATTTAATTTTCTAAAGATTCTTTTATTAGAATAGTGTTTGTGTTAGACAAAATTTTCTAATTAATAAATAAAAGTTTATATAAGTCACACTTTTTTTTCTAAAACAATATCATTTAAATAAACTTTTACCAAAATTCAAATCTTTTACTTTTATTGATTAATCGGTTGCTTAAAAGATGAACCATTTTGATTGGAAATAAATGTTTAGAGGATTAAATTAAGAAATTTTTATTTTTAAGAAATTAAATTAAAAGAAGAATAATTTTTTAGGAATCTAATTATGAATTTATTCTAATATTATTATAATATTTTATAGCATCATAAATTATATACATTTGAAATTTCATTTAAAACATCTTTTTCTTTATATTCAATTCATGGTAAAATAATAGATACCGAAAAAATTATAAATATTTCTTTTCTCGACCCATAGCCATTTTGGCTTTGGCAGCTGACATTCCTGTCTTTCCCCTGTTGAATGATAGAAAACTTTGAAAAAAAGATTCTATAGTACTTTACAGTGAAATATGAAAGAAATTAAAAACAAGATTAAGAAAACAGGGGTGAGTATTGGGCGGGTTATCGGGTGGAGAGACTTGGAATCAAGTTTAATTTTTTGAAATCGAATTCGTTTACTCAATTTATTTAATTTGATAATACAGATTACGTCGGGTTAATCAAGTTATGATTTCAATTTTTTTTAAAATGATAAATTGAATACAAATAACTATAACACATATGCTAATCAATCACATTATATTTAAAATTAATTTTTTATAAATAAATGACTTAAAATTAAAACATTATATTTGAAATAAAAAAAAGTATGATCATTTTTTTATTTACTTATTACAATTTAACTTAAAAATCATAAAAGACTAAATAATAATAATAATAATTTTTTTTATATTTTTATTAGAGTTTGAGAAAAGGAAAAAATAAATAGTAATTTGATTCAAAAGACATAAAGAAAAATAAAATATTATATAGAGATGTGTAAAATAATGACATATATGACATATATTTTTTAATTAAAAAATCCTTAAAATTATTTATTTTTGGGCAGATCAAATTTAATCATTTTGTGTTGAGTCAATTAGATTAATTCAATAAAATTAAAATTTTTTTAAAAATTAAATCCGTTTAAATCTATTGATCCATCTAAATCTAATTGCACACATATATTTTTATTAGAGTCGATTGGGCTCAAATAGATAAATCGAGTTATCCTCACTCTTATAAGAAAAAAATAGATAAAAGATTTACTTGAAATAAATTAAGGTCAAAATTTTTTATTTTTATCTATTTTTTATTTTACAAACTTCACCTATTTTTTTTAATTTAAAATATTCAAATCAAAAAACTTCAAGTTAGTGGATATTTGAGAGTTTTTACATTTAACAATATAATGTACTAAAAGCTAGCATGTTGAGGGATTATTACAGAAATCTATATGGGTGGTATGTACTTTGTATTTTGTTTTCATCAATACAAAAAATAACTACATTAATTTGAATTTGATTATATATTGTATTGAAGTGGAAAAAATAAATGATCTTCTAATTCTTATAATTTTACTTATTTTTTAATTTAGTTCTTATAATTTAATCCATATAATAATGTACAACTTTGACACTATATCTATACATAAATCAATTAATCTAAATGACTTAACATAAATTGAATTTTATGTTAGATATGTCAATTATTTTTACTTAATCACATAAATGAACTTCTTCAAAATTTGTCAAACTGATACATATATAGTATTAATAATAATTTAATGATTAGAAAAACAAATTCTAGTACGTTAATATGCCTAGAATGCAGGAAATGTAGTTCCAAAACATTCTTTCCAAGCTCAAGTCAGCCTTGCGCGATTGGAGATAACGGAAACTTGACAGATTTTAATGGTAAGGATCAATTTTTAATTAGTTTAAAGTTATAAAGAGTAAATTGCACCAATTATAAGTATAGGAACCAACTTACACTTATGGTAAAACTATAGAACCAAATGTATAATTTAACCATTATAAAATAATTGATAAATATATGTTTTAATTTTTAAAATTATAAAAATCATATAATATATTTTAAATAAAGAATTTTTAAATATTTATAACGTGAGTTAAAAAAAAAAAAGAAGAAGAAAAAGTCTCTGCCACGTTGCGTCACCTACCAGGCCATGACACTGGTGGTTTCGCGTAGGTGAACACGTCAATTCTTGTGAACTCAGTCATCAACCAGCCCTGCGACTCCTGCAGCCTCCACAGCTATTGACGGCAAACTCTTTAAACTGTGGATGATTACTGTTAATAGCAATGAACGAGAGAGAACGATGAGCTTAAATGAATGTTGTATTTCCAGTTCCATCGTCAGTAGAACATGATGGGGTCGGAGTGCGAACGCGAATGGAATGAAGTGAAGGAAAGGGTTTTAGAAAAGGTGAAGTGGTTGCTTCAACGAAACGAACCTCCTTTGTATTGTGTAATGGAATTTATCAGATATCTAAGCTCTTTGAATATTGGGTTGCCTAGCCCTGAGTTAGCTGAGCTCTTGGTGTCCCATCTCTGCTTCGATCACAACCACCCCTCTTTGTGGAAGTTCCTTCACCAAGCCCTTTCTTCCCGTCTCCTCTTCCCACTCCAAGTCCTCTCACTCCTTTCTTCCAGGTATTCCCATGTTAGATTAATGCATTTTCATGTGTCGTATTAGTATTTATCTCCTTGATTCCTGCATTGCCTTTGTGCTTTCTTTCTCTCCTAGTCTCTTTTAGTAGTGTAAGAAAGCTAAAAGTATATCTTTTCAATATTTCTAGTCATGATGGGCATATATTGCAGCACTGGATTTTAAGAGTTAAGGAGTAAGGATTTGTTGCTTGAATGGGTTTAAACGAGTTGTAAAATTTGTTAATCAGGCTTGAGCTGAAAGCCTACGATTTGAACTTTCATTGTTGTCTTTTTTTTTTTTTTCCTTATCAAGCCATTTAGGTGATTTGCATCTCTCATCCTCGCTGTGATTATATTATTTATAAAATCCCTGCTTGTCTTTTTCAGTTGCTTTATTTCTTATCACAGCATTCAATTGTTGTGCATCTCTTATTGTAATTTTGTGGACATTCAGATGCCTGTTTTTCTCTTTTCAGTATATTGCATCATGGTTAGGTCATCCATTTCTACTGCTTTGCGAGATGCTTTCCTTTCTTAATCTCACATCTCATTACAGGATAATTCCTCATCGACATGGTCAACCAGAGGCCTATAGACTCTTTCTTGAACTTCTGTGCCAGTATGCATTTTCATTTGATCCAACTGGGGCAGAATCTTGCAGATTAAAGTAAGTGTCACTTTCATTCTTGCCTAAGTAGAGGTACTCTTTGTGCTATGATGAGATGATAGCTATTTGCTTGAGGAGATAGCAATACATAATTATGATCTTTCTAGTTATTTTGTTTTTCAGATGTAAATGCTTTGTGAAGTTCATGGAAGAGCCAATCATCTGTGTCCCAACAGACCATTAAAATATTTATTGAATAGATTTTGATTTGTGATCCTGCATATCTCAAATATTAATTTGATACATTTTCTTAGAGCCCAAATTTGCTAATTTTTTTAATGTGCCTTGAAATTTCTTGCTTGGTGAATATGAGGGTTGTACAAACTTCATACATATCAAACGTGGAGGTGTGGTTGCTTTCATTTGTACTTTTCTGTTAAACATAATGTGTATTTATGAATAAGGTTTATATATGTTTTTTATAAAAAAATAAATCAGGAATCTGCTCTTGGTATAAAATTGATCATCATGCTTCTTGTTAATACAGCATTTGTTATTGTGCTCTTTACATGACTACTTACCCTCACTCTTGTAACTTTCTTCTTTCCTCTTTAGTCTAAAAAAATGATAATTTTGATGATTACTCTCTCTTGGCTTATTATATATCAGAAGTCTAGTAACAAAATATTTATTTCTTCCTCCACATTGCCCTTCTCTAACAATAGAAACTTGAATAGGCTAGAAGTGACAAATAGATAAGCTGAGTTGTTTCATGATACTGTCTGATTACATATTTGATCAATGGTATAAAATTCTAAAAGCTGTATTTCTGTTTTGCAGGATAATAAATTCTGTTGACACTGCCCTTCAACTTTTTCGAACATATAACATTCATGTCTTGGAGCTTGGACATGTATATGTGCTGTTCTTCTACAGCATCATCATTACCTTGATTGATAGCACATTAGATGACTGGGGAATACAAATGATGCTCTGGGAAAGACCGTGTTTGAACCCCAAAAGTGACCATTGTATGGACAATGATCCTATAGTTATACACAATGTCAAAAGAAGTGAATGTTGTGAACAGTTAAGGAAAAGAAATTCCTTCATGGCCCTAGAGGTTTTGGAAATACTAACAGAAAGCAGAAAAGCAACAATTCTTCTGCAGTCTGTTCTGTTGAACATGTATCTGCTCTTGCTCATTATAAGCTTTTATCTTGATAGGCAGTCTAATGTTTTATTATTTATTTGCCTCCCAGAAAACCTTGCTAGTGCTACTATTTCTTATATATCTGTCCGAGAAACTGGTGGACCCCAATATTCAAGGCTTATTCTAGAAGGTTCAGGAAGGAAGGGTTTGGGTAGGTTGTATTTTGGGGTCTGGTGTAGTTTTGGGGCAGGGGACACATGTTACCTTTGTAATTTCAGGGGGGGGGGGGGGGAAGGTTTGCAAATATGTCACATAGAAAGACTTATAAAGAGTGAAGGAAGAGTGGGAAAGGGTATGGAAAATGTTAGGGAATAGTTTGGGAGGTAGCTAGTATCTCAGAGGGCTAGCGACACTGTTGTTTTTTTTCTGCATTTTATCTTTGCTTTCTTTGTTTAGACAAATCTGCCATTGAGGTGGTTTGTCTCTGTTTTAAGCTGTAAAAACCAGCGGTCCTCATGTATTTCCTATACTTTTCTGTTGGGTTTTATCAAAAACTAATGGAACCCAAATGAATTGGGGAATCCTCGTTCAAAAGCTAGCTATTGAAGGGGAAGAACCAAGTCACTTAAGTATTTCATCGAGCGTTCCATTCTAATCGATGTGGGCTTGGGAGCTCATGCTACCCTAAGGACATCCCATACTATCCTCATTCCCATCATAACACCGCCCCTGAAGAATTGACGTCCCGGCAGCTATACTCTGCGACACTTCACTTGGCGTTGCTTCACTCTACTGCGGTCAGCCCCTCCGTCGGTCAAAATTCTTTGTAGGTAGCCTTCTCCGTGCCGTCGACAAACCAAGCTTTGATATCAAAAGATGGAATCCAAGTGACTTGGAGAATCCTTCTTCAAAAGCTAACTGTTGAAGGGGAAGAGCCAAGCTACCTAAGTAACCCATCAAGCATCTCTATCCCCATCCTAATCATAGCATCGGCCCTAAAGAGCCGACGTCCTGGTGGTTGCACTCTGCGATACTTCACTCAGTGTTATTTCACTCTATTGTGGTTAGTTCTTCTGCCAGTCAGAACCCTTCACAGGTCGCCCTGTCTGTGTTGTTGACAAACCAGGCTCTAATACCAAATGATGGAACCCAAGTGACCTGGGAACCCTCCCTCAAAAGCTAGCTATTGAAGGGAAAGAACTATGCCACTTATGTATCCCATTGAACATCCCACTCTACTCGATGCGGGACTTGGGTAGCCCATACTACCTTAGGGACATTCCATACTATACCTATCCCCATCAGAAACCCAGAAGCCAAAATCAGCTTTTAGTCTAACCCATTGGGCTTATGACATTGATAACATCAAGTTCAGCCATTGCCATTGATTGGCAGTCAGCAAGGCAGTAATAATGATTCACTGAGATAGGATTCCATTTAGTTTACACTCTGAACATTTTTGTAGTTGAAAAAACTATTATTAGAGACAACAGATATGAAGTATAACTATTGGGGGGAGGGTGGGGGGAGGGAGGCTAAGATAACTATGCAAGATGCTAGTTATGCCATCTATTGCAATAAGTGTGTTAGCACCACCAGAAGTTGATAGATGAAAAGAAAGAGGAGTGGCGGAAAGTTGAGTGCTAGAATCTGAACACTAATAATCTCCATTAGTTGAGCCCTTAGGTAGGACTAAACCCAAATACATAAATGATTAAACATACTTCAGATCATTTAAAGTAAATATGCTTAGGGGTATTTATAACTGAGATACCCATCTAAAGTGCATTGAACATAGAATGGAAACGTGCCTACAAATAAGGAAATACTAGAAAGCAGGAACTATGCAGTAGTGGGCACGGGTAGTGGGTTTACAGCCCTCTCCCTTATGCAGCCACTTATTTAGGATACTGGGGCATGCTTACTAACTCCAGCAGTAGCAAAGAAGAGTCTTGAGGAATATTCTTCCTTCTAGAATTGGTAGTTAGGGGCTGGTAAATGTTTCTTCCTCTTATGTGGCCCTCTTTTTATGGGAATAGTGGGATTAATGGGGTTAATAGGCTTTGGTATCGTATCAATACCCCCCACCCCCTTGAAAATTTGCCTTGTCCTCAAGGCAAAAATCCAATGCTTCAGTTTGTTCAACCTTAGGAATCCCAAAAGTGGCAACCTGCTGTATGGGAATTTTCAACTTTGTTATGGGATTCTCAGCAATAAAATTATAAGCGAGCCCACTATTTTCTAGAATTAGAACTTTCTTGCTATGTTGTCGTTCAAATTCCTCTAGGCGATTGGCTCCTTGATTTATGGCTGGTAGGGTTGCTTCTATGTGATGAGAGTGAGATAATGTTGGGATCTTGTGATCTTGAAAATTTGAATTTGAATTTTTAACTATTGCTCCTTGATCTTCGGGTGGCAACTCAGATTTTGTAGGATAAGGTTGAGATAACACTGATATCCTATTATTTTGGAAATTTGAATTTGAAATTGTAACATCTATATTAATATGTTGGCTGCTTTTGTGGGCTGGGCTAGTTTTAGCTTCAAGTTCTATGGCTAAACTCATAACGTTGTAGATGCTCCTGGGCTTGTGGATCCTAACATCAACCTTTAATTCTTCCTTAAGCCCACTTAGGAATATCCCCAATAGACAATGTTTAGGCCAATTTTTAACCCTAGCTGACCTTATAGGGAACTCCTGCCTATATTCTTGAATGTTGCCTACTTGACGAATACCACAGAGATGTTCATTAGGATTTTGAAACTTAGCAGAGCCATAATTCTCTTGTAGTGCTTTGACAAGTTCCTCCCAATAAAGAATAGTTTGTTCAGTATTGATCCAGGTAAACAAGTCCAAGGTGTCTCCTTCTAAATACATAGTAGTAACGTCGACCTTCAGATCATCTGGTGTTTGGTAATGCTAGAAGTATTTTCAGCCTTTAATATCCAACCCCTTGGATCACCTTTATTGAATTTTGGAAATTCAATTTTGGGCTACCCAAGTCCCACATTGAGTAGAATGGGATGCTGGATGAGGTATTTAAATGGCTTGGTTTTTCCCCTTCACCGGTTGACTTTTGAGGTAGGGTTCCCCAATTTACTTAGGTTCCATCATTTGGTATCAAAGCCTAGTTTGCCGATGGCACGAAGACGGCTACCTGCGGAGGGTTTTGACCAGTAGAGGGGCTGACCGCAGTAGAGTGAAGCAATGTCGGTGAAGTGTCGCAAAGTGCAGCTACTAGGATGTTGACTCTTCAACGGCGGTGCTATGATGGGGATAGAAACAGTATAGGATATCCCTAGGGTATTATTGGCTACCCAAGTCCCACACCGAGTAAAATGGGATGCTCGATGAGGTATTTAAATGGTTTGATTCTTCCCCTTCATCAGCTAGCTTTTGAGGGAGGGTTCCCCAAGTTATTTGGGTTTTGTCATTTTGGTGTATGAAGGTCGAGAAGGACCTTAACTGCTCTAAGAGTGCTCCCATTCATCTTATAGTTCCTCACACCAGTGGGAGTGATTTTTGGTTCTGGGTTCTTGATCATACATTGGGCTTTTACCCTTGTCACACTGAGCCTTCAGTGCTGAGACTTCTGCTGCCAAAGAGTCCATCAACTCCAACCTAGATGAAATGACATTTAGTTGTTGAACAATTGGATCAGGGGGGTTTTCATGGTTACTAGTGTTTCCTTCGGGTGGTGCAATACATGAACGTGTATTTACACCCATAATTGCTAACCAGGCTCTAATACCAAATTGTTAGCACCACTAAACTTGATAGATAAAAAGAAAGAGCAGTGGCAGAAAATTGAGTGCTAGAATCTGGACACTAATAACCTCCACTAGTTGAGCCCTTAGGTAGGACTAAACCCAAAAACATAAATGATTAAATAGGCTTCAGATCATTTAAAGTAAATATGCCTAGGGGTATTTATAACTGAGATAACCATCTAAAATGCATTGAACACAGAATGGGAAACGTGCCTACAAATAAGGAAATACTAGAAAGTAGGAACTAGGCAGTACTTAGGGGCTGGTAAATGTTTTTTCCTCTTACGTGGCCCTCTTCTTATGGGAATAGTGGGATTGATGGGGTTAATAGGCTTTGGTATCGTATAAAAGTGTGAGATATTTTGTACCTCAGCAATGTAAGTTTTACAGAAATCTCTAAAATGTTCTTATAATCATAAGTTAAAAGAATACTATCTTCTGTTGAATCACTACCCAGGAGGAAGAGAAAATAGAAGACTAGCTGATGCAATGGATTCTTAAGGCTTATGGTTACTCTTTCAAATTTAAGTTTCTTGTTTGCTTTTACCAAATGAGGAAATAAAAAAGAGAAGTGAAGTGATGGACGAGGGAGCTCATTGCTTTAGTCCTATAACATTCACCCTTTAGATTCAGATAAATACTGTGTTCTACTAAGTTTTATGTTATTTTTTAATTCAATGATGAACTAATAATCAAGATAATATTTACTCAGCAAGGAAGTTGATATGCTAGGTTGTTTTCTGACTGGATGGTCAAGCATATGCTTATATCTGGAGACTTCTTTACCTTGATCACTGAGAGAAGAATGGAAGGAGGAAGGGAGGAGAGAGCTTGTAATAATGAACGGCTAAGTAATTGCTTGAAATTGGGGCTTCTATAAATTGTTGGAACATAAATTGTTTCAGCATTTTTGGTAGTTGTATTTGTTATAATTATAGAGAACCTAAATATTTCCTAGTTATGATGACTCTTCTGATCTAACCATATATGAGGATGACCTATTTTAGTCCTTGAAGTATTTAAGTTAGTTTTTTCCTTTGCGATGTTTGATGTGTATGTAGTGTCCACTTATTTACTTGTGTAATGGTATATGATCTGGGAAATTTACTAATCTACTTTCCTTTTTGTCATTCATGATTTATCATGCATGAAAGGCCTGACAAATTCAATTGCCTCCTGCAAAGGCTTCAATTTCTTGAATCCTGTGAATTAGCATCCTCGGAGTTAAAATTAGCAAACAAGGTTCTGAAAAAAGTGTCTGCCAACATTCATAGAGTTTCTGATTTTAAATTCCGCCTAAATAAGCATCAGCTGGTTGGGATTCTTGTTGGTGTTGGGTCCTTCAAGACATCGTTGAGTTCCAACTACTCATATTGTCAGTCTCCTTGTTGGGTTCCTTTTGATATATATATGGAGAATATTATGGATTTTAAACAACTTCCTACAAAATCAGCTATTGATGTACTCACAGGTAAATCCTCTACAAGAGTTTTCATTTTGATAAATTTTTTTTACTTCCTATTTTAGCAAGTTATTCTTTAACCGGATATTTTTGGGAAGAATTTATTTCTTTCTTCCCTATAAAATATTTTACTTCCCACTGTAAGGATTCATATTTTTTTAATAATCATGACCTATTTGCAGATGGAATCAAGACATTACAAATATGTAACCAGGCTAGCTGGCAGGAAACTTTTCTAGCACTGTGGCTTTCAGCCCTTCGGCTTGTGCAGCGAGTTGAGATTGATTCAGCTTAATCTTTTGTTTACATGGAAAATTTTATTAAATGAATATTTTCTCCTTCATGGCTATTGCAGGAACGTGATCCTCCTGAAGGCCCTCATCCACATCTTGAGGCCCGTCTTTCTGTCCTTTTATCTATTGTTCCCTTGGCAATTGTAAATGTTATAAAGGATGAAGATGAACATAATTCCTCTTCTTTTCAAGTATCAATGGCATCTGAATCCAGAAGTGAAACGGAGAGGAAGAGTGATAATTCTAGGAAACATGGACTGATTTCATCCGTTCAGATCCTTGGTCAATTTTCTAGCCTCCTATGCCCTCCTGAATTAGTTGTTTGCGCAGCTAATCATGCAGCTGCAAAAGCGGCTTGCGTCATATACAATTCTATGAACGCAGAAGGTGGTTCTGGCTCTGGCAATCTTGCCCATTCCTATACGAAACCAGGTTGAATTGGAAACATGATATTTACTTCCATCGGTACTAGCTATAACAAGTTGTAATTATCATTTGTGAGAATGGATGTTGTTACTTCATGACTTTTTGGTCCGAAGTCTCGAATAGTTTTGGACTAATGGTTATCTTTCAGGTGGGAACTTGAAGCACCTTATAGTAGAAGCTTGCATTGCAAGAAATTTAATGGATACATCGGTGTACTTTTGGCCTGGTTATGTGTCGACATCTGCTATGTCATTGCCTGATGCATCACCTGTTGAAAAATCTCCATGGTCAACATTTTTGGAGGGGACACAATTAAACGATTCCCTAATAAATTCACTTTCGAAGACCCCTGCCTCAAGGTTTGCTGTGTGTCATTAATTAAACTCTGATGTCATGAAACTGACGATTGATTCTCACAACTTTTATCTTTCCTAGTCTGGCAGAGATAGAGAAGTTATACCATATTGCATTAAATGGAAAGGAGATGGAAAGACCTGCAGCTGCAAAAATCCTTTGCAGTGCATCCCTTAGCTGTGGATGGTATATTCAGGTAATATTTCTGAGCAGAGATATTGGAAGTAAAATCTATTCCCACAATGGGCACGTGCTTCAGCCATTTGCTTGATTATGTATATTCTTTTATTATCTAATATTACTCTGATAAGAGTTTACCAATCTTGTAACACCCACACACGCACATATGTATTTTGGCCTGTGTCATAATCAAATCCTAAAATTTTTAGACTTACCATTTAATGAGTCCCAAAAGATAACAAATCAGGCATCATATACCTTTCACTTTTATTTTCCAAAATTCTACTAAATAAAATGATGTTAAACTATACCATTATTTATGCACAACTAAAACTATTAGGAAAGCACATATAAAATCTCATCAGGATAGTGCTTCTAGTTCCTCATTCTATCATTTTCCTTTTTCCTTATGTAGCTGTGCCCCATCCATTTCAAAGTTGTGTCCAGGGACTGTTCAAGCTGCAAAGTAATTTTCAATTGACACGTATGGACATCTGTCAAACACGAGCAGTTTGTTTGTTGTAGCACTGTCATTGTCTGATACATGTTAGACTTGCTGACAAGCGTAAAATAGATGTCCATGCTTCATGGATAAAAGCTCAAGTAGAGTTTGTGAAATTTCTAAAATACACAATTTTCTTTTCTCAGCTAGGAGTTTTTATTTTTTATCCAGAAACGTAGATGGGGTTGGAGCTTGCAGAATTTGTTGATATGGAGTTGAAGCAATTTGAATCTCTCAAGTTCCATGTAGAATGCTATATTGAGAATCTGGCATTTTCTGTTTAGAACATTTGTTACCCTAGGAAATTCATATGGAACCATCTGTGCTAATTTTTTTAAGTAACAAGTCTGTGTTCTTTGAAAAGAATTTATCCAACTCATTACATTGGGTCCAATTAACCTCTAACAAAGACTTTGCTTAAAAGTTGGAACTAAGTGTAACAGGTGGGTCTAGAGGTCTATATTATTAAGTTAAAAAGTCATTTATCTCCTCTTCGCCAGTTGTGGTAAGAAAATAACATTAAGTTTTGGATAGAGAAGAAAATGAACAAGTAGGCAACCCATTTTTATTTAGTAGTAGAGACTGAAATTAAAAGAAATTCTAATTTATTTTGAAATGTTTAGTTCAAGCCAGGGTCTTTAGCCTACAATGAACAGATTGCTTTTGACTGATGACATCATGGGCTGAACATTATCTGTTTAAATTTGCACTAACTCTTCAACCTTTGGAAAGTAGCTCTCTGTCTTTTGGCTGTATTCTGTGCTTCTGGATTAATGAGAGAATATTTCTATTATTGATATTGCATTCTTAAATTTAATCCATCTTTTATCTTTAATGTTTCTAAAGACACAAGTTGTCTCCTTGGCAGGAACATGTGGTGCATTATGTGGTCAAGCTTCTTTATTTTCTTGTACCACCTAGTCATTCCGGATCATGGAACCATTTGGTCGATAATATGTCTGTGCTAAGCGCTATTCTCCTCGGAGTTTCCTCTGTCGATACAGTTCATATAATTTCTTTGCATGGTCTAGTAAGTAAATCGCTTTTAGAATTCATTTTGTGGCTGTAAGTGTCTCATTTCCCTTTTGGATTCTTGAAGTCATAAATTAATCAGGATGCAAATTTTTGGGCTCTCTTGGCAGCAAATTTGATATATGTCAATGGCTTATTAAACCACCTCAATTTCTCTATAGTTCATTGAAGGATTCAAAAATTTTTTCCTTTCCTTTCTTTCCATTCAATTGAATCTGCAATTTTTTTAAGGATTCAAAAATTCTTTGTACAGGTCCCCACAGTTGCTGCTTCTTTAATGCCACTTTGTGAGGCATTTGGGTCACTTAAATCGACATTGAATAGCACAGGAGACGAGCCCTCAGTATACATGGCTTTTTCTTTAGCATTTCTTTTCCTTATTCGTCTATGGAAATTTTATAGACCCCCTCTTGACCACTGCATTACAGGAGGAGGAGCAGTTGGAGGTGAGCTTACTTTGGAATATCTTCTGTCATTGCACAATAATCGCATCAAGTCTTCCCAAGATGAACTGAAAAGCAATAAAAAAGTCTTTGAATCTGCATTCATTAGACCTGTATACATTGATTCATTTCCAAAATTTCGGGCTTGGTATTGCCAATACAAATCTTGTGTTGCTTCAGAGATTTCTGGTCTTTCTATTGGAAATTCTGTTCATCAAGTTGCTAATAAGATCTTAAGTATGATTTACTGGAAAATGACTAAAGGTGGGACCTTGTCTAGTAATTCTTCATCATCAACAAACAGTAATGCATGTGGTCCCCTCACAAATGCTGGTGAAGATTCTTATCAAAGACCAATGCTTCCGGCTTGGGAAGTGCTGGAAGCTCTCCCTTTTGTCCTTGAAGCAATTTTGACTGCTTGTGTTCATGGGCAGCTATCATCGCGGGATTTGACAACAGGTTTGTGAGATGCCACCTTAACTTATCTGTGAATCAAGTTTTTCTTTGTTTCCATCAATTTGATCCTATACCTTTCACGCCCCCTGCAACTGAATGTAGCTGAGAAAGAAGAAATACTAAAGGGGTTTTGCTGACTTCATAGTTATCCAGGCACCCTATGTGTCTATTTATATTTGTCAATTAGGTCAAGTAAGGTCAAGTACAAGAGTTAGTACATCTAGTACAAGCCCAAACCCACCAATCACTAACATAGCTGTCATACGCTTATGCTATTCTAATGCAGAATAGCGCAGATGTAACTAAATCATGGGAAATTAAACAATTTCCCTTCTGATAATTTTTTGTCACCATCTGGACATTAAGACTGAGTCTGACTGGTTCATCATAGTCCACGTACTCAAAGTAGTTTTCTGAAGCTATCACGTGATCCAAAGCTTTTGGGCAGCTATCATTGTCTTTATCTGTACTAAACGAAACAACAAAAGTCAATATATATTGGTGATGTCAAATTAGGGTAATTGGGGGAAACATTTTTTCCAATCATGTATTATGCAACTAATTTTGTCTGAGCAAGTTGGATCATTGGAGCTAGACAAAAGTTATTGGACATAAGGTGTATATGTTTCTGGTGTTACCTTCATTTCCATCAATGAAACTCTCCTGAGCTGTTTCATTTGCAGGTCTGAGAGACCTCGTTGACTTTCTGCCAGCTTCTCTTGCCGCCATAATTGGTTTCTTTTCTTCAGAAATTACTCGTGGTGTATGGAAACTAGTTCCAATGAATGGAGTAGATTGGCCTAGTCCAGCCACAATTCTTCAATCAGTTGAGTCAGAAATAAAATCTATACTGGCTGCTGTTGGTGTAGATGTTCCAAATTGTTCATCTGGTAATTTGCTGGTTCACTATTCTACTGTACTTTTCCTGTTTGTTGTTTCCAGTTTTTGCGGTTATTTCTACCAAAACACAGCATATATTGATATGCACTCAAAATTCTATAACAAATGCATTCACACATGGATGGACATTAGACAGAGATATACATATGCGCAACAATCTTATATTTTTGTCACCTAAAATAAGTTCAATGGCCAGAATAACTTTGTCCCTATGTTATCTTTTTCTTTTTCTTTCATATGTGATTACAATTTCATCATTTTATGTTTCATCAATCTTATTATTAAATATCCAAAAAAATAGTTAAACTCTTTTATCCCTGAATTTATAATGTTTTTATTAAATGCCAGCAGTTTCCATTAAGACATGCGGGGACGGAAAATGAAGATCTTTTCGACCATTACACTTTCATGGCTAAAATGTTTAGTTATATAAAAGCACACCCTAAGTATATCAAAAAGGAAGCAATTTATATATTATTATTATTATTATTATTATTATTATTATTATTATTATTATTATTATTATTATTATTATTATTATTGTTATTATATATACTGATGAGGGTGAGCCTTGGAGTAATGGTAAGGTTGCTACCATATGACCTGAAGGTTATGGGTTCAAATCTTAGAAACAGCTTCTCTGTTTGCAGAGATAAGGCTACATACATCTGAGACCTCACCTAGTGAGAGCCTTGATATCTTGAGTCTGAGACCTCACCTAGTACTAGACTGTCCTTGTTTATTATATATATTGATCAAATTTCCTGAGTCTGCTTGATATCTTACTGACTGAATTTTAACAGGTGGAACTTCAATATAGCATTGTTCGACCATATGCCTTTTTAGTGTCCAAGCTAATGTGCTTGAAGTGCTTAAATTCACACTATCGATATTGTTTTTGAGAGCCTTGTGCATTGGATCATCCTTTTTTATTATATATATTGATCAAATTTCCTGAGTCTGCTTGAATTTTAACTGGTGGAACTTCAATATAGCATTTGCAAGACCATATGCTTTTTTCAGTATCCAAGCTAATGTGCTTGAAGTGCTTAAATTCACACTATCGTTATTGTGTCATTTCTTTAACACTTATTTCGCTTCATAATCTGTTGTGATAACTAACAGATTTACTTAAGATTGAACCATCCTCTAATATTTATTATATTTGCATTACTTGTGTCTGTGTTGCCTGATAGGAACTTCACCAGTAATGCTTCCTCTACCTATGGCAGCTCTTGTCAGTTTAACCATTACTTTTAAACTTGACAAGAGCCTGGAGTATATCCATTCTGTTGTTGGTGCAGCTTTGGAAAGTTGTGCATCAGGTTGCCCTTGGCCTAGCATGCCTATAATTGGCTCTCTGTGGGCACAAAAAGTTCGCCGGTGGCACAGCTTCATTGTTGTCTCAAGTGCTCGATCTGTGTTTAGACATAATAAAGAAAATGTCACCCAGCTGCTAAGAAGTTGCTTCTCCTCATTCCTTGGAACACACAGTGTGTCAGCCTCCAAGTTGACTGCAGAATCTAGTGTGAATGGCCTGCTGGGTAACACCATAACACCGGCTGGTAACTTCCCTTATGTAGCCCCTGGATTCCTTTACCTTCGATCCTGTCGAAATATACAAGATTTCCAATATTTGGGCAATGTAATAGTTGGTCTTGTGGCCGAGTATTCTCGTGACTTGGCAAGTCCTGATCGCTTGAAGTCCAGTGAAGCATCACTTTCCCTGGCCACCCAAAGAGCAAAGGAGGTGGCAACACTTGGTGCAGGTCTCTTGTGTGTGGTGGGAGGTTTACAACTGGTGCAAGAACTGTACAGGGAGACTATTCCTACATGGCTTCTGTCAATGAGTGATGTGAAGCATGAGAATGAGAATGAGAAGAGCGGTGTGTCCCATATACTTGAGGGTTATGCCGTGGCATATTTTCTGGTACTTACAGGGTCAATCATATGGGGCGTAGGGGCCAAGTCACCATCAGGAACATTGTCTCGAAGGACCCGCAGTGTTGGAGTCCATTTGGAGTTCTTGGCTCAAGTGATGGAGGGCAACATTTCAGTTAGTTGCAATCCTGTGACGTGGAAAACTTATGTCTCCTGCTTGGTGGGGTTAATGGTGAGCCTTGTTCCAGCATGGGTTCAAGAAGTGAAGGTGGACACACTGAGGAAATTGGCACATGGGTTAAGCAGATGGCATGAGTATGAACTCGCCCTTTCTCTCTTACAGAGAGGAGGGGTTGCAGCTATAGGAACTCTTGCCGAATTCATTAATGTAATTGACTTTGAATCTCAGATGATGCCGTGCTAGTTCAATGTTGAAAGAATTATCAACATTATGGGCTTTAGTACCAAAAATAGAGGACTCTACATATTATTTAACAAAAAAATGGTGGTAAAATCCTCAAGCCATACAAATAATATTCACCATATAGAGGGACGGAGGGAGGGTGGGAAAGAGAGAGAGAATATAATTATGGCTTTGATCTTATATGATGGCCATTTAGATAACAAATTAAAGTCTGACACATGACCTTTTGAAGTCATCACTTACGATTGCTGGGTTCATTTACTTCATTAAATCTTTGAACCCTCTCAAGCCTGAAGTCTTTTCTTTACATATTTTTCTTTATAATTTTTATTCAAAAAAATTACTTTTAAAATCATGAAAACATCTCTATATTCTCAAGTCATCACCATTTAATATGCAATAATGATGGCTCATGAACTCACCGAGACAAAACAGAAACGAGAATCCCTTAGAATATTTGGATTGATAGTGAGGGATGGAAGAGAATAAAAGAAAAGTGAAATTTAAATTTTGATATTTTATATTGTTTACATTTAAATTAATGTTATAAAAGTTAAAATATCACTTCTCTTTCATTCTCTTTAATTCTTTTCCATTTAAACACTCTTCAAAATTTTGAAGAATCTTACAATGCCAATTAGAGATACAGAAAAAAAAAAAAAAAGGAAGACATATTTTACAGAGTCGTATTTGAATTTTACTTTTCTTTCTCTCAATTTCATCATATAGCTCTATACATCCAAACCCCAATATCAAAGAGTAAAGGTATCTAATTCAGATTCCAACGACATTGTATCCCAAATAAATATTAGTAACTCTTCTCCTAGAGAATCCTAAATTAGATAAGTATTCTCCGTTTTAAAAACTTATATTCCATTTTTTTAAAATTAAAACAAATGTTTTGCTAATCTCATTTTTTTCTACAATAAAGATAAACTATAATTTTATCTATTTCAAACAAAGTATTCTTATATTTTTTTTTATTTATGTAATATAACAAATATTAAATATACATTTGATTAATGTTTTTCATCTAAAACTCTAAAAAAAGTAAGCCATAAATTTTAAATTAAAATATAAAAAATTCTTTTAAATTTTAAGTTGTGCAAAAAAGATTTTTTAATTGTTTACCTTATGTCAAAACTTGCCAAAATTTAAGTCTTAAGACAAAAAAATATTTCAATTAATTTGACATATCTATTCTTCGTCAAAATTTTAGATAAAAATATAATAATAAAAAATTTATTACATAAAGTATAAAATTTAAAAAATTTTAAGTCAACTTTTATAATAGATGAGTATGTGCTTAATATAAATAAATATTTTATATTAAAATAAAATGATTTATAATTTTTAAAATCAAATAAGTTAAATTTTTGAATTAAACTATGCCTAAATCACCACCCTAAATTATAATTTTATTTTTAGAAAATTAGCATTTTATCCCTTCTAAACTATACTTAAATATTATATCACTCACTTAAGTTTTTATTTATAAGAATTACACCTTAGACTATGATAAAAAATAAAAATGTTATATTGGGATTAACATTAAAAACTTAAAATGTATATATATTACATGATTAATGTAAACACTTCTCTTCTTTTTTTTTTTTTTTTTGCTAATATAATTTCTCTCGAAATACAAAGTGGAAAAAGTCGAAGACAGCAAGCCTTTCTTGACACAACGCCTCTGTCTGTCATTGGTATTCGATTGTCATAGCATCTCCATTCGTCACTCACTTTTGTCCCTCAACGTCACTAGTGATAGCAGCAGCAATGCAGCCCACTGAAAGCGTTAAATTTAATTTTAAAAATGAGATTTAAAATTTGTTTGAAATTATTAGCAAAATCAATTAACCATAATTTTAGACCATCTTTAAACTCCGTCTTTAAAATTAAATTTACCTCTTCGAATGCACTGAGTTGCTAATACTATCGCTAGCAACATTGAGGGATTGAGGCAGGTGATATATAAAGATGCTGTAATGGACAGAGACCAATGCTATCTTCGATTTTTTTAGAGAAGTCAAATTGGAGAAGAAGAAAAAAAAAATTAATTATGTAATAAGCATGTGCTAGATTTGTTAATTTTAAGTTAAGGATAAAAAAATAGATGAAATTAATTGATTCAATTAAAAAATTGATGAATTAATCATTTATTTAATTTAAAATAATCTTATAATTGAATAATTTAAAAATCAATCAATGCTCGATTCAAACCAATTAAAAATTAGCAAAATCAATTATTTGAGCTGGTGTAATAAATTTTTAACTCTAAGATAATATTTTTATTTTTATGATAATTTAAAGAGTAATTTTTTATAAATATTTTTTTAAGTGAAAAATATCTTATTTAGACATACTTTACGAGACAAAGTGTACATTATTTTTATGAGAAAATTACAATATTATTTTTTATTTTAAAAATTTACATTCTTATTTTTAACAGATTAAAATTTTATAATATTATTTATTTTGACTAAAATATTATTAATGATATTATTAAAATTTTTAAAAAATACATTTTAAAAATTATTATTTATTTTAAGTTAAAAATAATAAATTTATTTTAATTTATTTTTTACATTAATAAAATATATATTTAATCATATAAATAATATATATAGAAATATTTATCAAAATTAATAAAATTTAAGTTTTTTTAATATCTTAAGAAAAGTATAATTTTTTTTTATGGAGATGAGATGAAAATGTAATTTAGCGTTGAAACCTGTCTGTCTTGTCAACTGACGTGGCTTATTCATGGTGAAAAAAATCCTGCAATTAGCCATCCCTGTAAGAGTTCAAGGACAGTCTCGCTTAGATCAGAGGAGACATTGATGGAGAGAGAGAGAGACTTGGAATTCTGGTAATAGGATCTGGTAAGTACTGAGAGAGAGAGAGAGAGAGAGCTGAAAACTTTTGTCATCCATCGCCATTGTCCTATAACCCAGGGCCTAGGGCTAGGGCTAGGGCTATGGAAGGAAGGAGGATATCGGCCACCCCTCGCCCTTGCTCTGGTCGCCGTGTAATTGCGAAGAAAAGACCTCGCACCAACGCATTCCTAAACAGCGTTAAGAAGCTCCAGAGGCGCGAGATTTCTTCCAAGCCCGATCGTGCTTTTACTATCACCAATGCCCAGGAAAGATTCCGCAACATGCGCTTAATGGTCCGTCTTCTCTATCTGCTTCACCTTTTTAATTATACTGCTTTGATTCAGACAATTCAACTTTGAGTTGTTATCCAAAAGAAATAAGCAGCACTGGGATGTGGTGAAGTTGGGTAATTTTGAATTTGGTATTTATGTTTTTAATTTGAGGCGTCATGGGGTCAAGATCAAGTTAGCAATCTCGTCTTCCTAATTCACTCTTTCATTTTCTGATGTAAGTTCAAGCATATATACTTCAGCAACACTAAGTCACTTGGAAACTTCATTCTACCTGTAGGACTATTATAGATACAATAGATGCAAGTTTATGAGACTTCCCCTATCACGCTATCAGAGTCTACCTATGTATCTTGATACTATCCATGCTTAATTTTCATACTTTTCCTTTCCGAACTACTATGTTGATTTTTTTTTTCTCCCTGTTTTGCTTCAGGAAGAATATGATACGCATGATCAAAAGGGGCACTGTTCTCCCGTATTGCCTTTCTTGATGAAAAGAACAAAAGTTATAGAAATTGTGGCTGCACGTGATGTAGTCTTTGCTCTTGCGCATTCTGGTTTATGTGCAGCTTTTAGTAGAGGTAGCATCATCCGTAAATTATATAAGGAGCTCTTGGGATTTTTTTTATTTCTCTCTATATATAAAACCATATATTATGCACTTCAATTTGATATTTTGAATGGACTATGCAGAAACAAATCAGAGGATATGCTTTCTGAATGTCAGCCCTGATGAAGTCATCCGTAGCCTGTTCTACAATAAGAACAATGATTCACTCATCACAGTATCAGTTTATGCTTCTGACAACTTCAGCTCCTTGAAATGCAGATCAACAAGGATCGAGTGAGTGCATTTTTCTCCCTATTCTCTTTTTTTATATTCACAACTTCAGTGATTTATTTAATGCTTATTTGTGCTCATTCATGTGGATAGGTACATACGGAGGGGGAAGCCAGATGCTGGTTTTGCTCTTTTTGAGTCTGAATCTTTGAAATGGCCTGGGTTTGTAGAGTTTGATGATGTCAATGGAAAGGTGCTAACTTACTCTGCACAAGATAGGTACTTTTTTAATCGTCTTTATATTCCTATTCTACTGTTGTATGTCCAATGCCTAAACTAACGCATTTATCCAATGGTATCAGTATATACAAGGTGTTTGATCTGAAAAACTATACGATGCTATACTCTATTTCTGATAAGCATGTTCAAGAAATAAAGATCAGGTACATTCTCTTTTTGAATGATTGTGCTTGGTAGTTGTAGTTTCTCTGCAGAACTTCATTTACTGTTGTCCAATAAGTCATTAGCATGACCACCTTGTGAGTATCTTGTTATGAATTATGTTATCTGCCACTTGTCAATGATTTTTCTCAATTCTTGAAACAGGAGGTGGTCATGTATTTGTATTAATATATTGATTCGCTCTTATTGAATTATTTTAACCATTTGGGTTTCTGGTGATGGTCATTAAGTTCTTTCAAGTTATGTGTTCCATGGAATTCATTGCTTGATTTCTTTTGTTACAGTCCCGGCATCATGTTATTAATTTTCAATCGAGCCAGTGGTCATGTTCCTCTTAAGATTCTATCCATTGAAGACGGCACAGTTCTCAAATCATTCAACCATCTACTTCATCGGAATAAAAAGGTGGACTTCATAGAGCAATTCAATGAAAAGCTTCTAGTCAAGCAAGAAAACGAGAACCTTCAGATTCTTGATGTAAGCTGCACTTTGCTTTTTTCTTTCAAACTTATATTTGAGTCTGTGTGTAATTTATTTCATTCATAGGTTCGAAATACTCATCTGATGGAAGTAAGCAGAACTGAGTTCATGACTCCATCAGCATTTATCTTTTTGTACGAGAATCAGTTGTTCCTGACCTTTAGAAATCGAACCGTTGCTGTGTGGAACTTTCGTGGGGAACTTGTTACTTCATTTGAGGATCACCTGTTATGGCATCCTGATTGCAATACGAATAACATATATATAACAAGTGATCAGGATCTTATTATCTCTTACTGCAAGGCTGATTCTGATGATCAATGGATTGAAGGAAATGGTAATTATCTCTTGACATTAGTGACTTAATTAGTGAGTATCAGTGGTTGCTTTTGGTAGTCAGAATCAATCTCACCTCTATATCCATCAGATATACATATGTGAAGTTTTATTTTCAGTCCTTTATACTTAAACATACAGCTCAGATTTTTTATCCTGTCAGAATCTTAAAGCCAGAAATAAATGCGTACATGTTTTAGTCCTGTATGTATGACCTCACATGACAATAAAACCATTTGTGTTGCTTGCGATAATAGAGTCTAGGATTGGCCATAGCTGTTTTGACAGCACCTGCAAAATTTACCCACTTAGGTTTGAATATGGTGATAAAATTATAAAAATGGATCTGAGCTTGAATTTGGAGATTTTCCTGGACATTTTTAAGAGTATGGTTGTGGGACTGGGTAGATAAGACCCATAGTTTATGTATATATGGGTGTGCATATATTTATTTATGCATCTTTTTCTATATTGACCAATTTAACATATTAGAAAATAATAAAGAAAAACCCCACCCAAAAGGCATTTTGTGTATTAGTTGTTTGAGATTTTTTATTTCTTCTTGTGATTTTATAACAAGTTTTAATTTGAGAAAAACTTGTTCTTAAAAATTTTACATGAATAGGTCCGAGGATTTAATAATTCAATTGAGAAGGCTTGGGTCTTGAGTTTTGTCACTGCTGGGGTATGGGTCTGGGAGTGGGAAAAATATATTTCTATTGGTTTAGGACGGGAGCTATAGTATCCTAGCTATGGTCATCCCTACTTGTGTTGGATACCCGACTTTTTTAACCTGAACTTTTGTGTCTGATCAGCGGATCCTTGTCCTTAAAATCAACTAAGAGTTGAGTTGAAATCAAGTAAGCAGCAAGATTTAAATGGTTTTTGTGTTGATTAATATTCAATTTCATTCCATGGACTAATCACCATTGGTTAAATTGTTGTTTGTTTGGTCAACTTGGTCAGCCCTTTCATATGTGACTGCCTGATAAACTGTGATAAACAAATTGTAGCATCATTGCCAGCAGGCTGTTGAGTAGTATTGTATGTTTTGACTTGCTAAGTATTGTCAGGATTAGTTTTGTACTTCCAATTCTGAACAGAACTATTGCAGATAGCTTATAAATTATAATTTGTTATAGAGATGTACATGATTATAATTGCTTTATGGCACAGCTGGTTCCATCAATATCAGCAATATCCTGACTGGGAAATGTCTGGCAAAAATTAATGCAACAAGTAGCAGCACCCAAATTGATGAGTGTAGTAGTGCTGCTTGCAGCTCCAAGAAGCACAATCACTCATCCGGGATTAGGAGCTCAGTAGCAGAGGCTTTGGAGGACATCACTGCCCTCTTTTATGATGAAGAACGCAATGAGATCTATACAGGTAACAGACATGGTCTTGTTCATGTGTGGTCTAACTGAAGTTGTCCTCTCTTTCGTCTGGCTCTATGGACCAAGAAACTGCTGCTACTGGATGTTAGTTTGGATCAGCCGGGATTATTTCAGCATTGTCTCTGAACTGCCTCTGGATTGTACCATCAGTTAATATAGTTGTTACTTAGCACCCTGTAGTTGTGTATTTATAGTATTTTCGGAGGATTCCAGTTGAAGAGTGATTCAACCAGAAATTCCGGCAAATTTATGTATGCCCTTATTTCAAATTTCTGGTTAGGTTAGAGGTTTGGCCTTGTAGTTTCTGTATAGTGCAATTACTATTTAGATTTGAGGCAGATGAGACAACCAACGTACTAGTGTTATTTCTCTGACGTTTGAATTCAAAGGAATTTGGAGATAATGTAGGTTGAAGGCAGAAATGGGAATAGTTCACCCTGGGGGTCCCTATCTTTAACCTCATCTGGTGTATCATTGGTGAGATTGTTAATATAAACATATTATTAGTAGTTGATTGACGATTCATTTCAGTTGTCTCATTTTTGTAAAACAGGTTATGAACGTCCTCATGACTCACCAGAACTGACCTACTTAAATAATGATTCAAGACAATCAATAAATTTAAAATTTTTTATTGTACTGCCACATTTTGAGTATGGAAGAGTCGCCCATAAAATTGCTCAAAAAGAAAAAAAAAAAAATCGCATTCATAATTGCATTAGGTTATCGTGCTCGTTCAACCACCGGCTGAAACATTTTATCATTTAAAAAAAAAAGTCCGCAGGCTCCTAATGTAGGTGGAGGGATGAAAGTGTCACTTATTTGATCGGGACTGAAATTTGTGGCCTTCACGACATTTTTGCAATGATAAATGAGGTCTTATTGCCCTAGTTATCATTTACTTCTATGAGAGTTGGCTCATAATCACTGGGAGCTTCAAATCCATGAAGATTCATCACAGTTGCAGCAACGTTGGCAAGCCCACCATCTGGAAGATCTTTCCGGAACCTGACTCCAGGTGACAGTCCAGGGCCTCCAATGGCAATTGGCACCTTAACAGAGGAAAGTACAATAGATTTAGAACTAAACTTAGCCTTATCGTCTATATGGTTTCTGAGAAAAGCCCAGAACCGCATACATTATATTAACTCCTTGGTTCGAGGCCATTTTAGTAAAAACGCCTTTAAATGTAGACGCCTGTATAAGTTATTTAAAATTTCATCAATGAATAACTAAAATTTTTAGAACTTACAGGCTGAAGAGTGTGTGAAGTGAGAATCTGTATGTTTCCATTCTTGTCAAGAAGAGGTTTTCCAGACTTATCCCTCTTCACCATGTCCTCTGCATTTCCGTGGTCAGCTGTGACAACATAAATTCCACCCACTTGCTCAATTGCATCAAGGATCATCTGCAATTTGACATGCTTAAATATTAATACCATGAGTGGCTATCGTCTTGCCTTCATCTCTCTCTTTTTCTTTCAACTATGCTTTTGGCTACCAGAAATCAGCCAGTGTATACAACTAGATGCAAGAATTGGAAATTGGCCGTTTATCTCCTTGTGGGCAAGAAAACATAGATGCCATGAAGCTATTGGAAAAGCATTAAAAATGAAGTAAAAAAGAACAATCACAGTCACCCTCGACTATACAATATTTTGTAATTACGAAAATCCGAAACCCTTAGAAGACAACAAATTTCAAACAACTTAGTTGGAATGCCATTATCCTGGTTACTAACTTTAAAAAAATCCATCTTTGTCCTAAACTAACATATATATGCCTAAAGATGGTAACAAAGAACAAATAATACTTTCCAAAACGGCTCCCAAATATTTATATATTGCGTCTCTGTTATTTCCAAATTTAACCTGATTAAACACTTCTACAAAGCGTTAAGTTTCATATGTTTTAGAATTATTTCTGCTTTTTTTTTTACTTCCTTTGTTTCCAATACTAAGTTAATAACCTTGACTACACAAGTCCCAAAAAAAAATCCTAAATAATGACATGGCATAAAGAATTTTTTCAACTCTCAAAAACAGATCACAAACCATATATTGAGCTTTATTTAAACCAGAAGCTACAGAAAATTTAAAAACTAGAAGTTTATACCTTCACAGCGTCATCAGCTGCCTTGCAACCCACAATTGTTGCTTCAATGTCACCCGTATGCCCCACCATGTCACCATTTGGAAGGTTAACACGTACCTAAAAAGCGATAAAATAAAAGGGTCAGAGAAAACAACCTGAAACATGAATCTCAAATATAACAGGATGAGCCAATTAATTAATTACCTGATCAAATTTTCGGCTAAGAATAGCGTCCCTAGCCTTTTCAGCAATTTGCAATGCCTTCATTTTTGGTTGAACATTAAATGTAATCCCGGAGTCACTGGGAACTTCCACATATTCCTCCATTTGTGGGTTAAAATACCCAGAGCGGTTTCCATTCCAGAAGAATGTGACATGACCAAATTTAACAGTCTCGCTGTTGAAGAAAACCATAAATGTAAATATGAGGCCTATTATATAACAGCACACAAATTCTAGTTGATGAAGACAACTGGGGAGCATAGTGCCACCCAAACCCTTACTATGAAATCAGAAAGGTAGTTTCCTTTTAAAATTAATTAAATAAATCTACTTTCCATGTCCAGGTCTGCTCACTTGAAGTTATCTCATTAACTCAAGTTATAAGCTAACAAAAAGAAAAAGAACTTTGTGCATTATATACTAGTTCCATAACAATCACCATGAAGAAAGAAGAATAAAACGAGCAGGTAGAAAGACAAAAAATTTACATCAAATAATTATAAGATCATATGCATCCAACAAAAGGCTGGAGTAGTCAAGACTCACCTGCAAGCAAAAGTACGGATGCCATTATGCACTAAATATTCACCAGAAGTCCTTTCAATCTCTGGTGGAGAAACAAGGTAGTGACTTGGAAGCTTCAATTCACCATCATATTCAAGCATTCCAGCATAGTGGATTTTGGGGTAACGAACTCTGTCAAATTTGTCAAAACTCTCATACTGAAGAGCCTTAGCAATCATAACCATACGATCTGCCCGAAAGTTGATTGTAACAACAGCATCACCATCAACTATTGGGCCAACCGGCTTTCCATCCTCACCAACAATAACAAAAGCTGGCAGATATTGGTCATTAGCTTTTGGTTCCGCCCTCAAAACCTTGATAGCTTCAATGGCACTTTTAAATTTGTAAGGGGCTTCACCAAGGACTTGAGCATCCCACCCTCGTTTCACAACATTCCAGTCGTTCTGCAATAAGTCCCCAAGTGATTTTGGCATTCATATATCAGATATTGAATCATACAAAATTAAAGTTTTTTTTTCAATGACAGCATATTTGCTTTGATGCACTATTATTACAACCATGAGACAAAGAAATAACTTTAAGAGCTACACTTCAAGCGAATCAATCGAATTCTTACTACCACCATATGTGATAAATATACCAACATTGACCATAACATTTTGTTTGAGAATTTGAATGCAGTAACACAACTCAGAAATGCAATCAAGCAACATAAAATCTTCAATAAATAAATAATGTTCCATGCTGATGATATATTAACATTCTTTGCGAATGTCCATTCTCATATTGAAGGTAATATATCAAAATTAAAGCGCAACACAACAAAATACGAGTCATGGAAGATGCCTGACTTATGCACACCAAGAGTCATCTCCAGATTAGTGATCTTCCTTACCTCATAACGGTCCATTGTGACATGCATGCGACCTCCACCAGATGCAATTTTTGCATCAATACCTTTCTCGCGTAATTTTGCTAGATCATTTTCAAGAGTTTCAACGAATCCCACACTAGAGCCATCCAAAACATCACGGCCATCCGTGAGAATATGGACACGGATTCTTTTAGCACCACGGTCACCAACCCCTTTAAGCAACAACTGTGCAAAAGTAGTTACATGAAAAGAATGAGATTTGAAGCTATGAAGGAACAAAAGTTGCAAGTTTGCAACAGCAAAATCTCACCTGCAATTGATCAAGCCGGGAGTGGACTCCTCCATCACTCAGTAACCCAATGAGATGCAACGTTCCCTTGTCAAAGCATTCCTTAATGTATTTGAAGCCTTCTCCTTCGTAAATTTTTCCAGAGGCAAGAGCAAGGTCTACAAGCTTTGCACTATAATAACAGACCAAGATATCCCAATCATCAGTTGACGTACCACGAGTTGCTTCGAAATAAAAACAAAAAGCAGAACACCAGATAGCACATTGAACAGGGAAGACCATAAATTTTATTGATCAAGATAGCCGATAGCGTGACATGGGTAAACTTGATTACGTTACGTCTGAAGAAATTTATTAGGATTAAGATACAAGACGAGGTGAAACAGAATAAGATGTGCTTTTAGATTGCTAGTGCTACTATATTGAATCTTTAATAAGAAATTACCACAATTATTGCAACACTAAATACCGGTAAGATAATTGAAGTTGATGTTAATAAAGTTATACATACCCCTGAGCAAATATGCGGCCAGCACCGAGTGCATTGTGACCAACTTCGCTATTGCCCATGTCATCATCTGTGGGAAGGCCCACAGCCTTGCCATGAGCCTTCACCAATCTCCAAGTGTTCGGGGCACCCTGTATATCCACATTCGAAATCCAAAATGGAGGAATGAATCAAAGAAGCAAGAAGAAATAGATCGAGAAAGAAGAGAGAAGCGTACCTTCTTGAGCGAATCCATGGCAGGCGTTTGAGCAATGTGGATGCAGTTATACTGATCGGGATTGGCCTCGCCCCAACCGTCCAACACCACAACGCCCACCGTCTTACCCTTTGGAAGCTTTGGGTGATCTCTCAATTTCCATGACGTCTCTGAGCTTCCCATCTCCTTCAATTTTCTCAGGTTCGATCAGTTTGAGATTCAGAAGAAGAACAAAATGGTATCAACGTATCACCGCCAAATCTGTTTATATAATAAAAGGGTACAAACCAATGGGCCTCACCCTCAAAGCTCAAACTTACACACAAAACACTGTTTTGTTTTTACTTTTTCTTAAAGTAAAAAACGGAGGCTGCGTGCTTTTCGATTCTGTGCTCTGCACACCCACAGACTTAGACTCTCTGCTTTTCGATTCTGCAGTAAGAAAGTAACACATGCCCTCCACGTGACATGAAGCTGAAATGCGTTATTTTAATTATTTTGTATATTAATTTATTAGTAGATAAGTATAAATAAAAATAAATTATTAAATTTAAATGCAAAACTTATAATATTAATATATTATGTAAAATAGGAATTTGAGCTGCACGTGACCTTTTTGCAAATGAAATTTTTTGCATTTTTTCCTAAAAAATTAATAAAAAAAAATTCAAATAAAACCCTAAAAAATATCCATAAACCTTGACAAAAAGTCATTTCAAAATAAATAATTTTTAAAATGTAATTCAAATTAATTAAAATATATATATTTTATATCTTTAAATTTTATTTTTATTTTTAAAATTTTTTTATTAATTTTATCTTAAAAATTTTAAATTATAATTAATTTTATTTTAAGATCAAATATTGTTTAAATTATTAAAAAATAGTGACATAATATTAAAATATTAGATAAAAATAAAATATTAATTCATTAATTTTAGTAACATAATATGAAATATTATGTCATTATTTTTTTATTAAAAATTTATATGATATTAAGTTGTAAAATAAATTTAATTTATAATTCAAAATTTTATAAATAAAATTAATCAAAAAAATTTTATAAATAAATATAAATATAAATATAAAATATGAGAACAGAAAATATATTTTTACCTTAAATCAATATAAGTTGGACTAAGCAATTCACATGATGTGAGAAAAAAAAATTCTCGAAGAAGTTTAGTATTTAGCGCTACCGAACCCACCTCATATTTAAGGATGGACTAAACTAGTCCATGGACTAGGCTTTTTTATGAGTGGACTTATTAAATTATGATATATATATATATATATATATATATAAATTCTAAGGCGTTTAGTATGAGTTAAAATATATATTAATTTATAAATTTAATTTTAAATATAAATAAAAATGTAAATAATTTTTCACTCTCATAATTTTTCATTTTTTATATGTTTATATTATATATTATATAATTTTAGAAAGTCAAAGAAATTAAAGATTTAAAACTATATAATATAGTATAAATTTTGTAGTTAACATAAAAAAGTTTTTTCATTATTTTTGTAGTTTTACCATCTTTTAAGTCATGTTATGACGGAGTCATTGCTCGATTGTTTTGAAGATAGAACTTTGACACAACTTTTGTTTTGGTGTTCTCATTTTGGTGAAAACGTTTTCTTTTTGTGGAAAAATTTTCTTCACTTTTTTCAAAGATTATCAGTACATAAAACGTTTCTACTCATTGTTCATTTCTTTTGAAAAATAAAATATTAATTTCCAAGAGGAAACAAATGAAGCCACTACAAAAATTCATTGGATCAATAAGCAAATTAAATATGAGTGGTTATTAATTAAATTAATCATTCAAAGATGTTCTACTTTATTACGAATTTTAAACTATGAGTATGACCTGTCTATAACCAAGTTGAGAGCCGTCTATATTACTCTACTAATATATTTATTATATTAATTCATTATGATAGACTCAATCAGATTTTAAATATAAAAATTCAGTTATAAACTTTTAAAATATAGAACTAATTAATTTTCAAATAAGTATCAAAATTACATGTTAACAAAGTCAAGTGATGAAATTTAAATTCGAGTCTGAGCCATTAAGATAACGCCTCTCATTTTCTTCAATTCTTATATTTTAAAACTTACAGAAAATAATATAAGATTTCATTCTAAATAACATAAAAAAATAAAAATTATAATTTCACTTCCTTTCATTTTTTTTATTTTTCCCAGCAAACACTATACGTTATTGAATAACGAGAAAACCTCTCAAACATGATTTACGATACTTAAGCTCCTAATCTATATATATTCAAAGAAATTCATTTCATATATTTTCCACTTAAGTTATAAAGAACAAATAACAATTTAATCATTTTTTTATTTCACGTATTGAATTGAGTTTTAAAATATGTCCCATGCCGCATTTATATAAATTAAGTGCTTTGTTATAAAAAAGGGTCTTCACCTAAATCAAGCTTTCAACAAATATATTTGCCAAAATTTAAGCTTATGTGCTCTTTTCAGAATTGTTATCTCAACCAACAGTTGAAAATTTATTTCCGTAAGATTGATCCAACCAATTCTCAATATCATGTAATAACAAAAGAAGAACTAAATCTAATACAAGTTGATATTTTTTATTTATATTTATATAAAAACGATCGATATTAATTTAACGATAAATTAAACCCTTAAATGAATATTTATTTATAACTTCATTTATTTTAATTAAATTATTTTTATATTTATTATTTATACTACAACATGTGTTAAATATGTATTTGATTATTATAAAATAATTATTTTTAAAAAATTATAATAAATTAAATTTATGATTTTTAACACAAAATAAATAATATTAAAATAAAGTTTAAAAAATTATTTTTAATAAGTTATATTTTTTATTAAAATAGTAATATTATTTTGAAAAATATTTTAATCATCTTTTAATTTCAACGGAATTTATATACACACACACACATTCTCAAAATAAGGAAAAAAAATACATTTACTTTGAGAATCTCTAAAACTAAAAAACAGGAGTGATTTACCCTTAATTTAAGTATTACTTAATTATATACAAACAACACCGAAGGTAAGCATAAAATTTATGGATAAAAATTCATAGTTAGAATTTTGTGTTTTCTCTCTTTAATTAGCTTTTTTTTTTTTGTAGACACAAATTTAGGAGAAGGAATGGTGTCCTAATTCAAGCTTAGACAAATCGTTGGACTCAACTAAAAATAACTTACACATAAAATCCACCAATAATTAAGAAATAAAATAACCAAACACAGCCGTTCTTCACCCATTGACTTTAATTGCCGATGATTTGCAAAGGAAGTAAGATTGATATTACTAAAATAAAAAAAGAAGAATAAAAAAAGTTTCCTCTCATGCATTTTCTTCGATTCTTATATTTTTAAAATTTTCAGAAAAAATTATAAGATTTCATTCTAAATAATATAGAAAAATCAAAATTATAATTTTACTTTCTTCCATTTTTCCTTTTATCAACAAATACTACGTTGATGAATAACGAGGAGACCTCCCAAGCATGATTCATGATCCCCAAACTCAATTGAAATAATTTCCATATATTCAAATAAATTCATTAAATATATTTTTCAGTTAGGTTAACATCAAATAAAATTTAATCATTTTTTTTTATTTCACGAATTGAATTGAGTTTTTAAATTTGTCCCATGACCCCTTGCGGGATTTAAATTAAGTGCTGTGTCATAAAAAATGATCTTCACCTAGACAAGTTGTACTAATATAGGATAATAGGAACGCCGGCCATCAAACCTCTACCTAGTTGAATATATATATATAAATATATACCATCAGCTAAAACAATAGGCGCAGAACAAGGTATATATTATTCATCACTGGTTGTAAAACAAGTTGATATTTTCAAATGACAATAGAATTAAAAACAACATTTTTTTTTTCTTTTGGAGAAGATTACATAGATTATATATTAAGTACAAACTGGGTTTGGAGCTTGGAATTTTAGATAAAAGGAAAAAATTCCGAGCTCAATTTGAGGGTGTTGAGGATATATATTACGTATATTTTTACATGACAGATGATAAGGACATAAGGTGCTTCCAGGACTAATATGAGGATATAATAGAATATAGGAGGCCTGCATAATGCAGTATATGTATATATATATGGCTATAGCGTCCCACTCCTTATAATAAAACGAAGAAGTAGGAGGACGTACTGATCAATGATGGATGGCCTCTAATTTGTGATCAGCCTGTGCCTGAGGATCATGATGTTCATAAATTTGATCTATAATATAACATTAAAAAGAAGAAAAAAAAAAAGGACAAACTTTAAAAATTTTAATATTGACGTTGAATCCACGGAAGGAACATATTATTATTACTGAGTGCGTGTTATGTAGAGGAAGAGCCGAACATTTGGTCAAGAAGAATGACGAAGGCCATAGCGAGGTCGGTGTCCATTTCGGGGTAAACGACAAGGCGAAAGACGTCAGTTCCAAAAGCGACACCTCCCACCGCCGCCTCCTTTTTCTTGATCTCCGCCATTCTTCTCCGTTTGCCGTCGTACACAACACAGCAACGCTGCGAATACGATCCCTCTATGTCGTATTTGTCCTCGCTTACTGAAGTTGATGATGTCGTCGTCGTCGACGAACAAGCACAGCTCATCACTTGAGCCAAACTCTTCGTGTTCAGAAGATTCACCTGCTTCCTCGCCGAATAACGAGGCTTCACCTTCACACCGCTCTCTCCTTCGAACACTAGCCACTTATCTCCCAAACTCAATTTCTGACATACCAAAGAGTGCGATCTTAAAATCATTTGAAGTTGAAAAGCAGATATTGTAGAAAATAGCGAAAAATTTAAAGAATCGCATATATATATATACCTTGCGGCGGATGGTGAGAAGAGGAGTGCCGGCGGCGTCCATGAGAAGGATCTCATCCTTACTGCGAGCAGAGTAATTGTCAACTCTGAAAACAAGATTGCCTTGGCAATCGAACACCGTGAATCCGTTACAGTTTAGCAGAAGAGACTTTTTCCAGACGGTGAGCACCACAGGAGCCTTTTCTGGTGACGCCTTTTGGATGAGAGTGAGACGATCAGATCCGGAGCCACAGCCGGCGGAGGAGGAGGTGGCGGCAGCAACAGCCGCGGCGGCGTTTGGATGTACCTTCGTCATCACCGAATTGATGAGGATTTCCAGGCTTTAGGTTCGATGTATTAGATTTGGCAGACGTCAAGTTCTAGCTAGCAAGGGTGAGGAATGAGGATGGATGATTTCTAAACCTCACCTACCTCTCTATTTGACTCTCGGGTTTACAAATTCTTCTTCTCAACTTCTTTTATATATAGCTACGGATACATCTTGAGTTGCTTGAATATTATTCATTAATATACATATAAAATGTTATAATATGTTATCAAAAATGTTAATAGTTAAATAAATAAAATTAAAAATAATTTAATTTAATTTTAATTGAATACTTTTTTTTTTAATGGTCCTATAAACTCTTAACATATAATGAATCTACGTGTAATTTTATATGGCCTCATCTATAAAATTAAAACTCATTAATTAATGACGCTGGGGTTAAGTTAAGCACTGTTAATGAAAGCCGCACAACGCCAAACAACATCTCCTTATTGGTCCACTAGTGCGCCACCTGTACGGAAATATTTATAATATTTTTGTAGTACTAAAAAATAAACATAATATATATATTTTTTGCCAAAATTACTTAAATTTAAAAATTTTATTAAATTTTTATTAATCTAATTTAAATTAATTAAAATTTTATAATAAAAATAGAATTTTTTAAAAAATATTTTTATTCATAAGATTTAAAATTTAAAATTTTATTTAAAAAATAAATATTCATCACTTTATTCAACTATTTATTTGATATTATATATAGCGTTTGATCTTACCTTAATATAAAATAATAAATTTTACCTTTACATAATGAATCATAAGACTTGTTGACCCAATTAAATCGCCCTCAATTCACATATAGACAAATTAGCGTGTTTGGCGTTGTTCATCAAATATGAATTACGTATTTGTGTATGATAATGTATTTAATTAATTAAACTAATTATAGTTAGAGGACATAGCAATCTATACAAACCCTCGTCCACCATTAGCCAATAAGCCCTACCCATTAGCACTTGAAACTTCAAAGTCATTTTTCGACGAAATTCTTAATTAATTAATTGGCATCATCATAAGCATATATAATAAAATAATCTCAAGATGACACAAATGGAAAATGTAATTAAAAAATTGAGTGGCTGAGGATGGTTGTGCGGTGCAAGGAGGTACGACTCTCACTTATTCCTCCAAAGATAATTCTAGAGAATAAAATTTTTAAAGTATTGAAATATGATATTTTTAAACATTAATTTACACGTAAATTAACGTGTTAAATAAATATTTTATATTAAAAATTAATGCGTAAAATTTACTTTATAAATTTACAAAAAAAAAAAACTCTAAAAATGATCTCTTTCCATATTTCTATGCCTTCTTCTCTCAACTTACCTTTTGTTTTTTGTTTTATCACCATTATGGCAGTTGAATATTCCCATTATAATAATGATAATAATAAATAATACTATATCATTTTGTCATTTATTAATTAATTAATTTGACACTTCGTAAGTTTTCATGATGTAGACCATTAATTAATTAGACTTTTATCATATAAATGCTGCTTGGGTCAGGGCGGTTTGAACGACTCCTCCTATCTCCTAAAGACAAATTATCTTTGGATGACTCACCTTTGATTAATTAATTAATGACTTTTATAGTCACTTAATTACCAAATTACAGGGCTGCATGTGTTTCGATCCAAAATTAAATTTTGCGTTTGCGTCACCATTTATATATCTTCTCTCTATTTTTAATTTTTTTGTGTAAAAATTTTCCTTTTGGCTGACGTATAATATGTCAGATCTCAATCCTGAAGTTACCATAAAAATCTTTGAGCTCACAAATTTGTAACTTAGTTCTCCAATTATTGGGTCCTTAGTCTCACGATGATTAGATAATAATATGGTCATGGAAAAGGAAATGTTGTTCAGAATTTTATGCATTTAAATTTGGTGGCGAGCAATGCATTAATTAAGCACTACTTATGTATTTAATTTTCTTTGTCATCACAAAGCTATATATGCATGCAAGTGATGAATAATAGTGTGCGTAATAAGGAGCAAATAGTGAATTTTTCATAAAATCATAGTTTGAGTATATGTGAATTTTTTCTAATAAAAAATATTTTAAATAAGATTTTTTTTAATAAAAAATACATCTAATAAAGATAAAAAAAAATATTAATATTTAGTGTGGAGTAATATTTTGGATAAAATTATTTAGTGCATGATCTTATTTTAGATAAGATTCTCTATGTAAAAAGTCAAAAAAGTAAAAAGAGGTAGGCAAATTTTGGAAGTTATTTCAGGCGTTGCAATAGTGTAGGGGTGAAAAAGAAGATGATTATATCAAACTAGGTAAAAATTGAGTTTTTTTACTCGTTTTTCATATATAAATATATATGGCGGCTAAAATTAAAAATATACTTCATATATATTGTTTTTACGTACTTTTTTTGTATTATTTAGTGAATTCTGTATCGTAATTCTTTTTTTTATTTGAAAATGGGATTATTTTAAAATTATTATGGCTTATATTTATTATTTATGATCTCCAAATAAATATTCTACCACTTGTTACCTTTCCAATGGGTATTTAAATAGTGCAGAACAGTGCCATTACGATAAGCAAATGCTATTTTGTTGTTACTGGCGGCTGATTTAGTTTATATAAGTTGCATATTGGTTTGCATGAGCTATGCATTTCAATATTTTTCCTTGACATCATCAATTTGACACATGATATAAATAAATTCTTTGAGATTTATATTAATTGTACCTTTAAAGTTGACCAAAAAACGCATTTGCCCCTCTAATTATTAGTCAGTTATAATTTTTTTTAATTATTACTCAGTTATAAATATTTTTTTAAAATTATTACTTGTAACAAATATTTTATTCTAACTATCACTTAATTATAAATATTCTCTCAACTTATTACTTAGTTACAAATATCTTATAAATTATCACTTATGACAAATATTCTTCTTATATTTTTACATGTTTAAATTTAATTTTAGTTAACACATTTCTATTAATACTGTTAAGTATTTTTTAAAAAAATAGATATATCTCCTTTAATTATAAATTAGTTACAAATATCTTCCTAAACTATAAAATGTAGCAAATGTCTTTTAATTATAAACTTTACTTAGACGTATTAATTTAAAAAGATAACATTTTTGCTTAAACTATTTTGATTTTAAAAAATCCAAATAAATTATAAATGTTTATGATCTCTAATTTCTTTCCAATACTCAATTTCATAAAAAAAATACTAAAAATAGAAACACATGAAGTAACATTAATTAAAAAAATACATTATTAATTTTGGGTGCAATAATTTTTTCAATATGACAAAAATTAAAATTTTATTTAGATATTTTTAAAAATCAAAATAGTTTAGGAAAAACTAGTTTTTTCCTAAATTAATAACTAGAAGTAAAATTCATAATTTAATGACATTTACGACATTTTATAATTTAGGGGTATTTGTAATTAACTCATAAATAAAAGGGATACAAACATTTTTCTCAAAAGAAATGTTTAATGGTGTTAATTTTAAACATGTAAAAGAATAAAGATGGTATTTGTCACAAAAGATAGTTAAGAATTATTCATAACTGATTGATAGTTGAAGAAAAATATTTACAACTGAGTATTATTGGAAGAAGTGTTTATAACTGAGTGATATTTAGAAAAAGGTATTTGCTACAAGTATTAGTTCAATAAAATATTTGTAATTGAATGATAATTTGAAAAGAATCTTTGCCACAAGTGATAATTTAGAAAGAATATTTATAACTAAGTAATAATTTAAAGGAGTATATGCATTTTTTCCTTTGTTTTAGTACTATAATAATTATAAACTGTTTTTCTTTCTCTTTATTTTATGTGAACAAATATTAAATAAACAAGTCTCAATTATTTTAAGAAAAATACTCATTTAAATTTTTTTTTGAATAAATAAATCATATTATAAGACTTTTAAGATTTTGATGAATATATAAAGTTTAATTTTATTACCTACTCAAATTTAAACATAAAACTCAATAAAATTATGATTACTATAATTTCTTAAATTATAGTTTAAATATAAATAAATTTTTTTAATTATAAAAATTGACCTAAAATCATAAAAAAAAAAATTTCATCAATTTTTATGTCCAAAACTTGGCAAAGAATGAATGCAATAAATTAATTGAAAAAGTTTTATACATTTTAATGTAACTTAATTATACTAAACATATTATTATTTCATTAGTGTTTTAAATAAAAAATTATAAAATTTAAGATGCTTTAAGTTTAAAGGAATCATTTCTACATTAAATTAAAATTTTAGAAAATTTTCTATATTTTAACTTAAAATAATTATTCCACCTTTGACTATCCTTCTCTATCGAGATGAAGAAAACTTCATCTTGTATATGAATTTTTTTTACACAATAAAAATTTTACCATGAGTTACAAAATTTTAATACATCTCGTGTTAAATTGAACTCTTAACTCACTGCACTCAAAATTTCTATATTTTAACTTAAAATCATTATTTCTTCTTTGGCTATCCTTCTCTATCGAGTATGAAGAAAACTTCATCTTGTATATGAATTTTTTTCACACAATAAACATTTTACCATGAATTACGAAATTTTAATACATCTCTTGCTAAATTGAACTCTTAAGTTACTGCTCAAAATTGGATTCGATCAGTTAGTTTAATCAAAAAATTGATAAACTAATCTCTTAATCAATTTAAAAAAATTATAAAATTAGGGTGTAAAAAATCAATTAAAAACTGATAAAATTAATAAAAATCAACAGTTATACCAATTAATCGGTTTAAAAAAATTTTAAAAAAATTACATTTTAAAAAAAAATTAAAATTACACTCTTTTTTCTATTTTTATAAATTATACTCTTTCTTTAAAAGATAAAAAAAATTATAATTTTATTCATTTTAACTAAACTATCTTTATATTTATTTTTATATAATAAAATGTATTTAACTAATAAAAAATTTTAACTTAAAATCAAATAAATTTATTATTATAATTCAATATGTTAAAAATTCATTTGTAATAATTATTATTCTAATTCTAGTATTATTTATGATTAAATACTTGAATATGTCAAACGCATTTCACTATTTAATAAATTTATGTAATATTTATTATTATGATTGATTGTCATTGTAATATTTTTAATATTATTTAGTATTATATTAAAAATTAATAATATATTATAATATATAAAATTAAAAATATATATTTAATTATCACCTGTTGAACCATCACGAACCATGGTGTCAACCGATCCCATTTATAAAATATTGTCTTAATTGATTACGGTACAGCTAATATTTTGCCAAGCTATGAATCGGATTGATTCCTCAATAACAATGAATTCCCTCGTGTCAAGGCAACAAAATAGTAATGCAAATTTTGAAACCTGACAACAAAATTCGATCATATGTACTTGATCAGACTAAATCCTCATCAACTTCATATAGAAAATAATACAATGTAAACGCAAGGTGAAACTGACTAGCAACTAATAAAGAGCATTTAATCTAACTCAAACCAGATCAGGACCAGCACATGTAAATCCTACTCTGCTTCATCTCTCTTCTCAATTTGCGAAAGCTCCCAAATAATGGGCTGTGGTGAAAAACAAGGCCCCCAAAAAATAAATCAGTCTCCAGACACGTAAGTCTTATCCTCGTAATATCTTTTCTCACTCTCTCCCTTCTTTTTGTTACGTTTCTGCAAGACAACAACAAATGAGAGGAGATTAGAAATGCGGTAATGGGGCTTCGACAATTTGCAAGTCATTAGTTCAGTTTCTTCTTGTCATATACATGCAAAAACAAAAAAAATAATCATGCGGATATGCTAATGCTCGAAATGCATAATATATACATACATACATACATACATACATACATACATACATACATATGTATATATGGCCTGAATTCTCAAATGCACAAAGGCACATTATAAACAATAATATGCCTGAAAGTTAATATGTCCCCTTTCCCAGTAGCCCATAGTTGTCTTTAATTGTTCCTTTTTCTCTTTCCAATCATAAATCATAATGCAGAAAGAGCGCCAAGTAAACAAGGTAAAAGCTAAAAACCACAAAGGATATGCTAGAAATCCCATATGTCTTCCACCCTTTCCCCTTTTAATAATTGATCAGAGAGGGAAAGGGAAAGAAAATGTAAACAACACAACTTTTATAAATACTTTTAATTAACTCAATTTGAAGATAAAACAATAAATTATATTCCTTTTTAAATATAAGAAAAAAGACATTCATAATTTAGAGGAGTAAGATTTGAAGGTTTAAAAGGAAGGAAGGAGACTTGTTTCCCTCATATCAACTTTTCTTCCTTAAATTTTAAAAATATCACACGAAAAGATGTATTCTCTTTTCATCCCTTTTATGCTCCCTCATATATAAAACTCCCAAAAGACACGTTAGTTCTAAAAGTAAAACGAAAGTGCAGCGGAAAGAAATAAATTATAAAAAAAAAAAAAAGAAGCCTCCTTGTTCTGCTTCCACCCTATCAATTATACAGAACTCTACCTCCATTTGCGTAACAGTATGGTGAAGCACTACCAAATGGACTGCTCCGTTCCTGCTGTGGTTTGTTAGGTTGGAGAGGAATATCTTCACCTTCAAATCTATTAAGGAAAAGAATTGTGCATATGGCTTCGCTTTAGAGCTCTGCACATGGGTTTTTTTTTAAGGGAACCACTATTTCTGAGATGCAAAGAGAATAGAAAGTTCTTTTACACTACTGGTTTTGATAGGGTTTTTGTTATTTTGTTTTTGTATTTTTGGGTTTGAGAATATGTTATCCTCCAACAAGATGTACCTTCCTCTCTTTTTGATAAAACTTCGTTTATACCCCAGATGAATTAAAAAAAAGGGGGGGTGGGCGGGGGGGGGTGGTTAACCATAAGTTTTGTATAACTCTACCCACTCCCAAGTCCCAACTCAGAAGAAAATGAATTGGCTTATAATGCTTCCATAAACAACAAATAACCTCTTAGCCTATTAGACCTGGGATGAACAAAAGGGAAGGAATTTTTGTAGTAGTATGGTCAATGATACGGGTATGTTACAAAATAAAAGAAGTAACATTGATTGAAAGATGTAACCTTCACTTTATGATGGTGCCCTCAATTGTAAGCTGTAGCCTCTTTATTACATTTGTCCTAAAATGTAAGGTACAAATCTCCCCTTTTAAATCTGGATTCCTATATAATGACTCTCCTTACTCATGAAAATAAATGGTATATGGTTATGATAGAATTTCTTAAAAAACTAAACCTATAGTGGTAATCTTTGCTTTCTCCTTGATTTCTCTCATTTAAATCTTATCAAACAATTATACTGACGTCTCCTAATTAGAATTTGATATATGTTCTTCATGACAATACTCAAACCTTGTGTCTCTTAATAAGAAAGAAACTGGTTTCAGGATAAGGAAACATGCACAAAGATAAATTACAGTGACAAAGAGATAGATGTCATAAGCATGAAGAGTATGAAAATATAAGCTTAAACATGAATCTAACAAAATCAATTAAGAAGAAAATAAATCAAGCTTATAGAGGGACCCAAAGGTACCTGGTATGCTTCATGATTCGATAAAATCCTTTTAATTATTGTGGTGGTGGTGATATCTAAAGGACTTTGTAAGATTTTGAAGATGCCCATGCTGATGGGAACGGAGTATGGATTGCTATTTTCCTATACAAAAACTAATGTCAGTAATCACTTATGAAGAAATTAATGTTGCAGATGAATAGCAACTGAATACCTCCAGCTGAGAATAGTAATAAGTAATTGTATACACATCAATTTGCAGAGTGTTGCACAATTTACCTTCTCAAAATCATTATTTTCCGCAATGGTTCCATGTACGACTGATGAGATGTTAAAAGTTGTGATCTGCACTCAAACATATTGGTGTCACAAAGTCAACATGTGAGCAATTATTTAATCAACATTGGAAAAAAAAATGACATAGAAAGCACCAAGAAAACTAATCCGTGTTTTTTTTTTTTTTTTTGCTGTCTTTCTGACAATACATAGAAAGCATCAAGGAATTTCAACTCCTCTTGGCATTTAGAAAACTTTTTTTCTGCTGTCTTTCTGACAATAATAAAATTATATCTTCCAACAAGAAGGCATCTCAAGAAATTTGCCAACCCACATGCTGATTTCATTTTAACATTAAGTATTTATGAGCCACTTTAGGTGCAAGCACAAGCCACATTCGGTGCAGGACCAAGACCAAAAAATATATGTGAACATATCTCAGATACATGTTGACAGTATTTTGTGATCATGTCAGTGTCAGATACATGGAACACACAACACACCTAAAGATGGGTTCATCCCTGCTTTATAACCTCATAGCCTTAACCAAGAAATTAAAGCTCAAAAGAAGCACACAAAGAGACATAATTAAGTCCAGTTAGTCTGCAGTAGTTAATAATTGGAGACCCTTTCAAAAAAGGCAGACGTCAAAGTGCCAAATTTAAAGATGGGGAAGCATTTTCAGAAGCAACCATGGTAGTTTGGATCAGAGGAAGGTTAGCAGAAGGTTAAAGAGCATTGAAACACCACAAAAGAAGAACCAGGAAGAAAGAAGGGCTGGCTAGGCTAGCTCCATGGGAGATCATTGGCCTATTCTAAGTTGACAATAGTTGGAGGACATTGTCCTTGCACTCTCGCACTGGATAGGCCAACTGGCAGCATCTGAGGCAATTCAAGGGTACTTGGGTCAGATCTCGACCAGTCCCAGTGGTTACAACCTCTGAATAAAAGGAAAAAGGGCACCATTGACCACAGGAGACATAGGCTTTTTCCCTCCTAGGCTCTGATACATAAGAAATAGATAGGGAAAAAAACCCTTTGTATGACATGTAGGCAGCTAGTGAATTCTAACATAAATGGGCTTTCAATATTTATAGGGACTTTGTACAAGACAAAACATGTAATTATAATAAATACAGATATCATACAGCCACTTATTTACTACGAGCATTCCAGCAACATCAAAAAATAAATCAACATCGAAGTCACCTGAGATTGTTACTACCACAAAATGAAGATGTAAGTTATACAAAGTTGAAAAATAGAGGAAATAAGTTAACATAAGACTAACCATATCCTTAGACACCTCCCAAGGTGCACCAATTATAACCTCATCCACATAACGGCATGCTAAAACACTTAAACTCCTTTCATGAAGATTCATGATTGGACGATGTGCTCCTCTAGTTGCACTGCAGATCCAAAGTGTAACAAAATTCATTATTGGTTAGTATTTGACAAGATTTACATACAAGTCTAATAATTCTTAGGTAAAAGTTAATGTCATCAGGATATAAAAGTTATTTAAATTATTGGTGAAGGATCTTAAAAATAAAAGTGCACAAAATGCATGCAGAAAATTTTTTTTTTTTTGGGGCGGGGGGGGGGGGGGGGGGTTGTTGGTGGGTGTGGGGAAGCATACATAATGTTGCAGTAATACAAGGAAGAGTACAAAATATCCAGGCAGAATAAAACCCACAGAAAGATGAGGCACCTTTTTCTAAAAATCACTAGCCTGACTATCATATAGAATCCAAGAACAGAGCCTCAACTTTAGAGTTTTATACAGCTCTTAGATTTTGTACAATAGTTGCATTTAAAGTTGCAACAGAATGGCACAAATCACCATAAGGAAATCAGATAATCCACATATAACGCAGTAGGGTGGCGAAGAAGAGAAAATGAAAGGTTCACAACCTGACTGTCTGATCTGTGTGTATTCCAACAAGAAGAAAATCTCCAAGCTCTCGAGCAAGCCTCAAGATCTGTATCACATAAAGGTCAGTTACAATAGTACAACTTTTGCACCATCAAAAGTGGTACTTTCAGCATCAAGAGGGGAAAATAATTGCAAGAGTCTAGTTTAATGGGGAACAGCAATTAAAAAGCACCGGAATAAAGAAAAATGTAGATAGAATGGAAGAATTCAACTGAGATGAATGAAGGGTTTAACTATTTATATTGCACTGCAATTATAAACACAGAATAATAAACATTTTTTCCCTGATAACAAACTTCAAGGCAACCCCATACACACTAAAGAGCATACAAAGAGAAGCCTAGTAAGGGTAGAGAAAAAAAAAAAGAAAAGAAAATAAAGAAACCCAAGTGACTTAGGGAATACTCACTCAAAAGCTAGCCGTTGAGGAGAAGAACCAAGCCACTTGGGTTCCATCGAAAGTCCAGCAATTAAGTGGCTTGATTATTCCCTATCAATGGCTAGCTTTTGAGAGAAGGTTCTCCAAGTCATTTGAGTTCTATCAATAAGTCCAGGAATTATTTACGGCAGTAGAGTACAAAATGATTCTGTTAAGTCAAAATCTTAAAATAACCCAAATTAAAGATTACAGAATCTTTAATCTGAACTTATATGATAGCTATTCCACATTGAGGAGGTAAAAGACAGGTAATATAGGACAATAAAACTGAAAATAATGATAATGATAATGATGATGATGATCATAATAATAATAATAAACAACAAACAAGCCTTTCCCCATTAGTTGGGATTGGCTAAATGGATCAAGCGATGACTATGTGTTCTATATTGGCTCATTTTTACTGCTGCTACTACTACTACTACTAATAATAATAATCCATTTGCAAACCTATAACTCCTCCATTCATTAACTGAAACATTTTGCTTTTATATTGCTGCAAATAACAGTTAAGCAACAAATTAAAAAATGACCAAAAATCAAGACTGTTTAATAGTTATGTTTCTCTCATTCCGTCCACTCAATTTTTTCAGACATATTTTAAACCCACACTTCAACATAAGAGGAAAAGAAAAAGAATTTGAAAATATTTAAGATATACTTTTTTATAGAAATTTTAAGATATACTTTTCATGAATAAGCAATAAAATTTAAATATTAAAAAAAAAAAAAAGAGTATGTCAATACCTCCACATGTCCTGCGTGAAAGAGATCAAAAGCACCATCAATATATACTATGCGAGCATTGGGTCCTGGCCCCTAGAACAAGAGTCACAAAAGTAAATTACAAATGACATGTTAGAAATTACTGGCCACAGTTTAGAGGATGCAGATTTCCACCTAAAATTAATTAGGGAAAAAAGTATTAACCACCTCTAAGTAGCTAGAATGATAGTACATACTTACATTCGCATGAATATATATAACATAACAAAATGATCGTAAACTCCTATGGCACAAAAATATACCATAGTTATTACTTCATCTCATGATTTCAGTTAAATAAAGAAACTTATAACATAATATTTTGCCCATAAGTTAAATTCCTAAATTTATTCCCAATGTTGCCCTAAATTTCCAATTTCCTAGGCACTGAAAATTCCTTCCTTGGCCAATCAGAATTCCAAATTCAACACATACAACATAATATTTTCCTTAATTTCCCCCCTAATTGAAATCCCCAATTTTCACCAAATTCTCAATTACCATATAAAATTTCTAATTTTGCACGCAATAAAGACCAAAAAACCTCCCATGGTCAATTGGAGTCTCTAATTAAATAGCAAAAATGGGAAATTTGACCAAATTCAGAGTCACGTGACTTGCACATGCCATTTCTCATCCAAAGACTAATGGAATAAAACCATAAGGTGCCAATATGCTAGCAGACTAAACTATAGGCCATCCAAATGCCAACTTTTAAATCATATGGTAGAATAAAAACAAGCCAAAATCAGAGGTTAACGAAGCGTATTCTAACCTAAAATAATCCAACCAAATTAACTCTTTACAGCTAATATACTCTCCTACCAACTAGCATGGCTAACCCCTTTTCACAATCCCTTCAAAACCAACTCCCTCTAACATACCTTAGTTAAACCTTGAATCCCACCCATCGCTATTCATTAAAAAAAGCCAATTGAAGTCTAATATCATTTGCTGCCATCATAATTTCCAACAACCATTGCAACCAACACTGTTGAATTTTTTTATATCCCCAACAATCCGATCTCCATTGTTTTCATTAAAAATTAATCCATGTTCTTCCAAATCCCAACTCTTTGTACACCTAAATGGCAAAATTGAAGATACAATCCAAATTTTCCAATGAAATTCTTGAAAGTAACACGAGAGATAATATAACATAGAGGAAAGTAAGGAAGTCAAAAACGTGCTTCTACACAGTTAATATGAGGTAATTACACAAACTTACCCTCCCATTCGAGAACTGGACAATTCTGCGCGATGTTGGCAGAAAATGAGATATACGAGTTCCACAAGCAGATCCACCATCTTCTAACTTCTGGTTATGACCATGGCTGAACTGTCTTTGTAAAGAAGAATGATTATGATTATCACTAATGGACCTTTCTCTAACGCAGAGAAGCATTCGACCTAGGCATGAAATTATTATACAATATCAAATATCCATATAGCAATCCTAGCCAAAGGAAACTTATAATAAATAAAATAACAACTGAATATATAAAATAGGGTGTTATAAAGAAGCAACATTGAACCAAAATACAAAAACATCAGCAAGAACCAACAACCACCACTGCTCATAAGAAAGATCCCACCAAATTCATAATCAATGTCGGTTGGACAAAACAATAACTTCACCGCACAACAGGAGATTGGTTTGAGGAAGAGGTAAGGCCTCAAAAGTGCTTTAACAAATTTAGTCAGTTTCTGGGATGGGAATTTAAAGCATAACCATAAAATTTTGTATCAAAAAACATAAAGCTTCCCCCATTCATCAAAATTCAAAATTAAGTTTCACCACAAAAATAGCCTGGTTTAGGTCTAGAAAAATTCTCAAAAGTATAATAACTTCACAAATTCAGACATCCGACATGAAATACTTCCAAATCCAAGCAACAAGGGTTAAATTAAGATTATTTAATCAGGTAGGGGATCTAGTGATACATCAACTTCAAGTTATGCAATATGATCAAATACCGCATGGTTCTTCCCTTCACCTCTTAGACCAATGTTTGATCCTCTAAACATTTCCCATAAAGGTCACTTCATCATTCATCATGCAACATAACTAACCCACATACCTAATTGGGCCCCTCCCAAGAATGAAATGAATGTTTTGGGCCAAAAAACCAGAAATGACTTGAATGAATCTTATCACAATAAATCAGGTTTAGGCATGCATTCAGGCTTCTAACCAACAATATCAGTGCTTGATACTCCCTCTGTGCGCTTTATCTGTTTATAACGACCAGCTTTTTTGGCAAGAGCGTATGCATCAGTGCCATCCGGGAGGATACAAGGGTCATCTCCATGAATAATGTAATCTATATTGTACTCGTTAAAAAGCTTTTTCATGAATTCCTCAGTTATTGCATAAGGTGCTTCGGTAATAACCTCATCTACCCACTTCACAGCGTTCACCATAATTAACCTACAAAATTACAAGAGTAATAAAGATCACATTTATGAAGAAATAAAAAAAAATAAGCCGCATCAAAATTAAGGGTATCCAAAACTCCCAGAATCCCCACGACGGATGAGCAACCTACTTGAAGAAGAAGAAGAAGAAGAAGTTACACTGAAAATGAACATAAGAATCAGACAAAGCCACAATTCCTACAAAAGATACACAACCTTTCGTTAAGAGGCGTCACAGGAGGCCCTTTATTGGCAATAATTTCGGCATCGCTCACGACACCAACGACCAACACATCACCAAGGGCACGAGCCTGACGCAAGGCATTGCAATGGCCGTAATGCATCATATCAAAACACCCATCCATGTATACACGAATCGGTTTCTTCTTTCTCCTCCTCCTCCTCCAAATTGACAGCGGCGAAAGATCCTGCGCTGACAATACCCCACCTGAGCATAACACATAGAGTGACACCCCAACAACCACCCCGCCTATCAAGCATGTCGCCAAGAACTTCGCCGCCAGTTGCTTCTCGGCGTTCTCAGAACCCATTTTAACTTCGTTGCAGCACCACCCAAACGAAAGGTAACGATCTGATAGCAAATTGCAAACTCAAGTTAGCAATGAAATTGCTAGAAAATATAATTCATTCAGACAAAAAATGCTTTTTGGGTGCATAACTTAGCATAATAGATTAGACATCTGGGCCTAGCGAACCTTTATCGATTTGGAGAAAGAACCATTAGAGGGGGATGCTTCCTTCTTTCGTCCGATCGGTGCGTGCTTTTCTATGTAGCATCTGTACCGGTCATCTGTCGGCCCATTTACTTTTAGCTTTTCTTGTGTCATTTTAAATTTCGAGACACGTGTGGCTCTATTTCAGATTAATTTCAGTCGCACAATACTGTTTAAAAAATAATTAATAAAAATTCATAGAGAGTTGATTATTTACTTGATTGTGAAAATAAATTTATTTAATTTTATTGAGATGTTCTGAGAGAATTTTTGTTTATTATCAAGTTAAATTGCTCCTAATTCAAATCAAATTTGTCACATAATTAAAAATATAATTTCACTTAATTTCTTATTATTTGGTGACAAGTGACAGTGGACTCTTGTGCTGTACCTTTCTAACAATGGCCCCAAAACTAAACTTTCCATCTAATTTTTAGAAAGTATATATTCAAACCACAATACTGCAATTATGTGGACATTTATAAACAGTTTGAGTTAAATATTTTAAAAGTTAAATATGAAACTATTAGAAAATTTGTTAAACTCAACCCGTCTAAAGATTTTTTTTTTTAAAAAAAGTCCCTTAACAACTAATTCTAATGTTACCTTTCTCTTGTTCTCGACCGCCATGTTTGCTCTATCTTTCTTAGAAGGGAAGAAAGGGGAAAAAAATAAAAAAAGAAAGAGGAGCATCTTCTTCTTTTGCTTTTCTCTTGTGTAGGTTAAATGTTACAGCTATGATAAACAAAGATAAATAAATGTCATTTCACTTGAATTGATTTGCTTAATTGATTGAATAAATGGATCAGTTGAATGAGAGTTTGTTAAAATTTATTTAATCAGTAAATCATTGTTATCAACATCTTGCATCTATACTATATATATTTATTACAAATTTATAATATAATAAAATTATCAAACCCTTATTTATAGCTTAGCTTGCAAGTGGAAAAACACTTTAAAATAACTTCATACAAAAATTTTCTTCCAACATATTTTCTACAAATAAATTTCAATCTCTATATCATATGCATTCCTTTCCAAAAAGATAAAATAAAAAATTTCTTAACTCATTAAAATTAAAATCATAATTTCATATTGACTATTAACATTAACTTGTTAATTTCATGTCACATAGAAGGTACATTCATTAAAAAAATTTTAAAAAAAATAAACACTTTTCAAACTATAAAGCAGAAGGAACACCCCTCACAAAATTCGACCCAAGCTTCTAAATAAACCTGGCGTTGAAACTGTGCCTAACATACACTACAATAATTTCATTTTTCAACTTGGTTAAATAAACCTGTCAATCTTGTCCTAAATAATAATAATAAACCTGTCAATCCTCTCCATGCTATAAATAACCTTGATGCAGGGGTGACAATCTTGTAAACATCGGCTAGAACCATTGTAAAATCTTTCTTCTTTTTTCGGATGACAGGAGATCAAGTAAAATCAAGTATGCGTTTGGCAGAATCTAGAGTGTTACTTAGTAGCATGGCAACTGTCATTGGCCCAACTCCTCCAGGGACAGGAGTAATAACAGATGCCACTTTTACTGCTTCTTCATAGCATACATCTCCTATGAGACGGTAACCATCCTCACAGCTAGGGTCCTGCCAATAATTTTAGTTTTGTACTCAGGCCAGGTATTGAACGTTTACCAAACAAAACTTCCCCAACCAAATCATTGGTATAAAATGTATGCACCAATTCAGATAGAGGAAATTACTCTTTTTGTCCTATCAGTTAAAGTTACAATCATTAGACTAACTTTCTATTTGGTCCTTCAAAGAAAAAAATGATTGCTGAAAATTATTGAAGGATTACAAGAGAGTTACACTTTGAAGGATTAAATTGAGGTTATCTTTCAAAGACAAAAACAGTAATTTACTAATTTCAATACGAACAGTCATTTCAAGTTGCAACTCACCTCAACTGGACTTGTTCCTACATCAATGACTACTGCACCAGGCTTTATCCAGTTGCCACGGACCATATTAGGTACTCCAGCAGCTGAAACTAAAATATCAGCTTTCGAAGTGATCTGTTCAGGGTTGTCTGTAAATGCATGTACAACAGTGACTGTTGCATGGTGTCTCTGCCATCATAAAAATAATATAATACCTACTTAATGTAGAGAAAAGTAACATAATTGGAAGACGGGGGTTTTGAGGGGGGGGGGGGGGTTGTTTGTGGGGAAGACCTTGACTGTTTATCTAAGTTACATATTTACCTGCAATAACAAGGATGTTGGCAAACCAACAATATTACTTCTTCCAATCACGACCGCTTTCTTCCCCATGATCTCCACTCCAGATCTTATCAATAATTCAATGCAGCCCCTTGGAGTACATGGAATAAATAGTGGCTCCCTTCCTCTTATGGCAAGATTCCCCATGTTAAGAGGATGGAAACCATCAACGTCTTTTTCTAGGCACAGGACATCCAAAACTTTTCCCTCATCTATATGCTGATAAAAAATTGTGCAAGAAGTTAAGCACATATCAGCAGCTGCTGATTATTGAGTGCCAATTCTCAATTATTTAATCAAATGCTATGAATATACACCCAACAAGTTGTGTAGAATTAGTTATTCAGGAAAAAAAGATCACTGCCTACCAAGTATTTAGAAGAATGTTTTAACCTATCAATTAATCCTTAGATGACCAAATTTACTTTAATATTCTAAACAACCCTTACTGAATCAGAACAAACCATATCCTAAAGACTTAAATCAATCAGTTTAACTTGAGAAAAAAGTTTAATTACCTTTAGATGGAACCCAAGTGACTTGGGAACTCTCCCTCAAAAACTAGCCATTAGGAAAAAATTCAAGCTACTTAAGTATCCCATTGAATATCTTATACTACTCGATATTATAAGGTAACTCATACTACCCTGAGACATCTCATACTATCTTCATCTCTATCATTTCATTGTCCTAAAAAGCTGACTTCCCAACGGTTGCTTTACTCTACCATGGTCAACCCCTCTGTTGGTCAAACCCTTTGCCAGTCAAAACCTTTCACAGGTAGCCGTCTCCATGCCGTCGGCAAACCAACTCTAATATCAAATGATAAAACCCAAGTGATTTGGAGAACCCTCCCACAAAAGCTAACCGTTAAAAGGGAAAGAACTAAACCTCTTAAATACTCAATCGAGCAACTATACTACTCATTGTGAGACTTGGATAGCCCATGCTACCTGAGACATCCCATTCTATCCTCAATCCCATCATCTTCACAAATTAATCCCCATACTTCAAAATTTTTCTAATTGAGTACTTTAAGTTTCCAAAATTTGCAACTGAATCACTGACATGACAATTTGTGACAGTCATAGGCTTTTTAACAGATTGAAGTAACTTAAGTCTATAGCAATGACAAGCACGACTTGATCAAACTGACTCTTAAAATGACAACCATGATACAACAGGCCAAACAAAATAAACCAAAGATTAAAAAAACGTAGATCATGCACTTTCTAAATCCATTTGTGAGGGTTACACAATCAAAGGTAACCAATCCCTTTCTTAGCAAAGGTAAGTGATAGGATCTAAGTGGCTTGGGGAACCCTCCCTCAAAAGCTAGCTATTGAAGGGGAAGAACCAAACTACTTAAATACCCCACCGAGCATCCCATTCTACTCGATGTGGGACTTGGGCATCCCATACTACCCTCATCTCTATCATAGCACTGCCCTTGAAGAGCCGACGACCCGGCGGCTGCACTCTGCGACACTTCACTCTGCGACACTTCACTCAGCGTTGCTTCACTCCTCCACGAATTGACCCTCCACGGCCGAACCCTTCGCAGGTCAGAACCCTCCGCAAGTAGCCCTCTCCGTGCCGTCGACAAACCAGCTCTGATACCAATTGATAGGATCTAAGTGGCTTGGGGAACCCTCCCTCAAAAGCTAGCTATTGAAGGGGAAGAACCAAACTACTTAAATACCCCACCGAGCATCCCATTCTACTCGATGTGGGACTTGGGCATCCCATACTACCCTCATCCCTATCAGTAAGTTTAACCCTAGGTCCTTGCACTTGATACGAAAGGCTTGTACTATTGAACTTGTTGCCCCCTTCAAATTCAAGTTTCTGGCACAGCTTTGAAAATAATAAAGTCTATGTAAGTTATGTAACTACGCCACAGATTCAGAAAATTACTTGTGGTAGAGGAAGTTGCACAAGAATACCATGAATTGACGGATCCTTGTTAAATCTCAACAAAGCATTCTGAACTTCTGCTTCTGTACAATCAGTTGGTAGTTCAGTGACAAAGGATTTGATTCCAGCTTCTTCACATGCCTTTATCTTATTGCAAACATAAATTTGGGAATCCCTTCTCTGACCCACCACAATCACAGCTAACCCAGGAACTTTTCCAATGCATTTCTTCATTCGCCTTACCTCACCGGCTATTCTTGACCTGATTTCCATAGAAATCATTTTTCCATCAAGTACCACAGTATTCTGCTCACCAACTGTAGCAAACGTCACTTTTAATGCACAATCTTGAGAAACAAATAGATAGAAAAAGTATTATATGGAATGAATACTAAAAGAAAGAGAACCAGAATAACTTTTTTCAAAAGTATATCATGGGATATTCACACTCTAACTAATCAAGAATGAGATACAAAAACAAATAAAGCACAAAAAAAGGGACCATAAAACTACTGAAGATAAGACATATATAAGAAAAACCCAGATCGCAACCAAAAAAACATCAAGCAAAATCATAATCCACACCATATCAAGGTTTGGAACAATATTAGAAGTGGAAGTTAGCCCCTTCCAGTCACAACGGTATGTTCAAAGGCAGCTCACATGCCAGCACGTGAAAATGCAAATTTAATGGGGATGTGACAAACATTCTAATGTCACCATTAACGGGGATAGGCTGATCAAAGGGTTCTAAAGGTGATTGAACTATCTCTAGTCCAAAAGGACCTCACCAAAAATTTTTCCATGACAACAATAATAACATAATCACCCAAAAAGGGTCAAAAACAAAAAGTATTATGGATAAAAAGGAGGACCAAAGCTCTCTAAAGAAATGGTTAGAGCTCCAACCCTAAAAGCAAAAACAATTGAAGTCATACTCTTCCTTTAGATCTCATCTAATACCATATTGAGAAGAAGGAATAATGCTAAAGGGGAGTATACTGACTTCTTACTTGGCTAAGTACCCTGGGTGCTATTTATAATTGTCAATCAATTCAAGTATAAGGGTTAGTAAATGTAGTACAAGCCCAAGCCTACAAATCACTAACATACTTCTACCCTAGTTGTCACATACCCAAACTATTCTAACAATAAGCTTTTATGCATCAAAGTCAATTCTTTCTAAAACCTTCCTCTTGCTGCCTTCTTAATGTGGCTTTGTCAATCTTTTCAGCCAAAGACTCTTCCATGCTAAGGGATAGTTAATTTTGGGTTCCTTGATTGCTCTTCTTTGGTGGTAGTTAGATGGTTTGATAGCTGTTTTCTTCGACCAAAAAACTGGAAGCTAAGGCAAAAAAATAGAATAGATAGCCAAGTTCAGAATGTTAAAGAGAGGAATTGGCAATATGGGGAAAAGTGTAATAACTACAGAAAAAGCACCTTGTAAGAGTATCTTAATTTTCATCATCCTTGTATTGAGCAGTGCAGATTCCAATCAAACATTGACCATTTTAAGAATCCCACTAACTGACAGAATACCCTTGACTTCTTCCCCTTCTTTCTCCAGCAGTGAAACTTCATAAACAGGACATCTAAAAGCTGCTTTTGACTGCAGAATGAGAATAGAATTCAAGCTGCTTCAAACAGAGGTCGAGAACCAATTCTGCAAGATTATCTCTATAGCAGCCTAGAACCAACCAGAGGAAGAAAGATGGGTTAGGTGATCCCTAAGACAGTAGGTGTAAGGGACACGTGTTCTGACTTTGTGACACCAACAGGCATATTTGTCCACATCGGATCCAGGTTTGGAAGCTGTACCACAGTTATGGATGATATTAACAAAAGGAAAAACTTTGGAACAAAAATGATACTTTTAGGACCAAAAATACATTTGGTACAAAAGTGAAACCTTGGGGAAGCTAAAGGGACAAAAGGTTGCCTTTTGCTGAAAGCTTTCACTATAAACTCGAGGAAGGAGATTGAACCAGAAGAGGAGAAGTACTCTAATTCTCCATTGACAATCCCAAACAAATTTGGACCTTTGATCTGACCTTTGATCTGGAAAGTAAGACATTATAATGTGAAGCAGCCTGATATAACAATTAATGTTAAATCATTTAATGCTTCTTCTCTGTTAATACATTTTTTATTTATCAATATAATTGTTTGTGTGGTGTTAAAAAGAGTAGAAGGAAGCCACATGTCATATCAAAGAATCTAAGGTGAACTTAGTAGGGGGCATTATATACATATTTCAGGATTTGAGCCACTATATTGAAGATTATGCTTGCTTATTAACTTAATTTTGGATAAATCAAAGAATGATATAGAGGTTATTGTACATCCTTTTTAAGTATGTTACATGAGCAAACCCATAATGCAATTGTACACTTGCATAATCATGAGTTCCACCATCCTTAATTAAAATGTACAGCGTACGTTCCTTATAAATATTTTTTACATACTTAATTGCCACTACTACCTTCCTTAATGGTGGATCATTGTTTTTTCTCTCCATCTTACCCCAGGTGCAAATGTCTCTCAAAAGCCTAGTTTATAACTTGAGATTGGAGAACTTACGCTGGGATCCCAACTTCTTGCCACCTTGTGGTTTCTGTCTATTTCGTCAAAAATCTTCAAATTGGAGGCAGATATATGGATTTTATTAGCATCACAAAGATTTCTTTTAATTATTGACAATCATCAAGGAAATAGTCAACAAACAATGAGGTTATAAAATGACCAAGAAATCACAAGTTGATCTATCATTACGTTAACCTACAGTAATTGTCAGTTAAATGCACTCGAAGAGAATTGGCAGCTAAATAATTGTCAGAAGAAGTCTACAAACAGCTACAAAAAACCAGCTTTTGCTTCATGTAAAAATGAGCAGGTAGAATAAACCTCATAGTAAAAGATAGAATCATATCATCAAAAATTCTGGAATCTAACAAACGAAAGATTTGCAAACAAAACCATAATAGCATTGTCAAAATGGGAAACGCTAATTACTTACAGGTTTTAAGTTTTGATGAAACGCTAAAACTTGAGGAATTTGGAGTCCAGATGTCAGGTAGGTCCACAGAAACAAGAGGTGGAGACATCAAAATTTGGCTCCATTGGGGGTCTTTTAAGGTATGAAAAAACCTTGTTCTGAGCGGAGGCTTCTTTCTTAAACAACTCTTCCACACCACTGCCAATAAGCCCGTCATATTTGTCATCAACTTCCTTTAGCAAGCATATCAATTCTCATGTCTCTCTCTCTCTTCCCCCTGTTCATTCAAGGCTTCTCTCTAAGGACATTAGTCATGGAATTAAAAGCAAAGCAAAAAGGCCCCAATTTAACCTGGAGCGTCCATCAGTTATCAGAACAAATATACAGAACTGAAAACCTCTGTTCTCATTGTAAAACCTCAAATTAACATGGCAACATATGACAGTGCGAACAGATTTTTCATGCTAAGAAAAATAAATCATGAACTATGAAATCTATTGCAAGTCCTCCGTCGAAACGAAAATGCTTCAAACAATTAATGAAAAAAGAAAAAAAAAATGATAAGACACATCAATTTGTAAGAATTTGATGTCAACCTGAATAGAAGGAAGCAGTGACAAGAAGCTGATAGGTCAGACGAATCTAGAAGATTATCAAATTTTGCCCGTAGGCTTTTTTTTTCCCTTTGGTAAATAAGAGGGTCAAGGCCCAAAAGAAAGCAAAACTAGAAATAAAAAACACACGGTGGAATAAATGGAAACAATTTCTTCTTTAAAATGTTTTTTTCCTTTTTTTATTTTACGTTTGAAAGATTCACATTCTACAATTTATTATTAAAAGATTTTTCTCTCTTCTATCCAATCTTAAAAGACTAGCACTCTATAATTTTACTTCCAACAGATTTTTTTACTTTTTTAGTTGCTGAAATATTTGTACTTTATATTTTTGTCTTTATAAATGTTAGTCTTGTAATTTGATATTATTAAATAATACAATAATTAATGTCTATAAAATTTAAAATCGACGAGGATTAAACTAGACTTAGCTAATATTTAGATATTAAACATGTGAGAGAGATATCTTTAGAGAATTCGTTAAATTGTTTATATAATAAAAAATTAACCTTTTCTTTCTTTTTTTTCAATAATTTACTAATTTTTTATGATAAATTGATAGAAACATTACACACACATATATATATCAATATTTTTTTAATTATTCTCAAGTAATTTTAGAATTAAAGAATAAATTATATTATTCTTTTACGTTTTTTATTAAATATTCTTTTAAATTTTAGGAATAACAAAATCAAGTAGTGATATATTGTAGAGTAAATTATATCAACTTTTTTAATGTTTAAAAAAATATATTTAGTACTCATCAAATTTTAAACATTGTATCTGATGTCTTGAAAGTTTGATAAAATGTTACAAAAATATTTTTTTAATTATTTTTTTACTAATAAAGTTAATATTCTACGTAACATATATTTATTTTAAAATAATAAAATTGTTTAATTGTCTTTTATTTATCAGATTAAGAATCTTACATTGAAACTTTGTATAAATTTAACTATTTTTACTATTAAATTAAAAATAAAAATCATAACTTTATTTTGTACAAAAAATTATTTTCATTAACAAAAAGGAAAAATTTATACTAACATTTCTTAGAGTATGTTTGAGAATGAGGAAGGAAATAAAAAGAATGTTAAGTTATGATTTCTTTTTTTTTTTATTTGAATTTTTTAAAATTTTTTAATTTAAAATAATTAAAATTAATAAATGAAGAATAATAAGAAAGAGTAACTTAAAATTCTTAAATTCTTTTTCTTCTAAAATTTTAAGAAAGAAAAGAGAAAGAAATATTAAGTTATAATTTTTTTTTATTTTGATCTTCAAAACTCTTTTAATTTAAAATAATTAAAATTAATAAATAATAAAAATTAAAGAGAGTTAATTTAAAATTATCAAATTTTATTCTTCAAAATTTTTAATAAACAAATAAAAAAAAAGCTATTACATTTTATTCCCCTTCCCTTATCCTCCAAAATCCCCTTCTCAAATTCATCACAAAGGGTTGGTTAAAATAAACTATCAACAAATTATTAGTTAAACTAAACGCAAACTTACAACCATAAAAGGGTAAAAAGTTTGAATGTTGAAAAGTGTATTTGGTAAAAGAATTACTTTTCTTTATCCTCTAAAATCCCTCTCTCAAACGTACCTTAAAGATTTGGTAAAAAAAGACTACCAACAAATTTTTGATTAAGTGAAGGCAAACTCACACCCATGAAAAGGACAAAAGTTTGAATGTCAAAAAGCGCATTTATTAAAAGGGTTACTTTAACACTTTCAGACGGAGAGAGATTAATTTTCTAAATCCAAAATAACTTAGAAATATTATAAGTTTTTTTTTTTTTAAAAATAGACTTATCTTTTATCTAATTTAAAAAATTAAACTTACCTCAATTCTAAGTTATTTTTTGTCCATGTAGATAGTTTTCTACAAAATAATACCATAATTTTATTTTAATATAACAATAAATATAATTAAATTTATTATAAGTTTCAACATAAATTTTTTAATATCATAATTAAACCTTTTTTTTTAAATAACCTCATATCGTGTAAAATATTAGCTGTATTCACACAAAAAAAAATAAAAATAAAGTTTATGTAATATTTTATCGATCCTCTATGATATTGAGTATAATTTAATTTTAAAATTAAAAAATAGTAAATATAATTTATTCTATATTTTATGTCTTTAACTATAAGTTTTAATTATAACTTTATTACATCAATTTTTTTATTGAAAAATGCTCATTGCGCTGATTTTTAATATGATAAAATACTCTTTACAATAAGAATTAATTACAAATTATTATATTGCATTTTGAATATCAGAAAACAGTTTTTTAAATAAAAACTTGATTTCAACTTTTGCATATTAATTTTTAAATATAACAAAAAATTCTTATAAAAACCTAATCACAACTTTACTGCACTAATTTAAAATGTAACAAAACATTCATATTATTTTTTAAAAATTGAAAATTTTAACTCTTCCGTATATATTTAATGTTAACATATCATTTAACAAGTATTTGCTACTAATTAATACACCCAAAACCCATCTTTTTCCCCTTATCACTGCTTCATCCTAATTTTCCCATTGAATAATGGATGGAATGCATGAAATATATATATATTTAGGTGAAGTTTTTATATATTAATTTGTGATTGTATTCTTTAATCAGAAATTGCTATATATATATTATTTATATAATTCATATATTTTAATTATTAATTTTTTAGATTGTGTTTGGATGAGATAATTTAAGAAGAAGAAATAATGTTTGAAGGTATTTTAATTATATCATTACAAAATTTTTTATTTGGATGAAAAATGAATGAAATTTAAAATTTTTATAATAATTTAATGAAATTATTTATGTAGAATTTCAAAATTCTCTTCTTATTTATTTTTAAAAATGTAATTATTTGTGTTATTTTTAATATATACATATATATAAATACACATGTATATATTTAAATACATAAATATATATATATTAATTTATATACAAATGCTTTTACATACACATAACATATATAGATATATACATTGATATGTTATGTATATATATATATATATATATATATATTAGTTACAGTGAAGAAATTTATAAATACTATATGGCTATCCAAACAAAAAAATTAAAATGTAATAAATTTAAATAGTAGTAATTTAAATTCCTTACATCTTAAATTTCATATAATTTAAAATTCCACAATCAATGCACAACCTTAAGATATGTTTGGGAGAAAAATTTTTAAAAAAATTTGAAGGAAAGGAAAGAACTGTAAAAACTTTTTTATTATTTATTTTTTAAAATTTTAAAGAAAACATAATTAAAATATTTTAGGTTAACTTTTGTTAATTTTTTTTCTATATTAATTTTAATTACTTAAAATTTATAAAATTTAGAGAATAAAATAAAATAAAATAAAAACTATCATTTAATATTTCATTCTCTCCCTTTCTCTTTCCTTTCATTTATTCTCATTTCCTTTCTCTTCTTGTTCCTAAATATATAAATAATTTTTTTCATATATCTTATTTTAATAATAAATATATAAAGAATTACGTGTTGAAAACCCGTTTTGAGAAAAGAAAGACAATAAATATGTTTGTGGTTGAATTCAATCGCTAGATTGTTAGGGTATTCTGGATCATGACTTAGAAAATTAGTAATTTAGCTGGTTTTCCAATAAGTGTTTTGTTATATTTTTAAGTTAAAGCACTCAAACTGTAGTTAACCATTAGTTCAACAAGTATTTTGTTGCATTTTAAATATGATGAATTAAAATTATAATAAAGTTTAAGTTCAATAATCATTTTAATATTTTTAAAAATTGATGCACTAAAAATATAATTAAATATTAATCGAGAGAGTTGAAATACAAAATGCTTTTAATTTTTAATGGAAATGAAGAGAGAAAAATATTTTACTCATTAAATTAATACCTAATTAAATCCTTAGTATATAAATTTTTTTTTAATAGCCAACAAAGCTTCTTCACAACATGGAAGAGTTCATGGTTCAGGGACTTAGTATATAAATTTTAAAATATAATAAAACACCATATTAAAAAAAAAAACCTAATATACTACTTATAGTTTATAGGGCATGTTTTGTTTCATATTGAAATTCAACGCATCTTTTTATGTGTTTTGAATTTTATATATCAACTTTGTAATTAGCCTTTAATTTAAGAAAATATAAACAAATCATTTTACTGTGAGGCACAGACAAAATTAATTAAACCATATTTAATAGTTAATCATATATAATGCTAGATTTATCCATCATTAATATACATCGTTTCGAAACTTTTTTATTATTCAGAAGCATATAAGATGACTAGGAAGATTTAAAAATTAAAATAGGTATAAAAAATTAGAACTTAAATAAATTTTTATTACATAATTATATTATTTTAAGATATAATAATTAATTGTTATTTATATTTAAACATTAAATAAAAGAAAAAAATGCATACAAACCTTTGACCATAGTGGCAACGTGAAAGTACATAAACAGTTTAATGACTTTAAAAAGATACAGTTTTTCCATTTTACAAAATCAAAACAGTGCAACACACATTTTCTAAGGGATTTGTTTTAGAAAGGTTAAAAATCACTCTCTCTCTTTTTTTTGTTTTCCTTTAAAGCTTATGCCTTTTTTTTTAAATGAATTTCCACAATTAGAAAATAATCTATTCGAATTCCTACTGTCATTTAGGACAATTCTGTAACTAACAAAGCTAAGTTGTCAAACATTTTACATAATTGTCAAACCCAAGTAGCACGTTGTATCCACATCAACATCACGTGCCTTTCCTATAATTACAACTCGACTATGTTTAAAATTTCACCACTAAAAATATATTCCCATTATTTTTTTATGGTTAAAATATATAAATTTTTTTATAAATTATGTATAAATAATTTATTTTAATTAAAAAACTAATTTAAACTTTTTTAAAATTTATAATTTGTACAAAAAAATTTATTTTATCAATTTTTTATTTAAAATTTTAATAAAATTGTTATATGTTAATAAAATTAAATTATATTAAAATATAAAAAATTATTGATAACAGTGAAAATATTTTACCATTTTATATCATGAAATTGAATTGTTAAATAATTTTTTTATAATTTTTTCAAAAATTATCATATAGTTAGGTTGAAATGATAGGTTTCAAATTTACATATTACCTATGAAAATATTATCTTAGAAGAACTCTCTTTTTTTATACAAGGGATGTCAATTAATTTAAGTTAAATTAATTAAAATTTAATTAACTTTTAAATATTAATAATTAAAAAAACCACTTTCAAAAGTGCATTCACGGCAATACTATAGAATGCTCTTGAAGATATTATTTATAAAAATAAAAAAATGAAAAATAGATAGCTTCTAACTTCTTGTATATATTTAATATAGATATAATATAAGATTGAAATTAAATCTTTATATTGAGTTTTATTATAAAATGTTACTTTAATTTTTTATTATACTGCATTAGTGAAGACTTAAGAGCACCATAGCCGAAACCAAATAGAATTTTTAGAATAATAATAATAATTAAAAAAAGAAGAAGAAATAGAGCAATAACTCATCTTAAAAGCAGCATCAATCAATCAATCAATCAAAGAAGACAATGGACGTTGGAGTTGGAAAGAGAGAGAAGTTTGATTAATGGATGGACAAGATACGTGTTTTGTCTATGCTTTCAGACGAAAGCTAACTTGCTCACACTACCATTTTGGCCTTTCCTCGCAGCTCTTTCTACTTTTCTACTTACTCTTCCGTCTTTTTCCAATCTAATGCACACAATTATTATTTATTGTTTCTCCATCAATATTATTTTCCTCCCTTTTATTCTCTCATCAACACCTACCTCTTGTCGTAAATTCTTCAAACAAAAAAAAAAATACAACAAAAAAAAAGTAAAAAAATTTAAAGATGATAATATATTATCATAAGTAATTACTTTCTTATACATAACTCATTTAGTCTTGGACTTCACCAAAATCTTAAATTGCCTATATAGTTTGTCCCCTTATTATAATGTGTTTCTAATTGATATAAGTAATATATAAATAAAATTTTATATCATAGTTAGTATTAGGTATGCGAATTTTTTTTTTCTTATTAAACTCATTCTCACATTTTTTTACTGATTTTAACATCAAGATACAACTAATGAATTATCTCTTCCTCTATATTAATTGTTTGTTATCTGTATATAAGATTTTATCGTCTTTAGTAATTTTTTGTCTTATTTAGTAATTTTATCTTAGATAAATTCACAAAGAGAATATATATATATATATATATATATATATAATAAGATCAAGTATGCTAATTACATGATATAATATTATGTCAGATTAATTGATTAAGGCCGTTCAATTTAAGTTAATCACACTTAAATTTATCAAAATAAAAATTATGTACTTGATCTAGGATTAAGACTCATTATATAAGCATTACTCATGCATAATTCTAATATAAATATGTTTATAAAATCGGAATGAAAGGCATCAAGAATAATTAAATATCATTTTCAGACACATATCAGAGTTTAATTTCTTAAGAGTCATGTGTTATGTTTAGAGGTTTACTGTCATTTCGAGGATGCTTCATAACATTCTAATCTGATCCTGTTGGGTTTGTTCACCAAAGCGCCAGTCAAGGATTTATTTATCATTTTCTTTTTGACTTATCCACGGAAGTTTGTGTAGTCGACTGCATATGATGGGGTGAGTGGCATAAAAAAATAGAAAAAAATTTAGACGTAATTTTTAAATTTTTATTCTTAAATTTTTAATTAAAAATTAATATATATAATTTATATAATTTATTTGTTTATAATTAATTATTTTTAAAATTTTATTTTACATGTTTTATTTTAATTAAATAAATTAATATAATAAAAATATAAAGAAATATAAACTTAAAAAATATTGTGTCATGTGTGATCTCACTTGTAATTAAATTTTTAAAATTAAATACTTTTTTTATAATATATATAATGATTAATTTATAATTGAAAAAATTAGTTTGATATTTTTACACATTTATTTAATTTTTAATTAAATGGAATGATTTGCAACAAAATTTTGATTGATTTAAATAACAATAATAAAAACAATAACAATAACAATAATAAATATATAAAATAAATAAAATAATTTTTTATATCTATATTATAATAATAATGAAGTCTTCTAGTTATTAATCTTATAAAATATATATTATACAATATAAAATATAAAATAAAATACGTAATGTAAAAAGAAAAATAAAAAAAATAAAAAAATTAATGAAAAGTTAGATAATTTATTATTTAAAAATATAATAATCATTATTTCATAATATATTTTAAAAAATAATGCTAAACATCTGATATTTATGAATACATAAAAAGCAACAGTCACATTGTTCATTTCATGTCTATTTTGATTTCATATAACAATTATCTTAAACTTTTTTAATTGATTATTACATGCTTATAAATTATTTAACAATTAATTTGAGTTCTTATTTGATATATTGGTATTTATGAAAGAGAACGAACACTAGGAACCAAAATGTTTGGGATTTGACTTGGATATGAAATTATTCTTGTGATAAAGTAGATTTTGAGATTTGTACGTATTTATTGCTTGCGTTTTGATTTTGAGAGGAGAAAACTAAAATAACGTACCTATGGTCCTGTTAATTTGATATGCTTGTAGGATAAAAGTAAGAGGAATACTTTTTTTTAATTATTAAAATATGTGATGACTTTTAATTTAAATTTTTGTAAATTATTTTTATTAATTTAATTATTTAAAGATAAGAGTATTTTTAATATTATTTTTTTATATAAATTTGACCAATAAATTATTACTTAATAAAATATTGAAGTGTTATTTATTTGTTGACATAATTTTTTTAAATGATACATATTAGTTTAAATAAGTCAAAATTCTTTAATTACATACATAAATTTTTTGACTAGTTGCGAATGTGATGGTAACTTAAGAATTAATATTAATTTAGATATTAAAAATATTTTTGATTAATTACATACATAAATTTTTTAAATATGACATACATTACCTATTATCTATAAATTCTAGGATATAAAAAAAGTAGTCGATATTTCATTAAGCGAGAGATTAAGATATGGATAAAGTTTTGATAAAAAAATGATATTAAAATTATTTTTATTTTTTTTGAATTAAATTGATAAAAATTATTTATAAATAAATAAATTAAAAATTAATATATCTTTCAATGACTAAAATAAGATTTTTCTTTAAAAATAAATAGTATTATACAAGATTAAAATTAAAATATAATCAAAATTACCATTCAAGATAATATTAATCTCTTTTATTAATAATATATTTTTTAAAACTTTTATTTCAATATTATAGAGTTCAAAATCATAATTATAGTTTATGTTAAATTTAAAAATGTATTTATTTTATATTGACTTAAAACATAATTATTACTTATTATAATATAATAATAATTTATATTATAATGATTACAAAATTTTTTGATCATTGATCTCATAAATTATATATTATGTAATATAAAATATAAGATAAAATATATAATATAAAGAGAGAAAATAACAACAATACAAAATTAGAATATAATAGTTGAAAGTTAATTAGTTTCTCATTATTTAATTTATTATTTTAAAATATAATAAATATTTTTTATATTATATTTTAAAAATAAAAAAATAACATATTATTTTATACATGTTAAAGATCAAGTAAATACAAAGTTTATGGTTTGATCAAAACAGTTGGAGCTCTAACTTACCTTTTATTATAGATGAGTAAGTATAATAAGAAATTTTTATTCTAAAAGAGGAAAGTGTAATTTTCAAAATATAATGGAGGGTTGCGTAATTTTAAAATTTTTAAAAAGGGGACTTTAACTTACTAATTTTTTATCATTGATCAGTCATTAATTATTTATTAATCAAAGTAAGAAAGAGATTAGATATTTACTTGTCAAGTTATCTGACTTAATTTCAAATAAGCAAATTTTATTTATTATACTAATAACGACTGGTAAAACAAAGTGATTGGATTTGTTTTTTGAATTTAAGAGATTAAATTAAAAAAATTAAGGAGATAAAATTAAAATTATAGTAAAAAATAAGAGATCAAATTAAAAAATAATAATTCAAGGAACAAAAAAAAGAAGTCAAAGTTAGGAGACTAAACTAAAAAAAAAAAAAGTCTTTTTTTCCTCTCATTTTAATTTAATCCTTTTAGTCTTATATGATACAACGAGGCTTGATTAAATAAAAAGTAGATATAATTTTTTTATATTTATTATTAAATTTTTAATAAAAAATTAACATATATATAATTTATGTGATTAATCTGATTATTTTTTTACACATTTTTTTAATTTAAAAATTAATAAAAAATATATAAAAAATTATATATAATAGACGTCCTTTAAAAAATATAAAGTAAAAGAGAAACAATATATGTTCGCAAAATTTTCAACTACTCCTCCAAGCAATAACATTATGAGTATTTCAACTACTCCCCCAAGCAATATTAAAATTATATATATATTTAAATTTATTTTAAAAACTTACATTCTTTTTATTAAAAAATATATATATATACAATTTTAATTTTTTAATCAAAAGACTCTTATTTTTATAAGTATTATTTACATATGTATTTAGTTCATATAAAAAATTATTTTTGAATTTTAAATAAATTAACTTTATTATTTTTAACTTAAATAAGTTACGATGATTTAATAATTTTTAAAATATATTTTACTAATAAATTATAATTTTTATTTTTTAAAAAATATTTTAAAATTTTTTAAATGGAGTGTAATTTACTGCAGTAATAAGTAATAACTAATAAATGCGATGAAAGCAAATCTATAAATGAGTAATGAATAAGGAACAGTTGGATAATTTATTATTATTAAATATTAATGGAGTGGAAATTGGGTTTCAAAAAGACTTAAAGGCCAGTTTGGATAAGAATAGTGATGGGGGGCTATTTGGTAATTGAAGAGAAAAGAGAAAAAAGGAAAGTGACGATAGTAATTGGACAATGACTGGATAAGAAACTGTGAAGAAATCTGCGGTGTCTGTCTCTCACGTGCTATAACTTTTTCTGACTGACTGTGTCGCACAGACACAGGTGCGCGATCCTTTGCTTCCTTATATAAATAAAAAATTTATATTACACTTAAATTTAATTATTAAATTTTTAATAAAATATAATTTATAAAATATTTTTGCAAACTTAATTATACAAATAGTGATTTGTGATTTATACTTGAATTTAATAATAAAAATATGAAAATTTTATTTATTTATTTTTAAAATACAATATTATTAAACAAATAAATTTAACTTTATATATATTTTAAGAATAATTTATATAATTTTTTTGAGATTTGATAAAATTATATTTATCATTTTATTAGTTTAAAAAATTACACTTATATATCTTTAAATATAGTTTTAGAAATTTATGAAGAATACAATTATAATTTTATTTTTAATATAACTATACTGTAGATATAGTGATATCAAATTTTAATATAGTAATAAAAATAATTAAAAATAACTTTACGATTTCAAAATGAATATATATCATTAAAATACCAATTTTATAAATAAAAATAGATTAAAAAATTACAATATATAAAATTTATAAAATAAAAAATATAGTAAATATAATTTTATCATGAAAAAGAAAAGAGATACTCTTTGACAAGGCTCAAGGAGTATGAGTGCGAAGAATTTGAATCCTAAAGTGTAGAAAGAGAAAAGTGACGTAGTAATGTACATGTAGAATATATATATATATCTCTCTCTCTCTCTCTCTCTTAAATTACATAAGGTAGATTATTAATTAATTATTTTTTTTCTTCACACTTCAGTACTTTATTTTTATTTATATTTTTAGAAGATTCAAATTTGAGTATATTTTTATTTAAAATAAATTTCTATTCATGTAAATTTTTTTAATCTTTTTTTTTCAGGTGAAATATCCGTTATTTTTTGTTAATCTAAGGATGAATGTAGAAAATAAATCATTTGCAGGGAATGAGAAAAATAACATTTTTAGTGAGGGAGAGATAAAAAAAAATTGAAGACAAGTTTGATTAAAGTGTTTTAAAAGTATTTTTAATTTTTAAAAATAAAAAATAAAAAAATTTGTTGAATAGTTCTTTTTGATAAAAATAAAAAATATATTTATTGAGAATAAAAATATAAAATAATTAAAAATTATTCTGAAATTTATTTTTTAAAATAAAAAATATACAAGTAATTTTTTTTTGTTATATCTTTTTTATTAATGCAGGGAAGTGAGGATCCATTGGCCACTCAAAAGACGTTTAACTTTTGAAGATGATATGTCAAAAAGAGTGGTGTATCCCAAAAGTAAAAAAGAAGTTTAATATCTGGTAAACTGCGCTGTTACGAAAGAGGTGCCTTTTGGTTATTGATTTTGGTGCCAGCTTTTTGGTATGGTGTTTGACAAAATTTGTTACCAAATAGCAGCAGCAGCAGCAGTGAAAAATCGAAAAGTGATATATAATTAATAAAATAACAAATAACATAACAAGTCAAGAGGAAAAAGCTTGGTGGTGATGCTGCTGTTGAAAGCAAAATGTCAAACGCTACGATTGAGATTTTTTTGGGAACTGAGGTTTGACAGCTCCTTCTCCTCGTTCCCTGCGTCATCTCTGTCCTCCTTTTTTTTGTCTTTTTCTTTTATGCCTCCATTTTCATGTACGAATACAAATACGAATACAATACAAGTTTTACTTTTTTTTAAAACTTTTTTACCCACCGCACATTTCTCGTTCATTTCCTGCTCCTTCAATCCTATGCCTACCAAAATTTGGAAGATTTTGAATCTTTCGTGTTTTTTGACTAATTTTTTACTATAAAAAAGATTAAAATAATAAAATAAATGATTTTGAATAGATTCTAAAACTGATACACGTGGGAATGGGTTAACTTTATTGATGTTAAATGAATTTAGGTCTATGTATACCTAAACTTGTTTATTGGATAACTTTAGTCATAAATTTAAAGTAGTCTAGTAAATAAAATATAACGTTGCATTGCCAATCTCCTCGATAAGAGTATTTATATTAGTACGATTGTGTGTGTGTGTGTGTGGTTGTTAATGGTGAACTATCCCTGTTTGTCCTACTAGCCAAGGTACATGCATGCGTAAGATGCCTCATATTGATAACCATCCAATTTATGGTAATCATATCAGATTGTTCTGAATTGATCAACGTTCAAATAATGCTCACAATGGCGTAAAATGGGATTCCTCAACAATCTTGAATATAAATATGGATGATTATCAAACAACGTTTTAATTAAATATATACTTTGAGAAGCAGCTTTTACGTACGCTAATTTTTTATCCTGTGTAGACTCTACCAATAGAAATAAATTTTGAAATATCTGAATTTAGAAAATTGACACACTGAACAAAAAAAAGAACACTCATGCGCTTACATTACAGCATTCCTAACTCGTTGGACTGTGAGGGCCAATCCATTAGATGAAAAAGGCCCCTCATCCCCAAATTCAGTCGCATCCAATGTATTGAAACTTGCAACTTTTCTTGCTTCCTTGCAACCACATTTGTCCACACACCCCTACCATCACTCCTGTCTCCTTCAATAACATTTGATAAATAAAAACTACCTTATATGAATTAAAATTTATTTATTTGTATTGTGAAGAACTGTTATAAAAATTTACTACAAAAGATTGAATCCCACTCTATCATATACCTTTGTCTTCTCTTCTCTTCTCTTCTCTCTGCCCTGCCCAGCACAACAGTGAACAACAGTGGTTTCTTTTGTACATAAATAACAAAAAACACAAAAATAATGGGAACACTGGATTTCATAATTGATTTGATAGGCTTAATTAGTAAGCATTTAAATAAATAAAATCAAATATACGAGGACGAAGAGCTAACCGCCATGACCACTATTCTCCATATATATATTTCTTTCTTTTTTTCTTGTTTTGCGCCCCCTGGATGGAGGTAGCAGAAGCATCCAAAAGGCATAGCTTCGGCGTACTTACATTATTAAAGGAAAAAGGTGTCATTGAAGACCGTGTGTGAGTTTGAGATTTGAGCAACATACATAGATAGGAATCCTGTAGCTGCTGTCCCAGTCTTCACACCCTTTTCTGTTTGATTTCAAATTAACACATGCTTCTGTTTGATTCTATGCCTTCCTTCCTTCAAATCCCACATTTTCATTCATCTTCGCCATGAACAGCTTCCTCTCTCACATTAATTCTTTCCCCCAATGGCTGCTTGTGCTTTGCTCACTGCTGGTACTGATGCACCAGATGTAGAAGCTAATCATGTCAGCAACACAGGCAATGTCAATGTCAATGTGAATGCCCCAGCTGCCACTGCATCAAATTCTACTAGTGCTGAGAGAAAAATGGTTAGGAAAAGGATGGCCTCTGAAATGGAGGTTCACACCGCGCCACCCACCTCCGCCGCTGATTACCACCGGTTTCCTCGTCGGAATATGGCAGTGCCGGCCGCCGAAAAAGCGGTTGTTGCTGCTGCTGCTACTGCGACTGCTGTTGCAAGTAATTATAACTATCATTATAACTCTTGCTCACGAGATAATGTTCCTATTTCAAACCCCACAGTCACGGTCCCCAACTACTCCACTACTACGCTTCTACCTTCTTCCACCAATCTGACCACCATGACGTCACCTGCTAATTCCACTGGTATTGCTTCGGACTATAGTCAGTGTCACCGCCATTGCGGAGAAACCCTCTCGCTTCACCGCCATCTTCAACCACTTCAGCCTCAGAATCAAAACCCTGCGCCTGCCGTCTGTGGATTCTCCGGCTTGCCGTTGTTTCCATCTGACAGAAATCGTGACAACACTAACACTGCGAGTGTTGACGTTGTTGCTTCTCCAGCAAGCACGGACATCGGCCGGCCTTCTCCTTCCATGGAAGATACCTCAGCCACGGCTTGGATCGACGGTATTTTGAAGGATCTCATCCATAGCTCCACCGCCGTTTCCATTCCTCAGCTCATCAACAACGTAAGGGAGATTATCTATCCTTGTAACCCCAACCTCGCCGTAGTTCTTGAATACAGACTCCGCCTTCTCTCCTCGGCGACGGATTCTATCCCAAACTATGGAGAGAAGAAAAGGACGGAAGGGGCGCCCGCGGTGCCGGTGGCCGTGGGTTTGAATCAGAGGCCGTTGGGTCCGCAAGTGGGGCCCTCTTCCGCTGCCATAGTTCCCAGTATGCATAATATTCCTAGTTCAACTGTTGCAGTTTCTCCGGCTGTTATGAATCAGATGTACTCGAATTGGATAGTGCCGCCGATTACTGCGTTGCCTCACGACGGAGGCAACCCTTCGGTGGTTACTTTACCGCCATCTCCACTTTCATCTTCAAACCATCAGGGCTATTCGCCGTCGCAGGAGCAGCAATTTCATGAGAAACAGCAACACGAGAATCAGAATCAGAATCATCCACAAGAGGGAGTGTCTTCCCCTAGTGACAATCGAGCAGCTGCAACAACCACGGCTGCAGAAATCATCCTAACGAAAAGAAAAAAAGAGGAGATGCGGCAACAGAAGAGAGACGAAGAGGGTTTAAACCTCCTTACCTTGCTGCTTCAGTGTGCGGAAGCTGTAGCAGCTGATAACTTTGAAGGAGCAAACAAGATGTTACTCGAGATTTCCCAACTCTCCACCCCATTTGGTACGTCGGCGCAGCGAGTCGCCGCTTATTTCTCCGAAGCCATATCGGCGAGGCTGGTGAGCTCGTGCTTAGGAATATACGCGTCTCTTCCAACGGTACCTCACAGCCAGAAGATGGTATCAGCATTTCAAGTGTTCAATGGGATTAGTCCTTTCGTCAAGTTCTCGCACTTCACAGCAAACCAAGCAATACAGGAAGCGTTCGAGAGAGAAGAAAGGGTGCACATCATAGATCTAGATATAATGCAAGGGTTGCAGTGGCCTGGCCTCTTTCACATTCTAGCTTCAAGAGCAGGTGGACCCCCATACGTGAGACTCACAGGGCTTGGCACTTCCATGGAGGCTCTGGAAGCTACAGGCAAGCGTCTATCTGATTTTGCTAATAAACTCGGACTTCCCTTTGAGTTCAACCCGGTGGCCGACAAAGTAGGAAATCTCGACACAGAGAAACTCAGTGTAAGCAAGACGGAAGCTGTTGCTGTACACTGGCTACAACACTCCCTCTACGATGTCACTGGCTCAGATACAAACACACTATGGCTTCTTCAAAGGTGAGTGTAGTAATTGCTTACTGTTCTTATTTCCTTTTCTGTAACAATCAGTTATGAATTAACACAATTCTGTATTGCATGTCCAATGTATGTATATATCATATATGTTATACAGACTGCAACCAAAAGTGGTGACGGTGGTGGAGCAGGATCTGAGCCATGCGGGTTCGTTCTTGGGAAGATTTGTGGAAGCCATACATTACTACTCAGCACTGTTCGATTCCCTTGGGTCGAGCTATGGAGAGGAGAGTGAAGAGAGACATGTGGTGGAGCAGCAGCTTCTGTCGAGGGAGATTCGGAACGTGCTGGCAGTGGGGGGTCCGTCGAGAACTGGAGAGTTGAAGTTCCGTAACTGGAGGGAGAAGCTTCAGCAATGTGGATTCAGAGGCATATCTCTTGCTGGTAATGCTGCCACACAGGCTAGTCTGCTTCTTGGGATGTTCCCATCAGATGGGTATACCTTAGTGGAGGACAATGGTACCCTCAAATTGGGGTGGAAGGACCTTTGCTTGCTCACTGCTTCGGCTTGGAGGCCTCCTTTCCACAATACCACCGGCATCATGCATCATAACTGAATCTGATCTGTGTCTGTCTTCCTATATATTAGTAACCTCTCGACTCTCGTCTTGTTTTGCAATTTATAATTTTCCTTTCTTTGCCAGTTTTTTGTTTTTTGGGGGACAGTGAACTTTTCTTTGCTAGTTAAACCGTTACACTTGAGAGCAAAGTTGAACATGTCATCTGTAATTTTAGCTACGCTAGCTGTTTCAATTTTGAGAAGAAATTTCTGAAAGTAATTACTAGATCTAGTATTATATAAAAATACAACTTCATTTAGGTATGTATGTGGAAAGTAAAGAGGTCGGGTATGATTCATGAACAAGTAGGTAACTCAATACGAATAATATGATGTAACCAAGTAACTGGTATACTATTATCATAATGTACTGAACATTCTTAAAAGAATAATATCTTAAGTCTTTGATTATTGATATGGCATGTTAAAAAGAATAATGATTAGTATTAATTGATCGTAACATTTGAACTACGTATCATTTTATATGAAGTTATAATTAGTCATTATATAATTTAACCTAAATATATGCTTCTCATGCAAAATAAACACAAATAGTGATTACATAGCTCAAATTTTAAGGAATAATATATCCATATATTTTAATTTGTTTCAATTTTGTAAATAAAATTTTAAATTTAAGTTTATGTAAGTATGTTGCTATTGGTTAATTTCTAATTTAGTTCATATCATTTTTGAAAATTTTAATTTAATCATTATTATTATTAATATTTTGTTAAGTTTTATTGATACAGTTAGATTTTACAATAGTGACACTTTAAATATGAAATGTAACTTATAAGTGACTTAGGTACATTGGCTTGGATTACTAATTTTCAGAGGGTGAAAATAATGAAGTTAGTTAACTAAGAAAATTTAGCTGGATACGGACAAAAGATTAATATTAAGGATTACATTAAAAATTTGCGTAAATTACACAATATGCCTATAATGATAATATTAGTTTTTTCATTACAAAATATAACATTAAAAAATGATTATTTTATAATTACACAATACATATTTAATATTTGTTATATAAATAATAAGGATATTTTATTTGATATAAATAAAAGTATATCTTGCAAAAGATAATGCATTTTTTAATTTGAGGAGAATATTGTATATTTTTAAAATAAAGAGAAGGAAGAATGTCCCTTTTGTATTTTAGTTGGTTAGAGTAAGGTGTTTACAAAATCACTTAGAATGATTGATTAAAGTGATAATTATTATATTTTTCTTAAATAAAATCTTGAATTTAAGTCTCATATAAAAATATTGTTGTTAAAAGAAATCAATCTTTATTGATGTAGACCTGGTGGTTTAAAAAAAAAAATTAAAAAGAAATACATGGCATTTCTTCGTGTCGCACTGAAAGTCAGTATAATAAACCCTAACGTAATTTGGCCCCCCAGAAAAAAAAAAAAAAAAGAGCTAACTTGTCGCTATGCACAGTGAAGATAAGAAAACGGAAGCATTGCGATTTCTTTGCATCCCAAATGTGGAACATTTGGGACCTATCTTGACGAAAATAGATGTACTGCCATTACTCTTCTACAGGATTAATTAATGTTCTTTTATGTCAAAATATATCCAAACAATTGCTTTGCACTAGATATACGCATGATTTTTTCCTTTTATTTGAACGGATAAATTCTCCATAGCCCTTTCAGTTCTATGCTTACCGCACTGTATGCCTGCGTTTTGCCTCAATTGAGTCAGATACACTTTATAGTTTTCTTCAAAAAAGAAAAAAAAAAAAAAGTCAAATACACCTTTATCAGCGACTTAATTTAATTTTGGGGAGTGTGCGCATTTGGTTCACATGTTCAACAATACGCCACTGAGCAGCATTACGAGTCTATGATTGGAAAGCTAGTAACGAAGCTTCCACCTACACGTCCGTCATTGATTTAAAAGCAATTCGGCCAGACAAGAAACAAAGATAAGTGCAGAAAATCTGAGTTTCTATTAAGCTTGTCCTACCTAAAACATTATATTTTCAAATAAGTGCAGTTTTGTTGAAAATTACTACTGAAAGAAAATAGATTACTCCAAGGCATAATGCTACTCTTCTCATAATGGAAAAAATGTACATCTTTTCTCAGATAGGAAACATTTACATCTTGTTAAACAATAAAACTCCTCGGAACAAACAATCAATTACATCTTTAATATCTAATATTCCAACTTATTTTCACTGACCACTGCCTCGCTTCACACTGTCCACCTGGCATAGTGAATTGGATAAGACTCTACGCTGTTTAGTTATCTTAAAACTGCGAGGGTGCTCAGACTTCTTAGTGCTTTGCCAGAAATGCAATAAAGTTTCCAGGTTCCTTATTGACTGATAAAATTAAGGACCAGTGTGTTAAGCTCATAAACACTATAACTTCTTCCACAACACCCCTTTGAAAGTTTGCTCGTAAAAATTCTGAGCACGCAGAGCACAGGCCTCCTCTTGTTTCTTGTTGAGAGCTCGTCCCTACAATTTCCAGAACTTCCAAGCTCATACAGAGAACATATTAAGAATATACATTGCACTCACTCAAGAACTGATCTTCATTGTTAAGAAACTTCCTCCAATAACTCCGATACTTTGGAATTCCCATATCAAGCCAAGGTTTCATATTCCCATTATAGTGCAGCACAGCAGCTCTCTTGAGGGCTTGGGTATCAAACATATAGTCATGACCCAGTCCTGACACAACCCATGAATCGTCGAGTGGATATATTTTAGCCTCAAAGGTGAGCAAGCTTGCACGCCATGCATTAGCTTCCATGGATCCTTCTTGCCCGCCCAACTATATTATAAATATGTATAAAAGTCAGAAAAAGTGAATGGCTCAGAAGATTCTGCATATGTCACTATTCCTGATGATAAAAAATAATGGCTGACAAGAAAAATGGTATGGATCAATAAAAACAAGAAACAGCATACCAATTACCAATTTACAAAATAATTTTGGCAGTATTATTGTTGCTATGGTGACAAAGTATAATATGGCTATCTTGATGTAACCAATTTGTTTGTTCTGCCCCACCCCGAAACAATCCCATCAGATAAAAGAGAAAAACAAAAAAGAGAATAAACCCACAAGGATGGTGAGGGGTAATAATATTTTTCAGAAATTATTGCATTGCACTTCTGATTAACTTAGCCAGAGCACTCACCTCTTTTATCAAGCTTTTGTAGGTCTGAGTAAGACCAAGCTCTCTCCACCTAACTAGGTCAATTACGTTCAACCCAGACATCCAGGCACAGGAATTTTGATCGAATCCTTTCTCACCTAAATAACCTTTTAGCTGACCTAGCCTTACTGAACAAAACTGCATGGCGCCATTAACTTTTTCTCCCATGTTTAGGGTCCAGAGGGCTGACAAGTCTCTCTGCACAACGATGTCATCGTCCAGAACCACTATTTTCTTCAAATTGCTAAATATGTCAGGAAGTAAATAGTGTGAATGAGAAAAAATGGAAATGTATTCTGTTCTAGTCTGACTCATAGCACTCTGAATTGTAACACGGAACTCCTCAGGCAAGGACAGTTGCATTGAAGTTTCTTTTCTGAAGTTGTCCAGGTCAAGATGCTCAACATTTAAAACTTGTACAGCAGCTTCTCTATATTTGTTCTTCAAGAACCACAACTTCATTGCATAATAATTTTGTCCATCTGTCAACACATGAAAAACCTGTTTCCAACTTTCCTGAAATAATGCACAGCAACAATAAAATGAAATTATTATAATTGCATAAATTTAACCCCTACAATCAACTGGTGTATGGGAGTAATCAACATACTTTTGCATGTGTTACAGTGGAATTGATTACTACTGAAGCTGCAAGCACATTATTAGAAAAAATAACATAGTGGTGTAATGAAGAATCCACAAACTTTTTCGCTTCAGCCTCCTTGTCATATGGATTTTTGAAATATTCTACAGTTAGTTTCAGTGACAGGCAATGGAGACTCTTTGGCATGGTGTGAACAGTAAGTTTATAAAGGAATGCGCTCTGTCTCATGTGGAAATCAGCTTCATCTTCAGTCAAATCAAATATTTGTCTCAATTTCTTGTCAACATTATTGCAATCCACGGGGAATGATTTAGCTTTGGCTATTGTCACTTCTGTCTTCTGTAACTTCTTTTCAATCCTGGTAACATATTTGCAACGTCCATGTGATATTTCTTATAATCTTATAGCATTCCAAACAAGAAAAAGCCAAATAAAATAAAGGGAAAAATTAAAAAAAGACAGGCGTAGTCCATCCTGAAAGGCAATGATGACACCAATAGTATCAGGTAGAAACAAAGAAATGACATATTAACCCCAACGATAGAAGAAAGTTTGGGGAGAAAAAAAATAAGGCTATGTTCTAGTAAATTGGCCTATTAGCCCAATAATTGTCCAAGGAACCATAAGTAGTTATTAAAAGTAGTCTAACTTTTTGACCAAAAAAAAAAGAGTAGTCTAACTTAGCACAGCATAAGTGACTAGAGAAGCATGTGATAGAATAAGAGGAACGACTTTTGAGTCACTTTGGCTGCTCTAAAATGCTTGATGCAAGCTAAGAATAGCAAAACCACCTTATAATAGGACTTGGGATTAATAACTTCAAGTCTTGTTAGAGATATGTATTGAATATTCATCCCTAAACTTTTGCGAAGACATGGTCTTTGACAAGGTATCACAACCTTTGTGATCAAGTTGCAAGAAGTTCAATTCTTGTTGCCCCCTATTCTATAAAATTAAATTAAATTTCACAAGGTAGGCTTTACTTTGTCCACGCTTCAAGCCCAAATGGCTTCTGTATAAAGGGGTGTGCTTGAAAAACAGAAAACTCATATAAGGTTAGCAGCTTACTCTGGTGGAAGATCAGCATCTGTAGTAGATTCACTAAGGACACGCTCCAGCTCTTGAATATTCTGTCTTAGTTGGCGAGTCAACCTATCTTGTGTTGGAAGTTTTGCAATGCTAGGATAGTAAGCTCTAGCCACAAATAATTGGTCTTTCAATTTTTTAATCACAGCATCTTTCATATCTTCTTTATGTTCTTGGCGCCACAGGCAGTAACTTCCAAATGTTAGTTCACATGACTTTCCACTTTCATCAGTGGAACTTCTTTTATGGTGGGTGCCTTCATCATTGGGACTGACTCTAGATTTCTGTTGCAGAATTTAGATTAACTCAAGCAGCTAGACGCTAGACAAATATAAAGATTAAAATAGCATGTGAAGAAGTTTTTGGCAAATGACTGTAAATGTATTAGTACATTTGATGTGGGAACTAATTGCAGAGCACCATTAGGTGGCCTCTTGGAACCTGAAAATTATTTAAAAGTAGAAACAGGTAAGAATAAAAAAAGGAAATGAGATACAAGAAGGCATTATGTAAGCATTGAATCCAATAAGTTCAATCAATAGAATTACCTTTTTCTTGATCATTCCTGGCAACCTTTTTTATGGTTTCATTCTTAGCTATTCCTGCATAACTCTTCAAAGCATCCTGGCATGCAATTAATAATAATAAAAATCTTGTACTTAATACAGATTCCTAAAATGCATTGTTACTTTAGTTTGTTGTGTAAGGAGGACTCTTTGATAAAAAAGAAAAAAGAAATATAATTAGATAGAACAGAGAAGATCTACCACTAGAAGGAAAGACAAGACAAGATATCGTGCAAAATGACTTAGAAAGAGAAAACCGAAGCTAAAAAATACGGCAAACCTGTCCAATCTCTTAACAAATAGACTCCTTAAATACACCCGTGTAGAGCACCAACTTGATAATTAGTTAATCTTCCGGGAACCTCTAAACATAAAACCTCTTTTACTGCATAGACCTTAATACTTTTATGTACACTAGTCACAAACCAAACCCCAATACTTTAAGGGATAAACATCCTTAATCCTTACAAATTACCATTTACTCTTCAACAACAACAACAAACAAAGCCTTTTTTCACTAAGTATGGTTAGCTATATGAATCAAATGACGCCAACGTAATCTATCTTTACTCATTTCTATAGTTAAATCCATCATAATAGTTTCTCCTATTGTTTTCTTTAGTCTTCCCCTACCTCTAGACTCTAGTTATTGGACTGTCTACCATCTGGTAACTCTTTGTACAAGAGCCTCTAATGATCTCCTTTATACAAGACCAAATCACCTAAGATGCATTTCTACTAATTTTTCTATTATAGGTGCTATTACGACTTTCTCTCTCATGTACTCATGCTTAATCCTATCCTTTCTAGTGTTACCGCTCATCCAAGTCAACATTCTCACTTATGCTATGTTGAATTTTTGCTCATATTGACATTTTATCGCCTAACTTTCAGTATCATACAACGCAAATCTTATAACTATATGATAAAATTTTTCTTTAAACTTGAGTGATACTTTTCTATCACAAATAACTCCTGAAGTCCTCCTCCATTTCATCTACCTAGCTTGAACCTGATGATTTATGTCCCCTTCTATTTCTCCATTGTTTATATTATCATTCCCAAATATTTAAAATTTGTGACTTCTTGTATAGAACGATCTCCAAGTTTCACCTCTGCCCTAGAGTCAGTGTCCTTTTCACTAAATTTACATTTCATATATTATGTTTTGCTTCGACTTATACGGAACCTATATGTCTCTAAAGCTTGTCTCCAACTCTCTAATTTTTCATTTACTTCTTCTTCGAAATCTCCAACAAGGACTATGTCAAAAAGCATACACCTTGGTGTTGCCTCTTGGATATGTTCAGTAAGCACATCTAATACCAAGTTAAAAAGGTAAAGGCTCATAGCTGAATCTTGATATAGTCCTATGGTTATAGGGAAATCCTTCGTGACTCCACCTTGTATTCTCACATAAGTCATAATCCTATCATACATGTCTTTGATTGCCCAAATATACACCACACAAACTCCTTTCTTTTCTAGAACCTTCCATAATAACTTTCTCCAGACTCTATCATTGGCCTTTTCTAAACCAATGAAAATCATATATAAATCCTTATGAGATCTCTCTATCAATCTTAATAAATATATCGCTTTTATGGTTGACGTCCCAGACATGAAACCAAAATTCAAAAAATCAGAACTCCGTCAAAGGTCAAATTTTCATTTGGACACTTTCAAAAAAGATTAATTCTAATAATATGTCATTGATTTGTAGATTTCATAAGCTTTTCTTTGGTATATGTAAACATATTATATATTGTTAGGTGAGTCTTTAAAGATTGGAGCAGTCATTATTGATTTGTTTAAGAGGTTTTGCAGTTTTGGCATAGTCAGTGAGGAGGGAAACACTTTGTGGTAGTGTTCTCTTGCTGTAAAATGGAAAAGATAGTAAGAGGAAAAGGTCCTAGAGTTGGTAAAAAAGTGAGAGAGATAACATGGAAGAGAAACTGATATGGGAAAAGGTTGTTTTCTGGAATTATCTTCCACCTTTGCCTTCATTTGCAATTATTATTAACAGGAGAGGGGAGAATGGTGCTGATTAGAGAAGGAGGAGATGGAAATAGGGAGAATGACAGAGTTTTCTTAAGAGGGTCTGACAAATTATCATCAGCCTGCATATTTCTAGTTATATAGATTACAAGAGTATACTACATACAGTACACATAGTACAAGGACATAAGCTTGTTCCGTTATTCTTAACTAATAGCCCATTCCTAACATTAAAATTAGAAGATTAGGAGTTATAACACAATCCCAAAATATTCCTGTATAACACTCAATTCCTTGATTCCCTGATAAATGGAAAATATTCTTCATAATAAATTTCTAATGAGTCAACACTCTCCCCCAAGATGGAGCATAGACACTTTTCATGCCCATCTTGCAGGAATTTGACCTGAATAAACTTCAGTAAGACAGCTCCTAGAAGTCTTCAACTATAGTGACACCATAGATATGATCCTGACTGTTCTCCTTTATACAGGTTCCAAATCCCTCCAATCTACTACAACGCATTGACATTCTCTCATCTGCTCCTATGAACCTAGTGACAGAACTCCTACAGGTCTTCACATACAACTCCATGGTGGCACCTTTGCCCACCCCTACTTGTTTTGGCTATCTTATTATACAGTGACACAATTCTAACTAGAGTAATTTTCCAAGCCAGAACCCCATTAAGGGCAAACAAGGAAACAGCAAAAACAGCAGAAAAATATGAAAACCAGAAGCTCCAAGAAATGTGAACTACATTCAGAGACTGCAAGCCACCAAAAAATAAAAAAAAAACTACTTTAAACACCAACTACCAGTTTAACAAGGGCTCAAAACATTCCAAATGAATACCATCTTCAATCACCAATCTCCACAAAGCCCCCATTTTCATTGCCTAGAAGCAGTGACATGCACAGTAAGTTCAAATCAAGGGAAAAATAACTAAACCATTTGTAAATCACAAAGCAGAATTGGGATTATCTCAGACAAGTGGGTCAGCCTCTTCAGTGCCAGAATCCACTTGCCAAACATGACCACAGAAAGGAGAGACCCAACTCAACCAACAGCCCAGTTACGCTGAGAACTAATGCTTGCTGTCAATGCTAAAAGACTAACCCAACCAACTTGTCTTGCAACTCTGTTTGGTTCCTGACAACAGATTTAAAACTGAAGCCACAGATTGCAACCCCTTCACTGACAGTTGCAGCCCAATCCTTCACAGCCTTTTGACACTTCTGCTACATAAGTTTGACTTGATGTGTGACAGTCAGCCTTTCAAACAAAATCTCTGGTGTGTAATTACCTAAGTTGCACTCACTTGCTACCTTCAGCAATAATCTGATAAGTAACCCACACAAAATTGTTGGCATGTGGACAAAACACAAGGCAAGATGGTCAGTGACCTTGATCACCAATCCATGCTGAGCTATCCCTAATAGCAGAGAAGAAGGTTCTCAACCATGTGATAGTAGGCCTAGTGCAATGATGGATGAACTTGCTCTAGCACCATGTAGAACAAACAAGACAGTGGGAGAAAAAGGAGTCTAAAGTTCGCAAAAATAGAGAGAGATAATCAGGGAGAGAGACAAATGGGGACAGATTAGGCATACATCTTATCCTCCTGTCTTGAAATGTGACACCCCATCAAAACAATATAAGAAGAAAGATTTTGGCTGTCTATGTTTATCGCTTGACACCACTCTTAGCTAGATTAATCTTCAAACCTCAAACAACCTCAGAGAACTTAAGGATGTAGGGTATGTGCACGAAACTCTGTCTACCATCTTGTAGGATTTGTATTACCTACAAACTACCAAGTGGAAAACCATGATTTCCTTGGAACCAGCTATAAGATCCTTGATCAAACACCTATTTATAGCTCTGGACAGTGTTTGATTCAAAACGTCCACCATCAGAATAAACAAAAAGGGGAACAGGGATCTCTGTGCCTAACTCCTCTCTGACCAAGAAACCAAGATTTAGTTTCAACATTAATAATCACAGGAAAGGTGACAGTAGAAAGACAACTTGAAATCCATCTATTCTATCTATCTCATAAACCTTTTCTAGCAAGAACCTTATCTAGAAGGCACCAACTCCTATCATATGCTTCTTCAAAGTCAAATTTAAAAACTATATCCTGGTCTCTCTGTCTATTCACATCATCCCCAACCTCAATTACTGCTAAAGTAACATCCAAAATTTTTAACAAAGGCTAACATGGCTGTAGTAGACAACCATTGGGAAAATATGTCAATTCTCAAAATCACACACTGAATTAGCTAGCTCAAATGCTTCCCTATAATTTTTGATACTTCAAAGATTGACAATCAGAAGAGGCTGTGTGATGTAGCACCGATGAGGAGGAAGGGGAAGGTGGGTGGGAGTTAGTAGGGAAAGAGGGAGAAGGATATAAAGGGGAGAGAAGATTGAAAGAGGGAGAAGAGAACTCAAACTGATAATATTATTCAGTCAATACATAAAACTGATTTACAAGCAGGAAAAGGGCCCCTTATATAGAGAGGTTCAAGAGACAAAATCCTAAGTAATTTGAAAAACTAATCTTAATCCTAACTAATCAAGGAAACTAATTATTTAAAATAAAATATAAAGATAAATTACTTTATAATTCAAAACATTTTAAATATTTTATCCTATTCAAATATTAAATATTTATCCTATTATAAAATTTTATTATTTTCTTTTATTCCTACAAGAATAAATCTCCAAGTGTTTTCCATCATTTATGGGGAGAACTCTCCTTTGGAGAGGAAAAGTCCTGGTGGGGTTCCATTAGGGTGGAATCGAGACATAGCAACTCTTCCTTTGTGATCTAAGTAGTATCCACATCAGGACAACCCTTCCAATGAACAAGATAATATTACAGATAGCCATCAAAGGAGCGACAATCTATTCAACAGGAGTTGTAACTCCTAGGGTTTTCCATCATTGTGATTGCATTGCTGGCAACTGAAATCATGCAGAAACCCTTCAACCTGGAGGTATTTCCATCACAGGCAATGGGCAAGCTTGTTGTTCTTAGCTAGCTCCTAATTAGGTGACTGTAGGACAGGGAGAGATAGAAAGTGAGGAAGGAGGCTGTTGGTTGATAAACAATTTCAGCTTCTAAGACCAGGATATTCCATCAATCAACTCATAATTACTCCTTAATTATAGCTCTCATTAATCAAGGCTGTTAAAGACCCCATTACTTTGATTTGATTTTTTTTTCCTAATATAAATAGGGTTCGCCGTTTTGGACCCATGATTCTTTTGAAGTATTTTCAGATAATTTCTTTTTCTACTTTCTTACCTATTCTCCTAGCAATGAAACATCCTTCTTGAAGAGCTACTTTCTAAGTCAAAAACTTCCACTAAGGTCAATTCTTAATTGGGACTGTTGTACTAAATAGGATTAATACTGATGATAGGTTACAAATTCACAAGCTTGACAAAGCTTTGTCTCTTGATATGTGTGTGAAGTGTTGGATCTAACTTGGAACAAAAGCACATGTATTTTCACACTGCCCAAACATATTTTAATATTTTGTGTGCTTGGTGAATCTCTGGTGCATCCTTGGCGCCTGGAACAATGTTTTTTATTTTGGACTAAGTTCAGATGTTATGGATGGAGGAGTAATAAGGGAAACTTTTTTGAGGAAAATCTTATCCTTGTTGCTTTGAGACAACATTGTTTTCATGACCTCACATGGAATTCATCACATATAACAACAACAACAAACAAACAAACAAAACCTTTTCCCACTATTCATCACATATAAGTTTATAAAAAAATTCCATTGGTAGACATAGAAAGGGATTCTAGAACTCTCTAATATTAATGTCTTTGTTCATTTTCTTTATTGCTTTGTTCAAGGAGAGTATTGCATCTTCCTTTCCCTTTGGCCATTAAGAAAAGAAAAGAAAACTAAACAGCTCTAGTCATATGTACATCAAGATGCTTGCATAAAGTTTGCATTAAATTAGAAAAAATTTAAACATGAGACCTATCTCTGCTTCTACTGAAGCTCAAAATGATCCATTGATTGTAAGATAAGTAGTTATATCTGTTTTACTTTATGCTTGCCCTTCAATAACAACGGGTAAGTATTAGAAATGCATTTAATTCATCAAAAAGAAATAAAGAGCCAAAGAAACTTATAAAGAAAATAAGTAAGAAAAAAAAAATTAACCACCAGAGTATTATGCAGAGAACCTTTGGAAGGGTCGGTTCAAATTTTTTCATCAGCTCCTTGACATGGGTTGACTGTTCTCCCTGCAAAAGAAATTTAAGAATACCCATTGATTTGACGTTTTCAGGGTATAAGATACATCTTTTGGACATTGGAGTTAAATCTCATCAGAATCATGCACCAGCAATTCGTCAGTCATCACAGTTCAAGTAGTGGGGTTGCTATGACCTACGATATCATATATATCGCTACAGAAGATTGCTTCAAAAAATGAAGAGCTTATTTTGAAAAAAATATATAAATACATACCTCAGGCTGATTCTTAGTGTCCCTGATATTGGATCTATCAAACGCTCCAAGACCATCATGAGTCTGATTTGAAAAAGTATAGAAGAGGGGGGAAAATAGCAGCGACATCAAATGATAAGCACACTGAACGGAAAATTATTAATAGATTCAGAGATATGCTTGAATGCTTACTGAAGGAGAACTTTGTCGTTCATATACATATCCTGCAAGAATGGAATTATAATCTTGTGAGCGGAGGAAACTTAACTAAAATAAAGCTTCACCATTACGGCTAATATCGCATCACTTACGGAAAATAGCATGAGACATAATTTCAGAGCAATGAAACTTGATTTATGCTTCAGGTACATAAATATATAAGAAAACGTTCGATCTGAATTATGTTGCTTTCCTAATAACGTCTACTATTATTACATAAAAGAAACAAACGCGCACATTGCTTTGATTTTGTTTTTTTTTCCTATATCTGACGAATTTTTTGCAGGTACTTGCGTCCGATACAGATCAGAGGTCATATCCGCCATTTTTTCATACAAAAAGAAAATGTGGGCAAAAGATTAGACGCAATACAAAAGAGCATTGCCATTGAAAACAGCATTCTCCGGTTGAGCAGAACAACAAAAAGAGACCGAGAGGGAAGAATAAACAATAACAAGAACCAGATCTAAAAGATTTCAAGAGCTACACAACAACAAGTAGAGAGAGTAAATCGGCATAGTACCAGCAGAGTGAAAGCCGTTGTGAAGGCCAAGCAGAAAGACGAGAGGAACGAGCATGGAAAGGATAACAAGGCCAAGTACGCCAATTACAAGCCCTTTCCATCGTCTTTTTGCAGGGACAGCATATGAAGGAAGACCACCCACACCGCCAGGACCAGCACCAGAAGCGCTCTTCATCTTTCTCTCTCGACCTCTCTCCTTTCCTGGTTCAGCCTCGCTTCCTTTCAATGTACTCTTTTAATAACTTCTTTTTACCTCGTTTTTCCTTGTTCAATTTTTGTTTTTCTTTTTTTCTACTCACATGTTGGTCTCCAATATAATCAACCGCGCACATACAATGTCATCACATTCACATCACTCTATCCAGCGCTTCTCATTCATCTTATTTATCAATTTGATAAAAAAAGTTCTTAAATACAATAAATTTATCATATTATTTATATATTATTTAATAATACTAAATTATTTTTTTAAAATAAATTTGATGATATCTAAGTTTTGTTGCTATCTGTATTGTTTCTCTCTTTTTTTTTTCGACAATTTGAAAACAAATGCATCATATTGATATAAATAAAAAAAAAAAGAGAAGAATAGCAAGAACACGGCAAAACTTAGATAACTCTAAATTTATTTTATATTAATTTAGATCTATATCAAATTTAAAAAAAATAAAAAATATAACTTAATTTTATCGGGTAATATATAAATGATATAGTATAGGTAAGAATTTTTCTTTAACAAGCCTGCTTCAATTTTTTATAGATCACTTCAAAACGCTCCCTTTCGTCCGAATGAAGGTTAGCTAGCAAGCGAGATCCACTGATATGCATTTTTGTCTACGTATGATTTTAATTAAAATTAAAATTTTGGAATTTTGGTACATTGAAAATAGATAGCACCATAATTCTCACATTATAAAAAAAATGTCATTTTGTCCTTTTTGTGTCACTTGGATTCTCTATGTGTAGTAGTATATTAGGAGACCATTCTATTTTAATGTGTACTGTGTAGTTGAAAGATACAAATTTGGGGTGACAAAAAAGATAACTTCGTTTACGTAAGGATATAAATTATATTAATTGGCAATGCTTGTCGAAACTACGCTTACAAAATATGAATTTTCTAACATTTAATATATATTGTAAACACTTTTGGCTTTTCCTTTAATTTAATTTTTGTCAATGAATTAACTTTTGCACAATATACATTCCATCCAAAAAAGTATTTTGTCTTTATTGTTATATTAAAAATAATATCTAATTTTTTTATTGTACTAAAGTTCACTTCCATTAATAGAAAATAAATTAGAGAGAAGGTTTTTACAATATATATCAAAAGTCAAGGGAGTAGAATTTTGGGCTATGGTTTGGTGTTTCATGTATAGGAATTAAGGTTTAGAGTGCAGAGTTAGTGGTTCAAAGTTTGGAGTTAAGAAATAGTGGTTTGGGGTTTGGTATTCGTGGCTCTAAGTATTAGCTTAGTGTTTTTGGTATTTGTTGTTAGTTGTTTGAAGTTGGTGATAGAAAGTTGTGATTAGATTTGATTATAAACTTTAAAATTCACTCAATTAGATAATTATAGCCCTTCAAATAATAAATTTAAGTTTGAAAATAAGAATCTGAATTCAAATGTTTATTTTATAAAAAGTTCTTAACAAGACTAGTTAAACTCAAGTTTTTGCAGCCTGACTCATTATATATATTATTTTATTTACACATTATATATATATTTAATAATATAATATATAAAATTATATATTATAACTAAAATCTTAAAATTTAAACTAAATGTGTTCTGCTCACGCATTTTGAGTTTCACTATTAAATCTCATTTTGATTTTCATAGTCTCACCCTCATTATTCATTCTCTCACTCTCATCTCATTCTCATGGTCTCACTCTCACATTTTACTTTTAATTTTGTTAATTGATAAATATTTTAATTTTATTGTATTGTGTTTAAGATTTGGAGGCTTTGAATATTATTTACTTTGATTTTCATGTTAAATTTGTTCTATTGAATTAAAATTTTAATTTATATGATATTTTTAAACTTGTTAGTTAGACATTTATATACTATTTTTTTTTTCAAATCCATTTGTCCATTTTTATTTGGGTAGGCTGGGGCTATTTTGTTTTTAAACAGGTCGATCTTATCTAAATAATAAAAAAGAAAAATGGCCTTAGGTCTAAATATTGCTAATATGTTCACATGAAAGTCTAACTAATTTTTTAGTGAGCTTGACCCATGATCAAATCTAGTTATGATTTAAGGTTAGCAGCTTAGAGTTTAAGGTTTGGTATAAGGTTAATAATTTGGATTTTAGGTTTTAGGGTTGATTTATTGGTTAGAGATATAGTGTTGTATAGTTCATGGTTGCAACTTAAACTAGTTTTAGTGGTTTTGTGTTTGGGGTAAGTAGTTTCAAGTTATGAATGATGACTTGAGGCTTAGGGTTTGCAATTTAGAGTTAGGTATACTGTTTAATGATTAGGGGTAAAGTTTGGTGTTTAAAATAAGCATGTTACGATCAATGGTTCGAGTTTTAGGATTGGTGGATTAGTTTGGATTTGGTGGTTTGGAATTTCAAATTTGTGGTTTGGCTTTTTAGAGTTTATAGTTTAGCTTTTGAGTTTGGAAATTAAAATTTAGGATTTAAGATAAAAGATTTTAGGATTTAGAGTTTAAAAATTTAAAGTTTAGGGTTGAGAGATTTTGGTTTGGGTTATAAAACTTACAATTAAGGGTTGAGATTTAAAGTTTATAGTTTATTCATTAAGGTTTAGCTTTCAGAGTTTTGATTTGTTGCTTTCAAATTTTGAGTTTTAAGGTTGATTTTAAAATTTATGGGTTACAGCTTGAAATAGGGTTTAAAGTTATGGATTTAAGATTTAGAATTTTTTGTTTAGGTCTTAGGGCTTAAGCTTCATGTTATTAGATTTAGGATTTAAAGTTAGGATTATTGTGTTTTTGGTTCAAGGTTTAAACTAGGAGTTTAGTATTTTAGAATTTTGGTTTTTAAGATTATAGATTAGGATTTAGGATTTTTAATTTATAATTTTGAGATTTAGGTTTTATGATTTAGGTTCTAAGTTTTAGATATAGAGTTTAAAGTTTAAGATTTGAGGTTTGAAATTTTAAATTTAGAATATTAAGTTTTATTTTTTAAGGTTTATAAGTTAAAAATTAATGTTAAGATTTATAATTTAAGATTTATTAACAAAAATTGAGTTTAACGAAAAATATTTATTTTTCAATAAGAAGATTTAAAATTAGTTTATCACATTGTGATAGACTAAAATTCATATCTTATAAAAATTTATAATTTAGGTTTTAGCCATTAAAATTTATGATTTAAAATTTAAGTTACGTGTAACATGAAGTCTTGGATTTAAAGTTTAAGAATTAAATTGAAGGTTTAAGATAAGACTTAGGTTTAATGTTCAAGATTTCGATTCTGAGAGTTTATGATTAAAATTTGTAGTTTGAGGTTTAATGTTTGAAGTTTAGGATTTAATTTTATAATTTTTAAATTTTTTTCATATATTTTTTATTAAAATAATTTTATTTGAAGTACTGTAATATATTAAATATAAATATATTTTTTTTGAATTAAAGATTAAGATTTAACTTAAAATTTTTGGTCAAAAACTATTTTAATCTCTAAAGTATATTTAAGATTTTATAATGGTCTTAACAATATTTTTCCCTAAATAAATTCATAAGTTTGACAAAAGTTTCAAATAAATTTGAGAGGCTAACAATGTTAGTTATTTGAATAAAAAGTGACAGAGTAATAAACTTATAATTTGTTTGAATGTTATTTTATTTTTTATTTTTTAAAATTATCTTATAAAATTAGTTTTAAAAATTTATATTGATATTATTTTTATATATTTATATTCATGTTATTAATAAAAAAATTTACTTAATTTTTATTTTAAAATTAAAATTTAAAATATTTTTTAATTATTTTGTTTTTTATTTTCAAAACACATATTTTATTTTTTATTTTTTGTCTAAAAATAATTATTTAAACAATTTTTTTATTTTTTATTTTTAAAAATTATTAAAAATTAAAAATAATTTTTAAAAACTTTAATCAAGCTTATCCTCACCATTCTTTTTGCACCTTTCTCTCTCCATCCTCTTTTCTCCGACTCAAGACGCCATGATATGAGACGACCTTTACACGTCATTTTGACGTTAAGTATTTAATGGTGTTACCTTTAGGCATATACTTAAAATTTCTATAAAACTTATATATTTAATTAAAAAAAATATACTTTTGAAACTACTATGAAGCTTTTAAAAACATTTTTTAGGGGCTAAATAGATTTTGACCGTTAATTTTCTTGTCTCATTTTTTTTGGGTTAAATTTTTGGGTTATGTTTTGAACCAAGTTACAAAAGACTAATAGAAATAGAGCCTAGGTTAAAAACATTAAAGCGTAAGGACCAAAATGCAACATTAAAGTTCAATTTAACCAGTGAATGTAGTAAATAATTTTAACTGCGTGAGCTTGCTGGACCTCCGCCAACTCCACTCATCGGACCGCTCTTTTTGAAATCGTAAGGCCGGCACAGTTTCCCCTCTCTCATTCTTTCCAATATTATGGAGATCTGAGCAAGCCGAAGTAATCAAACTCCTAGGCATTGGCAGTGAAATGAGTGGTGCGAGACTGTGCTCGTTGTTAGGTGAATTGGGGTTCGAAGGTGCCGAGGGATTGGACCCTGATAGCTTCGAATGGCCCTTTCAGTACGAAGACGCACGCCCCATCCTAGATTGGATCTGCACTAGCCTCCGTCCCTCCAACGTCCTCTCCCTGTCCGAGCTTTCCCAGTTACGCTTCCCTTTCTCTTTATTTCTCTCTCTCTTAGACACGCTTATCTATTGCTTCTTACTGATAAAAAAATGGCATGTTTTGATGCAAATTCTTCTATTTAATTTGAAAATTTGTCCCTGCTTTTGAAAATAAAGGGAAATGCCTTTGTCGTTGGACTAATTGCATGACATGTGGGTTTCAGGTATGAGCAGTTTAAGCAGGAAGGCAAGCTCTTGGAGGTAGCTTTCTGATACCCATTTGTAGGAAATGTGCTTTGAAATTGTTGACGCTAGATTTCCTCCTTTATAATGTTAAGCGGGGAAGTGAATGGTTGAAACTTCTTTAGTCTGGTTAAGGGTGTATTGCCTCACTTGATACAACTAATTTATTGACATAATTCTGAAGTTCTTTCCTTGCTGAAGTTTTGGAAACTGGCACTAACCCGTTTTTATCTGAACAGGGGGAAGATTTGGACTCTGCTTATGATAGCATTTCAGCCTTTTCTGCAAGGAGGGACAACCAGGAGGCTGTTTTTGGCACTGAAGAAGGGCTAAAGGATATACGGTATTCTGTTCATCATTTTACACCAATTATGTGTGTGTAGTTAGTTAACTAATGAGTCTGCAAATGGCAATCAAATTATAAATATAACTTTGAGGAGGCACACAATTTGAAAACTGTAAGAGAGGCATAACAGGATCAAACGTAACCAAGGTAGTCTTGGTCTAAGATTTTTATGAGTCCATGACTACTTTTGGTATTATCGTTTAAAAAATTGCTGGCAAACATTGCTTCTAAAGCTAATAGAGCTGCTGCAATATGATGTTTGATTTGATAAGATCAGATTGAGGAATTTAAGCATAATGCTGTCAAAATATCATTATACATTAATGGCATAAGTTAAAAGTATCAAAACTCACAAGATTCCATACATTATCAAAAATCATAAGTTTCAAAAATCAAATCCGCAAGATAAGAGCATAATAATAATCCACTAATACATTATCACCAATTATCATCATTAATTATCAATTCCCTCTATTTTTTCCTCATCTTCCATGATCTCCTTGGAATAGGTAATTGAATTGACCTATTAAATAGCTGGTTCTAGCAACTCCAATTAACTTTGGACACCACTGGAGTCTAGAGAAACCCAAGAACTTTGAAATTATTGAGGATAAAATGGCTGAGTTATTTTAAAACGACCTACGGTTGCTTCACATGGGTTTTCTGTATGGACATGCAACTTGTAAATGTAAGAACAGCATGTAAAGGTCCTTGAATATGGCTGTGTAGTGACTTATGGAGGAGACGGATTCAATTTGAGGATTCTTAATTTTTCAACACCCAATAGCTACTGTTCTGGCTTGGGGAAAAAAATGCAGGATCTTTCAGGATTGTGATTGATTTCTTCAGCTGGGATGAAGATATAGATCTTAACAACATTGTGTATTGGGATCTTATCAACATGAATTTCTTATTTACTTCCTGATTAATTGATGACTAATCCTCTGTTTGTTGATCTAAGATGTCAAAAATTTCATGCATGTTATACAATTTATTTAACTTTTCTAGATATGTTTATTAGATGCTATCTCCTGGCTAGATAGTGAATTTGTGCTTATGTTACTTCTGAATTTCTTGTTATCATTAGGGAGGCAACTTCAGCATATAAAGCTGAAGCTTTAGACTTGCAAAGACAGCTAAAGCATCTTCAATCCCAGTTTGATATGCTTACTGGCCAGGCATCAACCTTGATACAAGGGAGACGTGCACGGGTTGCTGCCACATCTATTGTGAATGGACACCTCACAACAATAGATGATAGCCTTTCAGCAAGAAACTTACAGGTGCTATGCAAAGTCTTGCACATTTGTAACTTATATGAGAATTTGACTGTGATGTATCTTTTGATGGTTTGATTTTTGGCTTTATGGAGCCCCATTTGTTTGAGCTCATAAGTTGATTGGTTTGATAACATTGTTGAACTTGAAAAGAAAGTCCTAGACATGCTTCATGGTGGACTGTGCATCTTAGATGAATGCTTTTTCTTCAGTATCTCTCAACTTCAATTAAGTCATTACTGAGTTGCTTTGTGGGTTATTTTTATTCTCTCCGCCTCTTAACTAATTTGTCTAGCTTAAAAATGATATAATTTGATTCACCTGCAGTCTTTGGTCATAAACAATGCATTTGAATGATTTCATTGCTGAGAAAATAGGGAGGGCAAAAGTTAGGAGAAGAAGAGGTTACCATAAGAAATATATTAATTAAAAGCTCAATTACTCTGTGTATTACACTGACCAACCTTTACTTATATTAGTACTATAACCACACAAATACCTTGTACTCCTTGCTTTGAATGCACAATAAGTAACTATGTCTGTAACTTACAAGAATTGTAACTCTTTTCTTAGCCTACAAGACGTTCCTAAATTCTTTATATCTCTTAACAGCCTCTTGTATGATTTTTCTGGCTCAAAAATAAAGTGAATAAGTTGGTTCACCTGCCGTTGTTGGTTATAAAAATGTTTTGAATTATTCTTTGAGTGAAATTTCTGTCTGTCTTTGGAAGAGAGAGAGGAATGACAAGATGCTGGATTATGTATCACACAGTAGAACAGAAAGGAAGATACAGCACAGTGGAACACCACATCACAATTAAGAAATCTCATACCTGCTTCAAAATTGTTAACCAACATAATTGATTGGTCATTTCAATATGATTCTCTGACTGCTTATTTTTCAAACTGCAAGAAGGTGATGGACCCCAATATTCTAAAAGGTTTAGGAAGGAAGGCAGAGGGTAGAAAAGGTATCGGCAGGCTGTTATGATTTGGGCATAATAGGGTAGGGGCACGTGTTACACTTACATTGGATGGCTTTTGATTAATTAGTACAGTGAGAGACTTATAAAAACATGAGGGGAGAATGAGAGAGGGGAGGGAAGAAAAGTGAGGAGTAGTGGGAGAGTGCTAGCCTCTTGAAAGCAAGCTGTGAGGTTATGTTTCTGTGTGTTTTGCTGGAGTGTGTCCGTTTATCCTATGTTCTGTTATTACCTTTGTGCTATTTCTTGAGTGTGCTCTGTTTAGAGGATTGTGAGGTTTGGTGTGCTGTTTGTTATTCTTTTTCCATTATTTTTCTGTGGATTGGTGTTTGTATCTGTGTTTTCATCTATAATAGCAGAGGTATTACTCAGTGATATACCCAGGGCTACCAGAAGGTTTCTACTTTGTAGATATAAAGTGTTTACTTTTAATCTACTCTTGAAAGTTCAAATGGTCCCTCTGATGTTGTCTAATTATTTGTGCTTCTTCCACTAGAAGTTATCATGACTATGTCCTTATCTACTGCATTCTGAATATATTGTTGTTTTTCGTTGCATGTAACTCCTATTTCTTAGCTGACCCCACTTAGTGGGAAAAGGCTTTGTTTGTTGTTGTTGTTTTTGTTGTTGTAACTCCTATTTCTGATGCTTTTAATTGTCTCATTTGCACAATTTGGTGCTTTTAACGTATCTGTGTTTTCAATTTCTTTTATTTTTTAGATGAATGCAGTTCTTGGAAGAATTGCTTCCACAGCACAAGAGTTGGCTCATTATCATTCAGGAGATGGTAATATTCCTTTTTTTTTTTTTTTTAAAAAGTTGTTACATATTTACTTCTTATGCAATTATAAGATTTTGATGTCTCTTGTTCTAGTCTTTTTGCTTTTAAATGTTTTATATAATTGATGCAAATACGATCCTTGATTGAGAACTTGATATTTAGTGACTTGATAACTATAGCTTTAATATTGAATCATTTTTGGCAAATTAGGATCAAATGACAAGGTCCTTGGTTCAAGTTTTGGCCTGGGGTTTTAATTTCGTGCTATTGAAAATCATTGAAATGAACATCTTCCAAGGAGTTCAAAGAGAAAGAAAAGAAGGAAAATGGAATACTATCTGCATTCTACCTTTGAAATGGACATCTTCCAATGAGTTCAAATAGAAAGAAAAGAAGGAAAATGGAATACTATTCTTGATTTTATCAAATATGATATTTTCATTTAAATAAGAATAAGATGGTGCTCGTTTGGGCTAATGAGTCTAACTTTTATTTCTTTGTTTTGTGAGGACTTCTTGTCCTTGGTTTCATTTTCCTCTTCTCTTCAATAAATTCTTTTTTCCTATTAATAAAAAGAGAATGATATAGTTCACACCACCAAAATCAAATGAGGAGCAGTGACAAGTGATATTTTGTAATCCTTCATGTTCCAAATTTTCAATTCCAACATTGCATAAGATGCTAAGACTTAGGCATTGTGATTTGTGAGAGAAAACGCTCTCGGTCATCATGTTCGATACATATCTGATTGTCAGGACATTTTGACATGCTGTTAATGATTCATGCCTTGCTAGCAGTCTCCATTTTTGATTTTGTTCTTTATTTATTTTTTCTGTTAAATACATTTCCCTGATATCTCAGTAAAGTTGTCTTTCTTTTGATGAGTTTATATACTTTACAATGCAGAAGATGGTATTTATTTGGCATATTCTGACTTTCATCCATACTTGCTTGGAGATTCATCTTGTCTAAAAGAGCTAAACCAGTGGTTTGCTAAGCAATTGGATACAGTACGTTGACAGAATACTTTTGTTCTCTCTTGCTTCTCTCTTTTTTGTTTCTCACTTGCTCCTTAATAAATGAACAATTTCTTAGTACGCTCTTTACCTATGGAATATTTTTGATGTTCTTAAATGCATCACAAATTTTGGACTCTGAACATCTGGACAGTAACATGCAAGAGAAGGGCCATTTAATCAATTCTTGTTAGACTTAAAACTCCTTTTCTATTGCTTGTTAATTGCTGGCTTCATGTTTCTCATTGATTTCATGATACTGATGCTTGTGGAAGAAAAAACTGTTCCAGAAGCTTTTTTCTGTTGAACTTAATGTAAAAGAACTAGAGTTGAATATTTAAGTGACCATCCTACTTTTTTAATTATGTTAGAAATTCAGAATCATCATTCTTATAAACTGCTCTGATGCTGTTCCTGAACTTGTCTATCATTTATCCATAATGTAAGGTTTGGTGGCCAAGTGTGTATTCCATTTTTTCATTTTCTTTAACTTTGGATTGGACTAAAATAAAAACTTAAATCCTAGTTAAAATTATCTACATGAGCCCTGTGATTCTCATGTGGCTTCTTATATATGTGTTTTCATTTTAATCCGATGTCAGCCTGAAGATTGTTGAAGCAATGAAGTAGCCTCTTGCAGTGAATTTTAACTGGGATTTTCCATTTTTGTTTAAGTGCATAGTTTAGGGAGATTTTTTTGTTACATTTTAAAGTTCATGTACTAATTTTGTAATTAGGCTTTAGTTGAGGGAGGTAAAATGTAGTTTCCCCTTGTTTGTTTAATCTTTACTGGAAATGCAGTCTTGAAAATGATCTTTACTATTTGCATGTATGTACTTGGTTGTTTTATTTAAAAAAATTTCTGTGCTTTGTATGATGTGTCTTAGAAGTTCTGAGACAAATAGGATATGTATAGGTATTTATGGAACAATTTGTTTGGCTACTTTGAAGAGAATTGGGTTTGCTCGGCAAATCTTGGCACTTTTCTTGCTATTAAATTTGTGGGTTTTGGAAGGGATAAATAGCATAAAACACGCTGAAAATGTGCAATTCTAGCAACTTTTGTGGTGTATTTGGATGGAACGGAATGCTAGAGTCTTTCAAAACAAACACCTCTCACCTCACCTTCTTTGGGATAGAATCACTTTCTTGACTTCTTTGTGGGTTTCTTCTAATGGTTTGTTTAGAGGGTCTCCCTTATGGATCTCCAAAGGGATTAGAAGGTTTTATTAAGTTAGCTTCTTGCTTTTTTCTTTCTTTTGCTCTTCTGTTTATTTTTGTAGAGGACAGCTTGTCCTCTTCTTGTATTCACTTGTATCTCTTCTCTTATTAATGAATTTCTTTTTTTATCCAAAAAAAGGAAATTTCTGTGCTTGGTTGTGAGTGGGATTTCAGCTTGCTTACTTACATATTTGGCTATCATCCATTCTCTTATCTATAGTTTCTGACTTTCTGAAGACTCTGGATTATATTTTTGTCAAATTCTGTTTAAGTCCTGAGAGCCACTATATGTTCTTTATTTGAGAACAGGGTCCATTCCGGCTTGTGGCTGAGGAGGGGAAATCTAAATGCTCTTGGGTCAGTCTTGATGACGTCTCAAATATTTATGTTAGAGGTATATTTGGCTAATTCTTATGATTCACTATGACTTATCTCCTTGTATATTTAGTTTTTGTTTATAGCTTAGTCATAATGACTCAAATTTAAAATGGAATTTTCTTTTCCTCCTTGCAGGCAAGAAACTTGAGCTTTTTCTTTAATATCATCAACATAAATATCTAATATCATAGATTCAAATATCTTTGCTATTGATCATAACAAAAATCTTTTAGTATAAATATTTATTTGCATTACAATTACATGTTTGTGGCCTTGTTGAATCTAATGGACATTTGCATGTTCACAAGACACACTGTCCTTTTGTGTGCTTGGTGAGATATTAAATGGAAAGATTAATTAAAAATTAAATACAGATAAGCCAATGAGGTTTTGTGTTATACATCAGGCTACTAAATTTATAGGTGCATCTACCAAGAAACTCCTTTGTCATTTTACTGTGGCAGCATTTCTTGGGCCCTTGGTGGAGCTGGCTATTGGAATGAGAATATAGTCATATAGCATGTGCTTCCTTCCCCTAGTTAGACTCAAATCTCCATCCTCCTTGTATCTGGCAATTCTTTCCTGCTTCTTATTGATTTGCTTATGAAAGCAAATATATAGGTTATCTAGTTTTAAAAACAAATCTGAATGACATTGATCTGACTAAAGGAACTGTTACAATTTGTAGATAACTAGTTATTGCCAATTCAAATATTTTACTTTCTTTTTCCTCTCTCCTCTCAGGTAAGGACTCCTGAAACACATCACAACCAGAACAAAGATACTACTAAAACTTGACATCACTGTGGCATTCCAATCCTATATAGTATTTGAGAATAACACCCTCTTAAAAGAATCACTTTCTGATTAAAGAAAGGACTTATGATTAAAGATGTCATTGTGCTCCAACCAAGTACACCATGCAGCTTCTGTTAGAGCCCAATGTCATGAAATCATAGCAACTTCTCCCAAAATCACTATACATAACCAACAAATGATGTCAGTGACAATAAAAATAATCCAATAATTTCAAGTGAAGGAACATGAAGAGCAAATATTTTGAATAGTCAAAAGTATGTTTAGCTTCCCTTTTAAATGGATTCTGGCCAAAATGCATTATGAAAATTTGGCTTTAAATTACTTTTTGCAAGGATTTACTTTGTAGTAGCTGTTAAATCTCTCTGGATATCAGAAATGATACTAGCATATAGGGCGCCATTATGCTACAATGAATATATATATATATATATATATGTATGTATGTATATATATATTCATACATATATATTATAGTTCCTTTCTGGTCTTGCATATTGTTCATTGGAAATATTTTCTTATCTTGCTGTAATTTTGATTAGAAAAAGTATTGACTTTTGTGGTTGAGCAGATTTAGAAAAATCCCATCATCAACGTGTATCTGAGTTGCAACGGCTTCGCTCAATGTATGCCCTTCTTTCCTATAACATTGAAGTAGATTCTGAACCTATGAATAAATAATGTTTATCAAGTTGTACAGCATTTAGACTGAATGCAAGACTTATTTTTCTAAATTTCTATGTGACTTAGTGATTATGGTCTGGTCAAAATGATGACAGATTTGGAACAAGTGAAAGACAATGGGTGGAGGCACAGGTTGAGAATGCCAAGCAGCAGGCTATTTTAATGACACTTAAATCACAAGTATCATTAGATGAAGCTCACATTCATCTTGATCTTCATTCTCTTAGGTACTTGCCCCAAATTGTAGCTTTCATGTTAAGAATTTCTTTATAGTGCCTTATGGTTTGTAGATGCTAGTTTATTAAATTCTAAACTCCTTTATGATCAGTTTTGAAGATCCATGCTTTTATCTTCTGTAGCATGCATCAGGAACGTTAATGGTACCCACTGTGCCGCTTAATAGAAAAGTAAGAATTAAGATATATATGGATGAGACTTCAATAACAAAATGATTTTTGGACTTCTAGGTTTGACATTATATGATCATTAGCAAGTTGACAATCGTAGAGAGCAAAAAGCAGCCACTTTTAGATATTGAAGTGGTAATTTTTTGTGAATCAAATATATTGGATGTTAAGACTCGAAAGGTAGGTTTAATATCCTAAGACACATTAAGTAAGCATTTGAGTGTGTATTTTCTTTTTAGGTACAAAAAATGAGGCACTTAGTAGTTAGTACATTTTGTAATCTTGAAAAAAATGCTTTTAGTTACAGAGTTGATGAAACAATTACTTTCCTCAGGTAGTCCTTTTATTGTCAGAATTCTCTATCTTGTCTGTTATGTGGTTGTATCATGTGCGGCATATTGTGCAGGAGAAAGCATTCTGAATTGGACATTGAACTCTCAAATCTTCATCACAGAGAAGAGAAGCTTCTTTCTGAGGTTTGTAACTACATAGCTTGGGCTAAGACTTGTAACTTGTAGCTGCTATATCCTTGATTGTTTTTAACAATAATGGTTTGAGTGTATGGCTAACAAGCCATATCCTTTGTCATGTTAGTTATGGCATTTTATGGATATTCTAAGCATTGACTGCCTGTGTACTTCAACATTTAGAAGCTACTTTTTTTATTTGGCAAGCTACTCTGGGAGGAAAACCTTCTCCCAGGTTGACATAAATGCTGGTCTATGAAGTTTCTTTCAGTTGATGCCCTCACTTTACAATCCAAAATAACAATTTACACAGTACAATTATGTAATTCATTATGGATTTGAAAAATGAGATCGAAACATAGGTACTAGTGGTGGCAATTTACTGTTCTGGATTGCAATGACATCACCAAGAATGATTAGAACAGTGAAATAATGTAGGATGTGACTTGGCAAGCCTTAACGTGATGGAGGAAGGAATAAAATGCTGTAAAAGTTGCATATCTTCTAAAGCCTACAGCCTTAAACACACTTTCAATGTATGTGTGTGTCTGTGTTTTCAACGTATGCTAACCATCCCCAAGCTTTTGGGGTATCTACTAATTTGAGACCAAAGCACAACAGAGGCATCATTGCATCCATGCATTTGTGAGGCTTTTGGTACATTGTCATATTCATGGTGGCATTCAAGCAGTCAGGAGGTCTCGAATATACTCTTTTTTATGACATTGATGCCCAAGATGTCTAGAGGCATAGTATGCTACCATTATCAAGAGGATCTCACATCTTTGAATTTTTAGCTTTAGCAACTTTAATAAAATTCCAATCTCATATTGTCTTTGTTAACTTTCAGTTGTCATTTGAAACATGTGAACCTTAAATATAATGATATCTTATACCATGGTATCCAAGATACTAGGGAATGTAAGATAATGTACCAGTGTTCAAGCTAATTATGACTCCAAATTGTGTACCAGCTACTTATCTCTCATACCAAACATTTAATGTATTAGTGACCTCTTCTTCCTAGCAAATGTACAATACTCCTGGTAACTATGATCCAAATGCTACCTAAAGTTATTGAGAAAATGTAGTGGAAATTTGAAATAGAAGTCTGATGGTGGATGATATAAAAGGTGGTATTGGTGAATTGTGCCCTAGTTAAATGGCTTCTATGTCTCTTTGATGTTATGACGGCTTCTTGCTAAATTATTATACTTGCTGATTATGTTTCTGGTCATAAATACACTCCTTTATGTGATCAAGTGTACTTCCTTTTTTAGACTATTCCAGATTTGTGTTGGGAGCTAGCTCAACTCCAAGACACATACATTTTGCAAGGTATTTTCTATACCTCTCAAATATTGGGAAGAATTTATTTTTATCTTGCATCATAGATGACTCCTAGTTATAATTTAGTAAGGTTCAAATTTCTAATTCCGCAGGTGATTATGATTTAAAGGTCATGCGTCAAGAGTATTATATTAACCGGCAGAAAGCTGTAAGCTTAGATACTTATTTATAACCCCGAGTACTTTTTGTTATTATATCCTTAAATTATGTTGATTAGGTGCATGTGTACATTCTCAGATATGAGATTGTTGCCTAATTTATTAGTAATTACTTGACAATTAGCTATACATTACTCTGACACAAAGTCAATTTAAGGTACATAGTTTTGCATTGGAAACTAAAACCAGGAATGTGGCAAACCTATTTCCTGAATATAGCAGTTTTTTTTTTCTTTTCCCTAAGAATTTCTGTTTAGTTTGGCCTTGGAGCTTGTAGAACTATATTCTTTCTAGCATTAATAGTACTAACAATATTGTTTTGTTCTGTTAAGTTATGCTTCTGTTTCTTTGTTGAGAAGGACACCTGATGCTCCTTCTTTGTATCCCTTCTTTAGTCTTCTTTTCATATAGTCATTCAAAATATTTTAAAGGGATATTGATTGATTTTTTGGAACTTGAGTATTCTACAATATGACCTCACTTTGGTCATCACTTAACTAAAATCTGGTGATCCCTGATTTTATTATCCATTCTTCTGGCAATCACCTTTCGAAGGCAATAATATGAATATTTAGGAATTTCATTAGTCAACTACCTGGAACTATCACCCATGGCACTGATAATCTTGTTATGTTACATCTTAAGTTCTATATAATTATCCATCTTTGCATAATGAATACTCATTATTCTATTGGCAGTTCATAAACCATCTCATCAATCAGCTCGCCAGGCATCGGTTTTTAAAAATAGCCTGTCAATTGGAAAAGAAGAATATGCTTGGAGCATATACATTGCTTAAAGTTGTTGAGTCTGAGCTGCAAGCATACTTGTCTGCAACTGAGGGACGGGTGGTGTGTATTCCTATATTTTGTTTTACTGATAATATTCATTGGTACTTTCTTTCAAACATATGTTTGCAGTAATGTTACTACTGTTGCTTATAGTGGTTCTGTTTCACCTTTTTCTTCTTCTTTAACCTTCCTCTCTGACTACTTGTTTGCACATGGGTAAATCTGAAAGGATTGATAATCGTAAGACTACTTCCTGAACGAAATATGTACCAAAGATTAAATGGCTGGGCAGACATACTACAATTGGTTGTATTAATTGGTATTAACATGTGCATGGCTTGCTGTTTGAACTTAAAAAAGCTTGTTGGTTAATGTGAATATAGTTTAATGGTGATTTTGGAATGTCATGCTAAGGGCTTGGTTGGGAGTTTTGAAGAGAGTGGAGTGGGGTGATTATTAATAGAGTGGTGTGGAGTGGGGTCGTGGAGTGAGTTAAATAAACCACTCCATTGATTCTGAGTTTTGAAAAAATGAAGAGAGTAAATCATCCCCCATTGTTTGGATGTCATTATATTATTAATGGAGTGGAGTGGTTTGAAAGGTGAAAATTTTAATATTACCCTTATAATCAAAGCTCTTTTAAGATTTTAATTGACAAAACTCATTGTATATATATATTTAATTTCTTTCAATTTTTATACTTCATCTAACTATTTAATATAGAAATACAAAAAAATAGTGAGATAAATAACAGAACAATCTATATAAAATAAGGGATAAAAAATGTATATAATAATGTCATAAGAGAAAATAAAAATAAAGAGATATAAGAAAACTTAAAATTTGCATAAGTTTAATAGGAGTTGGAATAGGGAGTTGTGCTTTTGAAATGATTAGAGTAGAAAAAATAGCTAAGAAGAAAATAAACAAATAAAAGTAGAAAAAGAGAAGGTTAAAAATGGAACTAAAAATTTTAAAATATATAAACCATCCCAAACCATCCCAAACCCTCCAATTTGGAGGGGTTTGAAAATTGAGGTGTTGGATGGTCTTCCTAAACCATCCTACCTCATTGGTCATTTAAACATCCAACCAAGGGTTTATAAACTTAAACCACCCCACCCTCAAACCATCCTCCCAACCAAGCCCTAAGTTTATAGTTAACTTATAGTTTTTCTTTTTATTGTTTGCCTACTATAGCTTTGAGTTTATGTTTTAAAATACTTTTTGAAACCATGAACTTGGAACTTTTAAACATAAAACTAATGGGATTTGAGTTCTGCTTCCTAGTTTAAATTTTTTATTTTTTTAACACATAATCTCCCTGTATTGCAACTCTAGTCTTTATATTCATTGCAGGGTTGTTGCCTGGCACTCATTCAAGCTGCATCTGATGTTCAAGAACAAGGGGGAGTACATGACAGTGATCATTTCCTGCATGCTATTAGAGATCTTCTAAAAGTTTATTCAAGTAAGTACTAGGCACATCAAGATGATATAATTTATTCTAGTTAGCTTTCTAATTTACCTAGAGTCCATGTTCATGTTCTTCTGCAATTTTTTTCAGATGCTCAAGCTGCATTATCATCATATGTGTCAGCACCAGGCATTGTCCAGCAGATATCAGCTCTTCACTCAGATTTGATGAGCCTTCAGTCTGATCTTGAGAATTCTCTTCCAGAAGACAGAAATAGGTGTATTAATGAACTGTAAGTTTCTATCCAAAATAATAATAATAATAATAATAATACCCTTAAGATGCTAGACCCCTCTAGTTCCTTTAGGTGAGAGATGCTACGAAAATGGTTGCCCAAATGCAGGAGCTAAAATTAAAAAGAAAAAAAAAAGTGATATATAAATGAGGAATAAGTAAAATTTAACTATTGACTATACAACTATCATATAAGTTAACTGCGTAAGCATAATATTCATATAAAATGGTACATGTTCAAGATGAAGTATATAGTAATTTGTGAAGACTGAAGTTCACCAGCCAAAAGATGTGGCTGCTCTGAAATTCTTGTCAGAAACATAGGATGAAAAAATATGGTGTAGTACTTGTATATATATATTTTTGATGAACTATCATTATAATTTCTAGGTTCCCATTTTCTGAGTATATTTAAATTGTAAATTGCTTGAAATTAAATAAGATAATGTGTCTCATCAAGTTTGGTTGAATGGATATTAAACACACTAGATTTTTCTAGTAAAATGGCAAGCAAATGAGTGTGGATCATCTTAAAATCATTCAGAACTTCATTGTTGGAACTTTCAAATGCATTATTTGAAATAAGATCGCTAGAATGCTAAAGTCTGAGATCTCAGTCAGCCCTCAGAAAGGTGCAAAAAGGGTTCACCTGATAGAAAGGATCTCGCCTCAATCATCAAGAGGCGAGGATTTCTTGTGCTTTGGTTCAATGCCTTAGGCATGCCTTTGGGTGTCTTTAATATTGGCTGATTTCCTCTCTTCAATTTGAAGAAGTTATTATTGTATGTATAATAACAAAATTGTAACTCATAGGCCGCTGTGGTATAATGCAAAAAATATTGTGCCTTTAGATGCTGAAAAGTATATTCTTTTATATGCTTGTCTGTTATAACAGCTGTGTTGGGGATGCTGTGATGTATTGTAGCTTGATGCCCTTTTATGATTTTGTAATCAGCGTTTTTATAATTTATATTTATCATGACCATGTTTTAGCAACAGTAACACAGACATGTTTGTGCTTTCCAAACTGGTTAAGTTGAATATTCTTTCCTACCTGCTATACATAAACTTCTAATAACTCTGTAGGTGCACTCTTATACAAAGTCTCCAGCAACTGCTCTTTGCATCTTCAACAACAGCACAGCCAATACTGACACCTCGGGTATGAGATTCTGAATTTGCTCCATGTCTTTTAAGATTTGGCTGATAGTGTCTCTTGTATTCTTCCTTCTTTCTTTTTGATTTTTGGTTGTGTAACTTCTTGATTCTTTTCTATTGAAAGGTTAAGATCATGCTACATATTAAAAAAAGGCAAGAATCGTATACAGTGTACCCAGGCTTTTCCTCAATTTAAACATGTTGATCCAATTTTGATGAAACATTATAGGCTAGCATATTAGAGCTAGTGCATGTTACTCATTTTCTTAGTTAGGCTACAGCTAAATGTTAACTTGGGGCCTTATATGTGGATTGTCTAGAGTTTTAATTGCTCATCTAATTTATAAATGGTGCAAAATTAATAACCTATTCTTAATATAAATATTTTAAGTACAGTGGTGCTTTTGGATTTTTTTCCAAAAACTTGTATGTAATTGTTTTTGTCCATTGATTATAGTTGAGGAAGATTAATGTTGGATCATTTGTCAGAGTTTTAAGGGGATAAATTACCTTCTATGAAGGTGGTATTGAGAGTTGAATTATTAAAATAATCTGTCTACGTTTTTAGCAGTTTATTGCTTCCAGAATAAGTCTGGACTCTGGATCAACTAAATGGGCATATTAGCCTTTTTATTTTTATTTTTTGTTTGTTTTCTTATTTATTTTGCAGCTTCATGTGTGATAAAGACAGCTAAATTTTGGTGTTTTACCTCTATTGTGATTTAACATTGGTCCTGTTCCATTGAATGTCTTTAGCCATTAATGAAAGAGCTCGACGATATGGAAAAGATCAATGCAAAGCTCTCAGCTGCTGTGGAAGAGGTGACATTAGAGCATGTAAAAAAGAATGAGGTAATTTTGCTGCAACTCCGAGAAGTTCTGTGCATTGCATGATTTCTGCACACTTAAAAATCTTTCTGCAAATATTAAGATCTTCAATATTTTGATTTAGCTGCCATAGTTACTTGAATTATGATAGATCCCAGCAAACCAGAACAGCCTCCGATGATAATGCTCACTGATTATATATAACCTTCTTCTCTTAGAGATGCAAACCCACCTTAAGAGAAGGAATTACAACACACACTAGAAGAAATTAACAGAACAGCACACACTAGCCAGCACACAGAACAGCAGAAAATGAGGTAGAAAACAAAACAGAAAGACAAGGTCACTAGCTTTCGAGAGGCTACTACTCTCCCAGACAACTTCCCAAAATCTTCCCTACCTGCTAAATAGCCAGCCACAGCCCTTAAACCTTCCCCTCCATGGTCCCCACATCACAGACACCCCTGCCAAATTAGTTAGAATCATTCCTCTCTCACCTGCCAGCTCATCCTTCTCCTCATCCTTCCTACTTCTAGAATCTACCTTTAAAGTGAGTACTGTAGTATTATCGGCCCCATTTTTCTCCTTATTCCTTCTCTTATATTGTTTATTGTGACTACTAGTTGCATCAATGCTATGATTGGGATGGAGATAGTAGGGGATGTCCCTAGGGTAGTTATCCAAGTCCCACTTCGAGTAGAATGGGATACTTGATGATGTACTTAAGTGGCTTGATTCTTCTCTTTCAATAGCGAACTTTTGAAGGAGGGTTCCCCAAGTCACTTGAGTTCCATCATTTGGTATTAGAGCCTGGTTTGTTGATGGCACGGAGAGGGTTACTTGCGGAGGGTTCTGATCGACGAAAGGGATGACTGCAGTAGAGTGAAGCAACGCCGAGTAAAGTGTCATAGAGTGTAGTTGCCAAGACTTCGGCTCTTTAGTGGTGGTACTATGATGGGGATGAGGATAGTATGGGATGTCCCTCGGATAGTATGGATTATCTAAGTCCTGCATCGAGTATAATGGGATATTCGATGGGGTACTTACGTGGCTTAGTTCTTCCCCTTCAATAGCTAGCTTTTGAGGGAGGGTTTTCCAATTCACTTGGGTTTCATCAAATTATTACTTCACTTTACCCGTGGCATTCATCATCTAATAAATAATTAATAATCTGAGTCAATGATTCTAGGAAGAAAATCTTGTCAATTGGATTTTGTCTGATTCTTTGAACCTTGGACAAATTAGTGCGATCCTCATCTGATCCCCACTGTTTAATATATTTAAATTGTTACAAATTGTTTTACACTGGGAATATGCATGTCGACCTTGGAATTTATGCTCATATATGGAAGGCATTAATAGCATTATGTTTTTTTCCTGACCTTTACTTGTTAATATTCAACCTTTGTCATGTGTTCTTTGTGCTTTTGGACCAACCCTCTGGTAATAAACGTAACTATGATATACTTGGAAACTATTTCCTTGTGAAAGCATTCCTCGTTTCACTTGTTGAGGGATGATCTCTTGTGAGTTTACATAGGAGCTTGACTGCTTGAGGTCTGACGTTGTCAAAGCTTAAATTTGAGAGAAGTGGAAATAGAGTACCATTTGTTTCTCTCATTAGGAACTCTTTTCCATAGTAATTTTCATGGAAAAATTTAAAAGCATGAGAGAAGATTTATCAGATTAATTAAAACACCAGGATTCTTTAGATTGATTGCAATATAAAGCATATCATTCATCAGTTACCGCCATGATTTCCTGAAGTTGAGAATTTAGACAGATGACCTTTTGGTTGTCTCTTTAGTAACTCTTGCATAGTAACTTCATTGGAAGAATTCCTGGGAATAATTCATTTTAATCATTTTGAACCTGAAAACTGAAACCAAATCATTTAAACGTCTGTTGATGTTAAATTCTTTTGCAAGATCACTTATTACATTTTTCCTTGTTGAAGTAAATTCTAGCAGCATATCTGAATTTAAAACACTAAATCTGCTTTTGAACAATGTAGCCTTCTTGATTCTTCATCTCTTCCACCACTCTGGTTCATTACTAAGAATTATTGCATCGTTATTAATTCTTTAGCTGAAATAAATTTTGCAAGGGAGTTGAATGTCAGAAACAAGCATAGAAAGTTTTGGATTTTGATAGACACACTCCAATCACATAGGAAGATTGTAAACGATGTTTTTGTTTTGTTAACTGAAATTTGTTTTGCCCAGATTGTGAAACATCATGCACAAGAGATTGCGCTTCAAAGGCGGGTATTTGTTGATTTCTTTTGCAATCCCGACCGGTTGAGGAGCCAGGTTAGGGAGCTTACTGCTCGTGTCAGAGCCTTGCAAGTTTCCTAGCAATCATACATTTATAATTTTGTATTTTCCATTCTCATTTGTTTCTGGGGTTTGATTTTTCTTCTCAGTTAGATTTTCACTTGAAAATCTTATGTTCTACTTAAAAAATGCCCTTCCTTGTGATGAGACTCTTAATGGGGAATGGGCTATCTGTTGTTTATAGTGTTGTAAGATTTTAGCCTCACATGTTTGCGAGAATGTATATATATTGTATAAACTGAATTTAAATGTAACAGACACATATGCGTTGGTTCTCTTCCCATGTGATTCGTATCCCTCTCCTATTTGTCTTTCCTGGCCTCTGTTCTGTAATACAAAAGAAAGTAAGGAAATTTAGTCCTTCCATTGCAACTTTTTTTAATGGGTGATAAAATTTGGAGAAAATTTAATTACATTTTTAGATGTTTATTATCAAATTTTTAGTAGATAATGACAAAAATGTTTTACAATTTAACATTACATAATTAGGTCTTATAATTCAAATTCAAATTCAAATAAGAATTTTTTAAAACAGTATAAAATAGTCATTTTTTAAATTCAAATTCAAATTAAATTTATGATTTTTAATCTAGAATTTAAAATAAGAATTTGAACAATGTGTATATTGGCCATTCTCAAATAGAAATCAATATTCTGAGGGGAGGATTGTGTAATTTATGATACTCTAAAATATTTGAAAGTGTCTAATATTTTATAAATAATATAAGAATCTTTTAAATTGTGTATATCTAATATACTAATATTTCTTCTTTTTTTTTTGTATAAAAAAACTTTCGGAATTAGGAATTACAAAGAGATGGAACTTGATTCTCACACTTATGTTCATGAATAGAGAAACTGGAGTTCGAGACTCTGGAGCTATATTAAAATTTTTTATATATGCTTTTGTTTTTTTAAAAAAATTGTGATATTTATGTATTAATTACCACTTAAAAAGACAAAAAGTTAAAATGAATGGCCCGTAGCTAAAACATTAAGGAAAAAATTTATGCGGGTAAGGGACAAGTCCAAGGAAAAAATAAGTTATCAATAATAAGTCTTAAATATGTAGCCTCCCTGTTTCTCAATAAAAAAAAGTATTAAATTTAATAACTATCTATCTTTTTTAATATAAACTAACTATACTCTTAAAGTTTAGAAGTTATGTCCATCAAAGTTTCTTAAACGGTAATCCTCCAAAATAAATATCAAGGTATACCCGAAAGTTGAAAGAATAATCAGTTTAACTAAAACCCTATTGTGTCGACTGAAAATTTTTCTTTCGGGACTCACTTTTGGATCGGAAAAGAGAGAAAACCTTAATCATGCTTAAACATTAAAAGTTTTATTCAAATTGACCTTTATATATATCATATATATTAAAAATGGAATATATAATGACCTTTTTAGAATTATATCTTTAAAAACAGATCAATATAATAATAAGGACATATGAAGCAATCCAAACCAATATAAATAAGATATTTTTTTAAAAAATGTTTTAATTAATAAAGGAGATTAATGTCAGTAATATCAAAAGCCGTTAGACCTCTACAGATTACTACATATGGAAATTAACAACCGACAAAATGTGGTGTAACAAGAACCTAACACTTTTTTGACTTAATTAGCAAGTCTTAACGGTAGGAGGCTAAGTTTGGAGAAGGATGTTTGAAGTATATTATAAAGTTAAGTTTTTAAAGTAAGAGAAAGATAACAAAAAATTAAGAGAGAGATAAATTAAGATCTCGTCCTCAATTCATAAGGGCCTAAATTTTTTTCTTCCACTCTTTTTTATTTTTTTAATATGTAACGGGGTGAATACAAATTCATATTCCTCAATATTAATAAACAGCCTTTGCTACTATGGCCATCAAGGCCTTTACTTGAGTGAGATTTATTTGTTCCATTTCATACCCAGGCTACATACTGAGAGAAAAAAGAAAAAGAAAATTTGCTTTCACAAACTCAACATCTTGAACAATGACATCTTCCATGACTAAACAAAAAGAATTTTAGTGATTTGGACCAATATGAACAAGAGAATGTCATTTTCTAAACACCCCACATATATTAATTAACTTGGATTGAACCTTACTCTATGATCCAAACATTGCACAAGCCAGGTAGTAGATGGATCCAACAGAGATTTAATTTATTGCTGAACCAAATCTCTGTCTGTCTGCAATATATCATTTTCAATCACCAAATTATTCAAACTCATACAATTCAAGTCCACTATATATATGCTACTTCACTTCTCTTTTCTATGCATTCAAACAAGTTTTTCTTAACTTGCATTAACTACTTCTCTCCCATAAATAGTGTTTTAAGAAGAAAACAGGGGAAAATGGGTTCTGGCTATGTTTGCTCACTACACTTCTTGAGTGCTACAATTTTTGTGTTTTGTTCTCTTTTGTTGTTGCCTGAATTGACACTTGCAAAGCATGCACAAGTAATCAGGCACTACAAGTTTGAAGTATGTCTTGTGCATTTCATCAACTCATTTGAAACATGTGAATACAGCAATGCAAAGGTAACATTTAATGTTATTTTTTTTTGGTGCAGATCAAATTGCAGAACTTCACAAGGCTATGCCAAACAAAGAGCATTGTGACTGTGAATGGGCAGTTTCCAGGGCCAAGAATCATAGCAAGAGAAGGAGATAGGCTTGTTATCAAAGTGGTTAACCATGTTCAAAACAATATCACCATCCATTGGTATTACATATCATCATCCTTAATTCAGTTAATTCAATCACTGTTTGTTGTGATTATTTTCTCCTTCATTCCCATCTCTGACCAAAAATTTATTTATACTACTGATTCATACCTATTAACTAACACCTAGAACACAATGAGAAGCCATAAAAAGGGCAGCCCAGTACGCAAGGGTCCCACCACCAGGTGAGGTTTGGAGAGAATCAAATATACACAGCTTTACCTTACAAGCAAAGAGAATACTTTTAGAATTTAAATTTGTGACCTCGAGATCATATGACAGTAACCTTAACCTTGTTCCAAGACTCACCTTCTTATAACACAATGAGAAGCCATAATTACATGAAATTCAAAAGCTCCATATCTATCAAGTTTACTCACCTAATCCTAATTTAACGAACTGGGTTATCTTATGTCCAGTGCTTGATTCATATTTGCAGGCATGGTGTTAGGCAATTGAGAAGTGGTTGGGCTGATGGACCTTCCTACATAACACAGTGTCCAATTCATACAGGCCAATCTTATCTGTACAACTTCACTGTCATTGGCCAAAGAGGGACATTGTGGTGGCATGCTCATATCTCATGGCTAAGAGCAACTGTTTATGGTCCCATTATCATTCTCCCTAAGAAGAATGTACCTTATCCTTTCCCCCAACCCCTCAAAGAAGTCCCCATCATATTTGGTAAGCCCTATAAGCAGATACTTTGAAGGTCTAAAAGCATTTTTACTATAGAACTTCTATGTCATGATGATCTTAACTAAATATATTGGTTAGTTAACTTCTCTCAATAATCAATTTATTTTTTTGGATATTGATATTGCCTCAAATGATAGGGGAATGGTGGAAAGCAGACACAGAAACTGTTATCAATCAAGCTATGCAGACAGGATTGGCACCTAATCTCTCAGATGCTTATACCATTAATGGTCTTCCTGGTCCTCTCTACAGTTGCTCAACTAAAGGTATCCTAGTTCTCATATATATCAATAAAAATGCAAATTTTAGAAAATTTCAGTTTATAGTATTAAACAGGCGAACTTGCTTTCTTTTTTTGAAAGCAGACTTGTTAATCTATAATCATAAATTCATTAGGAATATTCTTAAGAATGTTTTTTAATTAATATTATGACAGATTGAAAATGTCACTTTAAAATGAATTAAATAGTAACTTGTTTAAAAATATAAGGTAAAATTAGTATTTTGGTTTGTTAAATTTATTTATTACTTGGATTTGATTCCTTAAATTTTTTATGCCAAATGAGTTCTTGAACTTCTAATTCATATTCATATGTATCTCTGCTTATTTGACACTAAACCATGGTATTTTACTTAACTGAAAAACAAATGGTCATTATTTTACAAATTATACATGTTAAGCTTCTTCTCAAGTAATTGATCAATAAGCAAATTTTGCTCTTCATGCAGATACCTTCAAGCTTAAGGTGAAACCAGGAAAAACCTATCTTCTTCGTTTGATCAATGCTGCACTGAATGACGAGCTTTTCTTTAGCATTGCCAACCACACACTCACTGTTGTAGAAGCTGATGCTGTCTACACAAAACCCTTCAAAACAAACATAGTCCTTATCACACCAGGCCAAACCACCAATGTCCTTCTCAAAGCCAAGCCCAAGGCACCAAATGCCACCTTTCTAATTGCTGCTCGGCCGTACGCTACCGGTCCGGCCACCTTCGATAACACCACCACCACCGGATTTCTTGAGTACAAGAAAAGCCCATTGCCAAACTCTAAACTTAAGAACAAGAAGCTTCCTCTTCTAAGACCAGCACTTCCAAAGTTCAATGATACAACCTTTGCAATGAACTTCAACAAGAAGATTCGTAGCTTGGCTAATGCAAAATTCCCAGCAAAAGTTCCAAAAACTGTTGATAGACACTTCTTCTTCACCGTTGGATTAGGAATTATCCAATGCTCACAAAGCCAAACATGCCAAGGACCCAATAATACAAGAGTAGCAGCTTACATTAACAATGTTTCCTTTGTGCAGCCAAATATTGCTCTTCTTCAAGCACACTTCTTCAAAACATCCAAAGGTGTATATACTAGTGATTTTCCTGCCAATCCACCTTTCAAATTCAACTACACAGGGACCCCACCTAGCAATATTATGGTAAGTAGTGGGACCAAAGTGGTGGTGTTAGCTTATAATACAACTGTGGAGCTAGTTTTGCAGGACACAAGCATTATTGGTGCAGAAAGCCACCCACTTCACCTTCATGGGTTTAACTTCTTTGTGGTGGGTCAAGGTGTTGGAAACTTTGACCCCAAAAAGGACCCTTCAAGCTTCAATCTAGTTGATCCTGCTGAAAGGAACACTATTGGTGTACCATCTGGTGGCTGGGTTGCTATTCGCTTCCTTGCAGACAATCCAGGTCAGTGTACAACAATGTAATGAAAAAAATTGTGAATTTTGTTATAATTTTGAAGATAGTAGTGTTCATAATATTCACTTGGTGTACTACTTGAGTAGGTGTTTGGTTCATGCATTGTCATCTTGAGGTGCATACTAGCTGGGGCTTGAAAATGGCATGGATTGTTCAAGATGGAAAGGGACTGCATCAGAAGTTGCCACCTCCACCATCTGATCTCCCCAAATGCTGAAAATAATATTGTCCCCTTGATATTACCGTTTCTTTTTTTTTTTTCCTCTTTTGGAACAAGATTCTATCGTAACTACTCATTCTTTTTCATTCTTTTCTTCATTATGGAGCGTCCTTTTTGAAATGTTTTAGGCAGCTAAATTGTAAACATGGGAGCGAGAGTTTTTTTTACTTTGTAATATTCAATTATTCATAGATAGAATGTAATGTAGAATAGTTTGTACTAAGAAGCAAAAGATTTTCATTGAAAAAGGGTTTTTGTTTGATAGTTTCAACAAATTAAAAGGTTATGTTTCTATTGTCTAATTTATGGAAAGCATCCCCATATATGTAGACGTCTGCTAAGTCACTAATGGGCTATATATGAATCTATTAAAACTGTTAACAGGAAGGGAATTCAAGTATTTATATGGATTAGAGTCCATAAATAATAAAATCACTACTCTTTGGCCACTCATATGCCCTTACTCAAAATTATTAATTACTATAAGTACTTCTTACTTTTTATATATACATATGTACATACTCTCTTAAACACATTCTTTTGGTAATTTGATAGTTAAAAGTATTTTTATAAAAAAAAAAATTGGCCAAATAATATGCTTTTCTCTCACGGTGTTTCCTCTTAAACTCTGAGTTACTAAGCTGTTTTCTAAAAGTTATTTTCAATTAAATTGGCCAAACATAAATTCCCTAATTCTTATAATTATTTTTCTACATATTCCATTTGAAAAAAAAAGGTCATTTGAAAAAAAATAAAACTCCACAACTTGGCCAAACGGATTCGTTCTTCAATTAGAGTTTCATAGCTTTGCAGTTAATTTTTGGGCCATAATTTCGCCACCAACAAGAAAAAAAAGAAAAGGAAAGCTCAAATATACCTTTACAAAAGCAAGCAAGCATATCAATTATCTTAAACTATAATTACAATAGAAATCGATTAAGTATCAAATATGCATATAAAATTTACTTCAACTTCATGAACCCACACTACGTTATTGAGGAGAACTCTACCATCCTTCGTAGATTGATCATTGAGTTGTGAAGAAGCACCGATGCTAACTGGGATACAAACAAACACGACACAATACAAATATTGTGTTGTATTTGAAGCATATCGATGTGTGGCTCCTTTTTTGAAGCATGGATGCTCCATTACTACATTGATTGAAACATATTTTGGCGTCTAGATTTTGCGTCTGCATACCACCCTGCATAAAGTATGGTGAAGACGGGGACGTACATGAGGAAGAAGACAATGGAATGCGAGGAGCTAATGAGAATCGTCATGGCTGAAACCACAAGCATAGTGATCTGAATCTGAGTGAACCGTGCACCAACATATAGCATAACAGTAACAGAGGAGACAAAGACCGTGAAGATGAACATGGCGAGCAAGCTAAGCATCAGGGAATTAGTACTGTACTTTATTGAGAAGAAGCACAAAGGAAATGTAATGGTCACCAAGAAAGGTGAAACGCTTTTCATGGTTTCGTCGTCACGCTGATTTGTTAAAAGTAATTAATTGTTGTTTATAGGAAATAATGGAAGTGATCGACGACGTATCGTTCAGATGTTGCTTCTGCTTCCTTCTTCAGCGAATCCTGAAAATTTCAGCAAGCACACATAATATGATTTCTTGTGTTTTTGGAGTCATGATCAATATATCGCTGCAATTCATATCAATGATGAGAATTTTTTTGGAACGGTTTTCGGCAATCACTAAAACCACAATTTGTGACCATGTTATTTCCTAACTATATATAGAAGAGGATGATGATGAGTAAAATACATGTCATGTCAGATTCTATGGTATGACATGACAAGAACGATCATGATGTTTCATTGGAACAAAACAACCATAAGAAGCGAGAAGCATGAAGCATGAAGCATGAAGGATTAACTTACAGATACATTATTATCCTCGAAACCAACAATGTTGTTGCCTTGCCCCCTTGTTCTGAAAAGAAAGGCTTCTCCATATCGTCCTTATGGTGAAATCAATTACTGAGAAAATATTAAGTTCCAAAACAGTTGACCAATTGCTAAGCAAACCGTGTTTTGCAAGAGCTATATTATAAAAAAAAAAGTCAACTTTGAAATTACGTAATTAACGAGGTACTTTATATTATCTTTCCTTTTCCCCTCTAATTTAATAGCCTCATTGTCATTTTCTAAGCATGTCATTTCTGCACGCGTGGACTTTGCATTTTTTTTGTTAGAGTAATTGCAGAGTTATAGGAAGTCTATAGAAAGTCCATTGATGAAAGATCATTTAGATTAAAATCAAAATTAAGCAATTAATTAATATAGGCAAAAAGTATAAATCTTGAGTTTAAGTCTTGTGTATAAAATAACTTTTGTTTGAGTGTTCTACCATTATTATATATGGGAGTCCAGTAACTTCTGAATAATAGAAATTTTGATAAAAAAAGATAAGGTAACCCTAGTTGACATTTTATAAACACTTCATTTCCGCGTATGATCATACACCATGTTTCTATTGGTTGGCTTTATCGTTGACTTTGATTTGATTCTCAAGGCTTTCTCATATTGGTGAGAACTTTCCATGAAGCTGCCTTCTGTCTCTGTAGTTTAGCTACTGCTATATTTCTTCTTCATCGATAAGGGCGGTAAACCTAAAAATGGAGGCTTTGAGTTCTCTTCACAATGAAGAATTAGGTGGAATAAGCCTTCATGCTGAAGAAGGTTTCACAGGTAAGCAACTATATTATTGAAGCAGATTACTATTAATTATGTATTTTCTTTTCCCCTAACTTGGAAGTAAAATTTGTCAAGGTTCAAACGCGAATCTTCCAAATCCCAATTTGTCGCACTTTATTGATTCAAAAGACCTGAACGTTGCAAACGCAAAGGTAAGCTGTGATATTATTAATTTCTTGGCGGAGATCGTTTTTAGTACTCTTCTATCACTGAAAAGTAGATACTGAATTTGTCATGAAGTACTCATTTAGCTTTAGTTTGAATTTTTTTGGAGTATAAAAAGTTAATCCTTAAAAATATTTAACTCATTATAAATTAGCCATTCTTAGTTCTTTTCGTTGCTACCTTCCAAATTCTGCTCATGAGTCATACTCATGTATATATGCTGTTCCCAAAGAATGAAATTTGCTTATTTGCTCGTAATTTCATATGAAGGTACGTAAAATTAAGAACCTTAAAAATTGTTTGATTTAGATGTGGAAAAATGAATCTTCTGAGTAAATTATACTCTCTTCATTGTAGATATGAGTTCGTTTACAATCGTGTTAATTGATAGCCATTGATATGGGAAAAAATTTCTGAAAGTAAAATATGCAAACATGTCCTAAACTTCAAATTTAATTTTGCTCATTTTGTTTTTGGTGTAAGAATAAAGTTCAACTCATTAATGGCCTTTTTTGTCAAATCCTAAACCCCTAACTATATATTTGGACTAAAAATATATTGATTTGTGTAAATTGTAGAAGAGCTTGCTGTTCTACTCCTTGTGGCTTCTTAAACTTAATTAATTAGGGGCTTTGGTTTACATATTTCTTTTGAATTTGACCTAATTAATGTGAAAGGTAACAACTTTTAATAGTAGAAATTTAAACATTTAACTTGACAGATTTAATTCTGCATTTTTATTCCTTATCAATTTTATCTTTCATAAAAAGAATAACATTATCTATTTATATATAGAATATATAGACCTTTCTCTTAACAAAATTCTAAGTAATATAAGACTCTTAAATAAAAAAAAAATAAGTAAATAAGATTCTTAAATGGATAAGATTATATGCTCCTAAATTAGAGAAGACTTTTAAATTTTAAGTAAATAAAAATAAAAAATTCTTAATTCCACTAGAATGCCAACAATATTAAAATAATCATAATCTCATCTTCAGAATGGTTTATAAGATTATTCCAGAAATTATTATATTCAGACTAAACCCGTCATTCTTAGATCTCTTAAGGGAGGGTCATTAATGTTTTAGATTTTCATGAGTTCTTGTTCTATTACACTTTCAAAAATGATAAATAAAATATAAAATATTTATAATAAATAATATGACTAAAGTAAAAATATTTCAACCAAAAAAATAAGAATTAAAAGTAACTATTATTGAGTAAATAAATATTAAAATATAGTAAAGGATAAAATAGTAAATTTATATCACTAAAATGAATTTATATTACCAACCCCGAACCACTAAATATCTGAACTAGTCTCCTGTAGCACTATCAATTTCATAATATAATTCACAACCGTTTATTTCATAAATTGCTTTAAATTTGTAGCTTTAAAATTAGGGCAGCACTATGAATGTTCCACTTTATATATATATAAAACTTTTGATGCATGCGTTAACATTGGTATAATTAAGAAGAAAGTTGAACTAATTGGGGATTGTAATAAAAAAAAAACGAAGGAGCTGAGGAGATTCGTGTGAGGTGCAAAGATAGAGTGAAACTGATATCTCACATTGTGGACACTCTCTCTCACATGCAATATCTTATTTACTTCATGTACGATTCACTATCTAGCAAGCTTTAAAATTATATTTAGGGCGACATTATCTATCTCTAGCTTCACCCTCTTCTTCACAAATCAAATATATCATTAATTGCAGATGAAGGGTAATCCATTTTATGTTGAAGGTGGGACGTTTAAGACTTGTTATTGTTAGCCATTCTTAACAAATTTCGACTATTTTTCTCAATTTAAAATTTTCAAACATATATATCCATGAACAAATTAAGCCCCACATTTTTCTCTTCTTGGTTGACTATAAGAAGAGACTTCAAATCATTATTTTTGTGCGTGGATCGATTATTAAATCATAATCAATGAAGGGTAAAGATTATCAATTGGTTATTGATTTAACTATAAATTGTGTCATTAAAAAATTAGTTGAATTAATAAAATAAATAAAATTTAAAATTTTTATTATAAATTTACATGAAATATTAAATAAAAAAGTCAAATTAAAATTAATAAATCATTTATATTGTTTCATGTTCTATACAATAAAATACAATAAATAAATAATATAGTACCATATATATATATTCAAAATATATAGAATTTTTTGAACTTTAGTTCTTTTGCATGGAATTTCCCTCAATTTCAAAACCTTATAAGGGACCCACCAAACTTTCAAATCTTACAAATAAGAACATCTATTAAATTTTTATCCAAATACTAACAGTTAACGACCACATCAGATCTGTTGACTCTACGTCAGAATTTTTAGAATGGGTTATTAGGTTAGTGGATGAGTTTTAAAAAATGAGAAAAGATAAAAATATTCTTAGTCCAAGTCAATAAAAATTTTTTATAGAGTCAATGGATTTGATGTGACAATTGACCATTAGTATTTAGATGAAAAATTTAATAGATGCTCTTATTTACAATATTTTAAAAGTTTAGGAGGGATTCCTTGTAAAGTTTTAAAATTCAAAAGAAATTTCATACAAAAAAATCAAAGTTTAAGTAAATTTTATGCATTTTGACCTCTGTATATATATATGTATATATATATATACACACACACAATGACAACATCTTGTATTGTTATCAATCTTTGTATCTATTTTAATCTTTTCTTAATATCTTAATATATTTTTATTTATTTTCATTAATTCTTTATTTTTCTATTTTTCTATCCCTTATATTATTTTTTTCACTTTTTAACTTTCAAAGCATGGTGAGATCACTTTTTTTTCTTGAGCCGATTTAATGATTCAATCGGATTGTCTATTTAAGAAAAATCTATTTGGGTCAATCAAGTCACAATGGGTCAATCAAGTTACATTTGTTACGATTGTAACTAGATCTAATTATTTGAATCACACTAATTTAGAACTAGTTTATCAGTCGAACCGTCTAGTCTAATTCTTGATATATACTATGCTTCAAGTAACCTCCTTTTACCCAATAAAAGTGATATTAAGAATTTAATTTCTTTTAAATCATACATAAACTTATTATATTTTAATAATTTTATTCAAAAAAATATGAAATAATATAAATACAGTTAAAATTAACGAACCTGTTAAACTAATTTTTTAAATCATATTTTGTTCACTAAATTATTCATTTATAATGAGTTGATATATAATTTGATAGAGTTAAGTATATGTGAACATTTTTTTATCCAAATCTCCAACTTTTACCTATCATGATTAGGGCTAACCTTTTTTTTAGTGGTTTTATAAAGAAATTTCATAAGAAATATATAATTTCCCCGCATCCACTTCTTAATTTTATGAAATTAATTTGAAATTAAATTTTAAAAAATTGACATATATTTTAGTGCATGATAAGTCTATTAAATCAATATCATTAATTGCAGATGAAGGATAATTCATTTTATGTTGATGCGATGCACTTTCAGACTCAAACTAGCAGTTCATGGCCCAACTGGTTGAAGGTGAGGGGTTTGAGACTTGTTATATTGTTAGCCATTGATAACAAATTCGGACAATTTTTCTCTAAAATTTAATTGCAAAGATCGAACAAACCTCATATATACCCTCTTCTTGTTTGGCTATAAGAAGAGACTTCAACTACCACCTTTTATCCAAGAAAAGAGATATTAGGAATTTGAGTACTATAAATCATACATAATAAACTTACTATATTTCAATAATTTTATTGACAAAAATAAGAAGTAATATTAAACCCTTGGAGCTTAAACCGGAGAGGTTTTGTTATTCCCCACAAAGATGCTGATCATATGAGACGAGAGGTCATCCTTTTGACTCAAAAACCTTTTTGGAAGAAGTGGAAAAAGGATGCCTTTATGAATATCATTTAGACTTAAATTAACATAACTCTCTTGAATTATAAAATTATTATACAAAACTTTTTATAGAGTCACTATACAAAATTTTTCTAAATTTCAAAATCTCTTGAACTTTCAAATATTTAAAAATAACAGTATGGTCCGTTAGATTTTGTATCAAAATTTTAACAGTTAAATATTACGTTAACAACTTTGACTCCAATTAAAATTTTAAGCTAACATCAACTGAGTATTTTTTAGTCATTTTATCTTATTAAATAAGTTACCCAACCATTAACCTGTATACATGACCAGAAAAGCCGATTGCCCTCCACTCCATGATGCTTTGCCTCACTCCAATATTATCCAGAAAATACAATCTCATCCTCTTAACCATGGAATGGAACCCTCAGACTCTTCAAATCCTCTCCGAATGCTTTCTCCACACCCTCTCTTCTGCGTCAGAACCTCGCCGTCGCGCCGAAGCCGCCGAGGTTGTCAACCGTTCCAACTACATGGCCTCACCGTCCTCGGCCTTGTCGTCGAGCCCTCCATCGATAATCAGATCCGACAAGTTGTCGCCATGAACTTCAAGAATTGCCTTCGTGTCCGGTGGGTCTCGATTGCTTTCGATGACGATAATGTGCCCACTTTCTCTCCGATACTTGATCCGGAGGAGTAGATTAAATCCCTGATAGTGCCGCTGATCCTTTCAGCTACTCCTAAGATTCAAAGCCAACTCAGCGAAGCTTTGGCTGTAATTAGTGGACATGATTTTTTGAAATCATGTCCTGCGTTGCTTCCTGAGCTATTTTCGAATCTTCAGAAAGAATCGCAAGCCTCCGATTATATGCCTCCATTAATGGTATTCTTGGAACAGCAAATTCTAATTTTAAAAAGTTTCTATACTAGGATAAAACCAACGATCTTTTTCTTGATTTGAAGTACTGTCTCGATCTTTTTGCGGCACCATTACTGGAAATATTTCTCAAAACCGCGTCATTGATTGATGTGGCTGTGAATTCGGGAGGGCTTGCTGCAAATCTTTGTCCCCTTTTTGAGTCACAGAGGTTGTGTTGTAGGATATTTTATTCATTAAACTTTCAGGAGCTGCCTGAGTTTTTTGAGGATTACATGAAGGAGTGGATGACTGAGTTTCGGAAATATCTGACCACAAGTTATCCTGCACCTGAGAGTAGTGGCCCTGATGGTCTTACACTTGTTGATGAATTTCAAGTTGCAGTTTGTGAGAATATTAATCTTTATATATATGGAAAAGAACGAGGAGTTTCAAGGATATCTGAATGATTTTGCACTAACTGTGTGGACTTTACTAGGAAATTAATGTTTCATGTAACTGGGTTTCAAGAATATTAATCTTCGACCATGTATAACGCAAAGAAAAAATGGATCCTTTGGGGCATGCTGGTTGGAGAAGATAAAGTCCAGGGGAATCGGGTTTTTGGGTCACATAATCGGGTTAATAATTTGGTGGGTTTAATAAGGTGAAATAATTAAAATGTCACCGATTGATGTTAGCTTAAAATTTTTGTTGGAGCTAAAGTTATGACATGTTATTTGATTGTTGAAGATTAAATAAAAAAATTAATGAATACTGTCATTTAAAAAAATTTAAAAGTTCAAGGAATCTTTTAAAGTTTAAGTTTAGGGAGATTTTATATAATAATTCTATAATTCAAGAAAGTTCCGTGTAATTTCACCTATCATTTGGCCTTCAAAACAATATTCACTTCACTCTAGTCATATTTTAACTCAAACATGAATTAAGTCCAGATAATTCTAGATATTGTAGAAGTATCTAAATATTCTAAGTTAGCTATAGATTAATTTTGCCAGTTATATAGTTATAAATACGTGTACATCATGAATGTCAATATATAAAGAATTTTCCTTTCTCATGGCTTTCTTCTTTTTGCATTATATCGTTTAAATCTTATAGATCAAATTAATTGATAAAACATTTAATGACTTAAAACTTATAAAAAATAAAAAATAATAATTTTTAAAATTCAAAATCTTCATCAGTGAATCAATATAAAATTTTAATTATTGTCTTAAGAATATTGATTAACAAAATCTTAACATTAGGTAGAAGGTATAACTTTTTATGGAACTCACTAATTCACATAATTTACACTTGCATTACGTTTTAATTATTATTATTATTTAGTATAGAGTACTTAAATTACTTTTCATTGCTTTAATGACTATGGCCATGTTTAGGTAAGGAACGAACACACTGTTTCTTCTCCCACTCACGACGATGTAATTATCCCCGTCCTTCGACACAAATCAGTACTGAGAAAGTTGTGTTCAGAGTCAATGTCTTGTCCACCAGACCATCGTGCCACTCTAGCAGAAACCTTCTGTGGACTCCAAGCAAGTCAAATATGCGCTTTGGGGAATCCTCTTGTTCTCTTGGCTCCATTATCAGCAACACTAGTAAGCTTGAAGCATGGATTTGCTAAGTTATCTCCAAGCATGATGTGGAGTGCTATGTATATACTGAGCTTTGCATACACAGCAATGCTTGTGTGGCCACTGCCCTTTCGACTCCCTATACTCTCAATGCTACTTCTTGGTTTGCTGTACTACATGTCTGTATTGGCCTTCACCCTCTCTGGCTTTCATATTACTCTGTTTTGGTCATTCACAATCTCGGGTCTTCTCTTTACGCTGCTAGGGGCTCTGGGCTTCCTAATCCTTATGCTACTTCTGGCTTCCTTGTGCATCATCGTAATGGACAAAAAGGAGGACAAACTAGTTGAGTGACTAATACACCAAAGTTTTCACAATTCAAGATGACAATTAATGTATACATAAAGTTTCTCAGATTTTACAACAATTTTATCCCTACGTTTGAGCTTTTACCATAATGGCTTAATTAGTATGTTCCAACTTCCAAATTGTTGGATGTGAGTGATAAAAAATGCCTTTGCTGAGTTTGGTATTTTCATTTACTCTTCTTAATTAGCAAAGTTTTTAAATCCATGATCTCTTATATTTCAAATTATAAGTGGTAATCCATATATATATATATATATATATATGTTGATGGGTGCGGGTAGGGATACGGATACAGGATAAGACATTTTTTTCAAAATATAAGTTACAGGTACGGCAATCTCTTTTACTTTAATAGAATAAGTTGTTTACATGTAATTGCAATGTTGTCCTTAGTTGATTAAAAATTTTCAAATGAGTCCTCTTGCAACATGTGGCTAGGAGTGACAACATGACTGGATTTGAGTTGGGTTTAGGGTACGATAACCGTTTATGACTCATATTTATCTTTTAAATGAGTTATAAATGGTTCATTAATTAATGGTCAAACCCAACCCATCTATTAACTCATTAATATATAAATTTAGTCATAAATTAAATTAAATTTAAATTTTATAATTATAAATTATTCTTAAAATTTTTTTGAGTTAAATTGTTGATTATTCCTTTTATTTTAAAATTAAATTTTAAAAAAATCTAAATCAGCCAAGTTTGGTAGAGCCAAAAAAAAAAAAAGAACCAAATACTAACTCGCGAATATTTATTTATATGTCTTTTATTAGATATAAGTATATATATATAATGCAACCTTAACAGAATAAAACATTAATGCAAATGTAAAGGCCAAAAACTTATCTAAATTAGTGGCCACGATATTGAGATATATAGACAGTGTATTGTATATTTTGTCTATATATATTTATGTATCCTTTAATCATAAAACTATTTTTTTACATTTAAAAAATAAAAATAAAACCTGTATATCCTATTTAGCATTTCCAAATGTTGTGAGAGAAGTGGGATATTAGTTAATTGCGGCCTTAAGAATGCGGCAAGTAGGAGCCCCAAGTTGTTGCACAATCCACAAGCATGAGAAAGTATGGGATACAAAATTTATGTTTTCCTCAGTTTTTTAGTTAAAAAAGAATTTTATAATTTTAATATTAATTTAATAAAATATAACAAAACATTGATATGTTTCAAAAAAATATATAGTTAGACAGTTTTGGCTATAAGGATTCATTTGTGATCATATTTCATTTTATTAAAATTTAATATAATGTTACAAAAAAATTTCTTATAATTTATTTTTTATCAAATGAGCTAAATACAAACTGTTTCTACTATTAAGAATATTTTTTAACTGAATTAGTCAAACACAAACTATTTCTCCAATTTTTTTTTCAAATTTAATTTTAAGAAAAAATTCATTACAAAAATAAACAGATTTTATAAACTTAGCTAAACGAACCGCCATAAGGGTCTAATATGCACATAAAATTTATTGCAGCTTCATAAACCCAAACAACATTATTCAGAACTCAGCATTTTCTTAGATTCAACTTTGAATTGTTAAGAAGCAGCACCGATACTAACAGGGATACAAACACGACATTACAGATACTGTACCACAACAAGATATATGTATAACATATAGATATAGTTTAAAGTGTCGTGTTGTATCTGAAACATATCGTGTATAGCTCCGTTTTTGAAGTATCGGTGCTCCATTGCTACATTGATTGAAACATATTTTGTCGTCTAGATGCTGCCACTGCATATTGCCCTGCGAAAAGTATGGCGAAGATGGGGACGCACATGAGGAAGAAGACAATGGAATGCATGGAGCTAATGAGAATCGTCATAGCTGAAACCAGCAGCATAGTGATCTGAATTCGAGTGAATCGTGCACCGACACATAGCATAACAGTAACAGAGAAGACAAAGGCTATGAAGATGAACATGTTGAGCAAGCTAATTAGCATCAAGGAATTAGAGTACCCTTGTGTATTGTGAAGTAGATGAGTACTGTAGTTTATTGAGAACAAGCACAAAGGAAATGTAATGGTCACCAAGAACGGTGAAACGCTTTTCATGGTTTCGTCGTCACGCTGATTTGTTAAAAGTAATTGTTGTTTATAGGAAATAATGGAAGTGACGTACCGTTCAGATGATGCTTCCTTCATCAGCGAATCCTGAAAATTTCTCGTGGATTTGGAGTCACAATTATGAGGTTTCAGTTTATAATCAAATAACTTATATAATTATGTAGGTGAAAGCAAGATTCCTCGGAAAATGAAGTATACAAGAGGATGGTCTGTAAAACTTATGTAATTAAGATTCTATGATTTGACAAGAAGGATAATTGATGTTTCAATGGAACACCCATGAGAAGCGATTAAGAAGCATGTAGGATTAATAACTTACAGATTCATGGTGATCCATGTTGTTGTCCCCTTGTTCTGAAAAGAGAGGCTCCTTCATCGTCGTTTCTACTTCCACGTTCCAAGCACAAATTAAGACTCTGATCAAATCCAAAAGTATGTGAAGTCAATCGCTGTGAAATTCCAACCCAGTTGACGATATAACCAAAGAGAATTAACATTAATTGCGATGGTAACAATGGAATACGACAAGCAATGCAAACCGCGTTTTGCAATAGCTAAATACATAAAAACATCAACTTCAAATTACGTTGAAGCTACGAAACCTATAATCTCCATTGGCTTTTATTTTGCCCTCTAATTTAATAGCATAATTGTGATGCCGTCTTTGTCATTCTCTAAACATTTCTTTGTAATTAAAATGAAATAATTGTTGGGACATACCCTTGACGTTGCTTTCATTGTCAACACACTCAACGTACAGTACTAGTGGGTGATCATCAGAGATGAGAATAGCACCTGATTTGAACAGTGAAAGAACATCAAAAGAAGCACAAGACATGGATTGGATCATTGATGCCAAGAAGATTGATGAAGCCAAAGCATCAGAATTACTGGGTTTTCGTGATCATCCAGAATCTATTTCCACCACCAAGGCCATCTCAGTAGTACTAAGATTTTTCAAAGTGAACCGAACATCAAGGGGTGAATGGGAGGTTGAAATTTGGGATCCAATACGAGGATGTAGCTATTTGCTTAGCGGTTATGACTGTGCAGAGAAAGCAGTAGTGAGAGCTTTCCGTGATGCTGCCTTCATTTTGAGAGGTAACAAAGCAGAACTGAATTTCCCAGAACTCGTTATACAACTTGACCAGCAATATTCGAATTCGACTCTATTGGTAATTGATTATGTATATATATATATATATATATATGCTTTTTCATCATCCATGGCCGGCCTGTATATATATGTATAATTAATTTGCTTATGTATATACCATTTCTTCGATATCGATAAGGGTGAACTGCTAGTGGATGAATACCTAAAAATGGAAGCCTCGCGTTCACTTCACCATGCTTTACGCGGAAGCCTTTATGTTGATGCAGGTTTCACAGGTAATTAAACATTTGTTCACTATATTACTGAATCGAATTGCTAATTTTTCTTTTTCTTAGCTTCGTACTTAATTTGCTAACTGGTTCAGGAATTTGTCTACGTTCCAATGCGAATCTTCGATTTTCCGATCTTTTGTACAGAACTAGCTTAGAGCGAAATAAGGTAAATTTTCAAATTATTAATGGAGGTTCTTTAGGTCTTAAAAATCAAGATAAAATCGGAAATGAAATGCTTTAAAATTAGGGCAACAATATATTATATCTATCTCTTTAATTCCTTGTTCTTCAGTACTAATCAATACAGTAATTATTTGCATGAGCTTCTGAATCGCATTAGTTCCTATACACTTCCACCCTTTTATTTCACTTCGAAATCAAGTGCCTATTTCTATGAGTATGAGGAGGTGAGAGGTTTAAGACTTGTTATTATCCGCCATTATAACAATATTTTGTAACTCAAAATATGCAAACCAAGTCCTAAACTGCAAATTGCTCTAATTTTTTTTTTTTAGTTTAAGAAGAGATTTCAACTAATTAATTAGTTAGGAATCACTTTTTGTTCAAAACTTCCAACCACTACCCTCCCATGGCAACTTCAACTTTCCTTCAGCTCCTGGTTTTCTTGTTATCAAAAGGATAATAATAATAATAATAATAATAATAATAATAATAATAATAATAATATTTGTATTATTTAAATGCATATGTTTAAATAATACAAATAAGGATATTTTAGTCACGAATAGAGACATTGTAGTTTTTTTTTATCTTTTAAGGGAAAGAAAGTGTAAAATTTTAAAATAAATAAGAGTAGAGTATGTACTCAAATTAATATTTTTTAGGAGAAAAGAGTGTAATATACTCTTAATATTTTGCCACATAATCTAATTTATTTATAATAAAAATTACATAATCTATTTTTAAATTATATATTTGAGAATCCTAAATTTTAATGGAAAAATTATTTATTCGTCAAAACATAAATAATAGTAGTATATACTGAAGTTTTTATTAGTATACTAGCTATTGAAGGATTATAAATAATTCCCTTCTTCAATTATTTTTACCTACTCTTTTAAATACTCAATTTTTAACAATTCGAATTCACAATAATATCAATGAAAAATACTAATCAATACTTAATATATAATCCTAAAACAGGTTGTTAATCGATCCCTGTCTAGGCTAATCAATATATAGTACTATTGTTTGCAGATGTGGCTTCCTAGGTCGAGCGTTCCTTATGCATACAACAGTCATAACTTGGAGGTGAGATGTAGGTTTCGTATTTCACTATTCTCCATTTCTTTTTATTAGTTAGGCATACATTAATTAATATAGGTCAGATCAGAGAGCCCATTTAGATAATTTTTTTATTTATCATAACTTGTGAGAAAATTTATATAGTTCTAATACTTATATATAATTATAAGTTGATTTACTATAATTATTATAATTAGGTTTATATACTTATAATTAGTGTAATTTAGTTCTCATACTTTTAAATTAATTAAAAGTTAGTCCTTAGTTACTGTCAAACTTGATTAATTCTTCGTTATTTCTTTAATGATATGCAGTAGTTAGGTGTAATACAAATCAACATTTTTTTTCTAAATCAAATTATTAAAAAGAGAGAGATAAAACAATAGGTTTGAAAATTACTATGCAAAACTAATTGATGGCGAATAAAAACTTGAGAGCAAATTGACACAATCTATTGACATCGATCCGCTCTCTTCTTCCTCATTTCTTCTTCTTTTTGGCCTCTCCTGAGAATAATAATAGAGTGAAAGTCACAGCTGGATTTGTTCTTAATTAAGCAACTTAAATATTAATCAGAGTTACCAATGGTTTGAGTTAACCAAATAAGTTAATCTTTTCTAATATCATGAATTATAATTAAATTTTTTATTAAAAAATTTACATTTAATATTTAAAAATATTTTAAACAGAATTATCTTCAATAAAAATATTTATAAAAATTCAAATGAAACTAAAGTCTTATAGTCTACAAATTCGTCGTTTGGAACTTAAATAAAATTGAAGAAATCAAGTGCCAACTAGCAATTAAGCTTTAAAAGTATAGGGCATAAAGGCAGTATCATCTATCTCACCCCTTGTTCTTAACTAATCAATATGGTAATCATTGCAGGATTTCATCGCAAACTCAACATTTTATTATAGTGATGAGAGCGACTTTCCGATTGGGAGTAGACGACGTCGATCTTCCCCACGTCGTTTTGATTGGACTGGCGGTTTAAGTGACAGCTGGTTCGAGGTGAGACGTTTAAGAGTACTGGTTATACGACTATTTGCCATTGATAATAAATTTGGACAATGTTTCTCAATCTAAAATATATGCAAACATGATCAAAACTCCAAATTAATTTCTTCTTCTTTTGTGGTATAAGATGAGAGTTCACTAACTACCTTTTATCTAAATCTGTGATTTTTATTGTTAAAATAATCATATTTAATATTAATCATGTTTCGAATAAAATTATTCTTAATAAATAAATATTTGTAAAAAAAAAAATAAGGCTAACCCTTTTTTGAAAAAAATAATTGATTTATGTTTGAGATAAAATCATCTGATTATAAGCATTTTTATTGATATTATTGTGTTTAAAAAATTTGATAAATATTTGTTATACTATTAAATTATCAAAAAAGATATATATTTATAAAGGTAAGTAAATATTTAAGAGAAAAAATAAAGTAGGTAACTACTTATCAATGTCAGTACTTTGATTATTGATGTTATAATTCTCAATTTTTAGTTACCAAATTACTGGTTTCTTGTTATTAACGACTGCGAAAAATGAATTATGCCGAATCTAATTAACATACACATATATTGCTGGTTTGCGTATGTTGCAAGTGAATAATCCGTATTGGTACAAGAGACTGGCATTAAAACAGCATAGAGTATGTGAACCTATCATTCAGTTTGTGTTTATTATTATCATTATTATTTTAAATTTCATCATATGCAACGATGCATTTAAAACTTTCTCTTTGACGCTCTCGGTCCAAATTTGTATGCGATTTATATTGCTAACACATTTTAATTTAACACTAGTTTCCAACGCTATATAATCTTTAAATTTTATCTTATAGTTAATGTATAACTTTTTTCTCTTCAGATTTTCAAACTTGTCTTTTGTTATCATGAGTTAGTGTTCCTTTGAGTAGGCTATCTGAGTCTTTCTCACCCAATCTTTTATCTCTGTGGGTTTCAAATCTTGAACCTCAGGTCTTCAATATTTAGGTTGGTAATTCGCTTCAAGTACAACGAAATGTGCTTTCGTCTTCGACCCAGCATTATCCATGAGCAAAAAACAACATTTTTAACTGAGGGTGTGCATTTGTTTGTAATTTTGATATCTCTAATGTTGTTAAAGATTGTTCGGTTTAGGCAATATCATGGAACGAACCTGCTGATGGTTTTGCTGCTTGGCACGTGGTGGACATCAACGATGATCATGAAGTTCCTGTGCCTGCGAAAACAATAAGAAAGAAACTAAAAATGTTTCTGCACTTAGTGTGTTCATCAGAATCAATGCTTTGTCCACCAGACCATCGTGCAACTCTAGCAGCAACCTTCTATGGACTCCAAGCAAGTCAAATATGGGCTCTGGGGAATCCTCTTGATCTCCTCTCGTCTCCATCATCAGCAACACTAAGCTTGAAGCATACATTTGCTAAGTTATCTCCAAGCATGATGTGGAGTGCTATGTATATGCTGAGCTTTGCATACACAGCAATACTTGTGTCGTCCCTGCCCTTTCGACTCCCTATACTCTCAATGCTACTTCTTGGTTTACTGTACTACATGTCTGTATTGGCCCTCACTCTCTCTGGCTTTCATATTACCCTGTTTTGGTCATTCACAATCTCGGGTTTTCTATTTACGCTGCTAGGGGCTCTGGGCTTCCTAATCCTTATGCTGCTTCTGGCTTCCTTGTGGATCATCGTAATGGACAAAAAGGACGACAAAGTCACTACCGTTGAGTGAATAATACACCGAAGTTTTCACAATTCAAGATGATAATTAATGTATATATATACAGTTCCTTGGAGTATCACAACAATTATCCCCACCTTTGAGCTTTTACCATGAGGGCTTAATTAGTTTGTTCCAAATGATAAATAATGCCGTTCCTGAGTTTTATATTTTCATTTACTCTTCTTAATTTAATTACCAAAGTTTTTAAATCCATGATCTGTTATATTTCAAATTATAACAGGTAATGCGTGTATTGTGTCCATTAGTGCCAGATCACGTGCCAAGAGTTAATTGATGGATAGTTTCATCATTCACACTACATATGTAATAGTTTCAGTCAATTAAACAAATCAATCATCATTTTGCATCTTCATTCATTGCGTATTTTCGCTTTTTCTCTCATCTATCGCAATAACTAGTAGCCATGTGTGTGATGATCATCTGTACGCCTACTTTGTAGCTATATATGAGAATGTGGGTACAATTTAATATGCTTTTTAGTGTTGCGTGTAAATCTAAATTATTATTTTAATAATCCTTTGTTCTAAATATAAGAGTATAAATTTAGTATAAAAAAAAAAAAATTAAACCAATCTTCCATGAAATTTGTTAAATTAATATCTTTAAAATTTGATATAATGTTATACAAATTTATCTTTTAATTTATTTTCTGAGCTACAATTGCTCTTTTGTCACCAACTAGAAAAAATAATACAAACACACATATATATCAGTTGTCATTAATAATAATTAATATAAGAACTGTGAATGACAAACATGCACATTAATTTATTGCAACATCATGAACCAATATAGCTATATTGAGCATTCAGAGACATTAACCCATTCTTTCTAAATCACAATCCCAGTACCAAAAAGCACCGATATGAATAAAATCATTTTTTTTAGGCATATGTCACATCAATATTTCATAGCCACTATGATTCAAGCATATTCTGGTGTCTAGATTTTGTGGCTGCATGGCGCCCTGAGAAAAGTATGGCGAACATGGGGATGTACATGATGAACAAGAGCATGGAATTTGAGGAGCTAACGAGAAGAGCCATGGCTGAAACCAACATCACAATGATCTGAATCTGAGTGAGCCGTGCACGAACACAAAGCATAACAGTAACACAGGAGAAAAAAGCTATGAACAAGAAGATGGCGAGCAAGCCAAATAAAAGCATCACGAGACAAGGTAAGAGGTTTAAGGCTTGTTATTATGGTTATTATTATTTTTAACTATAGAAGACTACTAAACTCTATTTAATTTGATTCGAAATAATTAATTTTATCTTTTGAACTGTTTGTGATTATCAACATTTAGAGTTTTAAGGGGAAATATGTCTTGTCTAATAAACTATAATTTAATTACAATTTTGACATAAAAATGTTAAAACATAGCACTCTATTTCATAAACTACGAGAAAATGTGAAAATTTTACAAATCAGTTAAAATTAAAATTTAATAGTCAAGTAATCGATGCATGATAAATTAAGAAAAGAAGGAGAAATTCAAGAAGATGGAGATATCTGGTGTCGTGTGACAATTATACGGCTTTTAGAGATATGAGAGTACTTTTACTTCTCGTGATGATTTTAAAGATCTAAATTGTTATATGTTTATAAAATTATATATCAAATTGTGATTAATAATCATTACCTGCAATTTCTCCCCAATTTTATGATGTTTTTCAATGTATCAATATAACATAGTTATTTAGTTCCGAGGCTGATGCAGTCGGTAAAAAAGTTTCTCCCAATAGTCATAATTTATGGTGAAATATTTATACTTATTTTAAAATATATTTTTAAAATAAAAAATAGCTTTTTTACAAAATTATTTGATTAAAATATTTTAGATTAAAAAAATTTTTTATTCCTTAAATTTACATAAAATTTTAATTTGTTTAATTTTATCTATTATCTTTACTAATTGATATAATATTTTTTTTCCATACCAGATGTTGTCTTTGATCGTATGTAAAGTTTAAACAAAACTACTCATAGTTGGAACTTAAATAAGGTTAAAATGTTTCAAAATTTTTTAACATTCTTTATTTAGGCTTTTAAAATCCAAAAATTAATAACATCCAAATTTAAAATTGCATGTGAAGAATAATAGGATTGTTTTAATTTCATCTAATTCTTAGACTCTAACAAGGGTAAATTATTAGTCATAAGGGACAAAATTTAAATTTGATAGAAAGTTAAGAGAATAGTTTTGACCACGCTATAATCATTATTATTGTATTTGGTAAATCTTTAAAAAATAATTTTCACTATTTAATTATTAATTAAAAAATGACATGTATTCAAGATAGTAGATAAAAAATTAAAAATAATTATGATGATTAATGATTTTTTTATTAAACAGTACTGTTGCTTCAATTAATGCCTTCATTGCCAGGAAGGTCACATAGTAAATTGGAGAATACGGACACTAATGCCAATAGACGAAATTAATCAATATAAATATATAAATATAATATATATATATATATATATATATTTATATAGCCACTACCTGCGTCTATAACGAGTCAAGCTGCAATAAAAAAATAATAATAAATCAGTTCAATTTTTGCTAATAATTGTTCATTGGTAGAAATTTATTTATTTTTGTAATTAAGCTGCCTAATTAGAAGTAGAATAATGTATCTAAGAATTTGTTTGGCTAACTTATGAATCTCTGTTTATTTTAAAATATTTTGTAAAAAGAGTTTAAAAAACGTGTTATAAAAAAGAAGTATTTTGTGCTAAACTAAATTATTTAATAAATGATTTTATTAATATTTAATAAAAATAATTTGTGTTGGGAAAATCTTAAAAAAATACTTTTGAATGCTAAATTATGAAAAAAAAAAACACATATAGAAAAAAGTTAGAAGTAAAAGACATATATTCCTTTTTATTTTTAAAAAAAAGGAATCAAATACTTTATTTAACCACTATAATTTTTCTTGTTTGTTTTTTATTTGAATAATTTTTCTTTTTTTGGAAACAAATAGGTTCTTCTCTATCAAAGATACGAAAATTTTTTTGAACATTTTGACGAAGAAGGGAGCGGGTAAGCACTTCTTTTCTTTCGTAATGTATAGTTTTACTCTTTTTTTTTTTTCTTAAGTTGTCGTTGTATTATCTTCAATAGAATTATTTTTAATAAAAAAAATATTAAAAAATTTAAACATATTTCTTTTATTAAAATGTTTGGTGCATATATTATATTGTAATCAATGTATTATAAGATACAATTGTATAGGATTAATTAGATGTTGAATCATGGGTCTTCTATTTTCAAGTGTACAACGTGTTCGACACATAATATGATGCAAACATGTCATGACACATTATGGACTGGACAAATGTACGTGTCCATGTTAGACTCTCCACTTCGCACCGCGTTGGTTTAATTTCTTGTGTGGCTTCTTTATGTACAGTCTCTTTGCACATGAAGAGTTGGCCTTGGTGTTGGGCCAATTGGGTTATATGGACATGTGTTTCAATGAGGTAAGCTAAGCCTAAACTGAGCTTTGTTAGTGTCATTGAATTATATTACATTATTTGAGTACTTCTCTCACTCAGGCAAACAAACGTAATCCTTCTTCTTCGCACCACGTCATAAACATCACAAATGAGTATATATTATAGCTATGAGGGAAGAAGTCGCACGAATGAGAAAGAAACGCGAAACATTTCTGTTCAAATGCAATATTGTATTGTCCAGAAGAACATCGTGCTCTCCTAGCTGCAACCATTTATGGATTCCAAGGAAGTCAACTATGGGCTTTGGGCAATCCCCTTGATCCCTTACAGAGTGTCGCTCACATATCAAAAACATCACTGAGCTTCAACGAAAATTATTCAATGTTCCTTCCAAGCATAATATGGAGTGGAATGTTTATGCTGAGCTTTGCATATACGACAACACTTGTGTGGTCGTTGCCGTTTCGAGTGCCTATAATCTCAATGTTAGTTGTTGGATTTTTGTACTATTTTTCTGTGTTGGTCTTCACAGCATCAGGTTTTGATATTGTTTTTGGGTCATTCAGAATGTCTGGTATTCTGGTTTCGCTGGCTGGGACTCTGGCCTTTGTCCTTCTTGTTGCTTTTGGCATCATCATGGTGCTCTTCGCCTCATGGTTTTGCAAATCAATGGAGGAAAAAGAGGACAATGTGTAGGTCGTACCTCTATAATTTTATAAAACTTTTAATTCAATTTTCTTTATTTTAATATTGCATAAATAAGAATGGTGCATAATCAGTAATACTAAAAAACGAGGATTAAAAATAAGTGTTGAAATAATATGTATCATACAAAAATTAGTATAAATGCGTCTTAAATAATATATGTACAAAAGACATTATTAAAGATTCCAGTATAAAAGTTAATCAAATAAAAAATAATTTAATAACTAAAAATAAGAGAAAATTAAAAAAAATAATAAAAAAATTATTATGATAAATTTAACTATTAATTATTTAACTGTAAAAATAATTTGTTTTTGGGTGCAGATCAAATTGCAGAATATCACAAGGCTCTGCCAAACAAAGAGCATTGTGACTGTGAATGGGCAGTTTCCAGGGCCAAGAATCATAGCAAGAGAAGGAGATAGGCTTGTGATCAAAGTGGTTAACCATGTTCAAAACAATATCACCATCCATTGGTATTATATGTATAGTAGCACCATCCTTATTTCAAACTTTGCTGTAATTAGTTCTTAATTTATTAGACTATTTTTAACATTGTTAGAGTTTGACAGTTTTCATCCAAGTTTATATGATAGAATGTTGATTTATATTGTTAGGCCTTGAGTATACACTTGAACATAGATATCTTATGTTCAAAATGTGTTAAGTAATTTAGTCAAACATTCTTATACATTATATAAACTTTAAATTTGTCTTAATTAATCGATGTGGAACTTCTTTTCTTTTATATTTCTAACAATCCTTCAATCCCATAGAATTCATTGATCACTGGGTTATATTATATTCACTGTTTGATTCATATTTGCAGGCATGGAGTAATTCAAATGAGAAGTGGTTGGGCAGGTGGGCCTGTTCCACCTACATTACAGTGTCCAATTCAAACAGGTCAATCTTATACATATAACTTCACTCTGAGTGCCCAAAGAGGAACATTGTGATGGCATGCTCATATCTCATGGCTAAGAGCAACTGTTTATGGCCCCATCATCATTCTCCCTAAGAGAAATGTCCCTTATCCATTCCCACAACCCTTTGAAGAAGTACCCATCATATTTGGTAAGAACTGTATGAAATATGACTTAGAGAAAAATAGAATTTTGTTATATAGAACTTTTGTGTGATGACATATTTGGCTAAATATATTAGAATGTTAACTCTCTCATTGCCTCAAATGACAGGAGAGTGGTGCAAATCAGACACAGAAGCTGTTATTAATCAAGCTACACAAACTCAGATGCTTAAACTATTAATGGTCTTCCTGGTCCTGGCTACAATTGCTCAGCCAAAGGTAAATTTGAAAAAAAAAAATAGTAAATTATTTTCATCTCTCTTAAATTGGATATCAATATTAATATTATGTATGTGATACTAAATTGATGGCAAATCAATGTATTTTTTCTAACTTGAAAATACAGCCTGGATTGATTAGAACTGGGTTACAAGCATGTTATAATTAGATACTTGGGCATCTTATCATCACATTAACTTTACATTACTTTATTTAGTTATGTCATCAATTCTTGTTAAGGATGTATCATGTGAAGAATCAAAATGTTATTTCAAGACTATTTTATTACAAGTTATAAATGCATACTTCATTTCAAGTAATTAATAAGCAAACTGATCTTCATGCAGATACCTTCAAGCTTAAGGTGAAACCAGGAAAAACCTATCTTCTTCGTTTGATCAATGCTGCACAGAATGACGAGCTTTTCTTTAGCATTGCCAACCACACACTCACTGTTGTAGAAGCTGATGCTGTCTACACAAAACCCTTCAAAACAAACATAGTCCTTATCACACCAGGCCAAACTACCAATGTCCTTCTCAAAGCCAAGCTCAAGGCACCTAATGCCACCTTTCTCATTGCTGCCCGGCCCTACGCTACCGGTCCACCCACCTTACCACCAGATTTCTTGAGTACAAGAAAAGCCCATTGCCAAACACTAAACTTAAGAACACAAGCTTCCTCTTCTAAGACCAGTGCTTCCAAAGTTCACTGATACAACCTTTGCAATGAACTTCAACAAGAAGATTCGTAGCTTGGCTAATGCAAAATTCCCAGCAAAAGTTCCAAAAACTGTTGATCGACACTTCTTCTTCACCATTGGATTTGGAATTATCCAATGCTCACAAAACCAAACATGCCAAGGACCCAATAATGCAAGAGTAGCAGCTTCCATTAACAATGTCTCCCTTGTGCAGCCAAATATTGCTCTTCTTCAAAAATTCCAAAGGAGTATATACTAGTGATTTTCCTGCAAACCCACCTTTCAAATTCAACTAGACAGGGACCCCACCTAGCAATATTATGGTAAGTAGTGGGACCAAAGTGGTGATGTTAGCTTATAATACAACTGTGGAGCTAGTTTTGCAGGACAAAAGCATTATTGGTGCAGAAAGCCACGCACTTCACCTTCCTGGGTTTAACGTCTTTGTGGTGGGTCAAGGTGTTGGAAACTTTGACCCCAAAAAGGATCCTTCAAGCTTCAATCTAGTTGATCCTGCTGAAAGGAACACTGTTGGTGTACCATCTGGTGGCTGGGTTGCTATTCGCTTCCTTGCAGACAATCCAGGTCACTGTCCTAAGAAGTTCTTACGTGCATAAATTATATCACATCTTTTATGTATTGATTAATAATATTCATTCAATTATTTATTTTTCAAACTAGAGGGCCGACATGATACATAAAATAAAAATAAATAATTAAATTTTATTGATCAATGTTTTGTTGTAATTTTTAAGATAGCAGTGTTCATAATATTCACTTGGTGTACTAGGAGGTGTTTGGTTCATGCATTGTCACCTCGAGGTGCATACTAGTTGGGGCTTGGAAATGGCGTGGGTTGTTCAAGATGGAAAGGGACAACATCAAAAGCTTCCACCTCCACCATCTGATCTTCCCAAATGTTAATTAAAAAGATTTTAATTTCTTTTCATTAATTTTTGGGATCTAGAATCCTTAGTAACCACTCATTCTTTTTGTTCTTTTATTATCTATATATGGAACTTGTTATTTGAAATGTTTTAATGATCACCTAATAGTCATGATCTTGAATTATCTATATCTATCACTATTATAAAAAATTAGGTTGTTTACAACTTTGTTTCACTGTAATTATGATATGGCTCAAATAAAACTTTTTCATATAATTTTTTTTCATCAATTAAATAATTGAAATTTAGTAACCGAATAATTTGTAATTTTGATGCTTGTTATTGAAGGATTAATGACAGTTCCTTATTAATTCCATGAAATTTAAGAGGAAATTTAAGCAATTAAATGACAATAATTAATTAGCGTGAAATTGAAGATAGGAACCCATCGCTAATGCATCATTAATAAAGTAGGTCTGTTTTTTTATGGAAAATATTCTGAAACACTGAGTTGGTCAAATAATTTTATATAAAATTGAGAATAATATGATTTAAAAAATAATTTAATATAATTTAATTTTTTATAACTTGCAATTTTATCCACAAGTATACTTTTTTCAATTTGTCTACTAAACTTTTAACTCGCAATGAATCTGGGTATGATTTATATGAATTGGAGTCCACAAATAAGAGAATTTAGCTCATAGTTTCTTCAGTTTTGCCCGACTTTTTTCCTTCCTCTCAACCGATTTCTTTTGCTTACATTTGTCTTAAAAATTAACTTGACTTTGTTGCTAATACTGTAGATATTGGAAGAAAATTTTTCAAATATCTATGATAATTGTTACAGTATAATGACAAATTTGTAAATATATATATATCTACAATAACCTGACAAAATTTGTTACAAGAAAGCTTAATTAATTTCTTAAAAAGTCAATCTTTCTATATTATGATTCATCTGTATAATAACTTTTAGCAACCTTTGTCTGTCATAAATGTTAGACAAACTTTACAGATTATCCAGATCCATATTAATTGGAAAGAGTTTCTGTCGGCTTTTTGCCCCATCATAGAAGAAGAAGGAGTATAAGAAGGCAATATAAGCAAAAGGAAAAAAAGAAGAGAAGAGACAAAAACAACATTTAAGCAGCGGACAATGTGATAAATCAAGATTTGACTGAACATACTCGTGGCAAACAAAATATATATATATATACCAAAGCAACTGAATTATTAAACATGGAAAAACATATATTAGAGTATTTGCACGACATCACAAATCTTACACCAAGATTTCAGACACATAATAAATCCAATGCAAACGCACACAAACATAAATATGTATATAGAGAGAGATCCAGAGACGCCATATTAATTTGAGCTTAATGAATTACTAGCAATCAGTAGGAGTTGTAAGATTGCACTTAGCAGGAAGAGCAATGGCGAGAGCAGGATCAATTCCAAGAAGAGGCAACTCAGGATTGTTCTTGTAAGAGCAAAGGCATTCCAAGTCAGCTCCAGAAAGAGCCTTACAGCATTCAGGGGTTGGATCCACTGGGTTTGGCTCACTCACTGATGCCTTACAAGCTTCTAACCCATCATCGTTCAGGTTACACAGACTCAACCCTCCTGATCCTTCAAACAATAAGGAAATCATCATCATCACCAACACCACCATAATCACCCACTTCCTCATCTTGACTTTGATGGATGAGGATGACGAAGTATGTAATATTGGATTTTGGATATTTAAAGGAAGAGGGAATGTATATGATGCAGAAGAAGCAGAGCCACAAGTTATGAACCCGTGAAGAGGAAATGGCAGGATGTGATGATATATATCACGGGGAAGTTACTTTACATGAGCTGTGTGACTTGTAACATCACTCTTACAGTGTTACTGCACACCATAATATGGACCAAAAGGTACAACATTTGCTTCAAACTTCGAAGTGTCCTTGTAAAGGGATTTGAGGGAATATTTCCGCTTCAACTTTTGGTCTCTGGTTTTTTTTTTTTTTTCCCATTTCAAGAGTAAATTTGTAGCATAATTTTTGGATTACATGCACCATTAAATAAAAATATCAGTAAATAAATAAATAATAAAATTATTTTTTATTATTTTAAAATTACATGCACCAATAAATAAAAATTTTAAATTTTAAATTTAGTATACTCTAAGTTAGAACAATATAATTTAAATTAAAATAAATTTAAAGTTAGTATTAATTTTATTTATTATCACTTTTTATTATTTAAAATTAAAATTAAATACAAAAATAAGTATTAAACAAGTATTAGAGGTGCTACAAATTATAATATTTAACTATTTCTTATTTGCAAAAGCAATATATTACAAAATCATAAAAAGTAATAGAAATTAAACACTACAAGTAATAAACTAGTTTTAAGATTATTTAATACATATTAGAAACAAATTATAAATTTAACATCACGTAAGAATAATATCATAATTTATCAAAATAAATAATTTAAAAAAAAAAGACTAGGTTAACCCGGTCTAATTTAGTGTTCAATCACTGGCTTAATTAAGAATTCGATAGGTCAATTTGAATTAAGACTGAGTCAATCACAAAATAGTCTAAATAATTAACTCAAACTGATTTATTAAACGATTCACTAGGTCATCAGTTCGACCAGGCAAATGAGTCTGAATCCCAATACTATGATTTTGTAGCTAATAGAATGATTTTGTTTTTTTGTATAAGTAAGCATTGCTAAATTTTGTTGTTTATGTAATTAAGAAACTATTTCATTAAAAAGGATCATATTTATATATAATTATTTATATTTTTACTATCAAATTTTTTAATTAAAATAAAATATGTAAAATATTTTTTTAAAAAATAATAATAAGATACATAAATTATATAAATTAAATATGTGTTAATATTTAATTAAAAAAATTTGATGGTAAAAATATAAAAATTATACTTAATTTTTTAAATAAAAAAGTGTTTAGGATACATGGAAATAATATTGGTAATCAAGTTGTGGTGGTGATAAAGACCATGATAGGTACAACATAATAACAATAATTAGTAGACTTAATCTAGGGGACAAAAGATTCAAAAATTTAAAAAATCTTTTTTAAAATGAATAGATTCTTCGTAGTAAGAGAGATGTGTATTTTTTGCAATAAAAAAATAAAAAATTTATCTTAAATAAATAATAAATTAAATTTTTTATCTTTTTTTTACTACAAAGAATTGTATTGAACTTCAAAGGCAAAAAATCTGAACTCGTCTTTTAGATATTTTCACTTTGGATAAGAATTTAAAGTTCCAAAATTCAAACTCTTTTTAGCTACCGTTTTTTTACGATACGATGAGAAATGTCAAAATAGACCTGACGAAGACCTTGTGCATTTCAATAAATTAATTCTAAAAAGTATAAGCTTGTTAAAAGTAAAATATATTAAAAATAAATCCAATAATTATTTATTACTTCATGATAAATGTTTTTTTAAGGGAACTTCATGATAAAGTTAACTTATTCCTTAGAAATTTGATGCCCAACATGATCATAGAGATCATTTTTTTGGGCCTTGTATAGGAGGTCACCAATCTATAGATGATTATTTTTGGGCCAAGCCCATCTATATATGATTCGCAAAGTTTAAATGATTCATACTTTGTTTTTTGGCGATAATCGGAAATACTTTTATTCTCGTGGATTTCTATCTAATAGTATTGATCCGTCCATAGGTTGGTAAGGAATATTAATGTCAATGAATAGACAATTCAATTATATTCCAAAAAGTCACAATATACATGGCCCCACAAACTATATACACGACACTTTATTTAGTGTGTTAGTGTAGCACATCTCACGTATACTTGGGTGAAAAACATAATAAAACCAAAATGATTTTAATTAAAAATGAACTCACATGTAGTGGGTGCAAGTGCCACAATTTATTAGTGATATAGTACTATTTCTGGTATATGTCATCAATTAAGTAGTGATAAATATAAATATAACATAAAGTGTTAATTTTGATATTATAAAATTTTTAAAATTATTATTTAAGAATTCATTTGTATACTATACACTCATATTTTATTTATTTTCTTTATTTTATATTCATTTAAATATTAAAATTTACGATAAAATTTTTTAATTTTTTTATAGTTTATAACTCTTTTTTATTTTACAAATTTTTATAATTTATAACATTCAATTATCAAAATTATCACACCAATAAAAGATTAACTTTATCTGATTTTTTTTTATGGCTTGGATTAGTATTTACACGGCCAAAGTTATTATATTAAATTAAATAAATTATTGTTTAAAAAATTATATAATTGATTTATTTAATAAAATACAACTTTGCTACTTGACAATTACATATAACACAAGTGATAGTCTGATTTAGATTTTTTTCATTTATTTAAACTAAAAATATATCTGTTAATATCATTGCCATATATATATTTTAGAGTTTTATTATGAGAAGTTCTAACTCTTATTAATTAGAATCAATTTTTTCTTTCTTCTTTATTTTTGTATTTTTTTTTCTCTCCATCATTTTTTGAAAATCAAATTGGTAATATCTTCGGTTCCTTGTAATTGACGCAATTAAGAAAAAAAAATTGGTTTACAAGATTGCAGCCAATTTAATTGGTTGGATTGAGAGTCAAACCATGGTTTCGTTCAGTCTCCTCGTTCAACTGTCTTGTTTTAGAATTGGTCAAATTAAAGCCAACAAAAATAGGGTCGTTCAACCAAAAAAAAAAAAAGCTAAACCACTTCAATATAGAGAAATTGTTTTTGGAAGTTTAAAACAAGGCACAACTACTAACATTCGAGATTAGATGGAAATAAAATCACTTGGAAACAAGTACGTATTATAGCAACTTGGAAGAGGAGATTAATCAAACACACTATAAACAGTCGTATTTGAAATTATTCTAGATATTTCAACCATCCAAAATATTTAAAATACTTAAAAAAATAATAAATATTAGATATTAGATATTTTATAAGTAATATACCATATATTTAGGCTCAATATCCATCTTAAAATATTTTTAAATATTATCAAAATCATAAAAAATTATTTTACAATATAAAAAATCATACATAATTATTATAAACTAAAATTAAAAATAATAATTTTAATAACACTAAAAAATATCAAATTTTATTTAATAATATATATTATTTGAGTATCAGATATCAAATATTCTATCAATTAATTCATTTTAGACGAATATAAAGTATATAAAACTAATATTTACACTCATTTAATATTTAATAAATAATTATATTTTATTATTTATATTTTATCTAATGTTTGATATCTATCAAATATTAAATATATTTTTTTTAAATTGATACTCTCAAATACTCATAATATTCATACTCATTGTCATTCCTATATACCATGTATACAAAACACAAAGCTATTTTTTATTAGGTAGGGTCAACCAATGGATCAAACAACATCAATATATTATATCTTAACTTAATTTTAGTTAAATTTATTTTTATAATTTTTTATAATTTTGTTATTTTTTCTTACCTCTCAAGTTATTGCATATGAATTATTTAAAATATAAATTTTGATAAAACGATAAAGTACAGAAAGAGAAATAAACAAATAATACATATAGAGTTTAATTTATTTATAATAAAATTTTAATTTATCTTTCTCTTGCTTTTTTTTTTCTCTCTGCACTTTATTACTTTATTAAAATTGTGTCATAGTTATTAGACTATTTTATATATATATATATATATATAAATATGACCAAACAAGGTACTCTTATTAAATTTTTATGATGGATATTATTCAAATTTTTTCTCTTATGCAATTATTTTTTATCCTTTGTCTGCACCATTTATAAAAGATTGATAATTCCATGAGGACGAAGAAAGTTAGTTAAATTTTGTATAGATATTATTTATCAGAAAAAATTTATTTGAAATATTATATATTAAATATGAAAATTTATAAAAATGTAAGCCATATATTGTTTATGCTTTTGAATTTTTTTACTCTCTATTGTAAATTAATATTAATTTTAGAAAAATTTAAAAATTTAAATATCATTATAAAAGATTAACTTTTTTTTTTTGTTAGACTCAAGTCACTTGGCTTTGTATGAGTTTTGTTAATCTCTTATTAAAGTTTTATTTGATTAATTGATAAAATTTGTAGACATTCAAAATTATTATTTTTATTAACTATTTATTGTAAATTAATATTAATTTTAGAAAAATTTAAAAATTTAAAAATTATTATAAAAGATTAACTTTTTTTTTTGTTAGACTCAAATCACTTGGCTTTGTATGAGTTTTGTTAATCTCTTATTAAAGTTTTATTTGATTAATTGATAAAATTTTTAGACATTAAAATTATTATTTTTATTAACTATTTATTGTAAATTAATATTAATTTTAGAAAAATTTAAAAATTTAAAAATTATTATAAAAGATTAACTTTTTTTTTGTTAGACTCATGTCACTTGGCTTTGTATGAGTTTTGTTAATATCTTATTAAAGTTTTATTTAATTAATTGATAAAATTTTTAAACATTAAAATTATTCTATCAATTAATAAAAAAATCATAACTAAATTTTTAAAAATATTAGTTATTAAAATATTCATTAAATTATAGATTTTACTAACACGTATAACAAGAATTCTAGTTAAGGCATCAAATAACGTTTCATAAGTTTTAAATTATTAAATATTTTATTAATTAATTAAAACACTTGGATTTACTAACATGCATTCTAAAGATACTAGTTAAAATTTTGTCGTTGATAAAATTTGTAAGTGTTAAAAATTATTATTTTTATTAATTCTTTATAAATTTTAAATTATTAAATATTTAAAAAAATAATTAAATATTTTGATAATAACACCAGTTAATAAAAGTAAAAAAAAAGAAAGTAAAAATTGATCAGTAAAACTCTTGTATTATTAAATGATAAACCGTTTACTTGCGTTCTCTTATTGATGAATCACCAATCCAGAAAAATTGCGGACTTTCGTAGGTTGTGGGTTTCCCCAATAAGTGTATCCAAAAGCAAAACCTAGAGGCAAAGGTAAAGCATGTCTAGGCATAGGGTAAGGGCTAGTGAAGTTGAAGTCAACAAAGAAAACAAGCATATTTTGATAGGGTACCGTAGGCCCCTACTGTTTGTTAATTGAATTGTCGTGTATGTTTGTACTGCAAGTTTGAAATTATATAGACTGCAATTCTGCAACATCGCTGTATTAGTTGTTGACCTCATAACTGACTCATCCAATTTTTAATTAAATAAAATAGAATTCACTGTTGGACCAATTCGTTTGAGTCACAGGCACAGACTGCACGTTGCACAAAGCACGGAGCACAAAGCACGAAGCTGCGTGTGGGTACGCGTGTGGTGTGGTGATAAAGAGCTTAGCGAACCCATCACTCGCAATGGCCTACATCGAACCATCGATATTGGAGTCACCCTCTGCCTCAAAAACAAAGGAGGGAATCGGTTTTAACATTGGCTAATTACCAAAACAACAAGGGTTTTGTAAGACTATGAATTTTTTAAAATATAATTTAAAAAAGTGTGTTATTTTAATATCTTTGAAAAAGAGTGTGATTCTAAATTTAAAAATATTAATTACACCCACAATGAAAAGGAGATTTGTTTACCTAAAAGAAAAAGCATTTTACCATTTAACTAAGAAGAGGGTGGAAATGTAAAAGTGGTGGTTTTGGTATGAGGATGGGCGTTTTGCATTAAAATTGAAGAATTGAAAATGATGGGAAGGAGGTGATGTTTGGTCCTTTATCTATATGTGGTGCATTGGAAAGTTGTCGTTGATGAGAGACAAACAAGGCAAAGAAAAAACAAAGTTAGCAAGCTACACTCCTCTGCACTGCTCTCTCGCACCCACCCCCATAACCTTCGCTTCTGCTAAAAACACAAAACATTAAATCCACCATAAGTCTATAACCAAACCAACCCACCTACCTACCTACTTATATTTACCTTCTTTTGTACTGGTGAAGATTAACTTTACCTGAAAAAAATAACGTTTAAATTTTTAATAAAATAAATATTTATATTTAAGTATTTAATAATTTTTTAAATAAAATAATAATATATAAAAATATGTAAAAATTTTTAAATTTCAATTTTTAAAAATAAAAAAATAAAAAATAAATATTTTATTAATAACATATATATATATAATATAAAAATTTAAAAATATTTAATCATAAAGAGATAAATTATATAAATGATATAAATTTTAATTTTAATTAAAAAATTATAAAAATTGCGCTAATTTTTTTTTAAATCAACAAAACAAATCAATGTTCCACAAGCTTTAATACCTCCTATGTCTCTTTTTTTCTCTCTCTCTTCTGATACCTTACCCCTTTGTCCCTATGTCTCCTACTGTGAAACTTCGTTATCTCCCTCCCTTTCTTTTTACCTTCCTGTTAATTTTAATATAAATAATCTAAAAATAAAAATTTAAAATTTTTTTATTAAACATTATTATAACTTAATTTAAAAATAAATTTTTAATAATTATAAACATATATTTAATGCATATCAAGTTTAAAACACTATATAACATATTTTTTTAAAATATTTATTAGTTTTTTTAATACTATTTGACCATGTATCATAAGTAAATTAAAAGTGCACCCCAGTTACTAACTAACGTATAGCATACCATACTCATTTATTAACCCTTACTTTACTCTGTCCCTTTCCTACCTCACGCACGCTCGCATTCTTCTCTTTTTAAACGCTCACGCTCACGCTCTCACATACACAAGCAAAGCACACGACCAAAGAAAGAAAGCCAAAAAATCTACCTGCTTCTGCTCCGATGGAGGTAACTCTTTCTTTCTCTCTGCTCTTTCGTTTTGGTTCTTTCTTACACCTTAATTATATGAACTGGTTTTGATTTATATATTGGATTTATTTTTTGTGGTGTTTCAATCAGGAACATTACTTTAAGAAGAGCCACGTGCCTGCATTCGGAAGCTGGGATTGGGACGATAGTCTGCAATTCACGCAGTGCTTCGAGTCGGCGAGGCAGGCTGGGTTGTTACGGAACAGTTATTCGGAGTCTGAGGAGCGTGACTTGTACGTCGCCGGAGATTTGTATGAGAATGACGTCGTCATACCCGCCATGATCGTTGTTCCTCGCAGAAGGGTATTCCTCTAGCTCTAACTCTTCCTGTTCTTTTCTGCGAAAATGGAGTTTTGTTATTTTGATTGGTTGGAGTTTTTATTTTTATTTTTATTTTTTTCAGTCGTCGTTTTCTTCGCTTGCTTGTGGTTGTTTCTGAGTAATTGTGAAGATTCTGTGTTTTGCTGTGAGATTTTAGATGGTACTGGCATTTTGAGTGAGGACTAGTTTTGAAATTTAAAATGTGTTCTGTTTTAATCCTTCAAAAGTGAATTTTAGTTTTCATATAATCTTCTTCACGTTTCTAAACAGTTAGTTGATGGAGATAGGAAATATGAAACGAGAAATAGGCGTGGCCGTTAAGCGTTCTTGTTATCTCTAAAGATGGTATGATAACAACTGCAAACTTGGGCTGCATTTGATACAGAAATCATTCGTCTCAACAGGAGTTCATTTTGGGAACTCGTGTTGGTAATTGGTATTTAATTTATTTTTTAAAAGTTACATAATATAGTTTTGTCCAAAATTCACTTTTTTATTTCTCATCAGATTTTAATTTTTTCCTTAGTTTTATTTGATTTTGATTATTTGGCGTAGTTAAAATATGGCCAAATTGATAAATGAGCTCTTCTCTAAATTTTATTCTGACAAGAATTATAATTAATAAAATTAAAACTTTATACAAAATTAATAGACTAAAATTTAATTTTAGCCTTTAGTTTTAAATTATGTTTGAATTGAATTTTAAATTTCAGACAAATTATTTATTTAGAAAATTATGAATAAAGTTTATGAGTCACAATAGTTTCACACCTTATTATCATGTCATTATTTGTGTTAGTGAACATGAAATGGGATATCCAGTGAAGCTTTTGTTACTGTTTTCCCCACTGTGGGTTGACGCTTTAAAGTGGGGCCTACGCAGTTGTGCATAAATGACTTCCATGATTCACGCCGCAGCTTGAGAAGCTTTCAAAACAGTACCTTGTTTGTTCACGAGGATCACTGGTGCTCCTATAAGGAATCCTGGACTAGTTTTTTGAAACTGTATTCACTCGTCATCAATGATCTGTTTCGTGTCAACTAACTGTTTATTTTTAACAATAGCTTGTGCAATAAATATTGCTTTTGGTTTTCTTGTCCATGTCGATGGCCACTAAAAAAGTAGAGATTGTGGGATGCATTGGTATCACGTCAAGGTGATAAAGATAAAGTAGTGATTAAACATATCATATAACATGGGTAAATTATGTTATGCTGACTTTTGATGCAGGAAGTTAACGGTAATGATGAAGTTCTGAATTTTTTTCATGAATAAAATGATAATTTCAAAATAAAGATAAAAAATTCAATCTCCTTAGAGATTGAAGTCTTTGTCGACTTACCCTTAGTTCATGCTACTAAATTTAATGTTTTATTTTTCAAAATAAAAAAATTATTATGTATTGATGATATTGACAATTGGCCTAATTAGATCAAGATTCTTTCCTCTTAGAAAATAACAAGACATTGTCTCAATAGAAAAAAAAAAGACTTTATACACTCATATGTCTATTATTTAAATAAGACATACCATTAATCAAATAAAATTTTATATCTATTTATAGGATTATATGACTGTAATCTTTCTTTCTTATAAGAGAGTGCCTAAATCTATAATATATTAAGTAACAAAGCATTTTGGGTACTAAACTATTTTGCCATTATTAGATAAGCATGCATGTGTAGACATATGATTTGGAAAGATAACTTTAATTAAAGTGGTGCTAAGGTTATTAATATGTTGGTAACCCTGCAGGCAAAAGGTCGTAAACAGCATGAAAAAGCAGCAAAAAAGCAGAATTGGGTGAGTAATGTGAAGGAACCATCTAGTCCTATTGCTCCTACTCTGCCAAGGCCAACCCCAAAACCTGTGGATGAGGACTTGTACAAGATTTCCCCTGAGCTCCTTTATGCAAAAACTAGAAAGGTTCACCCCCTATCCTTAAAGATTCATTTACAAAATACTTTTATTGAAATTTCAATTGAGGTTTTAATGTTTTTATTTTAGTTTAAAGTTCATGGAGGAATGATGTCATATTGTACAATTTATATACTGATTTTGTAAGTAAGTTTAGTATAGTGTAGCTTAGCCTTTTTGAGTACCTTTACATAATTTGCTTCACTTGTTTCGACTAACTTTTGCAGCTTTTGATAAAGTGTTTTAATTTCTTGTTCTGATTGGTGTTTTCTTTTAACTTTTGTGGGTGCAGAAGAGTGGTTGGAGTTTCTTTTCCAGCTGCTTGCTGCCAACTTGCAGTGTCTGAATCGCTGAGATTTCAGAAGCTAATGTACAGAGAGAGAGAGAGAGAGGAATAGCTAGATACTTAGTTGGATGAGATTAATTAATGTGTAAGCAGTGTAATTTTGAAGCTCAAGAAGATTATAATTATGGAAGGTCTTCTTGGCAAAAACTTAAGGTTGGCTAAGCTTACAATATTTCTTCCACTTTTCTGTTTGATTTTTGAAAGGGTTGTTTCGAATTTGAGTCTATTTGTGATTTAGGAGGTGAATCATTATGATCTAGCTAGGATTGAACTTTGTATGGAAAAGCTGTGTAAAGAAAAGTGAGAGAACAGAGGCAGAAAGTTCATGTTATTAGTATATTCCCTCTCAAACTCTTATTTGGGCTACAAGAATGATCCAAATATTCCAAAGTAGGCCAGTTAAGCTATAAGTGGGTTAATTTTATGTCTGAAGTCCAAGTGAATATTGGACCAGCTAAGGATTCCACTTCTACTATATGTTTTGCTTTACCATTTTGTAAATCGTGGTCATATTTTCATACACACTACTTTCACGCAAAATAAGATAAGAAATTGTGTAAGTAGTCAATATATGAATATAATTACTTACTTTTGTTGCAATAAAGATATTATCTTTTGGTTTTAGGAATATCTTTTAGTTCTTTGTCTACTCTTAAAGTTGAAGGAAATAAATAGCACTCTAGTTAGAGAAAGTTTGCATAAGACTTGAAATATGGGTTGAGTTTTTCTATATTTTAACCTCTAATATATTAGTACTAAAGGAATTGAAGACAATAAGTAATATATTAGTAATATATTTAAGGCTTTTTTTTAACAAATAGAAAGGATGCCTTGAAGACAATAAATAAGACTTGAAAAATCAACAGGTGATCCTAAGTCTTCTATATTACAAGAGAAAATAGGGTATTTGTTAAGCCTTGGAATGCATGAAGATTCTTCTATTATGTGGTCCTCAGTTGATAAGTCATTAAGATTTCTTGATGCTACTATATATATAATTTGATTAATTTCTAAAACATATATTTTTAGTCAGTTTTAGTATAACTCTTAAATAAAAGGAACAATGCCCTCCCTACTTCCCAATTTAATTGGATTGCAGGTTTCTCTAAATTTCTTGGATTTGGTATTAAGTTCTTATAAGAGTTAAGATCCTTCGTAGACATTCTCCTTAGTTTTCCCATCTCCTCTCTCCTTTCTTTCTTGTTGTTTTATCATCCTTTATACCAAAAGAAATAATAATAAAAGGATAAAATTTTATTTATTTCTATGTTAAACTTTCAAACGAGGAGATAACTTTAAAACTCTTGAATAAAACTCTTGAATATAGTCTAAAAGAGTGTAAAGAGCCCTATTTCACCATCGAATAAATTAGTTTTAACAAATTTATCTGTAATAAGAAGGAACCTTGTATTATTATTCGTTTTTAACAAGAAATTTACGATTTCCAAAGAAAAAGGAAAACAGGGAAGGAAGAAAAAATTCACATAACTAGCAATTTGAATATAAAAGTTCAGCAACTTGAAACTTACTGGATACATTATCATTTTATCTGTGTCCACGACCACAATTAAAATAAGAAAAAAAAAATTTAGGTGTAATTTTTATATTTTTGTTATTTAATTTTTTAATAAAAAATAATACATGTATATATTATACAATTTATTTTTTTTTATGATTGATTCTTTTTTTAAAAAATTTAAATATTTTATTTTTATTAGAGAATTTAATAATAAAGATATAGGGTGAGCAAATTCAAACTAATCTAAACCAATATAAGTAAAACTGGTTATTTAATTGAATTGATTAGATGAAAATTTATAAAAAATGATTAAATCAGTTTAATTTTTGAATGATTATAGATGTCATCCAAAGTGGAACCAAATCAATTGATTAAATAATTATATATTTAAAAATATATATTATATATTATTTAAAATATATTAAATTTTAGCATAAATATTTTATTTTATAATTATACTATTTTAAAATTGTCTTGAATTAATTTTCATATAAATTTGGTTGTTGGAAATATTTATTTTTATGGTTAAAATTGAAGAAGAATATTAACATTTGTTTTTTAAATTTTATAATATTTTTTAATTAAAAACCAATTATCTTAATCTCATCTAAATCAACTAAAGCAGATTTGAATTGGATTGATTAATATTCAAATGGTTAAATTGATTAAATAGTTTTTTTAACTATTTAATTAGGTTAATTTAATTAAAAGAATGAATCAAATTGAATCGATTCATTGTTTATCCCTATTGTATATAAATCTAGTTCTTAAAGTATTTATAACTAAGGTGTCAAAATTTGTTTAACTCATTGGACTATTAGTCCTTAAAATAGAAGGGGTTGCACCAAAAAAAAAAGATAACCCATGTTAAGGTTGGACTTTTGGCATGCTCATTTTAAACCCTTTGACCCATTACAATATTTTTTTTTAATATGTTGATATGTACAATAAATATTATATATATATTGAGTCAAATAAATTAAATTATATTTTAAAAATTACATTAAAAAAAAACCATGAACTAACCTAGTTAATGAGTATTAAAAAGCTGGATTGAATTAACATTTTAAATTCATCTATTAAGTTAGGCCAAGCCTAATCTTACTCTCAAAATTTAAAGCCTTTGGTGAATTATGTTATGTCAGACTAATCTATTTTAACAATTATACTTACAATAATAAAATTGTAAAATTCACAAGATGTCTGAAAATATAAAATATGATATAGTTCAATTTTGAATATATGAACATTATATTTCTTAACATATATAAGGATCTTAAGTTTATAATTTTGTTGTATACAAAAAATGCAAAATTATTTCATTTATTTATAATTTTTAGTTGTCATATGAAATTAGACTAAAATTTGTGCAACTCTAACAACTTATTTAATTTTTAGATGTGATTGAGTAATAAAGGATGTAAGTATCAACCACAGTATGTTCCATTTCTAAAGACTTGATACTACTACCACTTAATTCAAATTAAATTAATCAAATTTATCTGGGTTTAGTTTTTAAGTTCAAACTTTATGACAATTTGAAAATGTCTTCAACGGTAAAATGGGTCCCGCCCAAATATACAACGAAGGAAGGACCTTATCGCAATAATTTGAATTCTCTCTCTCTAAACTTACAGAGAGAGACCGTCATAGTATTATAGAGAATTTTGATTCTGATTATCAGCATTTTCTTCTCTTTTCCGATTCTGCATTTCTCGTATCAAAATCAATAGCGGAAATAGAAGCAGGAAGATTCAATTTAGCCTAGAAATGTCTGGTCATTGGGGCATTCTCGTTTCAGATCCATGGCTTCAAAACCAGTTCACTCAAGTTGAGCTTCGCAGCTTAAAATCACACGTAAGTTCTTCTTGATTCCGCTCCTCCGTTTTTCGATTTGCAAGAAAAGTGTTGAAGTGAGCTTTTGAATATTGATTTCGCTTTGGATTTTTGCTACTATTATTGCTATTGTGTTTCTGGGGTTATTATGATGATTGTTTATGGTTGGTGTAGTTCACGAGCATGAGGAGAGAGAGTGAGAAGCTCATGATTGGGGACTTGGCTTCCAAGATGTCGAGGTTGAAAGTTGTGGGAGAAAATCTGAGTGAAGAGGAGAGAGCTTCTTCTATCCAGGAATTGTATCAGAAGGTAGACGGAGAGGTGGATTTTGAGTCATTTCTCAAGGTGAGTTTTGTCATTTCGATTTGGTGTCATAAATTTAAAAGCAACTTTTGAAGATAGCATATCGTTTTTGCTTTTTGGATATTTTATCTTCACGATACATAGTCTTTTGGCTTTTGCTTAAGTTCTAATTTTGTTTTCCTGGTTCTGTTGCTGATGTGTCTTTGAATATTTTCATTTATCAATTACCTGCTTACCATTGTTCTCTTAAGGGAGCAGTAAACTGGAATGTAAGAAACTGGACTATGCGGTTGCTTTAGGGTATGTTTGAGAGTTAGGAAGAAAAGGTAAGTAAAGGAATGCAAAGAAATTGGAAGGGCAGGGGAATGGATGGTTAATGGTTATTGATAATATCCTTTCCCTTTGCTTGAAAACTTTCTTCTCCAAAATCTTTCAAATTGGGGGAATTTAAAAGTATAAAAGAGGTAGGGCTTTGAGAATTTGTTTGGATTAAAGAGAATAGAAGGAAAGGGAGGGGAAGGGAAATTTTAATTTTGACATTTTATTTGATTTAGATTTAAATTTAACAAATTCTTTTTTATAATATGTTTGAATTGAGGAAAATGGCGGAGAAGAGAAAATATAAGCTTGGAACAATTTCAGTGATTATGGATAGTTCAAACTTAGAGTTGTTTAATAAAAAATTAAAGTGCTAATGATGACAGGTTTACTTGAAACTACAAACTCTTGCAAGTTCTAGAATAGGAAGTAGTCCAAAGAATTCTTCGGCATTCTTGAAAGCTGCTACCACTACATTGCTTCACACTATCAGTGAATCTGAGAAGGCATCATATGTTGCACATATAAATAACTATCTTGCAGAAGATGAGTTCCTCAAGAGATACCTTCCTATTGATCCTTCAACCAATGATCTTTTCGAAATTGCTAAAGATGGTGTTCTTCTATGGTACTACATTTCTTCATTAATTTTCTTATTTTACACTTAGTGACAATTCTGTTTTAAAAAGAATTACACTTTGTTCCAGTAAGCTTATCAATGTGGCAGTTCCTGGAACAATTGATGAACGGGCAATCAATACTAAAAGATTACTCAATCCATGGGAAAGGAATGAAAATCACACGCTTTGTCTCAACTCTGCTAAAGCAATTGGATGCACAGTAGTCAATATTGGCACGGAAGACTTCGTTGAAGGAAGGGTATGTTAATGTTTGCATGCCTTTGTGGTTTCCATTCATAAAAGCAGCATTATCAGTTTGTCACTGATAGGTATATTGTAATGTATTTTTATGATGTGCTACATTGTATTTATAATCAAAATCTTTTAATTCCTCTGTCATTGTCATACCCATTTTAAACTGGATATTATGAAGGTGATTCCTAGGATTGTGGTATTACATCTAGTGTAAGACATTCCTCTAGAAAGGTGGTGTCATTCTTAAGTCATAAAAATAATTCCTATAAATCATAAGGTTAAAAGTTCTGTAAGATGCTCTAGCTATCTAGAACTGGTAGATAATATTCAACTGTGTGAGAAAGCGGTACCAACTAAAGAGAGTTGCAAATATGCAAAGTATGATGAATGCAAAACAAGGATGCTCGTTAGTTCAAAAAGTGAGTCAAACTATACCCCATTTGAGCTTTCATTTGCATGCTAGTTCAGCCTTGTCTGGTTGTTTTTCCAATTCTATTCCTCGGTGGAAATAATTCTATTCTTGTTTGGATTTCAGCGTCATTTGGTGCTTGGATTGATTTCACAGATTATTAAGGTAAATTCATATGGTAATTGAAGTTTATCATCTTGTGGTTTAGATTTGCTGATGTCTTATCATATGAATAAATCTGGAATATCTTATCTATCGATGCATTCTAGTTTCATAATAAATGGAGTAGAGTTGATAGAGATTGATAATCTTACTTAATTTTAGTGACGCAAACATATGATGTTCCTAATGGTTGTGCTAAATTAGATACAACTATTGGCGGACCTCAATCTAAAGAAAACTCCTCAGTTGGTGGAGTTGGTTGATGATAGCAAGGTAAATACTTTCTTCCACAAACTTTTCATTATTTATTTTTCTATGTTTTTTTCTTTTTTTTCTTATTCTAAAGTTAACAGGATATGGAAGAGTTGATAAGTCTACCGCCAGAAAAGATCTTGTTAAGGTGGATGAATTTTCATTTGAAGAAAGCAGGGTACAAGAAGATAGTCACAAACTTCTCCTCTGATGTAAAGGTGAATGAGCATTTTGAAGCTTAAATGTACTCATCAGCTACCCTTTATAGAAATTACTAGAAGAATCATGTTTTTTCTGATCACCACTATTAGAATTTTACTAGTTTTTTATCCACTTAGTTTTCAAGGAAAAAAAAATCATCATATTTCTTTTGATTAGCAGTTTGTAAAGCTATTGCCAAAAAGTCGTGGCATTTCAATTATGACTCTGATGAAAGGGTTTAAAATCTTATTCATGAGATTGAAGATATGAAATAATGGAAAATAATAACTTATGGCTTGACAACCTTTAACTGACAAGTTGTACAGTATTTCAACAGAAATACATAATTTTGTGTACAAGTTTGGAGGATAAAATGAAGATTCTATAGGATTCTTTCGGCAGTTCTCTACTTTGTCTTCTCTTATTTTTGAGGTTCAAAAAATAGGTTACTAGTAAGATTGTGGAACTACTAGAAATTCTGTAAGTCCAACCAATATTATGAAGTAATAATTATAACAGAAAATTTTCTAACACATTTTTTGTACATAGCTGGTGACCTGGTGTTTTAGCCTCTATGGTTCTGACTTTGCAGGATGTTGAGGCTTATGCTCATCTTCTAAATGTTCTTGCTCCCGAGTATACCAATCCATCAACATTGACAATAAAAAATCCTTATGAAAGAGCGAAGTTAGTTCTTGAACATGCGGATAAGATGGGTTGCAAACGATACTTAACTGCAAGAGATATAGTTGAAGGTTGCCCTAATCTAAACCTTGCTTTTGTTGCGCATATTTTTCAGCATAGGTGAGTTTAACTTCCAACTAAGCAATTATAAATTTAAGGTGTCCCTCTTTTGGGTTGTTAATAAATATATATGAAGCATGAATACACGGATTAGGACAAGTTAAACTTGAAATGACATAAGGCAAATCATGTTGCTTGTATTACATGCCGTAGAATCTTTACTTTATTATAAATGTAGTATAGGGTTAGCCTATGTATTCATAATTTCCAACTCGTTCTCTAGTTTTCACATGGTAGAGCTTGGGAAGAGAGGAAATTGGGATTTTTCTGTACGCTTTACCAGGGAAAGATTTTCAGTAGCTGAGCAGCACTCTGGTCACTTTTATGACAAGTTCCTTTTAGGCTCACAACCCTTGAATTGAGGTTGGAAACTTCCAGCTGGCCTATACATGGCACCAGCGACGTTAGAAGCTTCCCCGTTCGCTGCCATGAAACGCTCTTTGCTTTAGCTTCCATCCTCATGCACTGAGCATTTGGGTGTGTCTGACGTGGGCAGACACATTGTATGGCCAATAAAAGGCCCGACTAGCCCCTTGACATTGTTTCTAGCCTCGGTGTTGCATTAATCATAATATTTCCGGTCTTCTGGTTCTGTCCCAGCTTGTCGGGTGTATTTCTTGACTTTCTATACCTTTAGAAGCTCTGACTAGATATAATAACCTATCTATGTAAAATTTAGGGGTGTTTCAGTGAACTTGCTCACTTTGATGTTTGAGGCCCAAGTTGTATGAAACATGTTCATTGGATTTCAATACTTCCTAAAATCTCTCGACATAGTTATTTTCAATTACAAATCTTCCAGATTCGTTGTGAGCTAACTCTACATAACTGCAGCTAACTGACATTTTCTCTTATAGGAATGGACTTTCAACCCAGACGCAACAGGCATCTCTCCTTGAAACATTGCCGGATGACACCCTAGACTCTAGAGAAGAGAGAGCATTTCGCCTTTGGATTAATAGTCTTTGCAGTTCAACATATATCAACAATGTCTTTGAGGATGTCAGAAACGGGTGTGGTTTTCCTTGCAATATTTCTATTTTTCTGATAAATATTGAATAAGCATTGGCTAGTTGAGTTTTTTGAATGGAAGCTACATAATAATTAATTCAGCCTATTTATTATTTATATTTGTTCAATTTAAAATTCTACCTTTTGAAGTTTTGATCTCCTAATTTATTGAGTTAGGTTAATATTGCTTCTGTACAGGTGGGTACTTTTAGAGACCCTTGACAAGGTGTCACCGGGGATTGTCAATTGGAATATTGCTAACAAACCTCCGATAAAGATGCCCTTCAAAAAAGTAGAGAACTGCAACCAAGTTGTGAAACTCGGGAAACAACTTAAATTTTCTCTGGTAAATGTTGCTGGAAATGACATTGTGCAGGGAAATAAAAAGTTAATACTAGGTATGTTAAGATCAATTGATTAAATGATTATTGGACATACTGCAGCCAATTTAATGTTTTCATATTACTTATTGTCAGACTTCAGAATTCAATATTTGAACATGTACTAGTAAATGTAGAATGTAGATACTGTCTCAATAAAACAATGTTTTATCTTCAGCTTATTTGTGGCAACTGATGCGATACAACATCCTACAACTTCTAAAGAACTTGAGACTTTATTCTCATGGGAGGGAGTTAACTGATGCTGATATTCTAGAATGGGCCAACTGCAAAGTGAGCAGCTCAGGAAGCCAAAGACGCATGGATAGTTTTAAGGTATTGAACATATGTCTGTAATCCTCTCTTTGTTGTACTATAACGCTTGCTGGATAAAGTGGATAAAGTAAGAGGGCCACTAATTTTTACATTTGAAAGATGCCACGAAAACTCGGTTTTACTTTCTTTCTTCTATTGGAACTATTCTGCGTACTGGACTAATAGCCGTACTGGAGACGTTATGATGCAATTTCAGTTCTGCATATGGATCATATGGATATGGTGTAGGATTTGGTCTGGTTAGTCAGAATGTTTTTAATAGAATAGTTTACTTTCAAAGTTTTAACTCTTAACTCATAAGTCATAACTAACAATATTGTGTAGTATAAGGAAAATCAGAGTGGTATTCTATTATCTAGTTGTAAGGTCTCAAGGAGAAATGCATTGAAACTTGGAAGTATGCCCATTCATTCGATATTTTATGCTTTTATTTACTATTCTAATTTTAGATGCTACAGCATTTAAAGATACTGAAGAAACACTTTGAGGAAGGCAATCGTTATTTCACTAATGTATTCATATTATATTAGGGAGCTTGCTTGATTGTTAATCAAGATACCTTTTATGGCCAATGACATCTTTCAGGAATTAGGAATAATGGATTAAGGGATCTTCTGTTTAGTAATAATTTCAAATTTCAGGATAAAAGTCTGTCGGATGGAATTTTTTTCCTTGATCTCCTTAGTTCTGTCCAGCCCAGAGCTGTGAATTGGGGTCTTGTAACAAAAGGAGTAACTGGTATGTTTTCTTTTAACTCTTTTTATGCAGATTCTCTAATTACTTGCATGCCTGATGCCTCCTTTCAAACTGTTATGTGAATCACATGATTAAGGCTAAAATAACTATATTCCCTCTAAAATTTTTGGATTCTTTATAGCCTTGACTTGTTCTTTGCTTGAATTGTGAAACAGTGTCTATATTGCTTCAGATTTTCCTATTTTGATGGGATCTTCTGTGTTGATGACTTCTATTCAATAACTTTTATGAGAGTTTATTAAATTTTCAGCTGTTCACCTTTGATGAGAGATATTGTGTATTCTTGAACAACAAAAATTTCTTCGAACTTGAGGACTTCTATTTTGTTTTAAGTCACCGAGTTACTTCTGCTTCATTAACTCAAGCACGATTCCGAGAATAATGCTGATGCCCCTTAATTCCAGTGTTCATTCTTCTTCTTTGCTTGCTTACTGTTAGCTAAAAATTATGTTTTCAGAAGTTAAAGAGTGAGTAAAATCAAAATAAAGAACTACACGTGATAAGGGAATCCGTGTCTTCTGAATTTCAAAGTTGAATGTGGAATAGAGATCTTGAGGGCATATACATCTGCAACGTCTTGAAATCTTTAACATGCTATCCTGAGAAGTCACTTTCAACTTTCATTCCAGTCATATTATAACATGTTGGGGAGTGTAAATACTATCATGGAAAGTAAATGCTGACGTAGTTTCAATTTCAACTTCCTTTTCTTTTCACAAATTGGTATATGATGTTGTAGTTGAAGCTATACTTCTATAGTAGCTAGTTTTATTATCACTGCACGCTGGAACTGTAAGGAGTAGGACTAGGAAAACGTTAATTATGGCTCAATTTTTTTTTATAGTTGTTGGCACTCTATGATTTATGCAATTGTTTTCTGATTTGATCTAAGAATTTTTGAATAAAGTACTTTTGCCTTGATCTTGGTTTAAATTTTTGTAAAATTTTCATCAAGAAATACTTGCTTCATGCAGATGAGGAGAAAAAGATGAACGCGACATACATAATCAGTATTGCTAGAAAGCTAGGATGTTCTATATTTTTGCTTCCTGAAGACATCACCGAGGTAGTTTGGAATTGATACTTTGTCAATGATATTCAGCTTGTATTTTACAGTTCTGAAACATTTTTAATCTGAATATTCAACTTTCTCAATTTGTTCACTTTGTAAGGGGATTGCTCCTTAAAAATGATCAAAGCTCATATGATTTCCTTTCTACTTATGCTAACTTTGTGCTTTTATCTGAAACTTCATACATCCCCAGGTGAATCAAAAGATGATCCTCACACTAACAGCTAGTATAATGTACTGGTTCTTAAAGCACCCACTTGAAGAGAGCACTGTGGTAACTCCAGATAGTGAAAGTGGGAACCCTTTGGAGACTACATCTGATTCAACTTCAGATGACTCTGCTTCAGATTCATCACTAGAGGAGAATGGAAACATGTGAATAGGCCTGGAGTGAAAAAGGCTTCTACCATTATTTTTATTTAGTATTCTCTTATAGTTGATCAAAAGATCAATGTATGACACTAATTTTTTAGTTTCAAAGCAGTAAATTTTGCCCAAAGGACTGACAGTTTACATGCCTTAAAATCTCTTCAATCATCAATTCTCTACCTTCAAGGAAACAAAGATCATGGATTGCCTCTAATAGAAATTATGGAAAACCAAAAAAAAAGAGTTTTAAATATTAAAAATTATTATTTTTGTTGACTTTTACAAATTAATGTTCTATCAATCAATTAACATAAAACTTTAACCTATTATTATCATGAGAAGAAATTGTGCTTACGAACGCCACACGACAATATTTCTGTGGAAGATCATTTCCACATTGACATTTTGTATCTCATTTGCATTATTATATTTAAATTATTTGCATTTTGCCTCGGGATCCCAAAGATGCTGATGGTTTGGAGGAAAACATGCAAGATTAAGCATAAGTATTAATTCCATAAAATATTGATAATGCGCCCCTGTAAAAGACAAATACATCAATTATTTATTTCTGACATAATACTTTTATACTAATTGCATAGAATATTACGGTAAATCTAAGAGGGATCTGTCATCAGACATCTCAAATCTAATATAAGTCACTTAGATTTGCAGAGACAAAGTGTTCTAGAGATTATCTAAAGTTTTGATATTAAAGTCAAACGTATAATCATATGGCATTTAATTTGGATACTTCTTAATTCTTACAGCACTAATAGTCTCCTTTATGCTACTTCAGCTACTTCTCCACTTGACACATTAGCATAAAGTCCCTATTATTAGCACATCTCCGTCCGTAATAATTTAGCACATGTAATAGCATGAAAAAGAAATGGCATGTGGCAATTTATATGAAAGGTAATTTTGACATAAATAAATATCAGAAAAAGTACTTTTTTTTCGTCTCTAAAAGTTGTGTTTATTTTTAAATTCATCTTCACTTTTTGTTTTCTGTTAATTTTGTTAATAAAATTTGATTTTTCATCTTAATTTTGTTTTAAATATTAAGGTCAACCAAATTAGTAACTAAGATGTGATTTAATTTTGTTGATCGATGATGTGATTAGATTATCTTAATATTGGACATACTTTCATGAATTTAAGCACCAAAAAATAATACTTTTATTACATTTTATTCTTCTAAAAAATTTCAGATGAAACTATATATTATCATAGTTGTTAAAATAAATATTTATTTAGCTGAATTTATCTTCATACTTGTATCCTCTAATGATATTTAGTTACATGTGTTTGACAAATCACTCTTTTTTTTAGTTACTAATTTGGATGAGGTTAATAATTAAGATGAAATTGAGACCAAAAACAAATTTAAGGACCAAGATTGACAAAAAAAAATTTTAAGATAAAATTAAAAATAATTGTAAACTTAAAAAGAAAAAAAAAATACTTTTACTCATAAATAAAGATAACATATTCTCACATCTTTCGCATGAAAGAAAACATTGACAAAAGACCCTAGCATAACTCATATACTAATCACTCTCTAATTGCTTCCTTAACTCATGATGAGTGTATGCTTAATTTCCAAAGAGCTTTACATGTGCTTATTGGAATGTGACTGTGTTGGGAAGTATCTAGACGCGTGTGATGTATAATTAATATACAATATTTTTTTTCCATTGGGATTTTTTTGTTGAAAGTAATCAGGAATTATGGAGTATTAAATATGTGAATATTTTTTTTGACAAAGATTTAAATTTTAATTTATTACGTTATGAAAGATTAATTCTTATAATAAACATAATAGTTTATGTTGTAAGTGGTCAATTAAAAATTAGTTAATTATATGGTGAGAAGAGTTAGTTGTATTTGTTAGTGAATTAAGAAAACAGTGTATGTGTGATTGATCAATCCATTCAATATACAATTCAAATTCACTTTCATCTTTATCATTGAGTTTATCATACTCTAACAAAAATTTAATTTCACTATATAGGAAATGATTTGATTCTTGGTTTCGTAACAATACAAGAATTTTTTTTTAAAATTTGGATAAATTAAATGTTCTTACATTAATGAGAAATAAATATTTAGTAAAATATACTTTTCTAACATAATTATAATATTATAATTTGATGTATTGTACCTAAACATAATTTTCATAATATTAAAAAGTATTATCCCAAATATTCATATTTTGAAAAATAAATTAACCTACCCGAATTATCTGCAACATTATTAAATTGCTTGCTCTAGTTTGGACCTTGCAATTTAGGTCCAAGAATTTATTACTTCTTCTTTTTTTTCGCAATAATGTAATGGAGGCATATGAATTATGATCACATTCATGCACATAATGTAAGAGTCGTATAAGATAGAAACAATAGGAAAGGTACGTCAGTGTTTGGCTGGGATGAGAGAAAAAGATTGGTTTAGCTTCATTTATATATCAACCACAAGCACAAGCTATTGGGGTCACGAGGTCAAACAAGGTGCTTGGCTCAAATTGACGTGAAGAAGCATGATAGACCAAAGAAACATACAGAGTTCAGAAAAAGGTCATCTTCCTATTGGCCAAACTAATAACATCTTACACTTCACAAGCACCCTCATTCATCCACCTGTAAAATATGGAGCCACGCATCATCACACACTACTAATTAGGTTTGGCCAGCAAGAACCATTCATTATTTTATTACAATTCAGATTTCTTACTCTTGCCTTAATTTTGTTGTCAACATTTTCTCATAATTAACAATAATGTTACAAAAGATTTAGCTTTTAAGATTGACTTTTTAATTATTATATCTGATTAAATAGGCTTCATGTGTAATTTATAAAATAATATAAAGGAAAGATTATAGAAAACTCAAACTTTTAAGACTCAAGCTCTCATTAATTAGTTTTATTTAAAAAAATAAAATTAATATGTGCGCATTTTTTTCTCTCCTCTTGGGGTAGATCGAGCTCTTAGAAACTCTAAAGCTTGATCTCTCCATATGTTTTTTGTAATATAAACGGTGTGTTTTGATATTATTTATAAATCTATTATGTTTTATGTATTATTATTATTTAGTAGAGTCCAATTCATTATTTAATCAATTTCTATTAATAATATATTAATATTTTTGGTATGATCACGTGGTTTAATTGCTATACATGATACTTTCCCTGATCTTAAGCGATTTTATATTTATGAAAATAGGGTTATGACTACTGATTTTCTCACACAAAATGGCAACGTTATTCTTCTATAAAAAATATTCAAATATTGTACTTTCAATGAATATGAATTAATTTATGTAAGAAAAAAAAGATAAATACATAATGTTTGTGACGGGGTTACTTAATTGATGAATCCTATCAAATATATAAATTGTTTTTTTTCACATAATGATATCTTATATTCCTTCAAATGATCTAAATTCAATTTTGGGAACCATATTAATTGTAACTTATTTTGTACAATTTTTTTATATTTTTACTGTTACATATTTTTTAATCAAAAGAAAACTGCCATCATTTTAAATTTCAATTTGTATTTAATAAACAGAATAGTAAATTTACTCTTATTATAATTTTATTTATTAGTCTATTTTTATAAATATTTTTTTATATAAATATTTTTTTATTAAAAATAATCTTATTTAAAATACTATTAAATATAAGTACATCTCTAAATAAAAATTCAAACATTGTTCATACAAAGATATAATTTGGACTAAGTGAAATTAGTTAATACTTGCTTGTCATCCATTTAAAGAAGTATTTATCAAAATGTTTTGTCAAAAACAACACTACATAATCGCAGTGGTAACTAGTGAAAACCTGAAAGGTACATATGCCTTTAATGTAAATATCTGATGAAGTAAACAAAAATAACGAGAATGACTCTGAAAACGAAAACAAAGGGAGGACCACCGCGGATAAATAACTTCAACCAATAAGGTAGAACTATTAGTCAATAAATAAATAATTTTAATTTTAGGATAATAATTAGCTAAAAGGTGGTAAAAAAAATAATAAAAATTGAATTTTAAAATTAATTAAAATATTAATATTTAAATTTTTTAAAAATAATATTTTTAATATAAATTTTTGTTAATGTCACTTAAAAAATATTATTTTTATAAAATAAAAATTAAGATATAATTTTTATATATTCGTTATCAAATTTTTTAATAAAAAATAATTAATAAAATTCTAAAGATTAATTATATTCATGTTAATAAATGCTAAATTTATTAAATAAGTGTAATTCCACTATAATTGAAGTGATTCCAACTAATTACAACCTGCTGTGTACGTTCGCGTATGTGATTATTCTTTGTCTCTCAGAGGCAGAGATGCATAGATATAAAAGATTCTCAATCTATGTCTTCTATCTTCTATATCCTCTGGAAACCACCACTTCTTCTACCTTCCTTCCTTCTTTCCCTGTCTTCTCTCAACCTCACCGGCAAGCAACGGCCACCGCCGGCGATATATCATTTCCAAGTTCAATGGCCGGACCTCTTTCTCCCTCTTCATTGGTTTCAACTCCCATTCTATGTCCCACAATCCCCGTCAATCTCAAGCTTCCAACTCTAAATTCTCAATCCCTCTCTCGCTCTTCTTCTTCTTCTTCGTCATCATTCTCGAAGCTTCCGAAAGGTTATCGCAATGGTGCTTTATCGACGTCCGCTTGTTCGACCTCGCCTTTCATAGGAAGAGTTGGGTTGCACAGAAGAAAAGGGAATGTTTCGTTGCTTTCTTTTGGGATTGATTCGAATGCCGTAGCTGAAGTGGGTAAAAGAGATTGGTCCCAGCTTTTGTCTTCGATGCTTCCTTTTGTTGTTGTTGCCACTGCAATCGCTGCTTTAGCTCAACCTTCTACTTTTACTTGGTGGGTTCTCAGGATGGCTATTATTTTTGTGTGATGTTTGTGCTTGTATTTATGCTTGAGATTGTTTAACCTAAACTTTTGCGATTGAGTCTGACGTTTGGAAGAGTATTTTCTTGTAAAACTTTTTTTTTTCAAGTTAATTCTGACTTGTGGTTTTGGTGTTGCCTTTTCCTTTCGTTAAATGTTGTATTTGAAAAAAGAAAAGAAAAGAAAGGAAAAGAGAATCACTTGGAACTTCCATTTCCTTATTGTTGTTCTTGTTTCATGCTGATTTTTTATGTTAGTCAGTTACTATAATTGGTATCTCAGGTTTTTAGAATATACTTGATCCTACGAGTCATTAATTTATTATAACTTGTGAGTGACTAGAAAATCTTGTCTTTCTGAAATTCACTATTCAATTATTTGTATTTTTTTCATTGTTTAAATTTGACAATTATTTGACTTCATTTTTATTTTGGTTGGTGATGACATTTGATTTTGAGAGTATGGGACGGCTTTAATATGTTTGATAAAAGGCTCGAACGAGAGTTTTGACATCAATGACATGAATATAATTTTCTTCTATTTCTATTCCCCCCCCCCCCCCCTCCTTTCTCTTTCTTTGGTTACTCTTTTTAAGTCTAGAATTTGACATTGTATTAGTGGATTGAAAAGATATATATACGTATTGTAATAGCTTAATAATGGTAGAACTGAGAGCTTTCAACTTTCTTCAGGGTATCTAAAGAGTTATATGCCCCTGCTCTTGGTGGAATTATGTTGTCTATTGGAATAAAACTTTCCCTAGATGATTTTGCTCTTGCATTTAGAAGGTGTGACTTTCAATACTACTGTATTTCTACTTAATTTAATTAATTGAAATCATGAATCTACTTACAAGGTTCATTAATTCCTTCTTTTTTTAATCTGTGGCAGACCTTTACCTCTTTCCCTTGGGTTTCTTGCACAATATGTGCTAAAACCTGCTCTTGGTGTCTTGATTGCAAAGGCGTTTGGCCTGTCAAGAATTTTTTATTTAGGATTTGTCCTCACAGCTTGTGTTTCGGGGGCTCAGTTATCCAGCTATGCCAGCTTTCTAAGCAAAGGGGATGTTGCACTTAGCATTCTCCTCACAAGCTGTACCACCATTGCATCAGTTCTTGTTACACCTTTATTAACAGGTCTTCTGATTGGATCAGTAGTTCCTGTTGATGCGGTCGCCATGTCAAAGTCTATACTACAGGTAATTAGCATCTTACAAGAAAAGCTCTCCAACCAAGGAGATACCTTAAACAGTCAAATGGTGCAAGGAGCCAATAGAAATTTACCAAAACGGATGTGTCAGTGGACCCCACTGCCTACAACACTTTAATGAATTTTTATTAGCTTATTGTATAGCCAACTAGTACATTGAATGTACCTAAGAAGTTTTCTCCATCCAATTTCCTTCGCAATCTTCTACCTATATCTGATTTGGTGACTGATTTGGTTGGAAATATTTGGCAGGTTGTTCTTGTTCCAGTTACACTTGGACTTCTGCTCAATACATATGCAAAGCCACTTGTATCTGTTCTTCAACCAATGATGCCCTTTGTTGCAATGATATGTACTTCAATGTGCATTGGCAGCCCTCTTGCGTTAAACCGGGGTCAAATCCTTTCAGGCGAAGGCCTCCAATTGGTGTTTCCTATTCTGATATTTCATGCTGTTGCCTTCACTTTAGGATATTGGGTCTCAAGCATTCCAACCTTGAGGTATGCTCACTTCCAAAACTTGACATTTGAGGTGAAAAAAGGGGTCAAATTCTATTTATAAGATCTGGATTTGATGCTTGGTTATTATGTGACTAGCTAGTTGTTATTCATAGCTGCTCTTTCTTTAAGCTTGAGTTCCTGTTTTATGTTGATATTCCTTGTGCTAAAATAGAAATTATGATAGCAGATGATAGAATGTTCTTAGGGGCCAAATTGTCACGTTATTTTAAAGTGTTTCAAAACGCAGCTAATTGACTGTATCAAGCATCCATGCTTCTCAAAAGTCAAATTATGCATATAAAGAGCCTACTGTGTTGTATTGGTAACAGTTATGTTTCTGATATCCGTATATATCATCTTACTTGTTGCATTACTGTTTAGTGTATGTATATATATATATATATATATATATAATATTCTATACAAAGTTAAATTACTTTTTTGGTCCTTTATATCAAACCACTATGAAATCGTGCTAACATAGCCAACCATAAGTCAAAATGTCATGTTAACTCTTTGAATATGCACGATTGGTACCAACTCACAGCAACACTTAACTTAGGTTGCTCGTACCTTATGTGTGCTTGTGTGGCATATGATGCCGCCTAGGTAAATTAGCTGGGTTGATTTGGCATGCATTATGCATATCCAGAGATCCATTTGCAAATTTTTAAACCAGAGGAACTAAATTGAAAATTGAATGATACATTAGTAACAACACAACAGTTAAACCTACACGCAACTATATTACTTTGAAAATATCTGATATAGCTATTGTCGCAGGCAAGATGAAGAGGTGAGCCGGACGATTTCGTTATGCACAGGAATGCAGAGCTCCACCCTTGCAGGGCTTCTAGCAACTCAGTTCCTGGGAAGTAGTCATGCAGTTCCACCTGCATGTTCTGTAGTTGCTATGGCTATAATGGGTCTTTGTCTTGCCTCTTTCTGGGGAAATGGCTTCCGAATAAGAGACCTACTGCCGTTACTTCCATCACAAACCAGTTCTGCTGTGAAGGATTAATTTTTCTGTTTATGATAGAGCTCATTTATAGTAACTACAGATGCTTAGGAATGATAGTGATATAAGAAAGTTATTCTTAAGTGTACAAAAGGCTATTCATATTTAAACCTGCTGCAAAATAGGTTAAAAATAGTAATATGATATACACATGATCAGAGCCAAAATTACGTATGATTGGAGATACAGATGTAGACATGGCCATCTTTGTTATTTAGCTGAATATACTTCTGTACAGAGTATATTGTTAATGCTTACACAATGGCAGAATTTTGGGCCCTTAATTAGAGCAGTTGTTTAATATGCTTATCTACTGAGAGTACTAAAGCTAAAAATTAGATATATTTAGATTACAATGCATGTAGCTAAGTTGATAGATTTAATGATTTATAATATTTATGAGACAAAATAATAAATAAGAGACCATTTGACCTGTTTTATGTTTAGAGAATTGCCAATAAATTATTAGTTAAGGTCATAATAAATTTTTTTTTTTTTTAAAAGGAATAATAAGTTTGAATTTTAAAAAATATATTTGCTGGGAAGACTTTTTTTTTAATACTTTTGACTTAATATGAATTAATCTCAAGTTTAATATAACTTAGAAGTATTTAAATTTTTTAAAAAATAAATAATTCATTTAAAATTTTAAATAAAATTAAATTACTAAAATATTGATTTAACTAACTTTATATATCTTGCCATTTCTTGTTTTTGAATTTAAAAGAAAAAAAAATGAAAAGCGAGTAGCCATGCAGAAGCAAAACTACAAAAAGACATCCCTAGGAACCGAAGTTGGCGTTCATAAATGGTTTGCATCAAAAGCTCTTTAGAATATGAATTCTCATGCTTTAAGCTCAAAGCAGCTAACCAATTTGGATATTTCATTTGTTGCCCTTCCCTCTAAGTATCACAAATTTTGACACAAACAAATAAATTCACACTTTTTGTGGTTTTGGTTAGGGCTTAGTGGAACAGAATAGAAATCTGACTGGGCCCTCACAAACAGTTATCATTGAAGATTCACATTTTTTTTCCTTTCATTTTTAGTATGAGTTACAAGAGATTTTTTTTTTGGGTATTTTTCAGAGAAATTAACTATCAATTGCTATTACTTTAGTTTCAATTTTCAATTTAATTTATTTGTCAAGTTTGGAAGAGTTTCAACTAAATTATTATATATACAGATTTTATGAGTATAATAGACATTATTAGTGTTTAGGACAAAATTAATAATATTTAAAAATTTAGAGATAAAATTAATAATAAAAAAATTATGAAAAAAATAAAAAATTAACGTAAAATTTAAAAGATAAAATGTATTTTTGTTTAAATTTTCACTTTTTAACTAATTAACGGACACGTCATGGAGTCATGCATATCATCGTTCTTTTCTTCTAGAAAATATTTCTAATATTAATGTTCTATAGTCTTTACTAGTTTAACGTACAGTTCTATTAATTCTTCCTAATAATCTCAATCTTAATCTTCAAAGGTGTTGAGAAATGAGAGGTGTTGTGCTTTTTCTATATTTTTATTAATTTTTATATTTTTCAGGCAAAAAAACTTTTATGTACCTAAACTTTACATCAAATTTTAATTTTGTTCTTAAAGTTTATTTGTTGTTAATTTTCTCTTTAAAGTTTTAAATTACAATCAATTTCATCTTATAACTTAATACCGTCTAAATTACTAATGAAAATAATTGACATAATATCTGACGTATATAATTTTATTAATTTAATAATTTACTTATATATTTATTGTCAAATATGTTTTTTAAGTTTATGAATACTCGTTTATGAATACTGTTAAATATATTATCAACTCTTTCAAATAATCTATAATTTCTCAATAATTGATGTAACGTTTTACGTATATATTTTTGTTGACTACATATACATTAGAATTTACAAAATCGTATCAAACTATGAAATGAAATCATATAAATAAAAAAAATAATTTCTCTATTTACACATTATCAAACAGTTATGTTAGTGAACAGTTTTTATCGAAGTAAGTCCATTAACTTCTTTGAAATCACGCTGCACTGAATTTGTCAACGATGAAGGCCGTTGTTAAAGTTTGTCATTGAAGTCGTTAAAGTTCATTCTGTGATTGAAGTTGTAAGGCAAAAGTATAGATGATATGTAAAATATTAGATTTTTTTTCTCTCTTTGAACTATGACATAACATTGTTATTATATAACAATATTAATAGATTGTTCTATTCATCAATTGTTTCATATATAATGTGTTTTTTTTTTATGTAAATGCAAGGGTTTTATGATAGGTTGATAATGGATAAATTTTTTTATATGGGTTGGTTTCTTGTTAGTGGAATTATAAATATATATGTTGTTGTAAAATAATAACTTATAACTTAAACTCATATATGTTGTAGGTGGTCCTATATGAACTTGTTTATTGTTAAAGTTTATTATGGAAGAAAATTCATTAAAAAATTAACTTTAATATATATTGATAGTTGTACAAATTGGTGAGAGAAGTATGATGTTGATAGATAGAGTTAGTGGTAAATTGTGAATTGTTTAAAGAAGTTGGAGACATATTTGACAGTATTTATGAGATTTGGGACACATTTAACAATATTCATAAACTTTGAAAATGTATTTGACAATAAATATGTAAGTAAAGTATTGAGTCAGTAAAAATATACATGTCAAATGTCATATTAACTATTTTCATTAGTGATTTAGACAAAAAATTTAGAAAAAAAATTAAAAATTAGTGTAAAACTTGAAGATATACAAAATATTTTTACCTATTTTTTATTGTTATTTTTTTATAACTCATGCTAGCTGAGAACATTAAAACAAAATTATTTTCTCAAATTTAAACTTATAATCTTCTTCTAGGATGAAATATTCTATTACCTCAAGTAATAACTATTGTTTGTTTGTATGACTTTAATGTTTTTGGTTATATGAAGCATTTCTTCTGTTAAAAATTAATAATAAATAAATATTATTGATAAAAAATCAATTAAAATAAAAGTTTATATAATAATACTAATAAAAGTTAGCCTAATTATATTTAAAATATATTTGGGAGTGACAAAAGTGTAAATTATCTAGAGTTCTTAGACTATATATTAAAGGTAAAGGCGTGTACGCAATAACCTAACTGTATTTGGTGAGTTGGTTATTGGTAGTGACAAGATGGCAAATGCTCATTGTTCTTTGGCTTTGAGAAGCACAGGACGACACAATGGTGAGATGGTTGAACAAACTCAATCTAATGGCCGAAGTCTTATTCATCACACATTTTAATTTATATGATATAACATCTCTATTTAGTAATTAAAGTTAGATCTTATCATCTCATGAGGATGACTTGACTTTTAACAAATAGAAGAGAAGAGGCTGTGAAAATTGCAAATCAATGCGTCTTCATCACATGGCTGGCTACTTCCTCTTGTCATATCCTTTCTTTTTTTAAAAAAAAATAAAAATTAAGTAATTTTTATATCTTTATTATTAATTTTTTAATCAAAAATTAATATATATAATTTATATAACTCATTTTATAATTAATTTTTTAAAATATTTACATTCTTTATTTTAATTAAAAAATTTAATAACAAACATATGAATAACTGTATTTATAAGTGTTTTTTTTTTTTCAATACTTCGTGTCTTTCTTAAACGAACATTTTTTTATAATACATATGAAGATAACTCCTTCTGTTTCGTGGACAATCCATTGGCTAATGAAAATATGTATGACTACGCCCTTTTAAAATATTGCTACTTTTCAAAAATTATTAAATAAAAAGAACTTTTGAAATACTATATAAGTTTAATAATTTTTTTCAATACTTCGTGTCTTTCTTAAACTAACATTTTCTTATAATACGTATGAAGATAACTCCTTTTGATTTGTGGACAATCCATTGGCTTTGAATAATACGTATGACTACGACCTTTTAAAATATTGCTACTTTTAAAAAATTATTAAATAAAAAGAACTTTTGAAATACGATCTCATTACATATGCCAATGTGATTAACATTCTCTAAACTCTTAATTTTTTTAATGATATCACAAACTCAATAACTAATGAAAAAATCCCAACAAACCTATGAGCACATTTGAGGATATAACACCATATTACTACTATTCACAGATAGTAGAATAATATAAAAGATAATGTTAAGACCTTTTTGTATTAAAAAATGTCCTATGGCATAACTCACCAATGACTGCAATACATACACACATGACTGATTGAAAGAGTGATGTTAGTGTAACATGTCTATACAAAAAAACATGGGTAGCCATATGGACAGATAGATGAGATAAGATTATGTTCAACCAACTTCCATGAAGGACATACATACCTAACGTTGAATGTAGTTTACATTGTAATGTGAGTATAGCCCTTAACACTAGCAGCCACTGTGTCAGTGACAAGTGTTCTTCACATGGACAGATCATGTTGCCATTTCACAGTACATTCTTTCTTGCCTGCTCATGAATGCTAATCAGTAAATTGAATCTGTCCAAATGAATTCAAGTGTATTGTGATGGATATGTAAGCTTTTATTTGCTACAAGCTTATCATAGAAATTCATAGGGGCCCCAGAATGGTCAAGTCTACAAGGCCAAGTTGGCAATTCCGCTGCAAAATACAGGGTAGCTCAAGATATTATCGCAATTCTTCTCAGATTACTGAAGAATTCCTGAGGATAAAATGAGCATTTTTAAGTGCATTACCTCAAAATCAAATTGTTTAATTATAGAACTGTCTCTGATATACGTGAGAAACCATAAAAAAAAGGACTTAGGTATTTGGCAATTTCCTTAGAATCAAAGTGAATGCAATTTCTTTGTCGGTTTTCTAGTTTTAACGTGACTAGTTTGCTTTTGACTAGATTGAAAAGGTAGATTAGCCGATGTAATGCCCAAATTAGCCTCAACATCATTTGACTGCAATGTGTTAAAAAAAGTTCACATAAATAACTAATTTAAGCACTTCCAACTAATATTTTAACTTTTTGGATTGTCCTTTCCTGTAATAATATTACTTTCGTCAAGAGATATTCACTCGCCACACCCTTCACGATGTTAAAGCATTTAAGCATAAGGGGTTAAGAGGGGACATGAGTGAATTTGTAGTGGAATTTATTTACTATAAGACCAGAGCATCTCCCTTGGTCCACAGTAGGCATAGTCATTTTCAAGAGAAAACTGAGATTTCCTTTTCATTTCAGCGAGATAAGGAGATGAAAGAACTGCATATTCTGCTCAGAATAGTCAACGCAGAAACTTTCTTCTATGGCAACACATACAAATGATCAAGTTAACCTTTCTCTAACACATAAGGGAAAGCCGTTAAGAATTTGGATTCTCTCATGCTAAAGGGTTGACATGATAGTGTCATATAAAAAAAGAGAGACACAAATTTTTGAGTAATAGGCCTTATTTACGTGATGGATATCATGGTACATGATTAATACATGATAGCATTATAGCATTATGTTATTTTCTCACTGAGATGATCTAGATCTACTCTAGGAGTAAAATTCTAATTGCACTTGACTAGTGTTTGGGGAGTGCACTCTTATCTAGGGAGGAGATTTAGTCCAGACAAAATCCGAAGATAACAAGAGTGTAAATTGCAGTTCTATGTGCATGATCAATCTCAAGTGATAGTCACTGCTACTAAGAATACAAACTACAAAATTTTGAATGTAGAAGAGAGAAGGCCATTTGTAAAGATATGCATTTGAGCTATTGCAAACCTAGAGAAGCAAGCATAATGAATATAACAGTTGGGTAAATCTCCATCAACATATTAGTCTTGCATAATAGCAGCAACACAGAAAGAAAAGATAGAAATGAAAATTTCAAAATATGACTTTATTTTTTTTGGGAAAAGGATCCATATACAAAGAAACCGACATCAGAATATACACAAGAAGACACCAAAATTACACAAACCCTCTGCCTGCAATAGAGTCCGGAATGATACACCTGAGCACAAGAAAGTTAAAACATAAGTTCCTTGAAGAAACAGGCATTTGCCAATCATACATCAAATTATTAATGGCACTCGATTTGCATCCTAAAAAATTAGTAAAATTTCAACCACCATTAAGAAATGGTATTGCAATACTAATATTAATAATAGGTCAGAGAAAGTGGAACAACAAACATGTAGAAATACCGGAGTTTATGATGCAATTACAAAGGTGATTGTAAACAGTGAATCAATGGATTCTATTCTTCAAAAAACAGGAAATACCAAGTTGTATTCATAAACCTTTATATCAAAAGTGCATGTGATTCAGTCTAATTCAAAGTTCCAATAGTCATTACACCAAAATATATCATAATACAAAAGTGCATGTGAATCTTTTAAGACTTGTTGTCACCTGAATTCGTCTCAACCAAATGCTCCGTCCATCTTTATCTCTTTTAGGAGACACTCCATTCTGCTAAGTTATGGTGTTGCAACATTTTTGGAGTATTTCCTCAATCAATTAATCACTGAGATGCAGGGGCTGCCTCTACTAAACTAACTCTGCACTATATGGGAAAAGAAAAGACAAAGACAAGCAAGCACACTGGGCCTGTTAACTTATACTCTCCAAAGATATATACTATATGATTGGAGAACCCATGCTATTGAACTACAACACAGCTTCATTCACCTCCTCTTGCATGATCTACAGAACACCTCTTCCAAAATTTTCCTGATCAAGCCGATATTGAAGCCTTCCAGATTGACTCTGCATATGATAGAATGCAGCATAAATCTTCAACTCAATTGCTTTCATGGTAACAAGTAAATTTATACAGCAAGAGATGGAATGCACAGAACTTTTATGCAACTATTACATTATAGGATACACCGTGGTTCATTAAACCAACTACAGAACATCCCAACTATTCCATATGATTGAATAAAACATTAACCGTCAACTCAATTGCTCTCATGGTTACAAGTAAATTTAAACAGCCAGAGATCGAATGCTCAGAACTTAAATGCAACTATTACGTTTTAGGATAGGAATAGGACAAAGCATAGGTACAGTTTTTAGGTGTTTGCTATCAGCTATCAAGTTTCTGAAGTAAAAAATGACAATTGAATATCTTTTGCAACTCAGTAACACATGTTTAGATTTTCCAGAAAATTTCCCACATGCCATATTTTTATCCGTGAATGTGATAGCAAAACTAAAGGAACTTCACCTATAAAACACCGGAGGTCATTATCCCAACTAAGGAATATCATTCCAAATATGAAGGAAAGAGGAGGGAGAGACTCTTGATGAAACCTCCTAAGAAAAAGATTATATGCAACAATCTGAAGCAGTATAGTAGTACACAGTACACGGTGGAAAACTTCACCTGTCTCTAAAGTCAAAAGGTAACATGTCCCTCAGAATGACAATAAAGGAAGACAAAGATAAACCAAGATCACAACAATAACCAATTATTCAATTTTTTTTCAGGTGTGTCTACTTAACCACCAAATAAATGGAAAAGAACACATGAAAGAATAGTGAGGAGCATGGCCCTCCACCAAACCAAAAACCACAACTACCGAATTTGGCTAATCTCAGCTTCGTTCCTAGTTCTTCCTCCATGAGATTTGGCAACAAAGTATACACTAAATCTAAGAAGCACTGCCACACCACGACACGACAAAATATAGTAATGTTTAAATGCTATTAGAAGTGTCGTATGAGATGTATCAGATTCGATACAACTCTGTTTTAGCACTGAATCAATTGAAACCAAACAATAACCAAAGAAAACCAAAGAAACGGATTAACAAACCTTGGAAACAGCTTCCGCCATTAACAACCCATCTTGGAAACCATCTGACTCTTCAGACCGAACCGCCAGGCAATCCGGTGGCGTCTCGAAAAGGGACAAAGAGAATTGCTTACGAACAACGCCTACATCGAAATAAATCAACCCAGAACTTGGTATATCCACACGAATACCCTTCACCGGAAACCATAGAAAGAGCTCCTGCGCCGTTATCCCCGACAACGCCCCCATCTGCCCATAACTCAAAGTCCCCGTAACGTTTCGTTCGAAATGCAATTCGCTCTCGAATTTGGCATTGCAAGCTTGATCGAGATGCACCCAGAAGCGACCTTCGCTATCGATGTCAAATTCCTTCACACCCTTGGGAAGCAGACCCATGGGGAGTCCATGGTCGCTAAGAACTTTATAGATAGACGATTCAGCAGAAACCAAGGCTGCTGCGAACATGAAAAGGAATGAGAAATATGAAAGCAGAAGAAGAAAACGAATGCAAGAGAAAGAAAGCATTGTTTGTTGCTCAAGATAAAGGATCGTTAAAGCATTGAAATTGGAATAGGAATTTGCAGTGTAGAACCAAGAAAATGGATACTTATTGGGGGTTTAGGATCTGTGAAAGGAAGCGAAGGGAGGAATAGCAGAAAGACAGGGAGAAGGTGAAGGAGGAAGAAGAGGGAGACAATGGTGCCAGCTTGAATACAGGGAGGATTAGGAGAATGATCAATTATTGGTGGTCCGTGGGGCCCATAATTTTTGCAATCTTCTACCATTTGAACTCATGCTTGGATTGGAATGCTAATGCCCTGTTTGGAAGGAAGAGAAAGAGTTTGTGTTTGATTTCTGATTTGAAAATACAGTTTCTGTTTTCTAAAAACAACAAGTTAAGTTTAATTTTTTTCATATTTTACAATATAAATAAAATATTAAATTATTTATATAGTCCTGTAATTTTATTTAATTCTTAATTAAGTATTTATAATTTAAAAAAATTTTAATTAAATCTTTATAGTTTAAAAATTTTTTAAATTAATTTTTTAAACTTAAATTTTTATCAAAATTTTGTTAAATTTTAATGCTGTGTTAATTATATATCATCTTAATATTATTACTTTATTTAATTCATGTTAATCTAACCATATTATCTAATATAAATTATATTTTATTTTATATATATAAGTTATTTTTACATTATTGTTTTTTTTTGTTGATATAAATTATACATATTTATATTACAAAAATATTATATGTTGATAATATTAATAAAATTTTATATAATTTTAACAAAAATTTGACAATATAAATCAATTTAAAAATTTTTTAAATTATATATAGGGACTCAATTATAAATTTTTAAATTATAAAACCTTAATTAAAAATTGAATGAAAGTATAAGGATTATAAGAATAATTTAACTTAAATAAAAAGTAATTTTAGTTTTTTTATTTTCAGTAAGAAATATAAAGGTAAGCATTTTTACTAAAGTTAAAAAAAAACTTTATGTGTGTTTATTTTTTACCATTTTCTTTTTTTTTTCTCTAGCCAAAATAATCTTTTTTTATTTTTAATTTCAAAGTTTTTTAATTTTACATATAAAAATTTAAATATAACTTTTAGGCTTGACTTAAATAATTTTTATATTATTATATTTATAATAATATTTTGAATTATCTGAGTTATATAATTTGATATTTAAAATCAACTTACATGAATTTTTTGAAAAATTAAAAAAATTTGGAAAAATTCTTTTCAAAACATGAAACAAAACCAAACTTGGGCTTCACTAATTTTGGTTTGAGAATCTTTTGTTTTAAGGAAAGGAGAGAAAAATGGAAAATTTCAACCTCAAATTTCTAAGTTTGTTTGAAAAAATCTATAACTTGGTAAAAATATTACTAATTTTGTATTGGTCTTTATAAAATAGCAATTCTTCATTTCTTTCCATTTTATTCTATTTAAATATTATCCCTTCCGCCCAAAAAAAGAAAAATATTATCCTTATCCTTTCCATGATGATATGATGGTCTAAATATAGTAAAGCATTTACGTGAATAAGCTTTGCTATAATTTCTCATTTAAAAAATGTTGTGAACAAGACGCAACTTTGATGAACGATTCACATAAGCATTAGAAATAAGTAAGGTCAAGAAATAGTGGTTGCGTTAATTAGAATATCTTTAAAAAAATTGTCTTATATGCCATTTTTCTCATTTCCATAAATTTATAAATATATAAATGTTACCACAATCTATTATAATTTCATAATTGTTTAGGATGTTGAATAAATTATAAATATATGCAAAGTGCCACCTAGGTTTTGGTCAGGCTGATCAATTTATCATTATTCGTATCTTTTTTTAAAAAAAAGACCATACAAAATTTAAAGGATAATAAATTAATATTTCAATGACATTTTAGAAAACAATTACATCTAATTTTAGCTAAAGCATTACATTTCCAAATAGCCTTTAGATGTGTCACACTCACAAGAAAAAAAAATGAGTGTTTTCTCAAAATTTAAATCAAATATAGTTGGCACATATATTTAGGGTCTCTTTCTCTTCAAGTCAATTGAAAAATTGTATTTTTTTTTATCATAAAATAGATATATAAAGAATTAATCAAAAAAAGAGATAAAAATAAACAAATAATCTATAATTCATTTAGAGTAAATCTTTATTAGTGTGAGTTTCTTTTTTTTTTATCTCTTTTATTATAAAAAATTACTATAGAGAATAATTGTATATGATCTAAAATCATATGTTTACTTGTTGCATTTAAACACTAAATTCATAAAAATAAATTTAAAAAAAACAGAGAAAGGTGTATTTTTATAATAATTAGTAGGAGATAGAGTAAAAGACTCAACTAGAGAAAGATATCAATTTGGGTCATTTTAAACATTCTTTGGATAATTTTTATGGGAGAAACCAATTGTATATAATAGTAAAAATAGCCTATTAAATTATGATTTTTTTATTTTTGTAAATATTTTTTATTAGAGTCAATTTTATTTGAGTGAACACATTTCACAATAAAAATTTAAATATTAATTTATTATGTAATCAAAAATTAGTATCTTTTAAAAATTATAATTTATTACAAGTCACAGTCAAGGTTAGAAAAATGCAAATTTTACTTGAAGAAAACTTATTTAAAAAAACTCAATCGAGATATATCCATCATACAAGCTTGACAAAATGAACGAAAACTAACATTTTTTATAAAAACAATTCTTTTGCTTATGACGAGAGTTAAGTAGCCATCCAAACAAGCCATAAGAACGAAGGGCAAAATCCGTAATTAACATGAACCAGGTGGGCATTTTTGCAGACAAAGCCCTAGATGACATGAAGTTAATTTGCATTCCACCACATGGGGTAGGGATGGAGTTCAAAAATGGCAAAGATGGCAACAGTGGTTCACACGCGTCTTTGAGGAGCGTAGCGTGACGGGACAGAACCGTGGGATATGCATGAAGCATGACAGCGACGTCGTTGGGACTTTAGAATAGATAAGAGTTCGGGGACAAGATGTCATTTCATTGCAAGTATGGAGCGCGTGACTATAACAAGACTGCGTTTGGAGAGGCCGGTTGTAGAACGCTAATTACCAGGTGGAATTGCTGCATATGGTCGAAGTTGGACGTCAGATCCAAACATGGATTATCTTTATTCCTCCTTTTATTTTTAATTTTTTTTCCCAATTTTAAACATAAACGAAGGAATCAAGTGTTTGAATAATAATTTTTTACCGTAGTCCACGCAATAGACAATATGGGTATGGCGTGACAATGATTGTAATTCTTTGTAGTGCACAATGATTATAATTTTGTCTTGTATGAGACAATACACAATTATGTTGAGGTATTAATTTAATTAATCTTGCTAAACAATTTTAATTAATGAAATTTTTTTTGGTAAACTGATTTTTTTTTAATTTTATTTTTATTTAATCTATTCTCTTTCTTCCGCTTCATAATTATTATGGTAATTTTTTTGTTAACAAAGTTAATGTAGATTCAATTTTCAATATATTTTAAACGAATTATTGTTCTTAATTTATATTTCAATTGATAAGTGACTAAAATAAGAATAGCAACATGATAGGGTGAGGAGGACAGGGACTTGCCCACCCACCCTATCTATTTTTGTCAGTTTTCTATTTCTTCATTTTGTTTCTATTTTTTATGGCTGCGTAATTTTATTTTTTTAATTTGATAAAAATATTTTAAAGAATTGAATATATGTTAGGCAAATTTATTTTAATTAGTATATGAGACTTTATATAACTATAAATTTATAAGTAATTCTTATCTAAGTACCTTTTTTTTTTTCAAAATATCATCATTAAGCAATTTTTATTTAAATTTAAGTCATTTTTAACAATAAAGTGATTTGTAAAGTTTGTCCAAATAATGTTTTGGAAAAAAAATACTATCCAAACAATTTTAAGTTATGAGTTAATGATTATAAGGAATTTAATTTATTAATTAAAAATTCGCCTAAAGAATGAATTATTTGGATTGAAAGAAAAACTTTAAGAGGCTAAATGAAAGGTTTTATATTAAAAGAATTTTTCAAAGTCTGAATCATTCATTTACTTACATGTTTATTAGAAAAAAAAACTAAGGAAGTAACAAATAAATTTAATAAATAATAGAATTCAATTTTTTTAATAAATTACAATAGTCTCTCATAAAATTTAAATAAAATGTATTAAATATTCTTTTTGATTTAAAAATTACACATGATTCATTTAATATTTGATATATATTATAAAATATTGTACTCTAATATATATATATATATATATATATATATATATATGGGAAATGTGATTTTATTCTAGCTTAATATGACAGAAAAATAATTAATTAATTTTCCTTTTTTTTTGTAAGAAACTCATATTTATACAAAAGTTAATTTGTAATAAGTATACATATTAGGTATAATATAATTCAACTATTTTTTTTAAAATTTGTTATTATATACTAAATCACACACCTAATTATCTCCATTAATAAATCAACTTTATCAAGGCAAGGTCATTGTCCCATAACTTATTTTGTTTGTCCAAAGAATGATTCATTACAAACAAAGGAAGAAAGTGTAATAACTTTCAAAATTTGCATTATGAAATATGAAGTTCTATCCAATAGAAACAATTATTAATTAGGTGTTCAGTCATTATAATCCTTGTCAATGAAAGAGCACATAATTAACTATATGCAAAAGTAAATAGGTTAACAAGAACTTGAACATTCACCTAATTAAACAAAATAATGTCAAATCATGCATTCCATTGTATTGTATACATTTGTTTAAACTTATATTTTTAAATTATGATTACAAATCATGTACTCAAAATATTAAACACCTTGTAGAAAAATGATCATGACTTATTTTGGAAGTGTATTAACATTATTAGCACATAGTTTTGTTAAAATAATTCTTTCATATACAACAAAACTTTGATGAGTATGTATTTCCTTTAGGCGAATTCAAGACTAAAGAAAAAAAAATGTAATAATGGTTTTACTTTTTTAATGACCAATAGACAAGCTTTAATCAATGACTACATACAAAGAATATCTAATATGAAACCAAGAAATAATCTAGACAAATTCAAGTATAAGCAACAAGAACCCATCAGAGATGATAAAATTTTTAGGTATGGAGATTTTTGAAAAGACTGTCTTATTTGAAAAATCAGAATATGAGAATTTTTTCTACAATGATGGAAATTGATTTGGGGGGGGGGTGAAGGGGCAAAATTTTTCTAAAATAATTTTAGAGATATAGATGGGGATCATGCCTCTCTTTTTGTGGGTCTCCATCTTTAAAAATTTACATAAAAATTTTAATATATATATATTGTAATTTTTACTTTAATTATTTGTTAATTAGAAAATAAAATCAAGTAATAAATTAATTTTGGACAGACTCATCGAAGAAAAAAGAATAGGAGAGATGCTGAAAGTTATAAGATCCTATACAAAGAATAGACAAAGAATATACAAAAAAGACTTTTCAATGTTAAAGTCAAAGAGAGTGGAAGAGTGTAAAAATATAATAAGTTTGAGAGTGACAAAATTCATGTATTTAGTACCAAGGGTGTGGCAATATTTATAGTTGATGTGTATCTGTCATGGACACGTGGCAGTTAGTGGAAGTTCCCATTGGATAATCCCTAGCTGTGGCGACCCTCTATTAGGATGAGTTAGGCATGTAGGGGCAATCCCTCATCGGTGATCAAATTTAATATTATTCAATAAATAATTTATCAATTTTAGAATTCTTAAAAATCATCTTTTATATATGACTCTTTCTTTTATTAACTTTGTAGAATTGAATATTTTTCATTAATTTTTTTTATATTGTATAAAAAATTTATACTATTATTTTGACAAATTTTTGTTAGCTCCGTCAATTCCCAAATCTTTGTTAAAAATAGGGATGAAAAAGATTTTTTCCAACATGGAAAATAAAGACGATAATGAAGGATAGGGATAAACACGAGTACAAGAAGTAAGAAAAAATAATAATGAAGGATAGGGATAAAAATAAGAAATTACTCCTCGCTCTTGTTTTGTCCACTGTTATCCCTAAGTATAACTCATAATTAGAGAAAATAATATTTTGTGGACATTTGAAAATAAATGTATTATATAAATTATATTCTTTTATAAAAATACACATCCTGTTTACATTTTTTAAATATATAATCGTGGAAATTGATCTCTAGATTTAAATGGGGCTTTTCGTAAGGAAAGTTCTCTGTAGAGCTTGATATGAAAATATAATTATTTATATCCTTTAAAATATATTAATGCTTATAATGGTAATTTTATGTGTTTAATACGAGATTTTAAAAGATATTTTTCGAAAATGTTAGATTAATCATGAAAAATTCAACACTGATCATGCGAATTTTTAGATTTTCATTTTTTCTAAGGAAATAATATGGTTTATATATACCTATATATGCTATAGTCTTTTCTCTTGATGCTAGACATCCTCCTTTCATAGCCCTATTTTTCTCTTTCAAAAATGAGTAAATTACCCTATCATTTTCTCAGAAGTTTAGCTAAATTATATTTGATGTCTCTTTTTATTTTAAAATTTTCTCTCTAATTATTTTTTGGTCAATAAAAATAATTTCTTACATAGTACAATTAAGACTATGTGTTTTTATTTTAATTTAAAATAACAATAATGAAAATTAAATTAATTTTAAGTTGATTATAAAATTCTTAATATAATAGCAATAACAATTTGATAATTTATTATTTTAAAAAGAATACATATTGTATAAAAAATTATATTCATTAAGAGAACATTAATTAAAAGAAAATTCTTGTAAACATAAATATATAATCAAGAGTGACCAATTTACCTTCCAATTTTTTTTTTAAAAAGTACCAAATGTAAATCTCAAAAAATTTTAGTGAAATATAATCTTGTAAAATGCAACAAAACACCATCTATATACATACTTCTTTCCTTTCCCACTTCTTACTCTTTTGCTATATGTCAAACTTAGTTTCTCTTTTACTTTAGGATTCACTCCCTTTCTTTCTATTTCTCTTAATGTAGCACCAAAAATAATTTATTATCTATATCCATGTACGTACCAAATAATCTTAGTGTCATCAATTGTGTTTAAATAAAGAAATTCCATAGAAATGGAAGCCTTGAAGTATAAAAATGATGTACATCATCAGAACCAAAATAACCCCAAAAGCATTTACATATAAAAGTTTACAGTTTTTTCTGTTGCTCTCTTTTAAAATTCTAAGTGAACACATTTCTAAAGACTTTGTGAATTAGAAAAACCAAAAAAGAAAAAAAAAATTGGACTCTTCCAATGAGAGCTTGAATCTAAGAGCCTCGAGCTCGTCATAGAGGAGTCCTTTTCAGTATATAGATCATTAATTCATATAGTTATGAACAATTTTGAATCTTTGAATTGATTTGTGTTCGATAATACTATATTTGATTATTATGAATAATTACCTTTCCACGAGCTCGTCCTGTCTTAAGCCTCCCCAAGTCTCTAGATCATCCAAGTGGATCGTTCACTTGTCGCCATGTTCCCATAGTTGACATAAAGGAATATATAAATATAGCACTATACCCTAATATCAAGTTCATGAATGATCTTGCTTACAAAACTCACTAGCTCTCTTTACTAATTTTAACATCAAAGGTGAATTCAAAGAGCCACATTTCTGTGTGTTTTCTCTCTTTATGTAAGATTTTATTGTCTACGATAATCTTCCTGTCCTACTCTGATCAGTCTTTCTAAGAGTACTAATTCATATAAATATATATATATATATATATATGATGAAATTCTAAAGCAAAATAGTGAATATTATTAAAAAGAAAGAGTAACTTGTTGATTTATTCTCCAAAAGTTTTCTCTCATTCAAAATACTTTTTTTAAATAAATTTTTTTATAGTAAACGGAAACCCCATATGCCATATTAATTTATAATTGATGCTTGTTTAGGTAATTTTTTTTAAAATAGTATCATTTAAACAATTTTTTATTTAAATTGAGTTATTTTGAAAATAATTTAGTTTTGTAAAATTTATTCAAATTATATTGTGTTGAAAAAAGCCACATACTCTATGTATGAGTTAATGGCCATATGAACTTTAATTTATTAATTAGAGAAATTTTGTGTATGGGACGAACAATTTTGATTAAAAAAATTGAAGTAAATTGAAAGAAAAATAAACATTTAAAAATTATATCATTAACTCTAAAAAAAAATCAAATCCAGCGAGAAATTAACGTTCATCTCTGAATTACAAAGCTAGAACAAATTAGTGAGGGATACTAGTTTACAATTACTACTGACCCTGGTTGTTAATTCGTTCAATGCAACAGAAAATAGTGACGGATTTAGTCTGTCGCCAAAATGAATGTAACATGTAAAAAAAGGCGCGCGCCCTCATTTCGCGCTTATTTTCCCCAATTTCTTCATCTCCCTCTCACGTTGCGTCTCATCACCATCCATTTGGTTCGTTCCAACTTCTCTCTCGCCTCTCATAGTTTCCTGTGCTTCGAGGTAATCTTTCTTTTAGGTTTTTACAGATCTCTGTTTGTGTGGTTCGTGCTTGTGTACTGTGTGCCTGTTTCATGCACAATTGTTTTTCTGAAAATTTCCTTTTTCAGTCAAGAAACAAGTCATAGCCCTTAATACTATAAAACTGTGATATATGCTTCTATATTTTTTAAAACTTGATTTGTTAGTCTCTGAATATTAACTATTAATTAATGGAATCCAAGCATAGAATCACTACATTTAGAACCTAGAATGTGAGCCACGCATAAAATTGATTCTAGTAGTTAGATTAAAAGATTCTGAAGCCAATAGGAAAATGGTGTAATAGATTAAACTCCTGTCATTTTCTACCATTTTAATTTCCTTCACTTTCTGTTACTATTTCTTTCCTCGCAATTAATATTTTCTTAGTTTCCTTGTCTATGAATCATCCATTTGCATCTTCGAGACACGGTAGCTAGGAATTGAGTGATACGACCAGTAGATAGTGATGATTTGAGAAAATGACTTTTCTTTAATCAAAAGTACTGGGGACTGAAATTATTAATAACAATTATTGAGATGTATATGAATCAGAATACAAATCAATAATACACCCAAGCAGAATAAGAGTTTAGAATTAGATTCCTCTTGTCCCACTGATTAAACTTAGTATGCTTATTCTGCATTATATTCGATATTGCATGCCGAACTTGTCAATTATCTCTGATATTTATTTTCCAAGAGAATCGAATCTGGAGCTAGCATTGATAACTATTTGGTTAGACTTATTTTATTTTGTCTTTTTGAATTGTTCACCTTTTAGACCTTCAGCATTACTCAAAGTTTACAACTGGAAGTGATGGCCGAGATTTTACCAAGTAGATTGCATAATTGTTCTTTTTAAACAACATGATTTTATTTGTTTAATTTAAGAATTGAAAATGGTTTTGATGTAGAAGACATGAGAACCGATCGCACTTGGATGTATAATCGTCGTCATAAAAGCAGAAGAGGCTTAAACGATGAATTTATTGCTGGAGTGGACGAACTTATAGCATATGTATTATCCCAAAAAACTCATGTTTCAGAGGGCCACAAAATAAGATGTCCCTAAGTATGAGTCCAACTTAAAATTTAGATAACATTAATTCTAAGAGTGAAGCAGCTACACCGAATCTCAATCCTAAAACATTGAAGCAGATGTGAGTGAGCCTCCAAACCATGATGCTAAAAAATCTTATGCCATGGTGAAGGCCACTGAGAAACCATTGTATGAAGGATGCAAGAAACATAATCCATTATCTACGATTTCAAAGTTGTTAAACATCAAGTCCGGGTTTAATTTGAGTGATAATTGCTATAGTCGCATTTTACAAGTTGTGAAAGAGCTTTTGCTTAATTATGCAAATTTTCCTAATGAGTCTACAAAGATAGCTGAAGAGACACTGAAGCATTTTGAGAAGACAAAGCGAGAAGATACCTCCTCACAGCCATTCTTGATGACTCGTAAGAAGAAGACGGAAAATTGTGTTGAACAATCAAATGCATTAGGGGTAAGACAAACTGTGACTACAGTGTGTTATATTTGATCATTGATTTTATTCTTTTAGTGTTATCAATTAAATATATTCTCATTAGGCCATTAATTTGTTATTTTTTAATTTTTATGACAATTTCCTTTGCTGCTTTCTAGGGATTTTATCTTCTGCTGCTGATAGTAATTATTGCATCAATAAATTTTAAACAATTTTTTTTTTTTAATTTCCTACTTTCAGGAAACAATTGAGAACAATTTGAAAGAGCATATAAGCGACAAATCAAACATTGGAGTGGACAACAACAGCCAAGAAACGATGGTGAATACTACCAATAGCCTTGGATCTTAGGCTTCCGTGTTAATGGTGGCTTAAGTCCTCTACAAGCTCATATGCTTTTCACTGAGTTGAAATTACAGAGAGTTAGCACTTTTTGGGTTTGGATACTCTTGAATGGGTTTGAATACCCTTGACTAGATATTAACTATCTTATGACGTTGTGACTTATAGGTTTTGTTATTGACTTTCTATAAGAAATGTAATTATGAGTATCATGAAAGTTCGATCCGAGCTCAAGATGAACGCGTTTGGATTCGCTGCCATTACTTTTCATGCCATTACCCTGGTATTACTTTTAGCGGCTGTTTTTTGCGTTGCTAAACATTATTGCAACGAAAATTATTGCTGCTATAATTAATTATTTAAACAAAAATTATAGCAGCAATACCTTTCGTTGCAATAATATTTTAAAACACTTTAGCAACGCAAAAAACCGCTGCTAAAAGTAATTGGCAGGTAGCAAAGACAATGGCAGCGGATCCAAAGGCAAGATGAACACCTCGTAGGCTCTACTTTCGAGCCTCTATTATGAAGATAATTGTTGTCATAATTTCTTCAGTATTTTTTAATTATTGTAAAGAAAATGGCATTTGCAAAAGAATAAATAAAATTGTGGGTTGATGTGAAAATTACCAACAACTTAACAACTACTATTTTATCTCTTCAAGATCAAAATTTTTTAAAAAAATTTAAAATACTACATAATCATTTAAAGAATGCAAAATGCTGACCAAGGATTCTGTTCTATCTCCAAAATGAGTAAGGGAAGTATATAGATTAGTGATGAACAGTCTTCACTAAATTTTCTTACATGAAAATATAACTAACTAGCGTAAATTTGCTACATATTTATACTAATTTTGTCATAAATCAATGACAATTTTTATTTTAGCAATCACTAATGATTTTTTAGTAGTCAATTACTGAACTGTGTAAGGACCTCATTTTGTCTCAATTTTGTTTTTTAATATTAAGTATTCCAAATACAACTTCACTTCACTCAATACGAATTTAATTTCATATTAATGACTATCGTAATTTTCTATCTTAGATTTTGTTTCCTGTAAACTTGTTTCATGCCAATGGACCAATTAAATTATTATTACTAATTCTGTCACTAATTTCTCTTGCATTTAATGGATGATTTGAATTTATTCAAAACGCAATCTCCGTAAACCCTATGCCCAATGTTCGTCTGGCACAAGCCATGGCTGATTTTAAGCCATCGTGTTGCTTTAAGTTGTTTGGGTGGTGAAAGGAACGAAGAATTTGGTTGGGAGTTCAAGTTCTTGGGCATCCAAGAAAGAAGTTCATGATGATATTGGGATGATTGGAGGAGAAAGATCATAATTACCATGTGCTTGAATAAAAAATTGCAAGGATTAACTTTGCCTGTACCTGAAGAATTTTAGTTGTCTAATTCTGAAAATTAGAATGGATAACTTGAATTTAATTGAATGGAAGTGTTTTTTTTGGTGACTAAAGTGATAAAAAATAAAGAAAGGCTTAATCCAAAAAATTATTGCACAATTGATTATTTTTGAGCTCTGACCCCTTGGTTTATGGACATAGCATGCTAATAAATTTTTCCTTTTAGACAATTCTTCCATTTATATGTTCAAAAGAAAACATGTCCTCTCATTAGTTTGGGGATGGCAATTTCCTTTCTTAAATGAAAGTTTTTTGTTAAGCCTATAACTCTTGTGGAAGCTGATGAAACAGAACAGTTATACATTAACATTAACTCTATGTAAACCTTATTTGTAAATATAAACAAATTTTAGTTACACACATTCTCTCTCTCTGTGTGTTTTGGGAGTTTTGAGTTGTCTTTCAGTCAATATTATATGTTTAATTTACAAATAACTGAACAATAACAATTGTAATTGGTGATTGGATATGTATAGCTTAGTATGTTTTCAATGTTCATTATCACATATACAACACAGTTCATGTTAATATTGAAGGGGTAGTGGAAAAGCCTCATTTGTGGCTCCAAGACGATCCTCTTTGGACACGTCATGAAACTAATCACGATGGAGAGGACAGGGCAACCTCTTGCAGTACAGGACAAATTAGTTTTCGTTTGTATTTTGACCAGCATATGAAGATGGTTGCCGTAGGGTCAGAAAAAGTGTCCCATTCAAAGCATAAATTATGGACCCAATTGAAAATTTCCCTGTTCAGTGTACTGAATGAGTTGTCGCATTAAAATGATTGTGTTAAAGAGAAAATTAAAGTAGTACTGTCATACAAACATTTGATAAAAATATTTTTTTAAATGATTTGCTCATATATAAAAAAAATTATTAAAAATTTTTATACAAAAAATTAATTAAATAAAAAATAATTTAATAATTAAAAATATTAAGAGACAAAAAAATAATAAATTATTAAAATAAGTTTAACTATAAATAATTTAATTATAAAAATAAATTAACATAAAATACGTTGATATTGCTTTGTTATGAAACCGTCCCACCTAAGAAAAAGAAACTTTGTTATTGTTGTTGTAGTCTATGTTTACTGTAGACATGAGTTTGTTCTCTTGACCAAAAAGGACTAATGAGAGTTTTTTAGTCATCCACACTATGCAAGTTCGAATCTCTTTGGTGCCAGGAGCTCGTGTTGGTGGGTACTCTTGGGTAAGTATTGTTTATACATTGATTTCTATGCCAAATGCCAAACATAGGTGCTTGGATTTGATAGATGTGGATGTAGGGTTCAAAAGAAATTCTCATTATCATTTGCTTTAAAAAAAAAAAAACGAGAGAATAAAAGCACTAGCCATCTCACATTCAATAACAGGATCATGGCAACATCAAAGATCATCCAAGTTAATCACATTATCTTTACACCAATTAATATCTGAAAATTTTGTATCAGAACTAGTCTCCAAATTACAGTCAGAGCTTTCCAAGGCTCTCTCCAGGGACTCAGGGAGATCCACCTCCCACAAACCTAGCCTACAAACTCTCCTGTAAGTGTCATAACAGGTTACCCTGAGGCCATTTGATACTAATTCCCTCAAGGATCCACAAATTTTTTCGCTACTCATTTCATCAAGAAAAGCTTTCGACAACCCGTGTTGCCAGAAAACAATAATGGCACAACTCTTACCCACCAATTTAACATCAAACTCTCCAGAAAAGATATCATGGGATTCGCGAAGCAGACTCTTCAGCATGCCTGCTGTCATCCCGAATTGAAATCCCCACAAGAAAACCAAATGTTCACAGCCTACCCTTCTTGTGTTATTTGTCCAAACACTGATGTCATCAACAGGCTCTTCAAGGTCAGCTGAGTGTGGATGGAATATGTTGGTGAATTTTTGAAGTTCTGGGGCCAAATGCTTATTTCCAGATTCAATAACATTCGGGGTAATTTTCAGTATAGTGCAGATCTTCATAAATAAATAGCATATCCTTAATGCATCAAGTCCATCTATCTTGCCTTCATTTACTGTAGCTGAAATGAATCCAAAACAGAAAAGAAAGAAAAAATAGGACCAAGCTGCCAGATTGAGATTAACATCAAACTTCAATTGAAAGAGAAAAATTCATCTGTTAACCAAAAAAGAAGAAAAATTCACCATGACTCTAAATTATGGAAACCAATGCATGCAAGTTATAAAGGATTGCTAATGAGGCTTTCAACACATTAAACACAATAAAATTGATGACATAAGTAAGCAGGTATGCCTTTTTTTTTGCATGCAACAGAAATAGTATGTGAGTGGACTTACCTTGGTCAGGAATTTCTATATCAACTGGTGCAAAAAAATGATTCCTCAAGTACGATAAAGCAGCAGGTATGCTGGTCACTTTTCTTAGAGTTCCAATTTCCTTCATCATATGATTCACATCAATTACATGGGGGAAAACTGTGCACAAGGAATTAGTAAACTCATCTACTTCAGGAGGAAGTGGTGCAATGAACTTTGAATGAATAAATGTACAATCTGCACATATCAACGTAGAGGTTAATAGAAGGAAGAAAGTAAACGAGATCAGCATGGTAGAACTAAGTTGAGAAATTTCCATCTAGGATATACACCATTAAGGCAATTGTGGGAGAGAACAGGTTTCTGTGAAGCAGAAATCAACTCAATCACTTCTCGAAACCCACGAACTTTCTTGTTCTCTTTCTCTTCCAAAATTTGACGCTCCCTCTGCCAAGTCAAGTCATAATTATTTCTAGAGAAAAAAAATAAAACTTTTCTGGAACTAGCAAAGAGTAAATTTTTTCATCACCTCAAACAAATCCTTATCCTCTTTTGACTTCATCAAAACAAGACGGATAGCAGAAACAGTATTGCCCTTTGCAGGTATTACCAAAGGAACAACATCATTGTGAAAGTCTACGAGAATCTACAGCCATCCCAAAATCCAACAAACCCCACCAGCCCAAGCCCATAAAGTAAAAGGAAGAAAATGATTTATTTTAGTAGGGGTAATCAAGCTAGCATATTATTTAAATTATGAAAATCAAGACTTCACCATATCATTCTACCTCCAGAATTAGCTGCACTTGACGTTCATTGCAAACATCAATTGTCAGGCAAGGTCTGGAGCCAAGCTCTTCACTTCCCAGCACAATTTTCCTAAGGGAGGTGAGCAGAGCCTCTGCATGGTTAAAGAATAAAAAAAGGTTCTAGAATAACCTTGATTTACAAGAACCTGCTGAAGATATTCTTACCATCTTTGCTTGTGCTTGTGCTGGAGTTTTCACATGTCTTTATCCAATGTTTAATCCGTGATTTAATCCTCTGGACAAAAACTATATCAGCCATAGTAGAGGTTGAAGAAGATTTCACCACATTAAGAGATAGTAAAGGATTCCCTTTACAAATTTTAGCTTTAGATTCTTGTGCTCTAGATAGATATGATATACCTATCAACAATGAGATAATCAGAATGTCAAAATAAGTAATAGAGCTGTAGATTCTTATTTAACACGGAATAGCATTAGCTTTCTGCATCTACATATTAAATTAGTTGGTATGCAGATGAAGAGAACGTCTGTTGAGGGGACAAATAAATTCTCAAAATCCTATTCGTTTGGGGAAAACAAGAAGATAGTGCATTGATATATTGGTAACTTAAATGGTTTATCTTTTCAAAACTAATTTTAGGTATACATTCACTTTGTTAAAGAAAATTGATGAGAGAACTTGATCATGTTTTATACCAGCCAAGGCAGAAGAACTTCAATTTGATTCTCACTGACTCTAGGAAGAAAGGGAAACAAATGAATAAAGATTTCATTGCGAATTTCTCTTCTCAATATCATCCTAAAACCAATAAAAAGTAGAGAGAGGGAAAAGAAAAAGATCCAACTCTCCTCAGCATATTAGAATGAATACTGTAAAACAAAGGGTAGGGGAAGATTATCAGTTTGTCACTGCTCAATAATTAAGCAGCAGGAAGACTTCGCATTGCAGAGCATAGTTTCTGGAATTTTCTGGACAAAAACAAGTAATCCTGTGTGGTGCAAGATCCAGTACCAGTATTGCATTTGGGAAGTTTTAAAGGACATTTTTTAAAAAAACTTCTGCTGATACTACTTATCATTCTTAGATCCAGACATAAAGCATTCATCAAATATAGCAGAAAAGCTTACTCTTATATTAGATGAAAACATTAAAAACAGAGTCCAGTACTTGAAATTTTCATGTTTTACCATAATTTTTATACACTCACAAAGGGAAACACAGAACTCTAACACCAAATTAACCTAGTTATTTTAAAGAGCATTAACAACAAAAACCTCAAAAAATTCAGTAACTCTCATTCTGCATCCATTTTCCATCAATGAGAATAGCATTTCGTAGACCATAAGAACCAATGAAGACTGAAGGAGAAGAAAAATGAGATCAATAAGAAACCTTACCATCATATATGCAGGCATTAAAATCGAAACCTTCTCGAGCCAAGGATGTCAGATATGATGTTTGACATGAAAAACTATAAGCAGGAATTCCCATTTTCAGCTCATCTCTAGGAAACATATGAAAATTATACCTGCACCAAACCCAATAGTTCATTTTTGCGTCCTCCCTTCTTTTTGCGAGCATCACTTCAAAATTTAAAGCTTGAACGAACAATAATTTCGTTCAGAGATAAGCACACTTTCAATTTCGTCCTCTACTATTTCCTTCAATTTAGTCCTTTAATCATTAACGTTTCAATGTTTCATCATATTTTCATACATCGAAAAACCAAACACACGGCTTACTTGAAATTTTATGGCATATCTAGTGCTGTTAACTCATCTCAATTTGTTCACTCCAAGTCAAATACGTCAAGTTTTGAATCAAGATGAAATGAATAATAACATTAAAAGCATCTTAATGATCAATGAACTAATTTAAAAGGAATTATTTTCCAATGAAGAAGTCGACAATGCACAACAAAAACAAAAGTTTCGTTTAAAAACTCGAAAAATCTAAAGGAGTTTTAGGTACTCACGGGTGAGCGATGAGCTTATTGGAGTTGGCAATTGAAAATGGGCAAACAGCAAACTGAAGAAGCTGAAAGCGCTGGGCAGAGTGCTTGGCCTTACAATAGGCGGTTTCCGCCGTATCAAAGGGAAGCACACGCTGCCATGGCGCCGAGAAAGAACCTGTCTTCTGCATAGACACTGCTATGAAGTCGGAGTTTGAGATATGGGTGTTTATCTCCTCCAACGATTCCTGAAAGTTGGAATTGGTGACCTGCTTCACTTTCCATTTCTTGGGCGCTTTGGTGCAGAGGGAACCCCTCTGTAACAAAAGAGACATGGAAGCCATAACCATTATCGCTCGCGCCCATGAATACAGGGTCCATATAACCTGGTCGAATCGGGTCAAATAATGGATCTTCTGACCCGATCATTGTAAATGTAAGTAAATTATGAAAGTTAATTGCGTTATATATTAATATTATCTATATTACAATATAATGTCTATAAAATATTTTAATTATTAATCTCACAATATATATATATTTATATAATAAAAAATAAAAAATAAAAAATGTAACTTTTTATTATTTAATTTATTTTTTTAAAATTTAATAATTATTATTTTATAATATATTTTAAAAATTAAAAAAATCATATATTTTTGTATATGCTAAACATTTAATTGTTAAATATAAGTTATTATATTGAAATATAAGGTTGGAAGGAGGAGAGGGGGAGAAAGAGTGAGAGAAAAGAGTGGGAGAGAATACGGATATAATCTATATTTCATTATGTTTTATTTATCCCATAAATGTTTTAAATTATATAATTAGTTAACCTAATTTTTTTAAAATATTTTTAACCGTATTATGATAACATTTTACGTGAATGTTTGTTTTGTTATTTGTTCGATTTGTAAAAATTATTATTAGATTAAAACCTAAATCAATTTAGAGGTAAAATCTTTTAAAAAATCATCAACTTTGTTAATGTAATCACTCCTGAGATAAAATGTTAAATATCAACGTATCTGCTATTTAAGGAAATAATTTGAAGCTGAGGAATATAAAAAAAGTTAGATAACCAAAATACTAATCTAACTTTAGTAGTAACTTAGTAAATATTTATGCCTGTAATTAGATTATTCTGTTATTTGTTTCAACCAAGTTGAGAGAAATTTTTATTATTAGGTGATTATTTAATAGCATAGACTTCGGAGTCAATGAGTGTTGAAAATATTTAAAGTAATTACTTCAAATAATTTTTTTCTTATAAAAGATTTTAAGGGTTTGAATAAAAATATCAAACATATATTGGCTCTATAAATCTTTATTAAATTTTTTTATAGAATAAAATTTTTAAAATTAACAGTCTCATGCGTTAGCATATGTATAATTGCATAATTAGCATTTATAAAGCAAACGTTACATTTGTAATATTTGCAATCTCTTTACTGACTTTAACCTCTACCAATCACTCGTGTTTAAAATCAATTTAAATTAACTAAATTAAATTAAACTGATTAGAAATTGAATAAAATTAAAAAATAAAAAGAATTAGTTTGATTTAATTTTTAAAATGATAAAATTAAATAGTTTGATTTACAACTTTATAAATTTTTTTGTTCATTTTAACTGAATTAAAATGAATCATTTGTACATATATATATTAATAATTTTACTTCTTAATAATAAAAATTAGAGTTTTTTTTGTAATTATATTATATTATATAATTATTATTTATTATTTATTCTTTTCTAAGTAATTATAAGAATATATTAATATTTTGAGAGATAAAAATATTTAATATAATTTTATTAAATAATATAATTAATGGTAGTATTTTTATTGTATTGTTAAAATTTTGTTTAATATATTTTAAAATAAAAACATTTAGTTAGCATCAAATAAATTAACTTTCAAATCAAATCAAATCAACTAAAAATAAAATAAATAATTACATTAGTTTGATTTAATTTTAAGACAAATGAACAAATCAAATATTTGAATACTCCTAATTTCTATTGCACTAGCTTCAGTATAAATACTGTGGTCAGCATACCCAGCATCATATAATTTTTCCTTTCAAACTTGAATTATCACTCGTTAAATCAGATCAAGCGAGTTATCTTTGTTCTATTTGAGGAAGAATAAGAGACTAAAAAATGGTTGGCAATAATAAAGAAGCAGAGTAATTTAAAAATGGGAAGTTATGGTATTGAATATATAATAAAATACAGATACAATATCAAATCTTCACACACATAGCACTCATTATTGAAGAACGAAGAAATGTGTTGTCTCTCTCTTTTCATACTGGCACACCATCCAGAAAGTGCTTATAGAAATACAATGACTCTTGTGGCTTATATTCTGGAACAGTATGTCCAGCTCCCTGTGACAAAGCAATCAAATAGTGTCAAGATACAAGAGCAAGTGACTCTTGAGGTAATTTACTAAAGCAAAAAAATAAAAATAAATAAAAAATTCCCAACAAACCTTTATGGTCAGAAAAGTGAGATTTTTGTCATATCCTTGTGTAAAACTGCAACCAGTAAAGAAAATTAAGTTAATATCTAATAATGGTTGTCCCTTAATGCAACAAAAAAAAAAAAAACAATAAACCAAGCTTTTTTCACTAAGTGATGTTGAGCTAGATGGATCAAGCCATGCTACTTGTTCTACCTTTACTTATTTTTGTCGTTGTCCCTTAATGCAATGTGAACAAAATTTCTTTTTTTTTTGGGGGGGGAGAGGAGGATTATCTATGATAACAAGTTGCATTCCTCCTTTTTTAAAAAAAAAAAAAAAGAACAAATACCTCTTCAACTTCCATGCATTCTTTTGCGCTAATAGGACCAATGCCAGTCATTAACGCTTGTACCAGAGGGGAAAAATATCCCAAATTTCAAACTTAGTGTTTCTATTTCCTGGATTATTTATTTGAAAATCTATTTACAAGAATAAGGTAAGGAGGAAAAGGAACTAGATTTACCCAGCAACTTGACCATTGGTTGTCCATGGCCTCCATTCATCGACAACCTTATATCCCATTGATCTTGTCCATGCTTGACTCCCGGTAAATGGAACACACATATCATGATCGCCGCTGTCAAAAACAGGAAATTTAATGTCTATGCATAGATGAACACCAAAAATAGCAGATGATGGTCATTATTATAGCAACAAAATACTGTACAAAGAACTTGAGATATAAAAATGTCTCTGTGCTTGGACTACTACTGGGGAATTTTCTGGTAGATCCATAGAAAACACCCAGAGAAAGATTATAGGCGTAAATCCCAGTTAAGAAATATAGCAAAGTTTTCAGTAATTATGAGAGTTATTTGCAAATTGCAATACACCTCCCGTAAACGTATCAGTGATTTTAAATTGGAAATATACCTGTATATAAGTGCACGATATCCTCTGGAAGTCAGGTTCTTGTGGAACTTAATCATGCTCCCAGCATCATGATAGAATGAAATTTTGTCCGTACATAACACCCAAGTACTGACCTCACTTTCCTGTTATCTGACAAAGATCACATTCACAAATAAGTGCCTTTTTTTTTTTTAGATTTTTTTGGTGAGACAATTTTAAAAGTAAGATAGGTTATTCCAGCTCTAGGACATAGTGCATTGCAATTAGTGGATGCCTACCAACAAAGGATCAAACTCAGCTTGATCCTACTAATTAAGACAACCCTTGCTGGGTCACAAATCATTGCTTTCATATCAAAGTTCTGGTAACTTACTCAGAAACCTCACCTTTGCAGTGTGAATTGCTTTCCTGACTGTCTCATTGTTCAACCACACGGTCGCAACCTCATCATCCTGAAGATAATATGAGAATTAGTTACTTGCTAAATATCCCAAGGTAAAAGCAACACAACTATATCAACAACAGATCTTATACCAATTGAATACCAATAATGAATCTGATAGCAATCATATCATGTAAAGAATGCCAATTGATCACAGCAGATATGATAAAACAAAACAGATTGTTTGAAAAGATAGTGCTCTTCAAGTAGCGGAGAGATATGCTAACCTGCTCTTCTAAATTATAACAAAATTGGGAAGAATCAATACACAATCTTTGTACCAGAGACAAGCTTCAATGTTAGTAGAATATAAATCAAAACAGATAACTGCCTTATCAATAATGACAACTGAATCACCACTATTAGAAGCTTAAAACTACTTTGCAAAGGACATAGTGTCAGTTGAATTTGCCATATCATTTACAGTCAGATGTCTCTCTAATGTAGTATTTTCAATTCTTATACGTACACCAACATTGACAAGCAAGCATCATTAATAAATGTGGTTTAGAGCAAGATAGAGGATACTTTCAATAGTGTGCTTGATTTTGGGAATCATGTTTCTGTTACTATCTTGAGCAGATTCTCTATGTGAGGACTCTGTTTTCCTCATCTTACGAAGAGACTAAATAAAGAGAATGTTTTAGACCGAATTACATATATAATGAGGAAAAGACTACCCAACAATCAAATTAAGCAATGTGAGACTAAAATATGTACAGCTTAGGCTACTATTTACACTTATTCTAACATCTTATAACTAAATTATCAGATTTTGACATTGCATTAATTAGTTCTGAAGTGTAAATAGGTAGACATCAAACTACATCGAGAGATTTAAACCATGAAAATCAATTGGAGGCAGGGAAGTAATTATTTTATGATTATGAAACATAATGCCAAAGCAACTTACAGTGCATGGAACATTTTCGCTATTGCTAAGTTGTGGCCAAGTTGGTACAAATCCATCTCTCACAGGAGCTCTCAGAGGCCAAGCACGACCAAACATCCTTTTTCTCACAGGTAGAGGTCTCTCAGTCTCACCTAGCTGCCTGAAGCTGGATGGCAACTTAATGTAGGATGATCTAGCCTCCACTGTCTCTGTCCCGTGATAGCATGGTTCTAGAATATCATATATGTTTAGCCCATCAATGTCCTATAATAGCAAGAATTATTGATGAGTGTTTAATTCATGTTGGCTCTTTTACTGACAGAACAGTATAATTATACAGTCAAATTACCTTATCAACTTGTGCAAGCTTGTTTGAACAAATTTCAGTGTTTGGATTGTAGAAATTCCCATAGCACGCAGCTCTAACCTCCTGCAGTATGTAACCATGTATCATTAATTATATGAAACATGTTCAAGGAGCAACAAAACTTTAGCAGATTTGTAAACGAAAGGCTGCCTAGACAAAAAGATATGAGGAAGTTCCAAACTTTATCTTAAATAAATCACATTTTATTGAGAAAATTTGTTCCAGGCAACAACACTAGTTCAATGACAAAACGATATAGACAAAGTCACCTCACATTAGCATCAGATTAAGTAGACAATAAATTAATTTCCAATTAAATAAATAACAAAATCAATCCTATGGATAAAAACAAACATGTCTGAAAGTGCACGAAAAAGTTATAGAAAAACATTTAGATTATCTGAAAAAGGAAGAGACTAACAAAAAGAAATTATATACAATTAATTTTAAAGTTTACTGAGATGATAAGATGGAGTCCCTGAGTGACCTTACAATAATTGAGGGTTTTGTTTTTACCTCATACAGCTCATCTGAGATAAGACCCATCCCATGTGCAAATGGAACAAGAGCATTGCCATCAAATTCATCATCTGTACAACCATTTCCTACCATATAACCCTGCAAATAATGACCTCACATTGCAGCTGCAAGCTTGACAACAAAATGATCACTAGAACATAAAGGAAATGTTACATACCTTGAAATTCAGATTCGGCTTTGCACCAGCGTCAATTCCTGTGGAAGATTAAAAAAAAATGCACCTTAGTTGTGATTCTAACATATGTAATTCATGACAAAACTTATTACCTTTCATTACTTCATAAGCCAGAGTAGGTACATAAATTCCAGCATAGGACTCTCCAGCAATGAAGAACGGGTTGGAAAGGAACTCGGGATATAGTTCAAACCACTGGTTTGTTCAAGATCAAGGTAGATGCGTAAGCAATCTGAGAAGCATATAGAACTATTCATTCACATATTATATTGTCAAAAGTCCCCAGTTGTTTCAATAGCTACCTTAAGGAGAAAAGTGTGTGTATCGGAGGCAGTCTTTATGTCTCCAGTTTTGTAATCAGACTCATCCTTTGAGTAAGAAAATCCCACACCAGCAGGGGAATCCAAATATATGATGTTGGAAACCTATAATGCAAAGCAGAATCATATATGCACCAATAACAAGACTTTGAGAAAATAAGACAATCAAATACTCATCCATAAATATTAACAAGCACAGTATAAACTTTAAAGTTTAAACCCTTCCAAGAATTAAACACAGTTTAATAACTAAGTTCAGACTTCAGACCTTTGACCAGCTGTACGGATTGAGGTGCAATCTGGGCAAGCTTCCCTTAGTTTTAGCTTTTTCAAAATTGAAAGGACCTGAAACATGCAATGGATTAGTCAAATTCCAAACTAATATATTAAATCAAGAAATTTATTCTTGTAAATTACAAAAACTTAGGGTCAGGACTCAGGAAATACAGAAGCAACAGAGCTATTTGCTGTTAATTAATGATTTGGATATCTGAAGGATTTATTACATAAAAGAAAGTAGAAGCAGTTACCTTATTGAACTGTTGAAGAAGGCCAAGAGTAAGGTATAGCAAAGAATTTTTAGATTCTTCAATCTAGTCAACTATTATTGGGGTCAAGGGCCACATTAGAAATAAAAGATACATATAAATTTAAGAGTGACTTGAAATTTTGGTCTTCAAAACATACACCTTTTCTTAATTTGGTCCCTTACAAATTTTGACCTTTTCATTTCAATCATCAAAAGTGTAATCCATCTAACTTACAAGCATTGTGAAGAATTGATGGTATAAGTAAAAGATGTTAGATGAACAACTGCTTGCTCATTAAATGATTAAATCACGAGATACCTACTCAATAACACTAAAAATCAATTGATTTTAACACTTCAAGGACATGAAACATGAGGAAAAATGTAAGAATTATCCATGTGTTTTATACTTGCTACAATGGAATAGTTTTATCACGACTTTAATAATACTGTATTATAGTTAAATCAAAGTTACTGTTCTGATTTTCAATATGCATTTAAAAATCTAATATAACAACAAAAAAGAAGCATCAAAGAAGAATTTAATGGCCAAGAGGTGGCTTCAGTGATTTCTGAAGTAAAGAACCCCAAATAATTTTGCCTTAACAAGGATTCAGAATTTCAGATGTTTTAGCATGCCCCTAATATAGCAAGAAGCAGAAAACCAAGGAATCTTAACTAGATAGCATATACACTTGACATAGAAACGGGGAAAAACTATAACATAGTCCACAAGATTAATTAACTGAGTATCTTAACTTCACGGCTATTCTTGTGAGTTTTCAGTTTTTGACAAGAGCAGAGTGAAATGATCATTAATGGAGAGGGGTCAGTAATAATTGAACAAATATCGGGGAGGCAAATCATCCTAAGCCCCCAATTCGGAGATTTGGAGATTAGATTGTTGGATTAAGAAGGAATAATTTGGGAGTGTATCATTATTCATAACCGACCCCACTCCATTATTTTGGAAACATTGGTTTAGGATTCTTTTCATACCTCACTCCTTCGAAACAAACAAGCCTAAAATAGTTCCTATGTTGACTAAAATTTATGAAAAATATAAGGGCAATATAAGAATTAAATTATTACCATGCTCGTATACGAAGGCATCGAAACTAGAGCAGCCCGGTCCACCGTTAAGCCATAAAACCACAGGATCCTTAGATGGATTGCTTTCTGATACAACAAAATAGTAATACAGACTCCTCCCATGACTTTCATCCACCGTCACATACCTTCAGTAACCCAAAATCAGACCCACAGATTAGATACAAGCAAGTCTTCCATTGGCCAAAGGGAAGAGAAAATTTAGACACAACACTCAAATCAGAAGACAAGCAACAGGTAAACATGAAAACAAAATAAAAAACCATGACTCGTTGAACAAAGTTGAAATAGCTATTGCAGAAATAGGAACAAAAGCAGTAATGGATAAAAACAAAGTATACCCAGCATAGTGTTTGGAAGGTAGAGCGCCATCGAAGCCAGGAAGCTCCGTTACGAGAGCACCTTGAGGGGCAGATTGGATTGGAACAGAGCTGAAAACAGTATGAAGCAAGACCAAGTAGAAGCAGTAGACCACACTGTTTGTGATAACAGCCATCCTGTTCGATGGATCAATCAATAGCAGCTACGGACCACACATCAAGGACTTAAGTATTTTCCAAAAAGTTGGGGCACCACTGCACCAATGCCACAACTAAAAACAAAAAAAGATATTGACAAATGGGACTAGGACAAAAGTGGTGGGCCCCACGATGCAACTATTGTAAGAAGTAAGAAAAGAGATGATCGCTTCAAATTGGAAGAATGGTTGGGAAGAAAGAGAAGGAGATTTGGCGTTTCTGTGATGAATGAATTGACTCGGGACTGGTTTTCTGTACTGTAGCCTGAATTCAGAATTTTCTTGGGTAACGTGGCGTGAAGTGTCAAAGCTAACGTTTTTCGGTTCTGAGCTTTGGGAAACAGTTCTATGTAACGGATTTTTTTTAAAAGTACTTTTCATGAAAAGCAACGAAACTAAACGAGACTTGAGTAAAATGCATAAGTGCACTATTTTTTTAAAAAAAAGTAATTATATTTGTGATACTACAAAATTGAATTTTAGTTTATTGAAAAATTAATTTCATTTACTAAATTCAATCCGAAATTCCATGTCTTCTACCAATCAAATGTTCTCTGAATTGTGTATTTCCTAAAATGTATAAATATATTATTTTTGTACATTAATCAATTATATGTAAGATAAATTATTATTTTATAAATTAATTTATTTGTAAGTTAATGTATAAAATAATATAATTTACAAATTTTACAAAGTACATACTTTACACATTTTAGGAAGTATACACCGTAATATTGACGATTCAATCTCCATTCAAACTCCTTTCCATGACAACAGTGGAGTTGAAAGCTCTCTCATGGAAGGGGTAAATTAAGATTTTTATTATATTAAATTTATATATAATTATTTATATTTTTGTTATCAAATTTTTTATTCAAAATCAAGCATGTAAAAAAATTTTTTTAAAAAATTAATTATGAAAAAAATAAATTCTATAAATCATACACATATTATTTTATGATTAAAGATATAAAAATTACATATAATTTTTTTTATTTTAGTTTACAAAATGATATTATATTTTTCTAAAAAAAATATTTTTTTAGTTAAGACTAGATTTAAATACAATTTTTAATAAAAATAATATATATAAAAAAGTTTAGAATACTTCAAAGTAATAAATTGTAAAAATCATATGCATATTATTTTTTTATTAGAGATGACTACTTGGCTTTTTTTCTTAATGCAGAACAAACATTTTTACTTATTAAATAATTTTTACATAACAATTGAGTTGATCTTAATAACACTTTTTTATTTTTTTTAAGATAAATAAAAAATAAATGCGTAATTCCTACACATTATAACGTTTGAAATGAAATGCACACTAGAACAATTGAAATGAAAATATATTTAGATTTTTAAGAACAAATCAATACATTTGTATGCTTTTTATAAGGAAACACAAACAAAAACATTATTGTTTACATCACAGTCTAACAAACTTAAAACATGCTTAAATAGCACAACTACTTTTTAATAAGTCTAGATTCCTCATCGCATGGAATATTAGACTTCATAGAATAATCCCATGGACTTTTGTTTTAGGCCGAATAATATTCCATGGACTTGGGTCTCCTCTTTCTAGGCTAGGAGATGGATATGGTTAATGGTATGGGCCATATCTTGAGGATGACCTAAGAGGAAATCCAGTGTCCACAAGCTCTGGGTCATCTAGAGACTAACATGGGGCTTAATGACTCCTTTTACTGCCTCGAGAATCATACAAGTATGGAATTTTCTATTGTATAGGGCCTTTCAATTTTTGTTTGTGGATTGTGGAAGTCAAAATACTACTTGCTAACCCAGAAGAGGTATTCTTATTATAAAAAAAGAAACCCAGAAGAGCTACAGAAATTCAGACATGTTAGTGGAAAAAAATTCTCTAAGTATATATATTGTGTTATTTTATTTGTGTATTAATCAGTTATATTTAACTAACTCTTTTTATTTTTTTTATAGTATGTGAATTAATTAATATAAAATAAGAAATATCTGTTAAATATTATTGGTTAATACAAGTAATACAATGTATATATTTAAGAATCTCTTATTAGTGGAAGGAAAATTCAAGATAATATATTCAGTCTAAGAGGCTTTTCATTTTTTCAAAAATAGAAAACCAAGGAAGAAACACTCTATAATCATTAAGTTGGACATGAATAAAGAATATGATTGAGTTCTCTCGCAAGGGGATCCAATTTTCCCCTAGCTCTTTATTTTGGTAGTTGAAGCTCTTACTCTTGTCACCAACAAAGCACTCAAGAGAGAGTGTTACTGGGATGAAGTTGGCTAGGGATGTGCCTACCATTACTCACCTGCTTTTTTGCAAATGATGGAATTTTCCAATCAGAAGCTAGCACAAAAGAGGCCTATGAACTAATCAAAATCCTTAAAGGTTAAGTGTTTTCTCTTTTCTTTATTTAAAGTTTTTCTAAAATTTTTTAATTTAAGATAATTAAAATTAATAAAAAAAAGATTAAAAAAATTTATTATAAAATTCTGCAGTGTTTTTTTTAACAAAATTTAGAAATCCAACTCCTTTCTCTTCCATTCTCCTCAAGCTACTCGTAAGATAATCAACACTTAGAAGTCAAGCATTTCTTTCAATTCTAATTGTTTACCTACAATTAAAAAAGAGATTGCAGCAATCTTTTATATGCAAGAGTGGGAGAATTCAGGAAAAATGAAGGCGGTCAAAAATGATGCTTAAAGAAAAGGTTCTAGGTTGGAAAGAGAAATTCCTCTCCCTAGCAGGCAAAGAAACTCTTGTAAATAATTTAACAATGGTTAAATTTATTTGTTTTATTAGAAATAAGTAAATACCAAAATAAAAAGAAAATATAAAGGATATTATATTCTAGTTTACAATTACTTTTACAATGTGCATGCTACTTGCCCAACATATTACACAAAATTTCCTTTTCCATGATGATGACTATAAAATTTCAATTAACAAATTTCATATTACAAACAATTAACCACCTTCGGCATCTAAGTTCAAAGTTCAGAAATTCAGTTACTAAATAAAATTTCCAAGTAATGCTAGGAATAAAACAAATAATATTCTTCTACAATTACTGCAGAGTGATGACCCTGCAGAGAACTGGAATTTGTGAGATTGTTCCCTGCAGAAGAGAATCAAGTAAAAAAAACTATCAATGAAGACAACATTTTACAAGGAAAATATAATATGATACCATGAAATCTTTATTTAATTTAAAGCAAAAATTACCAAAAAAAAAAAAAAGAAAATGAAACCAGAGGTTCAATACTAAATTGCTGTTAACTTGTTACACCAAAATAATGCATGGAATGATAAAGGATGTTTTCCTTACTTTTGTAGTGATGAAAGTAAGCCACAGTATATTGCATTTTCAGGCAAAGAAGACTCTGAATTATCAATCTCAGGGTTCACAACTTGAAGATAAACTTCTTGGCCCAGATACCAAGAGTCAAGGTTCTCAGCACGAAGGTTCCAAATGCCAGAATTGTCAAGAGAAACTAAAATAGCTGTCCAAGCCCCAGGAAAGACCTATAGAGTACAGACGTAATAAAAATAAGTTGTTGTAATAAGATACTCATGCCAAGCAAGTTTAAGTCAGATTCATCTCTAATTTTTCTTGCAATTGCATGTCCTAATATTTCCCAAGAAACTAACAAGAAAGTTGATGCAGAACCGAAAAGGGATAAACGAAATGGACAAAATTCTAAAAAATCAAGGCGAGGAAGGAATACCTGTGTAGTGGAGCGAGCCACACCATCCCACTTGTTATATGTGCTTCTGCTATTTTCTGTCCATACTCCAAAATCCATGCTGCAGTCCAGATTAGAAATTAACTCTTATTCCTATAATTAAATTTAAAGATTAAAAAAAGGGACGAAATTCAGGTACAGTTTTTAAGTGTTTGCTCTCAGGTAATAACTTAACAAACAGATATTCTTGACCATTCAACAGTTTTAAAAAAAAGTTCTCTATAGGTTATATTTTTATTGAAAAACCTGATACCAAACATCTGAAGAAACTTTACCCACTTCTTCTCCTAAAAGGAGCTATTAATGATAGTTGTAAAGCCAAAATCTCACCCCACAACAAAGAATGCATAGCCATCCAAATGATAGGTCTGGACTGTGGTGTCATTGTTTTGAAAGATTATTTCCATGAAACCTCTGTAAGTAGCATTGATCAGAGAGGTATCAACTTTGGGAGGTCTGTTCATCAATTTATTTGGAAAATCAAGCTTGTATACCCCTAGAATTTTAAATTGCTGGGCAAGCTTCAGGGGTGTTGAAGGTGGTAAATATGATATACCATTAAGGGTAGTACGCCACTTCCCATTTATAAGCTCTGGAGGCCTGTTAAGAATAACATATACATCTGTCACAGTAATATCGCCATATCTGAAAGATCCCTGTGGGTTTGGGCGTGCAGCACCAGCAGACACATTCCACCTATAATGTACCATCATCAAATGAGAAAATAGACAGTCAGAAACTCAGAATCCATGTGAAAAGAGCAACAGATAAATAAAGTGGCACCGGTTTTCTTTATGGTAGTATCTTCCATAAACCCCAAAGCCCATAAAAAGAGGTAGCCATGTAAAGACTAGAGTATGGAAAAGCCCTAGATTATAAAATGAAAGAATTTCATGTGGACATTTTTCATATCATTACACTTGGACATTTGTTATAATAGTATAAATGAGTCAAGATAGAACACGTTGGCGTTGCTTCATGCAGCTAACTTCACTTAGTGGGAAAAGGCTTTGTGTGTTGTTGTAAACTTGGACATTTGTCCATGCAGAAGTTTAGCAAATAATAAGAATTTCAGTTAAGATGAATTAGCAGTCCTAAAACAGGAAAAGAACACAGTTCAAAATATAAACCTTATTGATCTTGCTTGATTTATTGAGAAAGAAGGATCGTCTTGATCAGAAAGACCGGGAAGAGGACCTGAAGCAGGTCCCTGAGAATTGGAGTAGTGCAAAATGGCAACTCCAGTAGCTCTAGCCCAAGAAGAATTAACAAACCGAGGACTCGCAACTATATAGTAATCGGTGCTGGCATTTTGATCCATTGTAACCAAGAATGAATATGACTGACCCACATGAATATCCATGTTTGTGTAGTTTTGCTGAACTGTATATGATCCCTCTGTCTCCACAAGAAGTAAGTTGTGATTTTGTATCCTAAAGTTCATACTAGTTGAGATACCGACATTGTGTACTCTTAGACGATATATTTTCCCTGTTTCAGACAAAATAATAAACACTTGACAATCATCAACAGTAAAAAAAAAAAAAGGAACTGCATATGCATCTTGTCAGCTTTGTTTGATAGTCTAATTTGATCTCTATTCAGAAATGTATCACAAGATCGTCAAGAACAGCTTAAACTTCAGAGTCAGAAATTATCTTTTCTACAGCATAAATATTTAAATCCACTCTTATTTATTTCCACATTAACCCAAGAAATAGAGGTCCACATATCAAAAAGACAACATAGAATATCTACTGAAAGTCTGGAACATTTATATTTTTCGTAAATATGAGTGATAGAGATATAGGTATTCTGGATCCCACTCCTAAAATCCCAGCCTGTTGTTACCTTTTGGTAGCAACTGATACAGATCATTCATGAGTTACATCAACTAAATACTTTCTTGTGCAGCCATTGTTAATTCCCCGCTGCATTTGGCCACACCAAATGATTTCTCTAGATCAAATTGACAAATGGTAGTCTTAAAGGGAAATGAGAACTTTCAGAACCTTATTCTGTAATCTACCTCATGATATTTCTTGAAAATTAGACAAAAAATAAGCTCTGGATTGAGGAGAATATTGCAAAAACTTCTCTCTGAATTTTATCAGACTTTGTAATCTTTGTAGACAAAAGGCTTATTTCCTAGCAAAGGGTGGAAACTCTTTCTATAGTAAATACTTCTAAAGTTTTATAGGTACTGCTGTCTATCTTCAATCAGATTTAAGTTCAGCTGAGAATCATAGACAATCTTTGCGTAAAAGAGATTTTTATTGAAATTCTCATTTTCCTCCTTGTATAAGATAAATCATTTAAGGGCTGTTTATTTCAACTACAAAAATCTTCTCAAATGGAGTTATAATTGGAGTATACTTAGGATAGGGTTGCTGACTTCTGGTTCCATGTTTGTAGAAGTTTCTCAATTCCAATATCACGAATGCTTAATTGCTTTTCACTGATAGGCAGAGGTTTAAAGAAAATATTTACAAAATTTAAGACATAAAATAAGGAAGGAGAGCTTAACTAGAAAGGTGAAAAGAATAGCAGATTACTGTCACATATGTCAGGTTACAGACCTGGAATATCGCATATAAACTGGGAAAGAAAAATAGAATGTATGTCCTAGATTCTTACCGGGTTCAACATTTATTATTTGGTAAGAAATGCCATTTGGGACAAGTGTGTCATCATAGCGATAAGGACCTAGTCCATTAATAAGCACACCATTGGGGATTCCAAGGTCAACCCCATTCTCTAAATCCTTCCTGAGTTCCTGAATCACCATAGGCATTGATTAACACCCCTTAGATGAGCAGTTATAATTGAAAAAATAAGTCACAGCAAGTAGTGAGACCTTATGGCTCTTTGTGTACCAGTCACTCAGAAATATTGTAATATCACCATCTGGCAACCCAAAGGGAACTGGAATAACATCTCGGTTGTTTATGATAATTCCACCATATCCACCTGCAGCTCTCTGAAAGTGTAGGGAAGGGAAGTAGAAAAGGCTTCCTATCTGATCTTTGACTTGAAACTGATATGTCCAGTTCCAACCAGCAGGAATTGGACAGTTAGTTCCAGAAACTCCATCTTGCCAAGAGTTTTTCCTATGTTGTAAACCATTCCTGCATTTAACTACACAACATAATCATTACCTTGGTCATTACTAGTTTATCATCAGCATTGTCAACAAAACATATTTGTGCTACCATGTCAAAAGTAATGGTTCATCAAGATCATTCTTGACATTGACAACAACATTCCAGTTTGTGGTTACATTCAGGATTGGTCCTGGAAATTGCCCATTGATCCCAATTACCTGAAACAATCATTTATTAGAAATAGAGAGATGACAGGTAACATTTTTGCTTTTTCGGTTTTTAGGTGAAATACTAACTCAAGAAGAAAGCACCAAATTTTAGAATAGATCATAAAAAATATAGAAATAAATAACACATCTTTTTCTCACCAAAACAAAAAAAATAAAATAACACATCTTTTAACATTAGTGAAGTATAATATATGATTTTACAACCACAAAATGTAATAAGCAAACGTCGGAATGCACATCCACAAAGATGATCATGCATTAAGTATAACAAGTGTTTTTCTCATGTGCGGAGTTTTCATTGCTTATTCATTTAAATAGTGTAGTACTAGCTATGATTGATATATAATACATTAGATGGAACAACAAAAATTTGAGAGAGGGCAATTAAAATGTTAAAAAATTTCAAACTATCCGTCAACAAAAATATTTGGCCAGACCTTTTGGAGAATTGTAAAACTCTCCAAAATGTTATAAAATTCAACATGAAGCAGTATTACACAACTACAGGGTCAATCTTGCTTAGGATAACCATTGTAAAAATCTGAGAAGCAAAATATAAGAGAAACTAAGCCATAGTATCTGAAGTAACTAGGAGAATTGCCCAGAGGAGAGATGGGGAGGAGAAGAAACCTTTTGTTTAACTCCAAGTGGAGAGGCTGTAACGTAGGAGACAGTCCAATCGTAGAAGACAAAAGGGTCACCTGCAAAAACAATGTCGAAGAAGCAAAGAAGGGTTGTGAGAAACCAAGAAGAAGATGATGATGATGAAGACATTGGATTTCTCTGTGAATATCTTTAGGGAATCTTTTCTCAGGTTCTGGGGAGAGAGAGAGAGAGAGAGAGAGAGAAAGCTTCCCAATTGAATCAAACAAATATGGCAGTGAGAGTGGAGAAGCACATGGGAGAGAGAGCAGTTGTTCAGCGTTGAGTCAAATGGCGTCTGCTCTGTTTTGCACTGTGCTGGGCCCCCTCTGTTTTCACTGCCTTAGAGGAAGGAGACACTGCTATTATTGTACTCATAAATTCAGAACTCATAATAACTACTTTGTTTCTTATCTCGCACTTAATTTTTATTCTACATTTAACTTAAATTATTGCGGTACAATAAAAGCATGTGGTGGATATCAGATAATTATGAAGTTATTTTATTTGATTATAAAGGAGGAATTATTCGAGTTAAAACTCTGCAAAGATGTAATGAAAGTTGAATTGGTAAGAAGGAATCATTTTTGCGTTATTTTAAAATTAATATTCTTAAAATATTATTTCCAGAGTAATCAGAATATACCACATTAAGGTAAAAAAGTGCATTCTTATAATCATTCTATCATATGGTAATATTAAAAAGTATTAAATATTACCGAATTAGGAAAGAGCGAATTGGTATTTAAAAAAAAAAAAATAGTCTTCTTTCTCCAGCTCTGGTAACTTTTCCTAAGTGCTTTCATTATTTTAAAACAAATTTATATTATGTAAAAAAACAAATTAGAGTAAAAGTTTGTACAATATCATATTAAATTAAGCAAAAAATGGATGTAATTCATTTTAAAAGAAAACAGACAAAAGTAAATTAATCTTACTTGATGATGAAGATTCTCGATAACTTGATCATCATTAACTAGGTCCAGATCTTTCTTAACTTGTGTTCGTACTTTCTTGCTGGTGTCCCCACTTAAATTGAAAGAAAATGTTTAAATACATATAAAAGAGAATTCAAGCGGTGCATTAGTCAAAAAGAAGGAGAATAAATTTATAAAGGAAAAGAGTTATAGGGTTGTGTGTGTGTGATACCTTTCAAATTTCAATTATTGACTTGCATACCAGCCCTCATTCCGCGTTTAAGAATACTCATTTTGTTTGTTAAAGATTTCGGCATTTCAAAACAATTTTAGGCTTCGCATGGAATTGTGGTTTTTATCAATTTTTATCTATATAGATGGAAAAAATCTTAATAAATTTATAAAAAAATCTTATAAGTTACATTAATTATATTCTATAAATAATAAACACATAATCAACATAAAATCTTAATAAGTTTATTTTTATAAAATTATCACATATAACAATTTATAAATAAATTTTAAAACTGAGCAATTTTATTGAGAGAATTGGTTCAAATAACAACTTTTTCAGGCTTTTAGTCTCCCTATTTGATAAAAAAATATTAAAAATAAAATAAACTAGTAGATTTTTCAATTGAGATAAACAATATAACTATATAACTATAAACGTTAAAGACTCAGAAATTAGCAACTATATATAGATTTACAAAAATATCACATTAAAACAACTCTATACTTCTTCCTACTTCAAGTTAGAGAATGGATTCGGTGCACTCCATGCTGTCTCTCTATTTTGGTTCAAGGTTGATGCAAAACATAACTTTAATGTAAAATGAAGGGGAAAAAAAAAAAAGAATGAGAGGAACAACACAGACAGCATTGAGCACAGACAGCACCAGATTTATTTTTAACTTCTTCAAAAAGGCAAAGCAAACAAATCATTTATAGGGTTTAAAGGTGAGTTCTTTGGCAGCTGTGATCAGTCAGTGTACTATCCTGCAAAGCTAATTAAGAAAAAGCAAAAATTCTTGTTAAAATCCTTAGAATATAAGAAGAGTGATTAGACCAAGAAATAAATGTGAACAAATCTGCAATATACTTTGCTTTAGTCCATAAACGGTTTTCTTCTCATAGTATACCACAAAATCCATTGGCTTAGCTGGAATCACCTAGCAACATCTAAAGCAGTGGGGGGGCCTCAGTGTTCTGAAATGGATAGAGTAGATTGTGGAAGATAAAATGGAACAAATAATGAAAATAAAAGACCAAGTCTTTAAAGATTCTACAGTATGTGTTAATTGTTTGTTGGTGCTTGTACCACTCTCAAAACAAATATAATTTTGAAGTTAAAACTTGAGATAATGTGAATGATATTCAAATGGTCAATCAGATTGTAGGACATAATTCATGTAGTAAAAAAATATAATGAAGATCTCCAAACAAAGAAGACAATGATAGGATGATTACATTTTTCAACTACAAATATCACATGGAGAAGTCTAGAAAATTATTTTAGCTTGGAGATCATTCATATGGCACTAGAATAAATTTAGAGAAATAGTTGGTATAATAACAAATTATAATACCAAAATTTTGAATCTTTTTATAAAATGCATAAAAATAACTTTTGAGTTTATCGATATTATAAATGACAGATGATATAAATATTAATTTTAAATGTAATCTCGTAAATAAAATAAATGATTAAAAAATATTACAATAATAAAAAGAAATATCAATTTTTTTTAATTATAGATGAATAGATATCATTTACTTGGATAAGAAAAGCATTATATCTTCAATTCAACCATTTTTGAGAGAGATTTGATAGGTGTTTATGTAAATGTTTAATTTAGGCTCAATGTTCAATAGATTGAAGCAATGGCAGCTTATGAGGGACAGAGGGGCAAATTCGCAGGCCGCAGCTACCTTCAATTGCTTAGATATCATACATCCACCAGCTTTTTACGTACACTCGGCAGAGCTCAATTTGTTCATTAATCAAATTTGCCAATTTATCATTAATATCATCTCACAAAATTAAATATTAATTATTTAATTCACGGTCAATATATGCAAAAGGTTAACACAGTTTCTATATTTTAAATATAAAAAAAAATAGTGAATCACATACTGTGAATTATCAAACTTTTATAAAATTTGACGTGAAAAATAAACATAATTATTACTTATAATTAACCATTAAATTAATAAAAATAAAAATCGATTCTTAGACAGGCACAACCGCACAGGCTATTATTCTGTGCAGTCTTCTAATCACAAATTTTCATCTCCCACTCAATCTTCACCGGCAACGCTGCAGCAAGCACGAACCACCGCCTCTTCAAAACATCGATTTGGGTTTGGGCACCAAGAACAGGTTTTTCTCACCTTTTCTTTATTTGCATGCTTGTTTGGATAGGTGGACCCTTCTCCTCTTCCTTGGCCTATGCTTCTTATTATTTCCATCTCTTGATCTTTTGCATTTTGCGTAGGCTTTCTTCCCTCAGTGGTTCAATGATGTGAGATTTGTGATCAATAGTGGTTCTTACTGATGGGTTTTTTTTTTTTTTTAAATGTCATCAATTTGTTTGAGAAAATGCCTCTTAGAATTTCTTTTTAAAATTAACATTGTATGCTCTTGTGATTTGGTGGGGCATATATCGTAAAAGGCTAGTCTTATAATCCAGAATTGATGCCTTCTATATGTTTGACAAAATGCTTATATGAGATATTGAAGTTGTTTTTTGATAGGAGATAGCACTTGGCAGTAAAACTTTACTGGCTTTGCAAAGTCTATATCGTCAGAGTTTTACAAATAAAAATATTTCAGGTACATGTGTCACCCCCTATTCATTAAATATTTAATATTTTTTTCCCCTTGTTCTAAGGTAAGGTTAATTTGATAACATTTCTAGTTCATTTATGCTTTATAAAATATTTGACATAGACATGGCTAATGCGCATGTAACTGTTGGCTGTTAAACTGGTAGTTCTTTTATGATATAGTTTGGACTGATCCTTGTCAAATTGTTCATTGTCATATAATTGAGAGTTTGGTGTATGAATGAGAATTTAATGGTTCTGGTTCTTGTACAGGCTAATCCTTCAGCTGACAAAAACGTTTGCTTAAAGATGTTGGGTGCAATTTTGTTTCTATAATTTTAATATAAGCTTTCTACCTTTAGTTGGTTGACTTGGGTCCCAATTATTTCCGTAGATGTAAATATCATTTGTTTTTCAATGAAAGAAGAAATATTATTAGAAAGAGAACAAAATACAATTTGTTGGAGTATAAGATATCCTTAAACTAGAAATTACGAGAAAAAGCTGGGAACAAAACACGGTAAGAAAAGTCCATAGCAAGTTTTGTCATTGTTATTGTGATTTTTCTTAATTAAACCATGAAAATTTAGGAATAGTTACCTGGCCCTAGCCTGCCTGCTAACCTGCTGGGTTGGGTATGGACTCACTAGGTGCAATCAGGCCTAACTAGCCTATTTTGACAATGCTAAATATGGATGGCCACGAGAAGAATTGGGTGTGTTTTTCTCTCCGTCACCATTCTGTTCTAAAACATATAACCCAGTCTCATGTTTTTCCCCATTCAAATCTCCAAACCAGCTGGTTTTCTGTTTCTGATTTTTTTGTCAAGTCCCTATTCTAGGCTACATTGGCTCTGATTCTGGTTTTTTGTTTTTGAAAATATTTTTTAAATACAAATTGTAAAATTATTTTTCTTTCAAAAATTTTGGAAATCTATTCCTGAATGGCATTGTATCCAATTGTCTTTTTTGCTGCTACGTTTTCCATTTCAAGCTCCTTAGCAGGTCCTTCTGTCTCTATCTTTCTCTGTCTAAGGCAATCTAAAATTTGAATACCCATTTGCAGGATTGAAGGGGAGCTAATAAAATGGCCAGCTATCTGTGGAGGAAGTATGCAGATTATTTGTACACAAAGTGGGAGAGAACCGTCCTCTGGGACATGGTTGAGCCATATAGGAGACCCAAATCCTTCACTCCTTTGGTGACCATTTATATTGCTGCTTTCTACACTGGAGTCATCGGGGCTGCTATAACTGAGCAACGCTACAAGGTTCTTCTTTGCCTTTTTCAAGTTATTATGCATTTCATTTATTTGATGAATTTTTTGGGTGTTTGACTATTGGAGCATCATAAACCATAGTTTTAAAGGATTAGCCACGAGTCAGGACTTGCCATGCTTTGTCTGAGAAGTTTGGGAGGAGAAAGGATTTCTTTTCTATTGTTATTATTTTAATCAGGGGTACCTGGTTTTTACTATTGCTTTTTCCTCAGCAGTGCTGTAGAGTTGTTACTGGTGCTAGGTGATCATTACAAAAATAACAATAGAGTTAAATGTGGCCAGTAAAAGGAATTACTAGACATCTTAAGTCTTATGGTTTAAATATGCTACTCCATTTAAGTTAAAATAATTGTTGAAATCATGACTTTTGTGGATTGTAACATCTTCAAAATCTTTCTTTTTACATAGTCTGCTTCAAATTCCATACTAATTGTGCAGGCTACATACTTTGCATTGGCTTCTCTGTTCGCCTGTTATTCTCACTGTGCTTTTGTTATTCTCACAGAATGTTAGGATTTTTAATAAGAAGCTTCTCTCAACCAAATCTTTTTTTAGGAGGGTTATTTTTCTAGCCTTCCTATGAATTTCAGGAGATGACTATTTAAAGGGAGTTTCCCTTGTGAATTTACAAAGGGATTGGCAAGCTCTTTTGAGCTAATAGTTGTTTACTTTTATTAGTTTATTTATTTACTTTTGGTTTCTGGTTTGGGAGGAAGAAAGAGAAGGTGCCCGCCCAAAAATGATTTGAAAGTGATCACACTTTTCCATTTTTATTGATGGAGGCAGATAACATGTCTGATATTTTATTTATTTGGCGTCGTTTGATATATGTAACCGACCCTACTTAGTGGAAAATAATTTTATTTGTTGTAGTCTGGAATATGCTATGAGCACTACTTAGTGGAAAATAATTTTATTTGTTGTAGTCTGGAATATGCTATGAGCAATATGAAAAGTCGCATAAACATTTCATAAGAAAATTGAGGTACTGATTATTATTTTGGATGGAAATAATAATATTGGGATTAGCCTTTGCATATTGTTTACTGCCTGTTACGATATCATGAAAACCAGTTTTATTAACTTTGAAACTCTTTGTAGAATTTTTTGAGTTCTAATTTAAGAAGTGAATCTGGCAATATCACAGGAAAAATACTGGGAAGAGCACCCTGGGGAAGCTGTGCCTCTCATGAAACCACAGTTTTATACTGGACCATGGAGGGTAATGAGGGGAGATGTTCCTCCAACTGGGTGAAGAGCTCTGGTGGCTTGTTAATTCATGCTTTCTTCCAATTTGCCTCATGTTGCTACTGTATAAAATTACCGAAGTTTTAGTTTTAGGCCAGTTTATTCGAGGGTCTTATTCATGGTTGACAGCATGAAATCTTGGTCTCTTCATCTGCAGTGCTTTCTTTCCCCTGCCTTTCCTGTTTCCTTCTTGTATCAATATGAATAATGCGGGTGGCGCCTATTGAGGGTATAATGTGTTTAGTACATAAGAAATGTTATGTTGAAAATATAAAGAGTTAACAAGTATATCAACATTGAACTATAAAAAAGAAATTATATATTCTGGAGTGTGTGTGTGTGTGTCGGGGGGGGGGGGGGGGGGGGGTGGAGTATTTAGTGCTTTTCTTGAAAAATGGGGTGTTTTGCTATGTTTTAGAGTTGTAATTAAGCCTTAGTTTAAGAGACGGTAAAATGTATTTTTCCGATAACAATCCTACCTGCAAACCAGGATATTGATTCTCCTCAAAATGAATATTATGTATAGTCTTGTTCAGGCATTGCTGCTGCACCATTGGCTTCAGATATTTGCAAATTTGGTATATATTATTTTTTTAATTTTAAAATATAAAAAAATTATTATTATATTTTAAAAAAATAAAATTAAGTAATGAGCAAATTTTTTTGACCAAAAAAATATTTTCGACTTATCATTTTAATTTCCTGCTATTTGCACTTTTTTCTGTTATTTTTACATGAATTTTTTTAACAAATTTTATTTTATTTAATATAATATAATATACATTGTAAATGGTAGAAGACAAGTTAAGATCTTTTCACATTATAATATGATGATATTATGAAGAAAAAATACAAAATTTATTGAATGATTTAAAAATTATATATTTTTATTTTTTGTTTATTTCTCTTTTATGAAATATTATTATATTATTTTTTATATGAGTAATAGATAAATCATAAATAAAATGTAGAAGAAAAAAAAAGAAAAATTGAAGTTACTTAATGAACGACTTAGGATTTAGGGCCTTGGGATCCGCTGCCATTACGTTTGCTGCCATTACCCTGCCATTACTTTTAGCAGCGGTTTTTTACGTTGCTAAAGTGTCTTTTAATATTATTGCGACGAAAAGTATTGCTGGTATAATTTTGGTTTAAATAATTAATTATAGCAGCGACAACTTTCGTTGCAATAATATTTAGCAACGCAAAAAACCGACGCTAAAAGTAATGGCAGGGTAATAGCAGGAAAAGTAATGGCAGCGAATCCGAACGCGGATTTAGGAAGCGAAACAAGTCCACCTATTTTCGACGTTCTTGTCTTGACTCTTTCTGTGTCTGCATTTGAACGTGAAAACCCTCCGGAAAGCAATAAAGTAGCGAAGGCAAACAAAATTAAAAAGGAAAGCATCTCTCTTTCCACGCAAAGCCCTACAAGCAATAATCTTTCAAAGATCCGAAAGCAAAATAATTGAATCCAATCTTCACGTTGCTTCCTTTATAATTGCAGCAAAAGAAAAACCCAACTTGGCAAAGAACCCTCCATGGACGAGTAAGTCTCTGTCTCTGCATATTTTGATACCAAGTAAGTTCACGTTTCTATTCATTCTAAAACCCATCTCTCTGTTTTCCCTTTCGTTTTCTCAGATCTGAACAATACCCAAAGGACTATTACAACCAAGATTCCGTCGGAAGAGTCCCATCTTCTTCTGACTCTTCATCCACAACGAGTGTTCACGTCACTGCCCTCGATGGCCTCGTCAATGTCAACTCCCTCTTCACCATCGCCGTGTTCGTTGGTCTCTCTCTTGCAACCCCAGGTCAGCACAGCCTCGAGAATCGTTCCTCCTGCGACGCCGGAACCGACGTCGCTAAGAAGCTTCTAGTATTCGAGGTTGTCTCTTTCAGCTTCTTCCTCTTCTCCTCTTTGGTTGCTCAGGGTTTGAAGCTTGCGATCAATTTGCTTAACAGCAAAGACGTCGACGAGGCTTTTAGGGTACACATCAATCTCAAGGTTTTGAGGTTTGGTATGTTGGGCTCCGCCATTGGATCTGTGATGGGTTGCTTGTTTTTGATGCTTTCAATGGTGAATGTGATTGAGATTCGGTTAGGGTTGTTGTCATGTGGAAGCAAATCTGCGGCTCATGCAGTTGCTGCTTTGGTTATACTGGTTTCTTCTGCTCTTCTGATTTATATTTCCACTGCTATATATGCTTTTACGCACTAAATTATCTGTATATGGTTAATTTGATCATCCGAGTTAATGAAATGTTGTAGCTTTTGCTTGATGATATAAAACAGTCTTTGTTTACATTTATATTGCCAATTAGTGATTCTTCTGCCTGAGCTTTGTTGTGTTCACTAGAGAGAGGTATTCCCCAAATGGGTAGTGGAATAGGCAAGCACCAGCATAACTTGGTTACTTGGATATATGACACTGAAGGTGCTTGTTTGCTTAAGTTTAGCAATTAGTGTTGCTTGCAAGTTACCAAAATTAGGTTTTGTTTGATTGTATTAAGATTTTGCTGAAGATGACTTAGAGACAATTATTTGGGTTATTCCAACCGCCCACCAAAAAAAAAAAATAGTATTTGGGATTGTAATCAATTGCTTGGATGATAGGCTATTTGGTAAGACTATTTTTTTGTTTTTAAAAAAATTGGCTGTCTGATGTGGTGTGCTTGGGACTTCGGGTTAATTGATTTCTTTTGGCTAGATTAATTATTGCTAGTCAATCTCGCATTAGATGACTAAACTGCACAGTCTGGTTGGTAGAATAATTTCTTATGGAAGCCAAAAGAGAAAAAAAATGATAAATCTAAATGTGCTTATGTTGACTGAACTGAGCGCTAGTCTAAACTCTAAACCAAAGTTGAAGGGCTTCATGAAGTTTTTGAGGATGCCTTTTGTACTATGAATATGCAATTCATGACCCATATCTATTTTGGTTTGTTATGAGAAATTTTAAATACCTTGATAGCAGAGAATTTGAAGTTTAAGTTAAAGGGATTGGATGCCCAAGTATATTTTAATAGATAAGTTCTAATTGCTTTGGGACATTAATTTATCTTCATGTTCTCTTGCTATTCAGTTACAGCTCAAGTTTTTGTTATGGGGGGTTGACTGTCTACAATGATTCATTTAGCTATATATTTAGCTTGTTTAAATTGTGAATGAACTTAAGAGGCTTGTAATTTTCCATGCATCTGGCATATTACTTCACAATCTAACTGGAGTAGGTAGATTCCATCCAAGTGCTACACTTTTACCAATAAATCAAATTACTTCCTCGATGCTATATTTTTACAGAGGCCTAGTAAACTAGTTTTCTGCAGTGGACTGTGCTGTCGCCGGTCGGGTATTAATGGCATGTTTGTCTTGCATTGAAAGGTGCCTTTGTTTGGGCATTTGGTGAGTGATTTGATTGTGATTTTGAGCTTCTTCCTTCAATTTCTTTGGGTTTTTTTATTCTCAGATTTGGGAGAGGGGAGAGGGGGTATCACATCATACCTGATTGATGATGTTTTTTTTTCTCTGATTTTACTCCATTGACACTGAGCTGGAAATGCTGGTTGCTTACACATTTGTTTTGAAGAAATTTTATCTTATATTCTCTTTTCTGTGAAAAGAAAATTCTCATATCAAGTGTTCAAATAAGAATTTTTGTAGAGATGTTTAAATTTGAAGAGTTGTGTTATGTTTATTTATTTAGATTTTATATGGGAGGGTTGTCTCATACAACAATTTCAAATATTCTATTGGGAATTTTGGATTCTAATATTCATAAAATAAGGAATTCCAATAGAGGCAATTTGAGAATTTTGATAGTTCTTAAATGGAAATGACAATTTTAAATATGGGAAGTGGAGTTTTGGTTAGATTTTTTAGTCTATATTTATTTGTTGGTCAAAAATACAAAAAAAAATTATAAAATTTGGACATTCATAAGCTTATTAAACATATTTGATATTAAGATAGATTAAAAAAATTTTATTAGATAAAATTTTAATTTTAAAAAACTTTTAAATTTAAACTATGAGTTGAAAATAATTTTTACAATTACTATTTAACTAAATTACAAATTTTTTAACTTAAATTTTCGAATTGTTTTCACTCCTAAGTTACCTAGCATTTAAAACTAACAATGTCCCAATTCAATCCAACATTTTTATTTTACTCAAAAAAATAATTTTAATTTATTTGATCACAATATTTTATCCAAAGTCACCTACTATAAATTTGAAATCATCTTATTAATTTTTTATTTTAATTTTTTTTAGTTATTACAAAGATTTTTAAACTCTAAATTTTGCAATAGAAAAAAAATTAAATGTATGTAACAAGTCGAACATGACTTACTCATTAAAAATACTAAAGAAATCACACTTGAGACAAACAATCACATCATAAAATTACAAACAAGCTTTTTCATACGCTACGTTTGCATGAAAAATTAGATAGAAGTTTTTTCTCCAAGCTCTATTCTTGTACAATCTCTAAATTAGATACAATCACTTTCTTCAGAATTCAGCGGGGTTATACGCAGTTTGAAGACTGCGGATTTTTCTATCCTTGTACTTCAACTCCTTCTCCTTCTCCTGTAATTGCTTCACATACTCACACAATTATTAACGGTAGGGATGATTTTTGGGGATAATAAAAATAATCATATATAAATACTAAATAAAACATGTCTAGTCCATGAAAAGAGAAAGAAAGTAGAACGGCCAAACTTTGGAGGTAAAGAACAAATTAATTAAAGCGATCCCAAAAGCATATGAAATTAAAAAATTTTGCGAATATGCAGCATGTATTTCATGCAAAAAAGTTTTTACGAAAACAAGTTGGAAGAGTGAGTCACAAAAGAGGATAGAGGAAGAAGTATGCCTTTGTAAATCACAGTTAGAGAAATCATTGAAAGACCTGAGACCTTTGGCATTTTTATTTCGATAATACAAATTAAAAAATTATTTTTATGAATACAATAAGTCAAACTTTATTTTCTCATATACAATAAACAATACGTTTATTTTTTAAAATTTTTTTATAAGTCTTCGTCTGTCACACGGTAAAAACTTATTGACACGAAGCAAGCCTTTGCTGTAAAATGTAACAGACTTTCATCGTGTTAAATTTATTGAATCTAAAGAAATAACATTTGTCTTATTATATTTTAATAAATAATTAATTTTTTTGCTATATCGAGATAAAAATGATCGAGACTTTTTGCTAATTACTTTATATTTTAAGCCACTTAATTAATTTCACATATAGGCTTAGAATAAATATCTTTTAAAGATAATTAGTCTTATCACTATAAAACAAAATTAAGGTCAAAATACGAACAACTCGGGTTATACAATTACCCTACTTAATTATAAAAATTGACATTTTTTTAATTTTTTTAATTTTATACAATATATTCTTTTGTTAGCATTTCTTTATACACATCAAACGAGAAGAGAAGAAATTTCCCTCCGTCTACGTCCATTATTGCCCAAAGCTGTATCATTGTTAATGTAAATGTTTATTTTATTTATGTATTTTATTGTGGTTATGTTGAACAGAGCGGTTTAATTTTCCCCAAAAATAGATAAATAAATACGTAACACACAATAAGGCGATGAGTTAATCATAGTTGTGATATTATACTTTTTATTCAAAATTTAATACTTTACTGTGCGTGATTGTCATACTTTACAGAGTCATGTGCAAAGAAATAATGTGATATAATGTTTAAATTATCCCATTTAGCTTTCACATATAAAAAGTCAAAGGTGGCATATCCTCTTATATATATGTTACGGAAATATAATAAACCAATTAATAAAATAAATAACATATGATTTTCCTAATGAGAACTAAAAGGGCCCACTTGATTTGTCAAATTTAATTTAAAAATGACTTGTAATTAATGATAAAATAAAAAGAACACTGTCCACGTTTAGCTTGATCTTCACAAAAACTAAGATGAGTTTAATATGTTTTTGTTTGCAATTAATCCTAATACAATTCCCTTCAAAAACATAAGTTTCTGGTAACGTATTAAATCATGGTTTGAAACTTTGTTAAAATATATATCACAATTAGTATTCAACAATGTCACCAATGAACATAATTAACTCTAATAATAAACAAAAAAGAAAAATGGGTCTTAAAATTTGCTCCAACAAAATGCTCCGTATCGCAAACACATTTTGCTTGACCTTTTATTTTTTAAAACCTTGCATTGAAGTTGTTTTGAAACCCAATTTAATTAATGCCCTTTTCAGCATACTCTGTTTTAATCAATTTTGAAATGAAAAGTCCACTTTTTTTAATCCGTCTTTGTTTAATCAAAAAAGAAAAGTCTATACTTGACTAAACGTAATAAGTATCCACATGCATTGTATTTTAAAATAACATTAGTTTAAAGTTTTATTTAAAAAAATAAAACCAAGATGTATTATTGAAATGAAGTTTTTGAAAATAGAGTTTCAATAAAAGAGTTATTAGACAGAAGTAATTCTTGTTTAAAAGTTCTTAAAGAAAGAAAAATTAGCTAAATTAAATAATTTCTAGTTTTATTTTAACCCAATAATAATTAAATATATATTTTTAGTTTTATATATACAAAATCGTAGGTCATGAAATTATATATATTTATTAAAAACAAATCAATTCAACAAGTACATCATATGATTGTTTTACTGATAATTTTGAGTAACGAAAAGGAGATAAGAATTAAATTTAATTATTTAAATACATTAAAATTATGTTACGTTTAGAGAAGACGTGTCACTCTCATATGAAGGTTTGTGAGCAATTTTAAATTAAAAATGTGTACGCAATTTGATCACAAAATATAATAATAAAAAAATTGACTAATGAAATTAGGTCATATGAAAGTTTTAAATTAAATCTTGTAGCTTACTTTATTAGACCCAGTGGATGAATACGATGGGAAAATTAGGAAATAAATGAATAAACAAAACAAGCATGATTGATGATTGTGTTGTGTGGTGTGTCCAAATGAAAAGAGGTTATGACTATGGAGCGCTCAAATCAACAAATTGGCCAATAAATAGAGAAAGCCATTTCTTTTGCCTTAAGCCTCTTTCTAAGTTCAACATCTCTCTCTCTCTCTCTCTCTCTCTGTTTGTCTCCAAATCTGAATAATTCATTCAAATCCCACTCTTTTGAGAACCTTCAAACTGTAAGTTTTGCTCCGTCCCTTTCTATACATTTCTTTTCAATATTTCCGTCAAATTAAATATATCGTACGTATTGCATATTCTTTTTGTACTTCACATGCTTCGCGCATGCCATTCACTGTCATTCTTCTTCTGCATGCAAATTTAATTTGCCAATATATTTTTGGTATTTATAATTAAACTTCTGAAATCTAAACCTCAATCAATATTATAGACTAGTTAAACTGTAAATATAGATCTTTTAAACTCAAAAGTAACTTGAAAATATTATATAAAGAAAGAGATTAGAAAAAAGAAAAGTATGACTCACTTGATCGATGAATCCGGCTTGATTTTTAAGTCTCACATTAAAAAAATATAGTGATGAGTTAAATAATTTCTTAACTTATTATCAAGTTAAATATTTTTTTATTATTTAATTTATTATTTTAAAATCTAATAATTATTATCTCATATTATATTTTAAAAATTAAAAAAACAATATACACTTTTGTACATATGAAACTTTTAATATATTTTTAGCAAAAAGAGCCTCTAATATATCTTATATTATATATCTTAATGACTTGTAATCTTTATACTTTATGAAATATATTATAATTGTATTTAGACAAAGTAATTTAATAAAAAAAATAATGTTTTAAGGTGTTTCAATTATTTCATTATAAAATCTCTTGTCTTAAATAAAAATAATAATTTAAAAATTTTATTATAATGTTTTGGTAGAACTATGGGGCTTTAGCCCAATACAAAAATTTTAGAGTAATTTAATCAATAGTACATATATCTATGCATACAAAGTATTTATATATATAAATGTATGTGTGTTATCCTAATATACATAAAGATATATATATATATATATATATATGTAAGTATAAAAACTTATATTCATACTTTATAATTTATACAAATATTTATTTGTTACAACAAAAATATTTTTAAGTTTATGGTTGTTCAAACAAGTAATTTAAAATGTAAGGAATTTAAATTGTGAAAATTTAAATTTCATAATCCAAGCAGAACCAAATTATATGTTTTTTCTTGTTTGTAGTAAAAAAATTTAGATATAATTTTTATTATGATTAATTATATTTTTTATTTTATATATTATTTAATAGTTTAAAATATTATTTTTGTAAAAAAATAAATAGGGTCAACCTAACTCTTCCCTAAACTCTAATAAGATCAGATGAGACTAAAGAAATGCTGAGTCTTATTAAAAACAGACTAAATTGATTCACTCCTAAAAATATGGAGTCAAACCGAGTTGAAACCCAACTGATTGATTCATTTTGACTGAATTTGTTAACTCATTTTCACAGTTCTAAATAAAATATAACATATTAGAGTTAAGTTTAACTTGTAAAATTCAAATAAAATTCAAAATTACACAATACAAACGCAGGCTTATTTTGTACTTTGTTTGTACAGGTGTTGAAGATATATATACATTACCATCGTTAGGTATCCCATCTGAAAAAATGCCAAGATTCATTTGGAACAAGGACTACCACTTTTTGGAGTTCTGCAGAGATCACGAGTACGATCTGAATTCCATCGTTGTGGAGGAAATGAAGCAAGACTCTAATGGAAATATTGATTGGTACCGTAACCCCAACACTATTTCTGCGCTTCTCCATCCTCGACAAATTCAGCCTGGTCCTAATACTACGTGTTTTAATGAGCTTGAAATGTATGGAGTTGTGATTAGTGGCAACAAGTTGCAAGAACTGATCCTAGAACTCCAAGCTCGAGATGTCCTTGTGAATCGTCAAGGTTTATGTTTGGTATGTCCAACTGAAGAAAAAGGAAACAAGCTAGTCTATTATCCACTTTATGATTTATTCAATTGGTCAAAATATGGAGTTACTGTACCATATCCTCCCAGAGAGCTGTGGTCAGCAATAGGATTTCCTCATCAATTTGAGCGGTACAACCCTAATTCCTTTGACGACTACCATGTTTGGAATCCTGATCAATCCAAAGAGATTAGATTGAATGCTGATGATCGGTTCATCAGTTGCAAAGATGGTCCATTGATTTTGTGGAAAGTCGATAGCCCTAGTGGACAAATTAGGAACGTTCGATTAATGGGCATGATTGAACCGTTTCAGGATATGTCGAGACTTGAAGTAAATGGGGTTACACTACAGGGAGGTAAGGTGCGAGCATTGTGTAATGAGTTAAGGGGGCGTCAGGTGATGGTTAATGCTAATGGCTGGTGTTTGTTCTACACGGGAGATCCTATAATAGGTAGAAACAGGAAAGGACGAGGTGGGTCTTATTATAGAATTGATCTTCGTTTCGATTGGTATAAATATGGAGTTGCAACTTCTGCAAATTCTTTCAGAGGGGGTCGTAAGGGTTATTTGGATGAGGTTGAAGCCATCACTGAATTAGTGTTTCCCATATCTGCAAACATGAATGAGAGGCGCAATGGGTGGAATATTGATAGTGGTTGTGAGGATAAACCAAAGCAAAAGATTTGTGTATGTGGTACTGATGGTGGGGTAAAAGCTAAGGAGCAAAACACATCTGGTTGTGAGGATAAGCCAAGGCAAAAGATTTGTGTACGCTGTGAGGCAAAAGTTAAGGAGCAAAACACATGTGGTTGTGAGGATAAAGCAAAGCAAGAGAATTGTGTATGTTGTGGGGCAAAAGTTAAGGAGCAAAACACATGTGGTTGTGAGGATAAGCCAAAGCAAAAGATTTGTGTGTGTGGTAGGGTAAAAGATGAGCAAAACACTTCTGATTGTGAGACAAAAACAAAGGAGATAATTTGTAGCCAATGTGGGACGAAAGCAAAGGAGGAACGTTGTGAAACGAGGTTGAAAGAGAAAGAGAAGGAGTTGTGTTCTTGTAGATCAAAGTTGGAACAAAAAGAGATAGAGCTCTGTTTGTGTGAGACGCGTTTAAAGGAGAAGGATAGGGAGTTAGATGACTATAAAATACAAGTGAAGGAGAAGGACTTGAAATTGTGTCTTCTTGAACAGTGCCTCAAGGAGAAACAACAAGAGTTGGAGGATTGTGAAGAAAAGTTGAAGAAAAAGGAGAAAGAGGTGTGTCTCTATAAATTGCAATTGGAAGAGAAGGAGAGAGCACTAGGGGTTTCTGAGAAGCGTTTAAAAGAGAAAGAGAAAGAACTTTTAAAATGTAAATCACAGTTGGAAAAGAAGGAGAAAGAGCTAAGTTGTTACATGAAGCTTTTGAAAGAGAGAGATCAAGAGCTAAATGATTGTAAATCAGAGTTGGAAGATAAGGAAAGAGAAGTATGCCTTTATAAGAATCGTGTAGGAGAGATGGAAAACAAGTTGAAAGAGTGTGAATCCCAAAAGAAGAAGATAGAAGAAGAGCTATCCCTTTGTAAATCACAATTAGAGAATACAGAGAAAAAGCTTTGCCAAAAAGAGAAGGAGCTGAAAGATTTAGAATCTGAGTTACAAGAAAAAATGGGAGAGTTGTGCCTTTATATGAAGCAGTTAGAGGAGAAGGATCAAGAGTTGAAGAAGCTGACTAAAAGACTTCGTGCTGAACAAAATAAAGTAATTGCTCTTCAAACAGCATTGGACTCTCTGGTTAATTCTGAAGAATGTGAATGAGAACCTGAAGAAAAAACTTGTTTGTAATTTTTTCAGTTGGAACTCTATGTTTGAAAAGACGCTTGTTTTTAATTTTTCTTTTAAATTTGTTTCGAGTGTGAGTTCAAGTGAAATTTTTGTTTCGAATTTGTTGTGGATTTTGAATTAATCATAGTTGAATTAATATTATTTTGTTATAGATAAATGTTTGTGGTATCATATTTTTTATTCAAAATTTAATACTTTACTGTACTTGATTGTCATACTTTACAGAGTCATGTGCAAAGAAATAATAATCTGATTTAATGTTTAAATTATCCCATTTAGCTTCACATATAAAAAGTCAAAGGTGGCATATCCTCTTATAATATGTTACGGAAATATAATAAACCAATTAATAAAATAAATAACATACGATTTTCCTAATGAGAACTAAAAAGGCCCACTTGGCTTAATTTATCAAATTTAATTTAAAAATGAATTGTAATTAATGATCAAATAAAAAGAACAGTGTCCACGTTTGGCTTGATCTTCATAAAAACTAAGATGAGTTTAATATGTTTTTGTTTGCATTTAGTCCTAATACAATTCCCTCAAAAATATTAGTTTCTTGTAACATATTAAATCATAATTTAAAATTTTGTTAAAATATATATCCACAATTAGTTTTCAACAATATCACAAATTAACATAATTAACTCTAATAATAAACAAAAAAGAAAAATGGGTCTTAAAATTTGCTCCAAGAAAAAGCTCCGTGTGACCATATATTTTTTAAAACTTTGCATTAAAGTTCTTTTGAAACCCTATTTAATTAATGCCCTCTTGAGTACACTCTTTTTTAATCCATTTTGAAAAAAAAAAAAAGTCCGCTTTTTTTAATCCGTCTTTGTTTAATCAAAAAAGAAAAGCCTATACTTGACTAAACGTGATAGGTATCCACATGCATTATATTTTAAAATAACATTAGTTTAGAGTTCTATTTAAAAAATAAAACCAAGATGTATTATTGATCTTTCATAAGAAAAATTCATTTTAAAATGAATTTTTTTAAAATAGAGTTTCAATAAAAGAGTTATTAAACAGAAGTAATTTTTGTTTGAAAGTTCTTAAAGAAAGAAAAATTAACTAAACTAAATAATTTCTAGCTTTTTTAACCCAGTAATAATTAAATATATATTTTTAGTTTTATATATGCAAAATCGCAGGTCAAGAAATTATATATACTTATTAAAATAAATCAATTCAACAAGTACATCATATGATTGTTTAAATGATTTTTTAAGGAATCGGTGTGTGTGTGTGTTATAATAAAAAAGACGCAAAATTTTTAAATTTTGAGTAACGAAAAGGAGATAAGAATTGAATTTAATTATTTAAATACATTAAAATTATGCTACGTTTAGAGAAGACGTGTCACTCTGATATGAAGGTTTTTGAGCAATTTTATTTATCTTCTATATGAATAATGTCTACTTTTTAAAATATTAAATATAAGAATTTCTAAAAATACAGGGTGTACATGTAACTAACTCGATTACAAAAATAATAATAAAGAAAACTGACTAAGTGAGGTCAATAGAAAAATGTGTAAGCAACTTGATCATAAAATATAATAAAAAAAATTGACTAATGAAATTAGGTCACTTGATTGGGATATGAAAGTTTTAAATTAAATCTTGTAGCTTACTTTATTAGACCCAGTGGATGAACACGATGCCAAAATTAGGAAATAAATAAATAAACATAACAAGCATGATTGATGATTGTGCTGTGTGGTGTGTCCAAATAAAAAGGGGGTATTGCTATGGAGCGCTCAAATCAACAAATTGGCCAATAAATAGAGAAAGCCATTTCTTTGCCTTAAGCCTCTTCTGAGTTCAACATATCTCTCTCTCTCTCTCTCTCTCACTGTTTGTCTCCAAATCTGAATAATTCATTCAAATCCCACTCTTTTGAGAACCTTCACACTGTAAGTTTTTCTCTGTCCCTTTCTATACATTTCATTTCAATATTTCCGTCAAATTAAATGTATCGTACATATTGCATATTCTTTTTGTACTTCACATGCTTCGCACTTGGCATTCACTTTTATTCTTAACCTGCATGCAAGTTTAATTTGCCAATATATTTTTAGTATTTATAATTAAACTTCTGAAATCTAGAGTTCATTCAAAAGTCTAGGGGCAGGTAAAATTTTTGAAGAATGTGAAAGATACGAACAGAAAAAAAGTTTGGTTCTTAATTATCCGTATTAATTAGTGCGAGTCCTTAGACCAAAAAGATTAAGTTATTCAAAGAAAAATGAAAGGTGCATGAAAGTCTTTCTTTAATTAGAAATAGAAAATTATATTTTATTTTTAATTAAAAATTTATTTTAATTAAAAAATTTAATAACAAATATATAAAAAAATTGTGTATATAAATCTAATTCTATTAAAAAAATTTATATATAATTAAAAGTCAACATATGTATAATTTATATTATTTTTTAAAAAATTTGTTTCATAACAACCCTGTCAGTGGTTTTTCCTCTTCTACGTACTTTGATTTACACTATGAGCCTTTGTTGGAATTAATTATGTATGTTTAATTTTATACAAATTTTTTTTATATAATTAAGTTCTAAAAGAATTTTTTTATTCAATTTTATTTATGAAAAAAATATTAATTATTTCTCTTCTTTAAAAAATGCCTAAATTATATGGCCTTGTTTTTTACTTTAAAAATTTATACTTCTATCTTATGAAATAAAAAATATAAGCTATATTGACGTTCTTTATAATAAAATTTAAGTTACAAAGCAATTTTAATTAAAATATTTTTATATTCTTTGTTTATATAATATTTATTTCACTAATATATGAAATCATCTCTTTTAAATTACAATAAATTAAAATTACATATATAGATGAAGAAAGAACAGTTTACTAAAAAAGAATGTTAAATCATTGTTTCGAATACAACAACTGAGTATAGAATTGATTTATTTTAAATTATAAAAATGAATTGAAAATCTTATATTTCAAAAAATACTGGAAAAACACACAAAAGAGTATGAATACGTACATAAATTGTATTATAGACTAGTTAAACTGTAGATCTAGATGTTTTAAACATAAAAGTAACTTGAAAATATTATATAAAGAAAGAGATTAGGGAAAAAGAAAAGTATGACTGACTTGATCGATGAGTCTCCCTTGATTTTTAGATTCACATTAATTTTATGTCAATCTTTCCTTTCACAAATATATTGTCTTACTAGCCTGCTGGCTAATAATGGGTTACTCTGCTAGCCAATATTTCTTAACGTTTTTAAACTATATTTTTAATAAAAATAAATATAATAATATTAAAATTTTTCATTATTATAATTTATTTAACAATTAAAAGTCAATTAAATTTATTATGATGAAAATATCATGTCTAGATTAGTGTATTTATTTTAGAAATTAATTAGTACATAGTCATTGGTATAAAAAAATAAAATATTTTGTAATATAAAATAAAATATGTGATGAAAAACATGAAAGAGAAAAAAATAAAAATAATGAAAAATTAGAAAAATATAATGATGAGTTAAATAACTTCCTAACTTCTCATTATCAAGTTAAATAAATTTCTATTATTTAATTGATTATTTTAAAATTTAATAATTATCATCTTATATTATATTTTCAAAACTACAAAAAATGACATATACTTTTGTACATATGAAACTTTTAGTATATTTATGGCAAAAAAAAAAAAAAAGCCTCTGGTATATCTTATATTATATATTTTAAAGATTTGTAATCTTTAAACTTTATGTAATATATTATAATTGTATTTGGACAAAGTAATTCAATGAGAAAAAAAAAATGTTTTAAGGTATTTCAATTACTTTATTATAAAATTCCTTGTCTGAAATAAAAAAAACAATGTAAAAATTTTATAATAATTTTCTGGTAGAACTATGGGGCTATAACATAATACAAAATTTTCAGAGTAATTTAATCAATAGTACATATATCTATGCATATATATATATATATATATATATATATATAGGTAATATTTATACAAAGTATTTATATATATAAATGTATATGTGTTATCCTAATATATATATATATATATATATATGTAAGTATAAAAACTCATATTCATACTTTATCATTTATACATATATTTATTAGTTACAAATTTTTTTTTTTAAGTATTATGAGATTGTCCAAAAAAATAATTTAAATTGTAAGGAATTCAAATTGTGAAAATTTAAATTTCATAATCCAAACACAACTTAATTATATGTTTTTTCTTGTTTGTAATAAAAAAATTTAGATATAATTTTTATTATGATTAATTATATTTTTTTATTTTATACATATTATTTGATGGTTTAAAATATTATTTTTGTGAAAAAAATAGGACCAACCTAATCCATTCCTAAATTCTAATAAGGTCAAATTATATTAAAAAAATGCTACCTCATATTAAAAATAGGTTAAACTGATTCAATCCTATAAGATCAAATTGAATTCAGATTAAACTGACTAACTCATTTTGATTAAACTCGCTAGTTCATTTTGAGAGTTCTAGATAAAATAAAATATACTAGAGTTACGCTTAAATTTTAAAATTCAAATGAAATTCAAAATTACACAATCTAAAGGCAGGCTTATTTTGTACTTTGTTTGTATAGGTGTTGAAGATATTTATACATTACCATCGTTTGGTATCCCATCTGAAAAAATGCCAAGATTCATTTGGAACAATGACTACCACTTTTTGGAGTTCTGCGCCGATCACGAGTACGATCTGAATTCCATCATTGTGAAGGAAATGAAGCAAGACTCTAATGGAAATATTGACTACAATCGTAACCCCAATACTATTTCTGCGATTCTCCATCCTCGACAAACTGTTTCTTATTCTAATACTAGGTATTTTAATGAGCTTGAAATGTATGGAGTTGTGATTAGTGGCTTCAAGTTGCAAGAACTGATCCTAGACCTCCAAGCTCGAGTTGTCCTTGTGAATCGTCAAGGTTTGTGTTTGTTATATCCAACTGAAGAAAAAGGAAGCAAGGCAGTCTATTATCCACTTTATGATTTATTCAATTGGTCAAAATATGGAGTTACTATACCATATCCTCCCAGAGAGTTGTGGTCTGCAATAGGATTTCCTCATCAATTTGAGCGGTACAACCCTAATTCCTTTGACGACAACCATGTTTGGAATCCTGACCAATCCAAAAAGATTAGATTGAATGCTGATGATCTGTTCATTAGTTGCAAAGATGGTCCATTGATTTTGTGGAAAGTTGATAGCCCTAGTGGACAAATTAGGAATGTTCGATTAATGGGGATGATTGAACCTTTTCAGGATATGTCTAGACTTGAAGTAAATGGGGTTACACTACAGGGAGGTAAGGTGCGAGCATTGTGTAATGAGTTAAGGGGGCGTCAGGTGATGGTTAATGCTAATGGCTGGTGTTTGTTCTACACAGGAGATCCTATAATAGATAGAAACAGGAAAGGACCAGGAGGGTCTTATTATAGAATTGTTCTTCCTTTCGATTGGTATAAATATGGAGTTGCGACTTCTGCAAATTCTTTCATATGGGGTCGTAAGGGTTATTTGGATGAGGTTGAAGCCATCACTGAATTAGTGTTTCCCATATCTGCAAACATGAATGAGAGGCGCAATGGGTGGAATATTGATAGTGGTTGTGAGGATAAACCAAAGCAAAAGATTTGTGTATGTGGCACTGATGGTGGGGTAAAAGTTAAGGAGCAAAACACATGTGGTTGTGAGGATAAGCCAAGGCAAAAGATTTGTGTACGCTGTGAGGCAAAAGTTAAGGAGCAAAACACATGTGGTTGTGAGGATAAAGCAAAGCAAGAGATTTGTGTATGTTGTGGGGCAAAAGTTAAGGAGCAAAACACATGTGGTTGTGAGGATAAGCCAAAGCAAAAGATTTGTGTGTGTGGTAGGGTAAAAGATGAGCAAAATACTTCTGGTTGTGAGACAAAAACAAAGGAGATAATTTGTAACCAATGTGGGACGAAAGCAAAGGAGTAACGTTGTGAAACGAGGTTGAATGAGAAAGAGAAGGAGTTGTGTTCTTGTAGATCAAAGTTGGAACAGAAAGAGATAGAGCTCTGTTTGTGTGAGACGCGCTTAAAGGAGAAGGATAGGGAGTTAGATGACTATAAAATACAAGTGAAGGAGAAGGACTTGAAATTGTGTCTTCTTGAACAGTGCCTCAAGGAGAAACAACAAGAGTTAGAGGATTGTGAAGAAAAGTTAAAGAAAAAGGAGAAAGAGGTGTGTCTCTGTAAATTGCAATTGGAAGAGAAGGAGAGAGCACTAGGGGTTTCTGAGAAGCGTTTAAAAGAGAAAGAGAAAGAACTTTTAAAATGTAAATCACAGTTGGAAAAGAAGGAGAAAGAGCTAAGTTGTTACATGAAGCTTTTGAAAGAGAGAGAGCAAGAGCTCAATGATTGTAAATCAGAGTTGGAAGATAAGGAAAAAGAAGTATGCCTTTATAAGAATCGTGTAGGAGAGATGGAAAACAAGTTGAAAGAGTGTGAGTCCCAAAAGAAGAAGATAGAAGAAGAGTTATCCCTTTGTAAATCACAATTAGAGAATACAGAGAAAAAGCTTTGCCAAAAAGAGAAGGAGCTGAAAGATTTAGAATCTGAGTTACAAGAAAAAATGGGAGAGTTGGGCCTTTATATGAAGCAGTTAGAGGAGAAGGATCAAGAGTTGAAGAAGCTGACTAAAAGACTTCGTGCTGAACAAAATAAAGTAATTGCTCTTCAAACAGCATTGGACTCTCTGGTTAATTCTGAAGAATGTGAATGAGAACCTGAAGAAAAAACTTGTTTGTAATTTTTTCAGTTGGAACTATATGTTTGGAAAGACGCTTGTTTGTAATTTTTCTTTTGAATTTGTTTCCAGTGTGAGTTCAAGTGTAATTTTTCTTTTGAATTTGTTGTAGATTTTGATTCTTTTTTTTTTTGTTCTCTTGCAAGGAGCTGATTGGTAATATAATTCAGAATTTGTGAAATCTTGTAATTATTACATTCAACTCCGATTTGTGACTAAAAGCCTTGTTAATTTGATAGTTTAATTGATGGTCAAGAAAAAAGGAGCACTGATTATTACTAATCTTTTTAAAAGATTACACCACATTCTATTAAGGTTTAGTGAAATTACACTTATTATCTCTGGTTTTAAAAATTGCATTTAGTATTCTTGAGATTTGATATTATGTTATACAAATCTCCCTTTTAATTTATTTTTTCAATAAAATTAATATCACACTTTTATTTTGTACAAAAAATTATCTTCACAACGTATGTTTATTTTAAAATAATAAAATAATCTAATTGTCTTTACTGTTATATTAAAAATCTCATGTTAAAATTTAATGTAAATTTAACTGTATTTATTATGATAATAAAACTATGCAAACGCCAGAGCTGGAAGAGAACGTTAAGCCATTGATGCTAAAGTCTCTTTTTTCTTCTCTCTTGTTTAATTTCATGGCGGCTTAAATGTTGGAATGCTATGCCATTGTGATTTGTTTGGGTGTTTTTCTGAACTCTTGAATGTCAGATCCCCTCTCTTCTGCTATTGCCATGATTATGAAGATAATGTATCTAGATTAATTAAAATTCTGTTCTGCATTATGCAGTGTATAAAATTCTACATTGGATTAAATTTTCTGCACCAGATTAAAATTTGTTCTACATTCTGCACTAGATTAAAATTCTGCAAATTGACAATCTACTTTTATCAAAGTTAAACACGGGTTTATCATACTCTCCATATTCTCTAAGCTAGAGATCTTGAATTGATAATTTAAATCAAGCTTATTTTAGATTTAAGATATATACTCAATTTCATTTATCATTCGTATTGTATTTCAGGTGTAACAATTTGACGATTCTATTTAATAGTGATACCACAAGTGCAATTGATTGGACTATAAAAATTTGTACCGAACTTGAACACATAATAATAATAAAGAATATTGACTAATCAATAAGGGAGGTCAATTGATTCGGACATAAAAATTTTAAATCTTACGTAGCTTACTTTATTAGTCAATTGCAACGTATGATGGATTTTTTTTTTTTTAAAAAAAGAGGCCATTATTGTTGAGGAGCTCTCAAATTAATCAAGAAATTGGCCTATAAATAGAGAAGCCTCTAAGTTAGTTTTAGCATCCCTTACCAAAGCCTCTTGCTGATTAATGAAGGTTTTAGGGTGTGAAGTCTGAAACTGTCTCCTTCGCATAATTTTAATTAAGCATCTTTCTCTCTGTCTCCACATCTTTTGAGAAAATTCAAACTGTAAATTTCTTCTGTCCCTTTTCATATTTTTCATTTTTTATATTAACCATCTTCCATTTTTGCATTAAATACATCCTGCTTATTGCATAATTTTTTAATTTCATATGCTTGGAATCACTTTGATTAATTTCTTCTTAATTAACCTCCAAAATTTGGCCTTTTTACTTGACTAGACATGTTTTATTTAATATTTATATGATTATTTTTATCCCAAAAGATTGTCCCTACCTTTAATGAGACATCTGTAATATGAATAAAAAGTAAACTTTAAATTTATGAAAAAATATAAGTACAACTTTTATATCTTTGTTGTCAGGTTCTTAATCAGTTATTGATACATATATATTTTTTATACAATTTATCTCTTTTTAAATTGATTTTTTTAAAAATAAATTTTTTATATATTTTATTTTAATTGAATAACTTGATAACAAATATATAAACAACTATATATAAGTCTTGTCTTAAATTTATCTTCACTTTTGTTACATCCATACCAAAAAGGCTTTACAAGAATTTTGGAGAGGAGATAGAAAACAAGTTGAAAGAGTGAGTCACAAGGGAAGATATAGGAAGGACTATCCTTTGTAAATCACAATTAGAGAAATCAGAGAAAGAACTTTGCCAAAAGGATAAGAAGCAGAAAGATTTAAAATCAGAGTTACAAGAAAAGTGAAAAGAGTTGAGTCATTATGTGAAGCAATTAGAGGAAAAGGAGGAGTTGAAGACAATGGATAAAAGACTATGTGCTGAGCAAAAAAAGTAACTGCTCTTCGAAATGCATTGGACTCTCTGATGAATCTTGATGAAAGTGACCGTCAGCCTAAAGAAAAAACTTGTATGTAATTTTTCATGCGAAGTTATTTGTATGAAGAAGCTTGTTTGTAATTTTTTGAATGTGATTGTTTGTCTCAAGTGTGATTTCTTTTGTATTTTAATCAATAACAGTAAGACATGCTGCTGATCAACTTGTTATATGCATTTTAATTTTTTTTTTCTGTTGCAAGGAGCTGAATGATTTTACAGTAATTAACTTGAGTTTAAAAATCTTGAAATTAATTATTTCATTCAACTCTATTTTCTGACTGAAAACTTTCTTAATGTGATAATTTAACTGATGCTACAAAAAAACTTAACCAAATAGACTTGAGACTTTTGGCATTTTTATTTCGATAATGCAAGTTAAAAAAATTATTTTTATGAATACAATAAGTCAAACTTTATTTTCTCATATGCAATAAACAATACATGTTTATTGCTTTAAAAATTTTTTGAAGTTTTTGTCATGACAGACGGTAAAAACTTGTTGACACGGAACAAGTTTTGTTGTAACATGTGACAAACTTTCGTCGTGTGAAACGACAAAAGTAAAAAGAAAAATTGAAAAAATAATATTATCAAATTTATTGTATCCAAAGAAACAACATTTGTCTTTTTATATTTTAATAAATAATTTATTTATTTATTATATCGAGGTAAAAATGACCGAGACTTTTTGCTAATTACTTTATATTTTAAAATTAATCCCACATATAGGCTTAGAATAAATATCTTTTAAATATAAATAGTCTTATCACTGTGAAATAAAATTAAGGTCAAAATACAAACAACTTGGGTTATACAATTATCCCACTTGACATTTTTTTAAAATTTTTAATTTTGTAAAATGTATTCTTTTTGTTAACATTTCTTTATACCCATCAAACGAGAAGAGAAGAAATTTCCCTCCGTCTACCTCCATGGCCCAGAGCTGTCTCATTTTTAATGTAAATGTTTATTTAATTTATGAATTTTGTTGTGGTTATATTGAACAGAGCGGTTTAATTTTCCCCAAAATAGATAAATAAATACGTAACACACAATAAGGCGACGAGTTAATCATAGTTGAATTAATCTTATTTTGTTATAGATAAATGTTTGATATTATATTATACTTTACTGTACGTGATTGTCATACTTTACAGAGTCATGTGCAAAGAAATAATGTGATGTAATGTTTAAATTATCCCATTTAGCTTTCACATATAAAAAGTCAAAGGTGGCATATCCTCTTATAATATGTTACGGAAATATAATAAACCAATTAATAAAATAAATAACATATGATTTTCCTAATTAGAACTAAAAAGGCCCACTTGGTTTAATTTGTCAAATTTAATTTAAAAATGAATTGTAATTAATGATCGAATAAAAAGAACAGTATCCACGTTTAGCTTGATCTTCATAAAAACTAAGATGAGTTTAATATGTTTTTGTTTGCAATTAATCCTAATACAATTCCCTTCAAAAATATAAGTTTCTGGTAACGTATTAAATCATGGTTTGAAACTTTGTTAAAATATATACCCACAATTAGTATTCAACAATGTCACAAATTAACATAATTAACTCTAATAATAAACAAGAAAGAAAAATGGATCTTAAAATTTGCTCCAAGAAAATGCTCCGTGTCGCAAACACAATTTGCTTTAAAACCTTGCACTGAAGTTCTTTTGAAAACCAATTTAATTAATGCCTCTTGAGTATGCTCTGTTTTAATCAATTTTGAAAGAAAAACAAAGTTCACTTTTCTTAATCCGTCTTTGTTTAATCAAAAAAGAAAAGTCTATACTTGACTAAACGTAATAAGTATCCACATGCATTATATTTTAAAATATAATGCATGTGGATACTTATTACGTTTAGTATCCACATGCTTATACTTTAAAATAACATTAGTTTAAAGTTTTATTTAAATAATAAAACCAAGATGTATTATTGACCTTTCATAAGAAAAATGAATTTTAAAATGAATTTTTTAAATATAAACATTTCTAAAAGTACAGGGTGTAACCAAGTTGATTACAAAAATAATAATAAAGAAAACTGACCAAGTGAGGTGAATTGAAAAATGTGTAAGCAACTTGATCACAAAATATAATGAAAAGAGGTTATGACTATGGAGCGCTCAAACTCAACAAATTGGCCAATAAATAGAGAAAGCCATTTCTTTGCCTTAAGCCTCTTCTAAGTTCAACATCTCTCTCTCTCTCTGTTTCTCTCCAAATCTGAATAATTCATTCAAATCAGTCTTTTGAGAACCTTCAAACTGTAAGTTTTTCTCTGTCCCTCTCTATACATTTATTTTCAATATTTCCGTCAAATTAAATATATCGTACATATTGCATATTGTTTTTGTACTTCACATGCTTCGCATTGCCATTCACTTTTATTCTTAATCTGCATGCAAATTTAATTTGCTAATATATTTTAGTATTTGAAATTATACTTTTGAATTTTAGAGTTCATTCAATATTAAGTCTAGAAGGGGAGGTGAAATTTTTTAAGTATGTGAAAGATACGAAAAGACAAAAAATTTGGTTCTTATCCCTATTCATTAGTGTGAGTCCTTAGACCCAAAAGATTAATTAATTCAAAGAAAAATAAAAGGTTCGTGCATGAAAGTTTATTTTTAATTAAAAATATAAAATTATATTTTATTTGTTAATTGAAAATTTATTTTGATTGAAAAATTTAAAAATAAATATATAAATAATTATGTATATAAGTCTAGTCCTATTAAAAAATTTTATGTATAATTAAAAGTTAATATATGTATAATTTATATTATTTTTAAAAAATTTGTTTAATATATTTTATTATAATTAAAGAACTGTAGTACCTTTTTAATAGAAAAGTGGTAGCTTAACATGTGATTTTGGAAATACAAAATCTAACGACCCTTTCAGTGGTTTTTTCTCTTCTACGTACTTCGATTTACACTATGAGACTTGTTCGAATTAATTATGTATGTTTAATTTTATACAAATTTTTTGATATAATTATGTTTTAAAAGCATTTTTTATTCAATTTTATTTATGAAAAAAATATTATTTTTTGGCTTTATGAAACAAAAAATATTAATTATTTCTCTTCTTTAAAAAATGCCTAAATTATATGGCCTTGGTTTTTACTTTAAAAAAAATTATAATTCTATCGTATGAAATAAAAAATATAAGCTATATTGACGTTCTTTATAATAAAATTTAAGTTACAAAGCAATTTTAATCTATTTTAACTAAACTGTTCTTATATTCTTTGTTTATGTAATATTTATTTTACTAATATATGAAATCATCTCTTTTAAATTACAATAAATTAAAATTACATATATAGATGAAGAAATAACAGTTTACTAAAAAAGATTGTTAAATCATTGTTTCAAATAAAATAACTGAGTATAGAATTGATTTATTTTACATTATAAAAATGAATTGAAAATTTTATATTTCACAAAATGCTGCATAAAGTATTTAACCTCTCACTTATGTATCTTGACTTATATTACACACAAGAGAGTATGAATACATACATAAATTGTATTGTAGACTTGTTAAACTGTAGAACTAGATCTTTTAAACTCAAAAGTAACTTGAAAATATTATACAAAGAAAGAGATTAGGAAAAAAGAAAAGTATGACTCACTTGATCAATGAGTCCCACTTGACATTAATTTTATGTCAATCTTTCCTTTCACAAATATATTGTCTCACTAGCCTGCTGGCCAATAATGGGTCTGCTAGCCAATATTTTTTAATTTTTTTAAACTATATTTTTAATAAAAATAAATATAATTCTATTAAAATTTTTCATTATTATAATTTATTTAACAATTAAAAGTTAATTACATTTATTATGATAAAAATATCATTTCTAGATTAGTGTATTTATTTTACAAATTAATTAGTACATAGTCATTGGTATAAAAAATAATATCTTTTATAATATAGAATAAAATATGTGATGAGAAAATATGAAAAAGAAAAAAAATTAAAATAGTGAAAAATTAAAAAAAATAAAGATAGTGAAAAATTAGAAAAATATAGTGATGAGTTAGATAACTTCCTAACTTCTCATTATCAAGTTAAATAAATTTTTATTATTTAATTTATTATTTTAAAATTTAATAATTATTATCTTAAATTATATTTTAAAAATTAAAAAAAAAGACATACACTTTTGTACATGTGAAGCTTCTATTATATTTTTGGCAAAAAAAAGCCTCTAGTATATCTTATATTATGTATTTTATTAATTTGTAATCTTTAGACTTTATGTAATATATTATAATTGTATTTAGACAAAGTAATTCAATGAGAAAAAAAATAATGTTTTAAAGTATTTCAATTAATTCATTATAAAATTTCTTGTTTGAAATAAAAAAATAATTTAAAATTTTTATAATAATTTTTTGGTAAAACAATGGGGTTTTCGGCCAATACAAAAATTTTATAGTAATTTAATCAAGAGTTCATATTTCTATGTATATATATAGATAATAATTATACAAAATATTTATATATATATATAAATGTATGTGTGTTATCCTAATATACAAAAAGATATATATATATATAATTATAAAAACTCATATTCATACTTTATAATTTATACATATATTTATTAGTTACAACAAAATTTTTTTTTAAGTATTATGATTGTCCAAACAAATAATTTAAAATGTAAAAAAGTCAAATAGTGAACATTTAAATTTCATAATCCAAACACAACCTAATTATATGTTTTTTCTTGTTTGTAGTAAATATATTTAGATATAATTTTTATTATGATTAATCATATTTTTTATTTTATACATATTTTTAATAGTTTAAAATATTATTTTTATAAAAAAAATAAATAGTGCCAACCTAACCCATCCCTAAATTCTAATAAGACCAAATTATATTAAATAAATGTTAACTCATGTTAAAAATGGGCTAAATTGATTCAATCCTAAAAAATGTAAGGTCAAAGTGAGTTCAGATCAAACTGACTGGCTTATTTTAACTAAATTCACTAACTCAATTTGACAATTTTAAATAAAATCAAACATACTAGAGTTCCGCTTCATTTTCAAAATTCAAATGAAATTCAAAATTACACAATCTAAACGCAGGCTTATGTTGTACGTTCTTTGTATAGGTGTTGAAGATATACATTACCATCGTTAGGTATTCCATCTGAAAAAATGCCAAGATTCATTTGGAACAATGACTACCACTTTTTGGAGTTCTGCAGCGATCAGAATTACGATATGAATTCCATCATTGTGGAGGAAATGAAGCAAGACTCTGATGGAAATATTGATTGGAATCGTAACTGCAACACTATTTCTGCGCTTCTCCATCCTCGACAAATTAAGTCTGCTTCTAATACTACGTATTTTAATGAGCTTGAAATGTATGGAGTTGTGATTAGTGGCTTCAAGTTGCAAGAACTGATCCTAGAACTCCAAGCTCGAGGTGTCCTTGTGAATCGTCAAGGTTTGTGTTTGGTACGTCCAAGTGAAGAAAAAGGAAACAAGCAAGTCTATTATCCACTTTATGATTTATTCAATTGGTCAAAATATGGAGTTACTGTACCACATCCTCCCAGAGAGTTGTGGTCTGTAATAGGATTTCCTCATCATGAGCGGTACAACCTTAATTCCTTTGATAACTACCATGTTTGGAATCCTGACCAATCCAAAGAGATTAGATTGAATGCTGATGATCTGTTCATCAGTTGCAAAGATGGTCCATTGATTTTGTGGAAAGTTGATAGCTCTAGTGGACAAATTAGGAATGTTCGATTAATGGGGCTGATTGAACCGTTTCAGGATATGTCGAAACTTGAAGTAAATGGGGTTACACTACAGGGAGGTAAGGCGCAAGCATTGTGTAATGAGTTAATGGGGCGTCAAGTGATGGTTAATGCTAATGGCTGGTGTTTGTTCTACACAGGAGATCCTACAATAGGTAGAAACAGGAAAGGACGAGGTGGATCTTATTATAGAATTGTTCTTCGTTTCGATTGGTATAAATATGGAGTTGCGACTTCTGCAAATTCTTCCATATGGGGTCGTAAGGGTTATTTGAATGAGGTTGAGGCCATCACCGAATTAGTGTTTCCCATACCTGCAAACATGAATGAGAAAGAGAAGGAGTTGTGTTCTTGTAGATCAAAGTTGGAACAAAAAGAGATAGAGCTTTCTTTGTGTGAGACGCGTTTAAAGGAGAAGGATAGGGAGTTAGATGACTATAAAATACAAGTGAAGGAGAAGGACAAGAAATTGGATATTCTTGAACAATGCCTCAAGAAGAAACAACAAGAGTTGGAGGATTGTGGAGAAAAGTTAAAGAAAAAGGAGAAAGAGGTGTGTCTCTATAAATTGCAATTGGAAGAGAAGGAGAGAGCACTTGGGGTTTCTGAGAAGCGTTTAAAAGAGAAAGAGAAAGAACTTTTAAAATGTAATTCACAGTTGGAAAAGAAGGAGAAAGAAAGAAAGCAAGAGCTCAATGATTGTAAATCAGAGTTGGAAAACAAGTTGAAGAAGTGTGAGTCCCAAAAGAAGAAGATAGAAGAAGAGTTATCCCTTAGTAAATCACAATTAGAGAATACAAAGACAAAGCTTTGCCAAAAAGAGAAGGAGCTGAAACATTTAGAATCTGAGTTACAGGAAAAAAAGAGAGAGTTGTGCCATTATATGAAGCAGTTAGAGGAGAAGGATCAAGAGTTGAAGAAGCTGACTAAAACACTTCGTGCGAACAAAATAAAGTAATTGCTCTTCAAACAGCATTGGACTCTCTGGTTAATTCTGAAGAATGTGAATGAGAACCTGAAGAAAAAACTTTTGTAATTTTTTCTCTTGGAACTATATGTTTGAAAAGACGCTTGTTTGTAATTTTTCATTTGAATTTGTTGTAGATTTTGACTTTTTATTTTCTCTTGCAAGGAGCTGATTGATAATATAATTCAGAATTTGTGAAATCTTGCAATTGTTACATTCAACTCCGATTTGTGACTAAAAGCCTCGTTAATTTGATAATTTAATTGATGTTCAAGAAACTGATGGTAAAGGAACACTAATTATTACTAATCTTTTTAAAAAATTACACCAAACTCTATTAAGGTTTAGGGAAATTACACTTATTATCTCTGGTTTTAAAAATTGCTTTAGTATTCTTGAGATTTGATATTATGTTATACAAATCTCCCTTGTAATTTATTTTGTCAATAAAATTAATATCACACTTTTATTTTGTACAAAAAAATAATCTTCACAACATATGTTTATTTCAAAATAATAAAATAATATAATTGTCTTTACTGTTATATTAATAATCTCATGTTAAAACTTAATATAAATTTAACTGTATTCATTATAATAATAAAAATATGCAAACGCCAGAGCTGAAAGAGAAGGGTAAGCCGTTGATGCTAAAGTCTCTTTTTTCTTCTCTCTTGTTTAATTTTGTGGCTGCTTAAATGTTGGAATGCTATGCCATTGTGATTTGTTTGGGTGTTTTTCTGAACTCTTGAATGTCAGATCCCCTCTCTTCTGCTATTGCCATGATTATGAAGATAATCTGTCTAGATTAATTAAAAATCTGTTCTGCATTATGCGGTGTATAAAATTCTGAATTGGATTAATTATTCTGCACTAGATTAAAATTCTGGTAATTGACAATCTACTTTTATCAAAGTTAAACATGGGGTTATCATACTGTCCATATTCTCTAAGCTAGAGATCTTGAATTGATAATTTAAATCAAGCTTATTATAGATTTAAGATATACACTCAATTTTATTTGTGATTCATGTTGTATTTCAGATGTAACAGTTTGGCGATTGTATTTAATACTGATATCACAACTGCAATTGATTGGACCGTAAAAATTTGTACCTAACTTGAAGACACAATAATGATAAAGAATATTGACTAATCAATAAGTGAGGTCAATTGATTCGGACATAAAAATTATAAATCTTGTGCAGCTTACTTTATTAGTCAATTGCAACGTATGATAGAATTTTATTTTTTTTAAAAGGAGGCAATTATTTTTGAGGAGCACTCAAATTAATCAAGAAATTGGCCTATAAATAGAGAAGCCTCTGAGTTAGTTTTAGCATCCCTTCCCAAGCTCTTTCTCCTTATCTTCCAACTGTGATTTACACTTTAAAAGTTGTTGCCCTTTCTCTTTTAGACATTTCTCCGAAACCCCAACTTGTGTCTCCTTATCTTCCAATTGCAATTTATAGTGACACACCTCATTCCCCTTTTTCTTCACAATCCTCCAACTCTTGTTGTTTCTCCTCGAGGCATTGTTCAAGAATACCCAATTGCTTGTCCTTCTCCTTTAACTGTGTCTCACACAAGCAAAGCTCTATCCTTCTCCTACATTGGCCACAAATTATCTCTCTTGTTTTTGCCTCACAACCAGAAGCGTTTTGCTCATCTTTTACCCCACCACATACACAAATCTTTTGCTTTGGCTTAACCTCACAAACACTCATTGTGGGAAATACTGCTTCAGTGATGGGTTCATCCTCACTCAAATGACCCCTGCGATCCCATAAGAAATAATTTCCAGTAGTTGGAACTCTGCAGGCCAGAAAATACGAGGAACAATTCTATAATAATAATATACACCTCCTCCTCCTCCTTGTCCTCCTATACAACTTTTAGTTGAAGAATCTCTTTCTCTTCTTGTGTAGTACAAACACCAACCTTCAGCATTAACCATGATAGCAGCATACCTCCCTTTAGCGTAACACCCCGTACTTCAATTCTAAACTTGTCCTCTAGACAATCAATCACTCCAATTAATTCAACATTCCTTATCTCTCTCAGAGGGCTATCAACTTTCCACAAAAGATGAACAGATCATTAGCATTCAATCTAATCACTTGAGATTCGTCAGCATTCCAAAAACTGTTATCTTGGTACAGTAACTCCATATTTTGACCAATTGAATAACTCGTATAGTTGATAATAGGATCGGTCTCTCCCTAAAGAAATTACACCTCCTTCATCACCTGTAAATGCCGAACACAAACCCTGACAATTCACAAGAAGACGACGAGCATGCAATTCTTGGATCAATTCTTGCAACTTTTGGCCATCAATCACAACTCCGTAGATTTCAATCTCATAATTACTACCAGCTGCCACACTGATTTCTCCAGGTATTGTTCACAATATTCCAATAAGGATATCCTTTAGCGTCTCGTTTTATAAACTTCACAACAATGCACATCGAATCCGAGTCATTATTGTTGTGTATTTCCAAAACTTCGTTGACATACTTGAAGTTGTATCTTGCCATTTTTTCAAATGGGAAACCAACTTTTCAGGACCTGTGCAAACAAAATACAAAATAAGCATGCGTTTTGAGGGAGGAAAAAAAATACTTGAATGGATATTTTGAACTTCTGATAGAGGAAGAAGTAGAACACAGAAGAAAAAAGAAAGATCATAAAGAAAAACGAAGAAAAAGGAGAATATAAGAAGGCATTTGAAGAGAGAGATGAAAAAGAATGAAAAAGAAAGAGGCGTTTGAAAAGAACGTAGAACCATGAGTTAATATCTAATTTTTAAAATATTATAAATTATACTCTTTAAATATTGTCAAGATTATTAGAAGGGTCTAATTTAAAAATTAACAGTTATATATATAAAAAAGATAAATTAAAACATATGTCAAGATATAATGGGGAAGTTAAATAATTTTTATTATTTTTTTAGTATTTTTAATATATAAAAATTTACAATTTAGTTTTCTAGATGAAGGAAAGAAAAAATAATTAACGAGATTGAGTTTAATAATATGATTAGTTCTTCATAACGTATATTAAATCATGATTTGAGTTCTTGTTACATTTTTTAAAAAATTTAGTCTAAATAATTATAAAATTTAACTAATTAATTCAAAGTTAAATTTTTAGAAAAATATAATATAGATTAATTAATCTAATTTTTTAAATACAAAATTTTAACCTTGTTCTATAGAAAAACCAACCTAATACAAATGACAAAAGAAAATTAAAATATTAAAGTAAAGTAATTTAATATATTTTATTTTAAGATTATAAACATTAAACATACATATATACCACTTTAAACAAAATTAAACAATCATAAATTGAAATAAAAAATTTAAAGATAATATGTTTCATATAATATGAAAAAAAAATTTAACATAAATAATATATATATTATAATTATATATATAAAAAATTCAGTTCAATTTTTTTTTTTTACACCATACTACAAACTAAACTAAATCACCCAAAAAAGTCCTTAAATCAAACCGATTCAAACTAAATCTTAACCAATATTTGTTCGGTTTAGTTTAATTTAGTTAGAGGAGATGGGTTTTCAACACATCTGTAAATTATTACACATTAAGATTCCAGAAGGGGCCGTTAAGTCAAGTCAACAAGGTTGTATCATATATATACTCGAATTTTTATAAATAATTTAGGCACATGCAGTGGCGTATTTTTTTAGATAATTTGTGAGGAAAAAGCAAAAGAGATAATTGGTGGGCGATGTGGGAAGAAAGCAAAGGAGGAATTTTGTGAGAAACAACAAGAGCTGGAGGATTGTGAAGCAAAGTTGAAGAAAAGGGAGAAAGAGGTGTGTCATTATATGAATTGGAATTGGAAGAGAAGGAGAGAGAACTTGGGGTTTCGGAGAAGCGTCTAAAAGAGAAAGGGCAACAACTTTTAGAATGCAAATTGCAATTGGAAGAGAAGGAGAAAGAGAAAGATCAAGAGCCTTTACAAGAATCGTGTAGGAGAGTTGGAAAACAAGTTGAAAGAATGTGAGTCACAAAAGAAGAAGAAAGAGGAAGAGCTATCCCTTTGTAAATCACAAATAGACAAAACAGAGAAAGAGCTTTGCTAAAAGAAGGAGCTGAAAGATGTAGAATCAGACTTACAGGAGAAGAAGAAAGAGTTGTGTTGTTATGTGAAGCAATTAGAGGAGAAGGAGAAGGAGCTAAGCTGTTACATGAAGCTTTTGAACAAGAAAGATCAAGACCTTAGTGACTGTAAATTAGAGTTGGAAGATAAGGGAAAAGAAATGTGCATTTACAAGAATCGTGTAGGGGAGATGGAAAACAAGTGGAGAGAGTATGAGTCAGAAAAGAAGATGGAGGAAGAACTATCCCTTTGAAAACCACAATTAGAGAAAACAGAGAAAGAGCTTTGCCAAAAGGAGAAGAAGCAGAAAGATTTAGAGTCAGAGTTAGAAGAAAAGAAAAGAGAGTTGTGTTGTTATGTGAAACAATTAGAGGATAAGGAAAAAGAGTTGAAGAGAATGGGATCAAAACTCCGTGCTGAACAAAATAAAGTAAATGCTCTCCAAACCGCATTGTACACTGATGAATTCTGAAGAAAGTGAATGTGAAACTACAGAAAAAGCTTGTGTAATTTTCATGTGAGATCATTTGTATGAAGAAGCTTGTTTGTAATTTTTTTTTACGTGATTATTTGTTTGAAGTGTGATTTGTTTTTTTTTTAATCAATAAGACATGTTGTTCGACTTGATTTTAAAGTAATTCAGAGTTTAGAAATCTTGTAATGATCACATTCAAACTGCGTTAGAGTCTCTCGGCCTATCCTCATGAATGCGAATGTGAACCTGAAGAAAAAACTTGTTTGTAAATTTTCTTATGAATTTGTTTCAAGTGTGATATCTTTTGTTTCTCTAATCAATAAGCATGCTGCTTGATTTACATTTTGAATTTTCTTACTGCAAGGAGCTGATTGATTTTACCATAAAAGAGAGACCTCTGATTTTTCTTCGATTTGCTTTATTTTTTAACTTCTGTGGAATAAGTTTTGGCTTCTTTTTTTTTTTTTTTTACCAAATTTACAAAATATGCAAGAACAAAGGCACTAAAGGCCTATGCCCCTACTAGGTTCGTATGCTCATTGTTGAAATTTGCAATATCACGGCAGAAAATGCGGTGCATGAGCATTGGGCCTCAAATATATATAGGTGTATGGGGTATGATGGAGAGGCACAAAACCATGGGAGAATCAAACAATTTTCGTCATATATATATATTCAAACGCATTTTTCGTTTTGTGCTTTAAACTTTGATATCGGAACAAATGTCTTTTTTATTCTCAAAAATTATCTCTGAAAATTTCACAAAACCATTTAACAGAACATAGAAAAAAAATCATACAGGCCTAACAATAGTTAGCTCCTCTGAAAGCAGGCACACAACTAGAGAAAAAAATAAATAAATAAACTCTGGTAGACAAAACGTTTCTTGTTCAGCTTCAAATCAAACAACTGGTGCCCAGAGTTTTAACCAGGTAATCTCATTTTCCATTTCGTTTCCATTTAGAAAAAAACAGTGAAGGTCCACTCATTCTTCTAACTCACTTCGGTTCCATTTTGGCAAATTTAGTTTTGAGAATTTATCATTGAACATCATACTTGGGTCCTATATATTGACAATGCTACCTTGATATACTGTTACATCATTGTGATGACACAGGTTTCGATATTACCATGCGATGTTGCAGAAGAAAATAAGTTACTCATCGTCCTCCGGTGGATCAAAATCTTTAATCTTTACATCTGCATCTTCTCCGAACTGAATGCAGTTATCAATTTGGGCCAACACATAACGTATACTGCAAGTGACAACAGGTTATGTATTAACAACAAATAAAGTTTTTTTTTATTAAGTGAGATCAAATAATGGGTCAAACGATACTAACATAGTTAAATCTATTTTAATAATTTATCATTTATTGAACTATCTTTCTTTTGGTCTAACTTATTATACAAGAATCTCAAATAATTTCATTTGCATATGACCATGTTAGATTTTGGGCCAGACCCTTTTGATAGCATTTCACATATAATTATTATATTTAATATATAAAGTCCATAAAATATCCCACAGACCAAACCTCCTCAACCACGTTTCTATCAACTTTTTTTTATAGGTGCTAGCTCAACTTTCTCTCTAATACAATCATTCCTAATTTTATTCTCCTTATAGTGTCCACTCATCCAATATAACATTCATATTTTTGCACGTTGAAATTTTGCTCATGTTGACTTTTTATTGCTCAACATTCTGTACCATGCAATAATGCAAGTCTTATAGTTATGGGATAAATTTTTTTCTTCTGAAACCTTCCTCCATTTAATCCATTCAACTTGGACCTAATGATTTACATTCTCTTATATTTTTTCATTATTTTGTATTATAGTCTCCAAATGCTTAAAACTAGTGACTTCTTATAAAATAATCTTCACATTTCATCTCTATCTTAAAATCAGTGTGCCTTTTACTAAATTATACTCTATATATTCCGTTTTACTTTAACTTATATGGAGACTATATATCTCTAAAACTTGTCTCAACCTCTCTAATTTTTTGTTTATTTCTTTGAAATCTCCAACAAGGACTATATCATCAACAAAAAGCATACGCCTTGGTGCTGCCTCTTGTATATCTTCAGTGAGCAGATCCAATTCCAAATTAAAAATGTAAGGACTCAAAGCTAAACCTTGGTATAGTCCTACGATTATAGGAAAATCCTTCTTGACTCAACTTTGTATTCTCACATAAGTTGTAGCCACATCATAAATGTCTTTTGATTGCTCATATATAAGTCACACGAACTTCTTTCTTTTCTAAAGCCTTCCAAAATAGCTGTTTCGATACTCTATCATAGGCTTTTTCTAAATCAATGAAAATCATGCCCAAATCTTTATGGAATCTTTGATATTTTTCCATCAATCTTCCTAATAAGTATATAGCCTCTATAGTTGATTTCCCTAACATGAAACCAAATTGGTTATCTATAATTTGCATATCCAGCTTTAATCTCCGCTCAATAACGTTCTCCCATAACTTCAGAGTATCGCTCACAAGCTTGATCCTCCAACAATTTGTACAATCTTGTATATCCCCTGTACTTATACACTAGGATTGAAGTACTTTTCCTCCATTCATCCAGCATCTTGAATCTCAATATCACATTAAACAACTTTGTTAACCAACTAACACCATTTCTTCCTAAACTCTTCCACAAGCTTTGCCATTATCCATTCTCTTCAATGCCTATACTACTTCAAACTCTTGGATTATTTAATAAAAACTATAATTGAGATCCTCCTCTTTAGTACTTAACCTACCGGCGTGACAAGGATACATGTGTCCTTAATTAAAAAGTTTTGTGAAAATAATTCTTTCATCATTCTTGAATGTCTTGTTCCTTCACCAAAATATTACCTTCTTTATCCTCAATATATTTCACTTGATCTATGTCTCTTGTCTTTCTCTCCCTACTCTTTTCTCTTCCCATCTTTGTTTTTCCCAAGGATTGGTATAACCCTTCATAACCTCTACCCTTTGCCTCCAATACTTCAAAGACTTGTGTATTAATCTATCAAAGAATTTACTAGACAAAGGGGAAATTTTTTTCCAAGAAACTACTCTAGAAGCATCACTTGCCCATTTGTTCAGTAGATCAGATGAAAGACCATTTTGAGGATCTAAGCGATGGACTTATCTCTTACTGTCTTACAGATGGTCACTAAATCAAAATTAAGAAAAATTCCTGTGCAGCAGGCAAGTATTCTGGCAATGCAAAATAAAATCACTTAATAGCCATGTGCCAATAATTCAAGAAGAACAATTTCATATCCACTTGATCATCCAAAACACCCAGAACCTTTTTCTTTCTTTCTTTCTTTTTTTTTAATTTAGAAGATGAAACTAAGGGAGAGTAGCATACTAAAGAAGTCAGGGTGGAGTAACAAGTTATAACTAGTAATAAGCCAGATAGACTACAATGAAAACATGTTTTGGGAACTTAGGCTTCAGTCTAAATTCAATTTTACTACAGGAAATCCATCATTTTGCTTTCAGGATATAAAATATAGGCCAGAAGATAATAAAATAAATGATGTTTTCTCAGATTTGGTAAAGGACCAAAACAGAAACAAGATAACGAAAGAAAATTGAACATGCAGTAGAGATCTGCATATCTAAGACAGACACTTCCTTTAAGAAATGCTGAGACAAACACCAAAGAGAAACCACAGCATATTTTATTAAGTTGTTGGACTTCAATTTTTTCCCATAGTATTCATAATCATATCGCAATTTCTATTTGAAAGGCAATTTCTTTAATGAGATCAAATCTATGTGGTGTTTACTTTAACCACATCTCACGTCCTGCAATCAGGAGAAATCTCATAGCCACAACTTTCCAGGAGCATCCAAAAGCAAAATCTACAAGAGCCATAATTTACATGTTCCATTAAACTATTAAAAACTGTCAGGTCAACTTCACTCCCTACTCAACATACAATTTTAAAAATTCAGAATCAATTTAGCTATTTAAAGATATCATGCTTGTGGCCATAATGTTCAATGTGCCAACATATATATAAAGGCACCAGGGCAAAACAGATTATTCAAATAATGAACAGACAACAAGGATAAGAGGAAGCTGCACAAACCTGCCCTCTTTCCTCAAGTCCAATGGTATAAAACTCACCATACTATAGTCATTCACCTGTTACAAAAAAATACAAAAAATAGTTAAACACATTGATGGAAAAAAAAAGTATTGCAGAATTCAATCACAACTCAAAGTAAGCTTCGACTTTGAGGATATCTTCAGGAATGATTATTGCAAAATAGGAAGGTAATGGAATCGCTTGAACTATATCTTGACTCATCTCTAAGGCTTCAAATTGTCAGGAAGGGAATCATGTTACCATTCTCATTATTTGTGTGTAAAAACGAAATAAGAATTATGCCCAAAATGGCAACAGATAGCCCCCAATATATTCATAACTACTATGCACATCTCAAGTGCCAAATGACAGATTTGATGGGCTAAATTGTAAAATCAAATTTGACTATCAGTACCACCTAAATTCTATACAGGAAATATAATAGCACTAAAATATGAAACTCAAAATACAGATACATAAATATATATATATTCACTAAAGGTGCAAGCACAGCATATCTGAAGTGCTTGGCCAAAGAAAAAAGCATATTTTAAGCGCAATGTGAAGAGGCACAAAGATAACAAAACAGAGAGGACCTTGGCAGATACAGCACAACTAGGTCAGAGGAGAGGGAATGTGTCTTGGTACTTCAGCCTTGTTAAAAAAAAAAAAAGAGAAGGTAGCTACGTAAATATGGAAATAAAAAGAAAAAAGGACCCTTTAGGCTAAATGGGAGTGGGAACTAGTATTCTTCCAGCCATAATACTGCACACTGAACATCACTTAAGGATTATTCTGCTTCTATTTTGAAAGTGGACTGGCCAGCAAACTGAAAAAAGGAGTGTTCCATGCAGTGGTCTTACATTGGTCCAACCAGAGTTTTCAAAAAAAAAAAAAAAGAATTATTAAATATGACTCAATTTAACAAACTTACCACAGTAAACACCATCAGAAACAGTAAACTAAATCAACAAACTCTAAGGAATTAAGCATCTTGAAATTCTAAAATGTTATTTCCACATTCATGTAAACAATACAGGATAAACTTATCCATACAAAACAAAATGAACACACTAAAAAATATGCATAGTGAACTCAACTGGAAATAATCTTACTGTAAAATTGAAATTATCTAATACCACTAGTTCTAACTTCTTAATAATTTTGTCAGAGACAGATGAACTAGAACCTGTTGAGCAAAGCACAATGGTAGGTGACAACAATAACGAGGACAACAAATAATTTGCTTGCAACAAATATTCAACATGAGCACATCAGATTTAATAATTGGGAAAAATAAACAGTTCAAATTCTTCAAAGTACTCAGCTCAGCTTACCCACCAGCTCAATCAAAGATTTATTCAGCTTTGCAAACTGAGGAGCCATCCGCTGATTCAACTCAGACAACAGAAAGCAGGGTTCTGGATCTAAAAATCTAAAAGTAATAAAGAAACAGATTAAAAATGGATTAGGATTCAAATGAATAGAAATGGTTGTAAACAAATTTTCAAAAGAAAATTTCAATAACTCACTCTTCAATATCCTTTTTATTAGTCACAAGGTCCATTTTTGAGAGAATATTAACATGAGGTAATTCCAGTTGAACCATTGCAGAAAGGCATGCCATACATCCACTTATAAATTTGGTGACATCTGTCATGAACTGGCCAAGTTTAAAATTATTAGCAAGCAAAGACAATATGAATAACCATAGTGGAAGTATAAAAGACTATAAAGTTAGAAAAGATTTTTTCTACCAAAAATAAAGGACTGAAACATAACAGCCGCACACCTGTGAGTCAAGTAAGTACACTGCACAAACATTGAAATTTTTACGTTTCAGATGTTCTACAAAGTTCCGAAGCACTGGCACATGTGAATAGAGTTCTATTTGACCTGCAAAACATTACAAGGCTATGTAGATGTAACACAGACTTCTCTGATCAGTTTTAACCAGAAATTTAAAATAGAAGTTTTGGCATAAAAAACAGGCAATGAAATTTTTCTTATTGCACTAACTAATCCGATTGTTCTAAAAGGCTGATTTTAGTTTGTGCATTAGGTGTAGTACTCAACCTATTTTTAATTTTTCTGTCTCAAAAATGATTCCACGTTATTACAACATCTTCACCTTACAAATACCTAATTATGTAACCTTTCAGATATTAATACATAATTAAACAAAAAAGTTAGAAAAAGTTAACGTTAAAGAACAAATTACCAGGGCAGTCAAAAACCAAGTAATCATCATCCAAGTAATTGTCCAATTCTTCTGTGAACCAGTCATCCAGATTTTCTTCAAGGTGTCTAAATATGATTATTAAGGCTGGCCACAAATATAAAGTTTAAAATAGCTAAAAGGTACATAATAAATGGATAAAAATAGAAGTACATCAATTAATAGAACGGTAATTCATGATCACATTCTCTACCTCATGTAGCCAATCATAAAGAAATATGTAGAGTCACTGCTTGAGGCAAGATTTAAAGAGAACTTTGACAAGTTAAAATTAGAAAATAAACAAGGAAAGAAAGATAAAAGCAACAAAGGAAAAAAAAAACTATAATTTTATCTGATATAGAAAGAAAAGGATACTCCATGCAGTACATCAGCCCACCATTAGGCCCTAATCCAAGTTCCTCCATAACATCATCTAAAGAAATGAGTTCCCTTATATCTGAAAACATCCCAGAGTGAAACAGTTAAGCTCTAGGCAGCTATAGTAGCTAGACTCACAAAAGAAATTATCATACTCTGCATTTCATTTACCCATTGCCACAGGATAGTCAAAATTTTCAGCAGCAGGATCCAAGTTCACAATATGCATTGTCCGCCGTGCAGCTTCACAGTGTTGGTACAAACTCGAGCAATAAGTGGACTAATTCAGAGTGCAAAATGCAAACATTAATCAAGATTTAAGCATATACAAATATAGCATATAGAGGAAAGGGCATATCCACCATCCAGCTTAACAGGACAGAAGGAACTAATAATATAAATTACCTTGCCACTACCAGCTGGACCTATAACAAGTTGAGCATAACCCATTATAGCTTTATCAAATTTCAAACGGATTTCCTTCCAATCAAAACGAGCAGAGAAAATTGACAGCTCGAATGGAGGCAAGAACTGCAGCGGCTACGTAAGCAGTACACCAAACCCCGATGGCGAACAACAAATTCAGAATATCAGAGTAAGCCATAAACGACAGGTACCCAAGATAGAGAGGGGGGGAGACAGTACAAGAAAACCTGAACGGTACAAATATAAAAAGGAGAAAATAAATTATATAAAAAAATATGCTTCTTGCCCTCTTTTTTTTTTTTTTTTCCCTGCAAGAGATTCACTAAGTCTCGATTTCTCCCCAATCAAATAGAACCAAATAACAGTGACAACAGAAGCCACACGATCGACTGGCAGCAATTATGAAGCATAACAATGTTTATCGTTTCCCACAAATTCAACCTGTTTTGAGTTTCCATTACCAGTGTTGAAGAATTTTTTAGCTCAATTCGCAAATTATACAGACAAAGAAGACAGAAATTCAAGCTCGAGAAAAAAGAAATCAACTGGCAATAAATAGAAGACTTTGAGTGCTTGCGTACCGAGTCTGTTCATTCAATGATCGCGTAATGAGATTGAAAATGCTACGACCATGGCCACTATGGTTCTTCAGAAGTAGTTCTAAAGGAGGTGGTGATCGGGAAGGTAGGGTTTCGGCCAAATTATTATTTATGATTTTTTTCTTTTTTGGCAAAACTTCCGTCTTCAACAACCCGAAAATGTTTTTCATTTAAGATTTTGCTTTAAATTATTATTGTCCTAAAAAAGTTTTGGACAAACATTTGTGCTTTAACTTTTTATAAAGTTTTAATTATATTTTTTATGTTTTCCTAAATTTTGTGTTTTATTTTTAAGGCTTGTACACATCACTAAGTTAATAATAAAGTCATAAGTAAACTTTACGTAAAATTAATTTTTTGTTAAAATATAATTAAATTATTAATAAATTGATTGTTGATGGGAAGCAAATTCAATCGCATAAAAAAAATAGTATAAGTTTAAATTTTAAAAAATATATATATTAAAAAACTTTTATCTTAATATTTTTACTTTGAAAAGAATTAATCTAAGTTTAATATAATTTAAAAATATTTTAAATTTAAAAAATCATAGTTAAGTTAATTAAAAAATTAAAGAGATTAAAATAATTATTAAATTAATCCTTGTATAACTTAACGGTCACTTTCAATTCAGATTTAACATTTTTTTTCAGTCCAAATCCAGAGAAATATTTTTAGACTTTAAACATATATTTTTCCATTCAACTTTCATTTATTTCTGTTTTATATGATATTTCGAGCTTTTTTTTTTTTTCATCCAACTCAGAAGTCTAGTTGCATATTAGAAAATCAACTCGGCAACTGGGTTTTAATGGAGTCCAAACTTGATATAATAAGCACAATTTCTCAGCGAAGTTATATGATACTCAAAATTCAAATCGTATAACAGTACCAATTAAGAAGGATAACAGTACAATTTGAACACTGACCAAAATATCGGCGGCCACATTCAAAAGAGTATCAAAGTAGCTCTGCCCCAAAATAATTTCTTGATAGCTACTGGCCGTCGTAATGCTGTTCCTGGATTTCCCGTATGATTGTGACCTTTACTATATCCAGGAATTATACAAGTTGGAGTAAGATAGAATTAATTCGACATCCAAAAATAACAGAATTATATGGGAATTCACTGCTCAGGGGCTGGAGCTATAAATCTTGGTATTTGTTCTCTCCTATCCAAGAATGATACAATTTGGAGAAATAAAAAAAAAATTAAATCTCCAGAGGATTAGCAAAGCCAATGAGCCATGCTACCATCAAGTGACAAGCCTAGCTCAGTCAAAAATTCTCTCTCCAGTTGAAAACTGTAAGAATATTAAAGAACTGAAAATGCATAGCAGGCCTGGAATGAAGAACACTGCTCTCCAGCTTTCAGGACTTGTAAGATCTGAATTAGCAGTTTTAGCAGCTTCAAGAAGCTTGCCAGTAAGGTCAACTCCGACTATGCCGGCTAAAGTACCAGCAGTATTGGAAACTCCCATCACTATTCCAGCATATCTTGGAGCAATATCCATGTGATTCACTGCAAACCCAGCTCTGCCTAGAGCCAAGAAACCCAGAGCAACAGAAGAACAGAAGACAGCACCACCAGAAGTTCTGAACATTGGAATTACAATTAAAGCAAGAGAAGCAACTACAAATCCTATGGTGTTCAAGAATTTCCTGGTTTTAGTTACAGACATCATCCTCTTGGTGATTAAATAATCAGCAACAACACCGCCAATATTTGAGAATATGAACATGTTCAGATAGGGCATCATTTTGGAAGAACCCATATCTTGAAGGCTAAGTTGAAGTCCCAATTCAAAGTATGTCGGCAGCCAATTCATCAACACATATAAACCATAATGGAAAGTAAAATTGTTGACAACAATTGCCCAGACTGGCAAGCTGGTTAGAATTTTCATCCAAGGGATTTTAGTAGTTTTGACTAAAACTCTTCCGTTCTCAACTTTATTTCTGTGGCTTCCTTTAATAGGCAACAAAGATTCCCCAAAACCAGAGGGAGTTGCTTTTGGATGCTCAAGACGGGGTGGGTCACTCGCATATTTGAACCAAATTAAAGACCATGAAGCGCCCAATATTGCCTCAACCACGAATACAGATTGAGGACCTCTAAACTTCACTAGACTGGGAAGAAAAAGCATTCCTAGCGCTGCACCCAGATACATACCAGAAGTTGTAAGAGAAACTGATCTAGATCTTTCGTGGGGAGGAACCCACTGTGCTAGAACTGTGTGGATGGAGGGAAAGATGAACCCCTGTGCCACACCAACAAGCAATCGGGCAATCACCAATACTGCAACTCTATTTGGATCTAGCGGAACCAATGCACAAGTAGCTGACCACAATACAAATGAAAGAAGCAGGATCCTCCAACCACCCACTTTCTGAGCAGCCCATCCCCCAGGCACTTGTGAACAGGCATAGCCATAATAGAAGGTAGAAAGTATTGCACCTTTGCTAGATTGATTCACTTCAGCAGCATCGGCAGCTATAGTGTAAGCAATCGAAAAGCCAACACGTTCTATATAACAAACTGATGTGCAAATGAAGGTCAAAATAACAATTAAGAAACGCTTGGGGAATTGCGCTATCTTCCACATGCTTCACCTACACTTCGATGTCCAAGCATTTACTTTATTTATTCAAATAAACAACCCTACAACTTGCTCTTACTACTAGTGGATGATTCACAAGATGGAAGCGAGCTTATGGCCATCAAGACTTCAAATTGTCAACAGAACCTGGGGATTACACAAAATTTCTTGTCAATTAAAATTCACATTAGCATAACCTAACACTTAAAAGGTTCCACAAAAGGGGGACAAAAACGCTGATGCAAATCTTTACATTAGATACAAATTGAAGCCCTAAAACCCATTTATGTATATTTCATCTTTCCATTTTCCTTTCACATGTCTTCAAATTGTAAGCGAAAGTACAATCGGATACGCATATACATTCTAAGTATGGGATGGGGTAAGGGAAAGCACTTATCAAGTTATCAAGATAAGCATTACAAGACAGGTCGCCAGAGACATCGAAGGCAAATCACAATAATGGAAGAGTGGAATAAAAATTGAAAAGAAAGAGAGTGAGAGCAAAAAATACGAGAAATTGAAAAAAAAAAAACCAAGCTAAATTAAATAACCTCGCCGATCGCAGACGACACCGCCGGCGTTTCTCTCCGGTAAGAAAGGCGGCGACTCCGGCGGATCGGGGCCCGAGTGTACCCCAAAGGTGAGAGATTCCGGTCACCTAGATCCGTGAGAGACTTTGAAGGATGATTGTGTATTTGAGTGAAGGCAGAGAGGGTGCTACACGGCACCGGCACCCTCTTCCATTAGATCTATGACGTGATTAATTGAAAAATCAAATAATAATTGTTAATAAATAATAGTATTAATAATTCCATGAGAACACTAGCATATTGACATCTAAAAATAATGTCGCCGCTCAATTAGGTCCTAATAATTTTATTGTTTTTATTTTAACTAATGTTTTAAAAATAATTTTGCAAAATTTTCGATATAGTCCGTGTAGCTTAAATTTTTTTTATTTTTGTAATTTAAAAAAATAATAATTGTTATGCTTATTTTATTAAACTTTATAGTAGTAGTATTAATAAACTGTTTGTTGAGGTTTTCTTAATCTTAACCCATTAAAAAAATTATACAAGTTTAGATCTCAAAAAAATTACTTATTGAGATCACTTTCACTTATTGCTCCTCAGTTTCAGAGAGATTTCTCTGTCCTTTCCAAGTAAAGAGAAAAAATTAAAACATAATTTTTTTTAATTGTTAAAGGGCCAAAACCCATAGTCAATCCCTAATATTTTAGATAGGCATTATACCACCTATAATAAATAATTTAAATGAAATTGATTTGAATAGTAAATTTCTATGTTTATTTTATTAAACTTTATTGATGTAGTATTTATAAGTTGGAGGAAGATACAAATTAAATATTGAAAAATATCACTTGTTGAGATGACTTCTGATCTTATTGCTCAGGCTATCCAAATTTAATACTATGGGTTTTTTTTTTAAAAAAAGAATACTATCTTAATATTTTAAATACGCATTATACCACCTATAATATATAATTTAAATGAAATTAATTTGAATTATGCATATTTAAAGTTTATAGGTAAAATTATTTTTTATGTCTTTAAATTTTATATTAATTTTTAATTTATATTTAAAATTTTTTGTAATTAATTTTGTCTTTAAAATTTTAAATAACAATCAATTTTATCTTACAACTTAATTTTGTTTAAATTATGAACAAAAAATAATAACTTGACATTTAAAATTATGTCTTTAAAATTAGTATGAGTCAATATTTTATTTTTTTGTTTAATATTTTAATATTATGTCAAATATTATATCATCATTTTTTTAATAATTGGAACAACATTAAGTCGTAAAAAAATTAATTATAATTTAAAATTCTAATAATAAAATTAACTTTAAAAAATTTTTATAAACAAAATTAAAAATTGATATTTAATATAAAAATATAAAAAATACTTTTGTCAAGTTTATAATAATACATAATTAAATATGTTAATAAAATTTGATGAAATATTTATAGTAAGAATTAAATTAAAACTTTTTATAGTTATAAGAATTTTATTATTAAATTTAAAAGTATAAAAATTAATTAAAACCACAATAATAAAACGAACAACTTAATTTAAAAAATATATTATTTCAAATATGAGTTATACTTGAGAATATTAACTTTAATGTGTCACATCTATTACCATGGACATTTGGTAAAAGCTAATACACAAATTTCAAAAGCACTATATATACACACTCTCACTGTGTCACATCATTTTAATTAATTGAGTTAGTATCAAGATTAAAATGACATTATTAAAATTTAATTAATTGATAAGAATAATATCTTCTAAAAAAAATACGGTAGTTTAATCTTTCTTCTTCTTTTCTTGTTTTTTAATTCTGAATTAGTAAAAAACAAAATCGAAATGTGAGAGATGTAATAAAAAACGAGAAAGTATTTGTCGCCTTGTTGGTGAGTCTAGCTGTCTTTTCGGCCCAGATCTGCATAAAATCACAAACAAACAAACATGGACATGTTAAATCATTGACTTGTTAATGTTGAATTCTGAGTATTATATGTGTATGTTAATTTATTATTTAATTTTTAAAATATAAAATATAAAATTATTATTATTTTTTAAATAATTAAATTTTATTGAACTTTTCAAGTTATCTATATATTATAATTTTTTGTTATCTTTATTTTATTTTTATTTTATATATTTTATTTTATATAATATAATATATAATTTTAAATACTATCCATCATAAGACTTATAACTATTATACTCCAGATATATTATGTAATTCTATTTGTGCAACAAGGTAAATGTATTTAATTAATTTTTTATTTTACACTGATGATCTTCACATAATATATATACAAAATAAAAAAAAATTAATTAAAGATTATAAATTAATATATAAATAAACTAATACAATATATATATATATATATTTGACAATTATTTTAGTACAACTAGTTAAACTTAAAAAAGATGTGAGATAATGCATGTCTTAAAATTTTAATAGTGGATAAAAAATCTTTTGAATTTTAGGGTTTGTAGGATATACCCATTTGGTAATATATTACACTAAAATTTAAATGAGAAATTCTTTGCATTTTACCCTTTAGATTAATAACCATATTTAATAATTAAATGGCACAATATTAATTAAGGATAACAAAAGCGGTTGGCCTTTAAATTAATATCCACGTTTAATAATTAAATGGCACAACAATAATAATGAAGGATGCTGAAAGTGGTTGACCATTAAGCACGATTTTGGTAGTTTTTGACATTTCTAATATGTATCATTTTTTTCTCACTCACCCAACGTCTCAAGAGTGGCTCCTACTGCTTTATTATTCTCCAAACACGAGAATGTGACCTTATGAATGATGAATTTTGTTTGTGTATGTGTATATGTAGTGGAAGATAATAAATAGTAGATATGAAATTCTTCTAATAGGACGCACCATAAAAATTTAATCTCAATCTTTTTATTATGCTTTGTTACATGTATTCCGTGTACATAAGAATTTTCTCATGAATTAAAGGTATGACTGTGATTGCGCCTATCTTGTAAGAAATGAAAGTGGTGGTATTTCAATTAAAAAAATTATTAAGTATATGAATTGTGTAATTCATTTCTTTATTAACTAATTATATTTAATTATTTTTTTACTATTTTATAATATATGATTCATTAATATAAAGTAAGAAAAGTTAATTAAATATTATTAACTAATGTAAAAATAAAATATTAAAATATATATACTTAAAAATTTCTCTTTGATTGTGCTAAATATGTGTAAAATGTAAGTATAGATAATTTTTTTACTTTAAAATTTTCTAATTTATACATAAAAAATTTAATATTTATACTTTATTATCTAAAATTTTAGTAGAGAATAAATATGTCAAATTAGTTTAATGATTTCTTACATAAAACCTTAAAATTGAAGAGAATTTTTTACATAAGATTCAAAATTTATGAGAACTTTTTGCACCTAAAGTTTAAGAGAATTTTTATATTTTGATATGAATTAATTTTTTTTAACATGTCACTCTTATTAAAAAATTAATTTAACCAACATTTTTATTTTAGTGATTCTAAAATAGAATAATTATTAAATTAATGTGTCAAAATTGTTTAGTCCTTGCCGTTGGACTCTATTTGCCAGTAAATTGTCAGCTCTTTTTTTTTTTTTAATCCAATCTAGTAAGATTGCATGTTTTCACCGACATGGGATCAATACATGACAACCAAACATACTTTTTTATTTTTTTTTTTATGGTTTCAAAAACTGTGTGCTTCCTCTATTTTTTGTTTGTCTACCCAGATCCAAGGGCAAGATTGGAACTCACATGGTGCTAGATCTGACTCATTCTATCTAAATTTGTTATTAAGGTTAATAAGGTTAACGCTTCGATATATTAAAAATAAAAAATAAACATGAAAACAAGGTCCTTTGTAAATGACTAAACTAAAATTTTATTATTTAATTTTATACTAAGGACTTAACATACACTAAATTATATGTTAAATTAGTTTATGTATAAATATAAAATATTTATAATTTTAAAATAATAAATTAAGTCATAAAATGAATTTAACTCTTTGTGATATTTATTTTAAATTTTAACTTTTTTTAATTTTTTTTATATGTTTTTTAAATTTATATTTTATTTTATTATCTATATATTATAATGATATAAAGATCTTTTTAGTTATCGATCTTCAAAAAATTCTCATTAGGAGAACGTAGTTTTATTATATATGAAGCTTTTGCCGGTTCAAACTAAATTATTTGACACTTAGTACGCTTTTCAAATATCAATGGTATCGACCAAATAAAATAAGAATTTAAAAAAAAATATGTGAAGAGAGCAAGTATAATAAATAATGAGAAGTTAAAATATGTTAAGAATGTGGGAAGTTATTGATTTTTTATTTTCTTAATTAAGACAAAAATTAGTCAGAAATCAGAATTATTTTTTATAAAGTATAAAAATTAGTCAGAAATCAAAATTATTTTTTAATTATTGAAAAACAACATTTGAAAACTATTTCATTCAATAGATAATGATGAATTAGTTTCAAGACAGATTCATCGTGAAAGAATAAAGAAATTGTTAAGAGAAATAAATTCATGCACTAAGAATAAGCAAATAATACATAAAGAAAGGACTTCAAAATATACCTCTCATGTCTAAGTGAGAGAGAATTAGAGAACGTTATAGTATAGCAAATTATGAAAATAATAAAATTTGTGTATTTGATATTAAGAGATAGGATAATATTTATGAATAAGACTAACATGACATAAGTAATAATAAAAATTCATATTAATAAAGATTTATTTTAAATAAATTAAAAATTAAAATTTTATTATTATTTTAAATATAAAAATAGATTATTTTTTAAATTTTAAAACCCCAGACCTCTTGCAATAACAAGAATAGATGTGACTTCCCCGTTAGCTCAGTATATTTTTGTTCAAAAGATTACCTTGTTAATAACTATATGTTGATAAAATTCAGAGTCAACCGCTTCATCGTAGTGCCGCAACCTGCGTGGATCGAATCCCAAGCCACATGTGATCGTAAATGTATATACTAGATGGCCATGAACCACTACGTACCGAGGAAACATTGATTTAATTAAGTGCTTCCGTGTAAAGCGACGTGTGATTTTTTTTTTTTTTATTTGTCAATAGGTGAAGTGACAGATATTTTTTTATAGTAATTTTTTAATTAAAGATAATATTATTTGAGATATTTTTTATATTAAATATAAATTTTTTTATAATATAAATTTAAATTTTAATTAATCACATTATAAAATATTAGTCTCTTCTATTAAATATAACCTTAATTAATAGGTGGTAGATATTTTGTTCATAAAGTTAATAGTTAAAGTTTTGTGTATATAAATATATTCTAACTAAAAGAGTTTTATTACTTCATTATAAGATTAATTTAGTTAACTTGAATTAGAAATAATATCTCACTTTTTTTGTAATTATTTCTCTAAAAAATTAGTCTTTGGGTGCTCTGACATTATTTCAGAAAGAAATTTTTTGATGTTCAAAGATATTTGAACCCACAACAGCATAATAGATAAGACGGAAAGAGTTTTAAATTTAGGATCATTGGAAGAATATTCTACATGCATGGCATGAATTATATTGTATTTATGTAGATGAGTTGACTCTAAGATTATATTTGTTTTGCCAAGAAATTAAAAATGGCTTTTGCTTAAGGATATATACGTATGTTGGAAGGAAAGTGAGGGCGGTGATGAGAAACAATACGTGCACATGCAATGCAAGTTTTGGCAGTTGTATACCTGTACGTTACTTACTAATAACAAGTACTTTAATTTCCTGGTTTTGCTATATAAGTAACGTGTACTACTTCTCTAAGTCTTTGCTTTTTCCTTTTTCTCTAATTCTTGAGCTTAAGCTTCCTTATAACGTTTGGAAATTAAAACCATGGTTTTTGATGCATTCATTCTTGTGATGACTCATGAGAGAGGGCCTCTTGTGCGTATGATTCGAATCTAATTCATTGGACTGCAGAAGACAATGACGACGGCGACATCTTCTAATCCGGTATGCATCATACTCTTCCTCTACATATGTCATCTGTGGTTGCCATTTCTTTCTGTCTTGATCTTCATTAATTGGTGATACTAATTGAACTTCCCACGAATCAATCCCACAAAATAAAGATATTGTTTTGTTTTAATTATACTGCGATTGCAGCTGAATGTCATTTCCAGTGCCCATTAAACTTGTTGCGATCCAACCGTGGTACAAATTAATGCGTTCGGAGTCTCTGTACTCAAAATTTTCTACTATTCTCTACAATAGTAAAAATGAAAAAAAAAATATTTTTTATTTTTTTTAACTATGTTCATACAATACATCATCTACTTAAATTATAATTTGTAATAAATTATTTTTTTAAACTATTTAAAATATTAAAATTATATTTAATTATATTTATGTAATTCAAATTAATTTATTTTTTTAAAACTTATGATAATTTTGAGTCTAACCAAAAATATTAATTTCTCTTAATTTAACGAATCATAATTCTAATTTTCAGAATAAGTATTTATATATATTGAACAAAATTACCTCTCATCGAAAAATATGTCAAAGAAAAAAAAAAAAGATGCTACTGATAGTGATCACATAGGATGCAGAATATGAAATCCCTTTTTGAATTTTTTTTTCTTCAAATCTTTTACGAGTGGGTCTAAAAATTTGAAAATTTATAATATGAAACCTTAAGGGTAGGCCCAGTTTAGCTAGCCCAATTGTATCATTATTTAGCCTCTTCCAAGCCCATATTAAAGGTCCATGCATCATAACACTACAAAAACGAAACACCTCACCACCACGTACGTGTCGCAAAACGCAGTCTCAACTCTTCATGCAACCCCTGCATGACAACCTCCTCAACACGTGCCACGCAAGCCACCACCGTGTGCCACCACGCCTGCCTCTCTTGTTCTTTATTTAAACCTCCTCACACTCCTCCTTTTACACATAACACACACTCAAATCGACCTAACACTGCTATTTTATCCCTTACCGTCCGATCTTCTTCATCCAATGGCCGAGATTCACCACCAACAATCCTACTATAACTACCCGCCCGGGCAAAACGCCGAGCCTGCGTCTCGCCAGATGGCGAAGACCGCCACCGCAGTCACCGCAGGTGGCTCACTCTTGATCCTCTCCGGTTTGATCCTCGCCGGTACGGTCATCGGCTTGACCATAGCCACTCCACTGTTCGTGATATTCAGTCCGGTGCTTGTGCCTGCGGTGATTACGGTGGCTCTGCTTGGCACGGGGTTATTGGCCTCCGGGGGATTTGGTGTGGCCGCGATCACCGTGTTAGCGTGGATCTATAGGTTCGTCACTGGGCAGCATCCACCGGGCTCCGACCAGCTCCAGACGGCGCGTCACAAGCTCATGAACAAAGCGCGTGAGATTAAGGATTATGGGCAGCAGCAAGTCATTGGTGCACAGGCTTCCTGAAAATGCACCCGCATGCAGCGGATTAGTGCCTGGATATGACTGAAGAATTAGAAGTGGTCATTGTGTTGTTGTGTTATATATTTACGAGAGCTGTCTATTTTACTTCTTATCTCTGCTTGTTTTCTTTCTTTCGGCTATTTTCGTTTTCTGTGGGTCCTCACTTTCTGAAGTAGAGAATTAAGTGAAGGATTATCTTTAAATTCCAAGCTCAATTTTTTTAAAAAATTCTAAAACTACAAAATACGTACTTAATTTAAGGGTTTAATATATATATGTGTGTGTGTGTGTGTGTCTGTGTGTGTGTATAAGCATTCAATAACTTATCGCCCTACTAAATTGCTTCGTGTATTTCAATTCTGATCCTTACGTAGATTCTGGGTTCTGACTGTAACGAACCACTTCAAAGATAATTTATAAGTTTCAATCTTTTTTTTTTATTATTATAGTTTAGGTTTTTTTCTTTTTTATTTCTTAAAATTCCAAATTCATAACATTGTCAGAGGTATATATAATATGACCTTGGTGCAAAGCAGATCATCATAATAATATGGATATTCAACACAAAGTAGTACATGAACCAAAGTTTTCGAGTAAGAATATTCTATGTATGATATGAAGCATGAGCAACCTGATTATATAATAATGTACTTTAATTTTTACATTAAAATGAAATACTTTATATTGAAAAAAAGTGGTATCAGACCAAAATGTTAATCTACTTCAAAAAAGTCATATAATAATACTTCTCAATGTTGATTCTCAATGTTGAAACAATATGTACGTAATGAACTGAATTAAAGAGATAATGCACTTGATCATTCAGATAATGATATGATCACACTGACTGACTTATGATCCATGAGATAATAGTAATTCTTATTGTTTGTTATGGCTTTTTTAACTTACATATATATATATATATATATATATTGAGTTCAATTAATAACTGTATTTTACCTACAGTTGCCTCTTAAGATGAAGCCTAAAAGGGAAAGAACATTTCATCGCACTTTCCTCTCTGCAATCTTCTTGCTTTCTGCAACTTTCTTGGTAGGAAGTCTATTTGTGGTAACAGACTATAAAGAGGTACACACATGGACTCAGCAAGATGATGTATGACTCTATCAAAGTTTGAGCTTTGATTATTATTATTCTGAGTGTCTTGTAAGAGAGGCATGTTCTGATTAAATAAATTTGACGTTACTCTTATGTTTTCTCTGGTGATTTTTTTCGTTTATCTCATTCATCCAGATTGTGCTTTTGTGCCTGTTACAAACAAACGTATAAAATATATTTTTATGATTTCTTTGTGCAGAGGCTCCTAGGATGGCAATTTGTGGATAATATGCTTAAAACAAAATCTGCTTTGTGTCAGGTATAATTCATAATTTGTGTAAAGATGGATGCAAATTTTATATTTTTTTATAAAATTTTTAATAAAAAATTAATGTGTTTAGTTATTAATATAACTAATTATTCTTGTGATTGGTTTTTTTAAAAAATTTTATATATTTTATTTTGATTGAAAAATAGAATAACAAAAATATAAATAATTGTCTACTCCGTTAATAAACTGTGTTAATTAGCAATGTTTATAACTGCAAAATTGAGTAAAAATTAATGAAAAAATGTTTATACTTTCAGTTTAGTTCTTGAACACCAAATTAACCTAAATCTTTTTAAAAATGATATAGTTGACTCTTGTAAACTTATTAGTCCTCAAATTTTGCATTTATATGCATTTCAGGCTCAATGTAGGCCCCATGGGGCAGAGGCACTGCCTAAGGGAATTTCTACCATCACTTCTGACTTGGAAATGCGACCATTGTGGGGTACCCCTAAGAGAAAGGTGTGTCAAAATATGTCTATTAAATAAATTCCAACAAATATTCAAAATTTTCCTCAGGGCCTTGCAGCTTTAATTATCTCACTTCTATAGTGAGATATTACTTTGTAAATATTGAGAAAATAGACTTTTACATGGAATACCCATTCCGAAAAGATTTTTTTTTTCAATAAAAAAAGTGTAATCAGAGGTAAAATGATGTCCATAATCTTTAATTAGTTCAGATGAAATAATGCTGCCAAAGTAAATTTTATCAGTGGTATTACACTTCAAATGAATTCCTATTCATGTCAGAGTAAATATCCCATATTTGTGCCCACAATCATTTATTTTCAAATTCTAAAATGCCTCAATGGTCTTATAAGTTGTACAGTGTTTATAGAGTGAAATTTACTATTTATACCATAATTGTCACTCAAGTTCAAGTTTCAATCTTAGAGTTGAAATAAAATTTGACAAGCCTCAACAATGCAATTTGCATGCATATATATATATATATATATAATACTCTATTCCTTCCATATGGGTCGATTTAGCATTATTTTAGAGTAATTTTTTCATTTAAAACTATTGGCTTTGTTCAGAATTCACAGGCAGTGACAAATTTACTGGCCATGGCAGTTGGTATAAAGCAGAAAGAAAGTGTCAATAAGATTGTAAAGAAGGTGAGAGAGTTCACTTTGTCACACTTTATTTACATTTTTTGCAGCTCTAACTTGTACTCAAATCTTCTTACTTCTAATTTTCAGTTTCTATCAAGCAATTTTGTGGTGATGGTTTTCCACTATGATGGAATTGTTGATCAATGGAGGGACCTAGAATGGTGTGACCAAGCCATACATGTCTCTGCTGTTAATCAAACAAAGTGGTAAAAAAGATCCCTCATAAATTTGGAATAAGACATGACAAATGTTTCTGCTATTTGGACAGAAATACTTAGAGCTCAGTTCTTTAGATACTTTCTTTCAGACTTTTGAACTAAATTATAACATGTCAAAGAAATCTTTTGAAGAAGTCAATTATGACTATTTATGTTTTAAAAGGAAAATTCATATATTATATTTTTATTAAAAAACCTAATAACAAACTCTTGTCCATTTAGATATGTATTTATTTCTCCAATAATCTGTTATGTTGTTCCTTTCTTTTAACGTCAAAAAATGACTTAGGTGGTTTGCCAAGCGTTTCCTGCATCCAGATATCGTAAATGAGTATGCGTACATCTTCCTCTGGGATGAAGACCTTGGAGTTGAAAATTTTCATGTCCAAAAGTAGGTGTGTTTGTAGCATTTCTTTTTCTTTAATATTTCTATTATAAAAATGTGATCCTTATTTCTAGGCATTAAGTAACTGCAATGCACTCTACCTTATTGTAAACTCTCTATCTCCCAAATTTTGTCTCTACCAAAAAATATATTTGAGATACACACACACACACACACACACACACACACACGTGTATGTAATTTTTGAATGCATCAAGTATGAACTTAAGTAGGGTTTGGTCTCTTGATGTTAAAAAGCATAAAATAGCCAAAAATCTTTTCTTTAAGTACTTGCGTGAATTGAAAGATAGAGCATTAGGGTATAATCAACAGAACATATAATAAAGAAGATCCATATGCTATTTCAAGAATCTAATTCCTATGTATACTAAATACTCAATGAACTGCGCTAAGAAAGAATCTTTCAGTGTTAAATATCATATAGATAGAATTGAGAACCTTCACTTTTATACATGAAGAACTATCAAGGATTGATACTTAAAAATGTTGTGTCACAATGATGATGTGGAGGATGAAGAAGTCTTAGATATTGATTAGCATAATCTAGCCCTCAACATATACTCAGTTTTAAACATAAGATTATCTAATAAAACTGATATTTCCTATACCAGAGAGGGATAAGGATACACGTAATGTAGTACTAGTGGTAGAACAGAAACATAGGTCTAAACAATTATCTATCTGTACCATCATTTGTCCATGCAGATATTTGTCCATTGTAAAAGATGAAGGGCTAGAGATATCACAGCCAGCACTTGATCCTGATGTATCAGAGGTGCACCATGATATCACAGCAAGGGACAGCAAGTTGAATGCGCACAGGTTTGCTACCTTTTCCAATCAAGATCACTGCAAATCCTATTGTTCTTGAAATGTGCAATAAAGATCGAATTCTAGATCATTTAGTCATAGAGGCCATAATGTTAAGGAGGCATATTTTTGTCACTCTGATATCTAAGTGCAGCCACTTTGGAACTGCGGAAGGCTTTATTTTAGTTTGGAGTCAATTTTCTGCATATTAATCTATGCTGTGGCTGATATTAAATTCTGTGAACAGGAAAATCCACAAGTTGCTAAAAGGTGGGAGGAAGTGTGATGAAAACAGCACAGGTCCACCATGCACAGGGTAAAAATTCTACATGCAGAATTGCGGATATTGTATACTTTGTTTTTTTTTTTATAGAAAAAGAAATTGTATTAAGAAAGAAGAATGACACAGATGTGGACTATTGAATATCTTCCTAAGAAAAGGAGGAAGATCAGAACACAATTTCACTAAACATGTGGTAAAGCTTCCCATTCTCTCTGCATATCTAAAAGAGACACCCGCTTAAAATAGGCCCCGAGTCAAACAACACAGAAGCTTCAAACAAAACCCTTGCCCATAGAGAATCTGAAGACAAGGAAATGCCTATGAAAATACGACAGTCCATTTTAACTAAATGTTCCAAATGACTGCATAAACCATACATTTTTCATCAATGATTCAAAAAACTTATTCCATAAGAGTTGTAAAAAGAAGCGAATTCCAGTTTCTACAATATAATATGAATTCAGACTAACATTACATACTTACATGTATTCCAGGTTTGTGGAGATGATGGCTCCTGTGTTCTCAAAAGCATCTTGGCGTTGTGTATGGCATATGATTCAGGTTTGTCCCCCCAAAAGTAATTTAAATAAGTATTACTTAACATACATTTCAAACTAAGAAATAATTGGTTAGAAATTGTGTCATTTTGATTAACACCAAGTAAATCACTGCTAGAAAGAATGTGTCACTCGTGAACCTTTGACACTGTTAGAATTGCATTTCATTGTCTGTCTATTGATAATGGAGATGATCTGTATGCTAATTTGACAGAGTGAGACATCAGTAGGTTTAAGTCTTTCCTATTTCAAGGTGGCTTATGCTACTACCACCATCCCCATACAATTTGGTTAAACGAATCAAGTTCCTTACCTCATTGTTAGTACTGGTATAAGCTTCAACATATGATCAATAAATTTAGGCTTCACCATGTTCTGGCTTCAAGATACTTATGACATGCCATTATTTTCTGTATTTTTTTGACAGAATGATTTAATCCATGCATGGGGCTTAGACTTTCAGCTAGGTTATTGTGCACAGGTAATTTTCATCTTCTCAGACAAGTCCTCTGATGTACTTCTCTTTGCCTTACTCTTAATGGGAAGCATTCATTGACAGGGTGATAGGACTAAAAACATTGGTGTAGTTGATTCAGAGTACTTAGTGCACTATGGTATTCCAACACTAGGGAGTTTGACAGAAAACAAGGTAAGAAACTTGAATTTCTGATCATCCTTTTTTTTTTTTTTTGGCATTACAGTTAACGGTATCTTTAGAGTTTAGACTATGTTCAGTCTAAATTCTTTTCCCAGGAGATCTTAAAGGGTGACTATCCAATTTATTACCGAATTGGAATGGTCTTATCTCAATTTTATCTCTCCTCTCTCTCCCTATCTCCCCGTATTTTGTTTCTACTGTTATCCTATTCAGTTGGCTTATCCATTATTTAATTAATCATTGCAGACATCTGCTACAACACATGGTCAAGATAATCAAAATACAAAAGAGTTGAACGAAGAATTGGTAACAAACGAGCACAAGTTCTCTTTATTCAATTCTTCACTTGTTCAATGAAACTAATTGCCTGTGGGTTTGCAGGAGAATACACCATCACATCAAACTGATGCTAGATCTGAGGTAAGCCTTCAATCCTATTCTTTAAGCATATAGACCTAAAATATTTGGTGTTCCAAGGCTTCCACTGCCAAATATTTTTATATGATTTGTCATTCTAAAAAAATTATCCATGAGTGTACATGTCTGTCTTAGCATTCTTTGCATTTTTATATTTTAATGGTATAAACAGATTCATCTACCATCATACCCTCCAGTAAATAGTTGATTATGGCATTGTGCTTCATTTGATTTATTGATTATTTTGGCAGGTGAGAAAACAATCCTATGTTGAACTTGAGAGGTTCAAGAATAGATGGAAAAAGGCAGTCGAGGAGGATTCTTGCTGGACTGATCCTTTTCAACAGTCATCACAACAGAGGAAACTACAGTGATATTTTCAGAGTCATTTTTTGTTTTTACCATAAATATTTTACAGTTTTGATGAGGAAAATAAATCGCAATTCTCATAGAAGTTTAGCTGTCTTGTAATGGGCAAGCAATACATATCCTAACAATAATTTTATACTACAGAAGATGTAAATTATACCATTCTTTGTTTCTTACAATCAACAAATCATCACCACGCCCATGATGGCAGAAAAAATTGAACAGAGTGCCGATCCCTAACAAAAAGAAGATTAAAAATTGAACCAAAAATTCGAAACAAAGAGCACTGAAGTAATAGGAATCAATAAACCACAAATCATGCTATGCAATCTCCATAAAGGTTAACTTTCTACCTACTTAAAAGTGCAGATGGCTTTCATCAAATAAAGTGTTAAGTAATAGCAACAGAGATAGTAGATGGCGATGATGCAAAGCGAAGGCAGAAGAACATGCATTTCGCAACTATCCAGCAGACCAGGAAATGAAGGATTAAAAAAGGCTTGATCCAACAAATAATAAAAAAGGTTGCATCCATTAGTAGAAAAGTAGAAAACTATGATTTTTGAAAATAAGTGGTTCACATTTAGTAAATGAATTAAAAAAATATTTTTGAGAATATTATTTTTTCATGTATAATAATAAAATTATTAAATTATTTTTTTAAAATTTAACCTTACTTGATTATGATTTATTTATTATTTGACTTATTTTAAAATTATATTTAATATATTTTAATGTTTGTTAAAAATGTATATTTATCATAATTTAAATTAAAATAATAAATATAGTTAAAAATTAAAATTAAAGATTTTTTTAAAAATTTAACAAATTAATTTAATTTAAATTGACCAAAGTTAATTTAGATTAATTTAATTAAAAAAATTATTTAACAAATTAGATAAGTTTGATTAGATAAATAAACGTGAATAAAATAAAATCGTAAAAAAAAAGATATAAATACAAATTTTAAATATTAAAAAATTCTTTAACTTACTATCTAACTATATATAAAAAATAATAATTTTTTTAATATAATTTTAAGATATTCTAATTCTAAAATAAAATAAATTATAAAAATTTAAAAATTTAAATTTGTTAAGAGTTGTAAAATATTTTTAAGTATGTTTTAAGTAAACTAAACAAATTTTTTAAAATTTTTAAGAATCATATTTTTGAAAATATTAAGAATATAATTTTTTAAAGTAAAAAATTTATTGGTATACTAAATACTTACTAGTATAAGCAATAAATATGATATAACGATCTCAAAATGGTCCTTCTACTTCAAAATCAGATATAAACTAGGGACCGAAGCCAAAATAAACTACACATTCCTGTGAAGGGTGTGGGCGGTGCATCAGATATTACATATTGACACTGGCCCAAAAATATCAGTTATTACCAACCTAAGTGTTCTTTACATACTCGAAAAGTTTAAACTCTTCACTCCAATGAACAGTTCAACCAAACAGCTTAAATTATTAAGTAAAAGGTATGATTAATTAAATTATTAATATCTTATTAGAAACAAGCAATAGTCACTAAATAAAACAAAACCAAAGATAAGAAAGGGCATGAAGTAAGAACGAACTGTTGACTAATTTTTGTTCAAAAAAATCTGCAAAACTCGAATTGAGCATATCAAGAGATGATAAGACAAAATCATGAAATTCAGTCTCGCTTTTTCCTTTTTCTGTGTATTATCCCGTAAATAGGTTGCTCAAATACTTAACCATAATCCCAATTCACATGACGGTCTGCCTCTAAAGTGCAAGAAGTTAATCGTACCTTTCCCCATGAGAACAGTAGAAAGAACATATTTAAAGAGCAGCACTTGTTACTACTTCAGGATAGTCATTGCTGAATTCAAATTTAGTCATATGGAACCAGGGGGGAGCAGAGTGAATGACTGAACACGATTTACTTTTAAGCCTGAAAAAAAAACTTCATTTTGCCATCAGAACAGCCCACCCAGCAACAAACTTCTTTGCTCCCTAATTCTCACTTCAATGACTAATCTTTCTTTGACATCCATCCTTGCAGTAGCTCAGGTTCTTCAAATTACTACATTCCTAAGAGATAAATCTGTCAGAGTGACAGTGTAGATTTGTTTAGTGTTATTTTTCCTTTCTTTTATTTCATCAAGGAAGTTCTCTGCCAAATTTGTTGCTTTTGCTTGCACTGTGGGTTTGATAGTTCCTTGGATATATTATACCTCGAGAAGTTACTGGAAAAGAACTTTTGTTGATAGCACAATTCTAGCATTCTTTTCAACAAATTGAGGAAGGCATTTAGATGCTTGAAAGTTGAAACACTTTTCTATGTAGACAATTACAAACTTTATTTTGTCCATAAATTTTGGTGTTTTGAATTTTGGCCAGGGCATCTTTAGCCCGTTACATCCCTTTTCAGCTACTTGGATTTGAAAATACCATTCCTTTTTGAGTTGAGAGTCTAAGAGTAGTTAGCAATGAGTGTCTAGCATCCCCAAAGGAAGTTTAAGACCAACCACTTGCCCAATGACGGAGAACCATGAAAGTAGATATTGTTCAATCAAGAAACCATTTTTAGTCAAAGATTTATCATTGGAGAAAAGCAGCTTCATCCACTCACTTGTCCCACAAGGATGTAATTTGTACCATGGCCTGTTTAAATATGGATGCTCCTACAAAATATAACATTGAAATCATTTAAGTGTATGCCGAACAGATAATGAAGTGTGCAGATATATTGGGGGTAGTAGTAGTAGTAGTGAAGGTAGGATCAAACATTGCACAACTTCACAGACATAAAATTTCTAAATAACAAATTCATAAACTATGGTCTGAAATCTATGATGCATAGACATTGACATGGACACCTAACACGATAGGGATTTGGACATGTTGACACATCAAACATGACATGACATATTTTTTTTTTAAATTTTCTTTTAGTAATATACTTGTAGAAAAAAAAATAACCAGTATTATTCTATATTTTAAACAACTTATGCTATTATTTTTTAAATCAAAATTTACTATTTTATATTATTTAAAATATTCATATACAACAAAAACAATTAAACTTTAATAATCTCATTAAAATGAGTTATTTATTCTTTCATTCACTTATTTTCTAATATTTTCCTTTTCTAGTCCTATGCTTGACTCAAGTATATATGAGTCGTGTTTGGTATGTGTTTGAGCTAAAAAAGTAAAATTTTATTCTGCCACATTTATGTGGGTGTTGAACATAAGTCTACATTGTGTCATGGCATGCTGGTGTTGTATCATGTGTTAGACACATAAAACGCCTAAAGATAGGTGTATTTGTTCTTTATTGCTTGTAATACATAGTTGCACTTGGACTTATACATACATATATGCGTTATTTCATATAAGTAGCATATATGTAAACTAGAAAGCACATACACTTCAACTTGTAAGAGTGTCGGACACGGACACTACCAAGCATGCTTCTGTATGTGTCCAAATTGAAAAAATAAGTTTTTTTTTTTGCTGTTGCAGTAGTTTGGCCCAATTAATTATTCATTCTATTCTGTATAAACCCACAACCCAATTGAAGTTAATGGGCTTGGCCCATAAGGAGGAGATAACCCTAGTTGTAGAAAAGGCTAAGGTGGATAGGACAAAAAAAAGATACAAAGCAGTGTTCTCCAAGGGACAATAAACATGTTTCAAAACCCTCACAGCCTCATTTAATCCTACACAACAGTAGCGTTCTCATTGACCAGCTTTTGCTTTTTTCCTTGTCATCCAGGTTCATTATTCTCTATCATCAAATTTCTCTGTTCTGGATATTCTTGGCTCCATTCATTTTTGCTGTTGAAGAAGATGATAAAGACAAAGGAAGTAAATCAAGAAGAAAGGAGTTGGAGTTTGATGCCTTTGATGTTGAGAAATTTAGTGCAAGTCTTCAAAGCAAGAACAAGCTATTTGATTTACTATTAATGGCAAAAGAGGGAGTACTATATTTCGCACTTGGAGAGGGAATTTTAACTTTTAGTGACATTTTTGGACTGCACAAAAAGCTAACAAAATCCAGAAAGGTTCTGAATAAGAGAAATCTATCAGAAATTGGAAGCAATTGGGAAGATTTGGAGATTAGCTAATGGCAGCATTCTTATATTCATTTTGAGGATAAGGTGAATTTGGGAGGTGCCTTGTTTGGGTTTTTTGGTGAAACAAGAACAAAGTCATATTAGAAAGAAGCCTCCAGTAACAACTTCTAATTCTCACCTTGAGGGCAAGGTGAAGCTTCGAGAGCCGGGTAATGACGGATGCCAATATTCTTGAAGCTTCAAGAATGAAGATAGAGGGTAGGAATGGTATAGGCAGGATGTTCTGTTATGGTTTTGGGCAGAATAGATAGTAGGCATGTGTAGCAATTACATTGGGTGGGAGAGACCTATAAAAATGGTGTAGGAAGAATGGGAGAGGGGATGGAAAATATTATGGAATGGGTCAGGAGATAGCTAGCATCTCGAAGGTTTTCTGCATTTTCTCTTTGTCTTTGTGTAAAAGGCAAATCTGCCATTGTGGTGTTTTGCCCCTGTTTTGGTGTTTTACTTCTTAGGAATTAGTGATTTGCCCTTGTTTCAAGCATTTTAATTCATGAAATCCAATATTATCATATGTTATTTATAGTTCTCTGGTTGGGTTCTATCAGACCAGATGGCACTCTAGCAGTGCTTTGCTAATGGGTCATTTAAAGCCATATCTTAATTGCTAGTTCTCCACATTTTCCTTTCACCTCTATTCATAAAGTTCCTTTGTTCAAAGAAATCCTTACAGGTAAAGAATGCATGACCTCAAAATTCATATATAATCTATAAGAGTTTCAATACAATAAAAATCATTTATACAATAATCATAGATGTTTAACAAAAAAAAAAACAAGTTACAAAAAGATAATGAAAACAATTAAAAAAGAAAATAAGAGGCATACATATTATTTACCTCTTGAGTTATGAATGTCCACTTGGATTCTGATAGCAACTTTACAGAGTGATCAGGAAGGTCCTTTTCAATTTCACTGAACAGCAAAGGTTGTCCATCTATAATCAAAGAGTATCACAGATTGTGAAATCTCACTTTAAAAAATTATATTACAATGAAACATACAAGAATGCAGACATAAAATCAGGTGATATTGCAAATCTGCATTTAGAAAGGAGTACAGTTGTTTTTTAAAACTATTAGATAATAGGAAGTTTGGCAGACCTAACTGTGAACTTATTGATATTCAATAAAATCAACATTCAACAGTCCTAAGTGATAAGTCCTAGCCCTAGGTACCAAAATCGAATTCAGCTTCAAATAGACTGAAAACAGTGCTATTCTTTAATGCCCTTAGCTCCTCCACCCATCCCTAAAAACATATACAAACACACAAACACATAGCTGTAGGATTTTTGATTTAGCACTCTTTCTATTATTCTGATGGAGACCTAAGAAAGCAGGGGGAACCCACCCTTAAAAGTTAAAACCAATTTGTAAGTGGGAAAACCAAGGCCTTAAATATATCATGGATTACCACTGGCTCCCTAATGTGGGATTCCACCATAGCACCGCCCTAATGAGCCAATGTCCTCACTGGCTGCACTTTACAGCGCTCATTCTGGCTCCCCATGGGCTAGCCATTTCTGTCGAGTACAGTCCTAATTCTAATACCAATTGATCAAGACTTAAGCAAGCGAGGGCAACCTACCCTTATAACTGGCTTGTAAGGGGGAAGAACCACACTCCTAAGTACTACATGAATTAGCCATGGCTCCCTAATGTGGTACTCCATCATATTCATATCTAACAACATACCAATTGTAACAAAATAACTTCATGTGCCCAAGTTTCCAATAAAATAACCATAAAAAACCAATTATGTATCCAATAAGATATATATCATACATGACACAAGCTTTATAAGAGAACAGAAAGGTGAACATACCACTATGATATGCACGGAAATATAACACTGGAACTCTGTATGAAGCACTGTAGACTATTTGGAAATCATAGTGGTATACTTCATGATAATTGCTACGGACCTTGCAAAAAGGAATAAAACAATTATAGGGAAGAGTACACAAACTAGCAGATGTAGCATTTGACAAAGCAAGTTACATAAAGAATGCCAATTAGCCCATACATCTAATGTTGCATTATCAAAAGGCTCTTCCTTCTCAGATATATTGCTTTCTTCTTTCTGTGTTGGACTTCCTTTATCCTGTTTTTCAATATGTTACAATTAAGATCCGCTAACTAACATCAACTCCACTTTTAAGGAAATAGCATAAACAAAAACATAGATAGACCATTCAGCAAAAGGTTATTTTAGGGAAGTATCCCTTATGGACTAGAAAGGAATTGGAAAGATTTTTTGAGCTAATTTTTGTTTTTATTAATGCATTGGGTGGATTACTTCTGACAATGCATTTTCTTTTCTCATCAACCATAAATCATTTTTCTATAGAAGTAAAAGAAATTATTTAAAAAAGAAAGAAAGAAAGAAAGAAAACGCTGACAGACCTCACTTGATTTTAAGAGGCACATGTTCTCAAGTGACAAGTATCCTTCCATCTGAGATAAAATGGAGAGATAAAACCCAGAATAGTCAGAGAGCATGAAGAGATAAGTTTGCAAATATAAAAAACTAATGAAGAGGCCCACCTCATGAGAAGAAACCAAATGACGTTTAGGACATGGGACCCACAACCATGGAGGGACCAAAGGATTGAACCTTTTCCACTTTTCAGAAAAGGTACGAGCAGCAAGAAAGAAATCACTTAAAGAGAGAGTCCCATCCCAAGGGAACATATCTCTCACAGCTTCCTTTTTGTCCATTATGACCTACATTACCTACATTAAGGGAGAGATGCATTTCAATATTGAAGGCCCAGGAGGAGAATCCACTGCTATTAATAATTCAAAAAAAACAAATTGAAACAGAATAGCTTACTTATATGTACAAGGTTGAACATGTAGACAGGCAAGCACCTCATATGTGCTCAAAGAAAATACTAGTAGATGAGGATGATTTCAGAATTTATTAGGTGGGTTAATAATTGGAATTCCACTAAAAAATGAAAACCTAATACTAACAAGCATAGGCATAAAACAATAATTTTTAGGATTTATTTAGAGATTGCTTTTTGGCATTATAATCCTCTGTACTTTTATTTCTTGATATAGATATTCTGTATCTATATTGTTACACCCGAAATGGGACAAGAATGGTGAAAAAGAAGAAAAAAGATTTTGATTTTCACAAACGTAGAGTTTCAAAAACCAAATGAAAAATAAGGAGTTGCCACCAAAATTTTTATTTAAAAGGTAGACTTTGGAAAACTCTTTCTATTAAAGAAGAGATAAGGTAAAATAAAAAAAATAGAAAATTGGCCTACGAAAACAGAGATTGGTTCGAGAATCAGTTGAGTGTGGGGAAGGTGTTAGGCACCCCACAACACCTATCAAAAAGACGGTTATCCTAGGACAAATGTACAAAATACTAAATTGGCCTAAACTTATTTTGCTTACCCACTTTATAAATAGAAAATGATAAAATCATGAATGAGGAAAATAAAACCCAAAACAAAAGAAGAAAAACACAACACGCAGGAGGAGAGATAAATGAGCAAGTTGGCTAAATATCTAAACTCAATAAAACAATGTCAAAGTTTCAAGTTAAATCCAACTCAAGAATTAAGAAAACACACAATCATTTTAAACGAAAACAAAACAGAAGGAAGATAAACATAAGATAGAAATATGCGCTAAATACTGAAATATCTAGAACAACTTTCTATAGGCCAATTACATATAGTTGAATTCCACTAATCAAGAATCAACGAAAGAACTAAAAACTGTTAACGTATTCCAGCTTATCCTGATTCATTAATCTCAGACTAAGATTGATGAATTTGTAGGATATAGCTGATAATCACACAGAAACAAATTTGTCTACTTGAACAACAAGAGTTTCCTCTCAGTCAGTTTCTCAATTGAAAGTTTAGGTTTTCGGAAACATGTTTAAATAGACTAAAAACAAACATCACATAAAAGAAAACAAAACACTTCCATGGACAAGGACACAATCCATTTGGACAACCGAGTTTCCTTCTCACTTGCTTTCTCAGATGAAAGTTTGGGTCCTCAGAAACATGTCCAAATGAATTGAAAACAAACAGGCAAACAACAACACAAGAATATAACAATCCCTATAAACAATGCAATTGGTCATAAGATACACCTAGACAAAGGTACACATGCAAACAACACAGGAAGCAAGGAAAGAACTCAAAGAAGACACCTACGGGAGAAAATCTCCTAGCATGGCATCGACATGCAAGAAGAAGAAAATCAAGCAAAACAAAGAGAAATCAAACAAGAGAAATGGATTTACAAGGCAGGACTTGACCTAGGATAATAACCTAGGGCCTTTGTACCCAATTAAATTGGATCAAAGTCCATGTAGTTCGACATACAAAGACATCGCAACAAGAAAGTGCAATTTTTTGGTGAAAAGAGGAAGAATTAGATGATCAATGATTTCACAAACAAAACGATTTGAAAGATTAATATGTGTGTTTTAGTTTGTGACATCATATCAAGCTCTTGCTCTTACTCTCTTCATTTTCTATTTTTTACTTCTTTTTCAATTTTTGAAATAAGAAAACACTTTAACACATCAAGAAAAAGTTCCACAATACATTGACACCAAAACAATACTTTTACCAACATTAAAAGGACCTATGAAACTCCAAAACATGCCAAATGAAAACTAGGCAGCATATAAGCCCTAAAACAAAAACATGAATTGACCTAAAAAATGATCCCAAAACCCAAGAACATTACTCACAAAATGGAATAGCATATGAACAACAATATAGCCCTTGAAATACTTTAGAAGGAACTTTGAAACACCAAAATATGGTTCACTAGAAGATGTATAGCATATAAAACTCAAAACAGCCCTTCCACCCACATATTACTTTGAAGACAAGTTTTAAAATGTAAAATATTCAGCTCAAACTGCCTCTTAGATAGCCACCCACACTTTTAAACCTCCGTTTGAACATTTAAAGTGAGATTTCAAGTGAAGAAATTATCCCAAGCAAGCAACACTACAAATGACACCTTAAAACGCTATCTGAGTACTTTAAAATGAAATTCTAAATGAGAAAGCTAAGTCAAGCAACCTACACTTAAAATGACACTTTAAAACACTCTTTAAACACTTAAAAAAAGGAAGTTTTCAAGGAAAAACCCATTGTGAAACCAACACGTAAGCAACAGCACAAAACCACCATATTAAAACACTTCAAGTAAGGTTCAAGGATGGAGAAAGTCGGATCAAACATTAATCATTCAAACAGCAGCCTAAACCACCATTTTTAAACACCTAAAGTGAGGTTTAAAGGGAGAATAAGTTGAACCAAATACAGCCCCTAAAACATATTTTAAAACCACATTTAAATGCTTTTGCATGAAATTCAAATGGAGGGAAGCAAGCCAAACATCAACTATTCAAACAGCAGTTTGAGACACTGATAGAACGTGAGATCTAAAGACCAAGATGGAGAAACACGCTGGAACCAGCATATATTTAATCATCATTTTAGAGCTAAGACATTGATTACACATAGAAGATATGAACCAACAAACAGTATTTTTAACAATGGTCTTAAATCATCATCTTAGCACTAAAACATTGATTTTTAAATTGAAGAAAAATCAAATCAATAACCAACATTATCTTGGAACACAAATACACAATTTCAACATACAAAACAAGAGTTTAATCTATCAAAATTACAGCAAAGCGAAAACTCACATTCAGTCATCTCAAACCACAATCTCAGCATCTAGAATGAAGGACTGTTCCAGTAAAATTACAACAAAGCATACCCATTATTTCAGTGACATTAGACCACCATTCTAACAAGTAAAACACATATTTAAACCATCAAAATCACAGTTAGATATAGCATCACTTTCACCCACTTCAAAACATGATTTCAACTCCTAAAATGATTTTGTATTGTTCAATTCACATCCCCAAAACATGAAATAAAATCAGGCACTATAGCACGATCTTTACTTAACGGATCTGAAAGAAGATGAATATACCATATTTTATTCATTTTGCAACCAAATGCCCAAGGGTTAAATCACCCATGAATCCATTACATCTAATCAATGCAAGAACAGCCAAAACAACAGTGTTTTCATCCCCATCAGATCAAAACCAAAACAGAACCAAGATAGAGTGAGGAATTTACCTCTCGGCCAACAAGCTATCCATTTACCCATGGAGATTATGAATTAATTCAGCACTCATTTGCAGAACCGGTTCAAATAGTAAAATGGCATGAGAAGCGGGTTTGGAGGCTTACCTCCCTCGGCCAAACCGAGAGGAGTCGCAACACAGAGCAGATGCACGAGCAGCGTGGTTTACGGCACCTACCACTGTCGTCCGATGGCACAGTGGCAACAGCTCAATCCGACAGCTTCGACGGCAGCAGTGGTGCGGCCTTAAAATGGAAAGAACGGTCTTCGAACCTCTCTTCCACGTACAAGCTCTCCGTGTCAGTCGCTCTGTAGTTCTCTGGAGGAAAAATGCGATGGCCCTGTTCCTCTCATCTCCCTCTCGGTCATTCTCTACTACTCACAGAAGAAACAATGTGATCGTCCCCTCCAACTCTGTCTCGCTCTCTCTTTTTTCTCCCTCACGGCGAGGCTCTCAATCGGGCTCCCATGGTGAAGGTCCTCACGGTCAATAAGAAACGGGGAAGAAGCAATGCGTCCCCTCTCAAAGAATCCGTCTCTTACACTCTAGAAGAAGAAAACGCCATCCTCCCTCTCTCTCGGTCAAAAATTGGTCTCTAGCAGAATGTCCATGCCTTCTCCTCTCTCACTCTCTAGAAGAAATACTGAATGCTCCCTCGCCTACTTCTCCCAACGTGAAGAATCCCTTCTGATGCGTGAATTGGGAAATTGGGAAAAATATAAAATTAAAAAATCTGAACTTTTCTACCATTTTTGAATTAATTCTTATTTTCTTATTTATTTTAATTAAAATTATAAACCAAGATAAAGATTAAACACTACTTTATTATTTTTTAAATTTTAGTTTTCTCTTTTCTCAATTTTTTATTTTTTATCTTATTTTTGAAGTAAAAATAAAGCCTAAAGCTTATTATATTAATTTTAAATTTATTTTTATTTTATTAATTTTTTTACATTTTTAATTAATTTTTATTAATTGCTTTTAATATGTATTAAAAAAATATTCAGACCAAATATGATGTCCCTAGTTGTTTATTTTTGTTTATTTCTTAGATAAAAGAATAAAAGATATTTTTTATTAAAAACAAGAAAAAATAAATAACATGAATTTTGTTTGAAATGACAAACCTAACAAAATAATCAAAATGTGAAAAATCACCTAACTTAAAAAGAATAACTAAAAAAGAACAAGAATGAAAATACCGTTTCCACAAGACACTTCAAAAGCAAAAGAAAAAAGGACGGAAGAGACATCCTCCTCCTTCATCATTTACTTATTTTTAGTTATATTTTAAAAATGATGAGACAAAAATACTGAGAACAACTTTTGGTTGAAGTTTTGGTAACTGAGGACTTCATTCCTTTATCATGGAATGAATTATCATATTTTCTCTTACCTTCTTTCCTCTTTATCCCTATTCTCTCTCTCGGTCTCCATCAAGCTGCATTAGAGCATACCAAAACCCACCTATACGTGCTTTGTTCTTGACTATGACATATGCCATTCTAAAAGGTACCAGAACACACAAACCTAAGGATGTGAGAGAACACAATAAAGGTAACAACATCAAACTTTATCCATGCAATCACTCTTGCTCTCATGAACGCACATGTCCAAGAGCATAAACAGGTCGGAGAAGATTGTATATTGCACAGGGAAGTATGCTGCACTTGACAACCACGACAACATGCTGGAAGCAAATTGCTGTGTGGGGTGATCTTAGATCCACTGATCCCGAGCCTTCGAAGCAATCAATTGTGCTTGTCAACTTGCTGAGCCCAGGTTAGCCCATCCCTGGAGCTACCTTTAGCATGTAAGCATCTAGTCCAAATCCAGAATTCTCCAAAACTGGAAAAGAACGTTAATATGGGCCAAAATCGTCACATATCTGGTCCTAAACCTAGACTGGCTTGATCAGAAAATATTCAGGACCAAAATGCTTCAATACTCAACTGAAAAGTACATATAAACCCCCTAGTTAAAAACCCATTTGAAATAGATAATAGACTGGACTCTTATGTGATTCTTTTCATCGCTTTTGACTAGTGAATTCACAGGCCCCTTATGTTTTTATAAATTTCTAATTACAACTGATACCAGTGATTTCTCATAAACCACAATGCAAAAGAAAACATACAACCCAGCACTTCAAAGTCCAAATATACCATAAGATTTACAAGCAAGGCAATAGCATGATAACCAACAAGACAAAGTAAGTCATTGCAAGTAGCAAACAAGTGTAGTTGCAGTAGAAAGAAGAGAGAGAGCAACCTGAATAACACGGGGAAATCGCCCGAGGCAGCTATGTGGAATGAACGGCAAGAGAACCGATAAATTGAAGCGGGGGAGTTCACAAAGTTGATCCCATATTCTGTCATAGAGGAAGGATCCAGGATGGGAACAAAAATTGAAAAATTTAAGGAATGCACTGAAGAGGAACTAAGCTCATAATCTGAACGCATACCTAAGCTAAGATGCTTCTATGCTTTTCTTCCTCCTTACAGGTGAGGCCGCTGGTGTCGCGTGCGACTGTGCGAGTTGCGAAGATCCAAAGAACTGCGCAGACGGTGGTGCGAGGCTGGACGGTGGGATGGAGACGGTTTGGAGATTTTTTTTTCTCCACTGTAGCTCCGTTGTCTCTTTTCTTAAAACTCTAAAAATAAGTTTAAATTATATTTGATATATTTTTTTTTCAAATAGCTTGTCAAATTTTTATTTTATTTTTTAAAACGAATTTAACTTTCTACAAAGTATATATTTTTTAAATATTAAAGTCACTTAATTTTCTTTAAGTTTAGTTAAATTATACTAAATTTTTTATATATTATAATTGACTTTTTTAATATTTGATATAATATTGTAAAAATTTTATTTTTAATTTATCTTTTTATCATTAAAACTAACGTTCTACACAATATATATTAACAAATAGATGTTCAATACATATTAATTTTTTTAATTTTTAAAATATAATATTAAAAATAATTATTATATCTTAAAATGATAAATTAAATAATAAATAGTTATTTAAGTTTTTATTTTTATATTATAAATTTTTTATTTTTTTTATTTTTTTATATTACATATTTTATTTTATATTTTATATTATATTATATAAAATTTTAGAAATCAAAGACCTCAAAATTATTATAACCTAAATTTTATGATAAAGTTTAACATTAATTTTATGCTATATGAAAAGTTATTTTTATTAAAAAATAATTAAAAGAGAGAATTAAGTGTAATTTTTAAAATTAAAATATATAAAATATAATTTGACCAAATTTAATAAAAATTATTTTAATTTATTTTATTTTTTATCTTTAAAATTTACTGAAATAAACTATTTCATATTAAATATTAATAGCTTCAATTACACTAACAAAAATGACTTGTTTTTTTTTTTTTTAACGCCTTTCAAGAATCACAAAGCCACGATGGTAGAGAAAGCTTGTTTTGAAGGGCAGTTAAGAGTATGAAGATGACTGCTTAGATTTGTTCTTTTTAATAGTATTTATTTAAATTCCTTCTTGTAATTCCACGATATTGCATATATACATGTCTCTTAATTTCCTCCCTGTAATTGCAATTTGACATGGAGGAAGCTACGAACGAAAAAAAGTGTAAAATTAAACAAATGTTACGGCATGAATTTAGACATAAATATGTTCATAAATTTTGTATTAATTTTTAATTTTATTTATAAAATTTTGTTAAATAGTCACAAAAATTTTGAATTATAATTATTTTTTTATAACTTAATGATATTTAAATTATTAATAAAAAATAATAATAATATTTAATATAATATTAAAATATTAAATAAAAATAAAATACAGACTCATCAATTTTTAAGATATATTTGATAATAGGTTTAAATGTCACATTATTATTTTTTGCTAATAATTTAAATTAAATTAAATTATAAAATAAACTTAACTATAATTTAAATTTTTAAAATTAAAATTGACCATAAAAAATTTTAAAAATAAAATTAAAAATTAAGATAAAATTTAAAAATGTAAAAAGTACTTAGCCCTAAACTTATTATCTATGTTGAAGGAAGAAAAACATATTCACCCCGAGCATAGAGCCGGTAATTGGCGGGGTCGCTCATAAAGCCAGCAAGCTTTGAATCAATTTTGTTAGTTGTGACGACGTGCTTGTACTCATTCCACCAAGTCATATAGGTGCTGTGCCTCAAGAATATGTAAGGCGAAACAGCATAATTCTTGAGTGACTCGTAAACATAGTCCTCAAACTCACTCAATTTCTGCATCAACCCACTACAATCTTCAAATTCACCACTCCTGTTCATCTCTATGCAAGCAATGAGAGCCTCCTCCACGCGTGCCCAGAAGCAAGAATCCAGCGTCACAATGGACTCCACACTCCGTTTATTAGTGATGACTGAAACTGATGAAGGCTTTTTCTCTTTTTCAAACCACTCCTCTAGCAGTTGATAATGCCTGGATCGTCCTCGAGCCTCATAGCGTGTGCCACCATTCATGTAATACTCAGCAATGTCAAATGGCTCGAACACTCTTCTATAGCGCGTGCCAGCGATGAGCCAAGGGGTGCTAAAGGCAGCACCTTCCTTTTGGGGAATAATCTCTGCCTCTTTCACCATGTCTTGCCAATAAACTGAGAGGCTTTTCTTCAGCACAACCACGTCTTCGTCCACTACAGTACTTTCCTGTCGCTTCTTACACATGTCGTACATTCCTATTTCCCTGGATTTTAAACTCTTCTCGTAAAATTCAAGTCGAGCCATGTCCAGTTCCATTTGGTACAATTTTTTGAATGGACTGAGACCATTCTTCTTCCGCAATTTGATTTCCATACTTTTCATACTATTCACCACACCTGCTGGCCGCTTTCAGTGTCAAGTAAACACTCCAGTTAAAAATTAAGTGAGAGTTGAAAAAGTACTTTTTATTTTTTAAATTTTATATTAATTTTTAATTTTGTCTTTAAAATATTTTTAAAGTAATTTTTTTCCGCCAATGGTTTATACCAATCAATTTCAATTTCTTAACTGGTAATTCATGTTGTACAACTGAGCAAATTTTACTCCATCGTCTACCTTTTAATTTTTTTTTTTGGTGGATATGATTCATACAACATTAAAATACCAAAAATTTAATGACAATAAATAAATTTTAAAAAAATTGAGGTACCTGGGATATTTGGGAAATTCCAAGTGTTTGAAGCTGGATAATTATACTTGCTTCGAGTGAATCACGATGAGCTATGTTTTCAGGCCATGAAGTGAAGGCCTTACATTTGTAAATAGCCTTAGAACGGAGATTTTCCTCAATGTTTGCTTAATGATGAATGTGCAACACTTGATTTGGATCAGTCATGGTGGACCTCATTGTTGCTAGAATTTCCAAGATGGATTCAGGGTCATTGAAGCAAGCAGAGCCTTCATCAGAACACGAGAAATGTTCCGAATGGCTTGTACACATAGGTTGAAATGAAGAAGCTAGGAAGTGGGTCCTGGTGTGAAACCACATGGAGAAAACAAGAATTCCAAGTTTTGATTCGTGAAATGGCTTTTGAAAAGTTATTATCACCCAGAAGGGGTGATCCAAAGGTGATGCAGAGTGGATATTTCTTGCTGAAACTCATTCGGATGTTGTCTATGAGCCAGAGAGTGAAGAGAGAAGCAATTGATCCCCCAACACCATGTCCAGTCACAATCGATTTCATGGAACTGTCAATCTAGGCAAAAAAAAAAAAAAAATAGTCCTTGTTAGAGTAAAAGATAGAAATATGTTGACGTACTGACCCATACAGCGGACTTCATTTAATGAGAAAACTAATTATTTGTTGTTATTTTGTACTATTTCAGGGAATAGGAAGTTTAGGATTTTCTATAACATCGAAGAAAAAGGAGATGTACTGTATACCTGGGATTTCAGTTGATGGAGCTGCTCGCGATGAACATAGAAGAGGGAAATTACAGCTTTGTTGACAGAAAAACATGGGATTTTTTTGTTAAGCAGGAATTCAAAGTCAGGGAAAGCATTCTTGTTAGGTTTAATTATTTATTAATTGTATACTCTCTTTCCTTGTTGATTTTGATGTTTGAATTAAATATTAATAGTTTTTAAATAAATTTTATAATTAGATATAATTTTAATAACTCAGCACATTTTTCTTTTTTCTTTCGTAATTTTTATCAGTAAATAGAGAATGAGCATGCATAAAATGAATAAATAAATAAATAAAATAAAAATAAACTTATCATCTTAAGATGATCATATATTTAGAAGCTTATCATCTTTTTAAACATTATTATATTTGAAGGGATTTTAACTTATTATGATCTCTTTTAAAAATCCTATCATCCCTCTCAACCATTCATTATATTTTTAGTTTAATTTTGATTCATCTTATCTTATATTATTTTGACTCATCTTATTTTTTCTTATTTTAACTTATCACATCTTATCTTATCTTATTTTAACTTATCTCATCTTATCTTATCTTATCTCTTATTTTATTTTATATTATCTTATCTTATCTTATCTTATACTCTCTTTTAAAAAATTTTAGAATCCTTCTTGGTCGAGGATCCTCCTTGAAGACAGCTAGCATTCTTCTATAAATACCCTAATCTTGGCTGTGAAAAGAAAGAGGAGACTTCTTCTCAGACAAGGGGAGACATGAGATAGAGAGAAAATTCAAATTTAAGAGAGAGAAAGCTCAAGTTAGAGACTATTTTTTATCATTTTCATTGATGAATTTTTCTTGTTTGATTTGTTTTATTTCTACACTGATAATTATGTGTGGCTAAATTTCTTTTACCTAATCAAGATTAATCAAAGTTTGATTTTTTTTTAATTTTGAGATCTAATTACTTTCTTATTTCTCTTTCTTTCTTTAATATTTATGCATTCTCCATGCTTAATCACCATTATTGCTTGTTTGTTAGATTCAATAGGGCCCATTGTTCTTTCACTCAAACAATATACTACCAATTGAGATAATTGAATCCGTAATTGTTTAATTATCTCGATATCTTGTGGTAAAATACCAAAGTTCAATACAAGAGATTCTATTTTTGTTATGTGGATGCATGATCTAGTCTAAATAAACCGAGCTTGTGTATTTGTTGGATAGAATTAGTAGTCTTTCTGGAGTTTACAACGTTCAATAAATTAAAATCTTAAGAGCTTGTTTAAGATTGTTTATTGATCAGGGATTAATCAAAGAGCCTATTTTGGTTAACGAATAAATAAAGAAAGACAGGTTGTTAGAACTTGTTAACAACCATAACTAATTTATTAATTGGGAGATTGAGTTATCTTTTAATCAATGATAAATTGAAGAAATCAAAACTGAGATTATACCTTGGTTGGGTGTTGCTTAAAATTAATTTTCTTATTATCTATTTATTCCTGTTTAATTATTTCATTTTTAATTAATTTCTCTTTAAATCTCAAATATTTCTTTTTACTTATTTATTTAGGCTAAGAGAATTAAATTGTTACTAATCCTTGTAGGTTCGACCCTACTCATCACGAATTGCCAAAAAATTTTACATAGTAGGTTTAATTTGTTAGAATCAACAACCATCAAATTTTGGTGTCGTTGCCGGGGATTAGTGCCACTAATTTTATTCTTTTATGCCCAGGAGTTCAGGTGTAAGCATACTCCAATTTGATCCATAAATTGAGAAGATAGCGAAGAGAATAAGGAAAGAGACCAAGTTACAAAGGAAGCAAGCATCTTCTTCTTCTTCTTAACCACAAGAACAATCAGAAAATCGATCTTACCGATACTTTTGTTAAACCTTCTAGTATTTTTGAACAACAGGAAACCATGGCTACTCAAGAGAGAACATTGAGAGAATTAGGAACACCAGATTTGACTCAACAACCCCTTTGCATAGAAAACCCAAATTTGAATGTGGGATTTGAGCTAAAATCTGGGCTTATTCACTTATTACCTACTTTCCGAGGTGCTGAGAATGAGGACCCACACAAGCATTTGAAGGAGTTTCATGTGGTGTGCTCAAGTTGAAACTGCAAGGAGTGACGAAAGAAAAAATCAAGCTGAGGGCTTTTCCATTCTCATTGGGTGAATAGAGCCAAAGATTGACTATTTTATTTACCTTCGAGATCAGTAACGACGTGGGCAGAGATGGTAACGCTATTTCTTGAAAAATTCTTTCCTGCTTCTAGAGCTGTTAGCATAAGAAGAGATATATGTAGCATCAAGCAAAGGGATACATAAGTCTTACATGAATATTGGGAGAGGTTCAAACAATTATGTGCAAGCTGTCCATAACATGGGATTTCGGAGCAACTCCTCATCCAATATTTTTATGAGGGACTACTCCCAATGGAAAGAAGAATGATGGATGCAGTTAGTGGATGAGCTATTGTTGACAAGACACCCTAAGCGACTAGGGAATTGATTTCCACCTTGTCAGAAAATTCACAACAATTTGGCTTTAGACAGGATCCACCTCACAGAAGAGTGAATGAGGTAAATGTATCTAATCTTGCACAGCAAATTTCTAATTTAACTGCTCTTGTGCAACAGATTGCTATTAGGAATACGCAACAAATCAGAGATTGTGGGATATGCGTTGCTCCTAATCATCCAACGACATGTGCCCAACTCTACAAGCGGATAATTAAGAGCAAGCTAATGCAATTAAGGGATTTCCTGGTCTGCCACAACAGAAATATGATCCATATTCCAACACATATAATCCAGGGTGGAGGGATGATCCAAATTTCAATTATAGAGCCAAACAACCAAACTTCCAAAATTTTCAAGCAAGGCTCCCACAACAACAACAAGGTATGTCTCTTGAAGATATGGTTAAAGCGCTTGTTACTAACTCTCAACAATTTCAACAAGAAACGAAGTCAAGCATTCAAAATTTAGAGAATCAAATTAGCCAATTGGCTTCGTTTATTGGCAAGCTAGAAAGTCAAGAGAAGTTGCCCTCACAACCTATTGTAAATCCCAAGCAAAATGCAAGCATCATCACACTTTGAAGTGGGAAAGAATTGAAAGATAGCAAAACTAATCCTGCAATAAGACGTGGTCACGTCTTAGAGGAAGAGAGTGAAAAAGAAGTGATTCACCCCCAACTACAACCCGATTAACCCAAGGAATTTAAGGATAATCCTCCTAAAATATTGGTGACTAAACCCCTCTTCCCTTAAAGGTTTTCCAAGTCTAAGAAAGAAGAAGAGGAGAAGGTAGAGGTAAATATTCCTTTACTCGATGCTATTAAGCAAGTTCCTCGCTATGCCAAATTCCTCGATAAATTGTGCACCAATAAAGGTAAGTTAAAGGGTAATGAAAAGGTAAGTATGGGGGAAAATGTTTAAGTTATCCTTTAAAAGAAGTTGCCTCATAAATGCAAAGATCTAGGTACATTCACCATCCCTTGCACTATTGGAAATGTTGGTATTGGTAGAGCCATGTGTGATTTAGGTGCTTCAATTAATGTCATGCCTTTTTCTATTTATGAGTCATTGAATGTTAGTACTTTAAAAGAGACGGGTGTGATAATCCAACTTGCAGATAGATCTGTTGTGTACCCTATGGGAGTTCTAAAAGATGTGTTGGTAAAGGCTAATGAATTGGTTTTTCCTGCTGACTTTCTATGTTCTTGATATGAAAGAAGATTCATCTCCTAATTGTACATCTCTTTTGCTAGGAAGACCTTTTCTCAAGATAGCTCAAACAAAAATTAATGTTTATAACAGAGCACTTACTATGAAATTTGATGGTGAAATCATTAAATTTAATATTTATGATGCTATGAGATATCCTAGTAACTTGTCTTGTGTCTCTATTGTGGATGTGATTAACCCTTTAGTGCAAAAATTATTTAAGCTAGAGAATGAAAATAACTTGAAAAATGTTCTTAACTATAATCTAATAGTTAATAATTTGTAACATTTTGATAAAGAATTTGTAATATTTTTGAAGAAGTTAGAATTGGTAGATAAAATGGTCCTAAAACCATCAAATTGAGGATGAGTTATATTTGTTACTTAAGGCGTGCTCATGCCTTAAGCAACACCCCTTAGTAGCACTTAATTTATTTATTTTTATTATTTTAACTATTTTTCTCACTTTTATTTCATTCAAAATTAATTTGTTTTTGTTTTTATTTTTTAGAAAAATAAAGCGTGCCAACACCTCAATAGGATACCTTCATCTCCTTCCTTGAGGTAGATTTATTAGTTTTATGAATTCTTTAGACAAGATGCATTTCTGCACAACTCTAGAAGAGACTTTATATCCAATTTAAGGGAGTGCAATGACATAGCCCTCTCCTCAGTGCCATTTCCTTTTCAGTCTTCATATGGCATTTAGGGGAGTTCTCTTGTTTCTCTACCACATTTTTATTTTCTTCATTAACTATTATATATTTTGTCTCAAATGCATTGAGGACAATGATGTGTTCAAGTGTGGGGGAGGATAAGATAGACTTTTGAATGCTAAAAGTATTTATAGTTCAGTTTAATTTTGACTTTTTGCTTCAGTTATGGATGATACATTTGGAATACATTTTGAAAAATTAATATAATATATATATATATAAGGAAAAAAGGAAATAAAAATATTAAATAAAAAATCAAATTTTTTAATTTCAAGTGGGATATAGTTTTAGTTTAGTTTTTTTTTTTATCTTAGGATCAAATTTCCTCCACTTACACATGTTTGGACTGCTGAAGCATAATTCTTGAATTGTTATTTTTTTAACCAAAATTCATGCTTTCAAGTCATTGGATTGAACTTGAACATTTGAATTATGTTTCCTCCTTACATCATGACCATGTTTCTGCCAAGTATACATGTTTGAGTTGAGAATTAAGAAGAAAAATAACTTTGCATGCTAACCTTAATTGAATTGCCTGACATTTTAGGATTTTATTTAATTTACTAAGATGTCAAAGATAAGGTAGATTACATCACTTTTGTAGGTCCAAGATTTTGAAATTGATTACAGAGCTTGTTATTTCACCTTCCTTTTTCTTTTTATAAAATAATAATATAAATTAAAAATAAAATAAATAATAATAATTTTTTTTGCTCCTCTAATTCAAAAAGAATTATGAGCAGTGCTAGTAGCCGCTTAGAGTTATGAATTATTGAGTAACCGAGTATAGATATTATCAATATTTACATTCGTATCAAAAGATTTTGACACTCTAAGTAAGAGTTAAAAGTGCTCTGAAACAAGAAATACTATAACTGAGTTAAGTAACTGGGATTGTGTACCAAAAATTATACTCTTTCACATCAAAAGACTTTGTTACCAGTTTTCTTTGATAAAGAAAAGAAAGAAAAAGTTAAAGGGAGTTGGAAATGTGGAATAATATATTTTCTTTGAAATTGCTAGATTCTTTTGGACCCTATGTTTATTTGGGGTCTACTTTGTGTTGATATCTTGGTAAATCTTGTAAACATTTTTAGTGTCAGGCTTAACTATTTGACATGGCAATATGCTTTTAAGACATTTTCTCTCCTCTCTTGAGTATTACTTGTTTGGCTTCAAGGCTTGCTGCATTATGGAAAACAAAATTAAATGTTCTTTGTTTTGTTTGCCAACTTGGAAGCATGCTTTATTAGCTGACTGAGTTTTAATTGAAAAATACTTTATGCTTGATGCATGCTTGAGGACAAGCATGAGCTAAGTGTGAGGGAATTTGTTAGGTTCAATTATTTGATAGTTTTATACTCTCTTTTCTTGTTTATTTTGATGTTTTTAATTAAATATTAGTAGTTTTTAAATAAATTTTATAATTAGATATAATTTTAATAGCTTAGCACATTATTCTTTTTTCTTTCACAATTTTTACCAATGCAGTAAATAGAGAGTGAGCATGCATAAAATGCATAAATAAATAAATAAAAAAATAAAATCAAATATAAATAAACTTATTGTCTTAAGATGATCATATATCTAGAAGCTTATTGTCTTTTTAAACATCATTATATTTGAAGGAATTTTGACTTATTATGATCTCTTTTAAAAACTCTATCATCCCTCTCAACCATTCATTAATTTTTTAGTTTAATTTTGACTCATCTTATCCTGTAATATCTTGACTCATCTTATCTTATTTTATTTTAACTTATCTCGTCTTATCTTATTTTGACTTATCTCTTATCTTATCTTATTCTATCCTTTCTTTTAAAAAATCGTAGAATCCTTTTTAACTGAGGATCCTCCTTAAAGACAGCTAGCATTCTTCTATAAATACCCTAGTATTGGCTGTGAAAAGGAAGATGAAACTTCTTCTTAGACAGGGGGAGAAATGAGACAGAGAGAAAGTTCAAATTTAAGAGAGAGAAAACTCAAGCCAGAGACTATTTTTTATCATTTTCATTGATGAATTTTTCTTGTTTGATTTGTTTTGTTTCTACACTGATAATCATGTGTGGCTAAATTTCTTTTACCTAATTAAGGTTAATCAAAATTTGATTTCTTTTAATTTTGAGATCTAATTACTTTCTTATTTCTCTTTCTTTCTTTAATATTTATGCATACTCTATGCTTAATCACCATTATTGCTTGTTTGTTAGATTCAATAAGGCCCAATTGTTCTTTCACTCAAACAATATACTGCCAATTGCGATAATTGAATCCGTAATTGTTTAATTATCTCAATATCTTGTGATAAAATAACAAAGTTTAATACAAGGGATTGTACTTTTGTTATGTAAATACATAATCTAGTCTAAATAAACTGAGCTTGTGTGTTTGTTGGCTAGAATTAGTAGTCTTTCTGGAGTTTACAAAGTTCAATAAATTAAATCTTAAGAGCTTGTTTAATATCATTTATTGATTAGAGATTAATCAAAGAGCCTATTTTGGTTAACGAATAAATAGAGAAAGACAAGTTGTTAGAGCTTGTTAACAACCATAACTAATTTATTAATTAGGAGATTGAGTTATCTTTTAGTCAATAATAAATTAAAAAAAAATCAAAACTGAGATTATAGTTTGGTTAGGTATTACTTAAAATTTATTTTTCTTATTATCTATTTGTTCTTGTTTAATTATTTTATTTTTAATTAATTTTTTTTTAAATCTCAAATATTTCTTTTTTACTTGTTTATTTAAGTTAAGAGAATTAAATTATTACTAATTCTTATAAATTTAACTATACTCATCACTAATTATAAAATAATTTTATATAATAAATTTAATTTGCTGAAACCTACAACCATCAATTCTCCTTGAAAACTAAGGGTAAAACTAAATCTGCTTGTTGAGTAGATATGGGAGTGGTCACAAATGCTATAACTGTCAAATCCGACACCTTGACTTTGAAAGATAGTTTCTGGTTTGAAGTATTTTCTGCATAAAGCTCTAAGATTGCCTCCAATGGATGGCGAAGAAGATTGTGGCATATCACAAGAGTTGCTGATTCTACTCCACTGCTGAGTCTGCAACGGGAAGAAAGAGTAAGAATCAGTAGTTTATGTTAAATCTGTTGTGGGTACAGACCAAAACGAAGAATGAAAATATGAAAATAAAATCAGAAAACAAGAGGAGGAAGAGGAATACAGCATTTTTCTCTTAACTGGAGCAGATTGGTATTTGGTACTGTTCCATCAAATGCAAGATTCTAAAAGTGTAAATAAAAGAGCGATAATTATAATGAGCAAGGAGAATTGGAAGGGTAAATCAGCCTCAAAGGGAGCGGCCTCACTTGTAAAGAGAGTTTGAATCTCGATAAGAACAAGACAGTGCTATGTTTTAATAAAATCAGAGAAATCCATCATATTCCTCGAGTTATGATGATATTTTTCGGCTTATTCATTCCTCCCAAGCGTAGAATTGCAGAAAGCGAAGCTTGACGAATTATTCCAACTTATTATCAAGGGAGAATACATATCGCCCTCTCTAATTATTACTGAGTTATGAATGACTCTCAATTATTTATATTCTTTTTATACTTTTACTTATTATTATGAAACACATTTTATTAAAAAAGAAATTATTTTAAAAAGCCCAGAGCTAATATGACAAGCTAGTCTGTTCTACAGCTGGATGATTTGTGTTTTGTTAGTCAAGTCAAGCCGTGTCTAGATGATTGTGTTTTGTTAGTCAAGTCAACCGCGTCTGGATGATTTGTATTTTGTTAGTCAAGTCAAGCTCTTTTGCAATTAACAAATGAATACATTTTGCATCTAATTCTTCTTCGTTTAAATCAAAGTGGTTCACCGTACAAATAAATTTTAAAGTAAAAGCTAGTGTTTTACTTTGCAACTAGATGTTTGGTAAAATAATGCATCATTTTAATTCAGGACTTCTGATAAAAGACTAAAGAGTAATTTATGACTGCTGATAAAATTATATTTAGGACTCCTTTTATTAATTTATTTTTTATACAAATATTTTTATTAATGTATTTTTTATGAATAAAGTTAATGTTACATAATATATGTTTATTCTAAAATAATAAAACCATTTAGTTATCTTTATTATATTAAAATATTAATGTTAAAGTTTACTATAAATTTAATTGTATTTATTAAGATAAAATCATATTTTTATTCTGTAAAAATACAGTTATCTTAATTTATCTATAGAAAATAAACTAAAAAAAAAGTGAGTACAATTTTTAAAAAATTAAAAAATTTAATCTTTATATTAAATAATAATTGAATGAGAGTGAAAATATTATAATTTTAAAATATATATTATTATTTAATATTTGAATGTTGTTAAAATATTATTAATACTCTTAAAATTTATTATGCCTTAAGTTGTGGGGATGAAATTAATAACAATTTAAAATTTTAAAGATAAAATTGAATATAAAAAATTTTAGAAATAAAATTAAAAATTAATGTAAAATTTATAAATATAAAATATACTTTTATTTTTTTAAATAATAATAATAATAATAATAATAGAACTAAATCTAATTTAAGTCAATGATAAATCAAATGGGATGGACCAAGAACTTTGGAAAGATGGTTTAAAATTTATAATATATGGGATGGGATAGAGTCATTTAAGTAAAAATTTGGACTCCTTATTTACGGATCTTTCAATTAATTTTCTTATAATTTTTTTTAACTTCTCTCATATTTCAAACTTCACCACTATCAGTATTATTCATATGGCTTTATAAAATAAAGGTTCCATCTGCCATTCAGCATTTTCGCCTCTTGTTCCTCCCGGTTCTTATTTTCTTCAATCGACCGATGTCTTCATCTTCTAGTCCTTCATCCACAGAACTGAAATGGATGTACGACGTGTTCTTGAGTTTCAGAGGCCTGGACACTCGTGCCTCTCTGACTTCTAGTTTATATAACGCTCTAAGGCAGGCCGGGATCCATGCTTTTAGGGACGATGAGGAGCTTGAACGAGGAGCAGAGATCTCTCCCTCACTACTTCGGGCAATTGAAGGATCAAGAATCGCTATCATAATTTTTTCACATAGTTACGCGACCTCTAAGTGGTGTCTGGATGAACTGGTGAAAATCATGGAGTGCGGAAAAAGTGAGGGTCAGGTGGTTCTGCCATTATTCTATCACGTGGATCCGTCTGACGTCCGCAATCAGAAGGGCAGTTACGGTGAAGCAATGGAACAAAATGAACTGCGCTTCAGAAGTGAGCCCGATCGGGTTTCGGGTTGGAGGAAGGCGCTCGTGGAGGCTGCCAATTTGTCCGGCTTCCATTTGTCTGATTCCAGGTACTTCTTTTTTTAAATAAGAAAAATTTAGGTGCAGTATTTTAATCTTTATTGATAGGTGCATAGTTTATATAATTTATTTTTTTATGATGAATTTTTTAAAAATTTTATTTACATATTTTATTTTCATCAATTTGTCCTGCTTGTTATAGATACTTAGTACATATTTATTATTGACAGGTCTGATGACTATAAAATGATAAATGATGTTGTCCAAGAAGTTCTTACAATCCTGGACAGTACAAAATTGTTTGTTGCTGAGTATCCAGTGGGTATAGAATCACGAGTTGATGAATTCACTAATCAATTGTCGGAAGGGAGATCAGAAGATGTTCATCTAGTAGGGATCTGGGGAATGGGAGGACTTGGTAAAACAACTCTCGCTAAAGCCATTTACAATAAAATTTCTCATCAATTTGAAGGGAACAGTTTCCTTGCAGATATAAGAGAAAGTTCAAAAGATGATAATGGCCTAGTTAATTTACAAAAGAAACTCATTTCCGATATCATCAAGACTGAAATTTTGAAGACAGCTACCATTGATGGGGGGAAAAATACAATAAGCACAAGATTTCCCTCTAGAAAGGCACTTCTTGTGTTGGATAACGTGGATAGTTCAAGCCAATTGAAGGCATTATGTGGAAGTCGTAAATGGTTTGGTCCAGGGAGTGTAATAATCATTACAACTAGAGATATGCATCTTCTCAATAGCCTTAAAGTTGATTCTATATATAAAATGAAGGAGATGGATAAAAGTGAATCCCTTGAGCTTTTCAGTTGGTATGCTTTTAAGCAAGCAACTCCCTTTAAAAAATTTATTGAACTTTCTCAAGAAGTAGTTGCTTACTGCGGGGGTCTTCCACTAGCTCTTGAAGTCCTCGGCTCTCATTTGTCTGGTAGAGAAATTAATGAATGGGAGGATGTATTATCAAAACTAGAAACCATTCCTGATGGTGAAATACAACGGAAGCTAAAAATAAGCTTTGATGGTTTAAAGGATTATATGCAAAAGGATATATTCCTTGACATATGTTGTTTCTTTATCAATAAGGACAGAACCTATGTCACACAAATACTAAATGGCTGTGGACTTCATGCAGAGATTGGAATACAAATCCTCATAGAGAAGAGCCTTATAAGAGTTAACAAGAATAACAAACTTGGAATGCATGATTTACTACGGGATATGGGAAGAGAAATTATCCGTGGAGATCCACCCAAGGATCCTGAGGACCGTAGTAGGTTATGGTTTCATAAAGATGTACAAAAAGTGTTAGAAGAGAAGACGGTAAGAATTTTCTTTACATCATGATTGTTTGCTAATTCTGATGCCAAGCGATGCATTTCTTTTACTATATATGAAAAAGAATTATGTGATTTCTTCTTTATAGCTCCAATTTAAGAGTTCAGAAGCATGCTTAACATACAAGTTTATTTCTTATGTACATTTTCTTTCTATATTGACAGGGAACAAAAGCTATTGAGGGTATAGCTTTAAAGTTTTCTAGAATCAATAAACTGCCTTCGTTTAATTCTGAGGCATTTAAAATGATGGAGAAACTCAGATTGCTCCAACTAGATTATGTCAAACTTCATGGAGATTGTAAGTATATTTCCAAAGAATTGAGGTGGCTTTGTTGGCATGGATTTCCATTAAAACTCACACCAAACAACTTTTTCAAAGAAAACATAGTTGCTATTGATTTGAAGTACAGCAGCCTCAAACAAGTTTGGAAGCAAGCCCAGGTATATATAAATATATATATATATATTTGTTTCTTTTTTAATAAATATAGTCAAGCTGATTGATAAAATATACTTGTAGCCATATATATATTTTTAATTTTTTCATATGAAACTTCATGTTTTTACAGTTGCTGGAGGGGTTGAAAATTCTCAATCTGAGTCATTCCTATTACTTGACACAAACTCCTGATTTTAAAAAGCTACCAAACCTTGAGAAGTTAATACTCAAAGATTGTCCAAACTTGACTTTAATTCACGAGAGTATTGGAAGTCTGAACAGTCTTCTTCTAATAAATCTAAAGGATTGCAAGCACCTCAGAGATCTTCCTCGAAGTATCTATGAATTAAAATCTTTAAAAATTCTCTTTCTTTCTGGTTGTTCTATGATTGATAAGTTAGAAGAGAACATTGAGCAGATGGAATCTTTGACAACTTTGATGGCTGACAACACTGCCATAAAAAAGGTACCCTTTTCCTTAGCTAGATTAAAAAGTCTCAGATATATATCTTTGTGTGGCCACGAAGGAAGATCACAGGATATATTTCCTTCTCTAATTTGGTCTTGGATGCCACCCATGAATATTCCCAAACATTTCCATACTCAAGCATATTTGTGGAGCCTATCATCCATAGTTTCCCGTGCTGTACAGAGTAATAGCTTTCATGGCCTATCTCCACTTCTGGGCCATCTTTTAAAGTTTCCAAGTATATGGGAGAAATTCCGACCAATGTTTCAATTACATAGAAAAATGGCAAGACCAGCACCAAATACTTCACAAATCACATATACGGAAGCTTCTGCATCATCGTCGGATGGTTACAATCAAGTTGGCATTGCAAGACCAGTAGGTTCCTTCAATCCTCTTATATTGCCAATGGGGATGTGCAACAAAGTAGGCATACTGAAAGAGAGAATTCTTCAGGTTTGTTCATCTTTCGTGAAGCACCTAAATTTCTTACCACACGCTTCTTCTGTGTGTGTGTGTAAACCTCATGTAGGAACATTGCATAACTGAATGGGATGATGGTAGTGAATCTTTATGCATCTATATCATATTTATTACATAAGATTTTGTTTTAAAATATTGAGATCAAGATCTGAATCCACGAAAATTAGTTTACTCAAGTTTATATCATTTTTTTTTTGGCCACAAACCATTTGCACAAGTACTTAAATATAGGTTTGTGAATCTTATGTTTGTGCTATATAGGGATGTAACTATGGTGGATTTATTGATTCGTTGCTGCCTGGTGATCAATATCCCGATTGGTTCGTCTACAAGGGTAAAGACTGCTCTGTATTTTTCAAGGTGCCTCAAGTTATTGGTTGCTGCTTGAAAGCGATGGTTCTCAACATTGTTCATTCTTCTTACATAGATAACATGACAACTCAATTTGTCATATATATTTTGGTCATTAACGACACCAAGGGCACTGTTCAGCCTCATAAGATAGACTCGATGACTTGCCAAGAAGATGAAGAATGGCAGGGTATCATATCAAGTATTGCACCTGGTGATGAGGTCACTTTAAAGATTGGATGTCAACTTACTATTCAAAAGATGGTGGCTTACCTGGTTTACGAGGAATAGCTTGATGCAGCTATTTGAATTACAGCTGTGGGAGAAGAATAAACAATGTTGAGAACAATTCAATAATTGTTATGGAAGTCCATTGAAGGATTACGTATCCCAGATTTTCAGTTCTTACAGTTGATTGTGACGGCTGAGTTTAATCTTGCCTTGTGTTTGGAAACAAAGAGTGCTTCATATACTTAGTAGTATAGCTTGCTTGTAGGACATGAATTATCTAAAAGCTTGGAGTGCATTTGATGTATTTTTCAGCAAGTAAAGCCATGTGAATTTGGAGTAAGTGTCACTAAAAGAGATATTTTAAACACAATTAGAAGTTTGAATTAGCATTTTGTGCAAGATAGTACTACTATACAGCTGGTTCACTTATGAATCAACTCCTCCATTGACAATTGCAGTGAGTCAACAAGAAATGCATAATAAACGAAAAGAAAAATGTAAGTATCACCTGAATGATGGCTAATTTAAATGGGATTCAGAGATTGACTTCAAATCAAAACTTCCTCTCTGCCTTCTTCTGCATTTCCATCTCTCTTCTTCACCATCAATCCGTGTCTTCTTCGTCTTCTTCTAGTTCTTCTTCCACACAACCTGAATGGATCTACAACGTGTTCTTGAGCTTCAGAGGCGAGGACACTCGAGCCTCTTTCACTTCTCATTTATATACTGCTCTATCACAGGTCGGAATCCTAACTTTCAAGGATGATAAGGGGCTTCGAAGCGGAGAAGAGATCTCTCCCTCATTAAAGCGAGCAATCAAAGGATCACGAATTGTGATCATAGTTTTCTCAGAAAATTACGATTCTTCTAGCTGGTGTCTCGTTGAACTGGCGAAAGTCATCAAGTGTCACAGAACTCTGGATCAGGTAGTTATACCCATATTCTATGACGTGAATCAGTCTGACATCCGTCATCAGACGGGAAGTAACAGTTAAGCAATGGAATGCGATGAGCAACGCTTTGGAAAGAAGGATGGTAGGGTGTTACGTTGGAGGTATGCACTCACTAGAGCAGCGAATTTGCATGATTTCCATTTTTCTGATTCTGATTCCAGGTAATTCGGTTTCAAACTTTTTTTTTTAATAAATTAGATTCCTTAATGAGATATAAATTGGCAATTATTTCTATTGTTATTGACAGGAATGAATGTGAACTAATTGAGAATACTGTTAGAGACGTTTTTAAAAAGCTGGATAGTAAACAATTGTTTGTTACTGACTATCCAGTGGGAGTAGAATCACGAGTTCATGAACTGGCAAGTCAAATCTTTAAAGGGGTTCACAAAATGTTCTTATAGTAGGGATTTGGGGAATGAGAGGACTTGGTAAAACAACTCTTGCCAAAGCCGTCTTCAATGAAATTGGTTATAAATTTCAATGGAGAAGTTTTCTAGCAAATATTAGAGAAGTTTCAGAGCAAGTTAATGGCCTGCTTAATTTACAAAAACAACTCATTTCTGATATCATCAAGGCTAAAACTTTGAAGATTGCTAACATTGATAAGGGAAAAAATATAATACGTGAGAGATTTTCCCACAAAAAGGAACTCATTGTATTGGATGATGTGGATAGTTCGAGCCAACTGAAAGTGTTAATTCTGAAAGCCCAAAAAACAGAGGAAATTGACTTGAGAAATACACTTTTATTAAATTATGTCTTCATATAAATACAAAGACTGCATAACTATTTTTACAGAATAAAATGCTAAAAATCTGCTGAAGCACGGCTAAAAAATAGCAACTAGCTTAAACAACTATTTCAAAGTCTGAAAAATAAAACAAACTTCCTAAAAAATAGGAATCCACTTCAACAGATTATTCCCATATCAGAATTCCTAAAAATCAGGTCCTGATCCACTCAACATCTCCTCCTGGATCAGAAGCTGCAAATTCCCAACTTATCTGAGAATTTCGAATCTACTAACATGAAATGACTTGGTGAAAATATCTGCCACTTGATCTTCTGTCGTGCAATAGACCAATGTAACTTCACCATTTTTCTGCACTTCCCTTAGAAAATAATACTTGATGCTGAAATGTTTAGTCCTTCCATGAAAGACTGAATTTTGGGATATAGCTATGGCAGCTTGATTATCCACAAATATCTCACTGCTTCCTCTTTGTTCTAGCTGCAAACCCATCATAATTTTCCTTAGTCATAATGCTTGATTAGTAGCAGATGTTGCTGCTACAAACTCTGCTTCAGCAGTTGACTGTGCCACTACATCACAATGAAAAACATCCTGAACCAAAGGTGAAGCAATAACCTGAAGTACTTTCATATCATCAATTGGCCCTGCCCAGTCACCGTCAGAGTATCCATAAAGTTTGAAATTCTGACTTTTACTAAACTTGATGCCATAGTTTAGAGTTCCTTTGAGATATCTGACAACTCTTTTTGCTGCCATCATATGCAACTCACTAGCACAACTTAAAAATCTGGATAAAACACTTATAGCAAATAAAGTATCTGGCCTTGTTGCTGTAAGATACATCAAGCATCCAACTAAGCTTCTGTAAACTCCTTCATCAACTGGTTTAGCTCCATCTTCCCTTTTCAGCCTTTCTTTCATATTCATGGGGGTACTCATACTCTTGCAATCTTCCATTCTAAATCTCTTCAGAATTTCCTTCAAGTATTTCTTTTGGCAAATGAAGACTTCATTCTGAGTTTGCTTGATCTCCATTCCCAAAAAATAAGTCATCTCACCAAGGTCTGTCATCGCAAAAGCCTTCATCATCTCCTTCTTGAAATCTTCAATCTGATTTGCATTATTTCCTGTCACAAGTAGATCATCAACGTACAAAGAAATAATTACAACATCAGATTCAACTTTCTTGACATAAAGAGTAGGTTCACTCAAACTTTTTTCAAAGTCTAAGTTCAGTAAATACTCATCTATCCTGCTGTATCAAGCTCTAGGAGCTTGCTTCAACCCATAGAGTGCCTTTTGTAGAAGATAAACCTTCTCTTCATGTCCTGGTACACTGAAGCCTTCTGGTTGCTCAACGTAAATTTCTTCATGTAGAAACCCATTCAAGAAGGCAGATTTCACATCTAGTTGAAAAATCTTCCAGCCCATTTGTGCTGCTAAAGCCAAAAGCATTCTGATTGTGTCCAATCTGGCCACTGGAGCAAAAGTTTCTGAAAAATCCACTCCCCATACTTGTGCATAGCCTTTCACCACCAATCTAGCTTTATACTTGTTCATTGAGCCATAAGGATTTGACTTTGTCCTGAAAACCCATTTAATTCCAATTACTTTTCTGTCTTGTGGCCTCTCCACTAGCTTCCAAGTCTGGTTTTTTTTTTTCAATCATGGCCAACTCCTCCTTCATTGCATCTGTCTACTTTGATCTGTTTTTGCTTCCTCATATCCAGCAGGTTCAAAAACAGTAACATTGCAACTTTGATAGATGTCTGACAGCAACCTTGTTCCTCCGACAGGCTGTTCATCCTCCATTTCATTTGGATTCAAGGAGAAATGTTGGATTTGGGGCTGAGACTCGTCATTCCAGTCCCATTGCTCATGTTCAAGAAATTGTACATCTCTGCTTATCACTATCTTCCCTGTTTGAGGTTGAAAAATTCTGTACCCTTTAGAAACCATGCTGTAGCCAATGAAAATTCCAAGTTCAGCCCTCTCATCAAGCTTGTCTCTCTTAAGCTGTGGAACATGAGAAAAACACAGACATCCAAAAATTTAAAGGTTTTTTGAACTAGGTCCAACACCATACCAAGCCTCATATAGAGTCTTCCGTTCCACTGCCCTTGTAGACAATCTATTGAGTAAGAAAGCAGTCGTGTTTGCTGCTTCTGTCCAAAACTTCTTTGGTAGGTTCTTTTCATATAGCAAGCATCTAGTCATCTCCATTATTGTTCTATTTTTTCTCTCACTAACGCCATTTTGCTGTGGAGAGTATGGGACTGTCAATTGATGCTCAATTCCTGCTTGTTCACAACAAGAATTGAATTGTTCTGAAGTGTATTCAGTTCCATTATTAGATCGAATGACTTGAATCCTGCAGCCACTTTGGTTTTCAATCCAATTTTTAAACTTTAAGAAAATTCCAGCAACTTCTGACTTAAGCTTCATAAAATAAATCCAGCACAACCTAGTTAAATCATCAATAAAAATTATATAATACCTACTGCCATTCAGTGATGGAGTATTTAGAGGTCCACAAAGATCAGTATGGATCAACTGTAACTATTGTGTGGCTTTCCATGTAGATCTTATGAATGAAAGTCTGCTTTGCTTGCCAAGTGCACATGCCTTACAGCTTGAGAGATACTCCTCCAGGTTGGGCAAACCTTGCACCATTTCATTTCTTTGCATAAACAAGAGTGCTTTGTGATGAAAATGTCCCAACCTTTTGTGCCAAGTTTCTGCAGTAGTGAGTTGACTTGGAAAAGCCATCTGCTCTTCTTCTAAGTGGTTCAAAGAAAAGCTTTTGCCCTTTACTTTAATTTTGAACAATTCCTGACCACTAGGATTAATGATAAGACAATGTTTCCCTTCAAAAAATACTTTCAATCCTTTTTCTAGTAGCTGCACAACACTCAACAGATTCTGATTAAGTTTAGGAACATACAAAACATCGAAGATAAGTTTTGTACCTTAAAGACTATCGATTGATATGGTCCCCTTTCCTTCTACTGAAATGTAGTCTCCATTTGCAATCCTGACTTTTGATGTTATTGATCTGTCAAGCTCCCTAAAGAGATCTTCATTACTTGTCATATGATTTGTACAGTCGCAGTCAATAAGTCATCCATCACTTGAACTACCAGCAAAACTTGATGCAACAAAGAGCTGTTCTACTTATTGTTGATTTGTAACTTGAGTTTCTTCCTGATGTTGTGTCTTATTTTCTTTACAAATGATCTCTGTATGCCTAAGTTTTTGACATTTTCTGCATTTCATATCAGGCCTTCTCCAGCACTTGTAGTGAGGATGATTCCTCTTACCACAATGTTGACAAGGAGGATGTTTTCTTCCTTCTTTGTTGTTGCTTGTGGTGGTGTTCTTATTCTCATTTGCTGCAGGTTCAGAGTTTCTTGTACTCCCTTTCTCGCCTTTCCACTCCTTGCCTTTTACCCCAGAATACAGCTGCAACTTAGCTTGTAAGGCTCCTTCAATGGTTCCTTCTTGTCTCATCTTTCTTCTTTGTTTTTGTGCCTGCAATGCACTTAACAGTTCTGCCAAACCAATCTGTGAAGGATCTTTAGTATTTTCCAATGAAGCAATTGTTGCATCAAAATTTTCAAGTACGGTTACTAGAATTTTTTGAACTATTCTGCTATCAGCAAGCTCAAATCCAAGTATACGTACCTTATTTGCAATACCAATTAGCCTCTCTGAATAGTCCTTGATGGTTTCAGTTTCCTTCATTTGCTGCATTTCAAATTCTCTAATTAAATTCATCACTTTCATTCCCTTTATCCTTTCATTCCGTTGATACTCATTCTTTAGGAAATCCCAAATAGCCTTAGCTGAATTACATGTCATAGTTCTGCTAAAAATAGTTGGAGAAACAGCAGCGAAGAGGCAGGCCTTAGCTTTAGACTTTCTTGTCTTCTTTTCCTTGTGAGCTTTGATTTGAGCCATTGTTGGATTTCCTTGTAAAGGAGGTACTTCATAATCTTCTTCAACAGCTTCCCACAAATCACATGCATCCAAGTAAGCTTCCATTTTTACTGCCCATACTTGGTAGTTTTCCCCATGAAACATTGGTGGAGCCATGGCTGGGAAGGAATTCTTACTGTCCATTTCTTTGTGATTTGTAAATTGAGTATGGTTTCTGTTTGGGTGAACACTCAATCAAAAATAGCCTCACAAGTCTCTCGCAAGTCCCTTAAGAAAAAGGGCTCTGATACCACTGTTAATTCTGAAAGCCAAAAAAATAGAGGAAATTGACTTGAGAAATACACTTTTATTAAATTATGTCTTCATATAAATACAAAGACTGCATAACTGTTTTTACAGAATAAAATGCTAAAAATCTGCTAAAGCACGGATAAAAAATAGCAACTAGCTTAAACAACTATTTCAAAGTCTGAAAAATAAAACAAACTCCTAAAAAATAGGGATCCACTTCAACAGATTATTCCTATATCAGAATTCCCGAAAATCAGGTCCTGATCCACTCAACAGAACGCATTATGTGGAAGTCGTGAATGGTTTGGTCCAGGGAGTGTAATAATCATTACAACTAGAGATCAGCATCTTCTTAATGTCCTTAAAACTGATTGTATATACAAAATGAAGGAAATGAATGAAAGTGAATCCCTTGAGCTTTTCAGTTGGCATGCCTTTAAGCAAGCAGCACCATTGAAAAATTTCATTGAACTTTCTCAAAGAGTAGTTGCTTACTCTGGTGGACTTCCATTAACTCTTGAAATCCTTGGCTGTCAGTTATTTGATAGAGAAACTGAAGAATGGAAGGCTGCATTATCCAAACTAGAAACCATTCCCAATGATGAAATAAAAGCCGTGTTAAGATATGCTTTGATGGTTTAAAGGATCATATGCGAAAGGATATAGATGTTCCTTGTGCCTGCTCTTTCATCTTTTCTACATCAGGAAGTATCCCCACCTATTTTGCCAACCAGTAAGTTTATAGGATTGATTAAGAAAGTATAATAATTAATAGTTTTGAGTTTAAAAAAGGTAAAAAAAATTATAATTTTTATTAATTAAATAGTCTATTTTATGTATAATTTGACAAATTTGATTCTATGAGAATATTTTTCTTCTTTTTTATTTTATTATGTGCTTTATCTTTAGTTCTTTCATTTTTCATACTCTAGCTTGATCACTAAAATGATCCAAAGTCTGTTAGGAAAAATAGTCATATAAAATAATTATCTTGTTTCATGATAAATCAATATATCAATCAAATATGAAAGTTTATAACATATGTCCCTTTTGTTTTCTTATGATTCTTTATCAAAAGGTGTATTCGGCAAGTGGGATACTAAGAAATGACGAGAAGTTCGAAAACAGAGCAGAGAAAGCCCAACTCTTGCATAACTACACAACCATCTCAGTAGACAAAGACGAACAGTACTTCACATACACAACCAAAGATGAAGAATATTCAATATGGACATTGGATTTCGATGGGCGATTATCTGGTATTTCTGCTAACCAAAACATTGAGATTGCAAATGCTGGTAAGTGTTATGGGTATAACAGTGATGGAGGATGCCAGCTATGGGACCAACCACATTGTACGAATGTAGGTGAGTTTTTTGAGGACAAGATTCATGTCATAGTAAAACAGCAAAATATGACCTTCAATGTGGATCAAAATATGAGTTTGAGCATAAGTGACTGCAAGGCTACTTGTTGGAGTGACTGTGATTGTGTTGGATATTCCACCTACTTTGGTAATGAAACTGGATGTGCCTTTTATTATGAGAATTCAAGGTGGCATGCTCTTGATGATGGTGTCTGGATCATCAACTATCTTGTTAATAGAACTTCAAACAGCACAAACAAGGTAAGTCTCCATATACTCAAGGGAAATGACCTTCAACTTTAAGTGATGAAATGACCAAACTGAAGGGAAAGAATTATTGAAGAACTCAATTCATTAGAGACAAAAAGTCTGTCATTTTTAAGAGACAAAAATAAAATTTACTAGTTATGTATGTAAAAATTGTTAACACGTTTTAAGAAAACAGATAGTCAATGGCGGAAGCTTGCCCCATGTCCAGGGCAAATGGGCCAAGATCCAGAATCACCAAATGCAAGCAAAAAGAAAATCAAATGGCTTACTGTTGTCATAATTATTATCCCTCTATTCATAATTTCTGCACTTATTATATGGTTACTACTGAAGAGAAGAAAACTCATGCTTGAAGGTACATACTTTGCATGTATAAATATATAGCTATGACAAATCTTGGAATTGTAATGTTCATCTCTGTTATTGAAACTTCAGCAGTTAAGAAAAGAACAAGGATAGAGTACCCATGGCTTGAGTTAGATATATCTAGTGGATGTGAAAATGTTAATGAACTTCAAAACTACAAAGTGGCTAGACATGATTTAAAATTATTTAGCTATGCATCTATCTTGGAAGCTACAGATGACTTCTCATCAGAGAACAAGTTAGGAAAGGGACGTATTGGACCTTTTTATAAGGTACATAGCCCCATATAGATAATGTCATTTCAATATTAAAGAATTATTCTAGCTATTGATTGACTAACTTCTTTTACATCTAAGATCAATAAGTTTTATATATGGCTTCACACAGGGAAAATTACAAGATGGAAAAGACGTTGCAATTAAGAGGCTCTCCAAAAGTTTACAACAAGGAGTCATACAACTCAAAAATGAGTTAAGACTCATATCTGAACTCCAGCACATGAATCTTGTACAACTAATATGATAGCACTGTGGTTATGCTAATGGATTACCGAAGAAATTCTTACTGAATATTACTCTTATTGCAATGAAAGTAGCTTACACACCTTGTAACTATAACGAAAATTACACAATAGAAAAGAAAGAAATCTTCCCTTCGAGTTGGAAGTTAACTCCACTAATTCGCCTCATAACTCTTCATGCTTATCACTCGCGTCACCCCATAGTCCTACGCCACAGATGCTTGTAACTAACTTGTACGACCTTCTAGGAACTGTACTCTTCCAGCTCACTCTTGCTCATGCTGCTCATGCATGCCGTAGTAACCATGCCTGTTATATTTCCACGTGTTCCTACTTCCAAAAGTATGCTTACTGCATGTGGTAGTCCTTAGCCCAGCTTGGCTTTCGACTGATTCGTTTGCCCCGACCCATTTCTCCCTTTGCTTCATCTTCTTCTTTTCCCTTAATTTTTGCTTCTGCTTCATAATCTTTATTACTGATATCATCTTCAGAATTTTTTCCCTTAGTGTGGTATGTATCAATACCACGGCCTTCGAAAATGACCTTGTCCTCAAGGTCGATGTCAGCATAAATTTCCCTAAGTGTTTCTTAGTCCTCCCATGTGGCATTCTCACGGTGGTCTCCTTGCCATTCTACCAATACAAACTGTCAGTTTTGTCCATTCACTTGTCGTAGTTGTTGGTCAGTGATGGCTACAAGAATGACGAAAGTTTTGTAACGGTGTAACTAAGGCGGATGCTAGAGTTTCCCCCTTAAAATTTTTAAGCACCAAGACGTGAAACACCGGATGAACTTGGGAGTGCTCAGGTAGTAGCACTTTGTAGGCCACTTCTCCTATTTGTTCAATGATGCGATAAGGTCCACAGTATTTTTGTGCTAACTTGTAATTTAGCCGTGGGTACAAAGTCCGTTGTTGATAGGGTTGAGTTTTAATCAATACCTAGTCGCCCATGGAGTACACTGTCTCCTTTCTGTTGCAGTCTGCATACTTCATACGTGATTATGCCCGCACGAGGTTGGCACATAATGAACACCATAGCTCCTATCATTGTATTAGTTTTGTATCGATTGACTCCACCTGTGAACTTCCTGGCATGTACCCGAGTAGTGGAAGAGGATTCAACCTATACAATGCTTGGTTTGGAGATCACCCTATTGCTGAGTGGAAACTCGAGTTATAGTGTAGCTCGGCCCAGCTGAGGAATTCCACCCATCGATGCGGCGAGTCAACAACAAATGCACGCAAGTATTGTTGCAGACACCAATTCACAACCTTGCTTTGCCCATCTGACTGAGGATGGTACGCAGTACTGTAACGTAATGTAGTGCCACTGAACTCCAAGAGGTGTCGCCAAAATTTGCTGAGGAAGATTGGGTCCCGATTGGAAATTATGGTATTAGGAAAACCATGCAACTTGACTACTGTGTTGATAAATCGATCGGTGACGTAACTGGCAATAAATTCGAGATTCAACGCATCGAAATGCGCATTCTTGGTGAGCCGATCTACTACCACCATGATCGTAGTCTTCCCTTTTCATTTTGGTAGAGCTACAATGAAGTCCATCCTGACTTCTTCCCATGGCATGGATGGCAGAGGAATGGGTTGTAACAGTCCAAACAGAGCACTAGTTTCATATTTGATTTTTTGGCAAACTGCACATTGTGAGACCCATTCTTGTATGTTCTTTTGCATTCCAGGCTAATAAAACAATTCTGCCAGTCGTTTGTACGTCTTTACTTGCTCGGCATGTCCTGCAATAAGGGTACTATGATACTCGTTGAAGACCAGTTGTCGCATCCCGTTCGCGCTTGGAAGATATAGGCGTTGTTTGTAAACAACAAACCATCCCTCTTTGAATATTCGGCTGGTAACTTACTCAGTGCCCACTGTGCATGTAACTGTTGGAGCTCTTCATTGACGTCATTTAGTGTTCTGAAATCATCCATTATAGAAGAAAACATCGTACTGGCTGTGAAACCCAAAATAGTGGCTTGGCTATCATCCTCCCTTCTCGACAGTGCATCCGCTACAATGTTAGTTTTTCTCGTTCAGACATGCAAGAAGGAGAAAATCAAGCAAAACAAAGAGAAATCAAACAAGAGAAATAAACAAAAATATTTACAAGACAGGACTTGACCTAAGATAAGAACCTAGGGCTTATGTACCCAATTGAATGGGATCAAAGTCCATGTTGTTTAACATACAAAGACATAGCAACAAGAAAGTGCAATTTTTAGGTGAAAAGAGGAAGAATTAGATGATCAATGATTTCACAAACAAAACGATTCAAAAGATTAATATGTTTTAGTTTGTGACATCATATCAAGCTCTTGCCCTTACTCTCTTCATTTTCTATTTTTTACTTTTTTTTTCGATTTTTGAAATAAGAAAACACTTTAACACATCAAGAAAAAGTTCGACAACACATTGACACCAAAACAATACTTTTACCAACATAAAAAAGGGCTATGAAACTCCAAAACATGCCAAATGAAAACTAGGCAGCATATAATCCCTGAAACAAAAACATGAATTGACCTAAAAAATGATCCCAAAACCCAAGAACATTACTCACAAAATGGAATAGCATATGAACAACAATATAGCCCTTGAAATACTTTCGAAGGAACTTTGAAACACCAAATATGGTTCACTAGAAGATGCATAGCATTTAAAACTCAAAACAGCCCTTCCACCCACATATTACTTTGAAGACACGTTTTAAAATGTAAATATTCAGCTCAAACCGCCTCTTAGATAGCCACCCACACTTTTAAACCACCATTTGAACATTTAAAGTGAGATTTCAAGTGAAGGAATTATCCCAAGCAAGCAACACTAAAAATGACACCTTAAAACGCTATTTGAGTACTTTAAAATGAAATTCTAAGTGAGAAAGCTAAGTCAAGCAACCTACACTTAAAATGACACTTTAAAACACTCTTTAAACACTTAAAAAGGAAGTTTTCAAGGAAAAACCCATTGCAAAACCAACACTCAAGCAACAACACAAAACCACCATATTAAAACACTTCAAGTGAGGTGATGGAGAAAATGGGATCAAACATAAGTCATTAAAACAGCAGCCTAAACCACCATTTTTAAACAACTAAAGGTTTAAGGGAGAATAAGTTGAACCAAATACAGCCCCTAAAACCTCATTTAAATGCTTTTGCATGAAATTCAAATGGAGGAAAGCAAGCCAAACATCAACTATTCAAACAGCAGTTCGAGACACTCTGATAGAATGTGGGATCTAAAGACCAAGATGGAGAAACTAGTAAGCAACGCTGGAACCAGCATATCTTTAATCATCATTTTAGAGCTAAGACATTGATTACACATGAACCAACAAACAGTATTTTTAACAATGGTCTTAAATCATCATCTTAGCACTAAACCATTGATTTTTAAATTGAAGAAAAATCAAATCAATAACCAACATTATCTTGGAACACAAATACGCAATTTCAACATACAAAACAAGAGTTTAATCCATCAAAATTACAGCAAAGCGAAAACTCACATTCAGTCATCCCAAACCACAATCTCAGCATCTAGAATGACCCACTAAAATTACAACAAAGCATACCCATTATTTCAGTAACATTAGACCGCCAGTCTAAAAAGTAAAATACATATTTAAACCATCAAAATCACAGTTAGATATAGCATCACTTTCACCCACTTCAAATCATGATTTCAACACTTAAATGATTTTGTATTGTTCAATTCACATCCCCAAAACATGAAATTAAATCAGCCACTATAGCACTATCTTTAGCCACTTAACAGATCTAAATGAAGATGAATATAACAGATTTTATTCATTTTGCAACCAAATACCCAAGGATTAAATCACCCATGAATCCATTACATCTAATCAACGCAAGAACAGCCAAAACAACAGTGTTTTCATCCCCATCAGATCAAAACCAAAACAGAACCAAGAGAGAGTGAGGAATTTACCTCTCGGCCAACAAGCCATCCATTTACCCATGGAGATTATGAATTAATTCAGCACTCATTTGCAGAACCGGTTCAAATCATAGAGTAAAATGGCATGAGAAGCGGGTTTGGAGGCTTACCTCCCTCGGCCAAACCGAGAGGAGTCGCAACACAGAGCAGATGCACGAGCAGCGTGGTTTACAGCACCTACCACTTTCGTTTGATGGCACAGTGGCAACAGCTCAATCCGACAGCTTCGACGGCAGCAGTGGTGCGGTCAGAAAATGGAAAGAACGCTCTTCGAACCTCCTTTTCACGTACAAGCTCTCTGTGTCAGTCGCTCTGTAGTTCTCTGGAGGAAAAATGCGATGGCCCTATTCCTCTCATCTCCCTCTCGGTCATTCTCTACTACTCACAGAAGAAACAATGTGATCGTCCCCTCCAACTCTGTCTCACTCTCTCTTTTTTTCTCCCTCACGGTGAAGCTCTCAATCGGGCTCCCATGGTGAAGCTCCCAATCGGGCTCACGGTCAAGAAGAAACGGGGAAGAAGCAATGCGCCCCCCCTCAGAGAATCCGTCCCTTACACTCTAGAAGAAGAAAACGCCATCCTACCTCTCTCTCGGTCAAAAATTGGTCTCTAGAAGAATGTCCATGCCTTCTGCTCTCTCTAGAAGAACTGCTGAATGCTCCCTCCTCTACTTCTCTCAACGTGAAAAATCCCTTCCGATGCTTGAGACCCCCCTGACTTTCTTTCTTTTCTATAAATATAAATATATATATATATATATATATATATATATATATATATTAGGAAGGGTAAAATGGAAAAAATATAAAATTAAAAAAATCTGAACTTTTCTACTATTTTTGAATTAATTCTTATTTTTTTTTATTTTAATTAAAATTATAAACCCAAGATGGAAGATTAAAAACTACTTTATTATTTTTTTAATTTTAGTTTTCTCTTTTTCCAATTTTTATTTTTAATTTTTAATTTTATTTTTGAAATAAAAATAAAAGCCTAAAGCTTATTAAATCAATTTTAAATTTATTTTTATTTTTATTAAATTTATTTTATATTTTTAATTATTTTTTATTTATTGCTATTAATATGTTTTAAAAAATTATCCAGACTAAATAAGATATTTATAGTTATTTATCTTTGTTTATTTCTTATATAAAAAAATAAAAATACAGTTTGAGATATTCTTTATTAAAGAATAAGTAAAAATAAATAACATGAATTTTGTTTGAAATGGCAATCCTAACAAAAAAATCAAAATGTGAAAAGGACTAACTAAAAAAGAACAACGAAAATATCGTTTCCACAGGGCACACTTCAAAAGCAAAAGAAAAAAGGACGGAAGAGACATCATCCCCCTTCATCATTTATTTATTTTTAGTTATATTTTAAAAATGATGAGACAAAATACTGAGAATAACTTTTGGTTGAAGTTTTGGTAACTGAGGACTTCATCCTTTTATCACTGAATGAATTATCATATTTTCTCTTACCTTCTTTCCTCTTTATCCCTATTTTCTCTCCATCAAGCCGCATTAGAGCATACCAAAGCCCACCTATACGTGCTTTGTTCTTGACTATGACATGGGCCATTCTAAAAGGTACCAGAACACACAAACCTAAGGATGTGAGAGAACACAATAAAGCAGCAACATCAAACTTCATGTATGCAATCACTCTTGCTCACATGAACGCACATGTCCAAGAACATAAACAGGTCGGAGAAGATTGTATATTGCACAGGGAAGTATGCTGCACTTGACACCCACGACAACATGCTGGAAGCAAATTGCTGTGTGGGGTGATCTTAGATCCACTGATCCCGAGCCTTCGAAGCAATCAATTGTGCTTGTCAACTTGCTGAGCCCAGGTTAGCCCATCCCTGGAGCTACCTTTAGCATGTAAGCATCTAGTCCCAATCCAGAATTCTCCAAAACTGGAAAAGAACGTTAATATGGGCCAAAATCGTCACATATCTGGTCCTAAACCTAGACTGGCAGTCTAGGGAAACATCTAGTGATCAGAAAATATCAGGACCAAAATGCTTCAATACTCAACTGAAAAACACATATAAACCCCCAGGTTAAAAACCCATTTGAAATAGATAATAGATTGGACTCTTATGTGATTTTTTTCATCGCTTTTGACTAGTGAATTCACAGGCTCCCTATGCTTTTATAAATTTCCAATTACACCCTCACTTCCTCTAACTTCCACTCCTCACTACTTTATAATACATTTATTTGTTATTATATATTATATGGTTTGAAAATCAATCAAAGAACAGAGCTAGTCATGTAATATAGTATAGAATAGTTAAGCAAGATTTATTTTTATTAACAGTCTTAAGGTAAATATATTATTGAATACAAAATACACTTTAAAAATAGAAAATACAAAATACACTTTGATATAAAGTTAGAGGAAGATAAGAAAAAAAAAAAGAGTCACCCTGAATGAATTAAAGATTAAATAATTTTTTTTATCTCTTTTTAAATATAGTATTATTTTTAAAATTTAAAAGATTTGAATCTACTAATTAAAATATAGTTTACTCAAGATCTGAATCCACTAAAAAAAAATGATCACAAACCTATATTGAAGAATGGAATACTGTATTATCCAAACTAGAAACCATTCCCGATGATGAAATACATGCCATGTTAAGATAAGCTTTGATGGTTTAAAGGATCACATGCGAAAGGATATATGTGTTCCTCGACATATATGTTGCTTCTTTATCAATAAAGACAAAGACTATATGTTAGGCAAATATTAAATGGTTGTTAATTTCATGCAGAAATTGGAATAAAAGAAATCATTTGAGAAAACATGAATCACAAAATATACATGAACTGTTTAATGGAACATGTTTAATAGAGCATGGTGTAAGAATTTTCCATATGTATGGTATTGCTTTGCTAGTTCTCTTTAAAAAATTATGTACATCCTTTTTATACCTTCAGTTCATGAGTTTCATATCGTTTCTTATAGTCATGTTCATAAGAAGCATGCTTAGCATACAAGTTTAAGAGAGAAAATAAACAAAGGAATTCCTCTCTTATTTACTTTTCATTCTCGATATTTAGTTAACATGGAACAAACAAAACTATTGATAGTATAGATTTATAGTTGCCTGGGACCAATTCTAGGGCATTTAAGGTGATGAAGAAAGTCGAGATTTCTCCAACTAGATAATGTAGAACTTGCAGGAGATTATAAGTTTGTTTCAAAAAAAATTGAGGTGATTTGTTAGCAAGAATTTCTTTTCAAATATACACCAGATATCTTTTCCTTGAAAAACTTAGTTGTTATCATTTTTTTTCATCGAAAGATAAAAATACCTCATTTAATTGAAAATGTACAATACAAGGAGATTGGATCATCTGCAGTAAGAAAGAAATAGACTTTATATAAGTTGGTCTCTATTTTTGTTGGGTCTCTATCTCTCTATCTCTATCTTTCTCAAATACAGAGAATCCAAAGGCTAATATAAGAGGTCCACCGTAGAAATCCAAACAGTGCAATACAAGAAATGATAAAACAAGTAACTAGAAAGCACAAGTCTCCTATATTGGTGTCAAATATGTATCCGACACCAATATGCATCATCTTTTATTTCAATTTTGATATTATATTATCAATTGCATTATATTTGTATTTTAAATTTAACTCTTCATATTTAAGTCCTTTTGGCAATTAATAAAAGGAGCTGTTGACAACGAGCTAGTATTCTACTCTAAAGTTGGATGGTTTGTAAGTCAAGTCTACTTATACATCGCAATTTGCAATTATAAATGCCTGAACATAATAATGTAAAAAAATAAGTTATAGTGATCAAATTAAGAATTAAATAAAACTATTGGAACTAAATATTTATTTATCCTCTACTATAACTTTCTATCCAAAATCTCAAAAAATAGTGATACCTCGAAAAAAAAAAGAGTCATAAATTTAGGGTCAAAATGCAAAAAATCCCTAAACTTTATGTCTTCAATTAATCTAATGTGATTTTTAACTAAAATTTTGTAGTTACCTGTATTATTTTCCTCAAAATATTGAATTAAATAACAAAATCAATTCTTATCTCTGTTCCTATTGAATTAAATCCATAAATTTATTCAGAAACTTTTTCAAATGAGTAATTTTTTAGTTCAAAAACTCTTTTAATGCAGCAAACATTCTGAAAGAGAGACCAAAGAAGTTTAGGATATTGAAGTGAAGGAGATGTATTACGTACCTGGGATTTCAGCTGATGGAGCTGCTCACAGTGATCATAGAAGAGGGAAATCACAGCCTAGTTGACAGAGAAACATGGGAATTTTTTGTTACAGAGGAATTCAAAGTCAGGGAAAATTTTCTCTTTAAGAGCTGAGGATGAAACCAACTCTGATTGTTGATTACATATGGGAGTCACAAATGCTATAACTGTCAAATCCGACACCTTCTTGACTTTGAAGGATAGCTTCTACATAAAGCTCCAAGATTGCCTCCAATGGACATCGAAGAAGATTGGAGCTTATCACAAGAGTTGCTGGTTCTACTCCACTGCTAAATGTGAAACAAGAAGAGTAAGACTGAGTAGTTTATCTTAAATCTGTTCTGGGTACAAACCAAAACCAAAAAAGAAAAAATGAAAATAAAATCAGAAAACAAGAGTGAGTTTTCTCTTAAATTGCGATAGATTGGTAGTTCATCCTATTCCCGCAGAGACATATTCTGAAAGTGTAAATAAAACCACTTCAAGTTCAAACAGAGTGAGTTGAAACAAAGATAATTATAATTACCAAAGGGAATTGGAATGGGCAAATCATCTTCAAAGGAAACTCGCTAGAAATAATTTTATGTGAGGTATTAATTTAAAATGCACAAAAATTAGAAGCCCTACTTGTAATTCTTTATTGTCATACATGATTCATGGAATATTGGATTATTTGTATAAATAAGAGATTGCATACCTATCTATGCCATGTTCAGATCTTGGAGTGTCTCAATTATAGTGGCTAAGTCTTTCTCTCTATTCCCTGACTTGTGTAGTAACTACAATGGGAATGCTCACTTAGGGTTAGGATTAAAGAGAGGACCAAGCCTGTATAAAAAAAGTTGTCTTACTAAGTATTCTCATTATGAGCTTCAATAAAACTAAAATGTCTACACTTATCCTCTTACCAAACTTAGCTTAATGTGTGCCATGACCTAATAATTCTTAATTGGTCTTCCTTACCACTTATCGACCCACAATGTTTAAAGCAAAATGATATTAATTAATGTAAGCCCATATTTTCTAACATCATCCACTTGGGCTACATTAATTAAAAAATTGTAAAAAAAAAAAGATCATTTTAAAAGAAATAAAAATAAAAAGACTCTTGGGTTGATAGTACAAATAAAACAACTTTAGTGCGCATATTTTAAAAGATAATGGTCCAATTTCAGCACAACATACATAATTCGGTCTAATACAATCATTAATATGGGATTATAGCAATCATCATGCCATATATCGTTGTTTGATCAATCCATAATCACACATATCAACAATTATATTGACATGGATCAACAGTCTAGAAATGTAATAAGAAATAGCTCTCAATTATTTGACAATGCACTATTTCTCATCGGTCCTCCGTATATTTCTCAATAACTTTATGATTAATCTGTAGGAGAAATCATTTGGGTCAAAATAAACCTATATGTCTCAATCATTATCTCGAGTATATAAATTAGTGCCACTAGAGACATACTACATCAGATACAACTGTCACTCTTAAGACAGACGCCATGTCCTAAGGTATATGTTGTATCCACCTTTCTTTACATAGGCAAAGCATAAATTCACAGATGATCATCAATTATATTTAACCAAATATATGCATACATATAGAAATAACAAAGTGCAGATAACAAGAAGAAAATTACAGTAGACTCCCATTAACCCAAGGGATTAAAAGACCCTATCATACCCATGTTTGAGCATGTTCCTTAAATTGTATGGGGCTTAACCCCTTGGTTAGGGGATTTGCTAACATTACATTTGTACTAATTTTCTTAATAACTATGTCACATTTCTTTACTAAGTCTCTGACGGTCAGATACTTTATCTTTATGTGTTTTGATGTACATTTATCTTATTATTCTTAGAGAAGAATATAGTTGCACTATTTTCACAATAGATAACCATAAGTTCAGAGCTCAAGTCAATTACACAGAGTTCTGAGATGAAGTTCCTGAGCCCAATAACTTGCAATGATGCTCCATAACATGCGAAAAATTCAACATACATTGTTGAACATGTTGTCAAACTTTGCTTTACACTTTCTAGGATACTGCTCTTCTAGCAAGCATAAAAATGTAACTAGATATGAATTTTAGATCATTTGGACATCTTGTAAAGTTTGAATCTTAATAGCCAATTACCTAAAGGTTTTCTGTTCTCCTATATGTCAGCATGAAATCCTTTATCCTCTATAAATGTCTCATTACCTTTTTTTATAGCAACCCAATGTTTAGACCCAGGGTTCGACAAATACCTTCCAAGGACATTTACTGTAAAGGCGATGTTTGGCCTGGTGCAAACTTGCAAATACATAAGACTGCCAACGATGCTAGAGTATGGAATTAACTTCATAGCTTTTTTTTCAAGCTCATTTCTCAGGCATTGACTCTTTCTAAGCTTATCACCTTTCACCACAAGAATATCTCCATGTTTACAAGTATGTATATTGAATCGTTTACGCACATGATCTACATAAGCTCTTTGAGATAAACTCATACATCCACTAGTCCTTTCGCGTTTAATCTCAATACCTAACACAGGAAGCTTCCCTAAGATCTTTCATCTCAAAAGTAGCGGATAGGAAATTCTTAGTCTTATAAAGGAGATTTAAGTCACTACTCGCAAGAAGGATGTCATCGACATAGAGCACGAGAAAAATGAACTTACTCCTATTGGTTCTTATATAAACACACTAATTAAATTTATTTTCAATAAAACCAAAAGAAGTCACTACTTTATAAAACTTGAGATACCACTATTGAAAGGCTTGTTTAAGGTCATAAATAGATTTCTTCAATTTGCACACCATATACTCCTCTTTTGTGAGATCTTCATTAAGAAATTTGTCTTAATATCTATCTGGTGAAGCTCTAAATCAAAGTGAGTCACTAAGGCCATGATGATTCTAAAGGAATCCTTAATGAGACAGGTGAAAAAGTTTTAGTGTAATCAATGCCCTCCCTTAGAGAAAACCCCTTTGCTAGTAATTTGGCTTTAAATTTTTCAACCTGACCCTTGGAATCTTTCTTGGTTTTGAAAACTCATTTACAACCGATTAGTTTACAAGCCTCTAGAAATTCAGTGAGTTCCTAAACATAATTTCTTGACATAGAGAGCATTTCATCCTTTATTGTATTTTTTCACATATCTGATTGTGAGCTATTTACTACCTCAACATAAGTTACAGGGTCCATGGTATGACCAATACCATAGTCAGCCTCACCCAAATACACTTAGTAGTCAGCACTGATTACAGGTCTTCTTTCTCTTTGAGATCTTCTTAAGGGAATATCTGGGGCTAGTTCATTAACTTGAGAAATTTTAGTCACAGGTACCCTAGGATCTTCTTCTTGAATAGGTAAGGCTACAGTTTCCTCTCTAACATGTGTTATTGGTAAAGTCTCATTTAAGTATGGTAAAGGAATGGAAACAGCCTTACTGGATTTAGGTGTTTCAAGAGATTAAGAACAAATGTTTTTAATCACATCCAACTCTAAGAATTTTGCAGTTAATGCTTCCATAATTCTAGTGCCATGAGTAGGATAATAGAATCTAAATCTTTTTGAATGCTCTGGATAACCAATAAAAAAGTAACTTGAAGTTTTATGGTCTAATTTTCTTTACAAAGGATTGTAAATCTTTACCTCTATAGGACAACCCTAAACACAAAGTTGATTCAAACTAGGCTTTCTACTAATTCACAACTTAAAAGGTGTTCAAGGTACAGATTTACTAGGGACACAATTTAGAATATATGTGGCCATTTTGATTGCTTCATCCTATAAAAATTCAAGTAGATTTAGCTTATTTATCATACTCCTCACCACATTTATAAGGTGTGATTTTGCCTTTTTGTCATACCATTTTGTTTTGGACTTCCAAGCATGGTATACTGAGCAACAATACCACAATCTTATAAGTATTTAGCCAAAGGACCCTTCTGCTATCCACCTTCATCATACTTGCCATAATACTCACCACCAAGATCCAATCTTACAGTCTTAATAACTCTCCCCAATTTCTTCTCTACTTCAGCCTTATAAGTTTAAACATTTCAAGAGCATCAAAATTTTCTTTAATCAAGAAAAGATACCCATAATGAGAGAAATTATCTATAAAAGTAATGAAATATTTCTTTCCACATAAGGTAGTTAAGTAAGGTTTGCTGATCTTACTGTGAATTAGTTCCAGAAGCCCTTCACTTCATGATGCAAATTTCTTCTGAGTTTTAGTCAATTTCCCTTTTGCACAATCAATACATATTCTCATGTCATCAAAATGAAGTGAAGGTAGAATTTGATTCTTAATTAATGATACAACTTTATCCTGATCGAGAAATGTGACCTAGACGTTTATGCCACAAAAAGAAGGATTTCTCTTTTGTTATAGGTCTTTTAGTAGAGGAGTTTTTAACATGCAAACATTCATCATTTAGAGTTAAACTGAGTTTATACAAGCCATAAAATAAAAGACATTTACCAACTATCTCATAATCATGAAGGATGTTTACTCTTTTATTTCTAAAATTAAAACAATATCCTGCTTTATCCGATAAAGAAACAGAGATAAGGTTTCTCCTAAAAGAGAGAATGTAAAAAGTATTTCTCAATACAAATTGAAAACCAGTGTCAAGAATCAAAATGACATTTCCTATGTATTGAACTTCTATGTCAGCACCATTTCCAACCTTCAGCTTAGAATCCCTTTTAGTTGGTCTTCTCCTGTCCCTAAGTCTCTAGAAAGTGGAAGTAACATGAACAAAAGCATCACTATCAAGTTGTCAGGAGTTTAAAGGCACATAAAAAAAGTTTGATTCAAAACAAACACAAGAAATCAACTGACCTTACTTCTTGCTTTTTCTTTTTCTTTGCCCATACCTTATACTTATAACAATCAACCTTTTTATAACCCTTCTTCTTTCAGAAGTAACAATTCATCTCACCAGTGTTAATTTTTGGTCCCCTATTACCAACATTTTGATTATTCCCAGGCCTTTTAAAAGTGTGATCTTTCTTAGGAGCATATGACTTTGCCTTCTTAAATTTCTCCTTTCTCTTATTAAAGAATGACTTACTCTTATTAAAGAAATGCCTTAGCATTTCTGGTATCTGGTAAACCACTCATGAGATGTTCAACAATTGATCTTTTGATGACTATAAGACTGAGTTGATTAGATCTCTCCACTTTGCATAAAACTCTTTTTCATTAGCACTACTACTCTTAATAGGTTAGACGATTTATCTACCCTTAATGCCAGGTTAATATCAATGATCCCTAAGGCAAATTTGATGTCTTGTTTCCATTTTTTGTAATTGGAACTAGTCAGCATTTCAATTATGGTATTGTTGTTGTTCACATTGAAAGAAACTATTTGCAAATAATTAATATGGTTAATAAATGAGGCAATTATATTAAAATTCAATAAACTTGAAGAAAAAATGGTTATATCATTATAAACTCCTTTTCCGGGTAAAAAATATAACATGACATTGGTTGCTTTCCTTTCATGAAGCAAATAAAGATAATAAAAAAATTTAAAGAATTAAATCTCTTTTAGGTAGATAAAATCCTTTTAAAAATACAATGGAAACATATAATCAAAAAAACTATCCCTTTTTGATTGATTGATTTTCAAGATCATATGCACTCATCAACATACTTCATGTGATCTTGGAATTAACACACATAATAACACCCTTTGGTTAGGAAATTATATGTATTAATTTAATAAATAATTCTATCAACATGGGATTTACAAAATTTTATAAATTTTGATGACTAGCCACTTTAGTGGTAATAATCCCAACAATTCACAAAATTTTCCCAGACTAGAATTTGTATTTAAAATTGCTACCATTTCCCATTAACATAGAAATTTAATCATTTTTATGGACTTTAATGAATTAATTACTTTAGTGATTTATTCTCAACAATAAAAAAAAACAATTTTTGAACTAGGAAACATCATGAAAATAAACCATTAATTAATAACTCAATCAAAATTTGAACAACAATTTTGCACCTTTTAAAGGGTTTTAATGTATAATTAAAGACCTTACGATTTAACTTGAGAGTATACAAATTATGGGCAGAGTGAGGGTCTTTAATAGGTTTAAAGGTTGTGATACTATTTTTTTCATGATTTTTCTATATCAATAAGTTTCCTAAAATATTTATTTTGAAAAAAATTACAAAATATGTTGAAAATTCAAAAAAAATATTTTACATTTTTTGAAAAAATTAAAATAAAATACAAAAAAATAAAGAAAAATAAAAATGCACAATGTGACTTGAACCAGCGTGATTAGGTATAGGGTTGAGCCTCACGCGCCACCCTTTAGATAAGCTACGAGTGGGCTTCGACAGATGGGGTCTTCTTCAACCTCTAACTAGGTTGTCAGCAGGTACAAATCAAGTCACACAACCCGTATTGAACCAGCGACATATTCATGTGTTTTAATACATTTTAATCCAAAGTTTTTTAGGGTTTTCATTGAAAAGAAGTTTCTAGGCTTGTATTTGCAATCAATTGAGGTAAAAAAAATCGCATTTAAAGGATGAATTTTCGATCAAAATCATAAGGATTTTGAATGAGACGTCTGTGATTTTGTCCTATGATTTCAGCCACATTTTCAGTGTTTCGGTTGCAATTAGTTTAGCTTTTTGATCTGAAAAGACATCACAAAGCTACCTAGGCTTTCAATTTCTGGAAATTTTGCTCCAATCATATGAATTTTTGGCTGAATCTTGCTAGGGTTCATTTAGGGGTGCATTTTTGAATATAAAATTCAAGTCAAAATTTTTTTCTAAATATATCACGATATTAAGCATATAATATATCAATTCGAAGCTAATTCAGAGATAAATAAAAGCCCTAAGTTATTGTAGGTAATTTAGCCAAAATCAAATCCAAAAAATTTAACAACATAACTATTTTATGTAAAAATTTAAGCAATTTCAAGTCCTATAATCATATATGTAAGCTCTGATACCAAATGTAATTCTTTGTAGTCATATATGATTCATAGAACATTGAATTATTTGTATAGATAAGAGATTGCATACCGTCTGTGCCATGATTAGATCTTGAAGTGTCTCAATTACAGTGGTTAGATCTTCCTTTCTATTCCCTGTCTTGTGCAGTGACTATAGTGAGAATACTCATTTAGGATTAAGGTTAAAGAGGAGATCTAACTTGTATAAATAAAATTATCTTGTTAGACCTTTCTATTTTGTGCTTTAGTAAAACTAAAAGACTTATACCTAACCACTTATTAGATTTAGTTGAATGTGTGTCATAACCTAATCATTTTTAATTAAGCCTCTTTTAATGAATCACCTATCAATCCATAATATTTAAAGTAAAATAATATTAATTTTAATTAATGTAAGTATATATTTTTTAACACTGTCAGCACTTTGTGGTAGTGTAATTTTCACATGTTGCATTTAACATGTGAAAATATATTAAAATAATGCAGATATTTTGACATGTCAAATAAAAAGTCGTTCACCATAAACATAATTTTAAAGAAATATCATTGTATTAAGAGAAGTAGCTCTACAAACCTTTCGTTTGATGTTCAGCATTTCCGTCTCTTGTTCCTCCAAATTCCTATATATCATTCCTATTTTCTTCGATCGATGTCTAGTCCTTCGTCCACAAAACTGAAATGGATGTACGACGTGTTCTTGAGTTTCAGAGGCCTGGATACTCGTGACTCTGTGACTTCTCGTTTATATAACGCTCTAACGCAGGCCGGAATCCATACTTTCATAGACCATGAGTCGCTTGAACGAGGATCAGAGATCTCAACCTCACTTCTTCGAGCAATTGAAGGATCAAGAATCTCTATCATACTTTTCTCACAAAGGTATGCTACTTCCAAATGGTGTCTGGATGAACTAGTGAAAATCATGGAGTGCCGAAGAAATCAGGCTCAGGTAGTTCTACCAGTATTCTATGAGGTGGATCCGTCTGACGTCCGCTATCAGAGGGGCAGTTATCGCGAAGCAATGGAGCAACTTGAGCTGCGCTTCAGAAGGTTGCCCGATCGGGTTTTGGGTTGGAGGAGGGCGCTCACCGAGGCTGCCAAGCTGTCCGGATTCCATCTCTCTCACTCTGATTCTGGGTAATTCACACTTTTTCTTTTGTTTGGATTTAGTTGAATTAGAAGTCTTTGCGTGCAATTTTTATATTTTTATTACAAGAATCTTTAATTAGAAAACAGAATAAATATGATTTATATAATTTATTTTTTATGATTATTTAAAAAAAAAAAAGGTTTTACATATCTTATAATGATTAGATAATTTATAACAAAAAATATAAAGAAATATATATAATTTTAATTTAGAAGATTGATTTGTTTGACAAAATGAAATTTATTTCTGAATTTTTTATCCACTTAAAAATATAAAAATTGTATTTAAATATTTTCCTTTAACTAATATCATCAATCTAACATATTATGATAATTTAACTCCTTTAATATCAATTAAAATTATATATCTATATAATTATTAGTAATAATGAAGCGAGGCAATAACTAAATGTTAGAAAAATGAATTAAAATTATATATAGTTAGTAATATCACTTTCTAAATTATTAAAATAGATAAGATTATTTAAGAAAAAAATTAGAGAAATATTGTTTTAATCAATAAAGTAGATAATTGCGTTACAATCTGATTGAATATTATAAAACACGTATTTTGTTGAGTGGATTGAAAAGACAAACTGTTATTAATTTAGTCAAATTGTTAACCAATTGCCTTGAAAGGTTTATTAGCCACGAAAGTTCCAGCGCAGCATCCAAAATCACTAGTTAGAAGCAAAAGAATAGGTGGAAATACTTTTCCTGGGGCTAAAGATTGTTGTCTTCGAAAGAGTATGAAATCTGAAATTCATACACCCATCACACACACATATATATTGTTTGTATTCCTAATTATTTACTGGTCTTTAGAATATGTTGAACAAACATGTATGTGTATGCGTTTATATATATATATATATATATATATATATATATAACTCTTGTCATCTTGTTCAAGCCCTGAATGAACTATAAAAAATTCAGGAAGAATACAAGTACAAATTGGTCCTCGAAGATATAAGGTTCTCGGGCTCTAGAACACAAGTAATTTTCAATGGAAAAGAAAAAAGCCAAGATAATATAATGCAATTATCTAAGTGGATTAAGATGTTAATTGTAATTGAAAACATAAAAAAGGACTGTGTTTTTTTTTGAGCTTTTCTGTTGAAAAAATAATGTTTTTTTTTTCAATTTTTTCTCCTTATTAAAAGTATTACTAACTTCGTCTAAGGTCCTCGAAGATATAAGGTTCTCGGGCTCTAACTCAAACACAAGTAATTTTCAATGGTAAAGAAAAAAGTCAAGATAATATAATGCAATTATCTAAGTGGATTAAGATGTTAATTGTAATTGTAAACATAAAAAAAGGACTGTGTTTTTTTTTTTTTTTAGTTTTTTGGTGAAAAAATGATATGCTTTTTTTTTTTTTTCAATTTTTCTCCTTATTAAAAGTATTACTAACGTGGTCTAAGGTCCCTGGTAGTCCACCAACTACTTAAGGTTAGTATATAATACCATGAAAAAAAATACCATGTAGTTAAATAATTAATGCTAAATTGGATATTTAACTCCATGATTATGAATCAATAGTAATTTTAATTTTACTAATTAATTTTCATGTCAAACTCAATAATTCGAATTTTCCTTATGAATCTATGATGCGTCTTGCCCATAATTATGGATTTCGTGATATAGACTTTAATATTAGGTTAATTACAGAGTTTCAAGGGTAGACAAATTTATAGATATTTAGTAGCCAAATTAGTCCACACCAAGTTCTTGGTATTCCACTAAAATTTGCCCTGCTTGTTATAGATACTTAGTCCATATTTATTATTGACAGGTCTGATGAATATAAAATGATAGATGATGTTGTCCGAACAGTTCTTACAATCCTAGACAGTACAAAATTGTTTGTTGCTGACTATCCAGTGGGTATAGAATCACGAGTTGATGAATTCACTAATCAATTGTCGGAAGGGAGATCAGAAGATGTTCATCTAGTAGGGATCTGGGGAATGGGAGGACTGGGTAAAACAACTCTCGCTAAAGCCATTTACAATCAAATTTCTCATCAATTTGAAGGGAAAAGTTTTCTTGCAAATATAAGAGAAATTTCAAAACAAGTTAAGGGCCTAGTTAATTTACAAGACCAACTCATTTCCGATATCATCAAGACTAAAATTTTGAAGACAGCTACCATTGATGGGGGGAAAAATACAATAAGCAGAAGATTTCCCTCTAGAAAGGCACTTGTTGTATTGGATGACGTGGATAGTTCAAGCCAATTGAAGGCATTATGTGGAAGTCGTAAATGGTTTGGTCCAGGGAGTGTAATAATCATTACAACTAGAGATATGCGTCTTCTTAATATCCTGAACGCTGACTCTATATATAAAATGAAGGAGATGGATAAAAGTGAATCCCTTGAGCTTTTCAGTTGGTATGCTTTTAAGCAAGCAACTCCCTTTAGAAAATTTATTGGACTTTCTCAAGAAGTAGTTGCTTACTGCGGGGGTCTTCCACTAGCTCTTGAAGTCCTTGGCTCTCATTTGTTTGATAGAGAAATTGATGAATGGAAGGATGTATTATCCAAACTAGAAACCATTCCTGTTGATGAAATACAAGAGAAGCTAAGAATAAGCTTTGATGGTTTAAAGGATTATATGCAAAAGGATATATTCCTTGACATATGCTGTTTCTTTATCAATAAGGACAGAACCTATGTCACACAAATACTTAACGGCTGTGGACTTCATGCAGAAATTGGAATACAAATCCTCATAGAGAAGAGCCTTATAAGAGTTAACAAGAAGAACAAGCTTGGAATGCATGATTTACTACGGGATATGGGAAGAGAAATTATCCGTGGAAATCCACCGAAGGATCCTGAGGACCGTAGTAGGTTATGGTTTCATAAAGATGTACATAAAGTGTTAAAAGAGAAGACGGTAAGAATTTCTTTACATCATGATTGTTTGCTAATTCTGATGCCAAGGGATGCATTTCTTTTACTATATATTAAAAAGAATTATGTGATTTCTTCTTTATAGCACCAATTTAAGAGTTAAGAAGCATGCTTAACGTACAAGTTTATTTCTTATGTACATTTTCTTTCTATATTGACAGGGAACAAAAGCTATTGAGGGTATAGCTTTAAAGTTGTCTAGAATCAATAAACTGCCTTCGTTTAATTCTGAGGCATTTAAGATGATGGAGAAACTCAGACTGCTCCAACTAGATTATGTCAAACTTGATGGAGATTGTAAGTATATTTCCAAAGAATTGAGGTGGCTTTGTTGGCATGGATTTCCATTAAAACTCACACCAAACAACTTTTTCAAAGAAAACGTAGTTGCTATTGATTTAAAGTACAGCAGCCTCAAACAAGTTTGGAAGCAGGCCCAGGTATATATATATATATATATATATATATATATATATATATTTGTTTCTTTTTTAATAAATATAGTCAAGCTGATTGATAAAATATACTTGTAGCCATATATATATTTTTAATTTTTTCATATGAAACTTCATGTTTTTACAGTTGCTGGAGGGGTTGAAAATTCTCAATCTGAGTCATTCCTATTACTTGACGCAAACTCCTGATTTTAAAATGCTACCAAACCTTCAAAAGTTAATACTCAAAGATTGTCCAAACCTGACTGTAGTTCACGACAGTATTGGAAGTCTGAACAGTCTTCTTCTAATAAATCTGAAGGATTGCAAACGCCTCAGAGATCTTCCTCAAAGTATCTACGAATTAAAATCTCTAAAAATGCTTTTTCTTTCTGGTTGTTCTATGATTGATAAGTTAGAAGAGAACATTGAGCAGATGGAATCTTTGACAACTTTGATGGGTGACAACACTGCCATAAAAAGGGTACCCTTTTCCTTAGCTAGAATAAAAAGTCTCAGATATATATCTTTGTGTGGCAACGAAGGAAGATCACAGGATATATTTCCTTCTCTAATTTGGTCTTGGATGCCACCCATGAATATTCCCAAACATTTCCATACTAAAGCATATTTGCGGAGCATATCATCCATGGTTTCCTATGCTGTACAGAGTAATAGCTTTCATGGCCTATCTCCACTTCTAGGCCATCTTTTAAAGTTTCGAAGTATATGGGAGAAATTCCGACCAATGTTTCGATTACATAGAAAAATGGCAAGAGCAGCAAATACTTCACAAATCACATGTACGGAAGCTTCTGCATCATCGTCGGATGGTTATAATCAAGTTGGCGTTGCCAGACCAGTAGATTCCTTCAATTCTCTTATATTGCCAATGGGGGAGTGCAACAAAGCAGACATATTGAAAGAGAGAATTCTTGAGGTTTGTTCATCTTTTGTGAAGCACCTAAATTTCTTACCACACTCGCTTCTTCTGTATCTATATATATATATATATATATATATATATTTATACCCTATGGAATAAGGTAAATACGTTATTGAATAAAAAATACACTTTGAAAAATGCAAAATATATATTGATACAAAGTTAAAGAGAAATAAAAAAAATAAATAAAAGACTTATCTAAAATAAAAATAATATCTGTTTTCTTATCTCTTTCTAAGTATAATATCATTTTTTAAATTTAAAAGATCTGAATCCACTAAAATATAGTTTACTCAAGTTTATATCATTTTTTTTTTTTGCCACAAACCATTTGCACAAGTACTTAAATATGGGTTTGTGATTCTTATGTTCGTGCTATATAGGGATGTAACTATGGTGGATTTATTGATTCTTTGCTGTCTGGTGATCAATATCCCGATTGGTTCGTCTACAAGGGTAACGGATGCTCTGTATTTTTCAAGGTGCCTCAAGTTATTGGTTGCTGCTTGAAAGCGATGGTTCTCAACCTTGTTCATTCTTCTTTCATAGATAACATGACAACTCAATTTGTCATATATATTTTGATCGTTAACCACACCAAGGGCACGATTCAGCTTCATAAGCAAGACTCGATGACTGGCCAAGAAGACGAAGAATGGCAGGGTATCATATCAAGCATTGCACCTGGTGATGAGGTTACTTTAAACATTGGATGTCAACTTACTATTCAAAAGATGGTGGCTTACCTGGTTTACGAGGAATAGCTTGATGCAGCTATTTGAATTGCAGCTGTGGGAGAAGAATAAACAATGTTGAGAACAATTCAATAATTGTTATGGAAGTCCATTGAAGGATTACGTATTCCAGATTTTCAGTTCTTACAGTTGATTGTGACGGCTGAGTTTAATCTTGCCTTGTGTTTGGAAACAAAGAGTGCTTCATATACTTAGTAGTATAGCTTGCTTGTAGGATATGAATTATCTAAAAGCTTGGAGTGCATTTGATTTATTTTTCAGCAAGTAAAGCCATGTGAATTTGGAGTAAGTGTCACTAAAAGAGATATTTTAAACACAATTAGAAGTTTGAATTAGCATTTTGTGGAATATAGTACTGCTATACAGCTGGTTCACTTATGAATCAACTCCTCCATTGACAATTGCAGTGAGTCAATAAGAAAAGCATAAAAAACGAAAAGAAAAATGTAAGTATCACCTGAATGATGGCTAATTTAAATGGGATTCAGAGATTGACTGCAAATCAAAACTTTCTCTCTGCCTTCTTCTGCATTTCCATCTCTCTTCTTCACCATCAATCCGTGTCTTCTTCGTCTTCTTCTCGTTCTTCTTCCACACAACCCGAATGGATCTACGACGTGTTCTTGAGCTTGAGAGGCGAGGACACTCGAGCCTCTTTCACTACTCATTTATATACTGCTCTATCACAGGTCGGAATCCTAACTTTCAAGGACGATAAGGGGCTTTGAAGCGGAGAAGAAATCTCTCCCTCATTAAAGCGAGCAATCAAAGGATCAAGAATTGCAATCATAGTTTTCTCAGAAAATTACGCTTCTTCTAGTTGGTGTCTCGTTGAACTGGCAGAAGTCATCAAGTGTCACAGAACTCTGGATCAGGTAGTTATACCCATATTCTATGACGTGAATCAGTCTGACATCCGTCATCAGACGGGAAGTTGCCGTGATTTGGAGAGACGGACGGTAGGGTGTTACGTTGGAGGTATGCACTCACTACAGCGGCGAATTTGCCTGATTTCCATTTTTCTGATTCTGATTCCAGGTAATTCAGTTTCGAACTTTTTTTTTTTTTTTAATAAATTAGATTCCTTAATGAGATATAAATTGGCAATTATTTCTATTGTTATTGACAGGAATGAACGTGAACTAATTGAGAATATTGGTAGAGACGTTTCTAAAAAGCTGGATAGTAAACAATTGTTTGTTGCTCACTATCCAGTGGGAGTAGAATCACGAGTTCATGAACTGGCAAGTCAAATCTTTAAAGGGGGTTCACAAAATGTTCTTATAGTAGGGATTTGGGGAATGAGAGGACTTAGTAAAACAACTCTTGCCAAAACCATCTTCAATGAAATTGATTATAAATTTCAATGGCGAAGTTTTCTAGCAAATATTAGAGAAGTTTCAGAGCAAGTTAATGGCCCACTTAATTTACAAAATCAACTCATTTCTGATATCATCAAGACTAAAACTTTGAAGATTGCTAACATAGATAAGGGAAAAAATATAATACGTGAGAGATTTTCCCGTAAAAAGGAACTCATTGAATTGGATGATGCGGACAGTTCGAGCCAACTGAAAGCATTATGTGGAAGTCGTGAATGGTTTGGTCCAGGGAGTGTAATAATCATTACAACTAGAGATCAGCATCTTCTTAATGTCCTTAAAGCTGATTGTATATACAAAATGAAGGAAATTAATGAAAGTGAATCCCTTGAGCTTTTCAGTTGGCATGCCTTTAAGCAAGCAGCTCCATTGAAAAATTTCATTGAACTTTCTCAAAGAGTAGTTGCTTACTCTGGTAGACTTCCATTGACTCTTGAAATCCTTGGCTGTCAGTTATTTGATAGAGAAACTGAAGAATGAAAGGCTGCATTATCCAAACTAGAAACCATTCCCAACGATGAAATACACGCCATGTTAAGATAAGCTTTGATGGTTTAAAGGATCATATGCGAAAGGATATATATGTTCCTCGACATATATGTTGCTTCTTTATCAATAAAGACAAAGACTATATGTTAGGCAAATATTAAATGGTTGTTGATTTCATGCAGGAATTGGAATACAACGAAATCATTTGAGAAAACCTCCGCAAGTTATGGAATCACAAACATGTACATGAATGGTTAACAGAGCATGGTGTAAGAATTTTCTATATAGTATTCGCTTTGCTAGTTCTCTTAAAGAAAAGTTATGTACTTCCTTCTTTATACCTTCAATTTAAGAATTTCATATCGTTTGTTATAGTCATGTTCATAAGAAGCATGCTTAGCATACAAGTTTAAGTATTGCCCGTAATTCAGAAAATAACAAAGGTTTCCTTTTCTTATTTACTTTTCATTCTCTCTATTGTTAGTATAGATTTATAGTTGCCTGGGACCAATTCTGTGACATTTAAGGTGATGAAGGAAGTCAAGATTGCAACTAGATTATGTAAAATTTGTAGGAGATTATAAGTATGTTTTTTTTTAAAAAAATTGAGGTGATTTGTTGGCAAGAATTTTTTTTTTGATCAGAACAGAAAAATACCTCATTTAATAGAAAAAGTACAAGTTAAGGGGTCCACAAGGGAAATTCAAACAGTGCAATACAAGAAATGATAAAACAAGTAATTAGAAAGCACAAACACTTGCAAAAACCTCTTGTATTGGTGTCAATATCTATACGACACCAACACCTTATATATGCTTAGAAACGTAATCCAAGCATATCTAATTTTCTTTCTAATATGATTTTGAATATAATTTTAAAATTATCGACATTAATGGCAATTGGAACTGGTAGCCATTTTATCAGTTATTTTTTTCTTAACAAATAATTTTTTTGAAATTAATTTAGTACTTAATTTATTAACATAAAATATTGTTAATGTAATCTAATCACAAAATGATTACAAAAATGTTGGCAATCAAGTGTTGTGATACAAACTTTTAACTCCCTTGTTTAATATTTCGCTTTTCATGCCAATATTTTTAACAAAATCATACATGATTTTTACTTATATAATTAATGGAGAGACATTAAATATCTCATAAAGATTCATCTATTATAATTAAAATTAAACATATATATTATGATTAATAAGCTTATAGATAAATATATTATGATTAATACACTTATAAATAAATAAAAATAGAAGTACGTGATTAATTAATTATAAAAATTATAAAATATATATTAGGATTAATGAATTTAGATATATTATTATTAAATAGATAAATAGAATATAAATAATAATAATAATTATTATTATTATCTATAAGAATTGGTAAAAAAATATTAAAGTTTAATGATTAAAACTAATTATAATTTTTTGTTATGATTACAAAAATTAAAAATAAATATGCAAAAATTAATTACTAAAATTTAGCAACAATTGTCTCGGAGATTCAAGTGGAGCCAAAGTTATAATCAAATCGCATGATGTTTGGTTAAATATAATTAAATAAAAAAATTATAACTTGACTAATAATTATAATTTTTTACTTAAATATTCAATCTAACAGATCCTTCTAATTAAATCATTAATTTCGATACATACATTTTTTGAAATGTTAAATTCTAACTCCTAAATATGAAATTGAGATCAAGAACTTGAAACGGTAAATAATATTTCATTATATATTTTTTTCGTCGTGTCATTGAAATTCGTTGAAAGATATGCAGAGTTAGTAAAAACATTGGACCATTGCATTGACTTCATCTAGAGCACAAGATTGATAAAACAAACATAATTTGACGAAAATATGATATGAACTATCTTAAAAGTCTATACTCAATTAAAAATTTTGTCAGGAGTTACGGTCATTTCATTCCTCGTATTTCTTTTTACTTGTTCAATAATTTTATTGCAACTATCAATTGAATGTCCAATTCATGCTATTCATCTACTTCATGCAATATTGTCATTCGGTTTGAAAATTTTGTGGATTAAATGAACCAAATAAAAAAGATTTTTTATATATACAGATTGGCAATTATTTAAATTTGGACAAACATGGCAATTATAGTGAGTCATTTGGCACCCATTGGCAGACCTCCCAAGTAAACACTTTGACTAGCTCTTTCAGGGACTTGGAGTTGCAGCTTTTTTTTTCTTGAATTTTTTACGGATGTTTTTTTATTGGAGAGAGTTGTACACTGTAATCACTAAATATTACTACCAACAAAAATTGAAAATCATGTTGATCGAGCTGATATAATCGGCATTTTGTGAGTCAAGTCAAGCTCCGCGTTGTTAAAAGAATACATTAAAATAATGCATCACTTTGATTGTTTTAATTAAATCATAATTCGTAAGCCCCTTTACTCTTCTTCGCCAGTCGCCATCTCTATCTCCTCCTCGCGTCACTCCTTCCTTTCCTTCGATCCATGTCTTCTACTTCTTCTTCCACACAACCCAAATGGATGTACGACGTGTTCTTGAGTTTCAGAGGCGAAGACACTCGTACCACTGTGTCACTTGATTTATATAACGCTCTAGCACAGGATGGAATTTATACTTTCAGGGACGATAAGGAGATTCAACAGGGAGAAGAGATCTCTCCCTCAATACAGCGGGCAATCGAAGGATCAAGAATCGCGATCATAGTTTTCTCTGCAAAGTACGCCACTTCTAGATGGTGTCTGAATGAATTGGTGAAAATCATGGAGTGTCGACGAAGTGTTGGTCAAGTTGTTATACCACTATTCTATTACGTGGAACCGTCTGAGGTTCGTTATCAGAGAAACAGTTATGATAAAGCAATGAAGCAACATGAACAGCGCTATGGGAGTGCGCACGATCGGGTTTTGCGTTGGAGGAGGGTGCTCAAGGAGGCTGCAAATTTGTCTGGCTTCCATGTTTCCCCTTCCAGGTAATTTATTACATTTTGGATCTAATTTACACTTCAGTTTTTTTATATCTCTTTTTTATTTTTTAAAAAATACTAATTTTCAATTACAAAAGATCAAACCAATTTATTATGTTGGAAATTTAGTCGTGGTGGTTGTCATTGTAAAATTGCGTCAAATTTTATTCATCTGCTTTGCTCTCTTTATGTCAGCCTAGGATCATGTTGGATGGACGATACGATGCCAGATACTTTTCCGTGAGTATTTTAATTTTATATGTATTTTAGAATTTTTAGACTAAATTATACCATTTTTTTTTAATGTAATAAAACCATGCTTATCATTTTTTAAAAAAAGATCTATATAATAAACTTTCAGAAGTAGAAGACTATAATTTTCTGAACTAAAAGGGTAATAAATGTAACTTACTTAAATTTTTATATTTTATTATATGTAGTATTTATATGTATTAAATCCATAACTTATAGGAAAGTAAGTAACACCTAATTTTATGGACCAAGCAATAATGAGTGGGTTTCAGTGTGATTTCACGTGAAAGTCGAGATTGTTTTGTTTAATCGAGTCTAGAGGAGTATCAAGTATACTTTAGTAAAATTTTATGGGAAATGAGTTTAATTACTTGTTTTAGTTAGCAGACTAATCCTCAAATGTAAGTAATTTATTTTTATCTCATACTTAATTCTAAGTTTTCCTATGAATTTATGATGCGTCTAACCCATAATTGTGGAGTTCGTGATAGTAGACTGTAAGCAGATAAGGTTACAGACTAAATTTCCCTTGGCTTGTTATAGATATTTAGTCATATTTATTGACAGGAATGAAGGTGCTGCGATTCAAGATATTGTGGAAACAGTTCGTACAAGGCTAGACAATGACATACTGTTTGTTGTTGACTATCCAGTGGGTATAAATTCACGAGTTTATGAACTGAAAAATCAATTGTTGCAAGAGAGATCACAAGCTGTTTGTATAGTAGGGATATGGGGAATGGGAGGAATTGGTAAAACAACTCTGGCCAAAGCCATATACAATGAAATCGGTTATCAATTTGAAAGGAAAAGTTTCCTTGCAAATATTAGAGAAGTTTCAATGCAAGACAATGGCCTAATTCATTTACAAGACCAACTCATTTCCAGTATCATAGGGACAAATGTTACCAAGATACCTGACATTGAAAGGGGAAAAGATATAATAAGGCGAAGATTTTGCCATAGAAAGACACTTATTGTATTGGATGATGTGGATAATTTGAGCCAATTGATGGCATTATGTGCAAGTCGTGAATGGTTTCGTGCAGGGAGTGTAATAATCATCACGACCAGAGATGTGCGTCTACTTAATGTCATTGAAGCTAAACCTATACTCAAAATGAGGGAAATGGATCAAAGTGAATCTCTTGAGCTTTTCAGTTGGCATGCTTTTAAGCAAGCAACTCCCTCTAAAGAATTCATCCAACTTTCTAGAAATGTAGTTGCTTACTCTGGAGGACTTCCATTAGCTCTTGAAATCATTGGTTCTTATTTGTTTGAGAGAACAATTCAAGAATGGGAGTGTGTATTGTCCAAACTAAAAAGCATTCCTAATGATGAAATACAAGCAAAGCTAAGAATAAGCTTTGATGGTTTAAAGGATTATACGCAGAAGGATATATTCCTTGATATATGTTGCTTCTTTATCAATAAGGATAGAGACTATGTTACACAAATATTAAATGGCTGTGGACTTCATGCAGAAATTGGAATACAAATTCTCATAGAGCGGAGCCTCATAAAAGTTAATAGGAATAACAAGCTTGGAATGCATAGTTTACTACAGGAAATGGGAAGAGAAATCATCCGTGGAAATCCACCAAAAGATCTTGAGGATCGTAGTAGATTATGGCTTCACGAAGATGTACTTGAAGTGTTAACAGAACATACTGTAAGAATTTGTGTTAATTTCTGCAGTTTTCATTTGCTTCCTTCTGTGTAGCTCTAATGTAGAAGTTTCATACTCTTTGATATAGCGCGGTGCATTAGAATAATGCTTCATTAATTACCATACAAGTTTATATATGTATTGTCTATTTCTTAGCAAACAACAAAGCTTTCCTTGTCTTTATTTCTCTTCTATATATTTGCAGGGAACAAAAGCTATTGAAGGTTTAGCTTTAAAGTTTCCTGGAATCAACAATTATGAGTGTTTGATTAGTTCTCAGGCATTTAAGGAGATGAAGAAACTCAGATTGCTCCAACTAGATTATTCAAAACTTGCTGGAGATTATAAGTATATTTCCAAAAAACTGAGGTGGCTTTGTTGGCATGGATTTTCTTTAAAATACATGTCAGACAACCTTTTCCAAGAAAACTTAGTTGCCATCGACTTCAAGTACAGCAGCATCAAACAAGTTTGGAAGGAGCCCCAGGTGTGTGTGTGTGTGTGTGTGTGTAAATTAAAACACTTAAGACTATTAATAATATTCTTGTCGTGATATAATATATTTAATCATTTTTATGAAACTTGACGTGTTTTTGCAGTTGTTGGATAGGTTGAAAATACTCAATCTCAGTCATTCCTATCACTTGGAACAGACTCCTGATTTTACAAAACTACCAAACCTTGAAAAGCTAATATTCAAAGATTGTCCAAGCTTGAGTTTGGTTCACCACAGCATTGGAGGTCTCAAGAATATTGTTCTAGTAAATCTGAAGGACTGCAAATGCCTTACAGATCTCCCTCGAAGTATCTACAAGTTGAAATCTCTAAAAACTCTTATTCTTTCTGGTTGTTCAATGATTGAAAAGTTAGAAGAGGATGTTGAGCAGATGGAATCCTTGTCAATTCTAATGGCAGAAAATACTGCCATAACACAAGTACCCTTTTCATTAGCAAGATTGAAAAGTCTTGGATATATGTCTTTGTGTGGGTATGAAGGGAGATCACGGGATATATTTCCTTCTATTATTTGGTCATGGATGTCACCCATGAATATTCCCCAATCCCATAGTAAACATGCTTTGCTGAGCATATCATCCATAGTTTCGTCAGCTGTACAGAATGATAACTTTCATGGCCTATCTCCACTTCTAGGCAATCTTTCAAAGCTTCGAAGCATATGGGAGGAGTGCCGACAACAGTTTCAATTAAATGGAACAATGGCAAAACTTTTGGATGCCTTGTTTTCAATAGACTTTTTGGAATTGGAAGCAGCACCAAATACATCACGAAGCTTAGATAAGGAAGCTTCTGGATCATCATCAACAAATTCCTGCAATTATCTTATAATTCAAATGGGAGTGTGCAGCAAAGCAGACATATTGAAAGAGGGAATTCTTCAGGTTTATCTCTTTGTTTTACTTTTTATCAAATTTGAAACAAGACTTTTACAGCAGAGTACCTTTCTTACCATTGTGCATTAATTCACACTATATATATTTTCCAATGATTTAGGAAAAGTGCTTAACTTGTTAAAATATTCATTTATATAACAAGTTATTGTTATACTTTTGTCCTCAGTTATTTTTCATTTTATTACCGTACTATATATAACCTTCATAATTTAAAAATAGGTTCTTGATTCTCTTGTTCATGCTTATAGGGACGGAATTATGGTGGGTTTGATGATTCTTACCTACCTGGTGGCCAATGCCCTGATTGGTTCATCTACAAGGGCGAAGGATGCTCTGTAACTTTTATGGTACCTCAAGTTCTTGGTTGGTGCTTGAAAGCCATGCTTCTCAACATTGTTTATTCTTCATGCGTGGATAACTTGACATCTCAATTTCTCATAAATATTTTGATCATTAATTACACGAAGGCCACTGTTGAGCATCATAAGCGAGGGTCAGTGACCCCTGAAGATAAAGAATGGGAGGACATCATATCAAGTTTTGCACCTGGTGATGCAGTGGAGATTGTTTTAAATATCGGGCGTCAACATACTGTGAGAAAGATTATAGCTTACCTGGTTTATGATGATTCTAAACGTCGCAAGTTATTAAAATAATTACTGCAAAAATTGATCCCAACTGTTGAAAAAGCGTTGGTATATTCAACGTAGTTAGGACTTTGATCTACATTTTTAAGTAGTATTGGAAGAACCATTGTTATAAGCAGCAATTTAAGAAAACTGAACTTTAGTTAGCAACATATATCAAGGATCATTTCAAATATGCATATAGCTTTTACTGCACTATTAGGGGTGGAATATTAGAAACTGCAAATACTATCTAGCACTTTGTCCTGTTTTCGGTAGAAAGTTTTTAAACCTCAGACTAAGATCTTGCCACTTTGGCAGGTAGAAATTATAGCCAAGGTTTCTGTGAATAAAAATCTATGACCGCGATATATATGATAGCCCAAGTCTAGATCGAGGTCGGTGATATAGATCAAGAAACGCAATATGTTCTACCCTCCCAAATAATATAATCCAAGAGAAATGGAATTAATTTAATTAATACCATCAGTATGTTCTTTACACTCCAGAACTCTTCCATTCTGAATGCTAGACAGGGTAATCCTTACTTGTCATATATATTTAAGGCATCTCTGTGTAGTGTGTAGTGAATTCCATTCAAAAGCAAAATTTGAAAAAAAAAATTATTTGATAAGTTTGTTTGGAAGGTAAATAACTTTGGTATATTTAGAATATTGTCATTGTTAAAAATAGAAAAAGAATTAATATGCCTTAGTGAATTGAGTTTTTTTTTTCTTTTTTTTGCTTTAACATGTAGTTTTTTTTATATATTTATTATCAAGTTATTCATTTAAAATAAAATATAAAAAGTATTTAAATTGTGAAATACTTACAATAGACTAATATTTTTAGATAGAATACTCTTCGTATCTTTGAGTTGGAATTGTCTCACCTTTTTTCCATGTGAACTCTTCATTCTGCTTTTGACCGAAGAAGTGGAATCCTGCATTGTTAATCACCTAATGTTTCTTGCGTCAGTTTACTAGTTCTAGTGTTTATACTATCTGGGAAATTATTAATAGCCATTTGAACCTATCCAGCAAGGAAAAGAAAAATTAACTAACGGAAGATACTACAAGAAAAAAAATTAAACTTAGCATGCCTGAATGTAACGACTACTACTACTTTCTTTCTAGCATTTGAACCTGCTAGCATTTTTGTCACTTTCTCTGGTAGTTGTTATTCTTCATTATCATAAATCTTTAGTAATGCATTTTTCATATATTGCAACACTGCGGTCACCTTAAATTTCTTTTAAAGTTCAAACAATTTATTATCCAAACTCCAAAGCTTTACTGCCAGAAAATTGTGATATGCCAGAGTCTGAGCCGTATGGATTCTTGAGAAAGTAGGTATAACATTTGTTATTTGATCTATTTGTGAAAGTATACATTATAACCTTATTATATGGCTGTCATGTTTATTCAATGGTTTGTATTGGTTTAACAAAGTTTCTTAGCTTGCTTTATCATCTAATATATTTAACATAATGAACTTCTCATGTAATTTGCAGATTGATTGTATATATTTTTATTCCCAGGAAGCTCATGCTAATTTTTCCTTAATTTGGAGGCGTAAGCTACAAATCTTGTTATTATTTATTTATTTTTCTTAAAACAGAGTTTCTTTGGTAGCAAACATTTCAATGTCGATATATGTGAATATCAAATTTAAAGAATTTAGATAGTGGTTGTGACTTGTGAGTGGTCTTTAATGTTAATGCGGAATCTAGGATGAACACAAAATTACAATTGCATTAGTAGGAGATTCATTAGGCCAGTGTCGCATTTTTTTTATTATTTTAGAGAATAAATTGTTACAAATTAAATGGGCAAAATGTTATCTAAACATAATTTAGAGAGATAAAATATAATTTTTCCAAATTACTTTTATCAAATTGTGGCTATATGTCAACTGCCAACTCTAATGGAAAAGGATTTATGACCATGGAACGTACCCACCAGCTTCTTTAATTCCATATGAATACATGAAAGTTATTTTTATAAATATTTTTTATTAAAAATAATTTTATTTAAGGTATTATCATACATTAAATGTGAATATTTTTTTAATAAAAATTTAAATTCTAATTTACTATATTATAGATAATTAATTCTTTCTATTAAACTTAATAAAGTTATTTAGATTTAATCTCATAAGTTTATACATATATTGTGTAAAACTATTTTTTAAAAATTAGAAAACAAAATAGTGTGTTTTTTTTGGGGTTGCATGTGGCATCAATTTGTTTGACTATCTTATGTCTTAACTGAGACTGATTATTGTATATAGTAATTATTCCAAGGAAGACTTGTCTTTTAGGATATTAATTATATGACCGGCCTTTTGGATGATTTACACGTCCATATCGTGTGGTGCAAACTGCCATCTACAAAGCCACCTTGAAAAAATCCGCTGTGATGTCTTTATCTGATTAGAGATCTATCTATGATGTCTTTGTATAACATTCTACTCGGTAGTTTCATAAAATAGTATATTGTATAATATAAAATAAAATATATAATGTAAAAATATGAGAGAGAGAAAATAAAAATAATAAAATTTAAAAATTAAATAAATTAAATAACTTCTTATTATTTAATTTATTATTTTAAATTTATAAATAATTATTTTTATATTATATTTTAAAAATTAAGGAAAAAATGTACACTTACGTAAAACCTCTAGTATTAATACATATGGTTCACTGTTATAAATTTTAGTTTAATTACTGCTTCATTATAGCATAGCATGGTAGCTAATATTGTTGTGCAAGAGTTACTTAGTTAAAGAATCATCGATTCCTTCGTCATATAGTTAACAAATAAGGTTTTGAAGCATGAGAACTTCTATCTCAATTATAGCTTTGTTGACGTTCTGACATACTGGTTCTGGATTTTGCCAGTAAGACAGCGATATTAACTAGGACCAACCTAAGAATTGAATAAAACATCAAATAAGTCATATTAATTGAATAAAACCTCAAATGAGTCATATATTTTAAATTTTTCACAGGCATATCCTTTACTGAGAAAACATTAAATAAGAGAGTGAGTTTTAGATCAACACTAATATTGTTACCTCTGGTTCATTCTTTTATATCTTCTACTAAATGCAGTCTTATTTAAGATATTGTTAAACATTAAATATCTGTCATAATATTTAATTAGCAAGACAAATTAAACTATATAAATGAGAGTAATCATTAATGGAAGACTATGAACATATCATCAAAATGTTTCCTGAAATCCTCCACTTTATGTCATATGCTCTCCATTAATCCATCATGTTTGTGATCAATAAGCTTATGCTATTGTTACTTGTTTGGGGGAACTATGTGTTGTGGGTGACAACCACGACTTGTAATGCAGAAAACATTGGTGACCATTTTGGACCAGGTTTTACACTTAATGTCTCAAACAGCATTTGCTCTGAAAGCTTAAAGTACTGCATGTCTTTTATCACCAAAGAGTTCGCAGCTGACAAACATACTTATTTGGCAATATATGAAACATCAAGTGGAAAGGAGGTTTGGATTGCCAACAGCAATCAACCACTGCTCAATCCTTCCTCTGCGACTTTAACTTTAGACACGTCTGGTGCGTTGAAAATAATAGGCCAACATGATGAAGGTGATGATGAACCTATAATCCTATACCGTCCTCCTCCAGTTCAAGCTGAACCTCATGAAGCTACCATCAGTAACACTGTGGCCACTTTGTTTAATACAAGCAACTTTGTGCTGCAACATATTTTCCCAGATAAATCAAGGCTTGACTTGTGGCGAAGTTTCGATCATCCCACTGATACCCTTATGGCAGGAATGAGGTTAGGTTTTGATAGCAAAACTGGCAAAAATTTGTCACTGGTTTCTAACTTTGCTGATTCATCAGCTCTTCCAGGTCCTTTCACGCTCGAGTGGGAACCCACAATAAGGCAATTGATCATTCGGAGACGAGGACAGCTGTGTACATAGTAGTGCAGGATGAGAAAATAATTAGGTTTTTTTGGTCAAAATCAGCTTTTTGTATCTATTTATTAGGTTTTAATTTTGTTTATTATTATTATTTTTTAATTGAATTTTTTTCTTATTTTTTAAATAATATAATTTCTTCTTCATGTGTGAAACTCTTGATTAAAATTATTTTAATCGAAGGATGATTGAGTTGGAAAGGAGTTCAAACTAGGCCAAAAAATGCACTAATTTATTTAGTACTCAAAACCTTAAATTAAGAACATTTAAAAAATTAGTACTCAAAACCTTAAATTAAGAACATTTAAAAAATTTTAAAGCTATATCGCTACTGACTTAATGCATCATTTTTTGTCTTTTTTAAACTTTTTCTGTCAATTTAGACATGCTTTGACGAAATTAGTTTCATATGAAATTTGTATATGACTATATATACGTATACAATTAAATGACTTTTGATTAAAAGAAAAAATTACATTAATTAATAAAAATAAAGAATAAAATAGGAATTGAACAAGAAAAAAAAAGGATAAAAATAAAAGTTGATAGAAAATTAAAGGAGAAAAAAGTTAATCTTGAACTATATAACTTTGATTTTAATTTTAGAATTTATGAAGAATTATTAACAAAAGCATTCAAGCACCTTATAGTAATCTTACCAAATAGTTTTCCATTTAAGCTGCCCAAAAAGAAGCATATAATTGAATAAAATAGTTGTGGTAAATTTTAAGATTAACTGATATATATATTAAATTATATTGAATATTTGTCACTATTTCCCAGATCTTTTACTCTCTTTTTTTCTTGTTATATATACATGGATATATAGGTTTATTGGAAAAGTGGGGCATTGAAAGACGATGGGAAATTCGAAAACATAGCAGATGAAACCCAACGCTTCTATAACTACACTATCATCTCAGATGAAAATGAACAATCTTTCTCATATGCTGCTCAATATGAAAGTTATTCTAAATGGACGCTGTATTTTGATGGGCGATTAACTGATAGCAAAGAGATCGAGATAGGAAATGCTGGAAAATGTTATGGGTATAACAATGATAGAGGATGCCAAGTATATGGCCACCTACCACCTTGTAGGCATGAAGGTGAGTTCTTTGAGCTCACAGAAGTTAGACCAAGAGAACAAAAGATGACAGTTCAAGGTTATGACAATGTGGATTGGAGCATAAGTGATTGCCAATCAATTTGCTGGAGCTCCTGTTACTGCGTTGGATTCTACAGTTTTTTTAAAAATGGAAGTGGATGCATGCTTTTTTATAACCAAGTTGAGGGGCGCCTTTTCGTTAATAACGATGTTTTAATCATGCACTATCTTATTAATCCGAACGCAACAGACGACTCAGGTGACTCTCTAACCCTCTAACCTTATGTAGTTGAAAAATATTTAGATACTTTTTTATATTTTTATTATTAAATTTTTTAATTAAATATTGAATCGTATATAATTTATATAATTTATTTTTTTTATAATTAGTTAATTTTAAAAATAAATTTTTATATACTTTATTTTAATTAAAAAATTTAATAATAAAAATATAAATAACTACATATAAGTCTATTCTTGTGTTTCACCATGCCTTAATTAACTCCTCTTATAAATACATTAATGCCAAATTGATAAATCATTATAATTAATTAGTAAACTAATTTATGATGATCTTGTATAATATTTAAGAGATGAGAAGATTCTGTATCTTCCTAAATTTTATCTGATAATTTGAATATATTTGTTTACTTATTGTTAATTAAACTTTATTTATGATTTGATACAATTATATTGGTTTAGAAATATTATATATATAGACAGTTAATTAAGAAAAAAAAAATTCATACTCATCAATCTAAATGGTAGTTTTGAACACCATTTTGTTGGTTTTTTTTACACTTAACTATATGTATCTGCCTGATATTTTTAAGCAAGCAAGTTTATACTAGATAATTAATACATAAATATAGTTTGGCACGAAAACTCTGTTAATATGGGAAAGTAGGTGAATGAACTTAAAATGCAAATATGTGAAATTGCAAACATCTTTTACCAATTATTATAGCCTAAGAGATATTTACAAATTGATCATATATATGTTTACATATATTTTAATTATATATTTCCTAAACTAATTAGATATTATTAATCTTATAAGGAGGGTATGTCTATTATATTAATCAACACTCTGATTTGTTTATGGCAAAATTTAAAATTGATAGATGCATACTAATATATTAGAAGACTTTTCAATAGCTGGGATCCACTTTGACATGCACATTAATTCTTCAAAATAATTTGTACTTTCAAAGGACCAAATTAATAATTAATTATTTCTTACTATAAGGATAAGAATTATAATTTAATTAGTTTACTAGGCATGTGTATTAATGCACTATAAGAAATCAGATACAAAGCATTCAAATTCTGGACTAATGGGCTAATTTCCAAAACCCAATACAGGCACAAGGAGAAATGCAAAAACAAAGAAAATCATTTGGCTTATTACTATCATTATTACCTCTCTGCTCACAATTTGGGCACTAATTATATTGGTGCTACTGAAGAAAAGAAAACCCATGCTTGAAGGTATGTAAGTAATACACTAATTATTCTTGCGTATAAATATATAGAATATGACAAATCCTTCCGTCGTACTGTTCATTTCATAAATCGAAATTTTAGCAGAGATGAAGACAAAGATGGAGAACCCAAGGCTTGGATTAGAACCATCCAATATTGAACATGAAAATGTTGAAGGACGTCAAAACTATAAAACGAATGGACATGAGTTGAGATTATTTAGCTTTGCATCTATCTTGGAAGCTACGGATAGTTTCTCATTGGAGAACAAGTTAGGAGAGGGAGGCTTTGGACCTGTTTATAAGGTATATAAACCCACATATATATAAGACCATTAATTTCAATAGAAATATATATATATATATATATATATTGATAGACTAATTAATTATTTACTATCTCTAATCAATAAATTTTATATTTTCATGCAGGGACAATTGCAAATGGGGAAAGAAGTGGCAGTTAAGAAGCTTTCAATAAGCTCAAGAGAAGGAATAATACAATTCAAAAATGAGTTGGAACTCATATCTGAACTCCAGCACATGTATGTTGTACAACTACTTGGTTACTGCATTCATGAAGAGGAAAGGATTTTGATTTATGAGTATATGCGGAACAAAAGCTTGGACTTCTTCTTATTTGGTTAGTAAGAAGATTGAGTGTTTTGTTTGTCATATTATTTATTTCTCATCAATCAATGATGTTTCCATTAATTTTTCAGATTCAAAGCGAAGCAATCTTTTAGATTGGAAGAAACGTTTTAACATAATTGAAGGTATAGCTCAAGGCTTAATCTATCTCCATAAATATTCAAGATTAAAGGTGGTGCACAGAGACTTAAAAGCAAGTAACATACTCCTTGATGATAATATGAACCCCAAAATTTCTGATTTTGGTTTGGCAACAATTATCACAGAAGAATCAGAACAAAATACTAATAAGATTGTGGGTACATGGTGAGTATATATGCTTGGAATATGCCATTTATATCCTTTATGTAACATATTTGCTATTTATAGACATTGATAAATATCCTTCTATCTTATTTTGTTATATGTGATATCATATGATATATGCAGTGGTTACATGCCTCCTGAGTCTTTAAAGGGAGTCTTCTCTATGAAATCAGATGTCTATAGTTTTGGAATCCTAATACTAGAGACTATAAGTGGTAGAAGAAACAACAGCTTTCACAATACATCCCAAGCACTTAATATAGTGGGACATGTAAGTCAAACCATTTTCATTGTTTGTCTTCTTCACCTCTTATATATACTTTTGTGATATAGCATGCTTGAAATGAAAAGCATTAATTATTTTTCTCAAGTATTGCAGGCTTGGGAGCTTTGGAAAGAAGGCCTGGCACTAGAATTGGTAGATCCAACTATAAAAGATTCAATTATTGAAAATCAAGTATTGAGATGCATTCATGTTAGCCTATTATGTGTAGAAGAACGTGCAAATGATCGACCAACAATGGCAGATATATCATCAATGTTGACTAACGAAAGTGCAAATCTTCGTTTGCTAATTATTGTACATATAATAAAGAACATTTACTCATCTAATTTTAGGATTAATTATACACACACACACACACACACACACGACCGGCCTTTCTACAAGTTACTTTTCTACTGGGACAAGTGCAATGGTTATGAACAAGCCACATATGGACAAAATCTGTTGTGGTTTTGTCTTGTCTAAATTATAGACATGTTACCCCTTCACAATTTAATTTATTATTTCATTATAGCATGGTTGTTATTAAAGTTACAAATTACGATTAGAATGGGTCAAGAAAATGTTAAGATATTGTTGTGCAAGAATTACTCAGGTTAGCATCATTGAATCCTTTGTGAACTTAACAAGGCGAATGGCTTTGAAGAATGTACTACGGTGTTCCTAATTATGGACATAACAATATTAATATATGAACAAGAAAATATAACAGAACAGGTGCATTTCGCTAATTAACTTATAACCTTGTTGATGTTACATATATATTGGCAGTGATATTAACTAGGACCAACCTAAAAATGCTAAAAGACAAAGAATCAAATGTGTTTAATTAGCAAGTATTATAGTTCATTGTATAGGAGTAAACGTTAATGGTACCGTACATACGTATATATCCATGAATATAGATGATCAAAAAGCTTTATGAAATCCTCCAGTATATGCCGTATGCTCTCCATTAATCCATCGTGTCTGTGATGAGTAAGCTTATAATTTTCTTGCTTGTTTTGGGGAACTTTGGTTTGTGGCTGACAACCACTAGTTGTAGTGCAGAAAACATTGGTGACCGTTTTGGACAGGTTTCAAACTTAATGTCTCAAAAAGCGTTTGCTCTAGAGGCTTAAAGTATTGCATGTCTTTTAGCATCCAAGAGTTCAAGAGTGACAAACTTTATTTGGCAATATATGACATTTCAATTGGTGAAAAGGTGGTTTGGATTGCCAACAGGAATCAACCACTCCTCAATTCTTCCTCTGCAACTTTAACTTTAGACATGTTTGGTGTGTTGAAGATAATAGGTCACCATGGTGAAGGTGATGGACCAATAATCCTGTACACTCCTCCAACTAATCATGATCAAGCTATCATCAACAACACTGAGGCTATCTTGTTTGATACAGGAAACTTCGTGCTGCAACAAAGTCACCCAAATGGATCAAAGAGTGTGTTGTGGCAAAGTTTTGATTACCCCACGGACTCTCTCATCGCAGGATTGAGGTTAGGTTTTCAAAGTGGAAAAAAATGGTCACTTATTTCTAACTTTGCTGATTCATCAGCTGATCCAGGTCCTTTTACATTGGATTGGGAACCCACAATAAGGCAATTGATCATTCGGAGACGAGGACAGGTGTGTACACATATTAGTGCAAGATGAAAAAAATATTTACTTGTGATCTTTTTCTCAGATGTTTTGCTTTTTGTCTTGTTCTGCAACGATAGGATTATTGGACAAGTGGGGTACTAAGAGATGATGGGAAGTTCGAAAACATACCTGAGGAGGCCCAACGCTTCTATGAATTCACTACCATCTCAAGTGTCAGCGAACAGTCCTTCATGTTCACAACTCAGGATGAAAGATATTCAGCATGGACGGTGTATTTTGATGGGATGTTAACTAGTAAAAGGAAAGAGATAGCAAATGCTGGTAATTGTTATGGGTATAACCATGATGGAGGATGCCTACTACGGAAACAACCACCTTGTAGGAATGTAGGTGATACCTTTGAGGTCACGGGTGTTAGAGCAAGAGAGCAACAGATGACATTCGACGAAGATGATAATGCGAATTTGAGCATAAGCGATTGTAAGGCTACTTGCTGGAGCCATTGTGACTGCGTTGGATTCTCTAGTGTTTTTGAAAATGGAAGAGGATGCAACTATATTTATGAGAACTTTCGGGGGGCATTTATTGGTAACGATGTCATGACCATTAACTATCTTGTTAAGAGAATTCCGACTGACACAAACCAAGGTTAGTCTCTCTACTTGTTTCTACTGTATACCTTTCAATCAAAACTGCGTTTATCTTTCTCTTTCCTGTAATACTGTCATATTATTTTTTTATACAAAGGGATTCAAATTTTCAAATGCCCCATTAAGAAGTGTGAATATTTTATATTACTATGTTTATAGCAGATATATAATTGTCAATAATATATAGCCCATATAAATAATTTTTTTGACAATGCATGCAATTGATTAAGGTATCAAATGTATTATTAGTATTGATATGAGTTTGGCACAAATAGTTAAGATTAGGAGAAAAACTTTTGGTTTATCCACGGACATGGATTCGAATTCCTCTTAAGCTATAAAAATCTTGCTTGGTTGGCAATCCTACAAAAAGAATTTTTGGCATTCAAAGACTAATTAAGTATTTGTAATTAAATAAAAGTACTTGTAGTTTAAATTTGTGTAATAATTTTGGATTAAGTTTCTTTTAGTCTTTTCAACATGCCTTTAGCACTAGTTTTGTGGTGCCTCATTTTACTACTAATCTTTGTTACCCAAAAAAAATATTTGTAAGTTGGTTATAGTTATAGTTGGTGTAAATCATTACTTTTATTCCTAAAACATGACTAACTTCTAAATTTGAACTTTTTAAGTGTAATCCTTTCAATTTAGTTTTTTTTTAATATAGTTTGTCCTTTTAGATAATTAAATTAAGCAATTTATTATATTTTTAAGGACAAAAATAATAACTTTCCGTACTATTTATGTACAAAAATTGTTATTAATGCACTGTAAGAAATCAGATACTCCGCAGCTGACTCCGCTTCCAAGTGTAAGCATAAGAACAAGCAATAAAAGCATAAGGAAAATCCAATGGCTTATTGCTATCACCGTTGCTGCTGTGTTCATAATTTGGGCACTCATTATATTGGTACTAACGAGGAAAAGAAAACTTATGCTTGAAGGTACATTCTAATTCTTACTTATGAATAGAATATATATGATAAATTCTTGAATTATTGTGATGCTTCATCTGCCTCATTATTCGAAATTTTAACAGAGATGAAAAGAACAAGGATGGACCCAATGCATGCATCAGAAACATCCAATGAATATAAAAATATTTATAAATTTCATAACTACAAAGCGACTAATGGACGTGATTTGAGGTTATTTAGCTACACATCTATCTTGGAAGCTACAGACAACTTCTCATTAGAAAATAAGCTAGGAGAAGGAGGCTTTGGACCTGTTTATAAGGTATATATATAACCTTATATAAAGCCATTAATTTCAGTAGAATTATATATTATTGAGTTGACTAATTAATTAATATATCTAATAATAAAAAAGTTTTAAATCTTCATGCAGGGAAAATTAGAAATAGGGATAGAAGTCACAGTTAAGAGGCTCTCAAGAAGCTCAAGACAAGGAGTAATTCAATTCAAAAATGAGTTCAAACTCATATCTGAACTCCAGCACATGAATCTTGTACAACTACTAGGTTGCTGCATCCATGAAAATGAAAGGATCTTAATTTATGAGTATATGCCGAATAAAAGCTTGGACTTCTTCTTATTTGGTTAGAAAAAACATTATTGCGTGTGTTTTGCTAGTTAATTATTATTTGTATACTTCTCATCAATCAATTAATGACATTTTGGTTAATTTGCAAGATTCAACTCGAAGCAATCTTTTAGACTGGAAGAAACGGTTCAACATAATTGAAGGAATAGCTCAAGGCTTAATCTATCTCCATAAATACTCAAGATTAAAAGTGGTACATAGAGATTTAAAAGCAAGTAACATCCTCCTTGATGAGAATATGAACCCCAAAATTTCTGATTTTGGTTTGGCTAGAAGTATCATGGAAGAATCAGAACGAAGTACTTCTGGGATTGCTGGTACTTGGTGAGTATATTCTTGGGATATGACACTTATTTAACTTTTGTGCTATTTATAGACATTGATATCTTTCTTTCCATAATTTTGTTGGAATATTTATAAGTGGTATGCTTTGAAACAACGGTAAAATTGTTGTCATACCTAAAGGTCACAGATTTAAATATCAAAAATAGTATCTCTATTTACAAAAATAAGGTCACATACATTTGATTTTTTCTAAATCTTATTTTTTAAAAACTTTGTGGACGAAGTTGCCCTTTTTATTTATAAGTAGTATATTGTTATATATATGATATGATCGATTTAATATTATATGCAGTGGTTACATGCCTCCTGAGTCTTTGGAAGGAATTTTTTCTACAAAATCAGATGTTTATAGTTTTGGAATCCTAATGCTTGAGATTGTAAGTGGTAGAAGAAACAATAGCTTTCACAATACATCCCAAACACTTAATATAGTGGGACACGTAAGTCAAACCATTTTCATTGTTAGTTTCTTCACATCTAATCCTTTGTGATGGCATGCTTGAAAGGAAAAGCATTAACTAATTTTTCATAACTACTGTAGGCATGGGAGCTTTGGAAAGAAAACTTGGCACTAGAGTTATTAGTAGATCCAGCAATAAAAGATTCAATAATTGAAGATCAAGTATTGAGATGCATTCGTGTTGCCCTATTATGTGTAGAAGAATGTGGGAATGATAGACCCTCCATGGGAGACATATCATCAATGTTGACTAGTGAAAGTGCAAAGCTTCCTTCACTTAAGAGACCTGCATTTTGCTTTGAAAGAGAATCTATTGTAAGATCTTGCAATGATTCAGCAAATGGCTTGACCATATCTGATTTATCTGCAAGATAATTGAAACTAACTAGTATCAAGGTTCAAACTTATCTCCACTTCTATATATGAATTTTTCTAAAAAAAAAAAAGTCAAAGATATAATTTATAGGCTTAAATACATATTTTGCTCTAAATTACTAATGCTAAATTTAATAGTCAGCTAATTTGGATATCAATATATATTGAGTGTGAATATCAGGTTAAAAAACAACTTTTTATTTAGAATTTAAAGTGACTCTTTCTCTATTTTTTTAAAATTAAAGTAGATAGTAAAAGGTTTCAAAACTCAAAATTTGACTTCTATTGCAGTAGATTGATATTTGATTAAATTTATTTGATTTTTAATTGAATTTTTATAATTTAAAAACTTGTAACTAGATTCTTATAATTTTAAAAATTTTCCGACAATCTCTTAAAGATTGGTGGTCGCTCATTTTTTCAAAAACCCTTTGCTTTAAATTTCAAAACAAAAAAAACTCCCTTCAAAATTCCACAAAAATATTTAGCCCTCTTTTTTTAATACTAAAATATTCAGCCTTCTTGGGCTAATATATGAATATCAAAAGTTGAAAAAAAAAAAAAAATCTTTTTCGCCCCTACATTTATCTCACCTTGGAGTTGGAGGTTCTTCAATGATATGGAAATTTCACCTTGTATATTTTGATTTGGCAGCTACTGCTGCTTGCTTTGGCGAACTTGGATTTATGGACAATGAGGATTAACTTGTATGCCAAAGGACGTGACCATTTGAAGCCAGGTGATCTGCTTGACCACTCACAAAAAATACCTTCCTTCGTGTGCTAATTAACATTATCGTCACACTAGCAATTTTTGATATTCTCAATACCTTTGGCTGTCCACCTTTCCCAGAAAATTCTTATAACTCCCCAACCTATACATATTTCAAAGATGGTATATGTTTTTACATTAAAAAATATATAAATTTTTTAATTTTTAATTCAGTTAAAATGATCTCTATCAATTTAAATCTTTTATTTTTTTCTCTTTGTAAAAAAATACATAATTTCTTAAATATAAAGATCCAAAATCCCTTTTCCTTTCTTTTCTCCTTTCTTTATCAACCTGTGTTAGTGTTACCACCTCACCGCCACCACCCACTACCAGAAATCTCTAAAGTCGTCGAAACCTTCTCTTGGGACATTGTTGAAATGTTAATTTCGGTGATCACCAACTCATCAACTTCTTTTCTTCCTCGGTTACCACTCCCTTTGTCGGCATGGATCCCATCATCCCATTGCTTTGAAATTCTTGGTATTAATTTCTCTATTCTTTTGTTCTCTTGCCATTTTCTTCGTCAAAATATTTTCAAATAACATATTCAAAGCCTCTATGCCTAAATTTTAGATCTTCTGAGAAATAGTAAATTTTTTAAAGTTAAAAAATAAGAGAAAAAAAACCATCTTAAATAGATTAGAGACCAGCTGATATATATATTTTTTTTACATCACTCTCTCTTTAAGAAAATTTATCATTTTTTAATTTTAGAAAATCAGGCCCTTGTTCCTGCCCTTTCATCTTTTCTACATCAAGAAGTATCCCCACCTATTTTGCCAACCAGTAAGTTTATAGGATTGATTAAGAAAATATAACAATTAATAGTTTTGAGTTTAAAAAAAGTAGAAAAAATTATAATTTTTATAAATTAAATAGTCTATTTCATGTATGATTTGACAAATTTGATTCTATGAGAATATTTTTCTTCTTTTTTATTTTATTATGTGCTTTATCTTTAGTTCTTTCAGTTTTCATACTCTAGCTTGATCACTAAAATGATCCAAAATCTGTTAGGAAAAATACTCAAATAAAATAATTATCTTGTTAAATGATAAATCAATATATCAATCAAATATGAAAGTTTATAACATATGCCCGTTTTGTTTTCTTATGATTCTTTATCAAAAGGTGTATTGGGCAAGTGGGATACTAAGAAACGACGGGAAGTTTGAAAACATAGCAGAGAAAGCCCAACGCTTGTATAACTACACAACCATCTCAGTAGACAAAGACGAACAGTACTTCACATACACAACTGAAGATGAAGAATATTCAATATGGACATTGGATTTCGATGGGCGATTATCTGGTATTTCTGCTAACCAAAACATTGAGATTGCAAATGCTGGTAAGTGTTATGGGTATAACAGTGATGGAGGATGCCAGCTATGGGACCAACCACATTGTACGAATGTAGGTGAGCTTTTTGAGGACAAGATTCATGTCATAGTAAAACAGCAAAATATGACCTTCAATGTGGATCAAAATATGATTTTGAGCATAAGTGACTGCAAGACTTGTTGGAGTGACTGTGATTGTGTTGGATATTCCACCTACTTTGGTAATGAAACTGGATGTGCCTTTTATTATGAGAATTAAAGGTAGCATGCTCTTGATGATGGTGTCTGGATCATCAACTATCTTGTTAATAGAACTTCAAACAGCACAAACAAGGTAAGTCTCTATATACTCAAGGGAAATGACCTTTAACTTTAAGGGATGAAATGACCAAACCGAAGGGAAAGAATTATTGAAGAACTCAATTCATTAGAGAAGAGACAAAAATAAAATTTACTAGTTATGTATGTAAAAATTGTTAATACGTTTTAAGAAATCAGATAATCAATGGCGGAAGCTTGCACCAAGTCCAGGGCAAATGGGCCAAGATCCAGAATCACCAAATGCAAGCAAAAATAAAATCAAATGGCTTACTGCTGTCATAATTATTATCCCTCTATTCATAATTTGTGCATTTATTATATGGTTACTACTGAAGAAGAGAAGAAAACTCATGCTTGAAGGTACATACTTTGCATGTATAAATATATAGCTATGACAAATCTTGGAATTGTAAGGTTCATCTCTGTTATTGAAACTTTAGCAGACAAGAAAAGAACAAGGATAGAGTACCCATGGCTTGAGTTAGATATATCTACTGGATGTGAAAATGTTAATGAACTTCAAAACTACAAAGTGGCTAGACATGATTTAAAATTTTTTTAGCTATGCATCTATCTTGGAAGCTACAGATAACTTCTCATCAGAGAACAAGTTAGGAGAGGGAGGTATTAGACCTTTTTGTAAGGTACATAGCCCATATAGATAATGTCATTTCAATATTAAAGAATTATTCTAGCTATTGATTGACTAACTTCTTTTACATCTAAGATCAAGAAGTTTTATATATGGCTTCACACAGGGAAAATTACAAGATGGAAAAGAAGTTGCAATTAAGAGGCTCTCCAGAAGTTCACAACAAGGAGTCATACAATTCAAAAATGAGTTAAGACTCATATCTGAACTCCAGCACATGAATGTTGTACAACTAATAGGTTGTTGCATTCATGTAAAGGAGAGGATCTTAATTTAAGAGTACATGCCCAACAAAAGCTTATACTTTTCATTTAGTAAGAAAGAACATATTGTGCGTGTGTGAGTACTGTCTTGGTCTTAAAAATCTATTTGCTGGAGCTACTGTTACTGCGTTGGATTCTACAGTTTTTTTAAAAATGGAAGTGGATGCTTGTTTTTCTATAACCAAGTAGAGGGGCCTTTCGTTGAGAACGATGTTTTAATCATTCACTATCTTATAAATCCGAACGCCACAGACGACTCAGGTGACTCTCTAACCCTCTAACCTTATGTAGTTGAAAAATATTTAGATATAGTTTTTATATTTTTATTATTAAATTTTTTAATTAAATATTAAAATGTGTATAATTTATATAATTCGTCTATTTTATAATTAGTTTATTTTAAAAATAAATTTTTTATATATTTTATTTTAATTAAAGAACTTAATAATAAAAATATAAATAATTACATATAAGTCTAGTTTCGTGCATTTCACCATGTCTTAATTAGCTCATCTTTTAAATACATTAATACCAAATTGATAAATAATTATAATTTATGACAACTTGTATAATATTTAAGAGATGGGAAAATTCACGTATCTTCCCAAAATTTTATTTGATAATTTGAATATATTTGTTTACGTATTGTTAATTAAAATTTATTTCTTATTTGATACAATTTTACTGGTTTAGAAATATTTTATATATATAGACAGTTAATTAAGAAAAAAAAGTCATACTGATAAATCTAAATGGTAGATTTGAACTCCATTTTTTTGTTTTTTTTTTTTTTTCACTTAAGTATATGTATCTGCCTGATATTTTTAAGCAAGCAAGATTATACTAGATAATTAATATATAAATATTCTATTAATATGGGAAAGTAGGTGAATGAACTTAAAATGCAAATATGTGAAATTGCAAACATCTTTTACCAATTATTATAGCCTAAGAGATATTTTACTGATTGCTCATATATATGTTTACATATATTTTAATTATATATTTCATTAACTAATTAGATATTATTAATCTTATAAGGAGGGTACGTCTATTATATTAATCAACACTCTGATTTGTTTATGGCAAAATTTAAAATTGATAGATGCATACTAATATATTAGAAGACTTTTCAATAGCTGGGATCCACTTTGACATGCACATTAATTCTTCAAAAAAATTTGTACTTTTAAAGGATCAAATTAATAAATTAATTATTTTTTACTATAAGGATAAGAATTATACTTTATTTAGTTTACTAGGCATGTGTATTAATGCACTATAAGAAATCAGATACAAAGTATCCAAATTCTGGTCTAATGGGCTAATTTCCAAAACCCAATGCAGCCACAAGGAGAAATGCAAAAACAAAGAAAATCATTTGGCTTATTACTATCATTATTACCTCTCTGCTCACAATTTGGGCACTAATTATATTGGTCCTGCTGAAGAAAAGAAAACTCATGCTTGAAGGTATGTAGGTAACATACTAATTATTCTTGCGTATAAATATATAGAATATGACAAATCCTTCCGTCGTAATGTTCATTTCATAAATCGAAATTTTAGCAGAGATGAAGACAAAGATGGAGAACCCAAGGCTTGGATTAGAACCATCCAATATTGAGCATGAAAATGTTGAAGGACGTCAAAACTATAAAACGAATGGACATGAGTTGAGATTATTTAGCTTTGCATCTATCTTGGAAGCTACGGATAGTTTCTCATTGGAGAACAAGTTAGGAGAGGGAGGCTTCGGACCTGTTTATAAGGTATATAAACCCACATATATAAGACCATTCATTTCAATAGAAATATATACATATATATATATATATTGAAAGACTAATTAATTATTTACTATCTCTAATCAATAAATTTTATATTTTCAGGCAGGGACAATTGCAAATGGGGAAAGAAGTGGCAGTTAAAAAGCTTTCAATAAGCTCAAAAGAAGGGATAGTACAATTCAAAAATGAGTTGGAACTCATATCTGAACTCCAGCACATGAATCTTGTAGAACTACTTGGATACTGCATTCATGAAGATGAAAGGATTTTGATTTATGAGTATATGTGGAACAAAAGCTTGGACTTCTTCTGATTTGGTTAGTAAGAAGATTGAGTTTTTTTTTTTTTTGTCATATTATTTATTTCTCATCAATCAATGATGTTTTCATTAATTTTTCAGATTCAACGCGAAGCAATCTTTTAGATTAGAAGAAACGTTTTAACATAATTGAAGGTATAGCCCAAGGCTTAATCTATCTCCATAAATATTCAAGATTAAAGGTGGTGCACAGAGACTTAAAAGCAATTAACATACTCCTTGATGATAATATGAACCCCAAAATTTCTGATTTTTGTTTGGTAACAATTATCACAGAAGAATCAGAACAAAATACTAATAAGATTGTGGGTACATTGTGAGTATATATGCTTGGAATATGCCATTTATATCCTTTATGTAACATATTATTTGCTATTTATAGACATTGATAGATATCCTTACGTAACATCTCAAAATTTTCATAATTTAAATACAACAGTAATTAGAATAATTGAGAAAGTTTAATGAAAGTTTGAAAATTTTGTTAGAGACGAAACAAGTAAATTATTTTGAGGTTATGGCTCAAATTTGAGAATTTTTTAAAATAAAATTTTATTTGATAACGAGATTTTTATTTGCTTTGACAAACTTAAGATATTTTTGGGAGGCTTAGGATACTTTAAAAATATCCCAATCTCCTCCATGCTATTCCATATTTTAATATGAATCATAAAGTGCATTCACAATTCATCTAGAGTAAGCTGGTAAATGATCAAAATGCCCTTAGTATCCAAGAACCTTAATTTTTGCTTCCCTCTCACCTTCAGAACTGCAACTCTTTCTTTCTCTCCCACGCAGCTCTATCCTTTCCCTTCTTTCTCATTCGGCCATCCTTCCTTCCCTTCGAACCACCGTCGATGCCGATTTGAGGCCGTGAAGCTCATCGGCGAAGGACCCCTAACCACGTCTCATCACGGAGCTCCTCCGCACCTCTACCGGTCCACAAATGGCCGAAAAGTGCCATCCTCTGGCCGCACCGCCTCTACTGCCAGGTAGCCCAAGATGTCTTCTTCCTTGGCCAACATTTAACCGCCAGAGAACTACCACCACATGCCCAGATAGAGGTGAAACGTCTTCGTCATACCATCCGCCTTTCTCGCCAAGAAATCGCGGTTAAACTGCTTTGGTTTGCTAAACTAACTTCAAATCCATCATCCTCGTGTTCTGATCTACATTTTGGATAAATTTCGATCATCTGCCGTCATGCACTACCGTTAACCACTATTGACCACCATGCACCGCCGTTGATCACCTTCATAGTGTCTTTTTTAGCGAGCCATTAAAGCTGGTGTAGCCTAAACGCTCTGAAAAATGCAATATAGAAGCTTGTCGGGATTATAGAAGTATTTTGCTGGCCGTTAAAGTAGTCTAAATTATCAGTGAGATATCATGATATCTGGATAATTATTCTGGTTGGTTTGGATAAAATAATATTTAATGATGTTCTTACGTAATATCTTGTAGGGAGGAAAAATAGAAAATTGAATAGCAGAAAGGAGGAATTGAGAAAATTAGTGCTGGACTGGTAAAGTAAGGATTTTGTACAAATCCTTTCAAGTAAGTGTTTGATAAAGGAGATACCGTTTTCAAATATCCCTTACCTTTTTTGAATTAAATATGAATTCAATTGTGTACTTTGTCTAGATAGCCACAAGAAACAATTAGGATGTATTGTCTCTAATTTTGTGATCATTTGATGAATTTCGGGTTTATGTGATTGTTATTATTAAATACAAGAATTTATGTACTTTTCTAATTATCTAAGATTTATTATTGAAATTCTGAATTTGAATGCATAAATGAGAAAGTTATATTTCATGTGAAAAATGACAAGAAAATATATTCTGTATAAGATGTGCATTATTGGATGTTGTCTCTAGTGCTACTCTATACTAAGGCACCTCATGCGATTGGAGGTACCAATCTGGTTACACGTGCATGCATAGTAGGTTGTTATAGTGCGGTTGAAGGCACAGGTGACTGGTGGCGCTGATGGGTTATCCCGTACGATGGGAGGCACAGTGACTAGAGCGTGTGCATGCACATAGGGTTGTCATAATGCAACTGAAGGCACAGGTGACTAGTGGCGTGGAAGGGTTATCCTAGTAGAGAGGGAGACCAAAGAATGGTTGGTGGTTGTTTGAAAGTATTAAATATTGTGTTGATTTATAAAAAGATTATATTAGAGATTTTTGACGTTGCATGGATTTAATTAGCTATGGTACTTTTTGTTAAAATATTATTATTGCAACATTTCTTTTAAATTTTTATAAAGGGATTGATTTAGTTTAATCTTTATAGTTCTTTAATTATTTTATGATGTCAAAAACTTTTTGCGAGTCTGTTTCCCATTCTGTGTGTTTTCTTTATCTTACACTCACTAGGTCTGTGTGACTCAATCTCATTACTTTACATTTTTTAGATCCTCTTCAGGTTGAAGAGTAGAAGTGAGTAGAGTCATACTTCTATCTTGGGTAGGCTTTTCCTTGAAGTCTCGCAAGCTTAATGATATCGTAGCTTATCAACACTTAGTATTAGACTAGTTTACTGATGTCATAGTTTGTATATAGGCGTAATGAAAATTTCTATAGGCTTGTAATAGCCTGTTGTATTTTCTTTTGATTAAAATTATGTTGTTGTGTCTTTGGCTATTTTAAATTGAGAAAACATCCTATTTTCAAGGGAAACTCTGTCGAAAATTTAGTAAAATTTGGAATGATGATCAAAGACTTATAAGTAAAAATTTAAATGTATTAATATCGTTATTATGAGGTGAAAGGATTCTTAGGCTGGCTAGACTTAGTGGGTGGTGTGATAGGTCTATGTGCCAATCACGAGTTCAGTATTTTGGGTCATGACAATGTTGGTATCAGAGCTTAGGTTGTTAAGTCCTTAAAGCTACGAAAATTGAGTGTAGTGGAATCTTCTATGTAATTCTATAACCGACCATCGCAAAATTACATATTGGAAGCTACTATCACCCACTGGTATCATTGAGTCCTGCATTGTTTTAGGTTGTTTAAATTATGACTCAGTTTGTTAATCCTTTATATTATTAGATCCTTACCTATGTTGCTCTTTCACTTATCATAGGAAAAGATGCTACAGAGAAAGAGGATTCCTAATAGAAGGTTCTTTTCTTATGAGATTTTTTTGTTACCTCTTGTGCCCCATGTAAAAATCGAGGGTGTGGTCATAGTACTTGGCATGGGGGTGGCTGTGGAAAGAGTGTAGGTGCTGCTCACGCACTAATAGAGGAAACACGATATTAAACATAATCCTGGTAGAAGTGTAGGTGCCCCTGAGGCACCAATAAGTGATACTCCATAAGTTATAAGTGGGGACCAAGTGTCAACAAAAGTTGTTATTGGGTTGCAAAATGTGCATTAAGCCATGATGGAGATAATGAATATGATAGCCCATCAACAACAGCAACAAAAGCAATAAACTGAACAGCTTGTAAATCTTAGACCAGAACAAAGGGTTAGACAAAAAGCTACCATAATTACAGGGTAAAGAGGGGTAATTGAAGATTCCTTTTAGGAATTTTTGAAGTTTAAGTTACCTACCTTTTCGGGGATTAATGCTAATGAATATCCTTTATCTACTATAGATGACATTGATCATATTTGTCATGTTATGGGTTATTCTCCGATCAGATCTATAGTGTTTATAGTTTTTCAATTGGAAAGCATAGCACGATAGTGGTGTGAGGGTATGTTAGACAAAATTACTTCAGGAATCACCTCCTCTTACATGGTAGGAGTTTGTTGAATTATTTTTGAAGCATTTTCATTAACAAACTGCTATAAATGATAAAGTCGAAGAGTTTGAAACTTTGAGACAAACAGAAGATATGGCGGTGATGGAGTTTCATATGACATTCACCCGATTATCTCGTTTTGCCCCATATCTAGTAGCCACAAAGCAAATGCATATAAAAACATTTTTATGGTCTTCTTGACTATCTATTTAGACTTGTGGTGAAAATCAAGAATGGTACTTGTGAGGATACTTTAGAAAGTGCCTTACTCTTTGAGGTACGCAGCATGGAAAATAAAGAAAGAAGAGAGTCGCAAAAGCGACAATGTATTGAAATAAACTAGGGAAGTTTACAAGACTATCATGGCAGTGAATTAAAGGGGTAATGTTGCATTAACCTCCTCTAGCCAAACTCTGAATTTTCATAAGGAAGAAGGCTATAGTGTATCTTCTTCTAGGGAAATCTTAAATAATAGGAATAATCAATCAAATCCTTTTCTTTGTATCACTTGTGGAAGATTTCACACTGGTTTATGTTTTGGAAAGGATAAGAAGTGTTATTGGTGCAAACAGTTAGGTCACTTGAGGAAAAAAAATTGTCTTATGCAATTAGCAAAAACATATTCTAGTAGCATTTCAACACCGTTACTAATGCCATCAGCTTTAACACCTACCTAACCATTGAAGCAAGTAGATATTTTTGGAAGTAGAGAAATTAAGGGAATACAATCAGGTAGAAGAGACTTAAACAGTAGAGACCAAGGACAAGCTAGTGGAAAGTGAGCTCGTGTTGTTGTTATGACTTGACAGGATGTTTAGGCACCAAATATAGTGGTTGAAGGTACACTTTTTATATAATTACTTAGAGTTAATGTTCTATTTGATCCTGAAGTCCACGTTATCTTGTATCTTTATTCTTTTCTTTTTAATTTAATAAGGGAGCACAAACTTTATATTAAGTTCTCCAAGTGTGAGTTCTGGTTTGAAAGTCTGGCTTTCTTAGGACACATGGTGTCCAAGGATGGAATAAGTGTAGAGCCTAAAAAGGTAAAAGCAGTTCGGGATTGGCCTAGACCTACTTGAGTGACAGAGATATATAGTTTCTTGGGATTGGCAGGATATTATCAATGGTTTGTTAAATACTTCTCTAATATTGTTGCTTCCTTTACTAGGCTAACCAGAAAAGGAGAAAAATTTCAATGGACTGATAAATGTGAAGAAATTTTTTAGAAACTAAAAGATTGCCTTACTTCAGCTCTAGTATTAACTTTTCCTACTGAAGTGGTGGTTATACTGTTTATTGTGATGCATCAAGAGTAAGCTTGGGTTTTGTACTAATGCAGCATGGAAAGGTAATAGCCTAAGCATTAAGACAATTGAAGAAACATGAACAAAACTATCCTACTCATGACTTGGAGATGGCAGTTGTAGTCTTTGCTTTAAAGATTTGGGGGCATTATTTGTATGGTGAGACTAGTGAGATCTATACTGATCATAAGACTCTCAAGTATATTTTTCAACAAAAGGATCTTAATCTTAAACAGTAAAGGTAGATGGAATTGATGAAGGATTATGATTGTACAATATTATACCATCTTGGGAAGGCCAACGTTGTAACAGATGCTTTGAGTAGAAAGTCAATGGGAAATCTTAACCATATTTCAAAAGTGAGAAGGCCACTGATCAGGGATTTGCATAAACTAGAAGAAGATGGTGTACAATTTGAAATTAAAGAAGAAATAATGTTTTTAGCTCATATTCATGCTCACTCTTCATTAATTGAGAAGATAAAGGAAGCACAAAAGCAAGATTCTCAAATATGCAAGTTGATAGAAGATGTAAAAGGAGGAAAGCACAGTAATTTCTCTATATCATCAGATGGAGTGTTAAAGTATGAACAACAATTATGCATTCTTATGGTAAAGGAGATGAGGGAGTAAATTCTTAGGAAAGCCTATAAATCCACCTATACTATTCATCTAGGTGCAACAAAGATGTACCATGATTTGAAAGAACTGTACTGGTGGGAAGGCATGAAGAAGGATGTGGCAGATTACGTTTCTCATTGTTTAACATGTCAACAGGTAAAAGCTGAACATCAGAAACTAGCTAGTTTGTTACAATGAATGGAAATACTAGAATGAAAATGGGAGTGGATTACAATGGACTTTGTGGTTGGTCTATCCCATACATTACAAGGTTATGATTCTATATGGGTGATTGTTGATAGATTGGCTAAGTCAATTCACTTCCTTTCAGTGAAAACCACATATGGAGTGACAAAATATGCCCAGTTATATCTTGATGAGATTATTATGCTACATGGGATTCTATTATCTATTATCTCTCACCGAGGTCTACAATTTACTTCACGCTTATGGAAGGCTTTTTAAGATGTCTTGGGTACACGTTTATATCTCAGTACAGCCTTTCATCCTCAAACAGATGGTCAGTCAAAAAGGACTATACAAATTCTAGAGGATATGTTAAGGTGTGCTAGACTATGGTGAGAGTTAGGACAAATACTTGCCTCTAGCTGAGTTTGCCTATAATAATAGCTATCAAGCTAGTATTCAGATGGCTCTGTTTGAAGCCTTGTATAGTACGTGGTGTAGATCTCCAATTAGGTGGTTTGAAGCTGGAGAAGTGAAATTATTAGGACCAAATTTAGTGCAAAATGCACTTGAGAAGGTCAAGTTGATCAAAGAATGTTTACTTATAGCCCAAAGTAGGCGAAAAGCTTATTCAGATCACAGGAGACGAGACTTGGAGTTTATGGTAGGTGATCATGTATTCTTATGAATATCTCTTATGAAAGGTGTAATGACATTTGGTAAGAAAGGAAAGGTAAGTCCACGATACATAGGGCCGTTTAAAGTTATGGAGAGGATTGGTGCTGTGACATATCGATTGGTATTGTCTCCTGATATTGCAGGAGTTCAACCAAATTTTCATGTATCCATGTTGAGAAAATATTTGCTTAATCCCTCACGTGTAATCAAGCTAGAAGAGGTTTATCTGGATAAGGGATTAACATATAAAGAAGAACCAGTAGCGATCTTGGATAGACAAGTCAAGAAACTTTGATCAAGGAAGATAGTGATGGTGAAAGTGCTATGGCGAAATCACACTCAAGAAGAAGCTACATGGTAAACAGAGAGCGAAATGGTTGCCAAATATCCACACCTATTTGAGAATCAAGGTTAGTAAAGTTGAAATTCGGGGACCGAATTTTTTTAAGGGAGAGAGAATGTAATATCTCAAAGTTTTCATAATTTAAATACAACAGTAATTAGAATAATTAAGAAAGTTTAATGAAAGCTTGAAAATTTTGTTAGAGATGGAACAAGTAAATTATTTTGAGGTTATGGCTCAAATTTGAGAATTTTTAGAAATAAAATTTTATCTGATGATGAGATCTTTATCTGATTTGACAAACTTAGTAGATATTTTTGTGAGGCTTAGGATACTTTTAAAATATCCCAATCTCTTCCATATTATTCCATATTTTAATATGAATCAGAAAGTACATTCACAACTCATTTAGAGTAAGTCGGTAAATGATCAAAATGCCCTTAGTATCCAAGAACCTCAATTTTTCCTTCCCTCCCACCTTTAAAACTGCAACTCTTTCTTTCTCTCCCATGTAGCTCCATCATTTCCCTTCTCTCTCATTCGGCCCATCCTTCCTTCCCTTTGAACCATTGCCAGCGTCGATTTGAGGCCGTGAAGCTCATCGATGAAGAACCCCCGACCATGTTGCTTCACGGTCGAGCTCTGCCATACCTCTGCCGGTCTGAAATGCCCCAGAATCTGTGACATTTTCCTTCATCGACCTAATCTTTGGCGTCTACGAACGGTTAGAAAATGCCGTCCTCTGGCCGCACTGCCTCCACTACCAGGTAGCCCAAGTCGTCTTCTTGCTCGGCTAGCCTTCAACCGCTGGAGAACTACTGCCACGCACCCGGATCGAGGCAAAATGTCTTCACCGCACCATTTGCCTATCTCATTGAAAAATCATGGTTAAACTGTCGTGGTTCATTGAACTAAATTTAGATCCGCCATCCTTGTGTTTCGATCTACATTTTGGATTAATTTTGATCATTTGCTATCGTGCACCAGCGTTGATCACCATCACAGTGTCTTTTTTGGTGAGTCATTGAAGCCGGTGTAGCCTAAACACTCCGAAAAACATAATATAGAAGCTCATTGGGATTATAGAAGTATTTTGGTGACCATTAAAGTAGCCTAAATTATCATTGAGATATCATGATATTTGGATAATTATTCTATTTGGTTTGGATAAAATAATATTTAATGATGTTCTTGCGTAATTTCCTATAGGGAGGAAAAATAGAAAATTGAATAGCAAAAAGAAGGAATTGAGAAAATTAGTGCTGGACCGATAAAGTAAGGATTTTGTACAAATCCTTTTAGGTGAGTGTTTGATAAAGGAGATACCGTTTTCAAATATCCCTTACCTTTTTTGAATTAAATATGAATTCAATTGTGTATGAAATTATGTACTTTGTCTAGATAGCGATGGGAAACAATTAGGATGTATTGTCTCTGATTTTGTGATAATTTGATGAATTTTGGATTTATGTGATTGTTATTATTAAATACAAGAATTTATGTACTTTTCTAATTATCTAAGATTTATTATTGAAATTTGGAATTTGAATGCATAAATGTGAAAGTTATATTTTGCGTGAAAAATGACAAGAAAATATATTCTGTATGAGATGTGCATTGTTGGATGTTGTCTCTGGTGTTACTCTGTATTGAGGCGCCTCGTGCAATGGGAGGTACGAGGTTGGTCACGCATGCATGCATAGTAGGTTGTCATAGTGCGGTTGAAGGCATAGGTGACTAGTGGCACTAATGGGTTGTCCCGTGCGATAGAAGGCACTGTGACTGGAGCGCGTGCATGCACATAGGGTTGTCACAGTGCAGTTGAAGGCAGAAGTGACTGGTGGTGTGGAAGGGTTGTCCTAGTACAGAGGGAGACCAGAGAATGGTTGGTGGTTGTTTGAAAGTATTAAATATTGTGTTGATTTATAAAAAGATTATATTAGAGATGTTTGATGTTGCATGGATTTAATTAGCTATGGTACTTTTTGTTAGAATATTATTATTGCGACATTTCTCTTAAATTTTTATAAAGATTAATTTACAATTGTTTAATATTTATAGTTCTTTAATTATTTTATGATGTTAAAAACTCTGTGCGAGTTTATTTCCCATTCTTTGTGTTTTCTTTATCTTACACTTATTGGGTCTTTGTGACTCACTCTCCTTACTTTACATTTTTTAGATCCTCCTCAGGTTGAAGAGTAGAAGTGAATAGAGTCATACTTCTATCTTGGGTATGCTTTTCCTTAAAGTACCGCAGGCTTAATGATATCGCAGCTTATCAACACTTTAGTATTGGACTAGTTTGTTGATGTCATAGTTTGTATATAGACGTAATGGAAATTTCTATAGGCTTGTAATAGCCAGTTGTATTTTCTTTTGATTAAAAGTATGTTGCTGTGTCTTGGGCTGTTGTAAATTGAGGAAACGTCCTATTTTCAAGGGAAACTCTATCAAAAATTTAGTAAAATTTGGAATGATGATCAAGGACTTATAAGTAAAAATTTAAATGTTTTAATATCATTATTATGAGGTGAAAGGATTCTTAGGCTGGCTAGACCTAATAGGTAGTGTGATAGGTTTATGCGCCGGTTACGAGCTCAGTATTTTGGGTCGTGACACCTACCTTATTTTGTTATATATGATATCATATGATATATATATATATATGTAGTGGTTACATGTCTCCTGAGTCTATAAAGGGAGTCTTCTCTACGAAATCAAATGTCTATAGTTTTGGAATTCTAATACTAGAGACTATAAGTGGTAGAAGAAACAACAGCTTTCACAATACATCCCAAGCACTTAATATAGTGGGACATGTAAGTCAAACCATTTTCATTATTTGTCTTCTTCACCTCTTATATATACTTTTTTGATATAGCATGCTTGAAATGAAAAGCATTAATTATTTTTCTCAAGTATTGCAGGCTTGGGAGCTTTGGAAAGTAGGCCTGGCACTAGAATTGGTAGATCCAACTATAAAAGATTCAATTATTGAAAATCAAGTATTGAGGTGCATTCATGTTAGCCTTTTATGTGTAGAAGAACGTGCAAATGATCGACCTACAATGGCAGATATATCATCAATGTTGACTAACGAAAGTGCAAATCTTCCTTTGCTTAAGAGACCAGCATTTTGCTCTGTAAATGAATCTCTTGTAAGATCTTGCAATAATTCAGCAAATGGCTTGACCATTTCTGATTTATCTGCAAGATGAAAGCATATCCAGGTTCAAACTTGCCTGAACTTCTATCCATTTTTCAAGATAAAATTGATAGGCTTGATGCTTGAATACATTTTTAAATGGCATTAAAATTTTTATAAATTATGTATAGAAAGAGAAAATTGAATCACTTTACAAAAGATATCTCATCTACGTTTTAACTAATTAAAGGTATAAATTAAATTATATATAAAATTAAAGGACAGAACATTTAAACCAAACTCATATGGCAATCATGATAATTAATTTAAATTAATAAGAATATTATACCTATGAAACGTAGTGAAAATATTAGGATCTGTTAACGGATGGGGAAAGCAATTTACCCCTTTTAGCTTAATAGCATTCCATTGCTTCGACTGAAAATAGTAGAAGGGAAGTTGATTTTAATAATCGAGTAGATGTACATAGAAAATCAAAATATTAGAAGTGAAGTTGGAGAATTTTTAGCTTAATAGCGTTCCTTTGCTTCGACTGAAAATGAAAGGTCATAATTTAAGGAATTGTGCGCAACTGATCTATTTGAAATTTAAAAATTGACAAAAAAAAATCTCCCATATGATTGGTTTTGTGTGAAAAATGATTATCTAAAGTACTTTACATGATAAAATTTCTAAAATAAAGAGAGATAAAAAGAAAAATAAATTAGGAGAGATAAATAAAGGACTTACCTTAAATATGAATTAAGGTCCAAATTTTTTTTAATCCTTTTGCTACTTCACAAACTTTACTTTTCTCTCTTATTTCAGAGAATCCAAATTCATTTTGTGCAACCTATAACATTTATAGTTTAAAACTCTAAGGATGTGTTTGAGAGTAAGGAAGGAAAGGGAAAGAAAAGAATTAAAAAGAAAGGAAAGGAGAGGAAAGAAAAAATTAAATGATAGTTTCTTCTCCCCTTATTTGGATAATCTAAAATGTCTCAATTTGGGACAATTAAAATAAAAATAAAATTAGAGAAGGTTAATATAAAATTTTTCAATTCTTTTCTTTTCAAATACATTTCTTTTCCTTTCCTTTGCTTCCCTTTCCCTCTATTTTTCTCCTCCCAAACAAACCCTAAGTGTACATTCATCTATGTTAGAAAAATTGAAGGGGCTATAACGCACCAAGTTGAAAGCTTAGGAGCATTTTCAACTTTTTAAAGAGGGAGTAAGTAAAAGGCACAGTTTTAATGATTGTTAATGAAAATATTAATAGAAAGCATAGAACTATATAAAAATGTGAGAATTTTTTAATTTGTCAACTTTTAAGTGAGATAAATTGCATTCCTATAATTTCTTTGCATTTTCGTAAAAAATTATAAGTCTAAAAAAATTGTCACGCATGCACTTTATTTTGCCTCTCTGTATATAATTATTGTACATATAATAAAGAACATTTACTCATCTAATTTTAGGATTAATTATATACATATATATTTTTATAAATATACACGACTGGCCTTTCTACTAGTTACTTGTCTACTAGGACAAGTGCAATGGCTATGAACAAGCCACATATGGACAAAATCTGTTGTGGTTTTGTCTTGTCTAAATTATAGATATGTTACCCTTCACAATTTAATTTATAATTTCATTATAGCATGGTTGTTATTGAAGTTACAAATTATGATTAGAATGGGTCAAGAAAATGTTAAGATATTGTTGTGCAAGAATTACTCAGGTTAGCATCATTGAATCCTTCGTCAACTTAACAAGGCAAATGGCTTTGAAGAATGTACTACGGTGTTCCTAATTATGGACATAACATTATTAATATATGAACAAGAAAATATAACAGAACAGGTGCATTTCGCTAATTAAATTATAACTTTGTTGATGTTACATATATATTGGGAGTGATATTAACTAGGACAAACCTAAGAATACTAAAAGACAAAGAATCAAGTGTGTTTAATTAGCAAGTACTATAGTACATTATATAGGAGTAAACGTTAATGGTACCGTACATACGTATATATCCATGAATATATATCATCAAACAGCTTTATGAAATCCTCCAGTATATGCCGTATGCTCTCCATTAATCCATGATGTCTGTGATGAGTAAGCTTATAATTTTCTTGCTTGTTTTGGGGAACTTTGGTTTGTGGCTGACAACCACTACTTGTAATGCAGAAAACATTGGTGACCGTTTTGGACCAGGTTTCAAACTTAATGTCTCAAAAAGCGTTTGCTCTGAAGGCTTAAATTATTGCATGTCTTTTAAGAGTGACAAACGTTATTTGGCAATATATGAAATTTCAAGTAGTGAAAAGGTGGTTTGGATTGCCAACAGGAATCAACCACTCCTCAATTCTTCCTCTGCAACTTTAACTTTAGACATGTTTGGTGTGTTGAAGATAATAGGTCACCATGGTGAAGGTGATGGACCAATAATCCTGTACTCTCCTCCAACTCATCATGATCAAGCTATCGTCAACAACACTGAGGCTATCTTGTTTGATACAGGAAACTTCGTGCTGCAACAAAGTCACCCAAATGGATCAAAGAGTGTGTTGTGGCAAAGTTTTGATTACCCCACGGATTCTCTTGTCCCAGGAATGAAGTTAGGTTTTCAAAATGGAAAAGAATGGTCACTCATTTCTAACATTGCTGATTCATCAGCTGATCCAGGTCCTTTTACACTGGATTGGGAACCCACACTAAGGCAGTTGATCATTCGGAGACGAGGACAGGTGTGTACAAATATTAGTGCAAGATGAAAAAAATATTTACTTGTGATCTTTTTCTCAAATGTTTTGCTTTTTTTCTTGTTCTGCAACGATAGGATTATTGGACAAGTGGGGTACTAAGAGATGATGGGAAGTTCGAAAAAATACCTGAGGAGGCCCAACGCTTCTATGAATTCACTACCATCTCAAGTGTCAGCGAACAGTCCTTCATGTTCACAACTCAGGATGAAAGATATTCACCATGGACGTTGTATTTTGATGGGAAGTTAACTTGTAAAAGGAACGAGATAGCAAATGCTGGTAATTGTTATGGGTATAACAATGATGGAGGATGCCTACTACGGAAACAACCACCTTGTAGGAATGTAGGTGATATCTTTGAGGTAACAGATGTTAGAGCAAAAGAACGACAGATGACAGTCAAACAAGATGATAATGCGAATTTGAGCATAAGTGATTGTAAGGCTACATGCTGGAGCGATTGTGACTGCGTTGGATTCTCTAGTGTTTTTGACAATGGAAGAGGATGCAACTATATTTATGAGAACTTTCAGGGGGCATTTATTGGTAACGATGTCTTGACCATTTACCATCTTAAAAGATATACAAATGACCATGGTTAGTCTCTCTACTTTTTCCCACTGTATACCTTTCGATCAAAATTGTGTTTATCTTTCTCTTATTATTTTTTCATACGAGGGGATTCAAATTTCCAAATGCCCCATTAAGAAGTGTGAATATTTTATATTACTATGTTTATAGCAGATAATTTTCAATAATATATAGCCCATACAAATAAATTTTTTGACAATGCATGCAATTGATTAAGTATCAAATTTACTATTAGTATTGATGTGAGTTTCACAAATAGTTAAGATTCATAGAAAAGCTTTTGGTTTATCCATAGGCATGGATTCGAATTCATCTGAAGCTATAAAAATCTTGCTTGGTTGGCAATCCTGCAAAAAAAATTTTTGACATTCAAAGAATAATTAAGTAAAAGTACTTGTAGTTTAAATTTGTGTAATAATTTTGAATTGAGTTTCTTTTAGACTTTCCAACATGTCTTTAGCACTCTGCCTCTTAGTTTTCTGGTGCCTCATTTTACTACTAATCTTTGTTACCCAAAAAAAATATTTGTAAGTTGGTTAGTTATAGTTAGTGTAAATCATTACTTTTATTCCTAAAACATGACTGACTTCTAAATTTGAACTCTTTAAGTGTAATCCTTTCAATTTAATTTTTTTTAATATAGTTTGTCTTTTTAGATATTTAAATTAAGCAATTTGTTATATTTTTAAGGACAAAAATAATAACTTTCTGTACTATTTATGTACAAAAATTGTTATTAATGCACTGTAAGAAATCAGATACTCCGCAGCTGACTCCGCTTCCAAGTGTAAGGATAAGGACAAGCAATAAAAGCATAAACAAAATCCAATGGCTTATTGCTATCATCGTCGCTGCTGTGTTCATAATTTGGGCACTCATTATATTGGTACTAACGAGGAAAAGAAAACTTATGCTTGAAGGTACCTTCTAATTCTTACTTATGAATAGAATATATATGATAAATTCTTGAATTATTGTGATGCTTCATCTCTCTCATAATTCGAAATTTTAACAGAGATGAAAAGAACAAGGATGGACCCAATGCATGCATCAGAAACATCCAATGAATATAAAAATGTTAATAAATTTCAAAACTACAAAGCGAATAATGGACGTGATTTGAGGTTATTTAGCTACACATCTATCTTGGAAGCTACAGACAACTTCTCATTAGAAAATAAGCTAGGAGAAGGAGGCTTTGGACCTGTTTATAAGGTATATATATATATAACCTTATATACAGCCATTAATTTCAGTAGAATTATATATTATTGAGTTGACTAATGAATTAATATATCTAATAATTAAAAAGTTTCAAATCTTCATGCAGGGAAAATTAGAAATAGGGATAGAAGTCGCAGTTAAGAGGCTCTCAAGAAGCTCAAGACAAGGAGTAATTCAATTCAAAAATGAGTTGAAACTCATATCTGAACTCCAGCACATGAATCTTGTACAACTACTAGGTTACTGCATTCATGAAAATGAAAGGATCTTAATTTATGAGTATATGCCGAATAAAAGCTTGGACTTCTTCTTATTTGGTTAGAAAAAACATTATTGCGTGTGTTTTGCTACTCTTAATTATTATTTGTGTTTTCTCATCAATCAATTAATGAAATTTTGGTTAATTTGCAAGATTCAACTCGAAGCAATCTTTTAGACTGGAAGAAACGGTTCAACATAATTGAAGGAATAGCTCAAGGCTTAATCTATCTCCATAAATACTCAAGATTAAAAGTAGTGCATAGAGATTTAAAAGCAAGTAACATCCTCCTTGATGAGAATATGAACCCCAAAATTTCTGATTTTGGCTTGGCAAGAAGTATCATGGAAGAATCAGAACGAAGTACTACTAGGATTGCTGGTACTTGGTGAGTATATGCTTGGGATATGACACTTATTTAACTTCTGCGCTATTTATAGACATTGATATCTTTCTTTCCATAATTTTGTTGGTATATTTATAAGTGGTATGTCTTGAAACAACGATCATGTAATTTAAAGGTCACATATTCAAATATTAAAAATAGTATCTCTATTTACAAAAATAAAGTCACATACAGTTGATTTTTTTAAAATCTTATTTTGTTTTTTATTTACAAGTAGTATATTGTTATATATATGATATGATTGATACAATATTATATGCAGTGGTTACATGCCTCCTGAATCTTTGGAAGGAATTTTTTCTACAAAATCAGATGTCTACAGTTTTGGAATCCTAATGCTTGAGATTGTAAGTGGTAGAAGAAACAATAGCTTTCACAGTACATCCCAAGCACTTAATATAGTGGGACATGTAAGTCAAACCATTTTCATTGTTAGTTTTTTCACATCTAATCCTTTGCGATGGCATGCTTGAAAGGAAAAGCATTAACTAATTTTTCATAAGCATTGTAGGCATGGGAGCTTTGGAAAGAAAACTTGGCACTAGAATTATTATTAGATCCAGCAATAAAAGATTCAATAATTGAAGATCAAGTATTGAGATGCATTCATGTTGGCCTATTATGTGTAGAAGAATGTGCGAATGATAGACCCTCCATGGGAGACATATCATCAATGTTGACTAGTGAAAGTACAAAGTTTCCTTCACTTAAGAGACCTGCATTTTGCTTTGTAAGAGAATCTATTGTAAGATCTTGCAATGATTCAGCAAATGGCTTGACCGTATCTGATTTATCTGCAAGATAATTCAAACTAACTAGTATCAAGGTTCAAACTTATCTCCACTTCTATATATGAATGTTTCTTAAAAAAAAAGTCAAAGATATAATTTATAGGCTTGAATACATATTTTGCTCTAAATTACTAATGCTAAATTTAATAGTCAGCTAATTTGGATATCAATATATATTGAGTGTGAATATCAGGTTAAAAAACAACTTTTGATTTAGAATTTAAAGTGACTCTTTCTCTATTTTTTTAAAATTAAAATAGATAGTAAAAAGTTTCAAAACTCAAAATTTGACTTCTATTGCAGTAGATTGATGTTTGATTAAATTTATTTTAATTTTTAATTGAATTTTTATTATTTAAAAACATGTAACTAGATTCTTATAACTTAAAAAAAAATTTGACAATCTCTTAAAGATTGGTGGTCGCTCATTTTTTTCAAAAACCCTTTGCTTTAAATTTCAAAATAAAAAACTCCCTTCAAAATTCCACAAAAATATTCAGCCCTCTTTTTTTAATACTAAAATATTCAGCCTTCTTGGGCTAATATATGAATATCAAAAGTTGAAAAAAAAAAAATCGTTTTCACCCCTACATTTATCTCACCTTGGAGTTGGAGGTTCTTGAATGATATGGAAATTTCACCTTATATATTTTGATTTGGCAGCTACTGCTGCTTGCTTTGGCGAACTTGGATTTATGGACAATGAGGATTAACTTGTATGCCAAAGGACGTGACCATTTGAAGCCAGGTGATCTGCTTGACCACTCACAAAAAATACCTTCCTTCGTGTGCTAATTAACATTATCGTCACACTAGCAATTTTTGATATTCTCAATACCTTTGGCTGTCCACCTTTCCCAGAAAATTCTTATAACTCCCCAACCTATACATATTTCAAAGATGGTATATGATTTTACATTAAAAAATATATAAAATTTTTAATTTTTAATTCATTTAAAATGATCTCTATCAATTTAAATCTTTTATTTTTTTTCTCTTTGTAAAAAAATACATCATTTCTTAAATATAAAGATCCAAAATCCCTTTTCCTTCAATTCTTTTTCTCTTTTCTTTATCAACCTGTGTTAGTGTTACCACCTCGCCGCAGCTGCCACCCACTACCAGAAATCTCTAAAGTCGTCGAAACCTTCTATTGGGACATTATTGAAATGTAAATTTTGGTGATCACCAACTTATCATGTCACGATCCAAATTTTCAGATCTTGACTGGTGCATAGACCTATCATAATATCTATTAGGTTTAGCCAGCCTCAGAATCTCTTCATCTTATAATAATAATATTAAGACATTTTAATTTTTGCTTTTAAGTACTTTATTATCATTCCAAATTCTACCAAAATTTTAGGAGAATTCCCCCTGAAAATAGGACGTTTTCTCAATTTACAACAACCCAAACTATTTCAATATTTATTACAATTCAAAAATAATACATTGGGCTATCACAAGCCTACAGAAATTTTCATCATGTCCACATGCAAACTAATCTAATACTAGGGTATGGATAAACTGCGATGTCATTGAGCCTGCGAAACTTTAAAGAAAAGCCTACCCAAAATAGAAGTATATCTTTAATCACCTCTACTCTTCAACCTGAGGAGTATCTGAAAAATGTAAAGTAAGGAGTGAGTTACACAAATCCAGTGAATGTAAGATAAAAAAAAATACACATAATGGGAAATAGACTCACACAGAATTTTTGATATCATAAAATAATTTAAGGGGATATAAAGGTTAATTTAGTGTCAATCAATTTTTATATAAAAATTTAAAAGAAATGTTACCATAATAATATTTTTCTAGAAAATAACGTAGTTAATTAAATCCATACAATGTCAAACATCTCCAATATAATCTTTTTATAAATCAACATAATATTTAATACTTTCAAACAACCACCAAATCATCTCTGATTTTCCTCTGTACTAGGACAACCCTTCTGCACCACCAATCACCTGTGCCTTCAACTGCACTATGACAACCCCCTGTGCCTTCAGCTGCACTATGACAACCCCCTGTGCATGCACGCGTTCCAGTCACCGTGCCTCCCATCGCACGTAACAACCCATCAGCGCCACCAATCACCTGTGCCTTCAACCGCACTATGACAACCCACTATGCATGCACGCACAACCAGCCTCATACCTCTCATTGCACGAGGCGCCTCAGTACAAAGTAACACCAGAGACAACATCCAACAACACACAATTCATTTCACGCTCAAGATACAAATTTTCACATTTAATCAATCTAGCTTTGAAATTCAAATAATAATAAATTTCAAATAGCCAAAAAATACATAATTTCTTATATATGGTACCAATAGTCACATAGATATAAAATCATCAATTTATCACAAATTCAGAGGCAATACATATCCTAATTGTTTTCCATGGCTGTCTAGACAATGAGTACAAACACATGCACAATTAATTTTATTTTTTATTTCAAATAGGTAAGGGATATTTCAAAAACAGTATTTCCTTTATCAAACACTCACCTGAAAGGATTTGTACAAAATCCTTACTTTACTGATCCAGCACTAATTTTTTCAATTTCTCTTTTCCGCTATTCAATTTTCTATTTTTCTCCTGATCATTTAGGCTACTTTAACGACCGCCAAAATACTTCAATAATCCCGATGAGCTTCTATATTGCATTTTTCGGAGCATTTAGGCTACACCGGCTTTAATGGCTTATCGGAAAAGACACTGTGATGATGGTCAACAGCAGTCAACGACGGTGAAAGACCGGAATTGGTCCAAAATGTAGATCGAAATACGAGGATGACGGATCTGAAGTTAGTTCAGCGAAATGCGATAGTTTAACTATGATTTTTCGGCAAGAAAGATGGACGGAGCAGCGAACACATTTCGCCTCGATTTGAGAGCGTGGCAACAGTTCTCCAACGGGTGACGGCTAGTCGAGGAAGAGGACGTCTTGGGATACCTGGCGGTGGAGGCGATGTAGCCGACGGTGATGAGTTTTTGGCCATTCGACAGCAAGATCGCAAATGGAAAAATGAGGGAGAAACCATCGTTTTTGAACGCTACTGGCCGGGAAATTTTACGGTGGAGTTGGCGATGGAATGGCGGTCTCGAGCCGGTGAGTTTTGCGGCTTCAAACGGCGCCAGTGGTGAGCTACAGGAGAGTGTAAGAGAGAGAAAGGCAGAATAAAAATGAAGGAGAGAGAGAGCTGAAGATGAGCTGAAGGTGAGGGAAAAATGAAGCAAATATTTAGAATATTACATATCAACTTCTTTTCTTCCTCGGTTACCACTCCCTTTGTCGGCATGGATCCCATCATCCCAATGCTTTGAAATTCTTGGTATTAATTTCTCTATTCTTTTGTTCTCTTACCATTTTCTTCGTCAAAATATTTTTAAATAATATATTCAAAGCCTCTATGCCTAAATTTTAGATCTTTTGAGAAATAGTAAATTTTTTTTAAATTAAAAAAGTAAAAAAAATAAGAGACTCATCTTAAATAGATTAAAGATTAAATATTATTTTTTTTATATCGCTCTCTCTTTAAGAAAATTTATCATTTCTTAATTTTAGAAAATTGGGTCCTTGTGCCTTGCCCTTTCATCTTTTCTACATCAAGAAGTATCCCCACCTATTTTGCCAACCAGTAAGTTTATAGGATTGATTAAGAAAATATAATAATTAATACTTTTGAGTTTAAAAAAGATAGAAAAAAATTATAATTTTTACTAATTAAATAGTCTATTTCATGTATGATTTGACAAATTTGACTCTATGAGAATATTTTTCTTCTTTTTTATTTTATTATGTGCTTTATCCTTAGTTCTTTCATTTTTCATACCCTATGTTGATCACTAAAATGATCCAAAGTCTGTTAGGAAAAATGGTCAAATAAAATAATGATCTTGTTTCATGATAAATCAATATATCAATCAAATATGATAGTTTATAACATATGTCCCTTTTGTTTTCTTATGATTCTTTATCAAAAGATGTATTGGGCAAGTGGGATACTAAGAAACGACGGGAAGTTTGAAAACATAGCAGAGAAAGCCCAACGCTTGTATAACTACACAACCATCTCAGTAGACAAAGACGAACAGTACTTCACATACACAACTAAAGATGAAGAATATTCAATATGGACATTGGATTTCGATGGGCGATTATCTGGTATTTCTGCTAACCAAAACATTGAGATTGCAAATGCTGGTAAGTGTTATGGGTATAACAGTGATGGAGGATGCCGGCTATGGGACCAACCACATTGTACGAATGTAGGTGAGTTTTTTGGGACAAGATTCATGTCATAGTAAAACAGCAAAATATGACCTTCAATGTGGATCAAAATATGAGTTTGAGCATAAGTGACTGCAAGGCTACTTGTTGGAGTGACTGTGATTGTGTTGGATATTCCACCTACTTTGGTAATGAAACTGGATGTGCCTTTTATTATGAGAATTCAAGGTGGCATGCTCTTGATGATGGTGTCTGGATCATCAACTATCTTGTTAATAGAACTTCAAACAGCACAAACAAGGTAAGTCTCTATATACTCAAGGGAAATGACCTTTAACTTTAAGGGATGAAATGACCAAACCGAAGGGAAAGAATTATTGAAGAACTCAATTCATTAGAGACAAAAAGTCTGTCATTTTTAAGAGACAAAAATAAAATTTACTAGTTATGTATGTAAAAATTGTTAATACGTTTTAAGAAATCAGATAATCAATGGCGGAAGCTTGCACCAAGTCCAGGGAAATGGGCCAAGATCCAGAATCACCAAATGCAAGCAAAAATAAAATCAAATGGCTTACTGCTGTCATAATTATTATCCCTCTATTCATAATTTGTGCACGTATTATATGGTTACTACTGAAGAAGAGAAGAAAACTCATGCTTTAAGGTACATACTTTGCATGTATGAATATATAGCTATGACAAATCTTGGAATTGTAATGTTCATCTCTGTTATTGAAACTTTAGCAGACAAGAAGAGAACAAGGATAGAGTACCCATGGCTTGAGTTAGATATATCTAGTGGATGTGAAAATATTAATGAACTTCAAAACTACAAAGTGGCTAGACATGATTTAAAATTATTTAGCTATGCATATATCTTGGAAGCTACAGATAACTTCTCATCAGAGAACAAGTTAGGAGAGGGAGGTATTGGACCTGTTTATAAGGTACATAGCCCCATATAGATAATGTCATTTCAATATTAAAGAATTATTCTAGCTATTGATTGACTAACTTCTTTTACATCTAAGATCAATAAGTTTTATATATGGCTTCACACAGGGAAAATTAAAAGATGGAAAAGAAGTTGCAATTAAGAGGCTCTCCAGAAGTTCACAACAAGGAGTCATACAATTCAAAAATGAGTTAAGACTCGTATCTGAACTCCAGCACATGAATCTTGTACAACTAATAGGTTGTTGCATTGATGTAAAGGAGAGGATCTTAATTTATGAGTGCATGCCCAACAAAAGCTTATACTTCTTATTTAGTAAGAAAGAACATATTGTGCGTGTGTGTGAGTACTGTCTTGGTCTTAAAAATCTTTGTATTTCTCATTTACCAATGAAATTTGTGTTAATTTTTAAGATTCAACCCGAAACAAACTACTAGATTGGAAGAAACATTTCAACATAATTGAAGGTATAGCTCAAGGATTAATTTATCTACATAAATATTCAAGATTAAGAGTGATGCATAGAGACGTAAAAGCAAGTAACATACTCCTTGATGAGAATATGAACCCCAAGATTTCTGATTTTGGTTCGGCAAGAATTATCACAGAAGAATCAGAACGAAATATTACAAGAATTGTTGGAACATAGTGAGTATACATGCTCTAGCTATGCCACCAATATATATAGATATATATATATATATATATATATATAAGTTGATTCATCTATAACTAAGTATTTTGTTATATATGATTTGATGCAATATTATATGCAGTGGTTACATGCCTCCTGAGTCTGCTATGGGAGTCTTCTCCATAAAATCAGATGTCCGTAGTTTTGGAATTCTAATACTTGAGATTGTAAGTGGGAGAAGAAACAACAGTTATTACAATATAAACCACACAATTAATATAGTGGGACATGTAAGTCAAACCATTTTTGTTGGCAGTGTTCTTCACATCTAACCCTTTGTGATGGCGTGCATGCTTGAAATAAAAAGCACTAATTTATCTTTCTCAAGTATTGCAGGCTTGGAAACTTTGGAAAGAAGGCCACGCATTAAAATTGGTAGATCCAATAATAAAAGATTCAATTATTGAAGATCAAGTGTTAAGATGCATTCATGTTGCCCTATTATATATGGAAGAATGTGCAAATGATCGACCCAACATGGCAAACATATCATCATTGCTGACTAACAAAGGCTCAAAACTTCCTTCGCTTAAGAGACCAGCATTTTGCTCTGTAAACGAATCTCTTGTAAGACCATGCAATGATTCAACAAATGGCTTGACCGTATCTGATTTACTTGCAAGATAGAAATATAAAGGTTGAAGTTTGTCCTAGTAATGTTTCAATAAAAAGAATCAAAGATAACTAAAAATTTAAAGGAGAAATTATACTTAACCATTTTGATTTGTCACTATTTACAATGTCTTCCTATTCTATAAAAAATTCTAATTGACTTCCCAATCTATTAGACCATGCCAGTGACAGTTATATCCCTACAGTCCAAATTAAATGTTAAATCTTACTATAATTTTTTAAAATTACCAAAATAACCTTCATAAATTTCTTAGTACCTATTTATAGAGAAGTAAATGGGCCGAGTCAAGCCAAACCTTAGAGGACCTATGAGAAAGGTCGTAATTTTGTAAATATTCAACAGCTCAATGTGTGAACCTGTGACTCTAACACTTACCCTCTAATTTTCTCCTTTTTTCCATGTCATTCTCCCATCAGTTGCTCAATTGATTTACTTTTTCATTCTTACTTTTTGTCAGCTTCATTAATTACATCTTAGAGAACCAAAACTTCAGCTATCATTCAGATTGACAGTGTTAGAATCAAAGATTACATGCACTACATCCATTAAGAAACAAATAAATTTGATTGCTAGCAAAAAAAGAGATAATTAACTAACACATTCGAAGATGGTGTCCACTATCTCTGAAATTCAACTATTAAACAAGATTGAATTTCTGCCTTACAGAGATCATTCCTGCCTAATTGGTGCCAGTTGAAAATGGTGTACCAACATCACTATTGCGGCTTTGATGGAGTCGGAGATGATGGTGGCTTCAAATCAGGGTACTGTCAAGAAAAAAAAAGGAATAATAAAAATTATAGAATGGAAGTCTAAAATTATATATAGAGATTGTTATAACATGAATCAACAAAGTGAATGGCGAAGAGAAAAGATAGTTGCAGCTAACATACATTCGGGTAGGGAGAGGAAGAAGGGATAGAATCAGTTTTCACATCTGGAACGGATTCTGAAGAGTTTCTCACATGACCATTGTCTGTTCTTTGATTCCCAGATAGAGGAACATAAGGGGATGAGGTAGTTTTGTAATCATCTTCATTTTTCTGAATGCCTCCATTGGTACTGAGTTGTTCAGAAGCCTTAGCCTTTTTCCTTGGGTAAATATGTACAGAAGGGGGCAAAAGGGTTTCCTGTATTTCCTGCAACCACAAAGGTGAAAAATTCAATCCTCCGTTGTCTTCCTTCCAACAGATTTCAACAAGTAGAAACATTCATGCCTAGCTTGTCACCAAATCAAAGAGTGGGAATTATTCTCACAATTTGATCATGAATCCCCTGTTTAGGATTTTTCATATTAAAAAAAACATTAAATAAGTGTTTCATAGAGGATGGAGAGATTGATTAGTTACCAACTTACATCAAACTTTTTATAAACGTTTTCTAAGGTGAAGAACAGCATTGTTAGGATATATACAGGTTTTTCAGTTTCCAAACTAACAGGTAGAATTGAGGAGAACAAAAAGGGCATACCATCCACCCTTGCTGACCTCTGACTCCACCTCTGATCGCATAGGCCTCCTTGAAACCATTCTTGAATAGTAACTCAGCTACTTGCATGGATTTACCATCAAAACTACCTTACACACAAAAAGAGAAACAATTGATGAATTTTGCAAATGCATATAGCATTAGGTTACAGAGAATGAAATCTTTTTTATCAACAGTGCAAATTATATCACCTTCATCACAGGCATATATAAACTAAAATTTCTATCTTCTGTAAAAGTAAAATGTGAAGAAAAAGTCAAAAACATAATCAGAAGATACGAGATGAAAATTCCAATCAAAACCCAAAATTTAGTATGTCAAATAGATCAGCCTACTAGAAAAACAAGAAAATGCAAAACTGCAGATGAAATTTGGGCCAAAATATTTCCTTGGCTCTATCCAGGCCAGAAAATACAGAACCAAAGTTTGAACTTTGAAGCAATCATCCAATCACTCCTTTACCGGGATATGCTAAAGAATGAAAATGAAAAAAGAAAAAAAAAAAAACTGAATAAACCAGGTAAATATGTGCATATGCAAAATCTTCAGAAAAATTAGTTAAGATGAAAGAATAATGAGATTGGAAACTTGAATTGAAAATATTGAAGAATTGAAGTAACAGATACACAAATCAAATTTGCTCAGGCATTTATTCTTATCAGTGCAAAAAAAAAAACAAACAAACAAAAATTGCTGTAATACAGATTATAGTTAGGTAACTTTCATGTTAATTCCATTCCTTCAAGTTCCAATATTCTTCTTTGTCTAGTTGTTTCAAATTTTGGTAGTCAAATAAAAAATTCAAATCAAATCTCTGACATTTCTTTGTACGTAGCTCTCAAAAAGGTCCAAAATTAAAAGAACCTCAGAAACGACTCTGCATTTGCCAAATTAAACGTTTCATTATATCTCCTAATTGATGAGACAAAATTTTCGTTTTTGCTCCAGTTATAAAATTGCAATTTTTTTTCCGTTAAGCTGTATTTTAAACCTAATATATGAATTATAATTTATTGCTTTATATAGCTGCAATTTATTTCACTTACTTGTCCAGAATACAGACGACAGTATTTGGTGCGTCATTGAAGCTCTCCATCACCTTCTTGACAAACCCATCCTCGTCTCCTTCGGAAAACTCAACCTGCACCACTTCCTTACTCAAAATCTTCAAATTGGGAGACCTTAAGAACTTCAAATTCTTCTTATCTCTTATATCCAAGAGCTCAGAATTAGGGTCATCCCTGAGCTTCCGAAAAGCATCGATGGCGGATATGAACTTGTATTTTCTGAAATACTCTTGAGTCAAAGGTATGACAACCAGCCAAATGAAGGTACACCCAGCAACAAAAAAAGGGTATCTGTTGAAAAAGTCGTCTATCGAAACCATAATCGATTCCAAGTTGATTTTTCCCGCATCTGGCTCTGCCACGGCTTCAGAAGCAAGGCAAGGAAAAGCAGTGAAAAGGTCAATTATAGCAACAGAGAAATACTTGGCTAAATTCTTAAGGGAACTCGGCGAATGGGTTCGGAGTGAAACGGGAATTTTCTTAGTGGAGGAAATGAGGGGTTGATGAGGATATAAAGATTGGAATGCGGAATCGGGTGGTTTGTGATTTGAGAGGAGATTGAAGGGTTTGAAGTTTGGTGTTTTTTGGTTTTTGGGGTGGTTTCTGAAGAATGGGAAAGAAGGGAGAAGTATAGAAAGCGAATCCATGAAGAGATGGGAAATGGACGCAGCGTCAGAGAAAGAAAGGATAGGACATGTGCTCTCCTCTCTATCGGAGTTGCTTATTCTTGCTTGGGTCATTAGTATTTCCCATTATTGTAATGCTGTTAACGGTTAACGTCCTAATCTAAATCCTTATGGCCTTTTGTCTTTAACAATTATTTTTCTATTTTGGTAAGTTTTCAATTAATTTCCGAAAAAATTAGATTAATACTTACATTAATTTTCGAAAAAATTATGCAGAAGAGGCTAGAACTTGTGAGACATCTTTTAGTACAATTAAGGCTATAAGTGATTATTATATTAACTAATTTGATCATTTAGAGAATTTATACAACACAATAACAGATAAAGAATGACTATTTTAATGTATTCTAAATTTCAAATATGAATTTAAAATTTCAAATAAAGGATTACTTGGCAATAGATAAAATTAAAGATTTTGTTTTTTCTAATTCTTGTGTCATAACTTTATTAGCCAGCACATTTTCTAGTACACATCCTTTTCCTTCCAAAATAGTTATATTCCTTGTGAAATATATGCACCATCTTATCACTATTACTTCTTCCATGATGTCTCTTCCTAATTTATATTAGAAAAAATATTTTTTATATTTTTAAATTTTATATTAATTTTTATTTTTATTTTTATTTTTAAATTTTTTTGATTAATTTTATTTTTAAAATTTTAAATTATAATCAATTTCATTCTATAATCTAATGTTATTTAAATTATTAATAAATAATAATATGATATTTGGTAATAAATCTTAAGAATATAAATAAAATTTTGATAATATTCATACATTAAACAATAAGATACATTGTTAAATTACATTATTTTTATTTTATATAATTATTATCTAATATAAAAATTAAATTCTTCAATAAAAATTTTAATAAATACTTTTATATGATTTAAAAACTTTTATTGTCAATTTCATATTTTCTTTTAAAAGTAATATTATATTATTATTTTTTTCAATAATTAAACGAAATTAAGTTGTAAGATAAAATTAATTTCAATTTAAAATTTTAAAAATAAAATTACTTATAACAAAATTTAAAAACAAAATTAATATAAAATATAAAAACATAAAAAAATATTTTTACCAATCCTTTGCGTTGGTTTCTACTGTCATTACACTTGGGGAAAGACTATCCATGTTGGCACATATTGTGGCTAAATGATTTCTGATCTGATTGTTAAGCTCCGACAAAATCAAATTTTGTGAAATCTATACATTCCTATATATTAAAAAAAACATATATTGCGTGTTGGGCATTTACGTTATTATAATTTATATGTAATATTCGTACAAATGCGATAGAATAAATCTAAAATAATATCCACAAATTAGAAATTTTGTATAATGAGATAATTAAATTTTTTACATAAAATATTAGATATTTTATTCTCTTTAATTAAAATTTTAAATTTAAATTTTATGTATAAAAATAATCCTATTTAAAAAGCTGTTGCACAACCCTCTTTCAGGAGGATGGAAAATTCTTGCAAAAGATTCTAAGAGAATTTCTTTTCCTAGAGCTTGTGTTGTTTAACTTTGTGTTTAGTCTTCTCTTACAAAAAAAAAAAAAAAAATCAAACTTTTAGATTACAATAATTTCAACTAAACGAATATCTTTTTACTTACTAAATTTTTTTTAAAAATATATAAATTCACCCTTAATCTAAATGCAAAATTTTAATTTTAATTATAATTATCCTCAAAATTATTTTATATTGTAACTCTATAAAAGAATATCTAGAAAATTAAGGCTAAGCATTGGATTGAATTAATTTGGTTTAATTTTATTATTTAATCGAATTGATCTAATTAAATAGTTAAAAAAATTATTTAATTTATTTAATTTTTTTTTATTTCATCTGATTTAATCTAAACTGATCGAATGATTAATTTTTGAAAAAAAATTAAAAATTTTAATATTAAATATTTTCTCTATCATAATTTTAAAAATATATTTTTTTAATTAAAAATTAATATTAAAATTAATTCAAGACATATCAAAATAAGTTTAATTATAAATAAATTATAATTTATGCTTAATATATTTAATATTTATAATTACTTTATAATATCAATTTGATTGATTCAATTTGTATATTATCTAAAATCATTCAAGAATTAAATCAATTAAATTAAATTTATCAATTTCTCATCCAATCAATCAAATTAATTAATTAATTTTAGTCAATTTTAATTAAATTAATTTGGTTCGATTATAATTGAATAGAATTGAATTTGTTCATTCCTACGTAAAAACAATAAAACCTTTGTTAACCTTTTGGCCAAAAAAATAAAAAATAAAACCCTAGTTAACCCCTTCAAACAAATCCCACAAGTAAAAGGTATAGAAGCTCCGTTGACCTCTCTCTCTGTCACTGTGACCGCCGAGCGGATAGACACGGAGCCACCTAACCGCCCGGCAGCCACCTTGCTGACTCTTAGTGAACGGACTAGTTGCCAGCACCACGGCGCCATCTCTTCGTGTAATCGTGTTCAATCGATGTGATTTTTATTTGTTTTTATTCCTCGACTTGAATTGTTGTTAATGATGTTTTCATTCCTGGAGTGACTTATTGCTAGTTCAGATGAATGAACTTCAATTGGAGTTGCATGCTATATGTTTGCTGCTATGCTTGCATTTCGTTGCCTTTTGGATTTGTGCTTTTGAAGAATGGGGAAATTTATGATAAAAGCCTAGCTGCTGATATACAAATTAAGCTTCTGAGCATCAACCAGTCAATAATAATAGGAAGGGAATGACACAAAGTTTTTTGTCTCATTGGAGAGACTATATCCGGCCTCTTAAAAAAGAAAACTTTAAAGTTAGTGGTAGTATTATATTGTATAGTGGGTATAGCTAGTAAGATTTCAGTATTTGCATTAATTACTTTTCTATCAATAATGAATGATTTATGTGTTTGGTATCACTTGTGTTTAGAGAGGGCTGAATTTTGTATGAGTATAACAATCTCGTTTGAAAGCTTCTTTTGCTATTCACAAGGGAGGCTACTATTTGGTTGGTCAAGAGTCAAGACCCCTTCTCTTTTTAATCTTTAGTTTTTATAAATTCTTTTGTGCAAATTTATGAATAAGGTCAAAGAGTACCCACATTTTTATTGGTTAAATTTATGTAATTTTCCTTTATCTTGGTTTATTTTCAGTTTTCTCATTATACAGGGTATTTTCTGTGTTATTAAAATTGTTTAAATTGCGATTATGGATGTTCTTCGCTGTGTTGTTATATAAATGAAGAATAGTTTTATTTATTTATTTAATTTTACAGAGAGTAAAAATTAATTGGATCAATTTGATATAATTTCTATGGAGAGTTGCTTTCTCTTTTCGCTATGCACGTAGATTACACCATATTTCCAACTTGTAATCTCAAATTCCTGTTTTATACATGTTTCTGTTCCGCTAATTTTCTTTTCTTATCAAAATTTTCAGAGTTCTTACAAGAATTTGATTGGGCATAAGGTAGATTTGCTCTGTGCTCCACTAAGCTGGGGCCAGTGGCAATGGAGGGGTTGAAGGTGTCAGATGCTAATCTAGTAGTATATGTTCATCCTTCAAAAAGTAACAAGGTTTCCCAAGCAATTCTCCATGAGCTCAGCTCTTTGCTTTTCACGTATGCTTCCTCAACTTTTTTAATTTTATAGTTTCATAGGATTTGTGAATGCAGATATCTTTTATGTTCTGTTTCAAAGACATGTATGTTTTCTCACACTGAGCTTACTTTGTACATGCATTTAAATCTCTATATTTGTTGTTTGACAAGAAAACATGGGAGAACATATGGGAGACTAATAGAGGCAAAACTCTAGGATATAGCAAAATAGTAAAATAGACAAGAAAATAGACAGTACTAGTTAATTGTATGTCCGAAATGTCACAAATCCATATAACAAGCTTCAGACTAGAGGAAAAAGAAAACCATAGCAGTAGAGAACTAAACCAGAATAAAAGATAAGCTCTAGCATAGTTTGAGGCTGTCTTATACCTCCTCCAAACCACCCAAAACTTCCTTGCCTACGCACCTCTCCCTTCCATCCTTATTTCATGATAACAGATTCACTAACTAACTCTTCATGCCAGTGTACACATCACAGGTCCGACTATACTCACTGCTATTCCTTTCTTCCCCTGGTCATTAGCCTTGCATCTCCTCTCATACACCTTAATCATTATTCCTTTTGAGGCACTGTTAACTACAATGACTTTGTTGTGCCTGGTTTTGTCTCAGGAAGCAGTGGGGGATGATGTGCATATTTCTGTATTTTGAGAGTTGTATGCTCAATTTTTATTGGTTTAATACAATAATCTCCTAGATTTTCTTGCAATTTCTGTTGGAATTTCACTAACTGCACGTTGATTTTATTTTTACTGGTTTAGAAAGTGCTTTGTGCTTTTGTGGTAATATTGTGTGTTGGCATTATTTAGCTCTGTTTTGTCAGTTATCTCCAAAAAAGTGAAAAAGATATGTGGTTTTATATTTTTGAAGTTTACTATTGAGTTTAAATTTAATTTTCCAGTATCACTAAAATGTCATGATTTTAGTACACCACACTATTGTGTCATAAGGTGTGAAGTATTATGATAAAGCCATGCCTATACACTCACACTCCTGTATATAATGTTACTTTGGTTGTTCTGTCCTTGCAGTTTTAGTGAAGTCTTTGATGGTGTTGTATTGGCCTATGATGTCAACTTTCTTGATACGTGTGCAAAAATTCTTCCTGGAGTTCATCCTTATTTCGGTGTTAGATTAAAGGCAAAGTTGTTACTTTTTTCTCCAAAGCCAAATATGCTTTTAGGTAATCCACTCTTCTGTGACTTATGAGTAATGACCTTTATTATTTTCTTGTTACTTGGTTATATCAGGGTAGAAATTTAAGGAATTAAATTAAATTTTTTTCCTGATTTTAATGTTTGATCTTATTTATATATATATATATATATATATTTCCAGGGTCTAATCACATCACCAAGACTTTTTCAGCACCCTTATGTTTTCCCTTGCTGATTTTGTTAATTGCTTGTTGCTTTCAGAAGGGAAGGTAGTTAAGCTTACACAAGAATCAATTCATGTCATTGTGCTTGGCTTTTCTTCTGCAATTATAACTGAAAAAGACATTAGGGATGAGTTCAAATACAAAACTGTGAGTACCTCACCTTGATGTTTAGTAGTGTCTATGCTCTTTTTAGTTATGATTGTGACTTTAGTAATTAGTATTAATGTAGTCTATATTTATTCTGTGCATTTTTAATATAGAAACATGGGCAAGATATGTATGCAAGCAGATCAGACAAGCGGCATGTGATAAAGATCGGGACCATGCTACGCTTTTTAGTCAAGAGGTGACTGTTATATTACTTCAAACAAGATGTTCAATGCATTTTTATGTTGCATACTAACTAGGCCTATGTTTGTGTCTTTGTCTACTCTAGACATTATGGTTTTGCTAATAATCATTGGCTGAAATAAGTAGAGAACTGATTTTTCAGTCTTGAGATGTTATAGATTTGTGTTAATTCTTCCTGATTGCTTTTTAGGGACACTTTCCTTGCACCCTGAAGAGAGCAAAATAATTGTCACTATGAATTTTAAGAGTTATAAATAATAGGATTTGCCAGAAGTAAGTGCTGTGATTGTCACTCCTTCCATGTTGTGAAAAATCTCTGGTTCATTATATCTTGATGTTTATACACCGACATTTGTGGTTGCAAATTGATTCACTTGCATTTTTTTTTAAAGCAAGAATTTTAGGCAAATACATTCTTGTTTTCATATCAGCGTTGCTAATTGGTTATCTTCTATATTAATAGGTATTTGGGACTTTTTGGTGTGTTGGTCCAACAATAAATACTAAACAAAATAAAATGTCTTATAGAAAGTGAATGAATACAACAACAACAACAAACAAAGCCAAATTTTTTACTAAGTAGGGTCATCTATATGGATCAGTTAATCACTTTCCGTAGAAAGTGAATGAATGAAAGGAAAAAAAAAAAAATCAAATTATTTATTTTAGATGTATTCATTCCCTCGGTCAGTCAAATATTTCATGGAAACTTAATCACTCATTGGTTGATAAATAAGAACTTGAGATCTTATATGTCCTGTACTTTTTCAAATTTTGTCATGGATGTCACCATTTAGAATATATGCCTTTGGTTGTGAAAAGACGACTACACTGAGCATGGCTTCATTTAAGTTTATTGATATGATATATCTACTGCTATTGCAAGTTTGCAACATCATTTTCTATTAGTAATTATATGGTTCTCTAGCTTCTGTAATGTCAATTATTAGATCATATTTAAGCTTTTATACGTTTTAAACGTGCCAAAGGCCGCTCAGTTAAGCAATTCTTCACAAAATTCACATCAATGATTCATCTTTGCAGTTTTGATGAGGAAACACTTCATGTTTTTGGTTCCTTAAGTCAGAATCACACAGGCAGTATTCATTGGTTAGATAAGAACTTGAAAGACATTTCCCAAAGCGACAGGTTTTTTGTCTTAACATACTTTTAGACTCGTAAGAATACTTGCTTAACTTATAAGGTATAGAAGATACTTGTATACTTAACTGTATCGAAATCCTTACAGGAGCACAAAGAAGAAGAGAGACAGTGAGGGAGAATCACTAATCTTAGAGCAAGATACTACAGTTGGGGAACCAATTTCATTGGACAATGTCCACAAAATGAAAAAGCCAAAGAAACAAAGAACTAAAGAGGAATCTTGAAGTTGAGAGTAGCACTGGAATTCTAATTTTTGATGTAATTTGTGTTCTCAGGTAACTTTCATAAACATGATTATGCGTTGAATGTCTAGAAATTTGAAGTTGATTGTTACAACGACCTTTCTTGTTCTTTCTTGTCTTCTTCAAGTTTTGACAATATGCTTTTTGGGTGCATATATGCCTGGAATTCTGAAGCACCAACACTTCAAGAAACCAATTGTGTAACTTGTGTTTGTCTCGGTTGCAGATTCCATTACCAAGAAACAATTTTTATTATAAATTTGTTGTTGATCTATAGACCTCTTCCCTCACATAACTTTTTCTTTAAAAAAATAAAATATTTGAAAAGTAAAATTTTACTCTTTCTAATCATGTTTAAAACACATTAGATGTACTTTAAACATATTTTCATTGTGATGGAGATGGGACAGTGAGATTTTCTCGAGGTATGGGTTGTTTATATCGAGCAGTATAAGGTGTTTTGATAAAGGAAGTAATTTGGTTTTTCTGTTGAAGGAGATTGGCATTTGTTTGACGGTAACAGAACAGAATTTTATTATCATATTTTTTAATTAAAAATGAAATATGTGGAAATTTTTTCTTAGTCAGTTATGTAACGTTAACATGTAAAAGATATTTATGTATTGTAAAATTGTATAATTTATTTATGGGTTTTGTTGGGGTATTAGTTAAAAAGTATTAAATACTCACATTCAATTGATCTGTCGATGGATTTGAAAAAATCATAAAATCGAAGCGTTGAAGAATTAATTACAAATTTGTTAAATCAATAAAAAATTTATAAAAATTGATAATTTAAATAGTTTGAACGATTTTTTTTTAATATTTAAGAAAAAATATATTTTATAACTTTTAATTATGTCTATATAAAATATCACTTATTTAAATTTTAATTTATAACAAATTATTTTTTTAAAATATTGAAATTTTACATAAAAAAACTCAATTTTTTTTTCTCCAATCTTTCTTCACATATAATGTAAAATTAAATTAAGGAAGAAAAGAAAAATAAATTATATTATAAGTATATAGTTGTTAAATTTAACTTTAAAATAATTTTTTAATTTTTTGAATAGTTTAATAAAGTAATTTGTTACAAATTAAAATTTAGATAAGTATTGATATAAACATATATTATATAAGCATAATTGAATATTGATATTTATTATATTATATTATGTAATGAATTTATATAATATTTGTAATATTATTTATTATTTTATATTAAAAATTAAAGATATATTGTAATATATGAAATTAAAAAATATATATTTACTTGTTACTAATTTGATCACGGTTTCATTATAATTGAATCAATGAATTGTAAATCAGTACTTGAATTGATTTGATAATTGGTTTGATTTTTAAAATCTTATTAAATATTCTTGAAAGTAACATTTTATCATACTATTTAATGTATTTTAAGATTTTTTTTAACTACCAATAATAAATACATAATTTATTTTTAAAATAAAACAAATTTACCTTTATAAATATAAATTCAAATTTTTAAATTTTAAATTATAAAATTATAAAATCTTAATTATTTTGAGGTATTTTTTTGGGGATAATTTTCATAAATATTTTTTAGCTAATTATATATGATAATTTGTGTGCATATTTATATTTTTGGATGTATGTTTTATAATTTTATAATTTTATATTTTAAAATTATAAAATTATAAAACATAAATCCTATAAATATATTGGAATTTTATTTTTTTTAGACAATTTTTGTATATATTTTTTATTAATTTTATATGGTAATGTTAGTATATAAATATTTTTTATTTGTTTTATAATTTTATAATTTAAAATTTAAAAATTTAAATTTTATATTTACAAAGATAAATCTATTTTATTTTAAAAATAGATTATATTATTATTATTATTATTTATTTAAAAAATCTTATAATATATTAAATCACATGATAAAATATTATTTTAAAAAATATTTAATATTTTTAACTAATACTCTAAAATATTGATTAATAAATTTTTTTATTTAGTTTTGACCTACAAATTTGGACGGCAATTAATGCGTGAAGAACAGGACCATTGATGGGTCCACTAAAATAGAAGCTTAAGGCCTTTGGGAAAAGCAAAAGTTTTGTTGAATTAAAAATGAAATTAACAAATAGAAAGAGTCGATTGCATTATTTTCAGCACATTTTATGTGTTCATTTCAAATTGATTGCAGCTTAACCGGGAAATTGTTTCAGAAGCTTTGCAAAATATTTTGAGTACATCAAACTTTAAAGAGATATAGTACTTAATAACTAATGTGCTGAAAAGCATAAAAGCTTCTAGTAAAAACTGCTTTTTTTTTTAATAATTAAAAAATTTCCTCAAATTGAAAGTGACAAGAAAATTTTGATTTTAAATTTTTTAAATTTATTTTTTATGATAAAAAATAAAAAAAAAGAGACTTACACAAATAAAAATTTATTTTAAATAAAATAAAAATTAAAAAAATTGTATCTCTTTTGCGAATAAAAAATATATTAACTTTTTACTGCAGAAGAATCAAACTCAAAAATTTCTATCCAATATAGATTCTCCTGTGAAATATTGTCATAATACTTTATTTTCATATTTCATCTATATTAACGTTTGGGACTTGCTGATGTAAACATATTCAATGTTTTACTGTTACTTAGGTTGACTTGACAGAGCCTTGTTTGACGGATTGTCCAAGACTTCATCGATTTTTTTAAAAAATATTTGTGATAATGATAATATTTTTCTCTCAATTTAGCTTTTCAATAATAAAGTATTTCGATTTAATTTTGTAAAAAAAATTCTTAATCAAAATAATTTTTTAAGCACAGTTTTCTTGATTAATAAATGAGTCATATGACTATTCACTCATAATCAAAAGGACTTCTTTTTTCTACAAAAATAATATTTGAATAAATTTTATAAACTCAAGCGATTTTTAAAATAATTTAAAATTGGATGAAATTTTAATTAAATGACTCTTTGATCTGCTAACTGCTCATGATTGTCAAATAATTCTTGATATTTTAGGCAGAATAAAATTATGAAGCCTTTTTTTTTTAACAAAATGAGCTCAAAATTGACATTTGCCCATGTAACTTTAAAATAACATTCATTTCAAAATTAAAAGAAAGAAAATTTAATTAAAGTTGTAACCTTTTTGGCCAAAAAATATTTATTAAATATTCTATCAATCAATGAAAATAAATTTTAATTAGTATTGGGTTAATATTTGTGGATTAACGCCTTAAACATCTTTGAGAAAAACAAATAAGGCATTAATTTGCTATTGTGTTGATGAGTTATTATTTGTTAAGCTACAAACATAATAACACAATAATCTAATTATGAATTAATATGTTATTAGTTTTTTTGGCTGAGAATTTTAAAATTCCAATGTGGATACAAGTTAATTGGTTTAGAGACAATAATTTAATGAATGATATGTTTGGTATGAGTGTAAGTTCCAAGATATTTCCTCTCTTTCCCATTTGGCCTTAAACTCACAATTCTAGTCAAAAGTAAAGACCGCATATTTTTCCCGTGTGGGGACCAAAAAGTAATTATATGACTATCATCAACATCACAATATTTAATAATTTTTATAAAATAAAATAACAAGAATTTTTTTTATTTTCTTTTTCTTGTGATAAAGCTTATTACTAAGTAACTTTGATTGCTGGTTTTTACTTTTTAGCATATATGCTAATAAATTAGTCCCAACGTTATTGGTCTTTTTTGCCTTAATATATCTATAAATTTTCAAGACTACATAAATTTGTCTTCGAAAATATTTCATAATTTGAAAGTTAGGATATGTTTGAATGTTATTTTTAAACAAATTATTTTATAAAATTAATTTTAAAAATTTATGTTAATATTATTTTCATGTATTTTTATACATATTATTAATAAAAAGATTTATATTTTTTATTTTTTATTTTAAAAAATTGAAGTTTAAAATAACTTAGTTTTTTTCTGAATTTTTTATTTTTAAAAAATATATTCTATTTTTTGTTTTTAATAAAAAAAATCATTCAAACAAATACTTTTGTTTTTCTAATTTTAAAATAAAAAATAATTTAAAAAAATTGCAAAGTCTTTCTTTCTAGTGTCTTTTATTCAAATTTCATGTCCTTAATATTGATCAAGTGAACACATTTAACGTCTACAAAACACTAGATAAAATAATTATTAATTTGTAATAAGTTAGATATATTTAAGAATTAATGAAAAATTAAGTGCCTAAATTATTAGTTTTTCGCCATTTTTAAAGCACTAATTTGTATTTTGCAATTTATTTTATCTAGATTATTAATTACTTTAGTTCTTGTTACGTTTGGGAGAACAAAAATAGAAAACAAAAATTTAATAATTTTTTTGTTTGGTTATTAACATTTTTAAAAAAATATATTAAAAAAATTTATATTAATTTTTTTATTAATTTTAATTACTTCAATTTAAAAAATTTAAAAGATCTAAATAAAAAAAATTATCACTTAACATTTTATTCTATGTCTTTTCATTTCCTTTCAATTCCTTCTATTTCTTTTCCATCCTCTTTTCATACACAGCCAATGAAATTAGAATGAAGATGATATTACAACTTTTCCAAAAATCTAAATTGAAACCTTGTATCATTTAATTAGCTTACGTGGAAGCTCAACCAAACCGTGAGACATTACATAAAGATGGTGTTTCAGAAAGAAAATTTTAGTATAAGTTATTGAGTATTGAATAATCTTTCTTCTCATTTAAAGTACTTTCAAGTTTTTTATATTGAAATACTTGGAAAAATCACATTTCTCATATTTAAATATTTTTGTTTCTTCCCTTCCTTTTTGCAACATTTGATAAGAGTCATGAAGCACATAGGTGTGTCTTTTTTATTATGAAACACAAGAATATGGATTGTCCAATAGTATTCTAATTCTTGCTTTATGGTTTTGAATCTGCTTTGTGAGTCAAGAAAGATATACAAATTGCAAAGCCAAGAATGATTGAAAGGAGAATGCTGTTACAAAGAATCATACAAATACTAGAAAAAAGGCCATTCAAGCTGAAATTTGATGAGGATTAGAAAGAATAAACATTTTCATTTTCCATTAAATTCATTACTAGATTAGCATAAAATTTCAAAATTGAAACTTTGGCCAAAAAAAATTTCTCATTAGTTTCAATATTATGCTCATAACATTGTGAATATATATTAGGATTGAGTTTTTTGTTGTTGGAACTCAGTTGTGGAAAAGATATTCTTAAGTTTTTTTTTTTTGTTATAAATTTTCTTGAGATGAATTGCTATGAAGGCCAATTTCTCACGGAAGTAATGTTTTGACAAAGTTCAAAGTAGATAATTTAATTACTTTATAATGGATAAAAAAAATGAGGATGAAGTTAAGGGTTAGAGTTTATGATAGGATTGAGAATTTAATTTAAGATTTAGAAGTTAAGAATTTAAATTTGGAAAAGAAAATAATTAAAAAAAGGAAAGAAGTACCTTTTGGTTCCTAAAATTTGGAGTTATATTTACAATTATTTTAATTTTGTTTCAATTCCTAATAATAATTTGATTAATTTGTCAATTCTAACTTATATTCCTTTTTGGTAATGACACGGGGTTGGCTTTAGCCTAAGAGAATAAAATATACAAAGAATAGTATCCAATTAACCAACAGTATCCCTAGGAGAGGCTACCCCTAAGGCATCGCCTAGGAGGTCAGGCTAAAGAAACCCCAATACGTCGAACCACCGCACCATGTCGAGCTTGATAGAGAGGCCACGATTTGCGAGTTTATCAGCACAAAAATTCTCTTCGTACAACCTTTGAGAGATCTACACAATCCAATCTTTAAGAGTTTATAGAGTTTGTGCTATAGATTTATCATGAAATTAATAATCAATGAAGATATACAAAATATTTTTATTGAAGTTTTTAAAAAACTTAATCATAAAATATTAAGTTGTATTAAATGTTCATTTATCATAAAAAAATATTAATTTATCATTTTGTAATTAAAAAATCTAATAAAAAAATATAAAAATTACACATAACATATTTTCCTCACAGCAGTTTTGGAGTCTTTAGTCTCTAACATATATTTATTAAAATTTGAATATAAAATAATAAGATTAGATAAGTGATGATTGAATGAGTTACAAAAATGTTGAATAATACACTATAAATAGCAAAGAGACAAAATAAATTTGAATATAACCCTAAGAAATTATAATTTATCCTCTTAAGTATGTAGGAGTGTAGAACGGCATATTTGATAACTCCATATGTATTTTCAAGTATTACACTATGTGAAAAAAAATGGTCATAAATTGAGAGATAAGAAATAAATAAAAATTAATGGGCCAAAATTTTTTCCAGTTTGACCTCTAATTTGGAATTGCTTGGCTTGGCTAGCGAAAATGATATGCTGAAAAGGGCGAGTCAAGCCAGCTCAGTGAGTTAATAATTTTTTTTTTTTTCTGGGAAAGAGATTTAATAATTTTTAATTACTAGGTAATTATATTGTTATAATTTTCCATTATTTAACACTTAATTTTTTTTAAAAAAAGTAATCTGTTCTTCGTACAAAATGAGGTGAGTTACCAAAATGTCAGTTTTCTTACATAATCTGACCAGTCCAAGTTTACGGCAACGAAAGGCTCTACTCGACATTCTACCTTTATATTGTCCCAAAGCATTTTTCTTATCTAAAATGACGAAAATTTATAAAGCATACGAATTTAAATCCTCTTAATTTTTTAAAAAATTGACACAATTAAATTTTTTTAGTTAATGTGCAGATTCACTCATATTATGTTATTTGGTCTACTTTTTAAAAAATAAAATGTTTTCAAATAATTTTTTTTGCTACACTAAAAAGAATATTTAGTCTTCTTATTTTATAAAATAATTCATTTTGTCCTTTTCTCATATAATTAATATAAAATTTAGTATCAAATTTTACAATTTATTAATTGATGTTATCTATTTATAAAAAAATTATTAACATATATTTAAATTTAACATTTAATTTGGTCAATTGTTAAATTAAATTTTGAATCAAAATGTGATAGGGAAAATAAAATTGAATCATTTCGTAAAATAAGAAGACCAATTAAACAAGAAGAAAAAAGTACATTTAAGTCTTTTTAAAATTAACTTTGCTAATTTTATCTACTCCATTAAATATATCCTATTTTTAAAATCTTGACAATAAAAATATATATTTTTAAAAATATATAAAATAATTTGTTTAAATAAAAACTACTTTTTTTTTATAATACATACAATAAAACTATTTTAAAAAATACTTTAAAATAAGTTAAAATTTACGAAAATCCGACCGCTCTCAATCACTTTCAAAAAGAATTGAGAGGAAAATCCTCCAAAATAAGTATAACGCAAGTAATTTATATAGCTTTGCTTTCCTCGTTCACGAAAACGGTATAAAGATTTCTTTACTCTCTACAATCTATATATATACATACACATACATACTTTCTTTTTTCAATTATTTTTTTTCTGGCTTTCCATTTTCATTGGCCATGTGTGCCACTTTTTCTTCAGCAAAAGCGAGTCAGCTAGTCAAGCACTCACAAAAGTCTTCGCGTTCTTGGAGTCCTAGTCGTCCCTGAGCTTGGAAAATTTTGCCCATTGCTTGTTTGACCCGCTCTTCCTCTTCTCTTTCTTCCCAATTCACACGATTTTTTCTTCACGCTTCATCTCAATACTCTCAAAGGTAAACTTATCTTCTTCCTTACTATCATTTTCTATTCTTCGTCCTCCGATTTTGGCTTTGATTATTCAAATTTAAAACCTTTCTGTGCACCTCCCTTTCTGCGATTTACTGAGTGTTTTGCGTTTCGTTCTGGGCAGGGCGATGCTTCCACTTTATTTCCAGAGCTTCGCGGGCTTCGTCGTTTTGCCTGAGTTGGATTCTCCAATAATTCAGGTGGGTATTTAAGTGCTTGTGCGAGCCTTGGGTTTTTAGCTTTTATCTATTAAATTCGAAGTCAATTTGACTGGATTTCTCGGGGCTTTCATATTTCTTTTGCATCCGTCAAGTAGTAGAGTGTGAATTTTGGTTTAAAAAGGATTTAGTGGTTTTCTTGCTGGTGGGATTTATCATTTGGTCGTTTCGGTTTGTGTGTAGCTCAGAATCGTGTTTCTGTGCTTTATTTTCTTTCAAATCTGTCAGGGTGTGCTCTTAGGAGGACTATAATATGGGTTCTGTGTTTCATACCGTGACCTTCATTGGATACCAATCAAATTGAGGTATCTGGATTGTTTCTTCTTGATTTGTGGTTGAGATCGTGGTGAAGATGGTTACCAGTAGCCGAATTTTCAGTGCTCATTTTATTATTATTAATTTCTGGCTGCTGCTTAGTTGTAGCATGACCTATGGGACTGAAAGTGATATCTTCTGCTTGAAAAATATAAAAAATGCGCTTGAAGACCCATACCGTTATTTGAATTCCTCCTGGAATTTCAACAACAACACAGAAGGATATATCTGTAGATTTATTGGGGTTGAATGTTGGCACCCTGATGAGAACAGAGTCTTGAATCTCAAGCTATCAAATATGGGACTCAAGGGCCAGTTTCCACGAGCCATTCAAAATTGCTCAAGCTTAACAGGATTAGATCTTTCAATTAACAAACTCTCTGGAAGTATTCCTGCAGACATCAATAAGCTTCTTACATATGTGACAACTCTTGATCTATCTTCAAATGAATTTTCTGGGCAGATCCCACAGGGCCTTGCAAATTGTACTTATCTTAATTCCCTTAAACTTGACCAAAATCGACTCACCGGGCAAATTCCTGCAGAATTTGGCCTGCTTTCCCGGCTTAAGACATTTACTGTCACCAACAATCTTTTGACGGGGCCGGTTCCAAACATTGAACGAGCCACAGCTGATAATTATGCAAATAATCTAGGACTTTGTGGTGCTCCCTTGTCGCCTTGTCAGGGCAAGGCTTCCAAGAGTAATTCTGCAGTTATAGCTGGAGCAGCTGTAGGTGGGGTGACTGTTGCAGCATTAGGATTAGCCATTGGATTGTTCTTCTTTGTGCGCCGAGTCTCTGTGGTGAAGAAGGAAGAGGATCCTGAAGGAAACAAATGGGCAAGAAATATAAAGGGAACTAAAGGAATCAAGGTAATTTTTAGTGATGTATCACTCTTTAAATATATTTTTACATTCAGAGAAGCTATTTGTTTGTTTTTCTGTGCTCCATTTTTATTTTATAAAATGATGTGACTGAAAAATATTTTCAATAGCAAATATTTCTTATATATTGCATTTTTAATTAAAATGATCTCTATAGAGATTTCAATTGATACTGTAATAAAACCAAGTCTCAGTCTTCACCTAAAAGCTTAACCAATTAGGATGAAGTGGTCCCTGACATAATTAAGAGGGGCCTTGTGAATTGTGATTTAATTAATATGTGTAATTTATACATGTTCTCATAAAATTAACTGGGAAAAATATCTTTTGGTACACTAGATGCAGAAAAATGATATATTTTGATACCCCAAACACTGTGAGATGTGAAAATACTCTTTACTTGATTATTGTTTGTAAAGCAAACAACCCTAGTTTATGAGTTACATACTTTTGAACATAATGTGTAACTGTATTTAAATCAGGTTTCGATGTTTGAGAAGTCAGTATCAAAAATGAAATTGAGTGATCTCATGAAGGCCACTAACAACTTCAGTAAGGACAATATTATTGGATCTGGAAGAACAGGAACCGTGTACAAAGCTGTCCTTGACGATGGCACGTCACTCATGGTTAAGAGATTGCAGGAATCTCAACACTCAGAAAAAGAATTTCTGTCTGAGATGTCTACACTGGGGGCTGTCAGACATCGTAACTTGGTTCCCCTTTTAGGTTTTTGCCTGGCCAAGAAGGAGAGGCTTTTGGTCTATAAAAATATGCCAAATGGCACTCTTCATGATCACCTACACCCTGATGATGGTCCGAGCACCATGGAGTGGACAATGAGGCTTAAAATTGCAATTGGGGCAGCCAAAGGATTAGCATGGCTTCATCATAGCTGCAATCCCCGCATTATCCACCGAAACATAAGCTCTAAGTGCATCTTGTTGGATGCTGATTTTGAGCCCAAAATTTCTGATTTTGGTCTTGCTAGACTGATGAACCCAATTGATACACATTTGAGTACTTTTGTCAATGGGGAGTTTGGGGATTTAGGTTATGTTGCTCCTGAGTATACAAGAACATTGGTGGCTACACCTAAGGGCGATGTTTATAGCTTTGGGACTGTTCTTCTTGAGTTGGTGACTGGTGAAAGACCTACCCATGTGGCTAAAGCTCCAGAAACGTTTAAAGGAAATTTGGTTGAATGGATTACCCAACTGTCAAGCAACTCTCAACTCCAGGATGCCATTGATGAATCATTAGTTGAAAAGGGTGTTGATAATGAGCTTTTCCAATTTCTTAAGGTTGCATGCAACTGTGTTTCTCCAAATCCAAAGGAAAGGCCTACTTTGTTTGAAGTATACCAGCTTCTAAGAGCCATTGGGGGAAGATACAACTTCACGACTGAGGATGAGATCTTGGTACCTACAGAAGTTGGTGAAGATGATAAGTTAGTGGAACTTATTGTAGCTCGAGAAGGGAATGATTGAAAAGGTATGTGAGATATATAGGCGTTAATTTGGTCAATTTTAATATGTAACTATCTCTTGCTTTGTGGTCCAAGAATAAATGTTAGTGTAATATATAATTTAGATCCAGTTGTGTGCTATCAATATTGAAACATCAATATAATATCAGCAATGAACGATCAAGATTTATATAGGTGACTTTGCTTCCTAGCTTAATGTGTTTGATTGTTTACTTTCCTGTGATTTAAAAGTGCAAAGATAGACTAAACTAGAAGTGGAAAAATGACTTTAAACTACAAGCGGCATGGCTATCCCTTTAAATTTTGATTATTCTCGTTGCCCTTTGTAATTTTACATTACAATATGTAATCACTTGGGAGACCAAAGCTTTTATATATATTTTTTTCTTTGGTTTAATTTTGGCTCTAGCTGGGATACGAACTTGGTCCCTTAGTTTTGGAGACACGTCCGGCATCTTTCTGCTAAATCTCTTTGTATAGGAGAACAAAGTATACATCTGAGGTTTTATTATGAATCTTCCACAGTCCTTATGCATGTAGAGTGTGTGCCGACATGCAGTCTTGGACAGGACAGTGAAGGGTAGAAACATGGATACATTGATATGGCAATGTTTGGAAATGAAAGGAATTCATGTACAGATTTTACTAGCAAATTTTGAGTACAAACAAAAAGAATTAACTTGCCTAAAATTGTTAGTGACATATTTATATATGTTTCAGGGACTACTAATACTAAAAGCCTGTCAATGCATTCTTATGTTACTGAATAATTTTATAATAATTAACTCCATACCTGAAATTCAGATCAAGTACTCGTACCTCAATTATTCCCAAATGTTTAAAGGTCAACCACTTTATAAAAGAAAACGTAAAATTCAAAATTTGATTGTCTAAAGGAGAGGTAACTGTAGGTGTCACACTGGGCTGGTGAGAAGGATCTGAAGTATAGCAAAGACAAATCAGTATGGTGGTTTGTTATGTCTTTCACATATGCCACTTGGAAAATTAGAGCAATTTGTGATGTTAATTGTAATCAATGTGCTAGGATCCTGTAAGTAGACGCATTTCCTTTTCAGTTGGTGAGTTGTGTGTAGTGTCTGGTAAAAGATTGTAAAATGCAAAATATGATACTTCATTGGAGTCATCAGTCATCCCTCAGGACATAACATTAGTACTAAGAACTCGTGTAGAATTTCAGAACTCACGAATCAGAATTAGCATAAGTTGTGTAAGTGACTTGACAGTCATTCACTCATTGAGTCCTTGGAATGTTAGAGTCCATATCTCTTAATACGAGTCAATGGCAGGAAGATGAGCTAAATTTGATGACCACTCATAAACATTGAGCCCTCCTAGTCTACTAATTTGCATTTTGAAACAATCAGCTAATTGAATCTTAAGTGAAGTTTCCTAAAGTTGGTTGAAATTATTATTTTATACATTAACTTAATAACAATAAATCACATTTTATATGTTAACTTGTTTGCAGATTTATGATGTGTTTCAACTGAATTTTACGGAACTTAACAGAAAATAAATTTTAGAGGATTCAATTGTAAGTCCAAAATGTTCATTGGTGTCAAAAATTGCATTTTCACTCATTGGCTAAGTGTTGTAATTCATTAAAATTCCTTGCCCACAGAGGGTCCAAAAGCAAGCCCAAAACTTCAGACGAAAATCCATTTTAGTTCTACAACCATTACTATCAATTGACGACTTCAAAGATTTTTTTTTGTATTATTTTACTATTCGAAAGTTTAATTTTTTTTCAATCCCATTAAATATTTAATTCTCAAAAAATTATTTAGTATCATTTTTCTAGTTTTGGAAGGAAAATGTTTGAAAAAAATTGAACCTTTTAGTACAAAAGTCAGTAAATTATATTTGTGTCGCCATTATCATCTACATTTGGGATTATAGTAGAACACTTAAATACTTCGTGATTTGAGCTATAAGAAAAGCTCGTTTGTCATAACGTATACTGAATAATTACCAAATTAAGCGACAATTTAGTGGCTTAATTAGTTCTCTTTCGTATTGATATATTTGAGAAATACAAAGATAATATTAAATAATAATTTTTGTCTAGAATTAAAGTTAAAATTAATTTGAAACGAAATATTGAATATCAAGTTTCTTTAAACACTTGATGAAGTCATTGAGAACATAACTGTAATTCCAAAATATGAAAATAAAAATCATGGCTCTAACTTTCACTCATCGACTTTTTAATAGCACACAGGTATCTTGAAGGATCTATTGTAAGAAATTTTGTAGTTCAAGAATTTGATTAAGGGATTTAAAAATTCATGATGAATAGTTTTATTTAAAAATTCAAAATGTATGCTTTTTTTTTTTATTGAAGTTTTGTTACTGGGACATTAATTAGTCCTATATATAAAAATTAGTAATTTTCTGTGTAAACTAAATAAGAAAAATGAGAATAAAGTTTTCTGACTTATTGGAATCCAAATTGATTAAAGCAATTGCTAACAGATGATTGGTCTATGAGAGATAATGGGGCCACTACTTTCAACAACCAATTAAGTACATAAAGTGAGAGCTTGACTTCTATCTCTTATCTTTCTTTATTTATAATTTTTTTATTTTTATTTTAAAGAAAGAGACAAAGGAGAAGAGATTGAACTCTTCAAAGTCTGTTCAAATTTTTTAAAAAAAAACTCTTTATTTATTTTTATTTTAATAAAAATTTAAAATAAAAATAAAAAGTCTAGATAAACCAATAAAAATATGAAAAGTTGAACATTCCAATATCGTGATGATTATTTTTCACAAACCTTTATTTTTATTGTCTTTTTAGAGAAATTCGTTTTAAATTAAAATAAATTGGCTCTTTTAATATATATATATATATAAATTTATCTCATATTTTTTTAGTTTTTCTCACAAGTATCTTCTATTAAAAATAATTTTATTTTAAGTATTTTAATATATTAAATATGAGTACATGTATCAAAAAAGATAGAATTATATAAATTTTGTTAATTACATGGTAACAAACCTCTTTATATAAAATTTTAAAAAAATTATATAAATTTATCTCCCATGGAGACAAATTTATTAAGAAAAATGAAGAAAATACACCAATGGACAGAACGACAGTAAATGAAAAGAAAGAGAGATAAAAGAAAAAAAAAATGAGAAAAAGAGAAAGACAGAGTTGAGAGACAGATTATAAGGTTCCACCCACCCACCCACCACAAACAGTGCTTATAGGTGGACATTCATATATATTTTTTCACTATTTGTTTCGTCCATTGTAAATATTTATACTTATATTTTATGAATAATTATATTTTAATATTTAAATTTTATTCTAAATCTGATAAATAACAAATATAAAAAGTTTTTAAGTATATGTATTATATCACTTCTAAGTATTAGTTAATTACATTTAAATAAATTTTATTTTTTTATAGTACGTAAATTTATCAATATAAAATAAAAAAATTAATAAAATATTATTGACCAATGTGTAAGTGATGTAATATAATATATATACCTAAAAAATTCTCCAATAAATATTTTTTTTTAGACAAAAAGTATTAGATATTCATAAAAGCACAATGCTGGTGGTGTGGTCAGTTACATGGACCCCAAATGTTTTGATTACTTGGGTGAATTTTTGGTGCACTTGATCCTATATGTAGGTCCACTTTATTATTTAGCCAATTAATTTATAAGACCCAAAATCCTATTTATTATTAGCCATTGAGTTAATGTAAGATTGTTGAGGTAGTGTGACTTAACTTCTGTGACGAAAATAATGATATAAATTCAAATTTTAGAAAGTATACTTTTTTTTTTTTGACAAAATTTTAGAAAGTATACTTATTTGTATAACTTTATCTTAAAAACTTTTGAACCCTGACGAATTAATTAGTCTCAAATGAAATTTAAAAAAGAACTTGCATTTTCATTGACAAGGTGTTGATATATAAATGGAAAAGTTCAGGCCATATACCCTTTTCCTCCCTTCATTGAAAACTATTTACTGTCTTCAAGAATTTTTTATTATTTGCTGGTTATTTTGCGTCTTCACCATCAATTTCTTTGAGGATTTACAATGTTGACTAAAATATCATTTGTCCCTGCTACTTGATGATTTTTTTAATTTGATCTATTATATTTTGATTTGTTATCAATTTGATTTTATCGTTTAAATAAATTATCTTTCTAAATTTAATTTTTAATAATTTGATCTTTTATCAATTTAATTCATTTATTTGAATATTGTCTAAATAAATAACAATTCTATTGAGTAACTTGATAAAAATTATATATGATTTAATTTTTTTTTAATTAATCAAAATATTATATCTGATCATCAATATTAAATATTATTTAATTAAAATAAAAAGAGAAAAAAATTTGATTATAGTTAGTCTTTAACGTTTTAGTTAACACCAAACCAAAGTACTATTTTAGCCTTTAGAATGTTCTTTCGGGAAATTTGATAAGCATTTAAATGATTTCATCAATTTTTGAAGTTGCTGGTTCCTTTTTTGGTGTTATTGATGTTCATTGTTACTCTCTGTTTGGACTTTAGGTCCCCTCTTTCAATCCGAAAAAGGATACAGAAACAAGGCATGCACTTGTTTCTAAATTAATGCGTCTGAGATTGTTTTTCCGCATTTGATTTTTATTTTACTTTTTGTAATCATGAACCACATAATAATCCAATTGACTAATATCAATTACTATGCATAATGTCCACCACATTCAACTGCTTTGTTCTTTTGTTTTGAAAAACGAAGTTCAAATTTTGCGGTTGCTTATATATAACTACTTGCTCAAATTTATCAGAAATTAAAAGTCTAATGAAGAATTTTCTATCAATATAGTGACTAATACGGTAGTAATGCAGAAAGTCTCAACCTTTTATAGTATTTTTAAGAAAACATAAAAATAAACACCAATGCAAACAATAACATTACTAGTGAGCAAGCTTATCCACAAATTCTGCAATATTTTGATAAGAACTTCCTCCCTCATCAATGGCACTCCTTGTCAAATCCCTCCACTTGATAGCATTATTCTTTATTTCATTTCCCTTTTCACTTTCCATTACTTCCTTTATGCAATTTTTCAATGTTTGTCGTCTAAGAATCCCTTTCTCATCCAAATGAGCTTTAACTCCAATTTTCCAAACATCTACAATATGTTTGGCATTTGTGCTTTGATCTGACCATTGAGGCACAACAATCATTGGAACTCCTAAGCTCACAGCTTCCATTGTGGAATTCCATCCACAATGAGTAACAAAGCATCCCACAGCCTCATGTGATAGTACTTGCAGTTGAGGACACCATGTCACTACTAAACTCTTCTCTGATATGATCTTGTTGAAATTCTTCGGTAGCTTAGCTTCTTCAGATGCCCTAACTATCCACAAAAAATAACACTCACTATCTATCAAGCCCCAAGCTAGTTCCTCCATTTGCTCTTCGCTGAGAGATGCCATACTTCCAAAGGAAGCATAAACAACTGATCTATTAGGCTTATCATGTAGCCATTTCAAGCAAAGATCACTGCTGGGTTTGAACATGTTTATACCATAGTCATTATCATCTTGGATCTTCTTGTCCAAGAACATTGATGGTACAGTTGGTCCTATTGTCCTCAACGGAAAAATCTTCTTCATCCAATCCACCACCTAAAATAAAAGCTTTCAATTAATCATCAAAAGCATGCCTAGGGAAAAACTAGTTTCATAATTATAATGGCCAATGCAAAATTTTAATTTGTAGTTTTGATCACAAATATTGAAATTGCAGTTATTGCAATAGACCCTAAGTGATTTAAAGAACTCTTTTTTAAAAATTAACTGTTGAAAAAAAATAATTAAATCACTTAAGAATTTTATTGAACATCTTATTCTACTCAATGTAAGATTTGGATAGTCCGTATTAACTTAAGACATTCATACTATCCCTATCTCCGTCATATTGCTGAAAAGTAACCTGAAAAAAACTATAACAAAAGCTATTCCCAACTGCAATGACAAACATATTTCTGGAATGAGAAATCCTTACATATGTACTCCCCACACTGGGTGTGCAAGGTGAGCAAATAAAAATTCATCAAAATAAGTATGTAAGCAGATTTTACCACAATCCGCTAAATTGGAATCACAAACATAATGCAATTGCAAAATAAGAAATTCTTATATATGCACCCCTGTTCTAGACTCCCCCACCCCTGTTTCAAACACATAATGAGTGTATGAGAAGATTTTATCATCTAACCAAGACACTCATCTCGATCAGTTTTCTTTGATTTCTCACATACCCTATTGCTATTCTGCATTATGATAAGCAAGTGAACATGAATTTCTTGGTAGTTATTGAAATTAATGTGTTTGTAGTTAATATAGGTAAGGTCAATATCAAACCTAATTATGAATTCACACTGTCTCAAAATCAATCATACATACATACCTCAGGCTCCAGTTCGTAAACAGTGTTGGAGAGGACACAATCAGCCTTTCCAATGTTGGAAAGAGAATCAACAAGTAAGTCCCAAAAGTGAGGGTCGGTTCCATACAGATACAAAAACGATGGCAGATCTGAAGGTTGAAGCTCTGGTACACCAGGGAGCAAAATTTGAGTCTCTGTAATAGGTAGCTTCAACACTCCTTGATGAAGATGAAAATATATGCTATTAACAGCACAAGATTGGGTAAAAAACGCAGCACCAATAATCCCAAAATTTTTTGCCACATCAAGAGCCCAAGGCAGGAAAGAGTCGTAAATAACACAATCTACCGAAGAACCATTGTTGGAAAGCTTCTCAAGAAGCTGAGACAGAGATTGTGGTCCCACTTTCCAAAAGAGTTCGACATAAGCCTTTGGGTCCTTAGATGCTTCCGTGTTTCTTCCTTCATCATAGCCATCTGAGATGGATTCAAGAGCTATGGAATTATAAGAAGTGGGTTCAGTGGGAATAGTTTTCCAAAAAGAACGAGTGGTGACAAGTGTGGCCTTCACTCCATGGTATTCTAAACGCTTGGCGAACTGAAGCATTGGGTTGATGTGGCCTTGAGCTGGATAGGCCGCTAGAAGGCAGTGACCTTTCCATTGATTCGCCATTATTGCTGAACTCTTGGAAGGTCGTTGTGGTTAGTGTTGAAGCTTTGGGTTCATATATAAATTATTTCAAGCATGCAAGTGGGTGGACTATAATAATAGTTGTTCTGAGGATGTTCAGTGTTTGTCGTATTTTGCTTTTGTTTTTTGTGGCTTTGTTTTGCAGAGTTGTTGGGAATGATATTTAGTCAATTTTCTTTATTTTAAACTAAAGGTTCTAAGTGCTATATAAAATAATATTTTTTGTTAATTTCTTTTATTAATGAATAAATAAGGTGGAAGTGTGCCTAACAATTTTTCTTTGTTTCATACCCAAAAAAAAAAGAGTTGCGCTAGACAAGTTGTACACGGAAGTGTGCACTTTCAAATAAGGAACAGAATATGGAGAGATTCGCCGGTAAGGTCTCTCTAGTTTAATTGTATTCAAAGAAGTATATACGATACAATTATAAAATATCATTATCAAATTATTAAACTATTTAATAATTAGAAAAAAATACCTGTTAAATGTTAAACTCTTCCTTACAAACTTAGAATAATTTTGAAGAGTAAATTATATTTTTTTAATAAATTGATACATAAAATAAATTATATATATATATTAATTTAAGTAAAATAAATTATATTTAAAAAATTACATTTAAAGGCTTATATAGATTAGTATTTTAGACTCATCCATATAAGATAGGCCAATCTAGCTCGACCCTCAAAAATAAAAGTCCTTGATGAGCTCGGCCAAAATGGGTTACATTAATCTATTTTGAAACTCTTATTTGTGCTTTTTTTTTTTTTTACATAATAATCTCTTATTTTTATTAAATAAAATGATATTAAAAAAAAGATACTTCAAGATTATCAAACGAAGTGTCAATAACATGTCGGGAAGATCAACAAAAGTTTAACCTAAATGATTACTGCACAAGCTTAAACTACAAAAAATTTTATCCAGCAATAATTATTCAACTAATTCTTAGATGTAAGAAGATTTTAGATAATTTTGAGAAATTCAAACCCTCACCTATACGGAAAGTAAAATTTTTTCAAATCTTTGACTATTTATATTAACTCGCATTAGTAATAATAGTTTTATTTTGAGAGACTTTTAAATATATAAATTGTAATATTTTATTTATATATTAATTAATAATATTTAACTAATTTTTTATATTATACATAAAAGTATAGATAAAATAAAATAATTAATTAAATTTTATTTATATAAATATTTAGCTAAAATATAAAAAATAATCTTAAATTTTAAGTCATATACAAATAAATCTCATCAATTATAAAAATTAATATAATAATTAAAGAGTTATCAAAATATCATGTTCAATTTAGAGAGACTGCGAACATTTTGCTTAAATCCTTTTTTATTGAGATAATTTATTTTTTAGTTCCTGAAAGATATGCAATATTAAGATTTACTCCTTAAAAAATTACAATATATATTTTAGTTTCTAAAAAACATCAAGACATCTAACTCGTTAGTCTATATAATATTAGTAGTTAATGATCCAAATAAGTTATTATATTAAATAATGATATGTCACGTTAATTATATAATCAGATGTCCAAACAACATGTCAGGTCTAAAAAAAATTCACCTATCATTCTCTAACCTCTACTTTATCAATTTAAAAATAAAAACTAAAATAAAAAATTTTAAAAGAGATTTGGAACATCTTCATTTCTCATTTAGAGTTCTCAGAATAAGAACAATACAGAAGAAAACTTGTGTTAAAACATAAAATTGCATACCTATTAGAGTAATGGAACAAGAAAAACGAACCTCTTTGGTTTTGTGTTGAATGTTAATGACAATGTGGTTCTAATCGAAGAGGTGGGTTCTCATGAAGTCATCAATTTTTGGTAAAAGCTTATCTTTCGTCATGGTGGGGCTTACGAGGGAAAGAAGAGCACCTCTCATGGACTTGTGAGTGAAGCCATGAACAACTGCAATATTGCATTTTCCTAAGACCTTGTTTAAGAAACTCAATGGTTTCCCTAAAGAGAGGCCGACCCATTGTGCCTAGAGGAAAACCTTTGTTGCTTTTATACTTGACATCGTTACATTTCAACAGAACAGAGCAGAAACAGAGCATAAAGGCCACATAGAGAAGAGGAATTGCCATGAACACAACCATTGGTGGTTAAAGAGAGAGATGCAAGGTACAGCTTGAGAGGTTGAAACAAAAATACATAGGGGAGGTGCTTGAGCTACCATTTGTGTAGAAGAAGAAAAGTCATTTAGAAAAAATTGAAGAAGCCAATAAATAAAAATATTAGAATCGAAAAAAGAAGGGAAAAAGGGTTTGGATTTTGTGAAGGATTTCAGGGAAGGTTAGAGAATTTGGTTCCGCTTTCTTGCAAATGGCTTTCGTTCCATCTTCTTCCCTAATCACATTCCATCTAACTTGGAATATTTTTGGTTTTGAAATCCCTAAATGATAAATGAAATCCTTTTTTTAATTTCTTATTTTATTTTTTGTTTTTTAAATTATTTAGATAAAAGTTAGAGAATAATAAGTAAATTTTTTTTTACATATAAATACGATGACTAAACATTTTATTATATAATTAATGTGATATGTCATTATTTAACGTGATAATTCAATTAAATTATTAACTATTAATATTATAAAGACTAACAAATTAAAATATTTTAATATTTTAAAAATTAAATTATATATTATTATTTTTTAAAGATTAAATTTTAATATTACATATCTTTCTATAGAGGAAAAAATAAATTTCCTCATTTTTATTACTCCTGTCACTTTCCAAAGCCCCGTGATGGTCACTACTCTTTATCTCAACATGCATATATTTAATTTTTTTATATTAATTGTCAAATAACATCAATTAATATCCAACATCTTCAACTGCTTGTTCTTTTTCTTTTGAAAAACATAATTTCAAATTCTATGATTATTTGTATCTACTTCTTCAAATTTATCAAAAATAATTTTTTTTAAATTATAAATCATATACAAATAATTTCTTAATTATAAAAATTGACTTTAAACCTTATAAATTTTACAATTCATGTAAGAAACCTCTCTATTAATTTTTTTTATCCAAAATCTTAGTAGGAGTAGTGGATATGTAAGATAAGTTAAAAGAATTTTTTGTATAAAACTTAAAGTTGAGGAGAATTTCTACGTAAGGCTAAAAGTTTATGAAGATTTTGTAAACTAAGTCTAAAGTTTAAAGAATTTTTTTTATTTTGACTATAAATTTATGACTTATTTTTTCTATGTCAAGTTTTATAAGGACAAAATGCATGTGTTCCCCTTGAACTATGACTCAATTGCATGTACTATCTTTAATTATTAAATATGACAAATAATGTCCTTCATCTATGGCTCAGCTATAAAATACTTTTTTAAATTATTAAGTAAAACAAATATTCTCCTTCAACTATGATTAAGTAATAAAAATACTCGACATATATAAAAAATGTGGCATACAATTTTCTTTGACTATTACTTAATTGTAAATATCCCTTAAACTATTAAGTTTAAATAATATTTCCTTTTATTTAAACCTATTAATTTAAAAAAAAAACACCATCTTTCCTTAATTATTTTTTATTTAAATTTTTTTTGAATAAATACTAAATTTTTATAATTTTCAATCTTCTTCCAACATTTTATTTCAAATTCACTAGAAAAAATTTGAAAATGCTAAAATTTGAGGCATGTGAATTACCGTTAATAATAAAAAAAAGACTACTAAAACTCTTGCATAAATGTTGCAAAACTCGGGGTTTATTTAGAGAAAAACTTATTTTTTGGAAAAAAATAGTAAGTTTATATAAAGTTCTTATAAAGAATATATTTAATTGACTGAATATGGATGTGTAAAGTTAAAGTTAAATTCAAACATAAAAAAAATATACGAAAGTATTTATCACATTATAATTTAAATGGATAATTGTAACTAGGTTGTATAGTTGAAAGGGAATATTTATCACATTTTATAGTTTAGAAAGACATTTTACAATTGATTAATAATTGAAGGAATATTTGTTATACTTGATAATTTAAGAAAATATTTTTATAAGAAAGTCATAATTGAAAGAAATATTTGCTGTATTGAATAATTTATAAAATATTTATAAGTAAATGATAGTTTAACCAGTTATATGCATTTCTTTCTTTTTTCCAATTAGAAGACTTAAAATTCTAAAAACATAATAGATAAACACTAACACAAACTAACAAAGTATAATAATATGTCTTAGCTACTGTTTGTCGATTAGTGCATTGAATCATGATTCCGGATATACGGACTCAAACATTCTTGACTTAACTTCTAAAAAAACACAAAACCACGTGCTTATATATGCTACACCAGTTACTAAAGTTTCATTGAGAGAATTTGACTAGTGACATTAAAGATCATGAATCTCACTAGTGAGAAAGCTTATCCACAAATTCTGCAATGTTTTGATAAGAACTTCCTCCCTCTTCAATGGCATTCCTAGTCAAATCCCTCCACTTGATAGCACTATTCTTCATCTCATTTCCTTTCTCACTTTCCGTTACTTCCTTTATGCAAATTTTCAATGTTTGTCGTCTAAGAATTCCTTTTTCATCCAAATGAGCTTTAACTCCAATTTTCCAAACGTCCACAATATGTTTGGCATTTGTGCTTTGATCTGACCATTGAGGCACAACAATCATTGGAACTCCTAAGCTCACAGCTTCCATTGTGGAATTCCAACCACAATGAGTAACAAAGCATCCCACAGCCTCATGTGATAGAACTTGTAGTTGAGGACACCATGTCACTACCAAACCCTTCTCTGATATGATCTCATTGAAATTCTTTGGTAGCTTAGCTTCTTCAGAAGCCCTAACTACCCAAAAGAAATAACACTCACTATCTATCAAGCCCCAAGCTAGTTCCTCCATTTGCTCTTCGCTGAGAGATGCCATACTTCCAAAGGAAGCATAAACAACTAATCCTTTAGGCTTATCATGTAGCCATTTCAAGCAAAGCTCACTGCTGGGTTTGAACATGCTTATACCATACTCATTATCATCTTGGATGCTCTTGTCCAAGAACATAGATGGCACAGTTGGTCCTATTGTCCTCAATGGAAAAATCTTCCTCATCCAATCCACCACCTAAATCAAAAGCTTTTAATGATCAAAAGCATGCCTAGGGAAAAACTAGTTTCACAATTATAATGGCCAATGCAAAATATTAAATTATAGTTTTGATCACCATTGAAGTTGCAGTGATTGCTGAAAAGTAACCTAGAAAAATAAAAAAACTATAATAAAGACTACTGCAAACTGCAATGACAAACATATATATTTGTGGAATGAGAAATCTTTACCTATATACTCCTTGGGTGTGCAAGGTGAGCAAATAAAAATTCATCAAAATAAGTATGCAATCAGATTTTACCACACTGCCAAATTGGAATCACCAACATAATGCAATTGCAAAATAAGAAATTCTTATATCCACTCCTGTTTCAAAATCAAAAACATAACGAGTGTATGAGAAGATTTTATCATCTAATTGAGACACTCATTTCTATCAGTTTTCTTTAATTTCTCACACGGGTACCCTACCACTATTATGCATTATGATAAGCAAGTAAACATGAATTTCTTGGAACTTACTGAAAGTAATGTTTTTGTAGTGAATATACAAGGTCAATATCAAACCTAATAATGAATTCACTATGTCACAAAATTTATCATACATACATACCTCTGGCTCCAGTTCATAAACAGAGTTGGAGAGGACCCAATCAGCCTTTCCAATGTTGGAAAATGTATCAACAACTACGTGCCAAAAGGAAGGGAAGGTTCCATACAGATACAAAAACGATGGCAGATCTGAAGGTTGAAGCTCTGGTACACCAGGGAGCAAAATTTGGGTCTCTGTAATAGGTAGCTTCAACACTCCTTGATGAAGATGAAAATATATGCTATTAACAGCACAAGATTGGGTAAAAAACGCAGCGCCAATAATCCCAAATTTTTTTGCCACATCAAGAGCCCAAGGCAGGAAAGAGTCGTAAATAACACAATCTACCGAAGAACCATTGTTGGAAAGCTTCTCAAGAAGCTGAGACAGAGATTGTGGTCCCACTTTCCAAAAGAGTTCGACATAAGCCTTTGGGTCCTTAGATGCGTCCGTGTTTCTTCCTTCATCATAGCCATCTGAGATGGATTCAAGAGCTATGGAATTATAAGAAGTGGGTTCAGTGGGAATAGTTTTCCAAAAGAAACGAGTGGTGACAAGTGTGGCCTTCACTCCATGGAATTCTAAACGCTTGGCGAACTGAAGCATTGGATTGATGTGGCCTTGAGCAGGAAATGCCACTAGAAGACAGTGAGCTTTCCATTGCTTTGCCATTATTGCATAATTTTTAGAAGACTGAAGTGATTATTATTGAATCTTTTGGTTCATGTTTAATCATTTATAGACTAAGTTGCGCTGGACAAGTTGTACACGGAAGTCTGAGAAGATAATGAGAGAGAAATAGTGACATGGGTGTGTCTGAAAATTAAGAAGGAAATAGAAAAGAAAGAGAAGAGAAGAAATCGAAGGAATAGAGATGAGTGAGAATAAAAATATTAAATAATAATTTATATTTTTAAAATTTTTTTAATTTAAAATAATAAAAAATATATAATTTTTTAATTTATTTCTTTTCAAAATCTTAAAAACCCAAAAATTGAAAGTTTTGTAAATTTCTTTTCTTTCTTTTCACATTCCTTCTATTTTTCTTAATCCAAAATTGATACTTTTTCTTTTGCTCTATTTTTTCCTCTAAAACAAACCCTATAGGGTTTGGGTTTGGGTCATCCGTTGTAAACTATTGGGTTTTTAAAAATTATTTAAACTAGTAAGATAAATAAACTTTAAAATTTTTGTTAAAAATTTATTATTTTTATTAAATAAAAAATTTAAGTAATTAAAACAAAAAAAATTATGTTGTTTTGTTCTAAAAAAATAGAAGTTTCAAGGTCAAATTTCTCTTCATCTTCTCTTTTTTTATTTCTTCTTCTTCTTTCATTAAAAAAAATTTACATGATTAAATTAAGAGAATATATATATATTTTAAAAATTAAATCATTAATCTCTTAATTTTATGTTTCTACTTTTGTCCTTCATTTCAAAATATTCCCTACCGTTTGTTTTTCTACACCTAGTCCAATTCCAAGGGCTCGTGATATTGTCTCCCCTTAGTTTCAACCTATGTCTGCTTTTTCCATTGGACAACGAAGCAAAAGCCATTTAACAATGCGAATCAACGTTTTTTTTGTGGGAATAACTGGATGGGCATGAGGGATCCAACTTGCCTTCTAATTCAATTCATATTGTGTGCACACTCAATCTAATTGTCTAAGCATAAAGTTGTATGGTGCATATATGTTGGATCCCTAGATAATCTAGGGTTGGTTCGATTTAAATGGTTTAAAGAAAATTTTAAATTAAACTATTTTTATCAATTTAATATAATAATGCATCTATCAATTTGAGTTTTTAGTGTTAAACAAAACAAAACAAAACAAAACAAAACCATACCATAACTAATCAATTTTAAATTATTTGAACCTTTTTAACTTGTCAATTTTGCATATTTAAGCTTATCAATGAAAAAGCAAAATAATTATTTTTAATACATCAATATATATAAATAACAAAAAAATGCAACAACATTTTATTGATTAATAAGATAAAATCATATATGTTCTTAGCTAATACATATTCAAACAATATATATAAAACAAAACAAGTAAATAACAATCACATTTTTATTTCAAATTTAGTCCAAATAATTATAACATTAAACTAGTTTCAAAATTAAATTTTTTAAAAAAGTATAACATAGACTAATTAATCTAATTTTTTAAATGTAAATTTTTAACCTTACTCCTTAGAAAAACCAACCTTGTACAAACAAAAAAAGAAAATTGAAATATTAAAGTAAAGTAATTTAATAAAATTAATTTTAAAATTATAAACATTAAATATATACATATAGGTTGTAGGAAATGGCCACAGTATTGATGTGGCTAGTCCTTTTTGGACAACCCTTGAGCTGGAAATGCCACTAGAAGACAGTGAGCTTTCCATTGCTTCACCATTATTGCATAACTTTTAGAAGATTGAAGTGATTATTATTGAATCTGTTGGTTCATGTTTAATTATTTATAGGCTAAGTTGCGCTGGACAAGTTGTACACGGAAATCTGAGAAAATAATATGAGAGAGAAATAGTCACATGGGTGTGTTTGGAAATTAAGAAAGAAATAGAAGAAAAAGAGAAGAGGAGGAATTGAAGAAAAAAAAAGAGTGAAAATAAAAAAGTTAAATAATAATTTTTATTTTTCTTATTTAAATTCTTTAAAATTTTTTAATTTGAAGTAATTAAAATTAATCAAAAGAAACATAAAATTGTTTAATTTATTTCTTTCAAAATCTTAAAAATCAAAAAATTGAAAGTTTTGTAAATTTCTTTTCTTTCTTTTCCCATTCCTTCTACTTTTCTTAATCCAGAATTGATCAATTTTCTTTTGCTCCATTTTTTTTTCTCTAAAACAAACCCTATAGGGTTTGGGCTTGGGTAATCCGTTGCAAACTATTGGATTTTTAAAAATTATTTAAACTAGTAAGATAAATAAACTTCAAAATTTTTGTTATCAATTTATCATTTTTATTAAATAAATAATTTAAGTAATTAAAACAAAAAACTAAATAATTTATGTTGTTTTATTCCTTACATATATACTCCTTGCATTGTGTTGTGAATTCTATCATGTGGTATATCAAATAAGTCTTACATTGTTTGGGAAAGAAGAGATACAAGAGTATATATTATAAAATGTGATAATGGGGAAGTAAATGGACCAAGAGAAAGGTGGGCTTCGCATACACAACAACGGGCTACCTGAAGGAAAACGCAATTGAAAACTGATGATTTTTCCCCCACTCATGAAGTAAATGCGATATTGAGTTTTTTTTACAAAATATGCTTTTTATTAATTTTATTTATTTTTAATTATATTATTTTTAACTTTCAAATATAAAGGGGACACGTCTATCGAAAAAAAAGCTATAGACGCTTCCGAAAGCCTTAACCATTTATATATACAAATTTAACATCAAAAGTCACATTCATTCTGGTTTTAAAATTACTGAGTTCCTGTGATCTCTATTTTCTATCTATCCTGTTCCCTTGCAAAATGCAAGAAGGATTCATTTTATCCTAAGGAGTGTCACTTCCTAATTTACTAAGGGGTTGCGGAATATCTTTTTAGGTCAGTGTTCTCCTGACACAACTCAAATCTCTGGGTGTTATTTGATTTATTTTCTACAACAATCTAAAGAGATATTCGATGCTATGGCTGCAAAAGAAAGCAACAGTGACACTGTTAGCATTGTTGTTCCTTTTGCCAACATCTCAATGGTCATACCTCTTGCCCAACCATTCCCTAACACATCCAAAATCGAAATCTTTGATGGGAAGAATTTCAGGCAATGGTAGGAACACATTTATACCAATTTAGACATGCATGGGGTGGTCAATGTGCTTACTAAGGTCGAACCTTTCCCAAACGCTGATAACACCCATAAGGAATTCTAGAAATATGCTAATAAGGTTTGTAGACATGCTCTGATTAGCACTTTGTCTAATGATCTTTTCGATATTTACAGTATTTATAAAGAAGCAAGCAAGATATGGGAGTCTTTGATCCTCAAGTATACTATAGAAGATGTTATAAAATAAACATTTATTATCAGTAACTTTTATAGATGGAAGATGATTGAGGATAAAGACATCAAATTCCAGATTAATGAATATCACAAACTCATAGAAGAACTTCAGGCTAAAAAGATTAATTTGCTTGACGAGTTTGTTGTTAGGATTTTGATTGAAAAACTGTCAGATTCATGAAGCAATTATAAATAAATGAATCAAAAATAGAAACAATTATCACTCACAAACTTGATCACTCACATCATCATCGAAGATACCAATTGAAAAGCAATCCAAATAGCAAAAGGAAAGGAGATGGCTGCCAAAGCATATTTGGTTGAAATGAAACAATGCAACAAAAGGTATGATTCTAACTTCAAGAATAAGTAAAATAAGAAACCTGATTACAAACCCATGAATTCTAACCTCAAGTTTAAGAAAAAGGGCAATTGTTTTGTGTGTGGTAAACCAGGACATCATGCAGCACAATGCAAGAAGAAGGCTAGAGGAAACTTTCAAAAAAAGGATAATCCTCTTAGGCCAAATGTAAATTTGGTTAAAGGAGATGACAACAATGATGAAATCATTATTGCAATGCTTTCTCAAGCCCTCCTCGTCTCTTATATGAGAAAATGGGTGGTAGACTCAGGAGCTACTAGGTACATCTTTGCAAACAAAGATATGTATTCTTCCTTTAAAGAAGGGGAAGATCAAGTTTATCTTGCTGACTCCTAAACTATTAAGGTTCAAGGAAAAGACAAGGTGGTGCTTAAACGTACATCTGGGAAGTCTTTGTTTTTGAATAATATTCTGTATCTGCCAGATGTTAGAGTAAATTTAATTTCTGTGGCTCTGTTAGGAAAGGTTGGGGTTAAAGTGTCATTTGAATATGATAAGATTGTGATGACAAAAAACAATGTACTTATTGGGAAGGGTTACTATAATCAAGTTCATTTTATACTAAGTGTTGACAATATGAATAACTATACATCTTCTTCTGCTTATTTGATTGATTCCTTTGATATGTGGTATGCTAGATTAGGACATATTAATAGAAAATATATAAAGAGGTTGCAACATCTTGGATTAATTTCTAAAATTAAAATTGATGATACTAACCAATGTGAGGTTTGTGTAGAAACCAAATTGACTAAAAAGTCAGATTTTTCTACCCAAAGGGAAACTGAATTATTATCTTTAATTCATACTAATTTAGGAGATTTAAAACAAATAGAAACCAAAGGTGTTAAAAGATACGTTACTTTTATTGATGATTTCTCTAGATATACTAAAGTGTATTTATTAAGGAATAAGGATGAAGTTTTTGAAAAATTTACTATATATAAGGTAGAGATAGAAAATCAATTAAATCAAAAAATTAAATGACTTAGATTGGATAGAGGAGGAGAATGTTTATTATTCAATGATTTTTTTGAAAAAGAAGGAATAATTCATGAAGTAACTCCTTCATACTCACTTGAGTCTAATGAAGTTGTTGAAAGGAAAAATAGAACTTTAAAAGAAATGATGAATGCTTTGCTTGTAAGTTCTGGTGCACCTGATAATTTATGGGGTGAACCTTTATTGTCTACTTGTTTTCCACAAAATAGAATACCCCATAGGAAAATTAATAAGATAGCCTTATGAGTTATGGAAAGGATTTGTACTGAATTTGAAATATTTAAGAGTGTCGGGGTGTCTTGCAAAAGTTTTATTACCTAATCCTAGGAAAAGAAAGATTGGTTCCAAAACAGTTAATTGTATGTTTATTGGTTATGCTTAACAAAGTGCTGTTTATCGATTTTTAATTTTGAAAAGTGATGTTTTGAATAAAAACACTATTATTGAAACAAAAGATGCAATTTTTTTTTGAAAATATTTTTCCTTTGAAAGTTGAGCATATTCCAAGAAAAATTGAAAACTCTTCTTCTTCTTCTCAAGAAAATTCAAATGAAGGTTTGACTAAAAATTTAAGAAGAATTAAAAGACAAAGAAAAGAAACTTCTTTTGGAAATGATTTTTATACATTTTTAGTGCAAGACGATCCTAAAATTTTTTGTAAAGCTATTTCTTCCTCTGGAGCTATTTTTTGGAAAGAAGCAATTCAAGCTGAAATAGATCCTTTAAATAAAAATAAAATATGGGTTTTGGCAGACTTACCTCCAGGAGCGAAACCTATTGGTTGTAAATGAGTGTTTAGAAAGAAATATTTTCTTGATAGGTCTATAGACAAATATAAAGCACGAATAGTTGCCAAAGGTTTTACACAAAAAGAAAATATTGATTATTTTGATACTTTTCCTTTGGTAATGAGCTACTTTTGTGAGAATTCTTATTGCTTTAGCTTCAATACATAAGCTTTTTATTCATCAAATGGATGTTAAAACAACATTTTTAAATGGTGATTTAGAAGAAGAAATTTACGTGGTACAACTTGAAGGGTGTATTATTCTTGGGCAAGAAAGCAAAGTGTGTAAATTAGTGAAATCTGTATATGGCTTGAAACAAGCACCCGAACAATGGCTTGAAAAACTAGATTTTTATTTTGATAAGTGGTGGTTTTTCTACTGTTGAAGTGGAAAGATGTGTTTACACAAAAGTAGTAAATAATGATTGTGTGATTATTTGTTTATATGTGGATGATATGCTTATTTTTGGTACTAGTATGAATATTGTGATTCAAACAAAGAACTTTCTTACCTCAAACTTTGATATGAAAGACTTAGGTGAAGCAAAAGTGATTTTAGGTATTAAAATTACAAAGAATGATAATGGTATCTTACTTTCTCAAGAACATTATGTTGAGAAAATTTTGAAAAAGTTCGAATAGTTTAATAAAGCTCCTTTGAGTACTCCTTATGATGCTAGTGTACATTTGAAAAAGCATAAAGGAGATATAATTGCTCAATCTAAGTATACACAGATTATTGGGAGTTTGTTGTATTTAATGAATTATACTAGGCCAGATATAACTTATGCTGTATGTAAGTTGAGCAATTATAATCATTGTCTAGGCAATGAACATTGGGAGGCTCTGGTAAGTGTATTGAGATACTTGAGAGCTACCATGAATTTTGATATACAATATAATGGTTTTCCCACTGTATTAGAAGGATACAGTGATGTTAACTGGATCTCATATTCAGAAGAGATAAAATCCACTAGTGGCTATGTCTTTATTTTTGGTGGTGGTGTTGTCACTTAGAAATTACCCAAGCAAAGTATTATAACCAAGTCCTTAAGGGATTCTGAGCTTGTTGTAATAGAATTTGCTGGTACTAAGGCTGAATGGATAAAAAACTTCTTATCAAATATCTCGTTAGGTGACAAGCCAACATCATCAGTGTCATTAAACTATGATAGCCAATCTACGATAGGTACAACTAAAAATAAAACCTTTAATGGTAAAAGTAGACATATTTGGTTGAGACACAATATTATAAGGCAGCTGCTAGAGAACGGGGTAATCTCAATCGATTTCTTAAGGTCAACAGTGAACTTAGTATATCCGTTAACAAAACATCTTGGGAGGAAACAAATTACTAAGACATCGAGGGGAATGGGACTAAGACTAGCTTGAAATTAATAGCGATGACAACCCAACCTTTGTGATTGATAATCTCATGAATAAGGTTCAATGGGTAAGAATAAGTCGTTAGTTAGTTTTGTTAGCACTAAAATTATTTTGTTCTTTTCTTATGATGTGTGAGAAAGTGCTAGAATGCATATTGGTGAGACTAAGCAAAAGAACTTAATGATTTCATAATCTTATAAGATGGTGTATTAATTACAGGTACACTTCAATGAAATCACCTCTACGAATGTAGAGTGGGGCCGCTCCTATGAGATTGTGGTAAAATCTCTAGAGTATTCGTTATACACCAGGCACACACAAGGTCGTTATATTGTGCAAAATCATGGTTAACAACAAAAATGTGGGGGTATGATCTGACTTTTAACACCTCTAGTACATATAAAGATTTGTTAGTTCATAGAAGCAAGCTTCACTAACATCTCAGTGTATTAAGTGTTATTAGTCTAGGTTTAGTTTATAGGCAGAAAGGCACTAGATACAATGATTATATCCATACATGTAACTCACTGAAATAATTCTTTATTTGATATATGTGGGAGATTGTTGTGAATTCTAACATGTGGTGTATCAAATAAGTCCCACATTGCTTGGGAAAGAAGAGATACAAGAGTATATATATTATAAAATGTGACAATGGGAAAGTAAATAGACCAAGAGGAAGGTAGGCCTTGTGCACACAATACCAGGCCACCAGAAGAGAAATGTAGTTGAAAACTAATGATTTCCCTCCTGTGCACGAGGTAAATGTAGTACTGGGCTTCTTTTACAAAAATATAGAAGGATTCATTTTATCCTGGGGAGTGCTGCTTCCTAATTTATCGAGGAGTTGCGTAATATCTCTTTAAGTCAGTGTCCTCTTGACACGACTCGAATCTCTGAGTTCTATCAGATATATTTTCTACAACACATTGGGTGTGCAAGGTGAGCAAATAAAAATTCATCAAAGTATGTAAGCAGATTTTACCACAATCTGCCAAATTGGAATCACAAACATAAAGCAGTCGCAAAATAAGAAATTCTTATATATGCACCCTTGTTCTAGACTACCCCACCCTGTTTCAAACACATAATGAGTGTGTAAGAAGATTTTATCATCTAAGACACTCATTTCCATAAGTTTTCTTTGATTTCTTACATATCCTATTGCCATTCTGCATTATGATAAGCAAGTAAACATGACTTTCTTGGTAGTTATTGAAATCAATGTGTTTGTAGTTAATGTAAGCAAGGTCAATATCAAACCTAAATATGAATTCACAGTGTCTCAAAATCAATCATACATACATACCTCAGGCTCCAGTTCGTAAAAGTGTTCGAGAGGACCCAATCAGCCTTTCCAATGTTGGAAAGAGAATCAACAAGTTCCAAAAGTGAGGGTCGGTTCCATACAGATACAAAAACGATGGCAGATCTGAAGGTTGAAGCTCTGGTACACCAAGGAGCAAAATTTGTGTCTCTGTAATATGTAGCTTAAACACTCCTTGATGAAGATGAAAATATATGCTATTAACAGCAAAAGATTGGGTAAAAAACGCAGCACCAATGATCCCAAAATTTTTGGCCACATCAAGAGCCCAAGGCAGGAAAGAGTCGTAAATAACACAATCTGCCGAAGAACCATTGTTGGAAAGCTTCTCAAGAAGCTGAGACCGAGATTGTGGTCCCACTTTCCAAAAGAGTTCCACATAAGCCTTTGGGTCCTTAGATGCTTCCGTGTTTCTTCTTTCATCCATCTGAGATGGATTCAAGAGCTATGGAATTATAAGAATTGGCTTCAGTGGGAATAGTTTTCCAAAAAGAACGAGTGGAGACAAGTGTGGCCTTCACTCCATGGTATTCTAAACGCTCGGCGAACTGAAGCATTGGGTTGATGTGGCCTTGAGCCGGATAGGCCACTAGAAAGCAGTGACCTTTCCATTGATTCGCCATTTTTGCTGAACTCTTAGAAGGTCACTGTGGTTAGTGTTGAAGCTTTTGGTTCATATATAAATTATTTCAAGCATTCAAGTGGGTGGACTATAATAATAGTTGTTCTGAGGATGTGTAGTGTTTGTCGTATTTTGCTTTTGTTTTTTGTGGCATTGTTTTACAGAGTTGTTAGGAATGATATTTATTCAATTTTCTTTATTTTAAACTAAAGGTTCTAAGTGATATGTAAAATAATATTTTTTTGTTAATTTTTTTTATTAATGCATAAATAAGGTGGAAGTGTACCTAACAATTTTTCTCTGTTTCATACCCAAAAAAAAAAAAAAAAAAGAGTTGCGCTAGACAAGTTTTACACGGAAGCGTGCACTTTCAAATGAGGAACAGAATATGGAGAGATTCACCAGTAAGGTCTCTCTAATTTAATTGTATTCAAAGAAGTAAGTACAATACAATTATAAAATATCATTATCAATTTTTAAATAGTTTAATAATTAGAAAAAAGACCTGGTAAATATTAAACTCTTCCTTACAAACTTAGACTAATTTTAAGAGTAAATTACATTTTTTTTGATAAATTGATATGTAAAATAAATTATAAATATATTTTTTTTTAAGTTAAGTAAAATAAATTATATTAAAAAAATTTCATAGACTGATTTAACCCAATCCATGACCTTTCAAGGGCTTAGATAGACTAGTATTTTGGACCCATCCATATAAGCTCGACCCTCAAAAGTAGAAGTCCTTGGTGAACTGGGCTAAGATAGGTTAGATCAATCCATTTTGAGACTCTTATTGTGCTTTCCTTCCTTTTTCTACATAATAATCTCTTATTTTTATTAAGTAAAATGATAATAGGGAAAGACACCCCCAAGCCTATTGGACAAAGTGTCAACCCAAATGATTACTGCATAGATTTAAACTGCAAAAAGTTTTATCCAATGATAACTATTCAATTAGTTCTTAGATGCAAGGAGATCTTAGATGGTTTCAGAGAAATTCAAACTCACACCCATACTTGGAGTGAAAGTTTTTACTTTAAATCTTTGACTATTTATATCAACTCACATTAATAATAATAGTCTTATTTTAAGAGACCTTTAAATATATAAATTGCAATATTTTATTTATATATTAATTAATAATATTTAACTAATTTTTTATATTATAAATAAAAGTATAGATAAAATAAAAAAATTAATTAAATTTTATTTATATAAATCTTTAACTAAAATATAAAAAATTATCTTAAATTTTAAGTCATATACAAATAAATCTTAGACTATAAAAATTAATATAATAATTAAAGAGTTATCAAAATATCATGCTCAATTTATAGAGATTGCATACATTTTGCTTAAATATTTTTTTATTGAGAAAATTTACTTTTTGGTCCCTAAAAGATACGTAATATTAAGATTTAGTCCTTGAAAGATCAAGACATCCAACTTGTTAGTCCTTGCAACGTTAGTGGTTAACGGCCCATATGAGTTGTCATGTTAATTGCACAATGTGATGTCCAGTCAACATGCCTAAGTGTAAAAAAAGCCCCACATATGATTCTCTAACCTCCACCTTATCAGTTTAAAAATAAAAACTAAAATTAGAAATTTTAAAAGGGGATTTAGAACATCTTCTTCATTTCTCATTTAGGGTTTTCAGAATAAGCACACTATAGAAGAAGACTTGTGTTAAAACATAAAATTGCATTACTATTAGAGTAATAGAGCAAGAAAAAGAAACCTCTTTGGTTTTGTGTTGAATGTTAATGACAATGTGGTCCTAATCAAAGAGGTGGGTTCTCATGAATTCATCAATTTTTGGTAAAAGCTTATCTATGGTCATGGTGGGGCTTACGAGGGAAAGAAGAGCACCTCTCATGTACTTGTGAGTGGAGCCATGAACAAATGCAATATTGCATTTGCTTAAGACCTTGTTTAAGAAACTCAATGGTTTCCCTAAAGAGAGGCCGACCCATTGTGCCTGGAGGAAAACCTTTATTGCTTTTATACTTGACATCATTACATTTCAATAGAGCAGAGCAGAAACAGAGCATAAAGGCCACACAGAGAAGAGGAATTGTCATGAACACAATGATTGGCGATTAAAGAGAGAGACGCAAGGTAAAATTTGAGAGGTTGAAACAAAAATATATAGGGGAGATGCTTGAGCTACCATTTGTCTAGGAGAAGAAAATTCATTCAAAAAAATTTGAAGAAGCCAATAAATAAAAAGATTAGAATAAAAAAAATAAGGGAAAAAGGGTTTAGATTTTGTGAAGGATTTCAGGGAAGATTAGAGAATTTGGTTCCATTTTCTTGCAAATGGCTTTCCTTCCATCTTTTTCCCAAATCACATTACATCTAACTTGCAACGTATTTGATTTTGAAAACCTTAAATGATAAATGAAGAAGAAGATGTTATGAATTCCCTTTTTACAATTTGTTATTTTCTTTTTTATTTTTAAATTGCTTAGGTGGGTGTTAGAGAATTGTGAGTGACTTTTTTTTAACACATAGGCATGTTGACTAGGCATCCCATTGTGCAATTAATGTGACATGTCATCATTTAATGTGACAACTCAATTAGGCCGTTAACCATTAATATTACAAGGACTAATGAATTAGATGTCTTGATCTTCTAGGAACTAAATTATATATTATGATTTTGTAAAGACTAAATCTTAATATTACGTATCTTTTAGGGACCAAAATAAATTTCCTCTTTATTATTACTCCTCCTATCACTTGCACACCTAGCCCACTTCCCAAAGACTTATGATGGTCATTGATCTTTATCTCAACATGCATATATTTCATTTTTTTATAGGCCAAAATGTATATAACATGCCTGAGTTTTGGACCTTTTGCACATAATACCCTTGAGTTTTGAAACTCAGCAAAGAACACCCCTGAACTTTTCAAAGCATGCAAATAACACCATCTGTTAAATTTTTATCCAATTTTTAACGATCAAAGGCCACATTAGGTAGTTTAACTCTACATAAGATGCCACGTAGGCAAAAATGCTGAATTAGACCCAGAGGCATTTTTATCCTTTCTCTTTTTTTCTCTTTATTCACACTGGATTCCTCTTCTCTCTCTCTCTCTCCTCTCATCTCTTCTATCACCGGCGACGATGACGATGATGGACGCAAAAGTAAGCAACAAACATCACAGACGAGACAAGCATTTTGGTGTGATTTCTCATCAAAAATCATGAGGGATTTTTGACAATTTCTCTCGCACCATGAAAATCGCAATATCTCACATGACAGAACGTTGAGAACCAACATCAAAGTGACGTGACGCAACACAAAGAACATCAACAGCGATGATGACAGATGTAGCAGCAAGCGACAAATGTCACCTACGAGGGCAAGGCATAAGAGAGAAGAGGCGACCCTTACGCAATCCCTCGTCTTCTCTCGCACGACGGATTGTGATTTTCTGAAGATGAGAGATTTTTGTGCAATTTTTGTCAATTTTTGTGAATTTTTGGCGATTTTCTTTGTTTTTTGGCAATTTTTTTCCATTTTTTGTCAACTTCGGCATTCTCCTAGTCACCGTTGCTGTCGTTGTGATAGGAGGAAGAAGAGAAAAACTATGAAATGACAAAAATGTCCCTCCTTGGAAATTACATTTTTGCCAATGTGGCATCCTATGTGGAGTCAAACTACCTAAGGTAGCCTTTGACCGTTAAAAGTTGGACGAAAAATTTAACAAATGGTGTTATATGCATGCTTTGGAAAGTTCAGGGGTGTTCCTTGTTGAGTTTCAAAACTCAAGGGTATTATTTGCAAAAGGTCTAAAACTCAGGGATATTATGTGCAAAAGGTCTAAAAATCAGGGGTATTATGTGCATTTTAGCCTTTTTTATATTAATTGTCAAATTACATCAATTAATATCCAACATCTTTAACTGCTTGTTCTTTTGCTTTTGAAAAGCATAAGTTCAAATTCTATGATTACTTGTATCCACTTTTTCAAATTTATCAAAAATAAAAATTTTCTTAAATTATAGATCATATGCAAATAATTTTTTAATTATAAAAATTGACTTAAAACCTTATAAATTTTACAATTCATGTAACAAACCTCTTTATTAATTTTTTTATCCAAAATCTTAATAGGTGTAGTTGACATGTTAGATAAGTTAAAAGGATTTTTTTTGCATAAAACTTAAAGTTGAGGATAATTTCTACATAAGGCTAAAAGTTTATGAAGATTTTGTGCACTAAGTCTAAAGTTTAAAGAATATTTTTCATTTTGACTATAAATTTATGACTTACTTTTTCTTTGTCAAATTTTATAAGGACAAAATGCATGTACTCCCCTTGAACTATGACTCAATTGCATATACCACCTAAAATTATTAAGGCAAAAATGCAGAAAATCCCATGTGGTTTGGATCTTTTGCAGATAGCTCCCTGTGGTTTAAAACTTAACAAGGAACTTCCCTAGACTTTCAAAATCAAGCAATTAACACCTTCTGTTAGATTTTTCATCCAAAATTTAACGGTCAATAGCCACGTCAGTATCGTTGACTCCACATAGGCCAAAACGCTGACATGGCATCATGGGCATCATCATTTTAATTTTTTTCTCTTTCTTCCCTTACCTTCTTCCTCTTCCTCCAACCACAGGCGATGGCCGACGGCAACGCAGGTGAGGGACGGCGGTTATAGAGGCTAGGGATGACGATGACAAAGCAAGAGAGAATCGATATGGATGACAGTGATGCAGGTGACATCTGAATCGCAATGGAGCGAGAGAGAATTGGGCATGGATCACAATAGAAACGTCAAAAAATGCTATTGAAAGGCTAGAAATCAGATGAAAATCTCACAAAAAGTGGTCAAACAATTTCCTTCTTTCTTTCTTGTTTTATGCAAAAATCGTTTAGTTCAAAAATTGTAGTTCGTCCATTCATTCGTTAGTTTAGATCAAAAAATCGTGTGGCCATTCGTCCATTTGTCTATCCATTTGACTTTTGCTATCGTCGAATCCCTCCATCTGTTGTAATCCATGCATGTTCTAGATTCGTCTGTTGCGATTCAGATGTTGTCGTCATCTGTTGCGATTCTCTCTCGCTTCATCACCGTCGTCTCTCGCCTAAGTTGCCATCGACCATCGCTTGTGGTTGGAGGACGAGGAACAAGGTAAGGGAAGAAAGAGAAAAAATTAAAATGACCAAAATACCCTTAATGCCCTTGATGCCATGTCAGCTTTTTGGCCTACGTGGAGTCAGTAGTGCTGACATGACTGTTGACCATCAAAGTTTAGACAAAAAATCTAACGAAATGTGTTAATTGCTTGATTTTGAAAGTACAAGGGGGTTCCTTGTCAATTTTTAAACCATAAGGGGCTATCTGCAAAAGATCCAAACCATAGGGAGGTTTTCTATATTTTGGCCAATTATTAAATGTGACAAACAATGTCCTTCATCTATGACTCAGCTATAAAATACTTTCTTAAATTATTAAGTGAAACAAATATTCTCCTTCAACTATGATTAAGTTGTAAAAACACTAGAAATAGATATAAAATGTGGCATACAATTTTCTTTGACTATTACTGAATTGTAAATATTTCTTAAACTATAAAGTTTAAAAAATATCCCCTTTTATTTAAACCTATTAATTTTTTTAAAAAACACCATCTTTCCTTAATTATTTTTTTATTTAAAATTTTTTTGAATAAATACTAAATTTTTATAATTTTCAATCTCCTTCCAACATTTTGTTTCAAATTCATTAGAAAAAAATTGAAAATGCTAAAATTTGAGGCATGTGAATTACTGTTAATAGAAAAAAAAAAAGACTATTGAAACTCTTGTATAAATGTCGCAAAACTCAGGGTTTATTTAGAGAAAAACTTATATTTTTGAAAAAAAATAGTAGGTTTATATAAAGGTCTTATAAAGAATATATTTAATTGACTGAATATAGATGTGTAAAATTAAAGTTAAATTCAAACATAAAAAAATATACAAATGTATTTATCACATTATAATTTAAAGGGATAACTGTAACTAGTTTATATAGTTGAAGGGGAATATTTATCACATTTTATAGTTTAGGGAGATATTTCACAATTGATTCATAGTTGAAGGAATATTTGTTACACTTGATAGTTTAAGAAAGTATTTTATAAGAAAGACATAGTTGAAGAACATATTTGTTATATTGAATCACTTAAAAAGTATTTACAACTAAATGATAGTTCAACGAGTTATATACATTTTTTTCCTTTTTATAATTAGAAGACCTAACATTCTAAAAACATAATGGATAAACACTAACACAAACTAACAAAGTATCATATCTTAAGGAACAACAAAGAATAATATGTGTCTTAGCTACTTCTTATCAATGAGTGCATTGAATCATGGTTCCGATATACGGACTCAAAACATTCTTGAATTAACTTCTAAAAAAACACAAAATAACATGCTTATATATGCTACACCAGTTACTAAAGTTTCATTTAGAGAATTTGACTAGTGACATTAAAGATCATCAATCTCACTAGTGAGAAAAGCTTATCCACAAATTCTACATTATTTTGATAAGAACTTCCTCCCTCATCAATGGCATTCCTAGTTAAATCCCTCCACTTGATAGCACTATTCTTCATCTCATTTCCTTTCTCACTTTTCATTACTTCCTTTATGCAAATTTTCAATGTTTGTCGTCTAAGAATTCCTTTTTCATCCAAATGAGCTTTAACTCCAATTTTCCAAACATTCGCAATATGTTTTGCATTTGTGCTTTGATCTGACCATTGAGGCACAACAATCATTGGAACTCTTAAGCTCACAGCTTCCATTGTGGAATTCCAACCACAATGAGTAATAAAGTATCCCACAGCCTCATGTGATAGAACTTGTAGTTGAGGACACCATGTCACTACCAAACCCTTCTCTAATATGATCTCATTGAAATTCTTTGGTAGTTAGCTTCTTCAGAAGCCCTAACTACCCAAAAGAAATAACACTTACTATCTATCAAGCCCCAAGCTAGTTCCTCCATTTGCTCTTCACTGAGCCAAACTTCCAATGGAAGCATAAACAACTGATCTATTAGGCTTATCATGTAGCCATTTCAAGCAAAGATCACTGCTGGGTTTGAACATGCTTATACCATACTCATTATCATCTTGGATCCTCTTGTCCAAGAACATTGATGGTACAGTTGGTCCTATTGTCCTCAACGGAAAAATCTTCTTCATCCAATCCACCACCTAAAATAAAAGCTTTCAATTAATCATCAAAAGCATGCCTAGGGAAAAAACTAGTTTCATAATTATAATGGCCAATGCAAAATTTTAAATTGTAGTTTTAATCATCAATGCTGAAAAGTGACCTAAAAAAAACTATAACAAAAACTATACCCAACTGCATTAATGACAAACATATATTTGTGGAATGAGAAATCCTTACATATATACTCCTTACATTGGGTGTGCAAGGTGAGCAAATAAAATTTCATCAAAATATGTAAGCAGATTTTACCACAATCTGCCAAATTGGAATCACAAACATAATGCAATTGCAAAATAAGAAATTCTTATATATGCACCCCTGTTCTAGACTCCCCCACCACTGTTTCAAACACATAATGAGTGTTTGAGAAGATTTTATCATCTAACTAAGACACTCATTTCGATCAGTTTTCTTCGATTTCTCACATATCCTATTGCTATTCTGCATTATGATAAGCAAGTAAACATGAATTTCTTGGTAGTTATTGAAATTAATGTGCTTGTAGTTAATATAGGCAAGGTCTATCAAACCTAATTATGAATTCACACAGTCTCAAAATCAATCATACATACATACCTCAGGCTCCAGTTCGTAAACAGTGTTGAAGAGGACCCAATCAGCCTTTCCAATGTTGGAAAGAGAATCAACAAGTATGTCCCAAAAGTGAGGGCCGGTTCCATACAGATACAAAAACGACGGCAGATCTGAAGGTTGAAGCTCTGGTACACCAGGGAGCAAAATTTGAGTCTCTGTAATAGGTAGTTTCAACACTCCTTGATGAAGATGAAAATATATGCTATTAACAGCACAAGATTGGGTAAAAAACGCAGCACCAATAATCCCAAATTTTTTTGCCACATCAAGAGCCCAAGGCAGGAAAGAGTCGTAAATAACACAATCTACCGAAGAACCATTGTTGGAAAGCTTCTCAAGAAGCTGAGACAGAGTTTGTGGTCCCACTTTCCAAAAGAGTTCGACATAAGCCTTTTGGTCCTTAGATGGTTCCGTTTTTCTTCCTTCATCATAGCCATCTGAGATGGATTCAAGAGCTATGGAATTATAAGAAGTGGGTTCAGTGGGAATAGTTTTCCAAAAAGAACGAGTGGTGACATGTGTGGCCTTCAGTCCATGGTATTCTAAACACTTGGCGAACTGAAGCATTGGATTGATGTGGCCTTGAGCAGGAAATGCCACTAGAAGACAGTGAGTTTTCCATTGCTTTGCCATTATTGCACAATTTTTAGAAGATTGAAGTGATTATTATTGAATCCTTTGGTTCATGTTTAATTATTTATAGACTGAGTTGCGCTGGACAAGTTGCACACGGAAGTCTGAGAAAATAATATGAGAAATAGTCACCTGGGTGTGTTTGGAAATTAAGAAGAAAATAGAAGAGAAAGAGAAGAGGAGAAATTGAAGGAAAGGAGAAGAGTGAAAATAAAAAAAAGTTAAATAATAATTTTTTTTTTCCTTATTTAAATTTTTTAATTTATTTCTTTTCGAAATCTTAAAAATAAAAAAATTGAAATTTTTGTAAATTTCTTTTCTTTCTTTTTCCATTCCTTCTATTTTTCTTAATCCAAAATTGATAATTTTTCTTTTGCTCCATTTTTTCCTCAAAAACAAACCCTATAGGGTTTGGGTTTGGGTCATCCGTTATAAACTATTGGGATTTTAAAAATTATTTAAACTAGTAAGATAAATAAAAAAATTTGTGTTATAAATTTATCATTTTTATTAAATAAAAATTTAAGTAATTAAAACAAAAAAATAAATAATTTATATTGTTTTATTCTAAAAAACTAGATGTTTGAAGGTCAAATTTCTCTTCATCTTCTCTTTTTTTATTTCTTCTTCTTCTTTCACTAAAAAAAATTTACATGATTAAATTAAGAGAATATATATATTTTAAAAATTAAATCATTAATCTCTTAATTTGATGTTTCTACTTTTGTCCCTCATTTTACAAAATAATCCCTGCCGTTTGTTTTTCTACACCTAGCCCAATTCCCAAGGCCTTGTGATATTGTCTCCCCTTAATTTCAACCTATGTTTACTCTTTCTATTGGACAACGAAGAAGAAGCCATTTAACAATGGGAATCAACGGTTTTTAACCATTAAACACCTTTTTTATTATCATAAACGGTGTGGAATTTAAAGTAAAATTTTTGTACTGGATAAACCATAAATACTATATAGCATTTGTAATGTGATAATATATATAAAACATAATAGTCCCAATTTAATTTTTTTTATTGTGGGAAAATTTCTTAATAACTGGATGGGCGTGAGGGATCCAACTTGCCTTCTAATTCAATTCACATTGTGTGCACACTCAATCTAATTGTCTCCACATATGTTGGATCCCTAGATAATGATTAAAGAAATTTTTAAATCAAATTATTTATATCAATTTAATATAATAATATATCTATCAATTTGAGTTGACAGTGTTAAACAAACTAAATTAAATTATACACAATCAATTTTGAATTGTTTGAATCTTTATAATTTGTCAATTTTGCACATTTAAATTTATCAACGAAAAAATAAAATAATTATTTTTAATACATAAATACAAATAATAACAACAAATGCAACAATATTTTTATTGATTAATAAGATAAAATTATATATATTCTTAGTTAATACATATTCAAACAATATATATAATAAAATAAATAAATAATAATCACATTATTATTTTAAATTTAGTCCAAATAATTATAAAATTAAACTAGTTTCAAAGTTAAATTTTTAGAAAAAAATATAAACTAATTAATTTAATTTTTTAAATGCCAATTTTTAATCTTGTTCTTTAGAGAAACTAACCAAGTCCAAACGAAAAAAAAAAGTAAAATAATTTAATAAAATTGATTTTGGGATTATAAACATTAAGTTGTAGGAAATGGCCACAGTATTGATCTGGCTAGTCCTTTTTGGACAACCCTTGGGCAGGTCCTCCTGGTGTTTTCTTTGCTGCAGATCATATAGATCAAGATAACAATATCGACAATATCGCCGACATTCACAATTCCACCCAGTCCAGTACTCTATCCAGAAACAATCCTATTTCATCTAGCTCCCACATTAGCTGCTTCTACTACATAAGAGGATTGGTCCATCTATTCGCTGGAGTGCCATCGTGGTATCACATTTGCGATATAATACATACTGTTTGTGTGTCTCGTTCAACACCAAGCTGGTTCACTCCACTTGTGCAGGTTTACAGTTCTTGCGTTCCATACTTCTTCAAACATCACCTCAAGTTGGCGCACATATTTACCTCTGGTTCTTCTGGAATCTCATTCGCAACCTGTTAGAGCAGTGGTGGGCTTATTAGGATTTGGATTGGTTTGATAAGTGGAGTGGAGAAAGGTTAGTGAAAGAGTATGTCACGACCCAAATTCCAAGATCGTGACTGGCGCTTAGACCTATTCTCACACCTACTAGGTCTAGCCAGTTTAAGAACCTATTTACCTCAAACAGTAAAATTGAAACATTTTAAATTTTTGCTTTTAAGTTCTTAATCACGATTCCAATCTCTACCAAAAATTTTGACAAAGTATCCTCTGAAAATAGGACCTTTCCTCAATTTACAACAGCCCAGACATAGCAACATTCGTTACAAAGCACAACAAAACAACTGGCTATTTCAAGCCTATAAAGTATTTCATTTATATCCACATGCAAACTAATCTAATACTAAGGTATGGATAAGCTGCGTTATCATTGAACCTGCGGGATTTCAAAGAAAAGCCTACCCAAGATAGAAGTACGACTCTATTCACTTCTACTCTTCAACCTGAGGAGGATTGAAAAAAAAATTTAAAATAGGGAAAGTGAGTCACACAAACCCAGGAATGTAAGATAAAAAAAACACACAGAATAGGAAACAGACTCGTACAGAGTTTTTATCATAAAAATAATTGCAAGGTATATAGTTCAAAATCTTGTCATCAATCTTTATAAATTATTTTAGAAAGAATAATCTTGATAAACTTTATTTCATAAATATCAAAATGTAATAATCTCGTATAAACTAATATTTCCCATCACATCATCTCCCTTTGTATCTTTTCCTTGTACGAGGACAACCCCACTGTGCTCTGCACTACATGAACCCAGTTCCGTGCCTTCAGCCACACGGAACAACTCTACCGCGCCACCAATCATCTGTGCCTCCCGCCGCACGATGACAACCCACTGTGCATCACATGTGCTTAACCAGTCTCCATGCCTTCGGCCACACAGAGATAACCCAACAACGCCACCAGTCCCCGTGCCTCCCGCCACACGAGGACGCCTATGTACAAGGTACTCCACCACAACACCATTTCAGATCACACAAATCATATAAAATATATTTCCTTATCATATCTAAACAAAATATAATTTTTACATTTATGCATTCAAATTTAGAATTTCAACAATAAATTGTAGAAAATCAGAAAAGTATATAAATTCTTGTATTTGATAACAACAAGCACATAAACACAGAATTCATCAAATTATCACAAAGTCAAAAACAATACATACCCTAATTGTTTCCCATAGCTGTCTAAACAAAGTACACAATTGAATTCAAATTCAGTTGAAAATAGTTAAGGGATATTTGAAAACGGTATCTCCTTTATCAAACACTCACCTGAAAGGATTTCTACAAAATCCTTACTTTATCGGTCTAGCATAATTTGTAATAACTCTAGTATCTTTCGAGTTTCCTAAAATAATTAAGGAACCTAATCAATATAAAACCACCCAGATAGTTGCAATTCGAACTTCATCACCTATTAACTTTCATCGAAGAAATCCTAAAATATTATGGAGTCCATATTATCTCAAAATGCATAATTATATTTTTTATAATCCAACAGAATTTCAATTACATCCCTAAATTTTTCTTAACCTTGAAAATAATCCTTAATAGTCACAAAAATCTTGTATATTGTATTTTTTGGAGCGTTTAGGCTACATCGGCTTCAATATCTCACCGAAAAAGACATTGTGATGGCAGTCAATGTTGGTCAACGTTGGTCAATAGCGGTCAACGGTGGTGGTCGGCTAAAATTTGTCCAGAATGTAGATCAGAGTACAAGGATGCTAGATCTGAAATTAGTTTGGCGAAACACGACTATTTAACGGCACTTTTTTGGTGAGAGCGACAGACGAAGCAACAGACGCTTTTTACCTCGATCCGAGCGTGTGGCGGCAATTCTCCGACGGTTGAAGGCTAGTCGAGGAAGCAGACGGCTTGGGCTACCTGGCGGTGGGGGTGGTGCGGCCAGAGGATGACGTTTTTTGGCCGTATCAGTGACAAGATCGAACGGAAAAAGTGAGAGCAAAATTGGCACTTTCAGACGCTGCTGGCTGAGAAATTGCACGATGGAGCCAGCGGTGGGGTGACAAGCTCACATCGATGAGCTTCACAGCATCAGATCAGTGACGGTGGTGGTTCTAAGGAAAGGAAGGACGGGCTGAAAGAGAGAGAAGGAGAGAATGAAGTTGTGTGAGAGGAAAGGAAAACTGTAAGTTTGAAGACGTGAAGGAAGGAAATATTAAACTATTACATAGTAAAAGACTCAAATGGAGAAATAATTTAGAAAAGAAGGCTTGCTATTATATTTCTTGGCTAGTGACTATTTGACTTGATACAATAATGTGAGACTCATTTTCTATTCATAAGATTCAACGGAGAGATCATTTATTGCAACAATCAACTACCACTTACTTCTTATAATTAATACATTTTTCAACTATTTTTTTCTTACAACAATTTAGATATTTTTATATGATGGACTTAAAGAGTAAAAGTGGGCATAAGACATAAACAAATTAGGCCTTAATATAGACCCTTTCAATTACAAAGTATTTGGGCCAAAATCAAGTTTATTTAATTTCTAACATCTCCCTCAAACTTGATTTTGTGACTCCAAGCATGCTTCTTAGTCTTTCAAAATCTCTTTGCTTGAGTGGCTTGGTAAGGATGTCAACAACTTGGTCTTGTGACTTTGCGTACTTCACTTGAACCTCCTTCCTTGTAATGCATTCTCTTATATAGTGATATCAAGTGTCCATGTGCTTACTTCTATCACGAAATGCCAATTTTTTGCAAGTTCAAGAGAGTTTTGTCGTCAACATATGTTGCATCTTCTTGAGACATGTATAGTTCATTCCATAGATTTCTAAGCCAAAATGACATGACAAACACATGAATTCGAAGCAACATATTCAGCTTCACATGTCGAAAGAGTGACAATAGGCTACTTCTTAGAGCTCCAAGTGAACGTTGTCTCTCTCTTGTAGAACAGAAATCCAATTGTCCTTTTGCGATCATCCAAGTCACCAGCCCAATCTCTACCACTATATCCAACAAGCTTGAAGATATTGGAGGATGAATAATGTTGTCCAAAATCAATGTCCCCTTGATGCATCGAAGAATTCTCTTTGCTGTCTTTAAGTGTGTTGTCGTTGGTGCTTTCATATAGCGACTCACAAGTCCAAGAATGTCTGGTCTTTTCCATGTTAAGTACCTTGAACTTCCAACCAAACTTTTGATTAAAGTAGCATCCACCAATTCTCCACCTTCAAACTTTGATAATTTTGTTTCATACTGAACTGGAGTGTCGACTGGCTTGCAATTGTCCATTCCACACTTCTTAAGAACTTCACAAGCATAACCTTCTTGTGATATAAAGATGTCTTCTTCCATTTGCTTCACCTCAAATGAATGAACACTGCTTCCGTATAGCGGCTTGTGGAATGTTAAATATCTAAGTTTGAGTATTATATTAATTTCATGTATCTGTGTTGTGAGAAGCATAGGAATGAACACTTAAATGTCAGATTGTATATATGCTATATCCTAAAGTTCATTCACAGATTCAAGTCATTTCTCAATCTCAACAAACTCTATTTGCAATTTCAGTTTAAACATGCTTACATAAGCTAGCTACATCAATTACAAAAGTTTCAAAGAAAATATATAACTAGAGACACTAAAGATGACGCAGCTCCGCAAGCTTATCCACAAATTCAGCAATATTTTGACAAGAACTTCCTCGCTCATCAATGGCATTCCTAGTCAAATCTCTCCACTTGATAGCATTATTCTTTATCTCATTTCCTTTTTCACTTTCCATTACTTCCTTTATGCAATTTTTCAATGTTTCTCGTCTAAGAATCCCTTTCTCATCCAAAGGAGCTTTAACCCCAACGTTCCAAACAACTACATTATGTTTGGCATTCGTGCTTTGATCTGACCATTGAGGCACAACAATTATTGGAACTCCTAAGCTCACAGCTTCTAATGTGGAATTCCAACCACAATGAGTAACAAAGCATCCCACAGCCTCATGTTAGTACTTGTAGTCGAGGACACCATGTCACTTCCAAACCCTTCTCTGATATGATCTCCATGAAATTCTTTGGGAGTTTAGCTTGTTCAGATGCCCTAACCACCCACAAGAAATGACCTTCACTATCTATCAAACCCAAACCTAGTTCCTCCATTTGCTCTTCACTGAGAGATGCAAAACTTCCAAAGGAAGCATAAACAAAGATGCAAAACTTCTTCATCCAATCCACCACCGGAAATCATTCAATCAGCAATTGCCTAGGAAAAAACTAGTTTCACAATTAAACGTGGCCACTGCAAGATCTAAATTACAGCTTTGATGCCCATTATTATTGTACTGAGATTGCAGTGATTGGGAAAATATTTTAACTTTTAAGCATATAGCTACATACTACATACATACAAGAAGCCAATAGAAATTCGTCAATATAACGTGCACTACTGCATTATTTTATGCATGTAACTACAAACATACATGTTGAATAATTTGTAATATAGCAAGGTGTGAAAAAATTTCACGTCAAATAAAAGAAAAAAATCTTTTTAATATATTAGTAGAATTTGAACAACTTAATTAAATAAAATAAATACATATTAATACTAATATATATATAATATTTAATATCAAAAGACTTAGACCTTGAATTTATATAATGTATTCAGATAAAATAAATAACTAATTCTTTTATTCAGTAACTAAGGTCTCTTAGAAGAATTTCAAAAAAGTTTTATAGTATCTTGGAGAGACTTGTTAAGTCTCCTATAATACAAATAAATTTAAAAAAATAATAATAATTTATCAAGCTTTAAAACTCTCAAATTTTTTCTGTCTTAATTAACAAGTGTTTCTATCACTCCTTCGTCGATCGTAAGCATCTGAGATGGATTCAAGAGGTATGGAATTATTAGAAGTGAATTGAGTGGGAATAGTTTTCCAAAAGGAACGAGTAGTGACAAGTGTGGCCTTCACTCCATGGTGTTGCAAACGTTTGGAGAATTGAAGCATTGGGTTGAGGTGGCCTTGACCTGGATAGGCCAGAAGAAGACAGTTAGCTTTCCATCGCTTTGCCATTATTGCCTTCTTTTTTGAATATGATAGAATGTTATGTTCCACATATATACACTGTAGATTGGGCTGCACAATTTGTATACGGCATTGTGTAACTTGAGATGAGGGTAAAGTATATGGAAAGTTATAATTATAAAATATATTTTTTATTACAAATTTCAAAACAATAATTCAAAGGAGCCGATAGAGACTATAGATTTGCGGTTCCGGCCGGTGGTTTTTTGTACGAGACAAAGGCAAGTGATTGGATTTGGATATATATGTCGGTATAAGAGAGTATAGGCCAAGCGGGGAAAGTTTTATTTACGTATAAACTAATAAAATTTATAATTTTTATTTTAAACTAAAAGATTCACATGATATTTGAAATTAAAATACTTTTAAATCATCTTTGTCATTAAAGAGTAGTAAAAGAAATCAGCTTTGAAAGAGAAGAACTAAATTAAAAATTTTGTTAATAATAAATTAGTTACTAGACTTTAGAATTTCTAAAATATTAAAAACTAGGAGAGAGAGAAAGAAATATTCAAAATATGAGTTTAATTATGGTTGTTTCGAGTTCAGGACTTCAATTTTGATAATTTTCTTATATATATTTTTGTGGGAGCATTTTTTTTATTTATTTAAGTTGCTTTTTTTTTTTTGGTTTGTATTCTTTTTTTGTTTCTTTCAATATGTAATGGGTGTTCTTGAGATAAACTGTGAAGAAAAAGGCTAGCCAAAGCTTGTAACTAAGATTTATGACAGAGGGAATATTGTTAATTTTAGAATATGAAGGGGATAATTTGATTCCTTTAGAATAGGGTAGAAAATGAGGACATAATAAGGATTAAGATTTATGGATTGGAGATTCAAATCTAGGAAAGGAAAAGAAATAAACAAGAATTAATGGATAAAAGTTTTTTTTTTTGCCCCCAAAATTTAGAATCATTGTCAATTTTGTTCATATACCATTTACTATTGCTTTTAATTTCGTCAAAAATCCTAATGTTAGTAATTTTTTATGTCAGCAAACTTTCAATTGAATTACCATATTAGTGTAGTGATGACAACAATATTTAGGTTTGGAATAAAAATTAACAGCAATTTAAAGGTTTGAGGGATGTAGGTGATAACAAAAATAAAGTTGAATGACAAAATTGATCACTAGTGTAGAGTTTAGAAATATAGAAGATACATTCACCTTTTGGAAAGTCATAACTATTTTAAAACTACATATCTTCATAGTGCATCTAAAAATTAAAGCCATTAATATAGCTTTTAAAAAACTCTTTAGAGTGTTTTATTTTGAATACTAATTAAGTATCATATTTTAAGGGATAATGACAAGTGCCTTATTTGTATCACCAAAGATCATGAAGCTTAAATTTTTTTTTTCTGTTACAATGGAGAAAAAAGCAGGAAAAAACTAAGAAAAGCCTTCACTCAAGGTAGTGTAGAGTCTCAAATTTTCTGATAGAAGGGTTCTGCAGCAAGCAGGAGGGAGGAGGTTAATGTAAGTTTTATGGGAGTTCCCATGTCCCATTTTAGCAATGTGATAAGCAACTTTGTTCTTGCTCCTCAGCACATGGCAGACTCGGATTCTCCTATCTCCAGTGAGGAGATCTTGGATTTTCTTCACAAGAGGGTAGCAATTATAAGTTGGGGTGCCTTGAACAATGAGATTCACAGCATTGAGGGAGTCTGACTCAATTATGGCTTGTGCGTACCCATAAGCAATGAGCAAGTTTCAATGACAAGTGCCTTATTTGTACTAATTACGGCTTGAGTACTAATTAAGCATCATATTTTTTAAGGAATAACGACAAGTGCCTTATTTGTATCACTAAAGATCATGAAGCTTAATAGTGAGCAAGTTTAGCCACAAATTCAGCAATATTTTGATCAGAACTTCCTCCTTCATCAATAGAATTCCTAGTTAATTAAATCCCTCCACTTGATAGCATTATTCTTTACCTCATTTCCTTTTCCACTTTGCATTACTTCCTTTATGCAATGTTTCAATGTTTCTCCTCTAAGAATCCCTTTCTCATCCAAATGAGCTTTAACTCCAATTTTCAAAACGTCCACAATATGTTTGGCATTTGTGCTTTGATCTGTCAATTGAGGCACAACAATATTCATTGGAACTCCTAAGCTCACAACTTCCAATGTAGAATTCCATCCAGAATGAGTAACAAAGCATCCCACAGCCTTATGGGATAGAACTCGTAGTTGAGGACACCATGTCACTGCCAAACCTTTCTTCAATAGGACAATCCATCCATTTAATTAGTAAAGTTGAAAATGTTCGCTCAGCCCAACTTTTAATGGTCCATATACTTGATTGTGCTAACTCTTTGGACTTTTTTAATTAACTTTTTTTTTAATTTCTAATGTTATATTCAAAAAATTAAAGTAGATTATTTTCACGATTTTATCACTAATATATGTTAGAGCTAGTAATACAGGCCAACACAACCCATATGTGTTGGTCTGTTACAAGTTGGCAAAAAGTTTAAAACATACTTAAATAAGCTACATCAAAAAGTTTCAAAGAGAACATAAAATCAGAAACACTAAAGACCATGCTGCTCGGCAAGCTTATCCACAAATTCTGCAATATTTTGATAAGAACTTCCTCCCTCATCAATGGCATTCCCAGTCAAATCCCTCCAGTTGATAGCATTATTCTTCAACTCATTTCCTTTTTCACTTTCCATTACTTCCTTTATGCAATTTTTCAATGTCTCTCGTCTAAGAATTCCCTTTTCATCCAAATGAGCTTTAACTCCAATTTTCCAAACGTCCACAATATGTTTGGCATTTGTGCTTTGATCTGTCCATTGAGGCACAACAATCATTGGAACTCCAAAGCTCACAGCTTCCATTGTGGAATTCCATCCACAATGAGTAACAAAGCATCCCACAGCCTTATGGGATAGAACTTGTAGTTGAGGACTCCATGTCACTACCAAACCTTTATTCAGTATGATTTCCATGAAGTTCTTTGGGAGCTTAGTTTCTTCAGATTCCCTAACTACCCACAAGAAATAACTCTCACTATCTATCAAACCCCAAGCTAGTTCCTCCATTTGCTCCTCATTGAGAGATGCCAAACTTCCAAAGGATACATAAACAACTGATCCTTTAGGCTTATCATATAGCCATTTCATGCAAAGATCGCTGGGTTTGAACATGCTTATACCATACTCATCATCACCACGGATGCTCTTGTCCAAGAACATGGATGGCACAGTTGGTCCTATTGTCTTTTGTGGCCACATCTTCCCCATCCAATCCACTACCTGAAAGCTTTCCATTATCAATTGAATGCCGAGAAGCAAAAATTAAAATAGTTTGACAATTATAATGGTCATTGCATGATTTTAATTTGTGATTGATAAGTTTTTCTTCAAAAATTACGCATAATTCTCATCTTATTTATTTTCTGTGAAGATAACTTTCTAAACCGTATAAAAATGTGATTTTATTTTGAATATAAAAGTAAATAAAATTAAGTTAGTAGTAAGTTTTATCATAAGATATATTATTAAATAAAATTAAATAATTTTATTATTTTAGAAGCAACACATATTGTTTAGTAGGTTAATTTTAATAATATATAGAAAATAAATTTAAATTGTTTAATGTAATTTTGAAAAAAGAAAGTATTACTCTTAATTTTACTAAACTTTAGAGAAAAAATTATAATAAAAGATAGAAATAAATTATACTAAGTAATTACCATTTACTTTCAGGCTTAGGTAAAATTAAACTTGATACCTTTCTTATTTAAAAAATTATACTCGAAACTCTTAATGCAACTAAACCTCTCAAAGTAGAATACAAACAATCCATCCATTTAAGTAGAGTTGAAAATGTTAGCCCACCCAACTTTTGTCCCATATATTAGATTGTGTTATCTCCTTGGGTTTTTTTTAATTAACTTATTTTTTTATTTGCAATATTGTATGATTATACAGAAAAATTAAATTACTTTCACGATTTTTTTCATGATTCTATGTCATAGCTAGTAATATCGGCCAACTCATTACAAGTTGGAAAAAAGTAAATCGTGTTAAGGTGGCTTGTTTTTAAAATGACCCAATATTGTATTAATCCAACTCATTTATTGATAGATTTATGGATTAAATGGATCACCAATCAACTCACCGATTTAAAAAAATTAAACAAAAAAATATTTTTATTTGTAGCACAATGATTTATTCCATGAATTAATAACTTTTTGAATTGATACAAATAATAAGTTAATTACTAATAATTAGTTTTATATATATTACTTTCATAATTAAATTATATTTAAAAATTTAATTCTATTATATTAGATAGAAAATAATATAACTAATTTTATAATAAGTCAATTATATGAATTGAAATTAAAACTAAAAAAAGAGAGGAGAAAATGTCTATTCTTTTAAGAAGGGAAAAAAAATCATCCACTAAATTGTAGTTTTTTTTAGCTTATTTGTGATGCAAACTAATTTTTTTAAAATATAAGTTACCTGCAATTATCCAATCCAAACTCATATATGAGTATTGAGTTTAAGTTATGGGACAGCCCAACCCTTAAAATAGAGGTGGTTAGGTTAAAACAATATCAACTTATTCTAAAAGCTAAACTTTTAGCCTGGTCTATCTTAGGCCCATGCCCCAATGTCGATTTATAATGGGTGGGTTAGCTCGCCCTAATGGACCTTTTTTTTTTTATAGAATATTTAAAAATATTTTATATTATATAGAATATTATAGTTAACCTATATTAATATATAATATTTATTTTTAATATATTAAAATATAAAATAAATTATATTTTTATAAATTAATTTTTAATATTCATTTTTAATGTTGATATAAAGAAGTGTTCATTAAGTTAGGTTGATCAACCTGTTAAATCTAAATCTCAAAATGTTGAGCTTTTAATTGAAATTTATATCCATTTTATTTTTTCTTTTTTTTTTGTAAAAAAAACAAGAGAGAGAGACAGAAAGAGGAGAACAAAACCTCATAGGAGGTTGTGCTCTGCATATATTTCAGTCCTATTTTTAAACTTTTCATTAATGGTTCGATGTGTTGAGTTGAAAATAATAAATTTTTTTAACTTGAATCAACTCACTCCATAAATTTATATATATATATATATATATAATAAGTCTTTATGTTATATATTTTTTAATTTTTATTAATTTTTTTATATTTATCAATTAATTTCAATAAATTATTTTTTATATATATATAGATAAAAAAATTTAAAAAATGAAAAAATTATAATTTAAAATAGTATATATAAATTAGACATTATAACATGATTTTAAAATTAATGTATCTTAATATTTGTAAATGAAAAAATTATATATGATTTTGATATTAGTTTATTTTAGTACTTATAGATAAAAATAATTATTATTTTTTTATATTTATAATTTATATATTATTTTTAAATTATTTTATTAGAAAAAGTTAAATAACAATATATTTTTTGTTTTAAAAAATTTAACTTACCAACCAACTCAAACAAATTCGCATAAATACAAATTTGATTGGTTCCAATTCTATAATAAATTTTATAGAATCCAACCCAGCTATGTGTTAATTGGGCTAAGTTAAAAAAAATTCTCAAAGAGCCAACGCAACACAAGAATACTATTGATTATATGTAAAATAAAATAAACATATATAATTATTTTATGGTCAAATAAAATAAATTATTTTTAAAAAATTATATAAAAAACTCATAAATTATTCTAGCACAACCCATGACCTATAAAAGATGGGTCGAACCACCATTTTTAATACATTCATTTAAAGTAAATATAGTCTGAAAATAAAAATTCTTAATAGATTAGGTTGAAACAATGCATTTTAACACCCTACAAACTCATTTATCTCGTGAGTTTAGCATATATGTATCAAATTGACTTGCAATCCACTATTTTTTATAAATTAAACGAGTTCAATCTACAGGTTGAGCCAATATTCAGAGCTCTAATCTACCTTTAATCTATCACACAAATCACAATTTAAATATTCATAATACTCATACTTATTACTATCCCTAAGTGAACTGGGATGAATTAAACAACCCATTTTAACACACCACTCGTGTACCTCATGAGTTTAGCAAGCCATGTATCAAATTGACCTACAACTCACTATTTTTTATTAATTAAATGGGTCCAACTCACAAGTTGAACCGGTATTCACAGCTCTAATCTATCACACAAATCACAATCTAAATAGATACATACCTCTGGCTCGAGTTCATAAACAGTGTTGGAGAGTACCCAGTCAGCTTCTCCAATGTTGGAAAAAGGATCAACAAGTATTTTCCGAAAGAATGGGTAGGTTCCATAACGATACAAAAACGATGGCAAATCCGAAGGTTCAAGTTCAGGCATTCCAGGAAGCAAAATTTTACTCTCTGTAATAGGTAGCTTCAACGCCCCTTGATGAAGATGAAAATATATAGCGTTAACAACACAAGATTGGGTCAAAAACGCAGCACACATAAGCCCAAATTTCTTTGCCACATCAAGAGCCCAAGGCATGAAAGTATCATAAATAACACAATCAACAGGGATGCCACCATCACTGCAACTGTAAGAAAGCTTTTGAAGAAGCTGAGACAGAGTTTGTGGTCCCACCTTCCAAAATCGTTCAATATGAGGCACTGGGTTCTTAATTGCTTCTGTTACTTGTTGATCGTCAAAGCCATCTGAGATAGAGTCAATGGATATGGAGTTGAAAGAAGTGAGTTGAGTAGTGGGAATTGTATTCCAAAAGGAACGAGTGGTAACAAATGTGGTCTTCACTCTATGGCTTTGCAAACGTTTGCAGAACTGAAGCATTGGATTAATATGGCCTTGAATGGGATAGGCCAATACAAGGCAGTGAGCTTTCCATTGCCTCGCCATTATGTTTATCACAATTATTTTTAAGGTAATATTATGTGTGCATGGTGATGATTCAATCTTATTGCTTCGTATATATAGACTATAGGTTCGGCACCGACTAGAGTAGCAAGCCGTTCACGGCAAGTGCCGAAATTTGTAGACGTACAGATTATATCATATTATTTATATATTGATTAATGATATTTATTTAATTTTATAAAATTAAAAGGCAAACGTAACGAATAAAATGATAATAAATAATTAAATTTTATAGATTAATATATAAATTAAGAGCAACAATATATAAATTTAAAGATTTTTCTCAAAGTGTGGACATTTAGACAAGGAAAAATATCAATATAGATCTTTTAAATTTAAAAAATAATATATTTTTTATATTCAGAGAAAAATAAAAAAAATATTTAATTCTTAATTCATTCTAAATCAATATGATCCAACCAAAATGGATGGTTCATAAACTAAATGAAGTGACTATTAATTAAATGAACTTAATAATATATTTAAACATATCTATTTAATAAATAAGCTGAATCCAAATAAATTTTTAGGTGAACTCAAACTACTTACAAAATACTCGTTTCATTTACCCCCATTGTTATTCACGAGGCCAAAATGTGATAGGAACTAAGGTGGGAAAAATGTTTCTTTCAATCATCTTTTCCGTGACACCGACACACCCAATCTATCGCTTTGCGCTTTGCACTTTGCACTTTGCAAGTCTCTAATCCACATAACATAAAAGATGGGTGCCAAAATATGCCACACGAAACAACTCGCTTATCTCTGCTATGGTTTCGCATACAAAGCAAATTGCAGTGGCAGTCCCCTCCTAAATCATTTTATCTTATTCTGTGTTAGTTCTTCATTTCTTATGGAGATTTTTTCTTTTATCAGCAAATTTTTTTATTAAGAAATATTTTCTCCCATTCATTAGAAAAAAACTTACTTTCATTTCATGAGAATTTTTTTTCCTGAAAATATTTTAAAAATATACGATATTTTTAAATTTACATCCCTGAACTCAATATTAAAGAGAAAAAAATTGTGAAGAAGTTGAATCCCTCAGAGGAAAAAGATGGGTGTATTGACAGTGTTGTCTCTCTTTTTATATCTTTTAAGTCTTTTCTTTATTTGTTAGAAATATTATAAGTGTAAAAAAATGTTAATTTATGTAAGAGATTTATATATTAATTTCTTTATATATGTTTTCGAAGAATCTAATTATTTTATCTTATTTTGTCTTTAAGAATGTATTGTACATTTTTTGTATCATGTATAAGTCTTGTTAATATTTATATATTGTATGGCCTTAACATCTTTTATTATATATGAATGATATATGATTTTTTAACCAAAACAAAATCCACATAAAATAAATATGGACAATTAAATTATGAAAAAATTAGACTTTTTATTTTAAAATATTATATCTATATTATAATACTTTTAGGATACGTTTGGTTCACAATTTAAAAAAAAATTTACAAAAATAAGAAGTCTAAAATATTGTGTTACCGCATTTGGTTCAAGAATTAAAAAAATATTCTCAAAAATGTAATGTTAGATTTTTGAAAATAGAGTATTCCTAAGTTTTGACATATTTTTATTCTTATCTAAAGAAGTAAAAATCTTATATTTTCATGACATAAAAATATTTTTAGTGCATTAAATTTATTAAATTATCCTTTTATAACTTAATCCTATTTTATTTTTCAAACTTTTTCCCTCTCTTCACATTACATCTCTCTTCACAATATTTTCAAAAATATTACATCTCCCCTCTCTCTCTCTTATAACACCACGTTAAATTACTTTAAAAATAAAATTGCAAAAACTTTAGAAGTATGCCCAAGTTTTTTTTCTTAATATATCAGAAAGGTTTAAATTATTAATATTACTTATATCCTTACTCTTACCACTGTATTGTGCTAGTCTCACGTGTCAATATCCAAGTTCATTTGAAATTAAAAAATAATTAAAATATTTGATATATTATTAAATCATTATTTTTTAATTAAAAATATATTTTCAAACTTTTATTTAAATATTATTTATTTTGTGTTTAAAATTAAAATTTTAATTTATTCTATATTTTAAAAGATTAATTATTTTATATTGATTAAATATATAGTTAATACATTATATTATATATATAATAAATATAATAGAATTTTTATTAAAATAAGTTTTTATATTTTTTTAATATAATATAAGTAATTTAAAAAATTAGTTGGTTATAATTTTTTAAAATATATATTTAAAAAATTTTTAAGGACATATTTGAAAATTTGTTAAATATTCTTAAGAATATTGAAGGTAGACCAAATGCAAGAATGTAATATTCTTGAGAATATTTCTAAGAATATTTTAAGTAAATTAAACAAGTTTTTGATTTTCAAAATTATATATTAAACAAGTCTTTTTATTTGTGTATCAAATGCCCCGATCTTCCTGTTATTGATTTTTAAAATTATATATTATATAATATAAAATATAAAAATACAATATTTGATGTAAAAAAAAGGGAGGGAGAAAATAAAGATAGTGATCAAAACTGAAAAATTACAATAGAAGAGTGAGAAGTCAAATAATTTTTTAATATTTAATTTATTATTTAATGTAACAATTATCTTTTATATTATATTTTAAAAATTAAAAAAAAAATGACATTTACTATTATACATGCAAGCTCTCCAACGTGCGTGTGTGTGCATGCGTGTTAGAAAAGATAAGGTAAAATTTTGTCTGATCAGAAGACTTTCAAAGATGATATTAACATTTTATTAAAAATTTAATTTTAAAAAATTTATTTTAATTTAGAAAATATAATATTTTTATTAAATTTTTTTATAAATAATAAATATACAATTATTTTAAACAAAATAAATAAATTATATTTTTCTTTTAAAAAGAGAGGAATGTAATTTTTAAAATAATAAAAAAAAAGAATAAAACTTTTCAATCCTTAGAAGAAGAAAGTGTGACTTACCCTACAAAAAAATGAAACTTTTGTGTGCTTATGCGAAATTTATGAGTTTAGTTAACTAATACTTACTGTTTTTACTTATTAAGGACTTATTAAATGTTTTTAAATTATTTAAAAGATATATTTATTTATAAAAAATCACTCCTTTATTATTTAGAGCATTGATTAACAAGATTTTGTATATATTTATTTTTTATGGAAGGCAAAAGCTAAAGCAACAACATATAATGGTTTTCAGTTTTCAAGCCATGACCTCGATCGATTGTGACCTAGTTATTTGTAGGCTCCTAACTGTTCTCCACAGTATGTGCCCACTCCTGACTGTGAAGGGTCACATATTTCCTCTATTCCTCTATCTTGGTATTCCTATCATTTGTGGCTCAAGTTGTCACATCAATGTTTTGGTAACGTTATTATCATGTGTGGTTGAAGTTATGCCGAGAAAAGGTGAGGCCAAGAAAAACACGAAAGTAGATTTTTCAAATGAAAAAGTGGTGAAATAGTGAGATAAGATAGAGAAAATTAATTAATTAATTAATTACTTGCTTTAAATTAATTAGAAGTTACTTGTTTTTCCTTTTTACTTCACTTCATTATATCACTTTCTTCATTTCAAAGAAATTTTTCCAAAAAAACACGTGCTGGAATGGAGAATATTTTGGAGGAGAAGTCAGAGATTCGTGAGCTTCAGATTCTCAGTTGTCTGTTCTTTTGCATAGAAAGGAGATTTAATATGGGGCCTACAAATATTTGTATCTTTTTTAGATGTCATAGTTACACCAAATATTTTGAATTTCTTTTTCGTTTTAGGACTTACAAAGGCATGGCTGTGGGCAAACCAAAAGCTAAAAGCATCATTCATTGGATGAAAAAATATGGGGTAAAAAAGAAACCTTCAAATAGCTACTGCTAACTAATTCTAGTTGAACACGTTCAACAACTCCTGCTGATCACGTTCTATATACTAATACACTATCAGGTTCACTTGCTTATTTATTGTTGTTGTTGTATTGTGGATCTTGGAGAAAAAAAATTGTTCTAATAGATTTTGGGGACTAATGGGATTGAATTGTTAACATGCAATTAATTTTCATTTTTCATAAGAAATTAAACTTGACCCCCTAGATTTTGTGCATGATATAATAACTCGTTAAAAGAATATGTAGAGTGCTAGAAGAGTGAGCCCATTTGACTAAAAGTAAGTTTTTTTTTATTCATATATGATTTATGACACATTAAATAAAATTGAGATGATGAGAAGTGCATACCTTATTCTATGATTGTTAAATTAAGTTTTTAACTTTGGCCATGGCTAGGTCTTCCTTTCTATGACCCTTGAATTTGTGTAAAAACTTTAGCATACTGAATAAGATTAGAGAGAAGACCTAACCTTATATATAGTCTTATTGAATTCTCTCATCAAATAGCCCATATTACTTTACTATCAAATAAACTTATTTAAATGTGTATCAAAACTCAAAGAAATAATCACTTAATAATTATATATTTAAAATTTATTTTAATTTATTATAGTGGACTACTCATCTATTTGTTTTATTTAAATAAAATAAAAAAATTAATATTAACTGACAAAATATTTTCTTAACATAAGGTGAATCCTATTCCTCCAAATTTACTCAAAGGCATACGAAACCTAAGAAATTGAGAATAGAAAAAGATAAGTAATCAAGATCTCATAAAGTTAGAAGAGTGGGCACATGCTTGAGATGTGTATTTTTCAATATTTATGGCCATAACCTTAAATAAACATGTATCAAGAAAAAATTTGCTGCAAGAGTGGAGAGAGTGGTTCAACAAGTGTACCGATGGTAAATTATTTAGTGTTACGTTATTGACTGCGACATTTTGGTTTGTATCTTAGATTGTTTGGCTTTACTTTCTTTCAACTTCATATTTCTTTGGATCGTAGACTTGTGTTTGGCTTTCTAACCTTTGGCCATCCAACATTAATTGTTGGTCATGTAATCATTTGAAGAGTAAATTAAATTATATTCTATTTTTGAAAAAAAATATGTTAAAACTATATTTTTCTCTCTTTTATTTTAAAAATCTGCACTCTTTTTTTTATAAAATTAAAAAAAAAACTTACTATTCACCCATTTTAATTAAAATATCCTTAACCACATTATTAAAGTTTTTTTAAAAAAATTATTATTTATTAAAAACATATTTTAAAAATTATTATTTTATTATTGTTTATTTTGAGTTAAAAATAATAATTTTATTTTAGTTTAGTTTTTTAAAATAATTTTTATATTATTTAAATAGATATTTAATTATATAAATAATAAATATAAACATATTTTGATCAAAATAGATGAGTTTATAAATTTTTTATTTCTCAAAAAAAATATATAGTTTTTTAAAATGGAGGAAAGAAAATATTATTTCAACAATGATAATATAATTTACTCTTACTTCAAATGTGCATATTGACATCAAAGAAATTGATCATTTTTTAATTCGAGATTAATTGACATCATTAGAATGCTATATTTAGATTCATATCTTTTAGTCTGGACCCATGTATATTTAGATTCATATCATTTTTTTAATTTTTTTAAGGTAATATTATGTGTGCATGGTTATGAATCAATCTTATTGCTTTATATATAAAAACTATAGGGATAAAATTTTTAGTATTTCTTTCATATATTTAATTTTTAATTTATTCAAAGTTAATATCTATTAATATGAAGCCTATACAAATTTAAATGCACTTGAATATATTAGAGATCAAATATATAGAGTTCAGAATACTAGAATTTTGTTCAGAATATAGGTTGGCAAGCAACTAGCAAGTCGTTCACAGCAAACGTGTAGAAATTCTTAATTGTATAGAGTGTATCATATTATTTATACATTGACCAATTATATTAATTTAATATTATTTTGTCAAATTAAAGAGCCTAACTAACGAATAAAATAATAATAATAAATAGTTAAATTTTACAGAATATAAATAAAGTGACATAAGAGGTAGATTTAAAAATTTTTCTCAAGGTGCACACGTTTAGACAAAGAATGGTGCACGCCACGGAGAGCTTCACCACCAAAGATCGTCATGTTCTCTATAATTTAGAAGATGCCTGAAATAATTGCCTAAATTTGGGATTCATGTTATCAAAATACTCATTTTATAGAAATTTATAAAATTTATTTATTGAATAGTATGATTATTCTAGAAATAGATCAATATATATATGAAAATTATTTTAGAATCTTTTAGAGTTTAAATTCAAAAAAGAGCAGGATAGGGCTGCTATGGTACGGTTGAGGTTGCACAAACTGAGGTTGAAACTGAAGAAAATAATTATTTGGGTACATATATATCAATAACATTATATTTTTAGTATATATGTAATCTATTAAGATATAGTAATTATAAATTTTATTCCACTTTTTTTTAATTATAATAAATAAATAATTATAATATATTGATATTATAATATAAGAAAATAAATAAATAATAGAAATAAAAATATAGTATTATTTTTCATTAATTTTTTATTTGTAATTTATAATATTCGTAATTAAATATGAAATTAGGAAATAATATCTCAAAATTCTTAAAAATTTTAAAAATATTATATACATAAAAAATAAAATTTTCATAGAAAAATAAAACCACATAAAAAAAACATCTACAATTAAAGAAGAATATTCTTGTCGTTGAAATGGTGACGATGTGATAGGAAGAAAGTGTGAAAAACGTTTCTTTCAATCATCTCTTTTTGGCGTCCTTAAACTTTTAAATTATAACTAATTTTACCTTTTTCTAATTTATATAAAATATCACGTTTGTATATAACAAATTCAATAAAATTACGGTAAAAGATAAAATTAGTTACAATTTAAAAGTTTGAAAACATAATTAATAGTTAAAAAAAATATAAATTAAATTGACAGAAATTTTATAATTTAAAAATAAAAAAGTACTTTTATTTAATTTTTTTATAATTTTTTAAAATAAAAAAATTATTTTTTAAAAAAGAAAAGTATAATTTATTAAAAAAATGAAACTTTTGTGTGAGTAAGCAAAATTTATGAGTTTGATTAACTAATGTTTACTGTTTTTACTTATTAAGGACTTATAATAAAATTTTTTAAATTATGTAAAAGATATATTTAATTAATTTTTAAAAAATCACTGCTTAATTATTTAGGGCATTGATTAAGAAAGATTTTTTATATATTTCTTTTTATGGAAAGCAAAACCCAAAGCAACAACATATGATGCTTTTCCATTTTGGAGGCGCGTGCTCGATCGATTGTGACTTTTGAGCAATATACGTGTGGCTCAAGTTTTGACATGGATGTTTTCTAATGCTACTGTTATGTGTGGTTCAAGTTATGCCGAGAAAAGATAAGCTCAAGAAAAAAACATAAAACTAGATTTGTAAAGTGAGGAAAGTAATGAAGTAATAAAATAAAATAGAAAAAAATAAATTAAGAATTTATTATATATTAATAAAAATTTATTTATCTTTTTTTATTTCATTTCACTTTATCACTTTCTTTATTTTAGAGAATCTTCTTTAAAACGTGCTGGAAAGGCAATGGAGAATATTTGGAGAAGTCAGAGATTCATGAGGTTATTCTCTATTGTCACTTCTCAGTTATTAGATATATTTTAAAGTTATTTTATTTTAAATTTTTTACAAGTAATTTTTATATTATTTAAATACATATAGAAATTTTGTATGTATAAATTTACATATTTTTTAATTTTTAAAATATAATATAAAAAAATAATTTTTATAACTTATAAATAATAAAACATTATTTAATCCACTCATAATATACATTACCTTATCTTGAGCAACCAGATGAAGATATTGAGAAATAGACAAGTCCTCGCATGCCTAACTGCTTTTAACATCACTTTTCCACATACGTGTTTTGTCATGTACTTATTTTATGTTGACGTGACAGGCCGCAAACATAATGCATTTGGGACAAAATTAAATTATTGCAAAATTATCAATCATTCAACTTCAATTTTCACGAACATAACCACAACAAAACGACATCGTTACATAAATCATTTTACATCCTTGAGGATGTTCTATCTCTTTTGTTGCGATCTTTTACTTTTTAAGAATTTTACAAATCCAATTATTATTTGTTAAGTTTTTACGCCAATTAATCTATATTTTAAAATGTTATTCTAATAGAATATTCCTCTTTTCAAAAATAGATTTACCTGAAATTTCAATCACCAATAATTGAAACCTAAAACATTTATAGTATATTTGTAAACGAAAGATTCACGGAACTTGAGAACTTGAAATTTTAGGCAACTAAGACAATGGAGGAAGAGACACACTTTACTTTTATGTCGCTTCTACACTTACTTTATAATTTGGTTTCGACCAAATTTTATTGATTCATTTTGTAAAACATTAAATAAATAAATATATATCTATTCAAGTGATGAAATAAGTCAACAATGATCAAATACATGTGCTTATAAAAGTTTCCTTTGTTCAAAAAATAATCAAATACAGGATATATATATATATATATATATATATATATATATATATATATATATATAATATCAAGCTTCCCGTCTGCTACTTGGTGTCCGGTAATTTGTAAATGGAGAATTGATTGTATTAGCTACGTCAATGTCAAATCGATACTTAATATTATTGTTACGCAGACCGCAACACGTTAATATGTTTATTATCTTTATTTTTTAGATAAAAATTAAAAATTTTTGTAATATTTTAAAATATGTAAAAAAAATTTTTATCACTTTTATGTAGAGAAAATTATATATACATAAATTAAAATATAAAAAAAATATTGTGTATTTTAACCTTAATTAAATTGGTCTCAATCATTAGATTTTTACAAAAATTACTAATTTTCAAAAGTATCAGTTACTCCATTTAATTTATAAAATTATATCATTTTTTCTGTAATACCTAAATTCCTAGTAAATTTTAACGAATCTATAGAAATTTTACGCTTCATAATAGCGGTCAAAATTTTTGACTAATAATTTGGTAACACAGTAACAGACTAACAGCGATAACAAATTTCATAGGATTCCATCATAATCAAATTCGAATTACTGTGCCTCAATTCGTTGTTTCCTCCAGCGAATTTAGTGCAAATTTGCTGCATTTGATAGTTACAAGCCAAGTAATTAGTTTATATTCCCTCGTACTAACTAATCATTAATCGACCCAAATCACCATAGTTTTCTCTTTATTTGACTGTGAAAATTAGGAAAAATAATTAATTAAAATAAAAAAGAAGATAAAAAATCGTGTCCAAACTTCAGTATTCCTCCTTTTTTAAGTTTTTCATAAATATTTTGAATTTTTATAGTTATAATTTTATTTTTTTATTAAAATGTAGACTAAATTATATATATATTTTTTAGATATAGGTGAGTGCAAATTTAATACTGGTTGGCCCCAAATTTCAATTTGTAACCATTTCGCGTATAAAATAGGAAACTAGCAATTCGCTATAAAGAAGTGCAAATTTGTTGGTTTGAGTGATCAAAATTTACTCTAAATTATAGATCAAAATTTATTACCACTAATTCGCTATAACAAAGCGCGTATTTTTGTTGGATTTGTTAAAATTCGTTAATTTTAATAGTGAATTTGTGATGTTATAAAAAAGGTAATATAATTTTATAGATTAAATTGAGCAACTAACACTTTTTAAAATTAATAAAAAAATTAATGTATTTTCATACAAAAGCCCTCAATCTTTTGTATACTCAATCTTTATTCTTCCAATTTTGAATCCCTTTCTCCATACTCAGGATTTAGGGAACCAACGTCCCTCTAACATCGCCATCATCATCAGCTTCCAAATCCTTTAACAAATCTATCAACCTTAACCTCAAACACGTCCTAGTGTTATTCTTATGCATGCGTGTGAAGCACATTCACAAAACTCCCTACAAACTCAACATCTTCTAGTCTTATAACCTTATGGTCTTTGTCATTAACAAACACATCAAACTTCACTACCTTGTTCCTATCAAACTCAATTCCTTCAATAACCAACACCTCCCCCTCTTCTTCCTTCTCCTTATTACTCCTTCCCTTATTCGATCTCTTCACAATTGTAAGGAACAATGACAACAATGACGACCTTCTTCTTAGAGTAATTTCAGGCTCAATATATAATTTGTGTTACTTTAGTCTTTGATCCAAAGTGATCATGAAATGCTACCTTTTGGGCTTGAGCTTTAGATTTAACCTTATTGGGAGTGGGCTTGGATTTGAGCCAAGGAATGGACACATCGTGGTAAGAGTATACGTAGTCTAGAGAGGTGTTATCGAGACAATCTTTAACCTTAACGCGCACTGAATTCATATTATTATTGTAAAAAAAGAAATTAGAGTTTTACCAATTTGGGTCTATGATGTCACATCTATTAACAAATTTCTTCTTAAAATAGTCTCAAGCTCAACGATATGTGCTACTCTAGTCTTAGACCCAAAGTGATCATGAAGATGCTACCTTTTGGGCTTAAGCTTTGGATTTGGCTTTAAGGGGGAGTGGGCTTAGATTTGAACCGAAGAATGGGCACATCTTTGTAGGAGTGCATGGCCTAGGGAGGTGTTATCAAAACAATCTTTAACCTTAACGTGTACCAAGTTCTTATTATCGTTGTAAAAGAGTAAGTCAGATTTTAACCAATATGAGTCTGTGATGTCGCATCTATTGCCTCTTAGGATTTTTCAAATCATCCACAATCTATCGATGTTGGAATGATGACAATAGAAAATGGGGTTTCTCACCATCACGTATAAGACTCCCATGTTTTCGTAGTTAGGCTTGTTGTTGCTACTCCATGATTGAACTAGACTATTCTCGATAGACCTTGCACTCAAGTCAGACCAGTCCCCCACTTGATAAGTAATTCTAAATAAGAGAATGTTTATAAAATGATTAAATATGAGATACATTAATAAAATTTTTATGTTATCAAAGAAAAGAAATAACTTATTTATTTTTTCCCTCTCATGTTCTTACATCACATATTTTATATTATAAAATATGTTATTTTATAAAATAACTTATCAAAAAAGTCTAAAAACATTATAATATAGATATAAATAATGAATAAAAAGTATTTTAGTTAAAATAAATAAATTTATAAATTTTTTTATCTCTCAAAAAAAGATATATAATATAATTTTAAAAAAATATATAATTTCAATATCATTTAAAAATGATAGTTTAATTTACTCTTACTTAAAATGTGCATATTAATATCAATGAAATTGATCTTTTTTTAATTTAAGATTAATTGAAATCATTATGTTGCTAGCTATATTTGGATTCATATCTTTTACTCCGTACCATGTATATGAATTGATGTCAGTGTAACTGTTTGTAATTAAATATGGTAGTGTCGCCATGTTATTTGAGAACCATAGTTTTAGTTTAAAGAAGAAAAAAAAATCTGTTCGTCTATTATTGTTTACGTTACGTTAGGATTTAATGTTACCTGAGAACTAGAAATGCTTGTTTGGGATTTGTTGTGAATGCATGTGTGTGTGGTTGGGATTAATTTGTCGGAAACATAGATGTCCTTATTCTCCATGCAGAATAAAATAAAGAAATAAAAGGAAATAACAACACAATCATAACACTCGAATTAGTCAGAAAAAAAAAACACAGTGATTGTCAAAAGATAATAAAATTATGTACAGATGAGGTAATTAAAAAATATATATATTTGAAGCTATTTTAATTATTTTATTATGAAATTCTTTAGTTTGGATCAAAAAGTATTGGTCAATGTGTTACAACAATTATTTTATGCTGGAAGCTCAGGGTGATAATTTAACCATAATTAAATTATGTGATATTTGAATTAAGTATAATTAAGTAGATAAAATTGAACATTGATTAAAATTATAATTTTTAAATTAATGATAAGTACTTGATCTAACAATTAATATCAGAGCGAAAGATACGAATTTGATTTTCAACAAAACATTCGTTGAATGATATATGCACATACAAATAAAAATATATATATTATACATTTGTATATGTGTATGTAATTTTTATACATGTATTTATATATATATAAATACTTGTGTTTGAGAATGAATTAATTTATTTCTTTATCCTATTTTGTTTAGATGATAAAACTTAAAATTGCTATTCCAATTTTTTCTGTCAGTAAATGCACATGTTTTGTTTGAGATTGGTCATACAACTTGTTCTTCATCAACACCAACTGCCTCCGCACAAAACGCGTCCGGATCCTCTGTTGGGCACATTTCTGTTGGGTGCCTGCTGGCGTTTTAGCAGCGATTTTTTTCGTTGCTAAAGTTTTTGCAACAGTTTTTATTGCCACTATAACTTCTGTTAAATTAATTATTTAAACAAAATTTATAGGTGCAATAATATTAAAACACACTTTAACGATAAATAAAACTGCCACTAAAAAATCCAGCAGGCAGCGAGGCGCCCAGCAGGGAATCCAAAAGCGCACAAAACTTACTTGGCACTCCTATCTTTGAGGAAGCTTCAATCAAGTAATAGAACAAAGACTAATAGACACACGAGCATCTTTAGAAGAGGAGATGCAAGCAAGAAGTCGCTCTTTGATGGATGCCTCCAAGTCAAACACTAGTATCTACTAAAAATTTAGGATCAACACAAGAAGATGGTTGATTTGTAAAATAATGATAAAATAAAAATTATGATGATTGAACTCGTAATCTTTTAAAAGAATATTATATAATTTTTTGAAAGAATTATTATATAGAATTTTGGTAAAAAAAAAAAAGATTTCATCAGGTTTAACAAAAATAAAAAAAGAAGAAGAATTAGTCTACTTAAATAAGTTTCAGTAAAATATAATAATAGAAAATATCATTTCAAAGAAATAGTAATTATGGAATTAGTGACGGTTAAGGCATGAATTTAACAACAACTTTTATCTTCTAATATTAACAAGGTCCTGAATCCGTCACTAAAAATCATACATTTTGGATTTAGTTGATTAAATTTTGTGATGTCATTATTTTAAATTAGCTACTACACAGTATGTCAGTAAAGTTAGCAACAGATTAATGCAGTCGTCGCTAATTTTAGCAACGGATTAATGGAGTCGTTGTTAAAAACTAGTGAGAGCTTGTTTTCCAGAGATTTAGCAACGACATTATCCATTGTAATTTTTATCCATCATTTTTATGTTTATCAACGGATTAATTCATCCCTAAATAACAATTTTTTAATAATGAATACTCTTACTATAATTAATTATAAAAAAAACTTAAATATAATTTTTATATCTTTATTATCAAATTATCTAATATCTAATAAAATAATTGATATTTGTATAATTTTATATAATACATCTCTATTATGATTGATATTTTTAAAGTTTTTTTTACATACTTTATCTTTATAAAAGAATTATTATTTTTATTTTGGATAATTATATATATTATTTTGAGACATAAATTAAAAGATAAAATATTTTTTTATAAATTTATATTTTTAAAATATTTATAATGATTTTATTTTTTTATTTTAATTAATTAATAATTTAATAAAAATTAACAATAAAAAATATTTATATTTTTTAGGCTTAGCCATGAACTTCTCTCTAAAAGTAAATGAAATGCCAAGCATTTGACTCAGTCATTTGATTCAAGTCATAGAAATTGTTTAGTTCATGGCATAAGTTGACGAACGTGGAGAATATGTAAAGCTTATTTACAATAAATACTTAAATATCAAAGTAAACTTTTTATGCATATATATTTTAAGTTCCAAACATCATGATCCAATAAGGGGAAGTATTTTGCACAGCTCAAAACATCATTTATCAAAATATTTCAAGTTCAGAACATTATCAGCTAAAGGTTATTAGAAGATTTCACCATACATGCATTTACTAAACTGCCAGCAATTTACAGACTCTGAATGTATCGGGCTCTTCTGCGAAGAAGGACGGTGTGGGTTAGGTGAATGGATATGAAAGTTAGTTTGTATCTGGAGGTTTCTGGTTTTTTCTTTTCCTTCCTTGGTGTCGAACTGATGTGGTTTTTCTTTGGTGTGTGTCTTAATAAAATACTCATTTTGTGGCAACAGAAAAAAAAAAAAACTGCCAGCAATTACAAATACTAAGTAAACATTCAACAATTTGAAAGACTAGAAGTATCCCTGTGTCAAAGAGAATTAATTGTAGTGGCAGAGAAGGAATAATTTTTATGCAGACCTTATGCTGGGTTTGAACATGCATCATCTTGGATCCTCTTGTTCAATAACATAGATGCATCATCCAATCCACCACCTGAAAGTTTTCAATCAGCAATTGCATGCCTAAGGAAAAAACTAGTTTCACAATTATAACGGGCAATACAAGCTAGTTTTTAAATTGTAGTTTTCATCACCGTTATTATTTGCAAGGAGGTTGTAGTCCTTGTGGAAGTTTATGAGATGTGTAACCAAGATCTCATAGCTATAGCCATATAGCAAATATTTTGCTATTGTACATCATATAATGTGACTTCAATCTAAATTTAAAATAGCCATAAACAACGTACATGGACTCTTTTATTACGACCGAACCAACCCAGCCACAAATTCTTCAATGTTTTTGTCAGAACTCCCTCCCTCATCAACAGCTTTTCTAGCCATATTCTTCCAATACGTGGCATTATTCTTCATCTCTTTCTCTCTTTCACTCTCCATTATCTCTTTCACACAATCCTTCACTTCTTGTCTTGTGAAACACCCTTTCTCATCAACACGAGCTGTGATTCCGATCTTCCAAACATCCTTAATAAACTTCGCGTTCGTTCTCTGATCTGTCCATTGTGGGACCCCCACCATTGGAACTCCCATGCACAAAGCTTCCAATGTGGAGTTCCAACCACAATGTGTGACAAAGCAACCTACAGCTTCATGTGATAGGACTTGTAGTTGGGGACACCATTTGACCATTTTGCCCTTCTCTGACGCCACCTTTGCAAAATCTTTTGGAAGCTTGGACTCTTCAGATGTTCTCACGACCCATAAGAAATAGCAATCGCTTTCTATTAAGCCCCAAGCCATTTCCTCCATTTGCTCCTCACTAAGAGCAGCTAAGGTCCCAAATGAGACATAAACGACTGATCGTTTAGACCTATCGTCGAGCCATTTCATGCATGCTTCATCTTCATCATTTGGCATCAAGAGGCTTATGCCATAGTGAGTGTCATCTTGAATTCGTTTGTCTAAGAACATTGATGGCAAAGATGGTCCTATTGTCTTCAGTGGCCATATCTTCTTTAGCCATTCCACAACCTAGAAGAAATTTTCATTATAAATGTTATGGATAACAAGAAGAAGGAAATTATGTTGATTGGCTGTCTGAAATGGATAAAATCAGATAACTTCAAGGAATTTTTTTTCTTAATGGTTTTAAAGAAAGCGAAATAAAGTGAATTTAATGAAATATGGTGCGATAACATGAATTGAGAAGAGGGAGAGTTCTCAACCCATTTCATACAACTTTAACATGAATAAAAAGTGATATGGACAGTACCAAATTATTCGTAAGTTGTACTAATAATTATACCATTGAAGTTTGACTTAATACTTGAGTTTGATCCCAAATCAACGATGTAATTACTTAAAAATATTACCTCTTGTTCTAATTCATAAAATGTGCTGGCAAGAATCCAATCAGCTTTCTCAATGGTTCTAAACTGATCCAAAACCATGTCCAAGATGACTGGATACGACTCATGTCTATACAAAAACGAGGGCAAATCTAAGGGTGCAAGCTGCGGCAACGCAGGAAGCGAAATAACTGCACCCTCCTCCTCCGAAACAGGCAGTTTCAACAATTTCCTTTGCGCATGAAAATAAATGCTTTTAACAGCACAAGACTGTGTCATGAATGAAGCACAAAGCAACCCAAACCCTTTCACAACATCAATAGCCCAAGGCATGACTGAGTCATACACAACACAGTCCACACCCAAGCCTGAGCTCTCCAGCTTGTGAAGAAGCTGAGCCAGCGATTTTGGTCCCACTCGCCAGAAGCACTCCAAGTGGGTCTCGATGCTCCGTCCATCTTTGAACCCTTCCTCGTCGAACCCATCTGAGATGGTCTCCACTGCGATATTGGATTTGGAAGTGAATTGTTTAACAGGAAGTTTTTTGCAGAAGTTGGTGGTGGAAACAAATGTGACTCTCACTCCTTTCTGGTCCAACCGCTTTGAGAATTGAAGCATAGGGTTCACGTGTCCTTGTGCTGGGTAGGCTAGGACTAAGCAATGGGCTACATAGTCTTTTCCTTCTCCCTTCTCCATTACTAATCAAGCCTCTTAGATGTAGGGATGTCTATGGATTCATGTGAATCATGTAAGTTATAAACTTGGCGGAGAAGATAAGACCAAAAAAAAATTATGAAGTGTTAAGGAAATGAATTACAAGAAAATTAAGTGTCACACTTATAAACACTTAAAGATTAAATTGATTTTAAGGCAAATCATACACGATGATAAATTAATTTATCCCTTTTCTTTTTTGGTTACAAGGAAACAGAAAACAACAGGGCCAAAACAGAGAGCTAACTCAAGGAAGTAGCAACACCTTGAATATCATAAATAATAAGGTTAGAGCAATCCGGCGGGGAACCCCTTTTAAATGTTAGTACAAGATCCCTCAAAGTCAATTCTAATTTTGTTTAACATACTTCATTTACTAATATTTTGCCTATACTTTTGTCTATAAATGTCATTATAGTTATGTAATTTATTCTTTTAATATTAAAAAATAAACATTTTTTTTTTCAAAATTTTAGATTAATATATCATAGCTCTTTAATTTTATACTGAAGTAAATTACACTTTTTTCTAATAAAAAAATAAAAAAAATAATTTAATTCATTTTGACTAAAATATCTTTATTTTTATTATTTAAATAATTGAATATGTATTTGATTAGTATTAAAAATTATTTTAAAAAAATTTAAAATAAAATTGACTATATAATTTTTTATTTAAAATAAATAATAGTGAAATAATTTATTATTTTATAATTTAAAATGCTAATTTATATTTAATATTTAATAAGTGGTATATTAATTTAAATTTTAAAATAATATTTTTTAATTCAAATTATTTATCTTTTATTTCTAATAAAAGAAAGAAAGAACAAAATGAATTTTTTTTTTTTTAAAAAAGAGAAGAAATAAGAGGGAAAAAAAGAAATGAGGTAAGGAGACTAAATGGAAAAGATAATTAGATAAAGGTTGAATAAATATAATATATTAATATAAATAAAATAAATGGGAAGAGAGGTAAGTTGAAAAGACCAAAGAAGCAAAATAAAATTATAAAAAATAATATAAAAATAATTTATATATAACATAAAATTTAATTTATATTAAATGATATGAATATATTAATTTAAATTAAGTGAATTCAAAATATTAAGTAATGATACATAATTAATATATCAAAAAAAATTTTCATAATATTGAAAAAATTTAAGTATATGGGCTAAATTAAAACTTTGTTAAATTATATATATAAATCAATTACAAATTTATAAATTATAAAGATTCAATTAAAAATTATAAAAAATAAAATAATAATTTAACCAAATGATCATTATTATTTAAAATAATTAAATTAAATAATAATAAAAATTATTATTTATCGTAAGTTCTCGACTTTTTGACCATAAAAAACTGTTCCCAGTATCTTAGGAACATTGTGTATTCTTGAGCAAAATTATTTGCTCCACATAAACCATGGGTGTTCCAAAATTTTTTTATATAATATTAAGACTCGTTGACACGTGTGTCAGTCTTGAACACGTAGCCTTGCATAATGAGTCTCATTTGTGTGTGTGTATTTAAAATTTTTAATTTTTATGAGACTCACTCCACATAGCATCGAGTCAAATAAAAAAAAATTGCCTATATCATGTATGTCCAATAGGCAACAATTTCACCTCTTAATTTTTCTAACTTCATCTCTCTAATTTCTTCCTCTCAACTTCATCTTTCAATTTCTTATTCATCTTCAAACTTCACCTCTTTTCCAACTTATTTATTCTCCTCTTAATATATTTTTTTCATCCTACTTTTTTACGCAATTCCAATACAACAAGATTCCGTTATTTTTTTGGATAAGAATGATAAAATTTGTAATAGGTCTAATTGAGTAATATTTGAAGTTGATAGAATAAAAAGAATTATGATCACTAAAAATATGTCCTTTATTGAGTTGAAAGAATTTATTAAAGATAAATTACAGATGATTAAAAATAAAAAAAAATAAGTGATCTAATATATATGATGTCATCGACATTAAACTGGATGTTATTTGAAAAGTTAAAGGTAAAAGATGATTTATGTATTGAAATAATATTTGACTATCACAAAAAAAATAATTTATAATTAAATGTGATAAAATTATTCATCTAAACAGTTACATATTGTACGAATTTAAATGTTAAAGCAAGTAAACAAGTAGTCAGAATGCAAGTATGTAGTCCACAAATGTAGAACTTCACATCAAAGAACCCCACCATAACTAACTTGTCCTAGCTCTTAACGGGCCCTATTTTGTGTATTGAGCCCAACTACCAGCAAGGCTCATCACAAGGTGACTCTCATAGCATTGACCCAATGTACGTCCCATCATTAATATCCAATACAAAGTAATTAGTCAAACTTTGACATCACCTTTTCTGAATTTTCAAATGATGATGAATATGAAAATTTAGAAGACAATAATGAAGATGATGATGAGAATGAGAAATAAAACCGAAGTAATTAAACCAAGTCACGCTTCGACTATGAGACAATATCGTAATCGTATTGCCTGATTTTACTCTCAAATTAATATAAAGGCTTCTTGTTGCTCAAATTAATAGAAAGACTGATCGTGTATGGACGAGTAATTTTACCACATTCATTTGTGAATGATTTTTTTTTTTATTACAACAAAATATTATCTCAACCCATGAAATATCTTTTACGTAAAACTTTTTGAACAATATCATATTCAATGCCAGTGGCATCGTATATATTACATCACCTTTTTCTTCATTTTCAACGAATTTTAATTTTTTCTTAACAAATTTCTTCAACTCTATAAAAGGCAAGCCTTCAATGATTATAACTCTTTTTGCTTTGTGACCTTCAAATGTTACTCCACTTACCCATTACAAATATTGTCATTTTTATACAAAATCCAATAAAATCTTACCATATTAAAAATGAATGAAAAAGTAGGAAGAAAAAAAATATATTAAAAGATTGAGAAAGTTGAAAAAGATGTGAAGTTGGGAGATGAAGAAGAAATTGAAAGATGAAGTTGAGAAGACGAAATTAGAGAGATGACGAAGTTAAAAAAATTGAGATGTGAAATTATTTCTTATTGGACGTGTACGATATAGGCAAATTTTTTTTTTTTTTTGTTACAGTCCCATAAAAACTTTAAAAACATTTGACAAGTCTTAATTTTAAATATATATATATATATAAAATGAAATTTAAATATATATACATACATATATATATATATATATATATATTATCAATCTCAACGGTCTTTTATGGTCAAATAGATGTAAGTTCTCACTGTCATTATCTTTTATTTTTTCTTTTTCTCTATGCTCACTTTAAATCCAAAATTTTAAACTTTAAATTTTAAATTTTAAACTCTAAATTAATCAAATTAAAATAAATTTTAACTTGATAAAACTCATTTATTTAAAATAAAATAAGTTTGAGCTTTAAAATGTACAAAAAATTATAATCAAGCTTTGTTCATTTATTAATCAAATTGAATCTGAACAATATATAAATAATATTATAAATATAATATATATTTTATGCATATATAAGATTTAAAATAAATAAATAATTATTAACTTTCATATGTATATGAATAAATTATATAATATTATTAACCAAACTATTTATAAACTTAAAAAATTAAATATTAAATATTTAAACTCAATTTATTTAATTAAATAAATTTAATATTTAAACTCTTCACAAGCTATATCCAAATAGTTCACTGCCAGTTCAATTCATTTATATTCTTACACTAAAGTCTCTCCATCTCTTCTTTTCTTGTTTTCGTAATTTTTTTTTTTTAATATTCTTTCATTCCTTGTTATTTTTATTATGAATAAAAAGTGTTTTAAATTAATATAAATATATTATTTTAAAATTTAAATTAATATAACACGTATTAAATATTAAATATAAATTAATAAATAATTTATTTATATTATTTTATTATTTTTTGATATTTTAATATTTTTTTATCCAACTTTTTATTTTTCTTTTTTTTCCCCCTCCTTTTTGCATCTTCTCTCTCTCCTTATTGTCTTTTTTTTTACCCCTTCTGAAGCCTCTGATCAACACCCGTCGGAAATCAGAATACAAGCCTTCGTTAGACTTGTAAAAAAAAAATTATTTACTAATTTTGCTCGGTTTGAAGAATCTAGACCCCAGCGTGAAAGCACATAAAACAGATCTGTCCAACCCAAATTACAAGGAAAGACTTGCTAAAATAATTAACAGATGTTGAATGAGTTTCAAATCGCGAAATAGCATTTAAATTTCAGATCAAATAAGTTGCAAAATCGCAAATGAACAACACTTATTAATCATATTAGATAAGAAACAAACAGAGATCAAGCAAATGAATAAGACTGGGATTGGCTCACAGCAGGCAAAGCAACAAAACTAACCTGGTGGTTGTGGGTCACGGCGGAGCTCCGTCTGATCGAGGCTGCGTGTGTAAAGAACACCGATGTACAGGTGCTGCACTGCTGGCTAGAGCTTGATCGAGGAAGATGACTGATGTCGCACTTCGCCGCTCCGCAATGAGAGAACAGACGATGTGAGAAGAGGTATGCGATAGCGTTTGCGAATGAAGACCACCTTTAGACACGGGCCTTTGGCAAAATGCAAAAGCGAAATTATATACAATTTCATGAATTTTAATTTAATTGTGGCACTATATTTATATAAATTTTTTATATTTTTATTATTATATTTTTAATTAAAATAAAGTAGGTAGATGATTTTTAAAAAATAAATTATAAAAAATAAATTTTTTATTCAAAAACCTATAATAAAAATATAAAAATTAAATTTTTTTCTTAAGTATATACATATTGTTAAATTAAAAATATATTTATATATTTATTGTTTAAATTTTTTATTTTAAAAATAATTTGTGTATAATTTTTATAATTGATCACTTTATAATTAAGTTTTTTTAATATATTTTTTAATAAAAATTTAAATAACTAGCCTCACATTCGTGATAATTTCTTAAGGAAGCATTCGTCAGTCGCAATCACTGAACACAATGCATCCATCCAAATTTGAAAACAGTGATATATAGGAGCCATCGTCGATTATAAATTTGAATTTTATAAAAGAAAGGAAAGGAAAAAATAATAGATAAATAAAATAAAAAATGTATTTTATATTAATTAGAATCCTTATGTTTTTCAATTATTTTACACCTCTTTTATACACAGTCAGGCAAGCTTAGAGATATCAAAACCCCCAGTTACTTGATGACTTAATTAAATTATAATGAAAGTTTAAATTTTATTTTTTAATTCAAATAAAAAATTTTATAATAAGATAATTGAAATATTTTTAAATTATCTCATCCTAACATACAATAACAATAAATAATTTTTTTTAATTAAATAGAATCAGTTACAAAAAATCAAGTGATGTGAATATAATTTTTTATCTTGATTTATCTTTATTATTAAATTATTTATAATTAAATTTATTTTATTATTTATTATTTTTTTATTTTATAATTATTAAAATATTTTTTATTTAATTAACTTATTTTATATAAAGCATATTTTTATCATTTCTTGTATAATAAATATTATTTTATTTTTTAATATAATTATTTTTAATCTTTTTTTAACGTGTTTAGTTATCTAATATAATATTTTTATTTATGTAATATTAAATTTTTTATCACTCAATATTTAATATTATACAGAATTAACGCATATGATAGCGATAGGCATGGTTTATTTCATCCGAATATATTCTTAAAAAATTGAGAGAATTCAAATTCAATTTTAATTTCCTTAGATCGACAAGTGTGCCTGCTTAAGCCCTCTCGTTACATCGTAAGAGAAGCAAGTGACCTATCAGTGTCAGTAAGTCTATTAAAGCTAAAAGTTGCGTTCAGCTTAAACAGTAATAGGAGCCATCTTTGACTTTTCAACTTTAAACTTTTTGTCCCATTCATTTATCTATCTACTATGACTGGCTTAGACATTAGATTTACATTAAAAATATTATTTAAAATTTTTAAAATTAGCCATAGTTTAATATGTTTATTTTAATAAAACATATTCAGAAAATATTTTACTATGTTTATAATTTTATAACTAAATATTAATTAAAAAGATGAATTATAGTTCAATAGAAGTTTTACAATTGAAAAGCTTTTCGAATTAACAAAAATCTTAATTCCATTTGGTCTGTATTAAACTAGAGTAGTATCTTTGATGATTAGGTGATTTATCACCTTAAGATGGTCGCTTTTTAGCTAAAATATTAAAGCAGAAGCAAGAAGCAAGAAGAGTACAAGCTTAGCACCCAAATCAGCATTTTAGTTTAAACAAAAATAATAATATTATCCCCAAAAAAAGACAAGTTTAAAGAGAAAGAAAAAGCGCATAATTAAACACATGATTAAAAAAATTGAGTTAGCTAGAAATTTATCCAAAAATGAAGTGTTAAAATTGGTAATTATCAAAAGAAGAGAAAATAAAAAAAGAATATTTAGAGTTATTAGTATACATTAATTACTGTACTTATATATTTTTATACTTTTGAGTTAATCTTATAAATTTTTGAGTTTTAGTGATCAAATCTCTTTTTTATGTTTTGTTAGATTCAAATATTTTATAATTTTATAATTTTTTTATTTATTTTGATGTTTTTAATTAAATATTAATATTTTTTAAATAAATTTTATAATTAGATAAAATTTTGATAACTTAGTATAATTTTTTTTTTTTGCATTTTTATAATTTTTATCAATGTAAAAAAAATAAAAAGTGAATATGCATAAAATGAATAAATAAATAAAATAAAAATAAAAATACTATAAAAAAAATCAAAAATCAAAAAAGGGAACAAAAGACGTGTCTTTGAATTCAATTTTGATTTGAATTTCCCTCGTTTCCCACACACATGCATCAGGTGAGGGGGATGTGCTTTGGCAGAGGGCCTTCACAGGCGTTCGAATCCCCTGCTGTCGGGGATCCCATGCTGTCCGTGTTGTCGAGCAGATCTGGGTCGTCTGCCACATCGGAGGGTCATATGCGTGCCACATCGCGATCCCTTTTTTTTTTCTTTTCCAGACTAGTCAGTGAAAACGGTGCCTTCTAAAGGTACGGGGCATTGGTTTTAAATGGCCTGAAACACAACGTTTTACCTTCGTAAAATGGTACTTTTCGGGCCATTTTTTTTTGTGAACAAAAATGGGTGAAACGGTGCGTTTAAATTTGAAGGAAAAGGAAAAAAAAAAGTCTTCCCGCGTGGGTGAAACGGTTGCCGAAAATGGTAATGGCCGGACGCAGCGGAGGATTATGGGAATGGAATAGAACAATGATTTGGTGTCCAAAAATGTCTGCGTTCAGTCGAGTCTGTGGCGTCTGGATTTGTGCTGCAAAACCTGGTGCGTTTTACCTAGTAAAAGGGAACGAAAGGCGCCATTTTTGGACGTTTGAAGTGTTGTCGGAGAAGCGAAAAGAAAAGCGGCGACGGTAAGGCTTGAGGGATGGATTAAACATATGCATAATTCCTTTTGATGTTATCTGTGATTTAGTAATGACAATATAGATTGTTATGTGTGATTCTTCAATGGATTAAACATATGCATAATTCCTTTTGATTCTTCAATGTTATTGAATACTTGTTAAAGCAATAAGATTTGCACAAATTCTGTCAACAATGGAAAGAAGGATTTGGAAGCCATAATGGATTATATGTGTTTAATGTTAGTTTTTTCAAACAAGTAAGGTTATAAGGATGTATTTCTTTTATTTTTGGTTTGATGTATTTTGCAATCTTGTTCTTCCTTTATTTGTTTCCCTAAGTAAGCCTAGAGCATTGTCATGGAAATATAAATGATTACAATCTTGTACATGCATTAATTTATGAAAATATTTGTTGGAGGGAAAAATAACATAAATGTTAATATATATGTCTTGTAGGGAAAAGATTACGATGGAGTGTGAGTGAAAGCCTGAAGTGGGAATGGAATTTGATAATTTGGAGACTGCATGGAAATTTTGGTCTGACTACGGTAATAAAATAGGATTTGGAGGTAAGAAAGACTATATGAATAAGAATAAGAAGGACAAGACAATAATTTCTTCGTGTAGGTTTGTTTGTTGTAAACAGGGACTAAGAAGAAAAGATAAGAGGGATTATTTAGTGGTTAATCCTCAATCTAAGACAAGGACGGACTGCAAAGCGAGAATGTCTTTGGCCCTTGCAAATGGAAAGCTTAGAGTACATGAATTAATTGAAGAACACAACCACATTCTACATTTGTCTGAGATTACGCACATGATGGCTAGTCAACGTAAAGTTTTTGATGTCCAAGGTCATGAAATAGAGTTAGCAAAAGACTCTAGAATCCAACAAAGATCTGCTTTCACACTGATGAGTAACCATGTTGGGGGACTGAGTAATCTTGGATATACTCGCTTAGATCAAAAGAACTATCTCCGTACTCGATGACAAAAGAGTTTGATGTACGGAGAAATTGAGTGTTTGTTGAGTTATTTTCAAAAATAGATAACAGAAAATCCATCATTCTTTCATGCCTATCAGATGGATTCGAAAAAGTAAATAACTAACATATTTTAGGCCGATGCACGGATGTTATTAGATTATGGCTATTTTGGTGTTGTGTCGCTTGATACGACCTACTGCACAAACAATGCACATAGGCCATTTGCCTTATTTTTAGGATTTAATCATCACAGAGGAGTGGTGATGTTCGGGGCTGCATTGTTATATGACGAAATAGCTAACTCCTTCAAATGGTTATTTGAGACTTTTTTGGAAGCACATAATCAGAAAAAGCCCTAAACTATATTCACTGATCAAGATCAAGCAATGGCCAAAGGTCTACGTGAGGTGTTGCCTAACACAACCCATGGATTATGCACATGGCATTTGATGCAAAACGACATCAAACACCTAGGGAACTTGATGAAGCATGGGTCTCACGTGACTTCAAGAATTGTATGTATGAGTATGAGGATGAGGCTCTGTTCGAAGCAGCCTGGGGTCGACTACTCTCAGAGTATAGTGTCCAAGAAAATTCATGGATAACCTCGGTTTATGCCTTGAAGAAAAAATGGGCAGTGTGCTTTATGAAGAAAGTTTTCACGTTTAGCATACAGAGCACACAACTCAGTAAAAGCTTAAATGCAGATGTGAAAAGGTGCTTGAATTTGGATGTTGATATTCTCTGATTCTTTACACACTTCGAACGATTTGTTGAAGATAAACGGTACAATGAATTGAAATGTGAATTTGAGGCAAGGGAGAAATTACCAAGACTGAAATGTACAAGCTCGCCTATGCTGAAACATCTTGCAGAAGTCTATACTCCTGTAGTGTTCAACATGTTTCAAGATCAATTTAACCTAAAGGAGGCTTGTTGCACAAAGCAAAAAAAGGAAAGCGAGCCATTGTTTGAATATGTCATTGATATGGTTGACTACGATGGGGAATGGACAATCTTGTTTAACCCTCATGATAAATCAAGCTCTTGCAGTTGTAGGAAGTTTGAAACTATTAGTATATTGTGTTGCCATGTTTTGAAAGTGTTTGATGTCAATGATGTAAAGAGGTTGCCTGATCAGTATATTTTGGAAAGGTGAAAGAGGGAGGCCAGGTCTAGTGTTATATATGATGTCCAAGGGAAGGAGGTTATAGAAGACCCTAAGTTGATGTGGACGATTCGATATACAGAATTGTGTCAAAAATTTGTCAAGATAGCTACTGAGATATCGGGTTTTGAAGAAGTCAACTTCGTTCATACAGCCTTGGATGAAATGACGAAGAAAGTTATGGCACTTCGATTAGAAAAAACACTTGTGATAGGTGATGGGTGTCAACCAAACCACGTGGCTCCACCAACTGGTTCATCACAACCGACTGGTATTAAGAAGCGATTCGGGGTTAAAAGAAAGAGGCGTCTCAAGAATTGGGTTGAGCTGTAACGTCCAAATCAAAGAAAACAGCAGTCTATGTCACAACTGATCGTCACATGTTCACAAAGTGAACAATACATGGTACATATGTCTAATTTGAATATATAAATGATTTGGAAACAAATTTAGCATGTATCCATTTTTTTGTAGGATGTTGGAGCTCTTAGTCAAGCACAATGTGAGAACTTATGCATAGATATAACCAGTTTAGTTTCATGAGATTGTTAATGGTAAGAACATTAATTTTTATAGATTTCCATGGCTTTCAATTTAATTAGGTTTTTAATTTACTTGTCATTTTATCCATGTAGGAGCCACTTCAAGGAACAAACCCTTTTGGCAAACCAGACGTCCCTGGCGAGAAGTGATGACAAATTTCCTAGCAGACTGGACATGTCGTTTCTAAGGCCTCACTTTGATAACATTCATACATTTTGCATACTTGTAAATTTTACTTTGATAGCATTCATAAAATATTTATGTTTATATTTTATTTTTACATGCTTGTAATTTTGTAAATTTATAAACAAAAATTGGCACTTTTGAACAATTCAATGAAAAAAATATTCTTATTCAAAATCAATATCATCCTTGTTACAATATCTTATTCAAAATCTCACTTCTTCCCTAAACAGCAAAACAATAGAACAACAGCACCAGAATAAAAAAATCTCATCCCAATGACAACAACGTCATCATCCCATTACAAAATCCCATCCCAATGACACCAGCAATATAGGCACTTTTGAACAATTCCTTGAATGCTTTGAATGTAGAAAATCCTCAAGCTTTTCATCCCTTACTCCTTCTACGCAATTCCCATTCTGCAAGTATCTTCTGTTGGTGTCCAACTCTATTAAGAGCAGAGATGATATTATAATTCATTATGTAGGCAGATCAGAAGCATATTTGATACACAATTTTCACTCAGATAATGGATATATATATATATATATATACCTTCACTTTAACTATCTAAGTTATGTACCTCCTGGCCTCAAAATCCTAAGAAAGAAAGTAGAAAGGAAAAGCAAAAGGATAATTAATGTGAACTTAAGTGATTAGAGAAGTGAAAAATGTCTCATGCAGAAAACCATTTAATGAAAATGGCCAAGTTTTAGAATACACATGAAATACCAATATCAAAATGTTTGAGGTACTAATATTTAGTAATTTTTTTGTTCCAATAACCCCATCCACCTTAATGTGTACTCTTATCATGAAGATTGCCTATGCAGTAGCATCCATGGATAATCTATCAAGTGAATACTTATGTTTGTATTGAATCAAGGGTGCATGTGAGTTATAAATGAAACATCTTGTTATAGTACAATACGATATTGGGAAATCAATTATTCTAAAAGCTCATCAATTTGGAAAATGTCAACATGTAGTTAATTATTACAGTAATAAAATGAAATTTAAAGTTTTTCTAACACCTTTAAGAATTGCATTTGTCTCACTTAACAAATACATGCACATAACTGTCTTTTTGCAACCTCTTCCTAAGAAAATATGAAAGTACACATATACAGACACACTTTCTAAATTTTTTTCTGCTTTCCTTTTCTTTCGTTATTGCTTGACAAACAACTTCAGAGTAGAAAATAGTGCAGCCAGAATGTAGAAAAGGTAAGAGGATATACAGTTTGAAAGTTAAAAACTTCTTAACATATGATTGATTTGATTGTATGGAATCAATTCAAAGAAAGTCAACCTTTCCTTGAAATTTATGATACCATGAAAGAGTACGATAGTTCATATTCAAATACAAAGGAATCCTTTAACAGTATCGAATTCTATATAGTATATCATTGTCAAAGTGCACCATTCTAACTATATATTGCTTTAAATACTAAAACAAAAGATCTCTGCAATACTCAAACAAAAGTATATTCCCCAGTGGAACCAGTAAAAATAACAGAAACAAAAGACACCAAAGCTTACCATCATAAGGTACCAGATTTTTATATTGTTTAAATATAAGTATCTAGGTTTGAGAAAAGGGGCAATGATAAGTATTAATTGGTAATCAAAATCGGGGGTACCTTGGATTATATTGAAATCAGTGGCCACAAAAATAATCCAGAGAATGAAGTAGTGTAATCAAAATTGAAAAAAAAATCCACAGTCACTTACACAGGGAGAAGGTTTCTGCAAGTTCTGGTCCGCTCGAGAGTAAGAGGTGCACCGAATTAGACGACCGACGGAGGAGGTTTCTATGAGCGAAACAACGTGAGCAACAGGTGGGGTGGAAGGATTAGCCAGCGAAGGAGGGGGTTTCCGTGAGTTCTGGTGCGCTCACGAAGAGAAAGAAGAGGAACCAACGTTTTGTTAAAACGGTGCGTATCAGCATCAGAGAAGGGGGAAAAAAGCCACGTGGCACTTTCTAGTGCGTCGATGTGGTAGATGGCCCGGATCTGCCTGACAGCACGGACAGCATGAGAACAACGACAGCAGGGGATCCTAACGCCCTTCGCAGTTGGTACGCGCATCAGGGGTGAACGAATTGTGACAGATTTCTCAGGCTTCAGTTGTGATTTTTGTCTTTTGCGTCATCAATCCACGTTTGTTTTCTGGTTCTGCAAGATCTTCCAGCACACTCGTGCAGCCAAAAGGGTAAACACGACCGTGCTCCACGAAAAGTAGTGAGAAGCAGCAAATGAATCTCCAGACACTTTTTTTGGAACCGAGGTTGGATATTTAAAGGCGACGAGCAACCAAGAGAAAAGGCAATTTTGGGAGTCTTCATCTTCCTTAGATCTCCATCTTCTTCACGGGCCAGAGGAGAGAGAAAGTTTGTTCATGAATTGAATCAGTGATGTTTCATTGATAAATCTCCTGTGTTTTACTTATTTTATTTCCGTTTTGATAATTAAGTGGTTAAATAATTAATTTAATTGAGAAATTTTAATTTTATACTGTCTAAAATATGAGATTAAGAATTATACCTAATAATTGTTCGAAAAGTTTGATAAAAGTAACAAATTACATAGGATAAGTCATGTGTTATATTTATTTTACGTAATGAAACTAGAAACTAGTATATATTAAAATTGAACATTTTATTTTAATATATTTTATATTTGATATATTTCTTTTGGGTATTAACGCTGTTAATTATGTGAATTCAGATACGTAATTTTGATTACTTGATTAATTAGGGCAAGTTAATGGATGTTTCTTAATTTACTATGTTAGAAAGAGATTTAATAGTTAGTGAGGTTTAATTATTAAGCCAAATTTATCATGAAATAAGATATGATATAAAATCAATGAACAGTCAATGACGGTATTGAATTGAATAATTTTTAGCTAGAGTTTACTTATCTAGTTTAAATTCTCTCTATAATTATTTCTTTTGCGCAGGCATATTTCGCCTTGCAACTTTATTTTATTTTCATTAGTTTATTTTAATTATATTTTATATTTTAGTTCTTGTTTTATTCTCTTTTTACAAAAACTCCCCATTTAATTTGTAATTACTTTTCACCAAATTTTTGGTTAATTAAAAAGAATTTTAAAATCTCTAGTCTCTGTGGGATTAATTCTGTTCACACTATACACAAATCATGTAGTAGCAGTAAGATATTTAATTTTTGTTGGTTTTGACACCCGACATCTTTATTTTTTTATTTTTATTTCTTTGTATTAGTGTAAAATAATCTAAGATAAAAATTTTATATGATTGATATTTATGGGAGTTAAGATAAAATAAATATTTTTTATCAAACTTAAAAAATAAATGTATGATTAGGTTCTTATACTGTTGAATGTAAACGGCTTATGCTAAACTTTTTGTGAAAGTTATTCAATTGTAAAATAATTACTATAATATTAATATAAACTTTCTTATTGTGTGTATGAAGAAAAGAATTAGGGATCAAATAAAGTAGATCATAAATCTCTATAAATTATGGTATCACTTTCAAGATTTCCTTAAATTTATTTTAGTACTAAAATTTTCTTTTAAAAAAAGTTTATTATAAAAAAAATTTTACTTAGAACCTAAACTTTTATAAAGAAATATAAATATATGAAACAATAAATTAACTAAGCAATATCTAGCAATCAAAGAGTTGACATTCACGCTTAGCTAATTAAAATTTTTTTTTTTTCAAGACCTTAATAATTAATAACCCTAAATAAAAGATCAGGAATCTCCGCTGACAGCTCTTGCATTTTTAGTGGTCCCATCTCAACCTTATTTCTTGAGGTTCCAGTTTCTCTTGTCTCAATGCAGCCACAAATTCTTCAATGTTCTTATCAGAACTCCCTCCCTCATCAACAGCATTTCTAGCCATATTCCTCCAATACATTACATTATTCTTCATCTCAATGCTTCTTTCACTTTCCATTATCTCCTTCACACAATGCTTCATTTCTTGTCTTGTGAAACATCCTTTCTCATCAACACGTGCTGTGATTCCGATTTTCCAAACATCCTTAATAAACTTGGCATTCGTGTTTTGATCTGTCCATTGTGGGATCCCCACCATTGGAACTCCTAAGCACAAAGCTTCCAATGTTGAGTTCCAACCACAATGAGTGACAAAACAACCTACAGCTTCGTGTGATAGGACTTGTAGTTGGGGACACCATGTGACGATTAAGCCCTTCTCTGATGTCATCTTGATGAAGTCTTTTGGGAGCTTAGACTCTTCAGATGCCCTCACGACCCATAGAAAATAACACTCGCTTTCTTTTAAACCCCATGCCATTTCCTCCATTTGATCCTCTGTCAGATTTGCTAAGCTCCCAAACGAGATGTAAACGACTGATTGTTTTGGCTTTTCATTGAGCCATTTCAGGCATGCTTCGTCATTTGGCTTGAAAAGGCTTATGCCATAGTGAGTATCATCCTGAATTCGTTTGTCCAAAAACATTGATGGTACGGTCGGTCCTATTGTCTTTATTGGCAAAATCTCCTTCATCCATTCCACAACCTGCATGAGAGGAACTTTCATTTTCAGTTTTATTGATGACTAATTAAGAAGAAAATTAAATTAACTAGTCGCTCCAAATGGATAAAATCATTTAACATTAATTAAGGATATATCTATATATATATATATATATTTGGTTGAAAGGATATATATTTTTTGGCCTAAATCATTGATGATAACTAATTGGCCATACCTGCAACTTACAATAATCTTGAGATGAAAGGATATATATTTTTTAGCTCAACATATAGTTTTTGAATTGACTTAATTTAAACTTGATGTTTGATCGAAGTTTGAATTCCAATTAGACCATATTTAATTCCAATTTAAAGTGAGGGCATATTTCTCTATATTCAATTGCATTGTATCTAGTTCAAATTTAACTATGACTTGAACTTTATCACGACTTTCACCATGGGACAATTATTGTTGCATCTCGACCAACAAATTCCTTAATTTAAAAAGGACAGAAAGATAGATTAATTACCTCTTGTTCTAATTCATAAAACGTGTTGGCAAGAACCCAATCTGCTTTGTCAATATTGGAAAACTGACCCACACAGATGTCTCGAAACAATGGATACGACTCATATTGATACAAAAAGGAGGGCAAATCTGAGGGTGCAAGAAGTGGCAAACCAGGTAGTGAAATTAATCCTACTTTCTCCTCTTCCGAAAGAGGCAGTTTCAACCATTTTCGTTGTGCATGAATGTATATGTTACCCACAGAACAAGGCTGTGTGAGGAATGAAGCACATAACAACCCAAGCTCCCTGGCAACATCAAGAACCCAAGGTAAATGCGAGTCATATACCACACAATCCACAGGCAACCCTGAGCTCGCAAGCTTTCGAATCAGCTCTGACAGAGTTCGTGATCCCACGCGTCGGAAGCTGTTCACGTAGGCCTCAAAGCTCTCAGCTTCGTCGTACCCTCCTTCATCGTAACCATCGGAGATGGCCTCAAGTTCAATGTTATTGTTGGAAGCCACGTCTGTCACAGGAAGCTTCTTGAAGAAGAAGATGGAGGAGACAAGTGTGACTTTCACTCCTTTTTGCCCCAAACGCTTAGAGAATTGAAGCAAAGGGGTTATGTGTCCTTGTGCCGGAAAGGCTAACAAGAGGCAGTGAGCTACGTAGCCTCTTTTTTCCTTCTCCATTATTAAATTAGTAAGCCTCGATCTTACAATGTAAGTGTGTCTATGAATTCACGTTCGTTATATATAGACATATGGATAGATATTACCCTGATTTGGACAATATAGACTTGTCCTGCAAGTTGTGAATAATTTAAAGCAAAGTATGCTTCGCAATCAACTTGGTGACCACGCACACTAGCTACAAGGCAATCAATGTTTGCTTTTTTAGAGTCAAATTTGGTGCCCAAGTCACCAAAAAATCAAACACCATCATGTTACAACTTGCAAAAAGTTATTAAATAATGTTTTTTTGTCAGAAGTTATTCAATAATGTTGCAATTAACAAAATATTATCATACGGCCAGAAATTGACCGAAAGAGTCCAAGCAAATGGAAGCATCCAAAACTGAGTTATTGAATTAATTTCACAGTCATATAGTCAGTGGTTTTGTTTGACACTCCTTCTAAGTTCTGACCAGGTCTTTGGCAAGGCATAAAGGGGAGATTATATATAATTCTTTAAATTATAGATTATTTATATTTTTAATAGATAGACTTAAATTGTAAAACATTATTCTCATGAATACACTATAAAAATTTAAAATATTATATATAAATTAAATTCCATCTACTCCACAATCTATAGAGATCCCAGACGTATTGGAGTTAAGTGTTAGTGGCTTCAATCAATGCACCTAAGAATCAATAATTTTCTTCTTGAGCGTGTCATTATCAATATGAGGCTTGGAAATTAAATGATTTTTTTCCTCAAAAGGTGCTAGTGTTAGTTTAGTGAAATTTCATAAAATTTTTAAATTTTCTATTCAAACGAAAAATATTTTTAAAATAGAATTATTTAGGTTAACCTCCTTTCATGTTTGCTTGAATTATATCTGACATCCGTTTTGTTAATTATGAGATGAATGACACTGAATTCCATTAAAATTAATTTGATATATATCGAAAAACTTCATCCTCTTGTATGTAATATCAGTTCCTTTAAAAATAAAATTACTTAATTATTGTTATTATCATATTAAAAATAAAATTATAATTTTACGTTTCCTCGTCATAAGAATTTAAGAAATTATAGTTTCATATTGCGCAAATTAATTAAATATACTGCATGTGGACCATTAACCACAAAAAAAAAAACATGGGCACAGAATTTGGTTAAAAAAAAAATTCTTTTAGAAAATATATGGAAAAATTTTAAATAATTATTTTGAAATGTTAAAATTAATTATTCAAATAAAACCTTATTTATCCGCAACACAAATTACAAGATAATTCATTCATAATATTTCTCAAATGCATATTATATATTTTTTTATTCAATGGTTTTTCTAGTCGATCTCTTTCTAATTCTACTCGAGAAGCTTCAATGTCTAGTCTACTGTCAGCAACAATGCATATATGTGTTTAATTTATAATTTTTAAACCGCTAAAAATATCTTTCTGCTGCGTTGTAAATTAAATCTTCTGCCCTTATCTTGAATCAGTGTCAGCAACAAATCCAATCTTCTTTCCACTTGTGTGTGAACACATCAAAGTTTTGCCTTGTTACATTGCAGATATTTTCAGATTAAAGTTTAATAGTAGGGAGCCCAATATACTTTCACTAGAAGAAATGTTCAGTTTCTGGCACTCTAGTACCCTCTTTATTCAAATTATTCCACAAAAATACAACAAATATTTTTCAATACTACATGACATAGTGAGACTTAAATCAAAATTAGGAGCGAACTAACCCAGCCACAAAATCTTCAATGTTTTTATCAGAACTCCCTCCCTCATCAACAGCATTTCTAGCCATATTTCTCCAATACATTACATTCTTTATCATCTCTCGCCCTCTTTCACTCTCCATTATCTCCTTCACACAATGCTTCACTTCTTGCCTTGTGAAACGCCCTTTCTCATCAACACGAGCTGCGATCCCGATCTTCCAAACATCCTTAATAAACTTTGCATTTGTGTTTTGATCTGTCCATTGTGGGACACCCACCATTGGAACTCCCAAGCACAAAGCTTCCAACGTGGAATTCCAACCACAGTGTGTAACGAAGCAACCCACAGCTTCATGTGATAGGACTTGTAGTTGGGGGCACCATGTAATCAATAAGCCCTTCTCTGATATTGCCTTGGTGAAGTTTCTTGGGAGCTTTGACTCTTCCGATGACCTTACAACCCATAGAAAATAGCACTCACTTTCACTTAAACCCCAAGCCATTTCCTCCATTTGGTCCTCACTCAAAGCTGCTAGGCTTCCGAATGAGACGTAGACAACTGAGCCTTTTGGTTTATCATTGAGCCATTTCGTGCATGCTTCATCGTTCGGCTTGAAAAGACTTATGCCATAGTGTGTATCATCTTGGATTCGTTTGTCTAAGAACATTGATGGCACAGTTGGTCCTATTGTCTTCAATGGCCAAATCTTCTTCATCCATTCCACAACCTGAGAAAAACTTCGATTGTCAGTCTTATAACCAATCACTCCAAAAGGTCTAAATTATATAAATTTAAGGAAATGTCAAATTTTTATTTTACCTCTTGCTCTAACTCATAAAACGTGTTGGCAAAAACCCAGTCTACTTCATCAATATTAGTGAACTGATCCAAAGCCCAGTCCAAGAATCGTGGATACGACCCATATCGATACAAAAAGGATGGTAAATCCGCAGGTGCAAGCAGTGGCAACCCAGGCAGTGAAATTCCTGATGCCTTCTCCTCCTCCGACAGAGGCAGTTTCAACAATTTCTGATGCACATGGAAGAATATGCTACAAACAGCACAAGGCTGAGTGAAGAACAGAGCGCCAAACAAGCCTAACCTCTTGGCAACATCATGAGCCCAAGGTAGGTACGAGTCATACACAATACAATCCACAGGCAAACCTGAGCTCGCGAGCTTGTGAACAAGCTCTGACAGTGTTTGTGGCCCCACACGCCTGAAGTTGTCCATGTAAGCCTCGTAGGTCCCTGCTTCTACGAACCCTCCTTCATCAAAGCCATCTGAGATGGTCTCAAGTCTGATGTTATTGTTGGAAGCAAGGTCTTTTACAGGAAGCTTCTTCAGGAAGAAGATGGTGGAGACAAGAGTGACTCTCACTCCTTTTTGCACCAAACGCTTCGAGAATTGAAGCGCAGGGGAGATGTGTCCTTGTGCTGGGAAGGCCAAGACCAAGCAATGAGCTACATAGTCTCTGTTTTCCTTCTCCATTGGTAAATGCGTGTACACATCAATGAATTCAAGCATGTGCATGTTATACAATGTATTTATAGATATATTGATGCCTTTGTTGGCAATTACCAATTAAACCAAACAGAGCCTCGAATGTTTTAAAAATGCACATATTTGTTCACACGTCTCCTCTGTTTCATCTCTTCCTCTGTCTCAGAATAAAAAAAAAAGAAAATCAAAATATTTCTATCAGACTTGAACTTGTCAACTTGTGACGCAGGTATATGTACGATTAATTTAGAGCAAGTATGCGTCAGCATTCAACTTGGTCTTTTTTCTTTATAATAATGTAGATTCATTCTGGCTCTCTGAATGGTTTGTTAGATACATAGAGCTCTCTAATTAATAATTATATTTTAATCATCACTTTTGCGTTTAGTCTGAAATATAAATACAAGTTTCTTCTCATGATTTTTTCGGAATAGGGAAATTATAAAAAATTAAATAACTTTTGGATTTTTTTTAAACACATACGCACACAAAAATTAATACAAAAATTTATTTTTTATTTTAAAAAATTAAAGTTCATAATATATTTTAATTGTTTTATATTTTTTATTCTTAAAAAATATTTTATTTTTTATCAAAAATAATTATTTAAATAATTTTTTTTGTTTTTATATTTTAAAAATAAAAAATAATTTTTAAAAGCTGTAATTAAACATGCTATAAATATTTATATTGGGACCTAACGTAAGTATTTAATATTTATCCTCTAATACCTACATAAGAATTGTTTAAATATGATAGCTTTCTAACATTTCTACTTAGCATTTAATCTTATAATTCAATGTTTTTGTTAAAAATTTGGATACTTTATACATAGAGAAATCTAATTGATAATAATTTTAAGTATGAGAGATTAAATTAAAAAAATTACTAAAATTAAGGAACAAAAAAAATAAAATTAGTAGTCTTTTAATGTTCATATTTAGCATCTTTATTAATTATTTTGATAATTTTAACATAAAAAAATTAAATTGATAATAACTATGAATATAAGAGATCAAATTAAAAATAAATAAATATTAAGAATTAAATTAAAAAATTATTAAATTTGAGAGATAAAAATAAAATTTTTTATTATTAAATTATATATAAATTTTTCTTATATTAATAATTGAGAAAATAAAATTAAAAATAATATAAATTTTTTATTATTTTTTATTAAACTTTTAATATACATAACAAATTTGTAAATAATTTATATAACCTTGAGTTGATAAAATTACTGCTCTTTCTAAAGCCTGTGGGCTGAGGCTAATATTGTATTGTTTCTTTCGGATGTCACGCAAAATTTGGCATCTTTTTGGGTTGCGTACGGACCAGAGAGCAAGATGGCGACCACACGCTGTCTACAAGAAAAGCAGTCAAGCATGGTGCCCAAGGTACAAAGAAAATTCCTTTTTGATTTTGGAACACAGGTTAAGATTTTATCATATTAATTAATAAAATTTTTAAACATTAAAATTATTATTTTTATTAATTTTTTATAAATTTTAAACTTTTAAATACTTTATCAATTAATAGAATAGAACCTTAAAGAATATTTTAAAGGTATTAGTTAAATCAAATGTGTAACATGTTCCAAATTACTAGATAATTTTGAACTGACAAAAATGGGCTTTTTTGGGGTCTCAAATTGGCCCAAGCTCCGTTGACGCGGTGTTGTCAAACGTTTGTAACAAGCAAAGTACAAAAGCCTAAATTTGGGTTGAAAGTTCTGAGTGATACAGTGTTTGATCTCTCTCCCTAAATTTGTCAAACGTTTGACGTCAAGCAGCCTTGAAACATGGTTCCAACAAAGTCTCATAAGGGCCCTTTTAAAAGTATTTGTTTTGTCTTTAGGGAGAGAGATCAAGAAGCTTTTACTTTGCTTGATTCATTGGCTCGTTTAAGTTCCATATATACTAGGTTGTAAGTTCAAATAAAAATCATCAACTATAATTAGATGGCATGCATACAGAGTTATAATTATTGGTCCGAAGGCACAGGTTTTTTATTTAATCTAAAATTTATAATAGTTTCAATTTCATACTTAAAGGTAATTTGGTTTTTTTTCCCCCAATTTTATCTTAATTACTAATGTCATTCAAATTTGCAACATAAAATTGTGATTTGCCAATTGTGGTTAGATTGTTCTAGTATTTGATCTTATTTTGTAACCAAATAAGAACAAAAATTGATGATCTTTTAATTTATCTTTTTTTCTCTTTCAAATGAAGCCGTATCATTATTACGCAAAACTATATATATGTCATGAGTCTACGTAGATTAAATATAAGAATAATATGTACCGGAAGAGGAATAAAATAGAGATGAACACTATATTCAATAAATGGCAAAGTATCACTATTATCTAAACTAAGGAATTACTTTATTTAATACAACAACAGTATGACAAAAATTTTACTATACTGTAATATAGTGAAACTTCAATTCAAATTTAAAAAGGAAAAACAAGCAACTACATGTGTGATATACCATTTTGTGACGACCGAAGCAACCCAGCCACAAATTCGTCAATATTTTTATCAGAACTCCCTCCTTCATCAACAGCATTTATAGCCATATTTCTCCAATACATTACATTCTCCCTCATCTCTTTCCCTCTCTCACTCTCCATTATCTCTTTAACGCATTGCTTCACTTCTTGTCTTGTGAAACACCCTTTCTCATCAACTTGAGCTGTGATTCCGATCTTCCAAACATCCTTAATAAACTTGGCATTCGTATTTTGATCAGCCCATTGTGGGAATCCCACCATTGGAACCCCTAAGCACAAAGCTTCCAACGTGGAGTTCCAACCACAATGTGTGACGAAGCAACCTACAGCTTCATGTGATAAGACTTGTAGTTGAGGACTCCACGTGACAATCATGCCCTTTTCTGATATTATCTTCATGATGTCTTTTGGGAGCTTGGACTCTTCAGATGCCCTCACGACCCATAGAAAATAACACTCGCTTTCTTTTAAACCCCATGCCATTTCCTCCATTTGATGCTCAGTCAAATGTGCTAAGCTCCCAAATGAGACGTAGACAACTGCCGATTTTGGCTTATTGTTGAGCCATTTCATGCAAGCTTCGTCATTTGGCTTGAAAAGGCTCATGCCATAATGTGTATCATTTTGGATTCGTTTGTCCAAAAACACTGACGGCACAGTTGGTCCTATTGTCTTCAGTGGCCAAATCTTCTTCATCCATTCCACAACCTGAGAGGAAGAAGTTACAATGATTAATGAAGTAAACGTACTTGGTCTAAAATATACATCTTTAACATTAACCTTATAAAACAAAAACCCTCAGTTTAAGAAATTACCTCTTGCTCTAATTCATAAAACGTGTTGACGAGAACCCAATCTGCTTTGTCAATATTGGAAAACTGATCCAAAGACCAGTCTCGGAATAATGGATACGACTCATATTGATACAAAAAGGAGGGCAAATCTGTGGGTGCAAGTATTGGCAAACCAGGTAGTGAAATTCCTTCCCTGTCCTCATCCGAAAGAGGCAGATTCATCCATTTTTTATATGCATGAAAGTATGCACTATCCACAGCACAAGGTTGAGTAAGAAACGAAGTTCCCAACAACCCAAGCCCCTTAGCAACATCAAGAATCCATGGTATGTACGAGTCATACACGATGCAGTCCACAGGCAACCCCGAGCTCGCAAGCCTGCAAACAAGCTCTGACAGATTTTGTGACCCTACGCGTCGGAATTTGTTCATGTACGTCTCATAGTTCCCTGCTTCCTTGAACCCTCCTTCGTCAAAGCCATCTGAGATGCTTTCAAGTGTAATGTTATTGTTGGAAGCAAGGTCTTTAACAGGAATGGTCTTGCAGAAGAAGATGGTGGAGACAAGTGTGACTCTCACTCCTTTTTCTCCCAAACGCTTTGAGAATTGTAGCAAAGGGGTTATGTGTCCTTGCGCAGGAAAGGCTATCGCCAAGCAATGAGCTACATAGACTTCTTTTTCTTTCTCCATTGTTGATGAAGCTTCTTTGAGTCTTAAATGTATGTATGTCTATGGATTCATGTAGACGTGTTTGAGAATATATATAGATGCAAGATGGTGACCATGCATGTATTAGCTACAAGTGAAGCAAGTTGTGCTTTGAGAGTCAAACGTGGTGGCCAAGGCACGAGGAATGACATATACGTAATATGTTTCAAAATTTAGTTCAAATTTTAACACAACAATGCTTTTATTCTAATCGCTGGTGTTATAATTAAAACAAAAAATAAAATAAAATAAAACAAAATACTCCATTGTCTGTATTATTAAACAATGTTAATTTCACGTGCAAGAATATGGTGACCACGCACTTGGTACATGACAAGCAAATTTTGATCTTTTAGAGTCAAACGTGTTCCCCAAGGCACGTAGAATCAAATATGTGATATGTTCCAAGAAACTACCAAATAACGTTGAAATGACCAAAATGTTGATTTCCCCCAAACTAGCCTTTTCTGGGTCATGTAGTCAATGGTTTTCTTCCACACTCCTAGCCAACCTCTTGAAGACACTGTTCTTTGGAAACACAAAGGGAAATTAAATTATATAATTTCTTAATTTATAGATTAATTACAATTGTAATAAATGAACTTAAATGGGTAATACTTTATTCTCATAAAGTATATATGATCATAATAAATTTAAAATATTATATAAATAAATAAATAAACATCTCAGAAGCATGAAATTTAAAGTCTCATAAGAACTAAATTGTAGATAAAAGTAATTTTAGAGACTAAAAATTTTTTTTCTCAATTGTTGTTGTATTTTTACCATATATATATATATATGGAAATGTTATTTTGAAAATAGAATCATTTACTTTTAAAGAGATTTGAGCTGTTTTAGGCTCACACCGAATAGAATCATAATTGGCCTCATTGTTTTCAACCAAGACCAGTACATGTGGCCCAATTTTGAAATTTGCAAATCAAAAATAATTTTGGGGCCTTGTCAGAGAATGTAATTTTATGTATCTCAGCCCAAAAATTTGCCAATGTCTCATTTAGAATATAAAAATTGGAAAATCAAAATTAAGTAAAGATATCGGGACTGTGTTTCTGAAAAAAAAAAAAAAATGGTTCTTTATTCTACACATGATTATTTTTGGCCAGCGAATAAAAACATTGGCCTCTGATCATTGCATTAAAATGAAAGTTTCAGACATCTGCTTTATAAGTCCTAAGACACCACTATAGATGGAATGTGAAGTATTAAATAGAAAAATCAGAGAAATGTTGCAAAGAGATCAAACATTGGGCCCATTTAAGTTGGGCCAGATCAAATAACCAGTGGACCGACAGAAGAAGAAATTAAAGAATGGGCCTTAGCAAGTGGACGAATGGGTTAAAGTGAAACCAAAATGAATACGTCATTATATTTATATTATAATGTCTTAAAAATTTTTTAGTTATTTATTTCATAAAATAGATATTATATAATATATAAAAATAAAATATGTTATATGAAAAAATGGAAGAGAGAAAGTAAAGATAATGAGAAGTTGAAAGAGAATAATAAAGAATTACATAACTTTTTATTAATGAATTTATTATTTTAAAATCTAATAATTATTATTTTATAATATATTTCAAAAATAATGGCATGCGCTCTTATGGATTCTAAATATATAGTATAACGAAATCTTGATCAGCTCGTGGAGCCGTTATGCCAACAATTCATTGGAGCAAAGTGACAAAGAAATCTATTGGCAATCTGTTAGGAAGAATTTAGTAGTTAGCTTTATATTTTGTTGAGCTGTTGCTTCTTTTTTTTTTTTTCTCTCCCTATATTGAAATTTTAAGAATTTTTTTGGGTTGTGTTTGGATGAAGTAATTTAAAGAATGAAAATAATGTTTGAAAGTATTTTAATTATCTCATTATAAAATTTTTTGTTTATATTAAAAAAAAAATTTAAAATTTTTATAATAATTTAATCAAGTGATTTAAGAAGAATTTTGAAAATTTACCTAAATAGGTAGAATTTCAAAATTATCTTTTTGCTTATATTTTAATGTTAGTTATTTGTGTTATGTTTAATATATATATATATATATATAAATATACATGTATATACACTAACATTAACATATACATATATATATATATATGTTTAAATGGACACACTCATACATAAATATATATACACACACTAATTTACATACATCTACTTTCACAAACACATACATATAACATGTATATAGAGATATATTAATTAATATGTTATACATATAGTTATTAGTTAAAACAATAGAATTTAAAAATATTATAATTATCTAAAAAAGGATATTTAAAATACAAGAAATTTAAATTTTAATAATTTAAAAAACTTTGGGGATTTTCTTTTTGGAGAAAAGAATTCCCTTGGAGTTAGCTGTAATCCCTATATACATTCTGATTTTATTCTTGTTAGTTAACACTGAGCTTGTACTTTCAAAAATATTATTTGGATTGAATAAGGGTGTGAAAAGGAATTTGGCTCGAGGGAAGTGGAGCATGGTCCCAGATATGGGGTAAGTCGGATCGAGATTTTAGAAGTTGTTTATACATGTAACTTTAATTTTTTATCTTAATCCATGTTGGTCCATGAGCAGTTAATATGGGTTAAAGTGCGTTGAGTCAGCGCCATCATTGAGGCTTTTTTAATTATATTATATATAGTCATACACACACTCATACTAATTAATCACAAAATTGTTAGAAAGTAAGCATTAGATAACATATTTAAAGATTATTGGCTCAAATTTTAAAAATAATTTTTTTATAAGAATAAGACAATGTACATATTACCTGCAGCCAAGGTGCTTAACATGATAGACAGTGCCTTGTGGGTTGAGAGTGGCTTGGTTGTTTGCAGCGTCGGCAACAAGTTGTTGGTCTCCCTTGAATGAGACGACAAGTTCGTTGGCTATAATCTCGACGTGGCCGTTCCTCATGACTCCCACGCAAGAGTAGGTGGTTCCCAGATCAATACCAGTCACAGTGCCATCCACACCCAATTCCCATAAAAATCCTGCATGTCAATCATACATAATTAATCTAATTACTCATAGTCATACGTACATGCATCACAATCACATTCACAAGCTCCCATGCATACATGCCAATAAATGAATAAATCTTAGCCACAGCTACAGAAACAAACAGAAGCCACAACGCTTGGGCCTTGCTTTTCCCTATTCTCAACTAGAATATTACCATACCCTCCAGGATCTATTTATATATATATATATATGGTAAAATATAAAATACTCTCTTAAACTTTGACTTATGTGCAAGATGTAACACCCTAATTTCATAATCATCTCCTTAATAAATATATTTTAATTTTAGTAGAAATTTTTGGACTATGAGATTGGTATGTTATCATTATTCTTAAACCTTGTTACTTGTCCGAGTAAAATTTTGAGATTTTTTTTTTTGGTGTCCATTGATTATACTTGATTTCATTACTCAGGTAGTTCATTCATACAATACACAACAGAAGATTAAATAAATAATAATATTTAATTGCAACGTTGTAGATAAAACTTGATTATATTCACATTTGTTTCATATTTACAATGTTATACATACATTTTAAGATATGTGTAGTGTTTTCAAAGAATAAAAACTTAATTATATTCTATTAGGTATGGTTTGCTATAATTGTTATTATATATATATACACACACACACATTTACCCTAGACCACATTAAATGTGCCTAGAAATGGTACTTTTATCATTACTACATCAATCTCGAATTAGACCATGTATCTTATCATCTGATACACACTAGATATGTTTATGAGAATATTATCTCAATAGTTAAATAATCTCATTTATTTCATAAGATATATAGTATGTATCATCGTAATAATACAGAAAAACGTCTTTACCTTCACTTTAAGAAAAAAATGTCTATAATTGAAAAAGAATGTAATGTAATTTTATGTGAATTACATGGATAGGTGTGGCATACAACATTTAAAACATTACAACCATCAATTAGGCATTTAAAATAATCTCAATTAAAAAAAATAGCATTCACCAATCAAAGAACTATTGGTCACCATTTCACCTCTTTATATCGCCAATTAAGGCCACCCTTTTTATACCACAATTTACCTTAAGGGGAAAATTCATTAAATTCAATCACCATGTGTGGCATACAACATTTAAAACATTACAACCATCAATTGGGCATTTAAAATAATCTCAATTAAAACAAAATAGCATTCACCAATTAGAGATCTGTCGATCACCATTTCACCTTTTTATGCCGCCAATTAGGGCCATCCTTTTTATACCACAATTTACCTTAGAGAGAAAATTTAGTGTCATGCCCTTAGGTACGAATTTAGTGCCAAATCATCATAGATAAATCACCATAAGGGGTAAATTTAGTGTCATGCCCCTAGGTGAAACTTTTGGTACCATAATTAACTTAACCAAATCACCTTAGGGGATAAATTTAGTACCATGCCCCTAGGTGCAAATTTAGTGCCAAGTTGTCATAAATAAGTCACCTTAGGGGAAAAATTTAGTGTCATGCCTCTAGGTGAAACTTTTAGTACCATAATTAACATAATTCAATTACCTTAGGGAAAAAATTTAGTACCATGCCCCTAGGTGAAACTTTTAGTACTATAATTAACATAATTCAATCACCTTAGGGAAAAAATTTAGTGTCATGCCCCTAGGTGAAACTTTTAGTACCATAATTAACAGAATTCAATCACCTTAGGAAAAAAATTTAGTGTCATGCACCTAGGTAAAACTTTTAGTACCATAATTAACATGATTCAATCACCTTAGGGAAAAAATTTAGTGCCATACCCCTAGATAAAACTTTGTACCATATTCAACATCATCAAAATCACAATATAATATCAACTTCATTTAGGACCATCAACAATGCCATTCATTCTAGTATTTCATTGGCAAGGGATTTTCAATCACCATCACAAGATGTGATTATTACATTTTTGTACCATCAAAATCCTGTTGGATTTAACATGTATATTCATATATCCTTACCAATCATTGAATAAAAGAAAGAAAAGAGATCATCATGCCTTAAAACCAAATCCATAATTACATATGTTAATACTTTATTTTCTTCCTACTTTATTCATATATCCTTAAAATGATAAAATTGATTTTTTAAGAGAAAAATGGGTTTCAATTCGGTCCACCTAAGAAAGAAATGCAAATGAAGGATTTTCAATTATTTCCTTACATTATTTATCTCAAGTCTAGGATTTATTAATTATTAGTCCTTTACAAATCATTTTATGTTACTTTGGAAAAGCATCTCAATCAACTTATGAAGGGAAATGAAGGAATAAACATCAATTCCACTTAATTATTTTCTTACTTCATGTAACTCATTATTGTAGGAGTAAGAATTATTTCCACATGAATCAACTGATCTCTTCCTGCCACACTAAGGAGACAATTCGGCCATTCATTCAAAAGAAAAGAAAAGTGCAATTTTCCATCATCTTTCCTCCTTTTTAACCTTTTTACTAAGAGTTCAACTTCATGGTATCATAATATTAAATTAACAAATTATTTCCATGTAACCTTGAAGAGGCATTCGGTCAAGTATCAAGAAAAAGTGAAAAGTAAAATTTTTAATCACCTTTCTTGTTATTATCTCTTAGTCATGATTCCAATTTAGAAATATTACCACCTAAATTCAACAAAGTCCTTTTTAAGCCACCAAGGAAGGAAGCTTCGGCCAACCATCAAGAAGAAAAGGGAAAAACACAATTTTGATCAATCTCCTTTCTTTTAAGCTTTTTCACCTTATCTTCACCTTTAAATCATCACAAACTACTCCAACTACATCATTTGTAAACTTAAACGACTCATTAATGCAAGAATGGCATTTATGGAGGTGGGTAAATCATAAATGGAAATTTCACATAGATGACTCAATAATCAATTTCAACCATCACAAATTCCTCCAAACACTCATACAAATGCATTACAACTAGTTTGCAAGTTCAAAATGAGGTAGAGAGAGAAATCACCATTGCTCAAGAATTTGGAAAAAATGAAAAAACACCATAAACTTCCATAAAACTCAAAACTAAGAATAGAGAATTGCTTTGTTACCTTGGTTTGCTAATAGAAATGATGTTTCCTTGAATTTTTCTCCTTCTTTTCTCTTCCCCTTGCTCTCGGTTCCAGTGTCTCTTTCTCCTTTCTCTGCGTCACAGTTCTGCCTAGATGAAAGGGGAAGAAGAGGGGTTTTATTAAGAATTTTAAAATAACTATTATGTCCCTTTGAAGATTTATCATTTTACCTCTTTTTTTTTTCATTCTTTTTGGGACATATAAGCCTCCTTTTTTATGTAAGTGAAATTACAAAAAATTATTGAATGAAATGGCCATCTTATTTTGTGAAAAAAATGACAATTTTGCTTCTTGAAATAAAATTATTATTTTACTTTTTTTGGTCAAAATAATTATTTTATCTCTTTATTGGCTTCCAAAAATTTTAAAAATTTGAAAGATTATTCTTAAGGGAATTTATTATTATTTCTTAAATAAAATGAAAATTTTACCCTTTTGATAAAATTATTATTTTATCCTTGGATGAAATTATTATTTTATCATTAGATAAAAATTATCCGTTTTATCCCCAAACATTTTCTATAGTCATGATAATTTTTAAATATTTTGTTAACATAATCATTACGTTTTCAAATATTTTTTTGGTATCATATCATAAATACGCGAGATATTTTAGAAGCGTAATGATTATATTTCGTCATTTCATAAAATTTTTAGATTCTTCACTTTAATCCCTAACTTTTCTTTCGATTTAATCCCTTTTCTCATTTTCGAATTTTTAGGGCAAGTTTATAAAAAATTTCGGGCATCATTTGCAAATTTTAGAATTTAAAACATACCCAAATATAAAAAAATGTGGATATTACACAAAAAATCTCCTAAATTTTGATATTTGATTAATAACCTATTAAACTTTCACCTATGTGTAAAAAACCTCAAATATTACAAAATTTATTAACACATCATATCTAAGTTATTTTTGTCAATTTTAATTTTTATCAAAATTTTCTAATTACAAAATTTACTTTCCCACGCACGCACGATAACAATCGTTTGCAATCATAGTCGCACTATCAGCACTAGCATCCCAAGCAATCTATGCATACAAATGAAAGCAAAGACATAGCCACATACCACTAGCTTCAGTAACAAGAAGAAAAAAAAAAAAGGGAAGTACAATCAACAGTAGAAAAAGTAAAGCTAAAAAAGAAACTGTAAATTACAGAAAGATTGGGATTCATATGAAGTTGAAATCCTCAGAACGATTGCAGCGAGAGACAGAGGGATTGGCAGCGTTAAAGAGTTGCAGCAGCGTCGCGTTCCTCCAATCGTGGTCCGGCGACGGTGATGCCGGCGGCAGCAACTACTTCCATTCTGTTTGAGTGTAGCTGCTATGGATTCTCTGTGCTATTGCTGCTGAAACGCGGTGAGACAATTGGAATTGTTTTAGGATTGATAATTTGGTAAATTTAGAAATTCGAATAAAATTAATTTGGACAAGTATACTCCAGCTGATATGCAACTTAGATATGATGTGTGAATAAGTTTTTTAAATATTTAAGATTTTTTACGCATAAGTGAAAGCTTAAAGAGTTATTAGTTAAATATCAAAATCTAAGGAAGTATTTTACATTTTAGGCACTGTTTCATTTCTTTCCAAATTCTACTTGTTGTCTAATATTTAATTCCTATTTCTTGCACGTAGCCTCTTTATTAATTTTATTTTTTAACTATATTTTCAACTTTAAAAATTTTCTAAATATTTTTAAATGGATTAGGGAACCTTAGACAATAGACAACAAAGCTAACCAGTTTCGTACGTTAGTCATTAATTGGACTTTGGATCCTCTGCTTGGAGCATAGTGGGGGTTTGTGTTTGATTTTTTAGCGACAATTTTATTCGTTGTTAAAATATGTTTTAATATTATTATTATTATAATTTTTTTAAGTAATAAATTTAAAGGTTATAGTAACAATAATATTTATTATAAAAAATTTTAACAATAAAAAAAATTACCTCTAAAAAGCCAAGAGATTATCAGAAGACTCCAAGCAAAGAATCCGAACGCCATTGATTGTGGTGATTTCATAATTTCAATTTACTTTTTCCTTTCCCATAGAAGTTACTTCAGTTTTCATATTTCTAGATATTGAATTATAATTATCACTAAAATACTTTTTAAAAAAGTACTTATTAATAAAAAAAATTCGTTTTCAATATTTTTTTCTCTTAAAACATTTTTAAAAGTAGCGAAATAACAAAAAGAAATTTGCAACCACACAGTGCACTACCACATGGCCAATTATAAATTGAGTCATTTATTGTGGATTTGTGGTCAAAAAGCTGTAAATTTTGTTTTTTTAAAAAAAACATTTTCACAAGTGACCCGGCTTGTCAAAATTTAAAAATATTAGAAGTTAAAATAAATAAAAATATATAACTCTACGTTAACTTTATGTATTATAATAATATTTTATTTTTATTATGTGAAAAAAAATTAATTTGAAGTGAATATAAATTATATAATACTAATTTTAAAATAAATATACTAATTTAAATATTATTTTTATCATAATAAATTTTATTTAATTTCTTAAATAAAAAGTAAAAATAATAATAATATTCTTTCAATTTTATTAAAACACGATATAAAAATATTTAAAACAAATATATTCCATAGTTAGTCCATTTAACTTACGTTGCCAAATTTTAAATCTAAAGTTGTCTATTAAACAACCGACGCTGTTTTACAAATTTTCTTTTTTCCTTTTATATATTATTTGCTTAAATGAAATAGTAATACCAAATTTAAAAATAATATAATCTCAAACCGTGAAATTATTTACCCTAAGCACCAAAGCAACCGAATAACATATTTTCATTAAAAAAAATGAATTTACTAATTGTTTTAAAAAAACTAAAAAAAAAATGATGTTGAATAGTGAAACCCAGCCCATGGACGTTGCAAAGTTGGAATAGGCTTAGATTTTGGGCTTTAGATAGTAGTTTTGGCCCAACCTAATGTAGCCTTTGTCTAAGATGACATTTACAAATGCTGAATTAGTTAAATTGAACTTATAAATTATTAAAATATTCATATCTCATTATTAATATAAAAAGTAACGATTTGCACACAGATCATAGTGCTGGATCAAGACTTGCATAGATAATAAACATAAAATCTTCATTAAAACATGCAAAATATGGTAAAATAGTAATTGTGTGAATGTATAAAGTTAAATTTATTTTATGTAGTTTATATAAAATCAAAACTTGAAAGAAACAACTAATAAGCTGCAAGTATATAAAAGTAAGAGAAATTTATTTCCAATATTAATCAGATTTTGTTGAGCTCTTAATTAATCCAATCATCTGTGTAGTCATGAACACTGCGATGCAAACAAAGCTCTCCTGCAGTCTTGTAGAAGAAGCTTCGCCTCTAAAAAATAATAATTTCTCACTATGGAAAATTCAATCAAGTCCTAATCCATTGTTCCTCATATAGCACAATCTTGAATTCTATAAAATAAGTCTAATTACAGGGTCTAACAAAGATTTTACTTCGAATTGACAATAGGATCAATACAATAAGAAAGTTTTTTAACTTCTAAACTATCTATAATAGAAAGGGAAGTAAAGCCTAGAGCAAAATCCCCCCATTAAATTTATTATTTGTAAAGGCATTGCCTCCATATTTTGAAGTACAACCACAAACTACTTGATCCATGGAAGCTATTCCTTCATCGATCCTCTGTAGAGAAAGTCAATTTCTCATATGCATACTCGTCACTTGGATATTCTTTTTTATAAGAACATCTGTCGGAAACTGTGGTTTGTAAACATATTTTTAGCTGATTTTCTTCAAATGAATAACTAGCTATATATATAGCTATAAATGTCTTATTGCACCTCTTTTTGAAAGCCACTTATCATTTTTGTCATTTCTTACCCACCAAGCCTATGTAGATAGGCCATCCAATTTTAACCTTATCATCTTTTACGCATCGCTTTTCTACCAGGCTCAACCAACTTTTAACCTCAAGTTTTTCTTCTTGTCTTTTATCTACTTAAAGCGTACCTACATGTCACTTTTTTTTTTTTTTTTTTACGTTTACCTAACACTACAACTTACCTAGTTAGTTTATCTAGATTGGTTTGATTCTTGTGTGGAGTACTAATAAAATGGATATCTGTTTTGCCTATGTCTAGGCCTTGAAAAATCATGCAGTAGCATTGCAATTAGACTTGTTTATGAGTTAAATAGTTCATGATTCTACTCATATTTAAATTTATGATCAAATGTCTAAATATAAAAATAAGATATAGACTTTATAATTAATCCAGCATTATGAACCTATTCAAACTAAGCCCAAATACTACTCAAAATTAATAATATAAAATTGTGATTTTTCATTCATATGTTAACTTGTTTTGATATTTGATCTAATTTTATGAGTTCAGCCAAGAAAAGACCTCATATTTTTATGGCAGAATTGGTGAATTTCCAAATTTAAACTACACCGATTTAATAGACAATGGAGTTTAATTTATGGTCACTTGTTGTCTAATTGGAGGAAGTGATCTAATCTTACGCATTGCCAACAATCATTTATTTGGTAGCATACCACCAGAACTAAGTGTAGCAACAAAGCTACAAACGCTTGACGATCTATCTTCAAATCATTTGACATGAAACATTCCAAGGGAATTGGGTCGCTTAACATCATTGTTTGAACTCATATTCAGCAATAATCAATTTTCGAGTACCATTCCAAGTTGTCATTTAATTATCGATGATCTATGAAAAAATAATTTTTAATCTCTAAAAGATATATTAATTCACTAATGATTTAGTTTTTAAAATATCATAATAAACTATCTAATTAATTCCTAGAAGATCTTAAATGTTTATACATTAGTCCCTTGACCAAGATCTTAAAATATCACATTGACATGACACGTTTTAAAACCTCCATATTTCAGTAAGAAATAAATTGGTAAAGATATATTCATATTGCTAGAGAGGCCTTTTAGATATCCACCTATTGAACATGGCAAAACACTCTTCAGGGTTAAACTCTGGAGCGGTATGTCCTGCACCCTGCAAGTATGAAACAAATATAACACATAGAATCCCCAGCCTACACATTAAAGTATAGAAAATTTGAGATTAATCACCTTCACAGTTGCATATGTCATTCCATTAGAGTATGTCCTAGTGTATCTATGCCAAACGCAAAGTGCTTGTAAGGACAATAATTAGGATAATTAATTAGTTAAAGGGAAAAATACAAAAATTAACTCTTTCTTAAACTTTGGGTCACTTGTAAATAACTTTATTTTGTTAATTTCAATCTTAACATAGTTAGTTAGTTCATATGCCACTCCTGATTCTCTCGTAATAGAAATTGTATAAGCTCCCATTTCTCTCTAATACTAGCATTATCTAGTTCAAAGAATTATGGGAGAGTTCAAAGTATTACGAAGCAATGACATTGAAACTGAAATAAACATGAAGACCTATATTTCATAAAATAAGAAAGTTGAGAGATTTATTTCTCGATTTTAAAACATTAAGGAATTATTTACAAGTGACTCAAATGTTCAAAGAAAAATTTTGTATTTTTTCTTAAATTAAATGCAGCCTTATTAATACAATATATATCCGGTAACATACCCTGCAATTTGGCCATTTACGAGCCATGGCCTCCATTTATCAACAGTGGAGTAATTCAAAGATCGTATCCATGCTTGAGTTGATGAGAAAGGGATCAACATATCATGATCACCACTGTAAAGAATATTGTTAATTCATTTTTCATCAAGAGAATAGAAAGACAGATAATTAATGGTCATATTTTGATAATATACCTTATCAAAGCACAATATTTTATAGAGAGATAAGTATATATATGAGGAAGATATAGAAAACTATAACCTGTATATCAATGAACGGTAGCCTTTTTTACTGAGATTTAAATGATACTGAAAACTGCTATTGATCTCAAGCTTGAAATTCGAAAGTATATCACGATTACAATACTTCCATTTTCTTACAGTTCCCTGCAACACATAAAAGTAGCCAAGTTTCTGTTACATTTGTTCATTCATTCATTTCTTTATTTTTTTTTTTAAAACCAAAATATATAGAATCCACTCCATCAAATTAATATAATATAATATGTCTAAATTAATATATATATATATATATATATATTAAATATCTTCTTCATTTCAAATTAATTTTTTATAAAATTCTTTATCATTTTTTTCATATGAAAAAAATCATAATTATGTTTTAAAATGATAAAATTAATTAATGAAAAGTTATTTGATTTCTTACTCTTTTGACATCTATTTTAACTCTCCTTTCTTCTCATTTTGTTTACATTTTTTTAAATTTATCTGTTACTTTATATATATTAATATACATATTTGGAGACCCATATTAATTTAAAAGAACTTATTATTATTATGCATTCAGATAATAAGCTTCAAACCTTCCGAACATGCAGTGCTTTGCAAACGTCATCATTGTTGGCCCAATATTCAGATACAAAATATTTGTGCAACTGCATATAAAAGATTGTCAAATATTAATATTATAATAACAAACTATTATAAATGGATTAGATTTTCTATAATGAATATCACTGTTATAAATTTGTACTGATTAGGAGTTGTACATATTTATTTTCTTAATTTTAAAAATTGAGAGAAAAGATATTTTAGAGATTTTCAGTTTTGTGCAATATACGTCATCTATTAACATTTTCGTCCAAAACCCTATACACATATGTTATCAAAATTAATGGTTCCAACAAGTATTGTTAAAATGCAAAAAATTCCTCCCCATTAATTTCAAAAAGTAGACAAAAAATTGATAAAGCTTGCATTTTTAAAGGATAAAAAATTAATTCAATCTAATAAATATGAACAAACATTTTTAGGTTTATAAGCTAAGCAGAAAAAAAAAATTACCAGACATCCTGGTGGTGAATTGAGATTATTGGGCTTAACCTTCTCAAACAACGATCTCTTCAAAAAACTTCCTGCTGGAATGTCGTCATAACTGCAATAAGGGTACAAAATGTGGGATGTAGAGATTCTTGCAGTGTTCTGAAACCAAAGAAATTAAACAATGATTAAGGGTAGCAGAAGAATCTTTCTGTTGTGGAAAACAAATTAATAACAATTATTTAAGAGGCTAAAAATTGAAGAACGATGTCAATACCATACAGATATATATATAGTTGCTAATTAATTACCTCGTGGAAAGACTCCAGATCTCTCAAACATAACAAGTTTTTGTGATCTATGTTTTTGTATTCTCCTTTACAATTTTTCTGCAGTGACTGTTCAATTCATGGAATAAAGAATTCAGAATCGTTAGCACTAGAATGTTTTTATTTAGCCTTTTTGATCAATTTTTTAAGAACCTTTATCGTAAACTTACGTTAATAAGATTACCTGGAAGAGTTCATCAGAAATAAGTGCCATTCCATGAGCAAATGGGACTGCATAATTTTCATCAGCCATTGTTGTCTTAGGATTCCCTAGCATGTATCCCTGTAGGACAAGAATATATATATATTTAAATCCACGAGGTCCTCATCTACCAAAACACTAATTAAACACTTAAAAGTCTGAAGCAATTACATATTTTCTCTTTGGATCGGATCAAAATTGGTAGGTAGATATACTTTTGAAGCCTTATCATGAAATGTTGGTAGATGTGAGATAAACCCTTTAATGTTTTCCTTCAATTTTGGATTGAATTGGATTGGATTATTCCTGTATGAATTCAGTTCATGGTGTAAAGTTTGATTGCTTTGAAAACCTTAATTGTAATATTCTTCAAAATCTAAGAAATCCATGTACTCCATATACATGAAATTTATAGATTTAGTTCTAATTGATTTGTTGGGATCAGTAATATTGAGCTATTAATATGTTAGATATATATAATCGCATATATATATATATATATACACACACACACGCATATAATTCCACTTGAATTGTATATAATTATAATAAGTTATAAGTGGAGAGCTAGCATAATGATATGATTGTATGAATTCTGACGAATTTGCAAGGAATTGTGTGTTGTAGGAAATTATGATTAGAGGGAATGGTAATTGCATAAAATTAATGGTGACTATGGTAATTGTGATTGAAGTAAACGGCGATTACAGGGATGCGTATGGAAAGGGATAGGAGTGAGGAGAATGCTTTTATTTTTTGAATTGTCCAAATTATACGAGAGATTTTGCCTTTTTCTTTTTTTGGAAACCTTAATGTTTTGAAAATGAAATTGTTTTGAGAAATTTTCATCAATGGATTTATTTACTGTGTAGGCTTACAAGATTTGAAGGTTTTCTTGCATTTTGTGTCGGTTATAGGCTTGATTTTTAATTGTGATATCATATGTAAAACCTTAAATTTTATAATGAAGAAAGAGAAAGAAATTAAGAGGAGAAAACCTGGATATTTATCCATGGTTGGACCCCATTTTCATTTGCTGCAACTCAGAATTGGAAGAATAATTAAACCAGAGAATAATACATAAATTGTGGAAGAGAGAGGTTCGTGTGAGCTTTTTACCATTTGAAATTTGAAGAAACAAAGGTGGGATAGGAATGCCAGAGTAGGAGTCACCACCAATGTACACTTGATTTGACAGATATTCTGGATGATCGATCAACCACTATATAAAAATTAAATTTGATTAATTGTCATACCATATAAGAATCTTTTAAGTACAATAGGATATAAATGTATTAAAATGGGTGCTTTAGATTATTTCTTTGCACTCATTTTAATCTTTATCTTTATTAATTATTTTCACTAATGTAAAGGGGCAAGAAATTAATGAATTTAAAATTTTCTTCATTTAATTTCTTTATAAAAACAAATGAAATTAAGATGTCTTACCCAAAAAAAAAAAAAAATGAAATGAAAATATGAGAAGAGAACACACACACACACACACATATACCTTTCTAAGAAATTGGTGGGCATGGTGAACTAAAGTCCAGTCACCTTGCTCAGCAGCAGCAGCTTCTGTTTTGGCGTAAGTGAAGCCTGATCCAGCAGGCAAATCAACGAAAATAATGCTACTTAACTGATCATCAACCAAAAAATTGTGGTGTAATTAGCATCAACTTGGAAAACTATCAATAATCAATTAGAATATGTGATTTACATTCTCTCTATACAAGAAAATAATATCAGGTGTTATCAGAGGAGAAATAAATATGAATATGTATTTATATTATATTTTTATGATCTCCATTAATGGAGTCTACCACTCAAACAATTTTGTATCCATCTTTGTCTTCTCACATAACAATTCTCACCTTTGTCCATGATTGTGACCTCAAGACTAAGCTAGGCAGCCTTCCTTTGTATTCTTGGTCTCTAAATGCTAGTGGACCTACAAAGAATAACTTTTGTCAGTGATCCTTTAAAATAAAATTGGCATTCTCCATGCATGTAGGTACCATAATTTTCGGAACTAAAGGATTTGTTTAATTATACTGCTCATCATATAGCTAAAGAGCTTCACTTTTATGCTCCTTCTATCTGGTTTGAATTTGTTCCTGATTCTGTTCTTGCTGCTATTAGAAATGATGTATTGGATATAAACTCTAGTTAACAGTTGTACTAACTGCACTTTCTTTCTGAATGAGAAGTATTGATTTCAAAAGTAAAAAAAAATCATCTGTGGACGGATCATATCAAATTCCAATTTGAATATATGCTTCCTTTTGATCACTTATCAAAGACTAGAAAATTTGTTTGGGTTTTAAGAGATGCAAAATTGTAAGGTTTGATATCGAAAGTGCAAACAAAATATTATTCCTATTTTATAAAGGAAAATAAATAGGAGTAATCTCCTCTCTATCCTAACATGCATAATTTTTTTGGGGTATGGCAAGGGTGTTATTGCATCAATTTGCACATCATTTTTTTAGGATACTAAAAAGAAAAAAAAATAAAAGTTCAAGTCTAAGCTCGGGTCAAAGCAAAGACTCTTTTTAAACTTCTCATTTGGGCCTATATTGAAATATTTCGGCCTAACTCTCTTTGGGCCAAGTGTATCCTATAATTGGCTTTAATGTTGACGTTGATGGTGAATTTTTTTTATATAATGAAGGGTAATAAGTTGAAGCAAAAAGGGAGAAAAAAATGAAATAATTTTGGTACTTTTTTTTTTCTTGTTTCAACTTATTAGAAAGGCTACAAATATTTCAATAGTGAGACAGTATAGAAAGTTTCTCAAGAAAAAGTTCGAAACTCTGGCTAAATAAATAGAGAACAAAAGTAAAATAATTAGAATGAGTAACTAAACAAACTTCATCTAAAGATAGAAATAATTAAAATAAAATTGATTACCTATTTCGTAGAGAAGGGCAGAAAAAGAAGAGCAAGCAGGACCTCCTGATAACCAAAGCAGAAGTGGATCTTCTTCAGGATTCTTCTCACTCTTTATAAAGTAATAAAAAGCCTCTACTTCTTCTAATTCACCCACTCCTATATATCTGATCAAACAAAACCATCAACTACAATATTAATTACAACCATGGTATTATTATTATTATTATAGAGTTAGAAAATATTAAAATTTACATACATACCCAGTTTCAAGTTGAAAAGGGAGGGGTCCTTGAAACCCAGGAAGAAACTCTACCGTTGAAATTGAAGTTGCAGGTTGAGAGCAAATTACGTGTAATAAGAGAACGAAGAGAAGAACTAGAGTCTCATAATAATAATAAGAGAAGCGCCGCCTAGAAGCACTTTCACTTTGATTTGATATCAGACTCATGGCCATGTGAATTGAGATAACGATGATCGATTTTTTTTTGCCTGTAAGGGACTATAGTATTATGGAGACAAGAAGTGGTAGGTTTTGTGAATTGAAAGATATCAGTGTCTGAATTCTCGATGTCTGTGGGAGTAATTGTGGTTCGGTTTTGTGAAATATGAGTGTTTTCTTCACATGCATGGGGCAACGTGTAAATAAACCTAGCTGACACATCAATGTTGAAACACCGTCCTTCATATACAACTTCCCATAGTTTCATAGAACAGCGTGCAATAGGAACAGGATCCTCTAAATTTCTCTCTTTGGTGAAGTTCGTGAATACCGTCCGACAATTGAAGGTAGATTATGATGTCACGTGGCCTGCTTGTGTCTTACAACTCAAAATTTTCTTCTGCAAGCTTATACTTTCTGCTTTTGTGTCCTTACGACTTACGAGACAAAGATATAGTAAATTTTATTTATGATATTTACTTAAAAGTATATGTTTTTTTAAAAAAAAAAAATTCAAGAGTAATTTTTATTATTAAAATTTTTAATTAAAAATATGTTCATAATTTATATAATTAATTTTTTAAAAAAAATTTATATGTTTAATTTTTTTAAAAAAATTTATATGTTTAATTTTTATTAAAAAATTAAATAATAAAAATATAAATAACTGAATATAAATTTAATTATTTTTAAAATTATTATAACCATGAAAAGTATGAAGAGTAAATTATAATTTTTTTCTCTTAACCAAAATTAAAAAAAAAAAATCTGTGTAACTTACTTATTAATTAGATGCAATGTCTGTATCCTTTCTTAATATATAATTAAAAATTTTAAAATTCTCTTACTATCTTTTTTATTTCATTTCTTTATAACTAGTTTTATCATATTTAATATTAAATCTTTCTATTACTTCAAAAATAAGAATTTCAACTTCAACCATTTGACTATATATTTTTATAATACTTATAATTCAAAAGGTAATAGAAAAAAATTATTCTTAATAAAAAAAATACACAATAGTTGAAGTTGAGTACTTATCGTTTTTAAAATTTAAAAATTATTATTTATTTTAGCTAACATTTTGACTAAAATATCCTGAGTTACATTATTAAAAAAATTTAAAAATTAATATTTATTAAAAAAATTTATAAATTACTATTTATTTTAGTTAAAGAGGATAAATTTATTTTATTTTATATTAAAAATAATTTTTTATATTAATAAAATGTATATTTAATTATATAAATAATAAATATAAAAATATTTTAATCTACATGAGTAAAATTATAAGTTCTTTTTGTATTTTGGTTAAGAAAAAAAAGTAATTTACTCTTCATTTTTTTATGGTTATAATAATTTTAAAAACATAAAAGATAACATTTTATATAATTAAGGCTCTAATAGTTTACTCATTGCCTATCAGTATTGCACATCTTTTAGTTATAACATTGTTTGTTACGCAATAATAATTTTTTTTCAGATCGAGGAATTAATTGATAATATTTATATTATAATAAATGCTCTTTAAACTTCATTTATTGTCAAAATTTAAGTTTTTCTCTTTTTTTTTTTACCTAAATGTTATGTGAATATCTATCCTTGTATATAATTTTTACAATTTGTAGTCAAAGACAAGACATCAGTTGCATTCACCCAATCTTATCCCTCTCTACTATTGCAAAAGTAATGTCCCAACTGTCAATAATTTATTTATAAATAAATTATCTTATTTTATTAACAAATTATTTATTCTTTTTATTTTATAAGGTGAAAAATTAAAATTGCATAATGAATGAGGGAGATGGATCGTAGTTAGTGTCCCAACTGCCATTAATTTATTTATATATAAACACACAAGGAATTAATTAATTAATTATATATATATGATAGTATTTCCAGTTACTTAAAATATTGACAAGTGATATTATAAAATTTTGACAAATAACTTTTTAGAATTTCAACAAGTGGTGTTCTAAAACTTCGAAAAATCACACTCTAATTTTTGTTTTCACCATAATTTAATAAAGATAAATGTTTTAAAAAAATCTGAATCATTTAAAATTATTTTCTGAACTAAAGTACAAAAATAAAAATAAAAACCAACTCAATCTTAAAAAGATTAAAAATTTTATGTCATTTTTTTAATATCACATAAAATTTCAGAAGTAAACAATTTTAAATGACATGTAATTAATATTTTAAAAGATAAAGATTTAAAAGGTTTTTCATGAGAATATTTTTGCTATATTTGCTATGGTTATAATAATTTACACTTCATATTAAAAATAAAAAATATAATTTATTCTTCATATTTTTATGGTTATAATAATTTTAAAAATGATTATATTTATATATTGTCACTTATATTTTTATTATTAAATTTTTAATTAAAATAAAATATGTAAAAAAAATTTAAAAAATAAATTATAAAAAAGATATAAAAATTATATTTAAATTTTTTATTTTTAAAAAGTATAAAGATATATTTTTAAATAAATATCATAAATAAAATTTACTATATCTTTGTCTCGTAAGTCGTGAGAACACAAGCAGGAAGTATAAGTTTGCGGAAGAAATACTTGAATTGTTGGACAAAAAAGCAAGCCACGTGACATTATAACGTACCTTCAATTGTTGGACGGGTATGATCAAAGGAAATTGACGAACTTTCACCAAAGAGAAAAATTTAGAGGATCCAGTTCCCGTATTTTGTTTTTTGTCAAAATAAGATTACGTTAAGAAAGCGTTTGATATATCTTTTAAAATAATATCGTTAGAATTAAGAAATTTAAAATGTTATATTCTCATGTTTAAAATATAAATTAAAATAATATTTTTATATTATTATATTTTTAAGAATAAATTATTTACATATTTTTATTTAAGGAGTCAAAATTTTTTTATTTTCATAACATAAAAATATTTTTAAATTAATAAAATTATTAAATTATTTTTTAAAAATTTAAACTTATTTTATCTTTTATACTCTTCCTCTCTTTTTACATCTCTTATTAATTTTTTATTTTTTGTATAAAACTAAAAAAAATTAAATTTTTTTTACAAGATAATAATTTTAATTATATTATATTATTTTTTTAAAATAATATAATTAATATTATTGATTATTAATTCATATAATTAATAATTATAATCAAATAATAAAATTACAAAAAAGGTATTGACAACCAAAAAAATCACTCACATTTCAAGAAGATCATTTAATAATATTTTTTTATTGAAAAGAAAAAGAAACACAAATACTGGATAATAAAATTATATATTATCATCTATACTAATTTATTCAAAATTTCTAGTGAGTTGTTATATGCTGCAAATCAATGTTTAAGTGAAAAAGTGAGAATATGTCATTTTTGTCTTTAAAAAATAAAAAAAAACTTATTTAATATAGTTCATATATATATGTGTCTATGTATATATGCATATTGTTTAAATGTTATTAATTAATAGCATGTATATACATATATTATTCAATTAATAAGTTGTTATGATTTTTATTTTTAATATAAGTAATTTAAAAAATTAGTTAGTTATAATTTAAAAAAATATTTAAAAAATTGTCAATGAAATATTTAAAAAGTTGTTAAATAATCTCAAAAATATTGAAGCTAAATCAAATGTAAGAATATAAAATTTTTAAAAATATTATAAAATATTTTTCATTATTTTAAATAAATTAAATAAATTTTTTTAAATTATTAAAAATTATATTTTTTTAAAAAATAAAAAATTTATCTATGTACCAAACATGCCGTAAATATAGTAGTATGGGAACCATCAAATCCTAAGGCTCAAGCTCCTAATATTAAAAAAGTATTAAGGGTAATACAAATGAGAATCAAATGCAAACATAATAACTAATCATAATCATGTCTGTAATTACGAGAGAAAAGTGATATTAAATAACGTCGAACAATACATTTGAATAGAATTAAATGAAGAATCTAATTAAAATTTTACGCAACACACTTAAAGAAAAATAGATTCTTCTAACCAGTGCTGTTTAATATTTTTATTAATTGATTGAAAGAGTATTTAATATCTTGAAATATATAAAAAATCAACAAAAAAATAATCTGGATCATTTAGAGAAAATCTTAAAGATACTAGTTAATAAAATCTAAAAAAATTAAGGGAGATAGATTTTTTAAAGTATATTTTTTATAAAATTTTGAAGTGCTTTTTTTTTTTTTACATGTTAACTCAAATATTGGTTAATATATAATATAAAATATTTGTCTTACAAATTAACTCGCATATAAGTTAATATGTAAAAATAACGTATACCAATACTTTTAAAAAAAACATTAAAAAATTTATTTTCAAAATTAAGACTACATCTTCTATCAAGATATCACAATTTCATAAAAGAAATATAACACTCTTTATCCTACTACAATTTTCTTTTAAAATTAGAGCTATTAAAATAGAACAAACTTGATGGCCGCCCAGTTCAACCTTAAAATCATTAGGATCAAATTTCCAAAGAATGAACCATATTTAATTTAAATTATCCACAATTAACATGGCTCTCAAGATGAAGAAAACACTTGAAATCAAGGTTAACTTTTTGAACGAACCAAATTTTCCACAAATTCTTCAAAGTTTTTACTTGAACTTCCACTTTTGTCAACAGCCATTGCAGCCAAATTCCTCCATTTTATAGCATTACTCTTTATTTCACGGCCTTTTTCACTATTCATGATTTCCCATACACTGTTCTTCAATGCTTCTCCTCTCACAATTCCTTTCTCATCAATTGGAGCTCTTAGTCCAATTCTCCAAACATCCACAATAAACTTGGCATTAGTGCTTTGGTCTGTCCATTGTGGCATAGCAACCATAGGAACTCCTAAACTCAAAGCTTCTAATGTTGAGTTCCAACCACAATGTGTGACAAAGCACCCAATAGCCTCGTGTGATAGCACTTTCATTTGGTGGCACCATGACACCACCGTACCCTTCTCTGACTTCTTTGCAAAATCTTTTGGAAGCTTAGCCTCCTCAAAATCCTTCACTACCCACAAAAAGTTGTAGCCACTATCTCTCAAACCACAAGCTAGTTCCTCCATTTGCTCTTCATTAAGGATTGGCAATGACCCAAAAGACACAAATACTACTGACCCTTTTGGCTGATCATCCAACCAGTTGGTGCATTGTTCACTCTTGAAACGAGCAAATCCATAATCTTGTTCATCTTCTTCAAGTCCATTATTAATGTCCAAGAACTTGTAGGGTATAGTGGGTCCTATGGTCCTCAATTTTGGCCAAAGCTCTAGCATACAATCTGCCACCTAAAACAGATTTTAATTTTTAAAACAACAACCATTAGATGCTGAACAATTAATTAGAGAGAAAAAAATTTAGATACAAATTTTATATTCTTTTTATGAAGTTTTTTAATTAGATATTAATATGTGTATAATTTATGTAACTTATCTCTTTTATAATTAATTCTTTTTACATGCTTTATATTGATTATAAAATCTAATAACAAAATATAAAAAACTACAAATAAGTTTATTTCTTAAGGAAGATTGTAACTACTAACCTCATCTTTTTCCCTAAATTGCTATGTTTTTCTCAAGGAAATATTTCCTGTAATCTAATAGTATTAAAAAGTTTAATATTATCACTATTTATATGGGATTAACTCAACTTTTGCATCCGAAATTAAACATATCTGTATAGCACATGTTTATCCAGTTCACCCATTCCAATTGAGTCTTTCTCTAATCACAGACAAACTAGTAATACCTAATTAGATGGGGAGGGAAGAACAGAGTTAAAAAAAGGGCTGATCAATTACGATATATATTTTTTAAATTGGGAACGATATGCTAATTGTAATAAAAAATCAGACTTCATAAACCAAAAATTTATATCCAAAGTACTCTACTATACCTCTTTTTCGAGTTCATAGAATGTATTGCAGAGGATCCAATCAGCATTCTCAATGTTGCAAAACTGATGAGCCACTACAAGATCAAGCAAAGTTGGGTACGATCCAGGCTTATTCAGAAAGGAAGGCATATCCGAAGGTGCAAATGGAGGCAACCCAGGAAGGCAAATTTCATGCTCTAACAATGGTAGTTGTAGCATTCCCTGCTTCACATGGTAGTATATACTATCCACACCAAGATTTTGAGTCAAAAAAATGGCCCCAATTAACCCAAATCTCTTGGATACTTCCAAAGCCCAACTCATGAATGAACCATAAACGATGCAATCAACAGGGTTCTCTGTTCTATTAAGCTTCTCAATCAGCTCAATCAGAGTGTGGGTCCCTACTTCCCGAAGACGATCTAAATAAGCCTTCTGGCTCTCTGCTTCTTTTCTCCCACCATTGTCAAACCCATCGGAAATGGTCTCCAGAGTAATGGAATTTGGCAGTTTTTGAAGGCTCTTGCAGAAGAAGCGAGTAGTGACGAAGGTTACTGTGATGCCTTTGTGTTGCAAAAGCTTGGAGAATTCAAGCATGGGATTGATGTGACCTTGTGCTGGAAACGGCAGAACTAGGCAGTGAGCTCTTCTATCTCTGATTTTGCTCTCCATCTATGGCTCTATGACTGCTTATTGCTCTTTTCAGACAAAGTGTGCCTTTATTTATTCTTCAATACCTAATCAACTTACTAAACAACTTCTTTTGAAAAGGTAATGGTTGTTTATTTTTTGGTTAGAAGTAATCTTTCTTTAAAATATTATTGTATATGTGAATATCTCTTTTAATAAAAATTTTAATTTTAATTTGTTATATTATAAAAAATAAATTTTGTTAAAAATATTGATTAAAATTTTATTTGATTGATTGATATAGTTTTTACATATTAAAAATTATTATTATTTTTAATTTTTTTTATATGTTTTTAACATTAAATATTCTTTTAACTAATAAAAAAAAACTTCAACCAAACACTAATTAACAAAATCCTCTTTCCATTTGCAAATATTCGAGTTTTATAATAATGTGACACCCAAAAGTAGACAAAGGGGTGACGGATCTTAAATGGCGGATCTTAAATGACAGCCAAATATTCAGAATAATATATATTGCCGCCTTCTGGCTGTAACTGTACTAAATAAATAGGTAAAATAGTATATTTGGATTAAATATGACTCAAATAATTATTTATAACTTTTTTAATTATTCGTTTGCATTATCAATTGATTCATGTCACATGATTCATCGCAAGCTTTTAGAGAAAAAAAAAACATTTATGTTTGAAAACATTTATATTATATTACTGGGTCAACAAATAAAATCGGGAATATTGAAGTAAAGAGTAAACTAATTTATCTTAAATTATATTTGATATATATATATATATATTAATTTTAAACATACAAATTGAATAAAAAAAAAACAAAAGCTAGCATTGACTTTTCAAAATGAAACCTACTTGGATTTAATTGGTTCACAGACACTACAAGATATTGATATTGCTAGAGACTACTATTGGACATCCACCTTGTCAACATGACAAGTGTTTCTTGAGGTTTGAACTCTGGAGCCGTATGTCCTCCACCCTACAAGAAAATTCAAGAAAACCACAACAAATTAAATCTATTGATTCCAACCACACTACAGATCAGTGTAAGTAAAAGTAAATTTTCTTGATTTTACACCTTAACAGTTGCAAATGTCATTCCATTGGAATAAGTCCTCGTGTATCTTTCCAAAGGCATGCAAAACTTGTAAGTATAATACATAAGGACTCAAAATAATTAATTAAATACAAAGTAACTTGAATATAATCTCGAGTATATAAGATATACCCTGCAACTTGGCCATTTACATGCCATGCCCTCCACTCATCAACAACGGAGTAATTCAAAGATCTTATCCATGCTTGAGTTGATAAGAAAGGAACTATCATGTCATGATCACCACTGTGTATATATGTATATACAACAAATTATTAACAATTTCTATATATAACTTTAGATATATATATATATATATATATCTAAAAAGGCTTAATTAATTAACCTGTATATCAATGAACGATAACCTTTTGTGCTGAGATTTACGTGATAAGGAAAGCTGCTATTGATCTCAGTCTTGAAAGGCAAATCGTGATCACAACGCTTCCAATGTTTTATACTTCCCTGCAATAATGCAACACACATATGTATATGCATGCAGCCAAGTCAAAACAAAACAAAACACTAACAAACACACAAGGAATTAATTAATGTGATCAAATTCAAACCTTTCGAACATGCAGTGCTTTCTGAACGTCAACATTATTGGCCCAATATTGAGATAGTAAATATCCGTTTCGCTATATATGAAATAATTGAGATAGTTATTTGTATAACTAGGTTAAGGGATAAAAAACATTGATTAATTTAGTCTATTAAAAAAATTATATACAGTAATTACCCGACATATTGATGGACAATTATTGGGGTTCACTTTCTGAGATAGAGATCTCTTCCCAAAACTTGGTGGTGCCATACGTAAATCGTAACCGCAATTTGCAGCCTCCAAAATGTGTGCTGTATCCACTTCTGCAGTTAACTGAAAAGTGAACACACAAATTTTTAACCATCAAATTTATATTCAAACTAGAATAATTAACTACATTTTTAATCATAATTAATAGTGCTTAATTACCTCTTGAAAAGACTGGAAATCTCTTAAACATAACAAGTTTTTGGGATCTATCTCACCATATTCTCCTTTACAATTTCTCTGCAGCGACTGTTCATATAGAGTAAACAATGCAATTCGTTAGCTTCACAATTTTTTTTTTATTTGGTCGTTTTGATCAATTTTATTATTAATTATTTACCTCGTAGAGTTCATCAGAAATAAGTCCCATTCCATGAGCAAATGGGATTGCATAGTTTATTTCATGGCGTGTGGTCAATGGGTTCCCTAGTATGTATCCCTATAAGTACGTAAAACAAGCAGCTCTTAATCACTTGAATAATTAATTACATGACAATAAACTTTTAAATGCAAAAGGAAAAATCGAAAAAATTAATTTTAAACCTGAATATTTATCCATGGTTGGACCCCATTTTCATTTGCTGCAATTCACATATATTTTTCTTAATTAATGAATTTTGATAGAAGGAAGAAGGACATATAGATATAATTAATATTGAATAAATATTATGAGTTATAATATTGTACCATTTGAAATTTCTTGTAACAGGGCAGGGATTGGAATGCCAGCGTAGGAGTCGCCAGACACGTACACTTTATTTGATAGAAATTCTGGATGATCCATCAGCCACTATACATATATATATATATATAATATTACATGTTAATTAATTACAACGTCTTTTAATTAGCCTTTAATTATATGATATAACAAATTTTTAGATGAGAACAAACGAATTAATTAAGGTTTATGAACTTAATTAATTCTTCTAATTTCTAAAATGTGATTATACGATAAATTAAATGAAAAAGTAGGGTGAATATATATTATACCTTCCTAAAAAACAGGTGGGCGTGGTGATATAGATTCCAATCGCCTTGTTGAACAGCAGGTTCTGTTTTGGCGTAAGTGAAGCCTGTTCCAGCAGGCAAATCCACAAACACAATACTACTTACCTGCTCTACCAAACATTTTTTATATGTAATCACTCTCAAATTAATTAACGGAAAAACTAACATAAATTTGGATATATATATATATATATATGTATATGTATATATATGTGTGTGTGTGTGTGTATACATCTCTAACCTTTGTCCATGCATGTAGCCTCAAGACTAAACTAGGCAAGCTTCCATTGTATTCCTGGTTTATAAATGCAAGTGGACCTGGAATATTCAAATTAACAACAGTTTTTAGTGATCCTTAAAGATTAAAATATCATTTTAGTCTCTCATAGATAATAATTTTTTTTTAATTTAATTATTTATAATTTAATTTGTTATCAATTTAGTTTCTCCATCTAAATATCATCTCAATAAATAATAATTTTAATGACTTAGACATTAAATATAGATTGGACAATATAAAATATCAATTATGATATAAGTTTTTTCATCTATTTTTTTCAATTGATCAAAAAATTTTCTCTAATTATCAATATTAAATATTGTTCAGTTGAAAAAAAATTAGATCATAACTAGTTTTTAATATTATCTAGTCAACACTAAAAATTTAAATTATCAGAATTATTATTTATTTAAATGATATTTAGTTGAAGAGACCAATTTGAGAAAAAAAATTTATATGAAAGATCAAATTAAAAAAATTATTATCTACGAAGAATTAAAATAATGTTTGAGTTCATCCTTAATTTATGAGAAAACAAAAAAATTAGGCATGCACCATGTGGCATTTCACTGCTAAAAGATGTGAACTAGGGATCCCTAAAGTATTGTACATGATAAAATTGAAAAAAAAAAAGGTGGAACAAGAGTGATGAAGTCTAGACAAAGCTTACTAATTAAATGTATCTCTGTTCAATTTTATACTAAAACTTTATTCAAATCCAAAAATGTTTAATTTATCACTAGAAATTAACCAGAAATTTCACCTAATACTTGTAAAAATTCATAGCCATAAACTGTACGTATAAAGAAGAGAGCAATGCCAATACATATATGTTGATTGTGGATGTTACCTATTTCAAAGGCAAGACCCATAAAGGAAGAACAACCAGGGCCTCCAGATAACCAAAGCAAGAGAGGATCCTCTTTAGGATTCTTCTCTGACTTTATAAAATAATAGAAAACCTCAACTTCTTCTGATTCACCCACTCCCACGTACCTGATCCACCATTACATCCATCAACATTGTATTAATTAATATGTTATATATATATATATATCTTTCAATTCTTCCTTTGAAATTTATATATGTAAAATTAATATATGATATACCCAGTTTCAAGTTGAAAAGGAAGAGGTCCTTGGAAGCCAGGAAGAAACTTTACTGTTGAACGCCAACAAGTTGAAGGTTGAAAGAAAGTGTGTAAAATTGAGAGAGCAAAGAGAAACACTACAATCACCTCACAATAGCAACATGAATTATAATTAGCACTGTGATTTGAGCAGTGCCTCCTCATTTTTTGTGATAAAACGCGTCTCGTCTCATCTCGATCCATCTTTCTCTTGCCTCCGAGCCTTATAATCATTAAGATATATATTATTCAAAAGGTGAATTTAGTTAATGCAATATTAATTCCAAATGAATGCATTAACATATATTTATAATCACAGATTCACAGCATAGAAATAGAATTGGAGGATACATATGTACATTATTTATTTTGGCTAAAATATATTTAATATTAATTACTGTACTTTTTTCTTTAACAAGAAATATATAGGCTCGATCAAAATGAGATACTATTTTAGAAAATTTTGCATGTAAGAAGGAATAATATCCAACCTCATTAAGATAATATTCTATCTTATGTTACATAGTATTTATTATAATATTATGTGATGACACGTAAACATCTAAAATAATTTTTTATTATCACATTACACAAAAAATATTATCTTAATTATAACATTAAAATTATTATGTCATCTCACATGACACTATTGAGTGAGATTTTTTTTAATATATTAATTTTATTCATATTTTATTTTATTTATTTTAAAATAAATTAATAATATCATATTTTCTTTTCTATTTCTTATTTTCGCAATAATTTTTTATTTCTTGTCATTTAGAAAATTGTTATTTACAATATTTTGTTAGTTATTTTTAGTTATCTTAAACTACTTGATTATATGACATTTAATTAATATTTCATTTTAATATTATGAACTAATGATTTTATTTTTTTGAAGTTAATTATGAGTTTTTAAAAATAACCATAGTATAAATATAATAGGTAATTTATTTAAATTTATAAAAATAAATTAAAAAATTAAAAAAATAAATATATTAATATAAACAACTAAATATTTATATGTTAATTACATCATTGTTATCTAAGATGTCACTGGTTGATATGTCAAAAATAAGTATCAAGAATATTATGATATATAAAATCACATTATAAAATATTATGTTATTTAAATAACATAATATTTGAGATGAGATTATATCATACGTTCACCTAAATTATAAGATTAACCTTATTAACAAATATTTTGAATTAAATATACTTCCTACTTTAAAATTCTCATAATTAATTAATAAAATATCTGAAAAGTATTTTTCTTTTTCACAAGGGAATTAATGAAAGGCACTTACAAAGGAAGAAATCAATTAGAAGATTCTTTAATTTTATTGTTATATATAACTCAATAAATAGGTTGTAAATAACAATTCAATAATATTACGTACTAAGTTTTAAATGCATTTAAAGCTATTATTAAAACAATAGAACAAATTTTTTTCCTCATTCATATCTTCTGTTAGAGGCAATAATAGTACTAAGATATGATATTAATTTGTAAATTCTCTTTATTTTTGGAAGAGGCAATAATATATATATATATAGTCTTGATGCATTCTGTCATCAACCACAATCAAAAGCACACCCTTATGCGAGGTATCTGTAACGCAATACGAAGCAAAGGAAAAGACATTTTTCTCCTTACAACGGACCTATAGGTTAAGAAAAAAAAATGAAAATTATATATCTCACAGAATCAATTTAACTCCCCTATTAGTCCATTGACACATATTCCTCAATTTCATTGAGTGCGTTTAGTAATAAATGAATTTTAAAAATTAAGAAACAAAAGTTGGACCGAATAACTTAAGCTCCAACAAATTTTTTAGCTAGGTATATTATTCGAATTTATCATTAGTTTAATGTTTGAACTAGTAATAAATGAATTTCAAAATTATCCAAGTAAATATTAATTTTTCAAGTACGTAATATTTTTTAATAGATTTGATGATTTAATTCCTAAAGAATTTTTTTTCTCTAGGGCATCAAAATTCATATAGTATATTCGTTCAGTTTAGCTGTAGTGATTGTTTCCTCTCTGCCACAAAATTATTGGAATTCAAAAAAGATGAACAAAAAGCATATTTGTGTTGTTGCTGCCCAGGATCGAACTGGGGACCTTTAGTGTGTAAGACTAACGTGATAACCACTACACCACAGCAACGACAACTTTATTAAGTCGATTACTTAAAATTGATTATAAATACATTTCATCTTAAGAGGATATCTATCAGATTTGACAATAATAATCCTAGGTGGTGTATGTTATGGTTTATATGTATTCGATGAACTATATTTAAAATACTGAAGAAAATTAAAGGACTATTTTGAACTACTGAAGATAATTAAGGAAAGGCAAATAAAGCTACCTGTAATGTTTATTCACTTAATTTGGATGCCAAGTAAAAGCCATTAATAACATTCATTAAGTGTCTATCTAATCACAAATGATAAATGTAGCATATATATAAATGGGGAAAGTATATTTTACCCACTAAACTATATCCAAATAATTTATCACCCACTTAATTAAGCTTTTGTTGATAGTACTAGTTGTGTTTGTTTTTGCGAATGAGACTGAAAAGAGAAGAAAGTTATCATGTGATAGGGAGATGCTAAAACTTTGTTAATTTTGATCCTAAAGATATTTGTGTAAGTTTTTTTTAATAGTATAGGGGTGTTGGAACATGTTGCAATTAAAGTATTTTTTATTAATGAAAAAATTTTAGTTATTGGGCTTATGTTTTTAAAGAAGACCCATGTTATTAAAAAAAATTTTGGTCAATTCAAAATGACCCAATCTCCTAAAAATATTAAACATATGAAAAAGGTCCATTTTATAAAACCCACAAAGTTTTTTGCAAGTCCATCAAATAAAAGAAGCTCCCTTACACATTTCCTCTTTAAATCTAACGGAAATGGAACAATTCTCAAGACCAAATTTCAGTCTTAGCTATCCGTCTCCCTCCATAACAACAACAAATCCAATAAACAAATGAAGAATAAAGGTGTTGGTTGACTTTATATTCCCATGACTGTTTTGAAAAGTAGCAAAAATGAAGAAAATCATTGGATGGAGTCTGCAACATGCTCTAATAGAGGTAGCATCCATGTTTCAAGCATTTATTGAAGGCATTAAATGAAAGTTCCAATGGATAGTTTCTTGAAGAATTTTAAAGATCAATAAATGCAAAGAGAATTGTGCAACATTAAAAAGGAGAAGTGAGAAAAAATTAAATAGCTAAACATTGAATACTATTCTTCAAGTGTTAAAATTCTCTCAATCTTTCAGTGTACTATTAGAGTCTATTTGCTCTTTATGAGTTGTTAATCATTGTAGTAGTTTTCTTGTTCAAAGTTGAAATCTTCATCCTCCTTCTATCTAGCTGTCTTATGGAGAGTTTAGAACTAAGAAACTGTTGAAGTGGTTGTTGGATTAAGTTACTGTATTACTAATTAAGCTGGTTGAGGGTGTGAGTAAGTTTAGAAAAATACTAGGTGGAGTAAAAGTAGGTGTGTTAAGACTTCTTTAAGATGTTAGGTGGCATAAAAGCTGGTATATGATGAGCTCAAATGTAAAAAAGTTTCCCAAGTGTATTTTTGGTAATTATCTTATTAGTGAAATACCTTTACTGTGTGTAAAGGGGAGGACGTGGGATCTAGGTTATTTTATATTTGAACCTCTATAAATTGACTGTGTGCTTCTTCTCTTCCTTACACTCACCATTATCTATATTCAAATCAGAAAACTTGTTTTAGAAAAGTGTTTGTTTTGTTTCACTTTAAAATTTTTAACATACACCAGAAAAGGTCTTGAAATTTTTGTTTTTACAAAAGTAAAAAGAACTAATTCAACCTTCTTTCTTAATTCATTATTTGACTAACAAGGGGGATAATTTGTTATAGATAAAACTTCATATGGGTGTTACATGTTAGTTTTAACCCTTTGGTTTTCATCCAAAAGTATTACATCTCAAACATGTATCTCTATTTGCATCCTCACTCCAATACAACATTAACATACAATCATCTGAGCATGCTTGAATTTTAGTATAATTCAACCTAAGTTTATTGATAGTCTTATTAGTCTCATAAAAAGAAGGTGAAATCTTTGTATATTTAAAAGCATCTGTCCAAAGAAAAAAAATATTCTAATATCATTAACATTGCTTTGTCACTTATTCTACCTGAACACTTTATATGATACAATCTTATCAGAAAAGATAATTTTAAATATTTTTCACACTCTTCATACAAACTTTGTAGTCCATCTCTAATTAGATCATAAAATTCTTTAGTTTCATCATTTGTCATTGATTGGTTTGATGATGGAAGTACACCTCCAACTTCATCCATCGTTGCATTATTTGGGTGATATCTAAATGCATCATAAACTATGACTTGCATTGATCAGTTCAAATCTTCAACTCCTAACATCTGTCACATATGATATTGGTTGAGATTCTACAATAGATTTCAATGCATGTTTCTCCCCATGATAAAACAAAATGTGTACGCTCGTGGAAATGGTTTCAGTATCAAATGCTTATACACAACTTCTCTAACTTACTACTTTTTAAAATTACATGTAGGACATAGACATTATTTTACCCTCAACGCTTGCATTAACAAAAGCAAAATCTATGAAAGTATTGATCTCTCTATATAGAGTTATTCTGATGCTTTACAATCCAAGACTTATAGGCCAAAAATAATTTTCTTGGCTTAAAGAATATAAACTAACAATTATTAATCAAAATCTAAATCCAAAACAATGTAAACTAATAACAATGTATTTAGTCATTTACTTATCGAAAAATGTGAATACATAGGAAAAATGAAAGAAAGAGAGTTGAGCAATCCATTTTGACAAATGTGAAATGGTTAGAGAAACCAACTTCATACGTTTAGTTTTCATGTAAATTGAAAGGCTCTTTTTAAGATGGGCGCAGTTAATAGTGTCAAACATGTCGGTGTCATTAAACAGTCAACCCATGTAATAAACAAGTTTGTACTATGAAGTCCAAGTCTATTCTTTTTGGCTCGCAAGTTAAACGGGCTACCTCATAGACCATTTTTTTAATTTTTAATATTTTAAAAATTATTTTTATATAAATAAAATGTAATATTGATATTTTTTACTTTTTTAATCTATTCAAAAAATAAAAGTCAATTGAATTTATTATGATAAAAATAATATGTCTAAATATAGTTATTTAAAAATTAGTATTATCTTCAAATAAAATTAATTTTATATTAAATTTTTTTCATAAATTAAATTTTTTATTCACGTTATAAGAATAAAATTGTGGTATAAGACATAAATAAACCTAAATTTATACACTTATACTTTTTTAAATTGATTTATATTATTTTTAAAAGTTTTTTCTATTTTTGGCTAGCTGCCTGTGGGTGAGCTATTCATTTAATGGGTTAAGTAGGCCAGCCTACAGATCATGATCTTCTTTGACAATACTAGGGGCACTACAACGTAATCTGATCATTTTTTATTTTTGGAGATTGAAAAAAATTGATGAATGATGATTAAGACATTTATAATTGGAGTATCTGTATAATTAGATAAATAGAGGATAATAAAACTACTCAATATCAATTTTTGATCAATTATTGTATGTAGTATATATGTAGCTGGCTATTTAATATATGTTTCAAGAAGTGGGATTTTAAAATTGTACCCATATATAGTTGTAAGATTAGTATATTCATGTCTTGGTAAGTTTCATATTGCAGATAAAAAAAGGTGACTTTAATGAATATTAAAATTATAATATTAGGGTTTAACTTTTACTAGAGGCTTTGCATGCACAAATATGCATGTCTTTTTTTTTTTTTTTAAGTTTTCAAGTATAATTTTATTATTGTTATTATTTTGAAATAGTAAATTAAATGGTAAAAAAATATTTAATCTACTCATTTTTAGTAATTTTCTATCATCTTTATTTTCTCTCTCTCTCATATTCTTACATTATATATTTTTTACATATTATAGAATATATTATTTTATAAGACTGATAAAAAAAGTTTAAAGTCATTATAACATAAATATATTATAATTATAATCAGAATGCCTTCTGAGTAGTTTTAGCTATAACTTTCTATGACATATTTTGGTCGAGTTTGGCATGCAGGCATGGTTCTTATGTTATGGACAAAGTGTGTGGACAATGTTTGGCAATGAAAAGCACATTCATTTTCATATAAAAAAAAAACTATATATCAGAATGCATCAAATGGTTAGATGATCATCCAAAAGGGTCAGTTGTGTTTGTGTCATTTGGTACAATGGTAGCCCTTCATGAGGAACAAATAGAGGAAGTAGCTTGGGGCTTGAGAGATAGTGATAGCCCCTGTTTGTGGGTGGTAAGAGATTCTGAAGAATCTAAGCTTCCAAAAGACTTCAAAAAGAAGTCAGAGAAGGGTATGGTGGTGTCATGGTGCCACCAAATGAAAGTGCCGTCACATGAAGCTATTGGGTGCTTTGTGTCACATTGTGGTTGGAACTCAACATTGGAAGCTTTGAGCTTAGGAGTTCCTACGATTGCAATTCCACAATGGAGTGATCAAGCCGCCAATGCCAAAATTGATTGTGCATGTTTGGAAAAATGGAGTAAGAGAGCTCCAGTTGATGAGAAAGGGATTTTGAGAGGAGAAGCATTGAAGAACATTATATGGGAAATCTTGAAGAGTGAAAAAGGAAGTGAAATAAAGAATAATGCCATCAAGTGGAAGAATTTAGTTGCAATGGCGGCTGTTCACAAAGGTGGAAGTTCTAGAAACAACTTTGAAGAATTTGTGGGTAATTTGCTTTATAGAAAAAGGAACTAATCTCTCAGTAGTAAATTTTTATTTTTTTCAACTAATTCTTAAAAAATAAAGCTTCTTCAAAAAGATTAGTCAACATATATCAGAATTTGTTAACTCTCCGTTTAGCCATAAGCTGTTTAATGTTTGCTCTCCATGCTACTATAGTAATGTTTATTCACTTTGAATGCCAACTAAAGCCTTGCATTAATAATAATAATTAGTTGTCTATATAATGACAAATGATAAAAGCAGCATTAATTATAAGTTAAAGGGATTAAATTGAAAAAAAAAAACTGATGGAAGTACTTTTTCATCTCTTGCGTTTAAGTTAATTAAGATTCAATTTATTCTTACATGTTTTCTTTATTTAGCTCAATTTCATCTTTTATGTTTTAAAAACGTCTAAATTTTTTCCAGTGTCTTACACTATATATAAATACCTAACAAAATAATGACATATATATCTTAATAAGCTTTTACTGTGAAATGTTTATTAATTGAAAATGGGAGACCCTATAATAGAATAAATAGATAAAATAATAATTGTATTATAAATTATAGACACAAGAATTTATGTGATTTGACTTTAACTTATATCTATAAAAAAAGATGACAAATAGGCTATGAAAAAAAATGATACAAATTTTATTAATAAGATCAAATAGATATTACAAAAATTATTTAGTTATATTCAAAACTCACATTTTAAATATATTTTATAATATATTTTTTTATCAATGTATCACTTTACAGTCACATATCACAAAACTCATATTTCAAATATATTTTATAATATTTTTTTAATTGATGTATCACTCTACAGTCACAACTTCAATTTTTACATATCACACTCTTCTTGTATGAAAATACCGATGAAAAATGTCTCTTATATGGGCAAAATATGCATTCTCGGCTCTAGCTAAATGAAAGCTTTAAAGGAGAGTAGGATAGGGTGGCTTCACGTGGGCATAGTTATAAATCAATGAATTGAACCGCTGGACTGATCTTCTAAATGAGATTGGTTAGCTGCTCATTCCCAATCTCGCTTCATGCTTCCTTTCATCAATATAATATGAGAGTCAAAAAATGTAGGCTACCAAGAGATTATCACAATACTCATTTTTTATGCGACAAGTATAAAATCTTGTCAATAATTTTTGTCAAAATTTGTAAGCACTTACGTGCAACAAGATGTATAAACAATTTAAAATATCTTATTAAAAATTGTGATGGCGTGAGACATTAAAGGCAAAATTAAAATTAACAATTTATAAAAATAACTGGCAGAATTGAACTAAAAGAAGTATGAAAAGACTTTTTTCCAAACCATCCCATCAGGGACATTGTGCATACGTATTCCATGAGATCAATTAGCAGCCACTTCTTAATTACTATACTAATCATCTGGGTTAGAGTTAATACCTAAAGTTACCTACGTACAATAAATAATTAATGTCGACTTGCCTTTCGCTACAATAAATAATGCCCAAAATTTGACACTCACTTCTCAGAGTCAGAACACATCACCATCATTCCTACTCATCATCCACACCTAATTTTAACTTGTCCTAAATAAACAACGTGTGAGACAAATAGAGATATATAGCTAGTATCATCACATAAAATTGGAGAGCGAATTCACAACTTGGATATGAAATATATATCAAAATAATCAATTTTATTAAATAATTTAGTTTTTAAATTAGTTACGTAAAATCATGTTAACGAGAAATTGAATTTAGCGCTAAGGATTGATAATGTGGTAGTTATAAATATCAAACGTATGTCTAGTCTTTTTTTTTTTTTAAAAAAATTAAGTAGCTCTAATAAAATGCAATCATTTGGTCTTATGAGAGTAAACATTTTATTTTGCCTTGGCACATCGCTTCCCTCTCATGAATTATTTTCTTCATGCAATTTGTGGCTGTAGCAGCAATTCAGACACAATGGAAAAAGTTGACTATTTAACGGCTGCCAGACGACACTGTTAATGTCATATATAAGTAATTCCATTAATATACAATAAAAAAAAAATTTACATGTATAAGCTAAAATTTTAAACACCCATTCCAATATAATACATTAACTAAAATCATAAAATTTTATTTAATAATATATATAATATATAATAATATATATTATTTAAATATTAAATATTAAATATTTTACTTGTCCATTCATATACAAAAATAAAATATTTAAAATTAATATTCACACATACTTAATATTCAATAGATATATAATTATGTTTTATTATTTACACTTTATTCAATATTTCATAGATATCATATACTTTTAATATGTTTGTCAGAAATCATCAAATACTTAAAATATCCGTACCCGTTAGGATCCCAAGCACGTGCTACTCTTTTCTTTGTGTGCCATCCCAAACTTCCACATTTTTCCTTTGATCTGTTCTTATAAATCTAAACCAAATTAAATTTCTGTATAAACTGAGGACGACGGATGAAAAGCAGAAAAAAATAGAATAATATATAATTAAATATGGATGAAACAAATAAAATTTAAAATGGTACTACATTTTTTGTTCTCCGTGTTTTTCTTCAATAATCCATTTTTGGTACTCCTAACCATCGTGGTATAGAGGCAAAGTGACAAGGCAGAGGCTAATCAATCCGAAATTGAATATTGTCTTCTTACTAAGAGCCACTTTTTAAAACGCATCACTATGATTGATACTCCACACCTAATCTCTAATTTCTTTCCTCCTACTCATCATCCACACACGATGCTTATCTTTATTGTCCTATATATTAACGATATGTGTGAGAGAAACAGAGATATCTAGCTAGTATCAACCACACACAAATGGAGAGCAAATTCACAGTCACATCCAGAAGAGCTCACTGTGTGGTATTGGCATATCCAGCACAAGGACACATCAATCCTATACTTGAATTCTCCAAGCTTTTGCAACAAAAAGGCATCACAGTAACACTCGTCACTACTCGCTTCTTCTGCAAGAGCCTCCACAAACTTCCAGATTCCATTCCTCTTGAGACCATTTCTGATGGGTTTGACAATGGTGCAAGTAAGGAAGAAGAGAGCCTGTATTTCGATCGCTTCCGGGAAGTAGGGACACAGACTCTTAGTGAACTCATTCGGAAGCTTAATACAGGAGGGAATGATGTTGATTGTATTGTTTATGACTCATTCATGACTTGGGCTTTAGATGTGGCCAAGAGATTTGGACTAGTTGGAGTAAGTTTTCTGACTCAAAATGTTGGAGTGAATAGCATATATTACCATGTGAATAAAGGAAAGCTGCAACTTCCTTTGTTAGATAATGAAATTTGCCTTCCTGGCTTGCCATCACTTGCACCATGGGACATGCCTTCTTTCTTGTATGAATATGGGTCTGAACCTGCTGTGCTTGATCTGCTAGTGAGTCAGTTTTCCAACATTGAGAATGCTGATTGGATCCTTTGTAATACTTTCTACGAGCTCCATAAAGAGGTATGGTTAAGCAAAAATTAATATTTTACTAGAATTGATTAAATATCTATTAATTTTAATGTGTATAATAGCTATATACGACTTTTTAAGTCTCTAGTTAATTTTTGTTATCTATTTTGTGAAAAATAGGTCTTCTTCAAAATTATGTTAGCAAAAGTTGATATTTTTAAATTTATTAGTGATTTCAACCATAATGAAATGAATTTATTTAGAGATTTTTTTAAGAGAAATTCATGTAAGTTTTCAAGATATACAATTTATCCTAGGCTCTAATGGTTGGTACGTCAAATTTGTATTGAAGTCAATTTCCCGTAATTAATTGTTTGCCACCTATTAGTTGGTCATTTAATATTTGTTATATAGGTGGTAGATTATATGACAAAGCTTTGGCCAAAATTGAGGACCATAGGACCAACCATACCCTACAAGTTCTTGAACACTAATAAAGGATTTGAAGATGAACAAGACTATGGATTCGCTCGCTTCAAGAGTGAAGAATGCATCAAATGGTTGGATGATCAGCCAAAAGGGTCAGTTGTGTTTGTGTCATTTGGGACAATGGTAGCCCTTCATGAGGAACAAATAGAGGAAGTAGCTTGGGGTTTGAGAGATAGTGATAGCCCCTATTTGTGGGTGGTAAGAGATTCTGAAGAATCTAAGCTTCCGAAAGACTTCAAAAAGAAGTCAGAGAAGGGTATGGTGGTGTCATGGTGCCACCAAATGAAAGTGCTATCACATGAGGCTATTGGGTGCTTTGTGTCACATTGCGGTTGGAACTCAACATTGGAAGCTTTGAGCTTAGGAGTTCCTATGATTGCAATTCCACAATGGAGTGATCAAGCCACCAATGCAAAATTTATTGTGGATGTTTGGAAAAATGGAGAAAGAGCTCCAATTGATGAGAAAGGGATTTTGAGAGGGGAAACATTGAAGAATATTATATGGGAAACCTTGAAGAGTGAAAAGGGAAGTGAAATAAAGAATAATGCCATAAAATGGAGGAATTTGGCTGTAATGGCTGTTCACAAAGGTGGAAGTTCTAGAAACAACTTTGAAGAATTTGTGGGTAATTTGCTTTATAGAAAAAGGAACTAATCTCTCAGTAGTAAATTTTTATTTTTTTCAACCTAATTCTTAAAAAATAAAGCTTCTTAAAAAAGATTAGTCAACATATAATTTGTTAACTCTTTGTTTAGCCATAAGCTGTTTAATGTTTGCTCTCCATGCTCCTATAGTAATGTTTATTCACTTTGAATGCCAAGTAAAAGCCTTGCATTAATAATAATAATTAATTGTCTATATAATGAAAAATGATAAAATTAGCATTAATTATAAGTTAAGGGGATTAAATTGAAAAAAAAAACTGATGGAAGTACTTTTTCATCTCTTGCGTTTAGGTTAATTAAGATTCAATTTATTCTTACATGTTTTCTTTAATTAGCTCAATTTCATCTTTTATGTTTTAAAAACGTCTACATTTTTTCCAGTGTCTTACACTATATATAAATACCTAACAAAATAATATGGCATATATATCCTAATAAGTTTTTACTGTAAAATATTTATTAATTGAAAATGGGGTAAACACATGAATTTATGTTATTTGACTTTAGCCTATATCTATGAAAAAAAGATGACAAATAGACCATGAAAAAAGATAAACAAATTTTATTAATTAAATTAAATAAATATTACAAAAGTTACTTAATTACATTCAAAATTTACATATCAAATATACTTAAAAATATTTTATAATTTCTTTTATCGATGTATCACTCTATAGTCACACACCACACTCAGAATAGTGTCTTACTCTCTTTAATTGCAACTTTAATTTTTACATGTCACACTCTCCTTGTATGAAAATACCCATGAAAAATGTCTCTTATATAGGCAAAATATGCATTCTCGGCTCCAGCTAAATGAAAGCTTTAAAGGAGAGTAAATAGGGTGGCTTCATGTTGGCATAGTTCTATAGCATAGGTGAAAAAGTATGTTTGATAATAAATATAGTTATGCTTCCTTTCATCAATGCAACATGAGAGTCAAAAAATGTAGGCTACCAAGAGATTATCACAATACTCATTTTTTATGCGACAAGTATAAAATCTTGTCAATAATTTTTGTCAAAATTTGTAAGCACTTACGTGCAACAAGATGTATAAACAATTTAAAATATCTTATTAAAAATTGTGATGGCGTGAGACATTAAAGGCAAAATTAAAATTAACAATTTAAAAAAAATAACTGGCAGAGTTGAACTAAAAGAAGTATGAAAAGACTTTTTTCCAAACCATCCCATCAAGGACATTGTGCATACGTATTCCATGAGATCAATTAGCAGCCACTTCTTAATTACTATACTAATCATCTGTGTTACAGTTAATACCTAAAGTTACCTACGTACAATAAATAATTAATGTCTACTTGGCTTTCACTAAATAAATAATGCCCAAAATTTGACACTCACTTCTCAGAGTCAGAACACATCACCATCATTCCTACTCATCATCCACACCTAATTTTAACTTGTCCTAAATAAACAACGTGTGAGACAAATAGAGATATATAGCTAGTATCATCACATAAAATTGGAGAGCGAATTCACAACTTAGATATGAAATATATATCAAAATAATCAATTTTATTAAATAATTTAGTTTTTAAATTAGTTACATAAATATCATGTTAACAAGAAATTTAATTTAGTACTAAGGATTGATGATGTGGTAGTTATAAATATCAAATGTATGTCTAGTCTTTTTTTTAAAAAAAAAAATTAAGTAGCTCTAATAAAATGCAATCATTTTGTCTTATGAGTAAACATTTTATTTTGCCTTGGCACATCGCTTCCCTCTCATGAATTATTTTCTTCATGCAATTTGTGGCTGTAGCAGCAATTCAGACACAATGGAAAAAGTTGACTATTTAACGGCTACCAGACGACACTCTTAATGTCATATATAAGTAATTCCATTAATATACAATAAAAGAAAATTTACATATATAAAATAAAATTTTAAACAACCATTCCAATATAATACATTAACTAAAATCATAAAATTTTATTTAATAATATAGATTATTTGAATGTTAAATATTAAATATTTTACTTATCCATTCATATACAAAAATAAAATATTTAAAATTAATATTCACACATACTTAATATTCAATACATATATAGTTATGTTTTATTATTTATACCTTATTCAATATTTAATAGATATCATATACTTTTATATGTTTGTCAGAAGTCATCAAGTACATGCCACTCTTTTCTTTGTGTGCCCTCCCAAACTTCCACATTTTTCCTTTGATCTGTTCTTATAAATCTAAACCAAATTAAATTTCTGTATAAACTGAGGACGATGGATGAAAAGTAGAAAAAAATAGAATAATATATAATTAAATATGGATGAAAAAAAATAAAATTTAAAATGGTACTACATTTTTTGTTCTCCGTGTTTTTCTTCAATAATCCAATTTTAGTACTCCTAACCATCGTGGTATAGAGGCAAAGTGACAAGGCAGAGGCTAATCAATCCTAAATTGAATATTGTCTTCTTACTAAGAGCCACTTTTTAAAACGCATCACCATGATTGATACTCCACACCTAATCTCTAATTTCTTTCCTCCTGTATATAATAATGCATGTGAGAGACAGAGAAAGTATCAACAAAAAAATGGAGAGCAAAATCATAGCCAGAAGACTTCACTGTTTGGTATTGGCATATCCAGCAAAAGGTCATGTCAATCCCATGCTTGAGTTGTCCAAGCTTTTGCAACATAAAGGAATCAAAGTAACCTTTGTCACTGTTCGCTCTTTCTGGAACCTCCACAAACTTGCAGACTCCATTCCTCTTGAGATCATTTCCGATGGGTTTGACAATGGTGGGATTAAAGAAGCAGAGAGCCACAAGGTGTATTACGATAGCCTTCGGGAAGTAGGGACACACACTCTTACTGAGCTCATTCAGAAGCTGAATGCAAGAGGGAATGATGTTGATTGCCTTGTGTATAATTCATTCTTGACTTGGGCTTTAGATGTAGCCAAGAGATTTGGGTTAGTTGGGGTAAGTTTTCCGACTCAAAATGTTGGAGTGAATAGCATATACTACCATGTGATTAAGGGAAAGCTGCAAGTTCCATGGTCAGAGCATGAAATTTGCCTTCCTGGGTTGCCATCACTTGCACCATGTGACATGCCTTCTTTCTTATATGACTATGGATCTGAGCTTGCCTCCTTTGATCTGGTGGTGGGTCAGTTTTCCAACATTGAGAATGCTGATTGGATCCTCTGCAATACTTTCTACGAACTCCAAAAAGAGGTATTTTAAAACAATTAAACCTAAACTATTCATTCATTGTGTATATAATATTAATTGTGTCACCACACACATATACTTACCTCTATATATATAAAGTTATATTTGTATATGTTGGGAACCCTATACTAACTCGTTGACTAATAGACGATCAGTCTGACCCGTGGCTAGGTCATCTTCTCCCGTTGCTTTTTTATGAGGTTGATTATATATCAGCCACCTGATACCGTGCAAACTAGGAAATTATGTCAAATAACGTTCTTTTCAGCCATTAATCACCTTATCTTTTATCCTTATAAATACCCCATCGTCGATCCCTCCGTGTGAAATAGTTACAATTTTGAACTTTGAGCAGATACTCTCGTGAACAAGCTTGGAGACTCCCTTGACCTTTAAATACATAGGGTCCACCGCTAACTCATTTGTATATATGCATGTAATTATATAATACATATATTTACATGTGAGTATATATATATATATTTATTTATTTATTTATTATGTATATATATATATATTTACATGTATTTTTAATTTTTATATATATAGCATATACGTGTATTTATATTTTCATATATATACACATTTGATTACCTTTATGTGTACAGACAAATTGAGTTGACTTATTGGTAAAAAAAACTATTTATTATCATTGAACCGAACATTTTTTTTTTGGTTCATTTAAAAGGCCTAATATTTATGGGAATATAATTTATTTTTTACAACATAAATTTTCATTATCAAAATATATTTTTCTTATAAAACTCATTAGTAAAAGTATCCCAACAATCTTAATTAAGGGTGATTAATCATGATTTTTCATAATAGATAAAACAGTCGTGCAAAAAAATATAAAAGGATAAAATAATATATATACCCTAAAAGTTGGTGATTGAAATATTGTTATAGGTGGCAGATTGTATGAAAAAGATTTGGCCAAAATTGAGGACCATAGGACCAACCATACCCTACAAGTTCTTGAACACTAATGATGGACTTGAAGATGAACAAGACTATGGATTTGCTCACTTCAAAAGTGAAGAATGCATCAAATGGTTGGATGATCAGCCAAAAGGGTCAGTTGTGTTTGTGTCATTTGGGACAATGGTAGCCCTTCGTGAGGACCAAATAGAGGAAGTAGCTTGGGGTTTGAGAGATAGTGATAGCCCCTATTTGTGGGTGGTAAGAGATTCTGAAGAATCTAAGCTTCCGAAAGACTTCAAAAAGAAGTCAGCGAAGGGTATGGTGGTGTCATGGTGCCACCAAATGAAAGTGCTATCACATGAGGCTATTGGGTGCTTTGTGTCACATTGTGGTTGGAACTCAACATTGGAAGCTTTGAGCTTAGGAGTTCCTATGATTGCAATTCCACAATGGAGTGATCAAGCCACCAATGCAAAATTGATTGTGGATGTTTGGAAAAATGGAGTAAGAGCTCCAATTGATGAGAAAGGGATTGTGAGAGGAGAAGCATTGAAGAACATTATATGGGAAATGATGAAGAGTGAAAAAGGAAGTGAAATAAAGAATAATGCCATCAAATGGAGGAATTTGGCTGCAATGGCTGTTCACGAAAGTGGAAGTTCCAGAAACAACTTTGAAGAATTTGTGGGTAATTTGCTTTGTTCAAAAAGTTAGCCTTCAATTTGAAGCTACTTCTTCATCTTGAGTTTAGTACATGTCTTATGATTGAATAATTGATTAAAATATACGTTAAATTATTTGTGATAATATAATTTTACTTCATTTTTAATTCAGTCTCTATAATTTAACGTAAGTTTTAATTTACTCTTTTTATCAAATTTTTGTTAACATTTTTTTAATATTATTATCATTATTATCCTATGATTTTAAAAATGCATGATTTATGTGAACAAAAAGAAAAAAATAAATAATAATATAAAAATAACTTATATATATAATATAAAATATAATTTATATTAAGTAAAATGAATAGATTGACTTTAATTAAATCAATATATAATATTAATATGATCAATATTGAAAAAAATTTAGATATATGGACTAAATTGAATGTTTTTAATTATAGAAACTTAAATATAAATTTTTAAACTATGAAAATAAAATTAAAAAGTTAATGAAATTATAAAATTACAACAACAAATATATATTAGGGATGGCAATAGGGGAAGACAAGGGCAGAGAGTATCCCCTTGCCCTTTATTCCCTCATATATCATTGTCCCTTGTCCCTATCTCCATTCTAATGTCGGAGAAAAATTTTTTCCATTTTCATTCTCCATGGAGATTAATTCGAAGATTGTTGAAATCTTTATAGAAAATAAAAATTTCAACAAAAATTTATCAAAATAATAATATAATTTTTTATAAAATATATATAAAAAGATATTAATAAAACATACTTAATTCTACTAAGATAATAAAATATTAATTATGATTTTTAAATTTTTAAATAAAATGACAAGTCATAAAAAATGACTTTTAAGAATTCGATTATTTAATTAACAAATAATAAAAAATTATAAAAAAAAAAGAAATTTAAATAAATATATATAAATTTAAAAATATTTATATAGATTTTTGGGAATGAAGACTTTGTGGGGCTGAGGGACATGATCCTATCTCCATATCTAAACTTGTTGTAGATCTCTAAATCCAAAGTTTTGGCATCACCTTCCATATATCAATATTATGTTTGACAGTTTTGGTTAGAAAACAAGAAGGAAAGAAAATGAACTGAAAGTATTCTCATGCACTATTCATCCATACAATGGATTTTTTATACAAGGGTCTTAGTTTGCTACTTAGTTTGCCAACTTTAACTGAATCTAACTAACTCTAACTCTATCATCCCTCCTCAAATCAAGAGTGGTAGAGGAGACCACTCTGAGTTTGTCTCTAAATGCACAAAATAGTTGTCGAGATAGTGGCTTTGTTAGAATATCAACAACTTGATCTCTTGCAGAAACATGTATCACTTCTACTTGATTTCTATTGACTTTTTCCCGAAAAAAATGGATATCTAGCTCAACACGTTTAGACCTGGAGTGAAGAACAGGATTAGCAGAGAGCATAACTGAACTCATATTATCACAAAGGATGCGAGGAACATGTGAAAGAGAACAACGCAACTCAGATAGCAAGGATTGAATCCATAAAACTTCAGACAAGGCATTTGCAACACCTCTGTATTCTGCTTCAGTGCTCGATCGTGCAATAACAAGTCGTTTCCTTGATGACCAAGATACTAGATTTTCGCCAAGGTATATACACCATGCAAAGGTAGATCGACGATCATCCATATCAGACCCCCAGTCAGCATCAGTAAATGCCAATAATTTCAAATCTTCAGATCTAGATAGCTTGAGCCCACAATCAGCTGTACCCTTTAGATAGTGAAGAATCTTTTTAACTGCTTGCCAGTGAATTTGCTTTGGACAATGCATAAAATGACATACTTTGTTAACAACATATGCAAGCTCAGGTCTTGTTATGGTAACATATTGTAATACTCTAACAACTGAACAATATTTTTATGGATTTTCATAATCTGCTGATGAAGAAGACGCTGTGAGTTTAACATTAGAGGTCATAGGAACATGTTGTGAAGTAGTTGCTGCCATTTCAAACTTTAAAAGGAGATCGTGAATGTATTTTTCTTGAGTGAGTAACAAACCTCCATCAGAGAGAGAATGCACTTGTATTCCCAAGAAGTAGTGTAATGGACACAGATATTTAAGTGGAAAAATAGAGTGTAGTTTATTGATGAGTTCATGGATCACCATTATGCTACTGCCTGTTAGAATTACATCATCCACATAAACTAGTACAAATAAAACATCAGTACCTGCTATCTTGATAAACAATGAATTATCACATTGAGCTGAGCGAAAACCAAGTTGAATCAGTGTGGAAGCTAGTTTTTGAAACCAGGCTCGAGGGGCTTGTTTTAGTCCATATAGTGCCTTGTGAAGCTTACATACAAGTTGTTTATTTTGACACTCAAAACCAAGAGGTTGAGTCATATAAACTTCCTTAGTGAGATCACCATTCAAAAAGGCATTATTGAAATCTAACTGATGCAATTTCCATCCCCTAGCAAGAGCAATAGTCAATATAATTCAGATAGTTGTAGGCTTGACCACAGGACTAAGGGTTTCTGAATAATCAAATCCAGCCTGTTGATGGAAACCTTGAGGTACTAAATGTGTTTTGTGTTTGCTAATGGAACCATCTGGATTATATTTAATCTTAAAAACCCATTTTCCTGCCTATTGGTTTTCTTCCTGGAGGTAAGGGAACCAGAGACTATGTGCCATTTTCTTGGATGGCTTTGAATTCATCTTCCATGGTTGTCTTCCACTCAGGAATTGTTAAAGCTTGCTTGGTAGAGGATGGTTCAATGGAAGCAAGGAGAACCTTGGGTTTAAAAATGCCAGATTTTGATCTGGTCACCATAGGGTGGGTATTTGTGGCTGCTGGTAGAGTAGGAGAGGTCATGACAGTAGCTGGAACAGTGGCAGAAGAAGAATTATTTGCTAGTAAACCTGCAACGTTAGTTTACTGCACAGACAACAAGTCATTGAAATTGCTCACAATATTTTGTGTTGCATTAATAAGTAATAGAGAAATTGATGGAACATGTGAGGTGGTTATAGGAGTGGGTGAGTCAAGTGGTTTGGATTTGGTTTCTTTGAAAGGAAAGCTAAGTTCATCAAAGATTACATTTCTAGAAAAATACATTCGGCCAGAGCTGTCTAGGCACTTGTAACCTTTGTGATTGTTGCTATAGTCAAGAAAGGTGCATTTTGATGATTTGAAATTAAATTTGTGGGTGTTATAAGGTCTCAATAATGGAAAACAAGCACAGCCAAAAATTCTTAGGAAGTTATAGTCATATTTGGTGTGAAATAAAGTTTCAAGAGGAGTAGAATTATTTAGGACAGGAGTTGGAAGGCGATTAATAAGGTACACTGCTGCAAGAAATGCTTCATCCCAATATTTTAAAGGTAATGAAGCTTTTGATAATAAGAAAAGACCTGTCTCGGTGATATGCCTATGTTTTCTCTCATCTGTACCATTCTGTTGATAAGTGTGATGATAACTTAACCTATGATGGATACCATGTGATTTGAGGAAAGTTGAGAATGGACGAAATTCTCCACCAAAGTCACTTTGAAATTGCTTTATTTTAGAATTGAACTGAAGTTCAGCTTGTGTTTTGAAAATTTTAAAGGCTTCAAAGGCATATGACTTCGATTTTAACAGGTAAATCCAAGTGTATTTTGAGTATGCATCTATGAAAGAGATGTAGTATTTGTATTATCTTAAGGAGACTACAGGTGCAGGGCCCCAAAGATCAGAATATATTAAGTCAAGTGGTTTAGTGTAGGATGTAAGTGACCTAGGAAAAGGAAGAGCATGCGTTTTTTCCATACAACAAGCTTGACAAAACAAAAATGAATTTTTATTAATATGAGGCAGATTACAAGATTTTAACACTGATTTTACAACTGAAAATGAAGGATGTCCTAGTCTACAATGCCAAATGCCAAATTGACTAGGAGAGGGCTGTAAGGTTGCTGAGTGAGCTGACAGTTTTGACGTAGAATGAGCTGAAATAGATTGAGAACTAGGTGTAGACTGTATTTTTAGGCTGTTAAAAACATAAAGTCCATGAAGTAGTCTACCCTTGAGTAGAAGTTGATGGTTCTCCTGTGATTTTACATAACACAAGTCATGATGAAACTCAAAATACACTGAATTGTCTCTAGAAAATTTAGAAATACTAAGCAAGTTTCTAGACACCTCAGGTACATAAAGGATTTCATTTAGTTTGAGAGATTTATGAGATATATGCAAAACAGAATTACCTATGTGAGCAATTTTCAGACCTGAGCCATTTGCGATGTGAACTTGCTCCTTACCATCATATGGAGCTTTAAGTTGCAGATTTGAAGGATTGTTGTCAAGTGGTTCGAAGCACCATTGTCAGAAAACCAAGCTTCATCTACTAAAGTTTGTGGGGTGGCTAAAAATGCTTTATGAGATGCAGAACTAAAACTCTTGTTCTAATTCTAATTAAGTGCTTGGGATAAAGTGTTTGCAGTATAGGCTTGATTGAGCTGTGATAACAATTTATGGCAGTATGTCCATACTTACCATAGACTTGGCATTGAGGTTTATTACCTTGCCAGTTTCTACCCCCACGAGATCTTCCTCTAGTAAAGCTTCTACCTCTATAACTTCCTCTCTGAGACTGTAAATAGCTTTGATTTTGTTGATAAGGAGGAGTTCTTAATTTTTGATAACTATTCTTTTGTGTAATATTGGTAGAAATTGAGTCAACACTTGCATTCCTTTTAACACATTCAACTCGAGTTTCTTGGGTGAGCAGAAGTGCTTCAACTTCTGGGACGCTATAATCTTCTTTATTCATCAAGAATAACGTGAAGAATGCCTTATATTCTTCACCAAGGCCATCTAATATTGTCTCAATGTGATCATGCATCGACACGGGTGATCCTATGGCACCAAGTGAATCTACAATCTTCTTGATCTTAAGTATGTATTCTGACATGGTGAAGTTTGATTTCTTACTGTTTCTAAGTTCAAACTTAAGTTGTCTCTGTCTTGCCTTTGTTTGGGAGGCAAAAAGATCCTCTAGACAGTTCCAAATTTGGAAGCTATAAGTGTAGCCTACCATTCTTGACACCATTGAGTCACTCATAGATGCCAAGAGCCAAGAGGTTAGGAGCTGATCTTGGCATTCCCACTACAAATATTCCATACTGTATTCTCCTTTTTCCAAGTTTTTGGCAGTGGTGAATCGTGGTGGTATATATTTTTCTCCAAGAATGAATTTATGCAGATTATGTCCTCGAATGATTGCTATGGCTTGCATTCTCCAGGCTAGAAAATTCTGATCGTCAAGCTTAGAAGATATAGGATGAGTGAAGGTTTGCAGCGCAAGCTTTAGACTAGTGTTTGTCATTCTGCTAGTTATGCCTTCTGACGAGCAAGGCACGCTTTGTTCTGAATTTCCCTGATCATGTGTAGCCATCTTCTGTGAAGAAGATTATGAAAGCTCTGATACCATGACAGTTTTGGTTAGAAAACAAGAAGGAAAGAAAATGAACTGAAAGTATTCTCATGCACTATTCATTCATACAATGGAGTTTTTATACAAGGGTCTTAGTTTGCTACTTAGTTTGCCAACTTTAACTGAATCTAACTAACTCTAACTCTATCAATGTTCAAAACTAAGATAAGAAGAAATAAACTACAATTTAATTTGTAGATGGGGATTGAAGCTCACACTATGTGGGAAGTTGGCTAACTAAGAAAAAGAATTTATATTATTCAAAGAGATTAATAAACTCCCTTTGACATATTCTTCAATATTTTCATTTTAAGGCTTGATTGTGTGAGATTTAAAAAAGTGAAGTAGAAAAGTTATTGATAAAGTTATGGAGGGTTAAGTAGAAAGTGAAGGGGATTATCTAACTCAATTCATTAATTGAGAGTTTAAAGAAAGAAGAAATGATAAAGCACTCACCATTACTTAGATGATATTATATCATTAATGGAGTGTAATGATTTGAATAAAAAAATTTAATATTAAAATTTAAAATTTTAATATAAGCTATTTTAATTATAGGACTAATCTTATTATATATATATTTTTATTTTTTTCTATTTTTATATGTCATATATCTCCTTTTTTTCAAATTTATTTTTTATCCCTTTTATTGATCGGATTATTAAACAAAGAAATAACGAAACAATCTATGTAAAATGAAAGGATAGAGAAAAAAATCGTATATTTTATATATACTTCCTATTGTATTTTATTTTGCAATTAAGTGAAAAAGCAAAGGAAGAGCTAGAAGTAAACATAAAAGGTATGTAAATTTTAGGAGTTGGAGAACTTAACTAAGAGTTGTGCTCTACAAGAATCATAAGAAAATAGATAAATAAAAATAATAAAATTAGGCAATTGAAGAGGTTAAAAATGGTATTAATTAGGAATTTTAAAAAATTCAAATCTCTCAATTTAGAGGAATTTAAAAATTGAAGTGTTAGCTAAAACATTTAAAACCATCTCATCCCACCACAAAACCACTTCAAAATCATTCTCCTAACTTAAGTGTTTAGAAATAAATAAATTTCAAATGTTCTCAGGTAATTATTCAATTTATAAGTACTTAATTTTTAATTAAATATTAATGATTTAATCTTTAAAAAATATTTTTTTCTCAACCTAATTCTTGAAAAATAAAGCTTCTTCAAGGATTACTCAACATATCAAAATTTGTTAACTCTTTCAATCTAGCCATAGTTGTTTCTCCTCTCCATGCTACAAAACAAATTTGTCCGAATTTTCAAAAAGATGAAATAAAATATCACGAAGTATGTTACTGCCCAGGATCGAACTGTGGACTTTAGTGTGTAAGACTAACGTTATAACCACTACACCACAGCAAAAGCCAAGGAACCAAATCGCATACAAAATTTAATCATAAAAGCAACGTCTATTGTTTATTTTTATTCGTTATAAGTAAGAGCTTTATTTTGAAGGACTACTTTTCAAACACCAAAGAAAATTAAAGTACCATTTTGAAGAAAATTAAGGCGATTGTTTTAAAGGCAAATTACCATCTTACTAGTAATGTTTATTCATTTTGGATGCTATATTAAACCTTGTATTAATATTATTAATTAAGTGTCTATGTAATGAAAAGTCATAAAAGCAGCATTAGTTAGAAGTGAAAGGAATTAAACTGCAAAAAAATTAAAATAAATAAATTAAAATAAACGGATGGAAGTACTTTTTTCATCTCTTGCATTTAGGTTAGGATTCAATTTCCTCTTACATGTTTTCTTTTAGCTCAATTTTATCTTTTATGTTTTAAAAGAACTAGATTTATTACATATAATTTTTCATAAATCAAAATAAAACATATAATTTTTTTTTAAAAAAAAGAATCAACATGAAATAAATAAGTTATATAAATCATATATGTATTAATTTTTTATTTAAAAATTTAATGATAAAAATATAAAAATAATAATTAAGAATCTGTTTCAATGTTCTTTTATTTTATTTTTTTAGAATTGTTTTATAAAATTAATTTTAAAATATATATATATATATGTTATTAATAAAAAAGATTTTTTTTGCCAAACCATCCAACTTCCAAGGACATTAATTGTGCATACGTATTCCATGATATCAGTTAGCAGCAACTATAAGTCGTATCATTCATCAGTGTTAGAGTTCAAGTTAAATACGTACAATAAATAATTAGTCCTAAATCAAAAAAGTAAGAATTAATGTCTACTTGGCTTTCTCATGTCACGCACATCACCATCATTCCTACTCATCATCCACACCTCATGTTTAACTTGTCCTATATAAACAACAAGTGTGAAATAAAATTTCTGTATAAATTGAGGACGATGGATGAAAAGTAGAACAAATATAAGTAAAAAATGGATTAAGATAATCAAATTTAAAAATTTACTCCCTTTTTCTTTTCCGACTTGTTCATCAATCCAATTTTACTCCCAAGGCAAAGTGACATAGCAGAGGCCAATCCTAAAGTTATCAAAAAGAAAGTATAAAGTATAAACCGACAATTTATCATATAAATATATATATATATATATATAATTTTACTATTTCTCTTGAGAGGAGTGTACTAAATTTGTCTTCTGACTTTCAAAAACGTGCCGTAACGTGTTAAAACACACCATGACTAATGCTACTCCTTACCTAATCTCTAATTTCTTTCCTCCTGTATATAATAATGCATGTGAGAGACAGAGAAAGTGTCAGCACAAAAATGGAGAGCAAAATCATAGCCAGAAGACCTCACTGTTTGGTATTGGCATATCCAGCACAAGGTCATGTCAATCCCATGCTTGAGTTGTCCAAGCTTTTGCAACGTAAAGGCATCAAAGTAACCTTTGTCACTACTCGCTCCTTCTGCAACAACCTCCACAAACTTCCAGACTCCATTCCTCTTGAGACCATTTCCGATGGTTTTGACAATGGTGGGATTAAAGAAGCAGAGAGCCACAAGGTGTATTATGATAGCCTTCGGGAAGTAGGGACACACACTCTTACTGAGCTCATTCAGAAGCTGAATGCAAGAGGGAATGATGTTGATTGCCTTGTGTATAATTCATTCTTGACTTGGGCTTTAGATGTAGCCAAGAGATTTGGGTTAGTTGGGGTAAGTTTTCTGACTCAAAATGTTGCAGTGAGCAGCATATATTACCATGTGAATAAGGGAAAGCTTCAGCTTCCATTGTCAGAGCATGAAATTTGCCTTCCTGGATTGCCATCACTTGCACCATGTGACATGCCTTCTTTCTTGTATGACTATGGATCTGAACCTTTTGCGTTTGATCTGGTGGTGGGTCAGTTTTCCAACATTGAGAATGCTGACTGGATCCTCTGCAATACTTTCTACGAACTCCAAAAAGAGGTATTCTTAAAAAATTAATTACATTTCACGTACTCTGGGGAGATAATAAGGTTAGTTTAGCTATGAATCTTATGATCCACTACCACTTCATTATTTTTTAAAAATATCATTATATGATCTTTGAATTATTAAACCTAAACTACTCATTCACCAATCATTTATGTATGTATGTAATATAATTGTGTCTCCATTTAGTCAGAGACACTTATATTTATCTTTATATTTTTATTATAATACTTTAGAAATTTGTTTGGTCTCATAAAATATATATTATATAATATAAAATATAAAATAAAATATATGATATGAAGAGAAAAAAAATAAAAATAAAAATAACTGGATATTGAACGAAATGGAGAATTAAATAATTTTTTATTTTTTAATTTTTATTTTAAAATTTAATAATTATTATTTTATAATAATTTTTCAACCAAAACAAAAATTAAAAACTAAGTTTTAGAGGCTTAAAATTTTACTCATGTACCAATAAATACTTGGTTGGAATATTACGTACTCTATTTTTTTAATCAATGTCTTGAATTCGAGTTTTTGATATGAAAAAATATTTGTCGAAAGATTTCTATCATTATTATAAAACTTAAGTTAATTTGAACTAAATTAGTTAAAATTTAATTAGCTTCTAAATATGGGTGATTTCAACAAGAAAAAAGTTTATTCTTGTTAATTATTACATGTGCTTATTAAACATTAAAATTAAAATTAAAATCATACTATTAACTATTTTATTATAAAAAAACATTGTGTATTTATGCTGTCTACACTTACTAATTAAGTTTATTAAATCTCATTTAAATAAATAATTATTAAAAACAAAGAAAGTAGCAGCAAAAGTTTTAACAATAACTTTTGTGGTCAAAATGAGTTTATAGATTGTGCTTTGATCTTTATTAAGGGTGAATCTTAATTTTTCATAATAGACAAAATAGTCGTGTAACAAAACCATCTCTTATAAAAAGATTAAATGATATATATACTTAAACTAATAGTTGGTGATTGAATTGTTATAGGTGGCGGATTGTATGACAAAGCTTTGGCCAAAATTGAGGACCATAGGACCAACCATACCCTACAAGTTCTTGAACACTAATACAGGACTTGAAGATGAACAAGACTACGGATTTGCTCGCTTCAAGAGTGAAGAATGCATCAAATGGTTGGATGATCAGCCAAAAGGGTCAGTTGTGTTTGTGTCATTTGGGACAATTGTAGCCCTTCATGAGGACCAAATAGAGGAAGTAGCTTGGGGTTTGAGAGATAGTGATAGCCCCTATTTGTGGGTGGTAAGAGATTCTGAAGAATCTAAGCTTCCAAAAGACTTCAAAAAGAAGTCAGAGAAGGGTATAGTGGTGTCATGGTGCCACCAAATGAAAGTGCTATCACATGAGGCTATTGGGTGCTTTGTGTCGCATTGTGGTTGGAACTCAACATTGGAAGCTTTGAGCTTAGGAGTTCCTATGATTGCAATTCCACAATGGAGTGACCAAGCCACCAATGCAAAATTGATTGTGGATGTTTGGAAAAATGGAGTAAGAGCTCCAATTGACGAAAAAGGGATTGTGAGAGGAGAAGCATTGAAGAACATTATATGGGAAATGATGAAGAGTGAAAAGGGAAGTGAAATAAAGAATAATGCCGTCAAATGGAGGAATTTGGCTGCAATGGCTGTTCACAAAGGTGGAAGTTCCCGGAACAACTTCGAAGAATTTGTGGATGATTTGCTTCGTTTAAAAAGTTAGCCTTGAAGGTCAAGCTTCTTCTTCATCTTCAGTGCTGTATGTGTTGGGGAACAAATGGAGGGAGGAAACAATTTAAATTGAAGAGAATGAAATAACGAAATTATTGTTTGAATGTTATGTAATTGGAAGGAATCAAATGTGAAGATTGTAACTTCTCATTGTTTGGAAATTAATAATAAAAGTTAATGTTAGAAAAGAAAATCATCACTTGGGCCATTTTTGTGTTGTAAATGTTTATCAACCGCCTCTCTCTATGGTGTTTAACTCATCATGTAAGTGTCTCTATTGAGTTCCCAACATACCCAATGATTGAATATTTTTGTAATATATAAGTCGAAATAAAAATATATGAGCGACTCTTCGGGGTTTTTTAAAGAGCGACTATTTAATGAATCCATCCGGTTTATTTATGAAATAAATTTTAATTATGAACTAAAAATATTTCTTCTTCACTAAGGATTTCTTGGAAAGAAAAAATATGAGTAAAATGTAAAAGATTTCTTTGAACTTTAATTTGTGTGAAAAAAAGGAAACTCTATAAACTATATATATATATATATATATTTGGAATAACAACCCTTTAATTTTTATTTGAGTGTAAAAAAAGCCCTTGTGCTACCATTTTTATTTCTGTCATTTACACATAAAATAAAAATAGATACATTATTTGAAATATTCGTATCAGCCTCAAGTGTGCTTAGAATATAAGTTATAAATGCCTTGACATTAAAAGTGATTCAATTCCAACTCTGTGATTAACCTACTCAAAGATAGAAAATCCCATATATTTTACCACAATTTCTTTGTTACGAGAATCCTTCGTTGCTATAAAAAAGATTGGGACGTTTACTTTTAATTTCATGAAACTAACAAATGTGGAGTCGGCTTGCCAACAGAAACCTCAATTAATCTAGAGACCTTCATTTATCTCTTAGCTCTCTCGTAATCTTTATTAATCGATGCTTAATGATGTCTGGAGTTGCTACTCTTAAAATAATTTCTTCTTAACGTTGTTTTTCTTGTTTTTATTTGTGCTTCAGCCCCTCATCTTACCCAAAAATAAAATAAAATAGACTCACGAGCAATAATAAAAATGTCATACACATGGACTTCTTTTAATTATTAAAACACCCCATACCCTACACCTCCCTTAAAAAGGCTGCCCAAAGTCATGCTCAGTGGCTCCCATGCACCACCACTCCCACATGCTAATGTTAAATGAACATTTCATTTGACCAAATCCCACGAATCACGATATATTCCTTGCTTGCTCATTTGTGATTATTAAGAATCCTTTGAGGTGGGGTTTGAATCTTCTTGATCCTCTTCTTCCAACTCAACCAGATGATATCCACAAAATAAAAGAAAGAGAAAGAACGAAGACATTATTTTTTCATTGATACACTACTACACGAATTTTTTTACCCTTAGTTAAACATGTGATGTATAAGTTTAGAAGCCATACCCCACAGGGTCCCCACTCTCTTCACTCTCCAAAACTTTTCAATGTCGGACTTCGGAGGATAGTTCACGTCCTCACCACAGTATCTCAGTAATTAAAGGAATTTTATGTTTATGATATTTTTATCCTTGTTGATGTGTTTATTTTTATCTAATGTGTAAATGAGAGGGATAAAAATGGTAGCACAGGATTTTTTTAGACTCAAATAAAAGTTTAAGGGATTATCAGTGAAAGTATATAATTTAGAGATTTTTTTTCATAACTAAAATTTAAGAGGATCTTTTTGCATCTTACGCAAAAAAATCTTATCAACTGTAAATTTAAGCACTCAGGTATATATTTCAAGGAAACATAAGAATATATATATATATATATATCTCAGAGCTGAACACCCCGTTCTTTTTCCTGAGTCACTTGTAGAATTAATTATGACCAAAAGAGGTCGAGGTTGAAGAGATGTATATATATATATATATGTATGTATGTATGTATATGTATATGTATATGTATGTATGTATATGTATATGTATATGTATATTACAGTAGGGCAAGATAGGTTAAACTGTGGGAGTAGTGGTGGTTGTTGTTTGGTGACCCAGACTTCTGTTCCCCTGAAATAGAGAGAAAATTTGAGAGAGCGAGTAAGGGTGATTATCAAAATCAAATATATTCGATTTCGATCATATATAAAGATTTGATTTCGATAAAAATTTGATAAAATCGATTTAATAGATTTTTATATTTGTTATTTAAAATGAATTAAACGAGCTGAATACTGTTACTTTTTTATTATGGGGTGAAAGTAGAGTTAGAATTTTGTAAATTATGATAAGTGCGAGCAACTAAAAATATATTTATATAACAAAAATATATTAAACAACTATAATTATTTATATTAAAATGTTTTATAAATTTTTATATGAAATAAAAAATTAAACCTTTTTTAAAATTCAAATAAAGTAAAAATATTTGCTTTCTAGTAAAGCTTTATTAAAAGTAAAAAAAAAAAGAATTAATATACTTTGTTTTAGTTTTAAAAAATTATCTGTCAATTATAATTTATGTATTAATATTATGATATCAAAATCCAATTGCCCTTATGAATTAAAATTTAATTACAATATTGATACATAAATTTTTAAAATAAAACACTTATCTTTTATATTAATAACATTGTATAAAATTAATAATACTTAATTCTCGTAAGTTAGATTTGAAAGAAATATTGGTTAATATTTATGTTGAGTGATAGTTGAAAAAGATTATTTAAAAATAAAATATCATATAATAATGAAATAATTTTTTTAAAAGTTAATTAATCTTAATTGATACATATTTTTTAAAAAGTAAAAACATAATTTAAATACTTTATTTTACTTTTAAAAAAGTTTTACTTTTTTATTTCATATAAAACTTTATAAAAAATTTTAAATAAAAAAATTCTAATTATTAGTCATATTTTTTTTTATGTAAATCAGATTTTTTGTTAAAATAGTGATTAAAAAATTAAAAAAATAAATAAATGAACTTGGCACGAGGACCGGAGTTTGGAATTAACTATAAGTGTCACAAAAAATATTAAAAAAATTTGAGTGTCATGGAGTCATTTTGAACTCTTTTTTCATAATTTACAGAATTCAGATTTTACCTATCACCCTATAATCAAAAAGTCTATTCCCATGATATAATATTTAAATTTTATTTTTAGATATTTAATACTAAAATTATGATATATTTAATTTTAAAATATTTTTTAAAAAAATTTAACTGTACTTTTGGTCCATGTAATTTCATAAAAAATTTAATGATCTCCTTAGTTGAGAAATAGAAAATTTTATTCTTTTATTTTGTGATATAATCCAATCTTATCCTTTCTGTCATATTTTTATAAAAAATTTGATGTTAAATTTGAATGTAAATTAATAATTTTTTGTGAATAACTAATTGCTCAATTAAAAAATTATCAAATTTGGTACTAAATTATGAATTAATTATATAATAAAAGAAAAAAATTGAATTATTTTACAAAATAAGAAGAACCAAATTGTCTATTTTTAAACTAGAAGAACGAAATTAAAATTTTTATAAAATTAGGAGGACCAAAAATATATTTAAGCTTAAAAATGAACCATCCAATCTAATTTCTGAAGTTTGAATCCCCTTCGAAAAATATTTTCACATTAGTTCCTTAAATAAAATATCTCTTTTTTTTTGTGCCACAAAATAACATTATCTTTAATAAAAAAAAGATACCAGAAGGAAAAAAACTATAACCACCACTAAATTAGATTAGTTTAATTATTTATAAATAAAATCACTTAATTGATTGGATTTTTTTTCATGTGTCCAGCTTAATTGATTAGGTTCGTTACGTTGAAATCAATTGTTTATTAGAACATCGTATTTTTCAATATTATTTTTAAAATTATTTTACTTTTTCTTTTATTCTCAAGACTATATAGCTTTTTCCATTCATAAAAATATAATTAAAGAACAAAATTATCTCCCAAAAGTCAAGGGTGGAATGAGTATAATATCCCAAAATCAAAGGAGACATGAAACGTTTTATTTATGAGATACGAAACTGTCCATTGTGTCTGCCCCCAACAGTTTCTCAAATTAATTTGACCAAAACCATACCTTTCAATGCATTTAGGCTTTACATTCTGTTTCACTTAATTCTCTAATTATGTCTCACTCTCTGATCTTCTTTCTTCCAAGTCTCACTCTGTGATATACAAATTCTGTTCTACATCTTTCTGAAACTTTCATGGATACATCTTCGCAGTCCATAAGAAAACACAAGCCTTCTTTTTTCAAGATTTTGATCAACGATTTCTCGACCCGCTTGGTTAGTATCTTTGTTGTTTATTTATTTAGTTTATATATTTAGGAATTAATAAGGAAATTCTCAAGAGGAAAATCAGTATAACTTATTAATCTGCCATTTTTTTTTTTCATTTTATTACCTTGTTTTGCCTATAGGATAATGGGTTTGCCTCGCCAACGTTAATATTTGTAACAAGGTTTCTCTTTTACGATGGTTACTACAATTATTTGAAGTTTTTAATGGCATTCTTTGTGACCTTTCTCTGTTTCACAGAAAATCCCACCAGCTTTTGTCAAGAAATTTGGTAAAGAAATACCAAACAAAACAAGAATTGAGTCTTGTAATGAAAAATCTTGGGAAGTTGAAGTGCAAAAGCTTGGAGAAACTTTTTGTTTCAGTAAAGGATGGGGAAATTTTGTGGAAGAAAATAAGTTGGAATATGGAGACTTCTTGGTCTTCAAATTTTTGTCAGATTCAAAATTCAAGGTCACAATCTTTGGAAAAACATGCTGTGTGAAGCAATTTCCTGTAGCTAGAGAGAGGACTTCTGAACCTCATAATGGTAAAGATAAGGAAGAACACAGAAAATTGGAAGATCAAGGTAAAAGAAAATGGGTTGAAGTGGATGATGATCATGACAAAGATGAAGAATTGAAAGGTGCAAGAAGGAATAATTGTGAATTTGAGAAAGCTGAAGCTTGTGAAGAGGATGTAATTCTTATTGATTCTGATCCTTCTCATGACAAGACTGGTAAGCTTCAATGCAATGTAGTTTTCCATTCATAGTTTATTAATTTTAAAACATATAAATCAATAAGAATCGAGTAAAAAGAATTAATTTTTCACAATGTAATTAAAGAATTAGAATTTGAATTCCTATTACAAGAGTTGTTTATATTTAGTATGTGACAATGTCTCGGATATAATTGTCTTTAATAAAAAAATAAATCAAAATATATATAAGCTATTTTGATACAAAAAATGCTGAAAACTTGTTGCATTTTTCCCAAAATATATAAAAGTTGCAATTACATTAAGGAGATACTCTACAAACATGAAACACAATGTTGAAATTGAGTTGGTGCAGGTGTTTTGAAGCAGAGAAGGTGCGAACAGATAACAAAAGCAGACAATATTGAAGACAATAAAGCTTTGAAGAGTAGTGGAAAGTGCAATACATCATTTCCAGATGAACAAATAAAATTCAGTTCACAGTATCCTTTCTTCCAAGTTAAACTCAACTGTTCAAATATCAATGGTGGTTATCTAGTAAGCTTTCTGATCTTCTGCTTCTGCCCAAGTAATTTCATACACTTATTAGAAATTATTTGTTATAACGGTTATTATAATATAAAGCAAATGCGGTGTGCAGTACATACCAAAAAGCTTCAGGAAACACATGAAGATGATAAAAGAGCAAAAGGTGAAATTTAAGATATGCAAGGAATATTGGAGTATGGGTCTTAAATTCATCGAACGTCATCCTAATGAGGGACTGAGGGAAATCAGAATATGTCAGGGATGGAGGTTATTTGTGAAAAAGAATGATCTGAAAATGGGAGATGTGTGCATATTTGAAATGATCACAAGTCATGATGATAATGATGATATGATGTTCATTGTTCATGTTCATAGATGGGATGGTGAAAAATCAGAGTCTGTTAAGATATTTTGATTAGTGACCATTTATAATGCAGCGAATCAACAATATATTAATGTTTGCAGCCAACAATAATTACTATTTATGTTGATAAACGATGACTAATCGTGTAGTATGATATAACCTGTAACTATTTGTTGTAGTCTTCTTGGTTCTGGTTACGTGGTTGAGTTAGTATCCACCATACTGTACTATTTTTAATTTGGATTGGAATATTTGTTTCATAACAAATATTTTACTGATATGTAGTTTGATTTTTTAAGAGGTCAATTTTTTTTATCAAATTTTAGTTTTATATCCTTAATTTTAAGAATTTTAAAAAGAAATTCTTTAAACTTTTCATTTTAAGCAATATATAACCATTCAATTTTCTTGATGTAAACACGTGTTCAAACAAATATGTGTGCAAAAGGAGTATGCAATATCGAACTTAATTGGAGACGCGCGGTTGAAGTTGAAATTTTACACAAATTTCTAATTTGAAAAAAATTACTTGAATTTTAGTCCCAAGAAAATAATATTTGCCCCATTTAAAGAGGAAAACGAGAGTACAAAAAAACTTAGATATAATTTTTAGATTTTTACTATTAAGTACTTTAATCAAATAATAATATGTAGGTAGTTTTTACAAATTATCACTCTATTATGGGTCTTTTTAAAAAAAGTTTTATATGTTTTATTTTTATAAAATAATATCATAATAAATATATAAAAAATATTATTTCTAGATTTAATTTATTTAATTTCTATGTAAAAGCAAAGGCAACAAAAAAGAACAAACAAATCATCATCTCTTGCCCTCGTATACTCCAAACATGGACTGCATTTTTTTATTGTGATTTGAAAAAAAAATAATAATAATAAGAGATATTTTAAGACTATAAGATAAACGGTAGTAATATATCAAAAAAAAGTAACAAAAATTTAATTTAAAAAAATTATTATACAAACTAAACTCACTTATAATTTTATTTAATTATAATTACTTAACTAATTATTAGATAAAAAAAATACTCTTCAAACAAAATTGTAAATTACTTCAAAAATATTCAAGCCCTCCGAATTCTTCACCAAATCCTTAATTATTTGTCCCAACCGTAACCTACATTGGCAACAAACTAGGAGCCTCACAAATTTTGTCATAAGGGATACGCAAGCAATCAATAACAGACAAAATTATAAATCCCGAAGACACAGTGTACAAGTCAATCCTGTAAACGTGCAATTGTAGCATTTGGGAAGAGCTAGAAGGCTGTTTCACGCTCAACAAAGTTGGGTGGGAATCACTCCAACAACCCCCAGCTACCATGGATTTGAACATCCCTCTTTCAAGCACAATTCCTGTGAAGGGCACAATCCCCGTTGCTTCTACTTTCACCTCTGCGTTGAACAACCCTCCTCCTCCCATCACTGATTCCTCCGGTGACCGGAAACCCATCGCTCTATGGCCGGGAATGTACCATTCACCGGTCACTACCGCTCTGTGGGAAGCAAAATCCAAGATCTTGGTGAGGCAGCTTGACCCCCCGAAAGATGCGCCTCCTCAGAGTGAATTGCTCACAAAAACTCCTTCGCAGAGCAGGACTTGTCTAGTTTATAACTTCTCGTCGGATTTTATACTGAGAGAGCAGTATAGGGACCCTTGGAATGAGGTGCGAATTGGGAAATTGCTTGAAGATCTTGACGCCCTAGCTGGAACTATTTCGGTCAAGGTACCCTATGTTGAATTTCCCATTTTTCTAACTGCGTTTAATACTTTTTTGAGCATTTCATTGGAATTGATTATGTGGGTAGTGCTTGTAATGTGATTATATTTATAAGTCGATAATCGAGTTACATGAGCTGCGCTTTGATTAATGGCACTTCTGGTTGAAGATTTATTTGCTATGTAGTAATTGAAATGTTGTTTGAGCATCCAAATTCATAAAACTTAATGAGAACGTTCATTTCAATTCTGAACTGGGTATAACCTAAAATCTTGAGCCAACAAGTTTTTCTTCTCTGCTTGCAGTGATTTAGTGTGTTAAATGACTTGCTAGCTCTAGAACATAATCAAGACTGTAATGTTTTCAAGCCCATTATTTGACAAAGCTACTTTCTATTTGCCTGTACAATAGCACTGTTCTGATGAGGATAGCACAACAAGGCCACTTTTAATGGTCACTGCTTCTGTAGACAAGATTGTATTGAAGAAGCCAATTAGTGTTGACATTGATCTCAAAATAGTTGGTTCTATTATATGGGTAGGGCGATCCTCAATAGAGGTTCAACTGGAGGTCACCGAGTCCAAAGAAGGTACATTACTTTGCGTTCACGCATATTTCTGAAAATTTGAGTATTTTTGCAGTGTCTAAACTTATAACAAACCAGTCTCTCGTTGGCTCCCTCATGATTTCGTTGGCATTTGTATGTTATCCATAGTTACAGAACTCAGACTAACCCAGCTGGTTCAACTACTGAACTGACCATCCAACCAGTTCAGTTCTATGGATAGACCCTTTTTACAATTAAACTATATTCACCTAGTGACTTAGGGTAATTCCGTAATTGAACCAAACCAGATTTTTTTCTTTTTGCAATAATTAATTTTATAAAATTATTTATTATTAGCATGATACTATTAAATCCTGTTAGTTGCATATCATTGTTTTGTGGTTGACTTTCTAAGACGAATTTTTATTGTATATGCAGAGTGCTGTGATGCTTCAGACTCAGTAGCACTAACAGCTAACTTCATATTTGTTGCTCGGGACTCAAAAACTGGGAAGGCTGCTCCAGTAAATCGACTTTCAGCAGAAACTGAACAGGAAAAGTTACTTTTTGAACAACGTGAAGCAAAAAATAATCTGAAAAAAAGGAAAAGAGGAGGGGAGAGGAAGGATTATGAGACTGGAGAACTAAATAGACTTCAGTCTCTCTTGGCTGAGGGAAGAATTTTCTGTGACATGCCTGCCTTGGCCGACCGGGACAGCATTCTTCTGAGGGATACCTGCCTTGAGAACTCCTTAATATGCCAGCCACAGCAGCGGAACATCCATGGTCGAATCTTTGGAGGATTTTTGATGCATCGAGCATTTGAACTGGCTTTTTCAACAGCATATGCTTTTGCTGGATTGGTTCCTTGCTTTCTTGAAGTTGATCATGTTGATTTCTTAAAACCTGTGAGTATTCTGCCCTTTGTTTTTTAACTATAACCTTATGCCTCATCATATTGATTACTGTTTTAAACAAATCTAATGAGACTTTTTAATAAATCAGTACCCTTACTTAGCTGACCTATATATCAACCTCCGTTACATGATTTTGTATCATGTGCACAGGGGAATAATCTTTGACTATATTGTAGCCAAATAGAATTCAACTATAGCTACTTCTAAAAGCTAGACATAATCGAGTTGGCATCACTTTTGTGTCATGAAGCATGGACACTGGAAAAAGGAGGCGTGTCTATGCTTGATACTTGTTAGACATTCATATTAGACACATGACACTTCAAATTATATATAAATACTTGAGATTTTATTGTATCCTGTCTCCATGCTTCCTAGCTTGTGTGTTTGAGTATGTGGAAACAGGTAGACTATTACAATTGTTGATTTTATGCTGTGTGCCTGCCCTTGCTACTTTTGTTAATTTGTTTGAAATATGCACTAGTCACTAAACCCTAAACCCTACTCACTCTATAAGTTGCTTTTACCTTTAGTCCTTTTACTCTAGACAATAAAGGTAAATGAAAATCAAGCTATTTGCTAGTATTATATATCTCAAAGAAAAGAAATTATTGGCCAGGTTGACGTTGGAGATTTCTTGCGTTTCAAGTCCTGCGTTTTGTACACAGAACTTCACAATCCAGATCAGCCACTAATCAATGTTGAAGTTGTTGCTCATGTCACTAGACCCGAGCTGCGATCTAGCGAGGTTAATCTTACTGAATTGCACTTTAGACAACAAATGTTCTATTAACTCTGCTGTTTTTTTTTTCACTTGACATAGGTATCAAACACTTTCTACTTCACATTCACAGTACGGCCTGAGGCAAAGGCAATGAAAAATGGTTTGAAACTTCGAAACGTGGTGCCAGAAACCGAGGAAGAAGCTCGCCTTATATTAGAGCGCATGGATGCTGATAGCTTGCATTGATTCAGAGCAAGGATCCTGTATGCATAGTAGCTTTAGTACATCAACTTTAAAATATAACCAAACTTCTTTTTTCTTTTTTGAAAAAATGCACAAAACACCCCACGTTAAAAGAATCTGATAGTTAACGTTCTAAGATTTTCCAAACAATAGAGGGGATGTCTTCTTGTGTTTTAAAGTTGATGTACTATAGTTGTTGATTAAGCTTTAATTCAAGGGAGTCAAACGTTTTTTTTTCCTAATTATTTTACCATGGTCCACGGATGTAACACTTCCACCAATTAATGCTGTAAACGGAGTTTCCTACTGCCAATTATGTAATCTGTCATTGGAATAGTGGATTGGAAAAATGAATCCTACATGATCATAGATGATGATTTAATGTGTGGTTCTATTTTTCTTTCGCCCCATTTGTTCTGTAACTTGGTAGCAGTAAGCAAATTTTGTGGATCTAGCTCTAAGCAAGTAGAAGTAATCATTTGGAGAGGACAGATCATGAAAATTGAAAGGGAAAGTGCACAATGATTAAAGAGGAGAAAAAAAAAGAAAATGATAAATAAATAAGAAGAAAATTTCAGGTCCAATTTTTTTTTTATTGTTATCAAATTTTTTAATCATAAAATAACATAATTTTATTTTTTACAATTTACCCTATAATTTGATTTTTTAAAAATATTTTTATAAATTTTACTTTTATTAAAAAAATCAAATAATAAAAATATAGTATATTGTATAAAAAAAATTTATTGAAAAAATTTTATCTTATAATAAATTTCAATCCACTTAAATTAAATTAATTAGAGTTTTAAGAAGTTTCTCAGCTCTTGATTTGATGCAATTAATGAAGAGCATTTAATGGAACCATTTCCCTCCCTCTCCCCTACTCGAAGAAATCTTCAATCTTATTTTAAATATGGCAGATCAACGTGGGAGTTATTAAGACCACTCAGAGACTCTGTAGAACCCGGAAAAATGTGTAATCAGCAAATGGTAAAAAATATTATTAAATTAAATGTTTCTCTTTCATTCAACTTTTCTGGTGTCTCATGGTTTCCTTTAATAATTTTAGTAAAATTTTCAGATATACATTATAACAAACCAATAAATTAATCACATAGTTAAAACTTTCATGTGGAAATTACCGAATCCGACAAATTTAAAGTTGTCTGGATGACATAACCAACCATTAATGAGTTATACAGTATAAATTTGAACGGTCTTTTTACCGTAAAGAACAAATAAAAGCAGCAGTGAGTGGACTTTAGTGAGTAAGGTAATAACAAGAGTGTCAAAGAGAGAGATAAATATGATTTGTGGTGAAATTTGGGATCTCCAGATAGCCACACAAATCTCTACTATGACTACACTCTAGTACTCTACAGTTTATAAAATTACCAGAGTAATTCTTGATGCATGTGTCACTACCACCACAGCTATAACCATGACTCAGCACCCACATAATTATTCTACAGATTTTACCCTCATCTTCGGTGGTATTTAATGAAAACTTTCAGAACACAATCAACAATGTGAAAAACGAAAAATTCTAATAACCTCTTGAAAAAATCAAATTATTCTTCATGTACTCGAAAGTGTAAAACAGTACTAACAGTAGTTAGATTTGGTGAAAAAAGATTACTCTCCAAAGTTCAAAGTTCAAATTTCATACATTTAGTACTTGACATGTTTCAAATGACTTCTAATAACAGATTTGCAAGAAACCAATATATCAGTCTTTTATTTTTGTTCCAGAGGCTGCTTTAAAAAAAAATATATCATATAGTAGTACAAGAAAACCTAATTTCCCCACGCTGCGTAAATGCAAGATCTTACTTGCTGATCCCCTTTGCTAGACTACATGACTTGCCAAATAAAAGACAATTTGCTGAAAGGGATGTCTCCCTAATTGAATAGCTTTGTACATGCTTTATAACAACCTTACAATAAATACACATCCTATTCATATAGTTGGCAAACTTATTCTTCAAAAAAAACTTCTACTCTATATATATAATCTATATAACATATAACTCAAATCTTTTACATGGATTTTTACAATTTAAACAGAGAACACAAAAAAAGTTACATCATTTGAAGCAGACGATACACGCTCCGACCAGTCAAAAACACCTGGTACCAGGTTGTTTCTACAAAAGGTAGCCATTAAGGCACCAAGACATGAGCCTTGTATAGCTAAGGAGATGGATTGTCATCATCTGAAGAGCTGCATTGTCTCCTTCCATATAATCCAGGAAGGGGTTGTGGAAGCATAGGGTTTATTGGAACTGGGAATTTGTGGGCAGAACTAACCGTGGTTCGCTCATTTATCATACTGACTTCTTTGCAGACCCGGTCAAGAACTGTTAAGAAGTCTCTTACCACCATGAAAATTCTGAATGGATGAGCTTCTTCCTTCACCAGGTTCCCGTGGAAATACTCTGTAATCTCCTTCACTAGTGACAGAGCAACACTTTCTTGGGCTTGAATTCTTAGGATCTCCTCCTCAGCCATTCTCATGAATTTATTCATTGATTCCATAAATTTATGATTGCTTTCATCTTCCTCTGTTGTTCTGTTTAATTGCACCACATCTGTAATGTGTGCAATTCCTTTAGAAAGTTTAGAGACTTCACCGTTAAGCACTTCAGAATCCATTGCAGCAGCCTTTTTGACATTTGATAGCTCTGAACTCAAACTTGACACAACTTGTAAACCAAGCCTCCGACACTTGGCATCTTCACTCAAAGTAGTGTTTGGAATTTCAGAGGTACTCGAGAGCCGAGCACCTTCAGTTCTTATAATTTCCTGTACAACAAAATGCAGTAGGGTGGTCTTCCCATCAGCACCTTTAACATCAACAAGCTTGAGAAGTGTATCAAGCTTGAAGGCATGTGCATCACCACGGTTTGTCCCCACATTCATGCGGTTCCCAGTTTTAAGCACAGCCTCTAGAAGCTTCAGAAACATTCTACTGTTTCGCAGCTCTTCACAGGCAGCCTGCAAATTGGGTGCCAGAGAAAAACTAAAATTCATATTTTGATGTATGCAAGGGAAAGCCATGAGGTAAAACCAGAGAAGATTACTGGATTCCAGTTTGAGCTATTTTGAGAGAACAAGGATAAACAAAAACCAAAAAAAAGAAAAGGGAAGAGAGGATAAAGAGATGATTCAGTTAGACTGTAACAGTCATCAGGGTTCCAGGTCATGTTTTGATCTCGTCTCCATAACAGAACAATGTAATGGCACACATATCAGCAGCTTTTTATGGCTTAGAATGACAATTTTTAATTAAATCATGAATTATGAGCATGGACACGTCAAGAAAGCAACCATGTTCAAAGTCTGACAAATGTTAGTTACTCATCTCCATGTCTGTGTCAAGATACATACTTCCTAGCTCACGAGTAAAAAATACATAGTAATATATGAACTAACAGACCCAAACAATCAGAAAGTAAAATCCATGCGGAGTATTGCAATTACTCTTCATAACACAAAAAACAACTCCATATTGAATGTTAAAATAATATTTTAACCACTTTTCATCAGTTCATGTTAATGACATTTATGTTCTAAGAATTTGAGTAATAAAAGTTTAGAAAAAAAAAAACGGTAAATTACACAACCCTCCCATAGAGATGCCAAAATTACACTTCCATCCCCTATATTTTGAAAATTACACTCTTCTCCCCTAAAAGTTAAGAAAATTCATAAACCTACAATTTCTTCCATTTTAATCAAAATATTTTGACATCAGCAGAAAGATGCAAAGAATTGGAAATAAAGAAACCAATGAGCTTTGGCATACTGCAGTCATTTCCATGGCTAAAAATCCAAGTTTGAATACCAGTCACAGCTAAGATAAACCAAAAAGAAAAAAGAAAAGAAAAAAGTGGGAGAGAGATCGATTACCTCTAGAGTTTCAAAAGACTTCCTGAGATACTCCACTTCAGACTCAAAATTAGCAATGTAAAGCATTGCTTCGACCCTTCTAAATGCAAATGGTACATCAAGCACTGCCTTCAAGAATTTCTCAGCAGGACCAAGCTTAGTTGGTGAGTCATCCCTGTGTTCCTTCAGTTTTCGTTCTTCTTCCTTGCTTGGTGCCATCTTTAACAAGCTTTCCAGTAGTTCTGTTCCAAGTGTCTCAGCACTACCTGCAGAAGATAAATTATTATCATTGTATGTTTCAGTATCTGGATAGAAGAAACTGGAAGGTGGCAGGGGAATTATTGTTGATAATCTAATTTTTATGCAAAAGGACTAGAACCCAACTATTTATAGGCAAAGCAACAATAATTTTCCTTATGCAAGAAATAGACAGTGTTATTTAAAAAGCAATACAAAAGCAAGAACCACCCAAAAAGGGGATAATGACGGGAGAAAACATAAACAAACAAAAAAATTCCCTACAAGTTGGTAAGCCTGGAAACTCAAAGAAACAAAATCAATAAACAAAAAAATACCCAAAAAAATTGACACGTGTTAGCACTAGCAGGCACTAAATGTACAACGTCATGCTTTCACCAAATTTGGGAAGAAAGGAACACAGCACACCAATCAAAAGAGAGACACAAGTTGCATTTTCTGAAAATAAAAAATTTCCCAAGCAAGCTATAGTCTGAGCAGCTGCACCTATTAGAAACAATTATCACAAAAAAGAAAGCACAACAAAGTCCTCAGATTCTCGTGTACCTCCTATTTAGAAATCCTCAAGACTTCTAACTCAACTGTCGCAAAAAGACAAAAGATGTCACCAAGTTATAACTAATGTAGCTCACTAATATCTCTCCTTACTATCACAGGCCGGACTTAACAATTTATTTTAACTTCGTGACACACATATCTGCATTATAAAGAATGAAGACTGCTACTAAAAATGATCAATATTCAAAATATACTATTCTTAACTGCACATAAGAGTGTTAATGAGGTGCTGCCAAACCAGGAGTAGGCGAAGAACGACTATTTCAAATCAATTACATGATATGCCAAAATTACCATACTGCATGAACAAGAAGTTTTTCAATCATAGGCCAACACAGTTGGTATCAGAAAATATATACAGGAATCGAAGTTACAGATTAAGCTTAATACTGCAAATAAATGGAAACACCTTCTAATAGAGCTTCACAAACTTCTTCAATAGTAACATTAAGCGCTCTTAGCAAGATTGCAATATTCTGAGACTTCTTAGGATCAAGTACTCTGTCCTCCTGATTTGGCGGGGGAAGAACTGAGCGTGGTGTAGTATCCTTTGGTTTCGGATTTGGTGTATTCACAACAAACAATGTCTCAATCATTTCCTCATTCAATCTGCAGCCAAACAATCCAATGCACTTAATCCAGGAAAACTGATTGTATAACAAACATATGAAAGCTGAACTGATACTAACAGCTATAACCATAAGAAATATGAAAAGAAGAAAACAGTTAAAAGTTAAAACAAAACAATAAAGGAACATAATCCAAATTGAGTATCTTACTTAAAAGAGCTTGACCTCAACTGATCCCACACCATTTCACGATCAGAGCTTGCTCTCACTTTATCCCAATGCAGTGGCTTCAGTTTTGGTTTTGGAGTCTCCTCAGTAATCCCCAAATTTTGAGAATTTGGGGGCAACTCAACAGGAGAAACATTTGTTGAGGGGTTTGGCAACACAAAAGGCCTCGAAGGTGGTATTAGTTCAGGTGGCCTAGAAAATGGCTGATCAGTAGGTGTGGAAGGAGTTGGAATGTCCCACTGCTTCCGCATTCGCTGGGGACCTGGTGGCGGTGGTGGCGGCGGCGGCGGCGGTGGAGGCGGTGAAACTCTAGGCTGATCAATGGGTGTTGAGAGGACTGGAATCTCCCAATATTTCCGCTGTGGAGGGGGAGGAGGTGCTGGAGATTCCACATTTTGATCCAAAACATGTTCAGATCTTGCTGGTTGACCAATCAGTGATGACAGAACTGGAATCTCCCACTGTTTCCGCTGAGGTTGAGGAGGAGGAGGGGCTGGAGATTCTCTGCTTTGATCCACAACATTTTCAATGGCTGCTGAATGATGTGAAGTTTTGTCCAATTCCCTTTCTGGTGATGAAAGCAGGGTCGGTGACAATGTCTGTGACGGCAGAGGAGATTGCCTATACTGATCTGAAACATTTGATAGACATGGAGACTGATCCAAACCGTGCTCAAATACTTTTTCAGGTGACGAGGGCAGAGAGAAAGCTGAAGAAGACGACAGAGACTTTTCACTTCGATCCGAGGCATTAGACAACCTAGGTGATGCACATGAGATTTTCTCCACAATTCTCTCTGGTGAAGCATTGGATAATCTCGGTGACCCACATAAAATTATCTCCACATTTCTATCAGGCGATGTAGTGGACAATATTGGTGACGTACATGAAATTTTCTGTGCATTTCTTCCCAGTGAAGCGTTGGATGATCTTGGTGAAGCACATGAAAATTTCTCCAAATTTCTCTCGGGCGATGCAGTAGATAATCTCGGTGACGCACACAAAATTTTCTCCATATTTCTCTCCGGTGATGCAGTAGATAAACTTGGTGATCCACATGAAATTTTCTCTACATTTCTCTCTGGTGATGCATCTGAAGTTTTCTCGACACATCTCTCTGGCGATGAAGAAACGGGAGATGGCGAAGAATGCCTATTTTCAAACGTGACACCCGATGCTTTCACTGCCCCATCTGCATTCTTCTCTGAAGGCCTATTCGGTGATAAGGAAAGTGGAGATAGCAAAGGAGACTGACTCTCTCTACCAAAAGCTCTCTCTGGTGTGGAAGATAACGAAGACATTGAAGAAGATTGGACATACTGGTTGTGAACTGGGGATACTGAAACCCGGCTTCTCTCTGGCGACGAGACTAAAGATGATGACAAAGACATCCTTCCATCGGCTGAGTGTGTTTCAGTCTGCGGTTGAGCAGGCGGTGGTGGTGGAGACGGCGGATGATGATGGCCGTCGATAACTGTAGCTTCGGGCGATTTCGGTTGTGATCTTTTGGGACTCAAGCTAGCAGGCGGCGAGAGGCTAATCGAGTGTGACCGATCCGGCGAGCCCGAGGTGGAAGAAGAATAGGAGCTAGAACTCGATTCGCTGCTTCGACTCCCGAAATTCTCTTCAGCCATCGCAGCAAACACTCTTCGAGAACCTGATCCAGTTCCGCTCGAGCTCTCACGACCACCCAAAGACCCTCTAGGCGAGTAGAACTCCTCTTCTTCATCGTCCGCTGTAGCTGAACCCACATCGTCACGCGCCGCTCCATATTGCTGCCTGGAAGCTTGCCGCGCGAGCGGCGGAAGTGGTTGGAGCTCCGGCGAGTCCATTTTCCGAGGGTCCTGAGCAGCAGCAGCACCACCACCACCACGACCATCGTTGGAGGCGCGTGAATCAGAACGATCTTCCACACCCCTTGAATTAACAATAGTACCCAAATATAGAAACTCAGAGCTAGTGGACGATGTGTGTCTCACCTTACCACTTCCATTACCGGTTTCAGCATTGGCCGGGAACAGCCGGAGACTACTATCGGATCTGAGAGTCTTCTCGTCAACAGAGTACCGCTTCCTCCTCCTCCGGCAATACACAAAAGCAGAAATGCCGACAACAAAGGCGGCGCAGACGACAGCTCCAATGGCAACCCCGAGGAGTTTCCCGGAAGAGGATTTGGATTTGGGGGAGTGGGGGAGGATGAGAGAGGAGATATTAGCAGGGAAGGAAGCAAAAGATGCAGGGGAAGGAGGAGGAGGAGGGGAAGGGTAGGTAGGGAAAAAAGGAGACTGGTGAGGGGTAGAAGTGGAAAATGGGTATTTAGCATTTGGCGATGTAGGCGGTGAAGGAGAAGAGGGAGGAGGAGGGTTTGGAGGTTCAGATGGAGGAAGACCGTCCAATGGCTGTAAGGGTTGGTGAAGGATCCTGCGTCCTGGAGAAACAAAGGGTGCGCAGGATAAGAGAGAGAAGAAGAAGATCGTGAAGAAGGCGCACATTGTGGTGTGTGTGGTCTCTCTCTCTTTCCGAGATTGAATGAGGGTGGTCTGAGAGAGAGAGAGAGAGATGCAGTAACGGAGGAAGACTTGTGTGGGGACTTCAGATAGAGAGAGAGACGCACACACAGTGATGCAAGTGAGGAAGAAGAAGAAGAGAGAGAGTGTGTGAAAAGGTTGAATCAGATGGGAAAGGTGAGACCGTGAGTGTAAATTTAGGTGAAGAGATGCATCCAGCTAAGATTCTGGTGGTCGCTGTATTATGCTATTTACAGTCTCTCTAAGTCATATATTACGAGACACTGAGATTAATTCCTCTATAGTCTACATCTTCCTCCAATCATACATTTGCTTCTTTTTCCTTTGTTTTCCCAATTTGTGTTTTCAAGATTTGCAAAACTCAGCTTACACAAAATATAGAATCCCGTTTGGTTAAGTCAAATCTGTCTCTGTGTCGTTAATTATATTGTTTCACAAATGTCTGTCCATATTATTTATTTTTTTAATACAGTTACTTTTTTGTTAGGGATAAGTAAATTACCTACAAAACTTATCAGGGGCTTATATTTGGGTAATATATATTTACTTTTATTTATTTCTGTATTAACTAATTTAATATAATTTAAAATTTTTTAAAAAATATTACCTAGAACATATTGTATCAATGTGTTTTGAACTTTTTGGAGACATTTTTTAAAAATAAATAATTTAATTGTCCCTATTAACATTGTATAAAATTTTAATTTTATCTTTTATCTTTTATCTTTTATTTTAATTTTTTCTTTTATATTTATTACTTGATATAATGTTATATGTATATATTTCAAAAAAATAAAGTTATATATAAAACTCATATAAAATTACATTTATCAATTAGAATAAATTATTATTTTAATTTTTAAAAGATATAATTTATCTTAATTTAGTCTTTAAATTATAAAAATATTTAATTTAATCCTTAAAATATACATTAATTTAATCCTTAAAATATACATTAATTTAATCCTTAAAATATACATTATATTTTAATTTAATTTTTATATATAAATATTATACATTTTTTTATGTCTCAATTTGTATTTTTAAAAACTATATTAGAAGACATCATGTATCTTTTCATGACTAAATTAATTATTTTTATTATATATAAATTAAATTGAGACAAGTTACATTTTTTAAAAACTAAAACAATAATTTTCTCTATCAATTATCAAAGCATTTAAACTAGTGGGATAGTTAAAATAAGACTAAAACAATTGTTAAATCAGTCATTATATAGCTTCAATTTTTTTAGATTAATTTTTAAGTTTTCATTACCCAAATAAAAAATAACTAAAAATTTAAATTTTTTGACCTCAACTAAGCTTTAATTATTATTTAATTACGAGAAGAATAAATTGTATCAATACATACAAATAATAGAAAAATTTTTAAAAATATATAAAATTAAAACCTAAAGCAAAATTGAAAACAAAAAAAGAATTTTAGTAGAAATAAAATAATTCATTTAGAAATCTATTCAAATAAATGGATCGTGCCCGATAATTCAATAATTCCATGGTTTAAAAGTTCAAGAAGTGAGATTATAGTAATTTACTCATAATTTTTGTACATAATTCATTCTTTTCAAAATTAAAATTATTTTTTTATTTGTTTGTTTTTAAAATCACTGATTGCGAATCCTGACAATATAACCATTTTGACTAGATATTTTAATGAACAAGGAAATGTAAACACAACAATTAACTATACAAGATAGTAACCATGCTTTGACCAGTGAAATATTATTTTGGTTTCTCATAAATGATAATTTATTTAATTTAATTCTTTTGATTTTTTTTAATTTAATTTTTTAAAATTTAATTTATTATCAATTTAGTTCTTTTATCTAAACGTTATCTACATAAATAATAATTCTAATAACTTTAATATTTTATATTGATTGGATAATATTAAAAATTAATTATGATCTAAATTTTTTTAAAAAAATGGATAACGTTTAGTAATAACTAGATAACATTTAATATTAGTGATTAAACACAATATTTTGATTATTTGAAAAAAAAATTAGTGGATAAAAATTAAATCATAGTTAATTTTTAATGTTATCCAATTAGTATTAAATATTCAAATCATTGTAATTATTATTTATTTAGACAACATCTAAACAAAGTGACTAAATTTAATAACAAATTAAATAATGATAACTAAATTGAGAAAAAATATTTATAAGAGATCAAATTAAAGAAATTATCATTTATAAGAAACTAAAATGATATTTTAGTTATACTTTGAAAAAGGAGAGACAAGAGTATTAATACTTTTTTCAATATATATCAAATATAGGAGTCAAAAAGTATTATATAAAATTTAATTAAAAAATTAATGTAATTTAAACTTAAATTCGACGTACAAATCAACTAATTGGAGCTAAAATAATGTCCATTATTAGACTTACAAGAAGGGATTATCTAACGAATTTATAGCAATTTTGAGTCCCAAAGTGTATATTTGGTCTTGTTAAAAAATAGTGAAGTTTTGGATTATCCATTTAATCCAATCACTATCATTAAAAGAACAAAGGGGGTACTTTTTGGTTGGACAAAGACACATAATTTATACCAAAGTGCCACAAAGTCCGGGGAAAGATTCAACAAGAAATTAAATAGGCGATGCAAAAAGTGTATTTTTGCGTAATATTTTAGTTTCATTTTCATCCCATGAAAAAAAAGTTTGGGTATTCATATTTTTGAAAGCTTAAATATGAAATTTTGTTATCTCTAGTCTAGTAATGATCAAATCAAAATAGATATATTTTATAGATATTTATAAAGTTTATTCAATGTGGTTGGATTTGAATAAGGGTCCAAATAAATTAAAGAAACATGTTTGAATATGGAGATTAATTTAAGAATTTTTATAAGTTTGAGTTTAGAAACGGTGATCTCTAACTCCAAAATTCGCTTTTAGATAAATTTTTTTATACTACAATTCCATACATATAATTTATATATAATAATTTTGTAAAGATAAAATAGTTAAGATATTTTTAAGAATCTATACATATATATACGAGTCATAATTTAAAAAAAATATATCAGTTTAAACTTTTTTGAATAAAAGTATCTAGGTCATGTGATTTGGGAATTAAAAGAATTTAAGAATAAAAAATGATTTTGCTAACCCATATAATCTATATCCAAGTACGAAATAAAATATATATAAATATATATATATATATATATATATATATATATATATTAGGTTTGAGACAAGGATTATAGTACCATATACATATTCTACCTATCATCATTCATACCATAATCAAACTCTGCATGCTCATGACCATTTGTTATCTTCCTTAGAGTTTAGTTTTTTTTTTTCCAGTCATAGAAAAACTCTTTATAGTAAAAAAAGGTAAATCAGCTTGAACTTTGTACCCTAATAAATGCTTGTCATTTAGCAGGTCATATGAAGCGTATATGATAATCTTTGTTTGACAATTAACGAAATACATGGTATTAAATTGTTCATCACATCAATAAAAAATTACTTGTTTAAAAAATTTTAAACCACAAATCAAAGAACGTAGTATCAGAGTATAATATATAATATATATATATATATATATAGGGTTCCGAAGCCGTCCAGACAGGATGCATACTATAAACAGTAGTACGTTAGCGTGTCCATATCATACCCGTCGGCGCTTAAAGCTAAAATGATCTGAAAATGCGTGAACACTCACTCATTCAACACTCTTCACTTAAAGTGACAACCTACTTCTTCTCTCTTCTGCATTAATCTGCATCTTCCACCGACAACCTACATTCCCATTTTATTTTTCCTTTTCCTTTCTATTATTTTCCTTTTGTTTTTTTCCTCCAATACAAAACTGTCGGCTCACCCAACATTCTGTTGTCACTCCTCAATTCAGAAATTTTGCAGTTAGGTTAAAAGTGTGTACAAGCACAGAACAAGATCCTCTAACCCTAAAATTTGATAATTATAATGATAATTACAGTAAGAGACTAGGTTACTCTTATTTCTTTTTTAGTTGAATTATGTTTAATAGTTCTCCTATTTAAAAATATTATTTCACTCTTTAATATTTAGTTTGTCTATTGTACATGTACTGCATTTTGCAGTTTGAAAGTATTCATAGTATTTTAAAGTGCTATTACTAAATGCTATCTGCTTGTTAAAATATCTATCTAAAGTCATGGTGCAATAGTTAGAGGTGTACACAAGCAAAGTCAAACTGAGTTTTATGACTCGGATTCGACTCGAAAAGAAATGCAGTCTAGAATTTTGTGACAAGCCCAACTTAGCAGAAATAAGACGTAAAAGAAATGAATCTATATATAGTCGAGCTAGGTGTAAGTGATTGGATTACGCAGGAAAAAATAATTGAAGATTTATTTTACCAACCAAACAAAATCACGTAAAACTCAAAGCTAGGTCTCCGTTGAATGACTCCTATGAATGTGACTGACAAAAAGACGGACTACATGAAGGATTTGGAAATAGACGTAGCACGACTTAGAATGGTAGAAATCAGAAAGGGGAAAGGCCTTTTGTTGCTAAATATTTTATATATATACTGCAAAAAAAATTATAATTTAGTGACGATTTTTTATTTTGCTTTAGAGAAGGTTAAAGCTGTTGCTAAATGATCATTGTGAACTATTTAATAATAGTTTTGGAGAACTGCAAGAATAATCGTCTTAATTTTTTTTAGCCACGATTACTAGCTGTTACTAAGTTGAAAACATTTGGCAACAGTTTAATGAAAATCGTCATAAAGAATTGTTGTTAAAGAATTGTTGTTAAATTTGTAATCAATTTGCTTTTTTATGTAGAAACTATTGCTGAATTTGATCAGTTTTATTTTCTTCTTTTTTTATTGCAAAAATTTTAATACTTTTAAATTACATAAATAAAATTTTATATCATAAATAGTAATATTTAAAATATAAATATCCATTTCCTAATATTCTTAAATAAACTTAAAGGGTAACACTAGTGTATTGGTTGGTTGAGTTTTTCTTAGAAAAAATTCTTCACCCAAGATGTGGCTTGGGCCCTTTTTTTAGTTGTTTTTTAACTCATTTTTATTTTTTTTTTCTTCAACCGATGTTCAGCCCTAACAATATGATATTAAGTTATAATATGAAATTATAATTCTATTTTTAATGTAATAATAATGACAATAATTATTTTATTTTTGAAAGAAACACATTTTATAAATTATAACATGGATGTAGAGAAATCTCCAACCTAATAAAAAAGGATGCATCTTTATAATTGATTTACAAGATATTAAATCTTGCATTTGACAAATAAATTGCATATTTATTATTGCAGGGTTGATCACCTGTTAAACACAAAGTCCAGCATATATATATATATATATGTGCCATATTAATTTTATAATACTACAATAATTTGTATTATGCCATATTGGTATATTACATAAGCAGTTGTTTCAAAATGTGACATATTAACCGACTTCTGTCTCTGTAGTTTGTTTTGAGAAGAATAATGTAAAGTCATTAAACTGTTAATTACATGTTAGAAAAATTGAAAAAAGAAAAGAAGTCATACATATATGTCCATCGTTATAAAGGAAATGTGTATTGTATAGTGTGGTCATATAATTATTGAAAATCATTATTACATGCATATTGGTCTGGACCATGATGCCATATTAATAATTGTAAGCATCAATTTCACTGATGTGACAGTGCAACAGTAAGATAACATCATATATATCATACTTACTTGAGATCGATTGTGATTACTAAAATATTAGACATAAACAAGTAGCTTTTCTTGTGGGGTCCATGTCTGCCCTATATCAGTTTGTCGCTTATTAATATTATTTTGTTAATTAGGATCGTAGTGGGAATAAATTGTCAACGTTCAAGTTTACTTAGGGGCATACTCCAATTAAATATTAGCCTGTGAATTTATACATGTTAATCAATTGAATGAAGTTTATAGTCCAAAAAATTTGGATGAGAAATAATACAGTTGAAAAGTTAACGTAACAATGTTACGTGAAATTAACAGTATTATATTAATTTTCTCTGAAAACGATAGAATTCAAATTCAGTTCAAATCACATCATTATAATATATTTTGTATTATTAACTTTTTTATTAATATATTCACCAAATAAATTTTACATATCTTTCCATGAAAAATAAGGGTATAATCATTATAATTAATCATAAGTCAATTGATTTTTTTGTTGGGAATACATGCATAATATATATATATATATATATATAGACACACACAAAATTTATGATTTAGTTATTTCGATAAAATCGTGGATCAAAAAACAAAATAAATCGAATTATAATAAGGAAAAAAAATGATTTGATCGAAAATACATATGACATAATTCTCTGAGTGGGAAGAAAAAAATGGTTGAAATTAATAGTATTGAGAAACTAACTTTTCCAAAATATTCAATTTTAGCACATGACACTAAAGAATAAGGGTCCTCATGGCTTGAGTTAGTCCAAGTTAAAGGATTTTGTAAATTTTATAAAACTTATCATAAAACTTAAAATCAATTCAATTGATATTTGTGAAAGTTAGGTTGGTTCGGTTGACATATTGGATTTTTAAAAATAAAAATTATATTTTTATTTAATTAATTCTGATAAAATATTTTTAAAATAATATAAATCATAAATAAAAGAAAATAATAATTACTTTTGATTTACAAGTATTAAAATGAACTAATTGTAAAACTATATCATTTTCATCTAAAAGCATTAGGATAAATTAATTTTAAAATTATATCATAATGTCTAATTTATATATACTATTTTAAATCATGATTTTTTTATCCTTTATTCACATGTACAAAAAAAATAATTGATTAGATTTAATTGATAAATATAAAAAACTAAAAAATATACAAGGATTAACATATATTTTAAAAAAAATTCAATATTTGATGTTAACCTAAGTTGATTCAAGTTAAAACAAATTTATTTTCTTCGTTAAAAAAATGAACCTAAATTAATTTTTTAATCTAACCTAAGTCATGTAATAAACCTAAATTAACCCGTAAATCCAATCTAAATCTCATGATAAACTTAAATTAACCTATCAATTCCTACTATATATATAGTCTTAGAAAAATTATATTTATTTCTCTAAATTAAGATTAAATTATTAATTTATTCTAAATATATAATCATGCCAGGCCACGTGGTGTTTGTACACAAATCCAGTTAATGTTTTCACAAACATATACAATATTCCCTTTTATATATATATATATATATATATATATATATATATATATATATATATAATTCCAACAAAACATCTTATATATAGTGCAGCACCGACTCCTCCACTCAGAAAAAGAATATGCAGAAAAATGTCAGTATGATGATACACTAATTATTAATTAATATAATAATATAATCACTTGCTAATTACTATAACGTTCTTTTGCCTGCATTGCATTGAAATTTAGAAAGCATAATGGACCTGACATTTAATTATTGTTTAAAAAAATCACTATAGACATGTGATCTTGAATTAAGTTTTCTCACTAATTAATGCTTGGTTAATCATTTTAAATGGATTAATCAATAGATAATAGACAGCTATACACTATTATCTATTGGTCCTTACTTCCTGTGTTAAACACCCTAGCCTCTGTTCATTTTTGCAGAGCTCATGTTGTGTGCATTACCTCTAATTTTCTCCTTCCTGTCTTGAGGCTTCTTGAGCAGGAAAAATTTATCTGATTTTATCACTCTTAACTCGTCACATATTGTTGTTCAATCTGTCTGAAGTATAAATAAATTTATTAAAAAATATTCAAAAATTAATTTATCTATACTTCATATAAATTATAATATGTAATTCACTTGAAATACAGACAAACTTATTATAGATAAAAATATAAATGAAAAAATTGAATTTTTTAAATAGGTTATTAAAATATATTATTTTTAAAAAATAATTTTAAGTGAAATTGCGTAAAATTTTTCTTATTCTTCATCTTGAATTGAATATGAGTAAATTTGCCCATCTTGTTATGGCCAAATGCCCAATGGGATGTTGTAGAGGGACATTATTAAACTGATGTCATAGTCTAATATCATTTTTTTTCCAGACACGACGTAATGAGTGGGATGTGCTTACTTCTCAATTCGAAATATCCCTATCGTTTCCTTTATTCACGTTGTTTCAATTTTAATGTCCACAGTAGTTCAAATATCTCCCAATTCTATTTATTTTATATTTTATATCTCCAAAGGATTGAATTATTATTAGTATTTTGTTTCTTCAATTCTCATATTAGAGATAATTTTTGTTGAGACATTATCTGTCATTAAATATGAATAACTTATTTTTTATTTTTTATAAGTATTTTTTTATTAGAATCAATTTTATTTTAAACATTATCATACATTAAATGTAAGTATCTTTTTCAATAAAAATTTAAATTTAGATTTATAATATTATAAAAAATTAATTCTTTATACTAGAATCAACTCTTGTTATTATGTGAGCACCTTTTTTAAGGATTTAAACTTTAATTCATTACAAAAAATTAATTTTTGTTACTAGATCCAACTTCAATAATAGATTATTTTACATATGTATATATAGATGCACACATATACATACTAAAATAATTCATCAATTATTTTATATAAAATAATAAAAAAATTATTTAACTTATCACTCAATTTTTATTTATTATAATTTATTTTTATTTTTCTCTAATTTCTTTAATTCAAATATTTTATTTTATATAATATAATATAATATTTAATTTTAAGATCCAATAATCAAAACTCTAAAACTAGAAACATTCTAATTATATAGATAAATCAGTGGACCAAACATAAAGAAGGTTCGACAATACCAGTAATGCACCAAAGATTTGAACCTTTCAATAAAAGAAAAATCTGTACAATTTGCAAAAAGGCAAGATATAAGTGTTTTTTTAAAATCAAACTTATTATTTTCAACTCAAAATAAATAATATTTAAACAATAACTTTTAAAACATATTTTATGATAAATTATATATCTTTTAAAATTAATATTATTATTAAATGTATTTTAATTAAAATAAGTGAAATTATAAATGTTATATTTCTCATAAGATAAAAGTATAATCTTATTATTTTTTAAAATAAGAGATTATTTATTGATTTATTTATGATTACTTGTTTAAAAGTAATACATTAGTGAATAGTTTTAGAAGGGAAAATGTGTAGTTTTTTAAAAATAAATTTACATGTTTTATTTTTATAAAAAATATTTGATATTAAAAATATAAAATTATATCTAAATACGATATTTAAGAAACTAGTTATTAAAGAATCTTTCACTTTCCTCAATAAGTAATTGCTCGCAAGAGAACAAACTTTGGAGGATATCTTCAAAGTTTAGAATAAAAAGGATGGAAAGCTAAAGTAAACGACAAAGAGAAAGTCAGAATCCACTCAGAAGCAGAGAAAAGGAGTGTCGTATGGTCCTTGAATTGCGTTTGATGGAAGCGAGAAGATGAGTATTACTATTGCTATTGAGTATGAGACGCGTAGATTGACGCACGCGATCGAATCGCCATATAAATAAATTGTTTCAACTCATATATTGTTAATTAACTACATCAACTTTCGACTCAAATTGAAGAAAATTAAGTTCTTACAAAAAAATAAAAATAAAATTCAATTATATAAAAAGAAAAAAATTTATATAAATTCAAGACTTGATACCTCTACTCTAATTATTGTATGTCCATTAATTTAAATTAGATTAATTAAAATTTAATAAATTTTTAAATATTAATTATTTAAACTAAAAGTCAGATGTACAATTAAATTTAACATTTGAGACAGCCAATAAGAGTTATTGCAACAGTGCTAGATTATGAAATCAATTACATATATATATATATGTATGTAATTGAATGAAGAAACATTATAATTGAGGATAATAAAGATTCAGAAATTTTATAACTATAAATTTCAGTACAACTCACATCAAAATAATTATGTATTCTTAATGAAAGTGAAATATATTTTGTTGTTATTAGGTGGGTCTTTCCTTCCATGATTGTTGTACCGGTGGATAAGGGGAGTTTCAAAGCATCTTCATAATTTGGTAACTTACTATTAGACACACGCATATGACATGGATGAGTGCATGTGTTGTTTCTTCAACATTACATTAATTTTGCTTTATATATATAATGATCTTCTTGACCAATTGATACAACATAAGTGATTAATGGTAATAATGTAATGCTGGCTTTCTTTTGAAGGAGTCACATGGAGGGAGATCAGAACACCAAAAGACAAGAGTTTCCAATTGGATTCTATACACATCTTTGTTTTTCTTGCGTGCATTGCACGTGTTAGTGTACGTGCTCTTCTTTCCATAAAGGAGGCATATATATATATATATATATATATAATATCCCAATAGTAATAAAAGTAATAATAAAATGCTTCTTAATTTGGAATATAATAAAGCCAACTTTGGAAACTATAAAGTAGAGGTAAGATAGATTGAGAATCGAAGTGTTTTTTAGTTGGATCAAGTTAATTACACTGTCTAGCTACTTGCTTTGTTGATAGAGGCATAGAGCTATATATTAATTATTAATTCATTGTAATTCTGTTATTATTATTATTATTGTTATTGCAATGAGATGATGTTGGAGTAAGTTTTTGCACACCTTAATGTATCAACTTGCTTATCGTAACACGCACGCACAAGAATTTAAGTTTTCAAATTGTGATAATGCACCTGAGTATATATCATATCCTGATCGTTTGTATGATTGTACCACTTAATCGATTTAATGATTATGAGCTATGAAAAATATTAGTTAAATTATTATTTTTGCCCCTTAACTTACTTGAAGTTTTAATTAGATCTTAAGTTTGAAACATGTCAAAATGGTTCATTAATTAATTTGCATTTCATCCGGTTCTTTTCTCTATTATGTATTTTCTCAAAATAAAATTACAAGTTCTCTCTGAGGGGGTGTCAGGGAAGGAGATGTTGGAGGAAAAAAAATGTGATAATATTTTATTTTAATTTTTAAAAATTTTAAAAAATTATAAAATTTTATGTTAATTCTCTTCAATTTTCTTCTTTTGTTAATTTTAATTATCCAAAATTAAAAGAATTTAAAAAATTTAAACAAAAAAAAAAGAAACTATCTATTAACATTTTATTCTCTCTCTTTCTCTTTTCTTTTAATTCCTTTCATTCTTTTTCACTTCTTATTTTCAAACACACGCTTAATGTATGTAATTGAACCTTGATTTATATTAGTTTTAGAATAAAATGCAAATTAATATCTTGTGGTTTGAGTCAACAATCCATTTTTGTGCTATGAGGTTTATAAGTTAGTGTTTGAGTTGCTTGAAGTTTAAACTAGTAGTACTTTGGTATTACATGGTTTAAAAGTTAATTTGTAATTGCTTATGGGTAAAATTTTGATCTACATTAAGTACAAAAATAGAAATTTCATAATATAACATGATAGGAAACATTAGTAGCAAATGTGGGGATTTCATTAGGGGTCAAGATTGGAGACAAATTTTGTGTTGCATGTGTCAGTTTTGGAATTTTCAATGGCAAAGGAAGGAAACATGGTCTTCACATTGGAAATTAGGCATTTCATTAGGAAATTACGAATTTATGATAAAATTGAAGGACAAAATTAGAGATTTGGCCAATGAGAAAATTTTAGAAAAAAAATGTTGTATTTGTATATGTCAAATTTAGGATTTTAACTACTAACGAGAGGCCTTCTAGTAGTCTTCAATGTATAGGAAATTAGGAATTTCAAAAAGAAATGGAAAATGTAGGGCAAAATTGGAAACAAATTAGGGATTCTATTAAGAGACAACTTTTGAAAAAAATTATGTTGCATATATGTGATACAATACTAGGCCTTAGATATTAGCATTTCACCATAATATACTGTCTTAGTGATCACTTAGATTAACTTTGTGTTAGTTTCTTAAACCAAGTAAAACTCCAATGTTGACATTACTACTTACATCACACAATTGTAATTGAGATTATAAAAAAAATATCTTTTTCTTTTGTAGAGGAATATTTCTTTGATACTAAAAAATGTAGATTAAATCATGAAGAGTATCTATTCCTAACAACTAGCCTATTGGGTAAGAAAGCCTAACAATTTACATATAATTTTATATCTTTAATTTTATCTTATGTAAGACATATCCTCAATATGTGTCAAATTTGGGATTTCAGATAGTCAAGGAGGAATTTAGGTTCGCATAGAAAATCAAAGATTTTGTAAATAATAAATTAGAAATTTGAGACAAATTTAAAAGGTTTTTGTTAAAAAGATAATAAAATAAAGACTAAATTTATATGATGTTTATTATTAGGTTTTTTAATTAAAATAAAATATGTAATTTTTTTTTTAAAAAGAATCAGTCATGAGATAGATAAATTGTATAAATTACACACATGTTAATTTTTTATTGAAGAACATAATTGCAAAAATATAAAAAGTATACCTAAGTTTTTTTTATAAAATAAAACCACTTAAATGCAAACATTTCTCTCTGTTATTTTGTGAAATTTTTTTTAACTGTCTTCAAATAAAAATTAAGGACTTATTCAATGAGTACAATAAAATTTTATTTGATTGGTGGATGAAATTTTTTAATATTAAAAATTATTATTTTCATTGACTTTTCATAAATTTTAAATTATTAAATACTCTATTAACTAATAAAAAAAATTTAACCAATGTCTTAAGAATATTAGTTAACAAAAATCTTTAATTTCAATAATAATTAATCCAAGCCATTGAAATATCTGAACAAAAAACTGTAATATAGCTTCAATTTTATGCATGATTTTGCTCAAATATATGTCTTGTTATATAAGCTTTTACATTAATTGACAAATAATTGCTTTTTCTTTTTGTTTCTCAAAAAGTATATACATTTTTAATTAGTAAATTAAGATTGAAAAACATAACAGCTAGAAATGAACTATTATAATGCAGTTATAGAAATAGAGGAAATTAAACTAACACTTTATATAGCACAAAGGGAACAAAAGAAAAAGAAAAAGTAAAAAGAAAGAGAGTAGTGCTTGCTTGCATTGCATGCATATAAATATATATATTATGGGCCATAAAATCTTCAACACCAAAAAGCAACAAAGTGAAGAGAATATCCTACTACAGCAACTCATCCATCACGAGTGTGCATGGTACACTTTTTGTACAGTATGATGATAAAATTTATTAAAGTGGGTATAAAAGTACTATTTTTTTTCATTTTTACAATATTTATTTTATAGAATTTTTATTGGCTTATGGTATTATATGGTTATATACAATAAATTTATTTCAGATTCTTTTTGGTACAAACATTTCAAATTGATGATAGTATATAAGTTTGGAAGCTGAGGGGAAAAAAGAGAGTTAAAAAAAAACAATTTAAATTAACAGGAACTTAAAAATATAAAAGATGAATGACTTTGAAAAAGTTTGGAAAGTTAGTTTAATTATCTTTCTATCTTTATTAATAAATCAGAAATAATAGCATGTTTTAATGAAATATTTTTCTTTTCTTTTCAATATTTTTTTTATCAAACTGTTTCTGACTGTTTGGAAATTTAAATGTTTCAAAAGAAAATTTTAAACAGGCAGGGACTCGGGTGAGAGGTCCTATAGAAGAGATTGTATTAAGTTCCACGTGGCGTTCGGTCTATATATTAGTCAAAAAGTTAAGAATTGATGCGGTTTAGAATTTAGAGTTTATTTTTTAATATTTATGGTCATGACTTACTTTTTAAGATTTATAATTTGGGGATTTAGGATTTGCATGATGTATGTCTTAAGATTTATTTTTTAAGGTTTTCTATTTAGGATTTATAGTTTAAGCCTTCATTTTTTTTTCTTTAAGGTTGTAACTCTAAATCGACCAAGAAAAAGGATAAAGTAAAAGTTACAAAATTTGGATAGAAAATGACCTTTTTTAAAGCAAAAATAAGCGGCCAAATCACTTTTTGCCATTTGGCTATGATAAATCTTAAAAAATTATATGAAAAAGAGTGGTTAAAAAGAACATTAAATTATTATTTTAATATTAAAAGATACAATTTATTTTAATTTAATTTTTAAATCATAAAAATACTTAATTTATTTCTTACTTATAAGAATTTTATATTTTTTTAATTTATATTTTAATTTAGAGTTTTAAAGATTAAATTAAAATATAATATATTTTTTAATAAATAAATTAAATATTTTATAATTTAAAAATTAAATTAAGATAAATTATACTTTTTAGAGACAACGAATAATTTACTCTAAACACATTATATGTACACATTGATATTATTATAAGTATATATTCAAACTTTTTAATCATTTTGTAACAAGGAAATATTGATAGATTCTCATAAAATTTTGGGTTTGAGATGGATTCAGAGTTTAAAATATTTAAGATTTAGAATGCTTAATTTAGAGTTTAGAAATTTTTAAAAATGCCAGATTTTAAAATATTAAATTAAAAATTGGTAGGAACTCATCACTTACTTTGACAAGTCCTCAAAGACATAACACCAAATATCCCGTTGTGCCTGATATCACGTGCAGGATTTTGGATTCTCTCCTTGGCGCTCTGTGGTGGGTGTCTATTGGGCTCTTTTAACGGTGATTTTATCTGTCGAAAGTGTGTTTTAATATTATTGTAATAAATATTATTATTGTTATAACTTTTATTTAAATAATTAATTTAATAAAAGTTATAGTAACAATAATATTTATTGTAAAAAATTTTAACAATAAAAAAATTATTGTTAAAACGTCCAACAGGCGCCAACAAAAAAATGCCCAACGGAGAATCCAAACGCTGCATGGAGGACCAACAATTCTTGTTTACATATAATGTATACACTTTAATATAAAATAAAATAAAATATTAATTTTTTATAAGAAGTCTCATTGTAAGGACTTAATCTCAATTATTCATTCTTATTTATTATATATACATCCATTGTAGGATAGAAATTTTTCATGCAGGACAAAGGCCTTTTGAAGACAATTTTGTGAAAAGAATTTAGTAAATTGATGAAAGTATAAAATGATCATTGATGATGTGAAAATCATTTTAGGCATAATTACATTAAAATTTGTGGGTCTCATTATATAAGGCCCCTCATAGCAAAAACAGTGTCAAACAGCCACCATATTTTAAAATTTTGTTTACAAGTACTTTAAGAGTACTGATTAAGATTTTTTCTAGTTAATTTATATATATAAAATATTTAAGTATTTAAAATTTATAAAAATTTAATAAAAATAATAATTTTTAGTATTTAAAAATTTTATCAACTAATCAAATAAAACTTTAATTAATATTTAAAACGTGTGCTGATTAAAAAATGTTTTTTAATTATTGTACGTTTTACAAGTAAAGCCATGACATGATCGAGTGCTCAACCCCACAGCAACCTCAGATTCCCATCATAATTCTTTATGGTTTAAAATGATTGTCATAATGCCAATCTTACTTGCTAAGCAATTTACCATTGAAATCGTTAGGTTTGTGCTGAAAATTAAACCCTAACCTGTCCCACTAATAATGACCATGATGCTTAATGTCTACTATTGCACCACCCTACACTATATATATATATATATATATATATGACATTCAAGCCCAAATGTAACAAAAGTTTCAATGGCAATATATACATGCAAATATATATCCTCCCATACTATACGTACCTTCGCATAATTTATAAAACCAATGAAGTGATTTGGAAAAGTGGCATCAAGAAGTCATTCTTTTGACAAAGCATCAAATGCAAACTCAACATTATATTTAGTGATAAGCATGGATCTAATTGTCACATCATGTAAGATTATCTCTTTTTCAGTTTACAATGTCTGACAATTTTCTACATATTAAAATTTTTATTATATTAATAAAATTTGAACAAAATATTCAAATAAAAGACTTAAACTTGAACTTCAAGCTGATTGAAATATTTATATCTTTTATTTATATCTGTTGATTATTCTATAATAACACAGGCAAAAAATTTTAAAAGAGTGATATATTATGTCTCAAAACTTAAAAAAAAAATACTTTTTTTTAACAAGATTTATGAAAACTATTTTCATCTTGTTGTAACATATTAAATATCAACTATTTTCATCTAATTTAGATTCTCAAATCAATTCTTTTAAAAATGTATGACAATTTCATATTCTCTCCATTTGTTTTATGAGTTTTATTCTTCTTAATTTTGTACATGGAAATGTCCATCAAATTAAATATAGATGATGATTGGAATTTTAATTATAATTATGCAACATATACCTACATCCAAAAATTAAAATGTTTCTTATCTTCATCATGTTACCTCAATCGATTTCAAGGATAAGAAAAACTTTTTGTGAAAACAAATCCCAATTTTGTTAATTAATCAAATCCTTCGTTCTAACCTAATGGTTTGAAAGCATGAATATAATTATCATTTGATAGATGCCTTTTAACTCCTTCCAAGTGATAGAAGTCAAAAGATACAAATATAAATTAAGTCTAGCAGAGCAAAAAAAAAAAAAAATTAGTCTTTTATAATATAATGTATTAAAATTTAAATTTTTATTCAAAAATATATTTATATTAAATATATTATAGTTTTTTGAATATAATTATTTTTAATAAAAAATACTTGTAAAAAATAAAAGAAGCAAAAGTCAAAAGGAAAAAAGGAACCATCTAATTTCACTTTCAGTTTGAATAGCCTTGCCATTACCTACTACCAAACACAACTTAATTGGAGAGTAGAGAACCATATCAGTTGTCGAGTTGATTGAAAACCACACGTTACACCTAATGATATATATGAATCCTCTTATCATATATTAATATGATATTATTTAAATAATAGGTTTTATTTATATAATACAAATCATATATTATACATAGGTACTTATTTTGTGTTTAATCAATCTTTATGTGATATTCTCCTATATCTGATTCACATAATTACATAATTGCTACTATATACCGTTCATGGAAAGCTCCTCAGTATTGTTTTCACCAATATTTTTAAAATTGAATTGATCATTGAACTTTTCAATAAAAAAAAAAATTTATAATTTATTGATTCAATCGCAATTCAACAACTTAGAGTTGAAATGGTTTTTTTATATAATATTAATATTTCAACAATGTATAGTTGAAATGGTTTTTTATATAATGTAATATACTAATATTAATAATTTTTACATGTACTGACTGTAATTTAAAAAAAAATTAATATTGTCAAATAGTTTTGTCATTAAACAATTACATAAAAAAATATTTTAAGCTTGTTATAAATTAAGTTGTCAATAATATAGATTGGTTTTGTAATTATATTATATAATTGCATTTAAGATTGGAAGGATACAGAATATAGATATATTGCAAAAACATTTTTATTATTTATTTTTTTAATAAAATTAACTTTCAAGGTAATATGATATTGTAATTTCATTCTTAATTAATATGATAGTAAAAATAGTTAAATAATTTTTTTAAAAAAATATATTGAGCAGAAAATAAATTAAAGGAAAAGTTGTTGTCCTATATGAAAATGAAATGTAAGAGAATCAATACTTTTTGAACCAAAAACATATCTAGTATAATTTAATTAAATATAAATAATGTTATTGTAGTTTACTCAAACAGATTTAATATATCAAAGTCATTCTAATTGAAATGTTAATGCTGAGAAACTGAGCGTGAAGCAAAAAGTTCAAAACATTTTTCATCTGTGATCAAATCAACATTCATTCAAAGAATATATATATATATATATATATATATATATTGAAATAATGTTGATGCTAAAGGCTAACAACAAATAATTACCTTTTTTTTCTTTTTGGTTTAAAGAATATATAGCTAAAGCAGAAATGTTGTACTGTTATAACGGTAAAAAATAGAGGAAAACTAAGACTTTAAAGAAAGGAGAAAAAAAGAAAAAAGTAAAAGTGAAGTAGAGAGTGTATGCGTGTGCCTTAAAATGTTCAACATCCAAAAGCAACGGAATATCCTGCCATCCTAGAGCTACATGCAAAGCTACTAGCACATACCATAACACTCAAAACTCAAAAGAGGAGATTTTAGGGATTTGAGTCTTTGGGGATAAGTATGTAAACATATAGAGCTGGTTTGTCTCTTTAATGTTTCAAACTATTTATATTATAAGATATGAGGGAGTAATTATATAAGTAGTTATGAGATAATGATAAAGTTATTAATATTATTTATCTGCATTTTATTATTAATTTTTTTAATTAAAAATTAATATGTGTATAATTTATAATACTCATCTCTCTTGTGATTTTTTTTATAATTTATAATAATTAAAAAATTTGTTAGTAAATAAAAATATAACAAATTGTATATAAATTTAGTAAAATAATTTCAGCCTCGCATCATAGAACAATCTGAGTTGGGCTAAAAGCTCTTATTCAAAATGGATTAACGGTAGGTCAGCCCATATACTAGGTTGGGTCAACCTATGGGTAAAGTCCATTTCAACACATGGAATAACACTTAACGATTCTGACAATTGACATTTTTGTAGGCTATGTTTTCTTGAATTTTTTATGACAACCTATAAAATGTTGTCCAAATAAAAAAGAGAACCTATAAAGATATTTAGAAATGAGATATATGAAAATATTGAGAATTTTCAAATATTGGATGACATGCAAAACATAAAACTTTTTTTTTTTTTTCATATGTTTCATACTATAACATTTTTATAATACACTAATTTCACAAAAAAATGAATATTTTAAAGTTTTTTATAAATATTTTAATTTTAATTTTATTGTTAAAAATGTATGTTTTTAGGATTGAGACTGAGAAAATATTTAATGTAAAAATATAAAATTTTACAAATAGATTAGTTTACACTTTAAATGAAGTAAAAAAGATTTTATACTTTTTTTAACTATTCAATTAGATTGGTTCTGTTGGCCGATAGAGGAATCAAACCTAATCAATCTATAATCCAATTCTCACCTATAGCTTGAATCTCATCCATAGATATCCATTAATCAAATTGATTAAACTGAATTTGCTAAAATCAACTCAATTAATTAATCAATTTTTGTTAGATAGGTCTTCATTGATTTGGATAAAATTAAATGGAATTTGATTTTTCACTTCTTGTATTTAGAAAATTTAGTTGAAAAGTACTTTTATCTGTACTTAAAAAATAATTTATGTTTGAGAAATTTGTATAAATAATAATAATAATAAATGTTGATAACCATTTATCTGTATAAATAACGATAATAGAAAATTAAAATGCAAACATATTATTTTTGGTAATTTGACAATCAAAATGACTTTTTTATACAAATTTCTTGAACTGCTTTTTTTTTTTCAAAATAATAATACTTTCATATTAAAACTGAGAGTTCAATACATCAGTCCTTGCTAGAGTTAAAACAAAATCAGGAACATCAGTAAAACAGATAGAATGAGCTAAATATAGAGAAATTTAGCTATGTGATGAGCTACCTCATTGTACTCTCTTTTCATATGAATGAAACTAAAGGAATCAAAAGAATGTTCCAAGGAGATACAATCCTCTATGATAATGTCCAACATAGAGATATCCTGAGCTTTCAGACAGGCATAATAAACCTCCAAGCAGTCCGTTTCTACTGTGGTCAGAATGTTGTAGATTATTATATATGATTTTGATTTGTTTTTATAATTTTCGACTCTCAAATTATAATATGAAATAATTATATATTATGATTGCAAAAAGTTAAAGATAGATTTGAGAAAATAATAATAAATTATTTAACTTTTAGTCATTTTTTATCTTTAAACTACCAAATTTATTTTATTTGTACGAGATCAATGGACACGGTTCTTCATCAAAAGAAAGATATGTTTATATTATTGAATAATATTTCATAATAAGATTAAATTGTCTATTTCTAACCATGAATTTTTTTCACAAAATCTTACATGTATAATTCATTGTTTCTTAATTCCCTATTTTTTCTTTAAAAAATTATATATAATATAAATTTCAAATATAAGAATTTATAAACTATTTGACTGCATAATTAACTTTTAAACCAATAATTAAATTGATTAATAAAAATCAATTCTCATAAAAAATTATTAATTAAAGAGTATAAATAATGTCTAATTTTATATCAGTGTCAATGTAACTTTAAATCATCAATATATATGTTTTTGAGCAAGCTAATTATAATTTTTAATATACAATTGTTACTGTATTTTAATGTTAATTATTAATATTTTCTAATTAAAAATATTTTTATAGAGGCAAAATATATAATTATAATAAAATAATTTTAAAAATTATATATATATATTTATATTTATATATAAGTGTATGCCAATTTTAATGTCGGTTGTAGAAACAAGATGATATTGTGTACCACACAAGTACATAAAAAATCGTGAGGAAGTTTTAAGATAAATAATAGGAGGCAGAGAGGTTTGATCTAGACATTAATGGATGTTTGGCGTAGTTTTTTTTAAGTCATCAATTATATATATTTATAACAAGAAGAAGTTCAAACACTAGCCCATTTTGAAGAAATTCAAACACTAGAAGATGAGAAGCACGAAGATGTGTGAGAAAAGAAGTGCAAATTTGTTAAAAAAAAAAAAAAAGTTTAGACTACGAAAAAAAACAGGTTCAGATATGTGAAAAAAAGTCCAAATTTAAAGATGAAGCATCACCACTGCCAGTCACTCACTACTACCACACCGAACTGCAGCAGACGCCATGCCTCTACCACACGGCCACACCATGTGACGAGGACAAAGCAAAGCACGACGAGGAGTAGAGCAGATGGTGATAAGGAGCAAAGTAGATGTGGAAATGTATCATTAGTGTTTATAAGAAAGATTTAGAGTAAACGAAAATGAATCTCATAATCTTATTATTCTGAGAAGCATAATATATATAGATCTGTCATGTATTGCCTAAGGTTAAATAAGTAAAATTACCTTCTGACTAACTAAGGCTAAAAATGTAAATACACATAAAAACTACTAAACTACCATAACCCAATAAAACTTCTTCAATTCCTTCATCCCCCCTCAAGTTGGATGATGGTGGAAATCTACCTGTCCCAACTTGGACCTAAAATATGAAACTTCGATCCATTCAAGGGCTTCATAAAGATATCTGCTAATTGAGAACCAATAGCAACATATGGGGGAAGAACAAATCCCTTCGTGTACTGATCCCTAAGCAAGTGATAGTCGATCTCCAAGTGTTTAGTTCTCTCATGGAAGACTGGGTTGGAAATTATATGGATGGCCTCCTGATTATCACACCAAAGTGGTATAGGTCAAGGCACCTTGATTTGAAAATCATTCAAAATGTAAGATAACCATTACAACTCACACACAGTTGAGGATAAACCACGATATTCTACCTCTGCTGAACTCCTAGAGACTGTGGTTTGTTTCTTTGTCTTCCAAGAAATGAAACAATTACCAAAGAACACACAATATCCTGTGATAGACCTTCTAGTATCTAGACACGTCGCCCAGTCTGCATCACAATAAGCTTCAACTTGTAAATTATCACCAAAAGAGTAAAATAATCCTTTGGCAGGATTATTTTTCAAATATTTCAGTATATGTAAACTGCCTCTCAATGAGCATTACAAGGTTCATGAACAAATTGACTAAGTTTTTGTGTGGCGAATGTAATATCTGGTCTGGTAAAACCAAGATAAAGAAATCTACCTATCAGCCTTCTATACTTTTCTGGATCTTCAAATCTTTCTCCTTCAGTGCTTAATGGTTTATTCTGCTTTATCATAGGTGAAGTGACAGGTTTTGCACCTCCTAAGCCTGTTTCTGTAATCAAATCCAAAATATATTTGCGCTGATTAATATAAATTCCTTTGTGACATCTCGCTATTTCCAAACCCAAAAAATACCTTGTTGGACTAAGGTCTTTAATTGTAAACTCCTTGTGTAAAAATTCCTTCACCATTTGAACTAGCTTCATGGATGTCCTTGTAAGTAGTATGTCATCAACATATACTAATAAGCAATAAAATCTTCTTTTTCTGTTCGAGTGAACAAACAATAATCATGAGTAGATTGTTTAAAATTCAATTTATGTAATTTTTCTGTCAACTCAATATTCCATTGAGTAGAAGCTTGTTTTAGACCATACAAGCTTCTCTTAAATTTACAAGCCTAGCCACTAATAGCCTTTTCGTGCCCCTGTGGTGGAATCGTATAAACATCTTCTTGTAAATACCCATGTAGGAATGCGTTGTTAATGTCTAGCTGATGCAGAGGCCAAACTTTGGAAGTTGCTAATGCTAACAGCACCCTCACTGTTACAGTTTTTGCAACTGGAGAAAAGCTATCTACATTATCCACCCCTTCTACTTGATTAAAACTTTCGCCACTAGCCTTGCTTTATGTATCTCAATAGATCCATCGGGCTTTAACTTGGTTTTTATATACCAATCTACAACCAATTGCCTTTTTGCCATGTGGTAACTTGGTCAAATCTCTAGTTTCATTATTCTCAAATGCTTCAATTTCTTTCTGCATAGCCTCCATCCATTCTAGGTAAAATTTAGCTTATTCAAAACTCTCAGGTTCCTTTATTTGTGATATATTTGCCAAAAAAGCAACACATGAATCTGAAAAATTAGATGAATGAACGAAGGGATATGCTTGGGGTGTATATGGTGAAGATTTAGGAATTGAGCACTCAACATAGTTCTTCATCCAAGTGGGAGGCCTTTTTAAGTCTTGTACTTCTCCTTATTTCAATTATCGGTTCTGTCATGACAGGTTCCGTGCTTGTTTCTATAACAGGTTCTTCACCATCTTCTGTTAGGATATACTCTTCATTACTCTCCTGAGTATCACATCTAGGTACTCTATTATGCTCACCAAATCTTCATTCATATCTAGAGTTTGTAAAGGTATGACAATGTTTTGCCTTCCTTCACCTTCCCTTTTAAGTGGGTATTCTCCCTCATAGAAGATTACATCCCTTGAAAAAAAAAAAATTCTCTTGTCTCTATGTCAAATACCTTGTAACCTTTACAACTTGTCATGTATCCCACGAACATACATTTCTTAGCCCTATGATCGAATTTCTTCCTCCTTGGATCAATATTTGTTACATAGCACAAACAACCAAAAATATTAAGTTGTGAATAGTCAGGCTGTTTCTTATTAATTATTTCGAAAGGACATTTCCATTACAAAACCCGTGATAGCAGTCTATTTATAATATAAGTGGCTGTAAGGATTGCTTCTCCTAAAATTTCTGAGACAGTCCAGCATGAAATAACAGGTCCCTAGCGACTTGGACCAAATGTCTATGCTTTCTTTTTACTACCCCGTTTTGTTGAGGAGAATAGTTACATGTTCTTTGATTAATAATTCCCTTATCATCAAGTCGAGTTTGACAAGTTCTACTCAAGAATTCATAACCATTATCTGTTATGATAGTTTTCACACTTATACCATATTGATTCTCTATATAATTGAGGAATCTAGTTAGTAATCCTGTCACCTATCCTTTATTCTGCATAAGAAACACCCACACACCCCTAGAAAAATCATCAACAATGGTTAACATATCCTGTGCTCCTGAAATTGAAGGTTTCGCATATGGACCCCATATGTCAATATGTAACAATTCAAAAGGATGCTTAGTATGTATAGAACTCAAATTAAAAACCAACCTTGTTTGTTTTGCAAGATGGCATGTACTACAAATTTTATTTTCACTTTCCTTTCTAACAAAAGGCACATGACTCAACACATCATGGGAAGGATGTCCCAATCTGTCATGCCAAAGGACATTATTACCAGCAACAGAAGTACATAACAATGATTTGGTTACACCAAGTTCATTATTTCCTAAAAACTGACTCTTTTTCACCATTTGAGTCCAGCACATATAGGTTTCTTTCAACTCTTCCAATGCCAACTATCTCATTACTCAATAGGTCCTGCATTACAAATTTAGAAGGGTGAAAACATAACTGTATGCAGGAATCAGAAACTAATTTACCTACAGACAGCAGGTTATACTTAAAATCTGGTATAAATAAAACATTTTCAAGTGTTAGTTTATTTAACACCACTGTTCCTTTATATCTAACATTCTTAATACTTCCATCTGGTAGCTGCACAGTATTTCTTCCTTTTAGCTCCTCAATGTGAGACATTAAATTAATGTCTCCACTAATATGGCTTGAGGCACCCGAGTCAACTATCCAACATTTATTTCTTAATAAAGACAAGCTAAAGGAAAAATCACCAGAAATGTTACCTTAAAAGTCAGCAAAATATGATGTGCTAACGGGAGTTTCTTCATTAGCAGGCTTACTATTAATATATTTCTTAGACACTTTCTGTATCAACTCTGAAATTAAAGCCACGTCTAGCTCATTCGATTTGTGACCATCTTCTGACTCTGTATTGGACACAGTATTGACTGCATTAGCATAAGATGTCCCTTTTTTCTCCTTTTGATTCTTTTGTTCCTTAAATTAATCTGGATATCCATGCTTCTTAAAGCATGCTTCCTCCAAGTGCCCTTGTTTATTACAGAAAGCACAATATCTATCTGCTTTCTTATTGTTATCTTTCTTCTTTGGATGATTCTTTACATTTGATGTGTTGGCCTTCTGCTGACCAAAAACTCTAGAGGCCAATACACTAGCTTCTACCATGCCATTGCTATTGCTAGACATACTCCTCCATTTTTCTACTCTTGCTACCATAGAATACACTTTGTTAAACAATGGCAGAGGCTCCATCATTAACACATTGGTCACAATGTTGTTGTAAGAATCTTTCAGTCCCATTAGAAATTGCATGACATTGTTAGAAGATGCAATTTCATCTAATCTCTTGTACGCATCACATTTTCAGCCATTACACACACATTTAGGTCTCAGTTTAAGACAGTTCAACTCATCCTAAAGCTTCTTGAGCTTCTCTGAGTATAAAGCAGCAGAATCTTTACCTTGCTCAATTGATGCAAGCTGTTTCTTTAAATGAAAAATCTGTGGTTTGTCACCTTCTCCATACTTCTCTTCCAGCTCAATCCACACATCTCTTGAAGATGGAGTGTATATGTAGGCTTTCGTTAGATCCTTTTACATGGAATTCAGGATCCACGCAATTACCATGGAGTCAACAAAGCTCCATTGAGTATATGAATCGGAACCAACATCTTCTGGCTACTTGCAAGAACCGTCGATGAATCCGAGTTTATTTTTGGCCTTTAGAGCTATCTTCATGGATCAGCTCCAAACCAAGTAATTATTAAGCATAAGTGGATTTGAAACAAGTTGCAAACCAGGATTATCGGACGGATGTATGTACATCGGATCTCTCCTGTAGCTTGAATTGAGCATTCATTCAGATCGAGTTACTCTAGAACCAAAGGTTGCATTCTGAGAGTCATCGGTAGCCATAACCACTCTACAAGCGTGATTCACAGACACTATACGAGTTCAGAATTTCACTACTCTAATACCATAATAACATGTGGAAATGTATGATTAGTGTTTAGAAGAAAAAAGATTTAGAGTAAATGAAAATGAATATCACAATCCTATTAATATGAGAAGCATAACATATATACATCTATCATGTATTGTCTAAGGTTAAAGAAGTAAATTACCTTTTAACTAGCTAAGGCTAAAAATGTAAATACACGTAAAAACTACTAAACTGCTATAACCGAATAAAACTTCTTCAATTCCTTTAGTTGATGACGATGATGCCTGCACAATGGCTAATGTCCGATGAGATCAATGCCAACAGCGGACGAGAGAGACATAGTTGGAATTGGAAAGTGCAAATTGGAAGAGAGAAGATGAAAGGAAAAATGAAATTGAAGGTTTTTATGTGTATGGAATTTGAGTTGATTTTAACAAGTTGAAGAGTGAGCTTGACTGGCTAATCAATTTTAATTATATTTACTTTAACAGATCTCAATTTATCAAAATAATTACATTCAATTACTCTATTTTACTTTATAAATAAATAAAATAATTATATATAAAATTAGTTTTTACATTTTAATTTTTTTCCCTATATATTATTATCGCATAATTCAACTCAAACAGATTTTTTATGTACATCAAACATAAAAAAATATCATATAATTTATTGTTTTAGTAACATTATATTATTAGAATTTGAAATTCTTTAATGTTGTGCGAATAATCTTTTGAAGTTAAGTTTATTCTATTATATATTACTATTGTATATAATTTTGATGCAGAGCTTAAACTGCATTGCATATATGACAATAAAAAACTCAAATATAAAACTTAATTAATATTAAATATTATTTTTATGAATTATTTTAAATATTAATGTATTACATCAATTATTTTGTTAAAAACAAATTTTGATTTATCGATCAAATAGAAATTTTCGTCAAAGTATATTTATTAAAAATGCGGATCCTCTGGGCGTTGTCTTGTTGGGTGCTTGTTGGCATGTTAGCAGTGATTTTTTTCGTTGTTAAAATTTTTTGCAACAATTTTTATTGTTACTATAACTTTTGTTAAATTAATTATTTAAACAAAAGTTATAACATCAATAATATTCGTTGCAATAATATTAAAATATACTTTAATAACAAAAAAATCACTACTAAAAAGTCCACAAGCTCCTAACAAAAAGCACCAAACAGAGAATCCAAAATCATTAAAAATCAAATGCTTTAATTTCTGTAATAGAGTGGGTAGTTGGAATAATTTTGATTTTATTGGTACTTGTTTGGTGTTTTTAACTGCAATTTTTTTATTGTTAAAGTGTGTTTAATATTATTGTAATGAATATTGTTGTTGTTATAATTTTTGTTTAAATAATTAATTTTAAAAAAGTTATAGTGACAGTAATATTTGTTGCAAAACAATTTAGCAACGGATAAAACCGCTGCTAAAAACGCCAAGCAGGCGCCAAGCAGAGGATTTACGGCAGAGGATCCGGACGCGGTTGGAACACGTTGGAAGTTGGAACCCTTCATCGTGGTCCACGCTGGAGATCAATTGTCAAACAGTGGGCCCACAAAATCTGTAGCCTGTGTACACGTTGTAGGTGTTGGATGAAAGAAATCAATGCACTGAAAAAGATATATTTGGACGCATATAAAAAATCTGAATATAATATTTCACACTTTTAAAAATTAATTTATATAATTAATATTTTTTTAAAATTAAATTATTAATAAATATATACACTAAATTATTAATATAGTCTAAAATCTATAAAATTTATAAATTTAACACAATTAAAATGTATTTCTTATACCTTTTATGCATAATTTGTTAATATTTTGTGTTGTATATATTTTATTTTTATTGTCAACATGGATATACACATTCTCACTCAAGTGCAAAAAAGCAATCGAACGGTGAAACTGGTGGGATGGAAAGCTCCTGAATTTATTTTTTAGTTCTTATGAGACTTTAAATTTCATGCTTCTGAGACGTTAAATTTATTTTTTATATAATATTTTAAATTCATTATGATCATATATACTTTATGAGAATAAAGTATTACCCATTTAAGTTCATTTATTAAAATTGTAATTAATCTATAAATTAAGAAATTATATAATTTAATTTCCCTTTGTGTTTCCAAAGAACAGTGTCTTCAAGAGGTTGGCTAGGAGTGTGGAAGAAAACCATTGACTACATGAACCAGAAAAGGCTAGCTTGGGGGAAATCAAATTTTGGCCATTTCAACGTTATTTGGTAATTTCTTGAAGCATATCACATATTTGATTCTACGTGCCTTGGGGAACAAGTTTTACTCTAAAAGATCAAAATTTGCTTGTCATGTACCAAGTGGCGTGGTCACCATATTCTTGCACGTGAAATTGACATTGTTTGCTATTTTTCAGATATAATAATAACAATAATACAGACAGTGGAGTATTTTTTTTTTTGTTTTAATTATAACACCAGCGATTAGAATAAAAGCATTGTTGTGTTAAAATTTGAACTAAATTTTGAAACATATTAGGTATATGTCATTCCTCGTGCCTTGGCCACCAAGTTTGACTTTCAAAGCACAACTTGCTTCACTTGTAGCTAATGCATGCATGGTCACCATCTTGCATCTATATACACTTTATATTCTCAAACACGTCAACATGAATCCATAGACATACATACATTTAAGACTCAAAGAAGCTTCATCAACAATGGAGAAAGAAAAAGGAGTCTATGTAGCTCATTGCTTGGTGATATCCTTACCTGCTCAAGGACACATAACCCCTATGCTACAATTCTCAAAGCGTTTGGGAGAAAAAGGAGTGAGAGTCACACTTGTCTCCACCATCTTCTTCTGCAAGACCATTCCTGTTAAAGACCTTGCTTCCAACAATAACATTACACTTGAAAGCATCTCAGATGGCTTTGACGAAGGAGGGTTCAAGGAAGCAGGGAACTATGAGACCTACATAAACAAATTCCGACGCGTAGGGTCACAAAATCTGTCAGAGCTTGTTTGCAGGCTTGCGAGCTCAGGATTGCCTGTGGACTGCATCGTGTATGACTCGTACATACCTTGGATTCTTGATGTTGCTAAGGAGCTTGGGTTGTTAGGAGCTTCGTTTCTTACTCAACCTTGTGCTGTGGATAGTGCATACTTTCATGCATATAAAAAATGGATGAAGCTGCCTCTTTCGGATGAGGACAGGGAAGGAATTTTACTACCTGGTTTGCCAATACTTGCACCCACAGATTTGCCCTCCTTTTTGTATCAATATGAGTCGTATCCATTATTACGAGACTGGTCTTTGGATCAGTTTTCCAATATCGACAAAGCAGATTGGATTCTCGTCAACACGTTTTATGAATTAGAACAAGAGGTAATTTCTCAAACTGAGGGTTTTTGTTTTATAAGGTTAAGGTTAAAGATGTATATTTTAGACCAAGTACGTTTGCTTTGCGAGCGGACGCCGTTTTGCTTTATTGTTTTTTTAAAAATTTTCTAAGTCGAAATACACCGCATTTCGACTTTAAAATTTTTTTTTCAAAAAAGAAGAAACAGTTGCCAAAAGTTCCAACCCTCGATCCTATTTATCAACTTCTCCAAATCCATTAAAGTTCCAACTCCCGCTATCGCCTCCTAAGTAGTCACCGCCAAAAGGACAATCGCCACAGTCACCAAAGAAGAAACCTTCATCTCCAGTGTCTCCCGAGTCATTGCTAGAAATGCGAAGAAGAGATTCTGCAGAGACATTTACCTCACAATTTTTGACATTCTTTATGTTCTCTGATGAAATAGCAAAGGTGCGGCGTCGCGAGGTGCTTAGGTGCGGCATGCGAGCGCGAACCTTAGGTGTGGCGTGTGCGACATACTCTGAATCGAGGATCGCGTCTTCATATATGGGGGACAGTCGTTTCTTTTTTGGTTTTTTTGAAAATTTAAAGTTAAAACGCATCGTTTTTTATGGATCAAAACAGTGCATTTTAACTTGAAAAATTTTAAAAAGTAAGGCGAAACTGCGTCGTTTTGGGACGACAGCCGAGAACAACGGGATCCTCGGACTCTCAAGGATCCACTCGGGTTTACTTCATTAATCATTGTAACTTCTTCCTCTCAGGTTGTGGAATGGATGAAGAAGATTTGGCCATTGAAGACAATAGGACCAACTGTGCCGTCAGTGTTTTTGGACAAACGAATCCAAAATGATACACATTATGGCATGAGCCTTTTCAAGCCAAATGACGAAGCTTGCATTAAATGGCTCAACAATAAGCCAAAATCGTCAGTTGTCTACGTCTCATTTGGGAGCTTAACAGATTTGACTGAGCATCAAATGGAGGAAATGGCATGGGGTTTAAAAGAAAGCGAGTGTTATTTTCTATGGGTCGTGAGGGCATCTGAAGAGTCCAAGCTCCCAAAAGAAATCATGAAGATAATATCAGACAAGGGCATAATCGTCACGTGGTGTTCCCAACTACAAGTCTTGTCACATGAAGCTGTAGGTTGCTTTGTCACACATTGTGGTTGGAACTCCACTCTGGAAGCTTTGTGCTTAGGGGTTCCAATGGTGGGATTCCCACAATGGGCAGATCAAAATACGAATGCAAAGCTTATTACAGATGTTTGGAAAATGGGAATCACAGCTCGTGTTGATGAGAAAAGGTGCTTTACGAGACAAGAAGTGAAGCATTGTGTGAAGCAGATAATGGAGAGTGAAAGAGGGAAAGAGATGAAGAAAACTGCAATGTATTGGAGGAATATGGCTAGAAATGCTGTTGATGAAGGAGGGAGTTCTGATAAAAATATTGAAGAATTTGTGGCTGGGTTGGTTCAGTGGTCGCAAAAAAGGACACCGTACATGTAGTTTATAATAACCACTTTAAATTTGGATTCAAGTCTCACTGTTAATGTAGTATAGCAAAATCTTTGTCAACCGTTGTAGTATTAAATAATATAATAATACTTTCTTTTATATATTTTAACAAATATGTTACTCTCCCATAATATACGTTAATGTAATAACAGAATATACCTGCCTTAAAATGTGTTTATTCAATGCATATTTGGATTAATAAGTATTTTAGATCTTTAAATTTAAAAAATGATACATTTCTCTAAAGTTAAAAAGAGATAAAAAAAAAAGAGATTGAATAAATTATAAAAAATAATTTTTTTCTTGTTATTTTTCTAATTATAGAAAAATATACTATTTTTTAAATTTAAAAAATTCTGACCCATTAATAATACTGTACATGCATTATGCTTCTTGCCGAAAGCATTATAATTACCGAATTCTGCATGTTCATTTTTTTTAATTAACGGTCATGTGAAAGTATTTTTTTCTGTTAATATCACATTTAAAGTTCCTTTTTTGTTTTAATATTGTTCTATATAAATATTATCTTTCAATAAAATTTATCAGATGAATACTTACTTTAGAGACAACAATAATGCCGGCGAGAGACGTATGCGAGACGCATCAATTAAGACAATAGACAATGTCTGAAAGCTCTGAACGAGGCCAAGGAACTTTTTGGCGAGGAAGCGGATATATTGGCCAGAAGTAACAAAACGATCAAAGCAGTAAGTACTGAAACAGATCAAATGGAAGTAATAGACAATGATGTTCCTACAGAGAAAGAACCAGAACAGATTGCGATGGAAAAACAGGGAAAGGGACCGATCTCTTATAGTGGTTCTCTCCTTTGATTTTCTGGTAGCAACCAAGACGTACCAAACGAAGAATAAGAGGACTGTGGGAACAATCTAATTATGATTTGATTGATGAATTAGAGGATGAAGAAGCTGAGGAGGGGCAAGAACCAGAACCAACAAACCTGGTGATTTGCACTACAAAGGAGGAGCGTAGAGAATGGGCTTAACTCGGGAGGTGTTCACTGATTATCGAATTCATGGGGAGGAAGATGAGATTCAGATTCCTTCAGGCGAAATTACAAAAGCTTTGGAACCCATCGGGAGGTATGAAAATCACATATATAGATAATGACTATTTCTTGGTCCAGTTCACCTTCGAAAGGATTATTGTTATACACTCCATGAAGGCCCATGGATGATCCTTGATCATTACTTGGTGGTGCAAAGGTGGAAACCCATCGAGATCAGCAGGGAGAGCCCTCCCATCTCTCATCTCTTTTTCGCTGATGATCTCATTCTCTTCTCCGAAGCCTCTAGAAGACAAGCTGCTGTTACCAAGAATTGCCTGGCCACCTTCTGTCACAACTCCGGACAAAAAATCAGCAATGAGAAAAAATGAGTCTTCTTTTCCAGAAATGTCAACTACTTAAGATGTAATGAGATCAGTTCTGACTTGGTTCTATTCTTTTCCTTGGCGCAGCTGGGCCATCCTGGACTTGAACCAAAAACACAATATGTGCCCCGGCCACACCTTCGTAACTCCAAATACCTGTGGATTCGTTATAGTCCCTCCTGTGATACTCCAACCACCCCATGAATTGTTCCGGTCGAAGCCATAGCCCATCATAAGCGAGTTACCCGCAATACGTACAACCAGGTTATTGAGAAGGTGGGAAAATGCCTCAGTTCATGGAAAAGTCAAACTTTCTCCCTTGCTGGCAGAATCACTTTCACTAGATCTGTCATTTCAGCTATCCCTAGCTCTGCTACGCAGACCACACTCCTTCCTAAAAGCATCTGCAATGAAGTTGAAAAATCAAGCAGCAATTTTATATGGAAATCAAAAGGTGATGGTAAGGGAATTCCTCCTGTTCCGTGGAACACAATTTGTACGCCCGTGCTAATGGTGGTCTTGGTATTCGAATGATGCAAGAGTTTAACCAAGCCTTCCTTATGAAGATTGGGTGGGGTTTGATCCAAAAGCAGGATGCAATTTGGGTGCAAGTTCTTAGATCCAAATACAAATGTGGCAAATGGCAATGATTTAATCCCTCAAGTCACAAACAGGAGGAATTCCTCTAATTTATGGAGAGGAGTTGCTAAATTCTGGCCAAAGGTAAAAGATAATATTGCCTGGAATATTGGTGATGGGAAACAGGTACAATTCTGGAAGGATACATGGATTGCTGAGTTGGAAGACTAATTGACAACATCACGTACAATCCACCTGAGGAGGACTTATCCAAAACAGTTCACCTTTTCATCACACCTAGTGGGGATTAGAATTGGCAAATGATCTCCCCATCCAGCTCCCAAGAGACCCGTAACATATATTGAGGCAATCATTCCTCTGCATTCAACTAGATAAGACTGCATTCGTTAGAAAGCCTCTAAGGACAGTGCCTTCTAGGTCAAAACTGCTTATAACAGTTTCGTAGACGACAGTAGACAAGTTAATGACAATCTCTGGAAGCTTATATGGAAATGGTCAGTTCCAGAACATATAAGATCCTTTTAGTGGCTTATTACCCATGGGAAGTTACTCATAAATATTCACAAAAGACACCTGACGGATAATTCCACCTGCCCGAGATGTGGTAAGGCAGAAGAGACCTTCCTTCACACTCTACAAGATTGTGAAGAAATCTCAAACATATGGCGGCGTTTTCTGCACCCCAGCAAGTGGGAATGCTTCTACTCTCTTTCTCTCATGGATTGGTTGATATGGAATTGGTAGAAACATGCTGGCAGTGAGGCAAACCATGACTGGAAGGTGCAATTTGGAGTCACTTGTTGGCACCTTTGGAAAGACGGGAACTTATAGGTCTTCAAAAACAAAAGCACTAACATGCAAGATCTTTTCTTCACTATATGGCATTATATGCATGACCATAACTCCTGGGAGAACCTGTTAGGCACTCAAGTGCAAAAAAGCAATCGAACGGTGAAACTGGTGGGATTGAAAGCTCCTGAAAATGGCAAAGTTAAATGTAATATTGATGGCTCGGTTCTCGGTACTTCCAAAACAGCGGCTTGTAGAGGCATTATACATGACTCGAGCGGCACTTTCATTCTGGGCTTCTGTTGCAAACTCAGGAACTGCAGAATTTTATGGGCCGAGATGCGTGGCATCTTTGAAGGTGTCGAGATTATGTGGGATCATGGTTCTAGAAACATTGAGCTGGAGTCTTATTCCATTACTGCCATCAACATGCAATCGACCAAGGCATTCCCCAACATCATCCCTATGCCCCATCATCATCCCCAGCTTTATCACACGTAGCCAAATTGTGTCACAACCTTCCTGAAGAAAGATACTTATTCACCACTCCTCCTGATGCTTGCAGAGTTATTCTTGCTGAAGACCTTAGAAGTTGTGCCTTTCCCTGTTCTTGCGCTCTTTAGTCCTTAGGCCTTCTCTTGTTTACCAAAAAGAAAAAAAGAGACAACAATAATGATATGGCTTTATTTGTAATATTTTGAAAGAAGAAAAATATGATAAAAGATCATCGGTTTTTGTTGGGTTATAAAATCAGATCAAATATTTAAACAATCTAACCATCTAATTCACAAAACATAATTTATTTATGTTACAAATTTGAAAGACATTAGTAATTAGGATAAGTTGAGAATAAAAAGCAAATTAACTTTAAGTAAATAAATATTCTAACATTTAGGAGTAAAAAAAAAACAAAAGAAACTTTGGCTTTAATTCGCACTGTAAAGGAGACCGACTTTCCTTCCATCTTCCTTACAAAGGTAGGTTATTCAAAGCTATAAAGAGGAAGCAGGATTAGGACTAATTAAGAATTTATCATGCTTCTGAGACGTTAATTTTTTAATATATAATAATTTAAATTTTTTTATGATATACACACTTTATGAGAATAAAGTATTAAAATTTAAGTTCATTTATTAAAATTGTAATTAATCTATAAATTAACAAAAATCATATATAATTTAATTACCCTTTGTGTGTTTTGCCAAAGAACAGTGACTTCAAGAAAGGTTGGCTAGGAGTGTAAAAGAAAACCATTGACTACATGAACCAAAAAAGCTTAATTTAGCGGAAATCAACAGTTTGGTCATTTCAGCACTATTATAAGTAATTTCGTGGAACATATTACATATTTGATTCTTTGTGCCTTAGGCACCAAATTTGACTTTGAAACCACAACTTATTGCTTTCTTGTAGCTATCGATTCTTCGTGCCTTAGGCACCAAACTTCTCTTTCAAGATATCAATAATGGCGAAGGGAACAAGAGGGTATGCAGCTCATTGCCTTGTGTTTGCCTTACCAGCACAAGGACACATCTCCCCTGCACTTCAATTCTCAAAGCGTTTGGTGCAAAAAGGAGTGAGAGTCACACTTGTCTCCACCATCTTCTTCTTCAAGAAGCTTCCAGTAAAAGAACTCGCTTCTAACTATCACATTGAACTTGAGACCATCTGATAGGATCCAAGTGGCTTGGGGAACCCTCCCTCAAAAGCTAGCTATTGAAGGGGAAGAACCAAACTACTTAAATACCCCATCGAGCATCCCATTCTACTCGATGTGGGACTTAGGCATCCCATACTACCCTCATCCCTATCATAGCACCGCCCTTGAAGACCCGACGACCCGGCGGCTGCACTCTGCGACACTTCACTCTACAACATTTCACTAGGCGTTGCTTCACTCCTCCGCGGGTCAGCCCCTCCGCTGGTCAGAACCTTTCGCAGGTCAGAACCCTCCGCAGGTAGCCCTTTCCGTGCCGTCGACAAGCCAGCTCTGATACCAATTGATAGGATCCAAGTGGCTTGGGGAACCCTCCCTCAAAAGCTAACTATTGAAGGGGAAGAACCAAGCTACTTAAATACCCCATCGAGCATCCCATTCTACTCGATGTGGGACTTGGGCATCCCATACTACCCTCATCCCTATCACCATCTCAGATGGGTTCGATGAAAGAGGGTATGAAGAAGCAGGGCTTGAGGCTTATTGGAACAGCTTTCAGCGTGTGGGGTCACAAACTTTGTCAGAGCTTGTTTGCAAGCTTGCGAGCTCAGAGTTGCCAGTGGATTGCATTGTGTATGATTCGCACATACCATGGGCTCTTGATGTTGCCAAGGGGCATGACTTGTTGGGAGCTTCGTTTTTGACACAGCCTTGTGTTGTGGATAGTGCATACTTTCATGCATATAAAAAATGGATGAAACTGCCTCTTTCGAATGAGGACAAGGAAGGTATTTCACTACCTGGTTTGCCATTGCTTGCACCCTCGAATTTGCCCTCCTTTTTGTATCGATATAAGTCGCATTCAATATCGTGAGACTTGGGTTTGGATCAGTTTTCCAACATTGACAGAGCAGATTGGGTTCTTGTCAACACGTTTTATGAATTAGAATAAGAGGTAATTTCTTACACTGCAGGCTTTTGTTTTTTAAATGTCTTTTTTTGTCTTAATTATAAAATTAATGTTAATAAAGAGGATGAACTTGGGGCATTGGTAAAGTTGCTCTCATGTGAGGTGGTAGTCACAGATTTAAATTTTAGAAATAACCTCTCTTTTTATAGAAATAAGACTGCATATATATTTGACTCTCTTCAGACCCTACTAAATAAGAATCTTATACATTAGGCTGTCCTTTTTATAAGGTTAATGTTAATAAAGATGTATATTTTAGATTAATTTTACCTTATTCATCCTTGTAACTTCTCTCTAAGGTTGTGGAATGGATGAAGAAGATTTGGTCATTGAAGACAATAGGACCAACCGTGCCATCAATGTTCTTGGACAAACGAATCCAAGATGATACACACTATGGCATAAGTCTTTTCAAGCCAAATGATGAAGCTTGCAAGAAATGGCTCAATGAAAAGCCAAAAGGGTCAGTCATCTATGTCTCATTTGGGAGCTTAGCAACTTTAAGTGAGGACCAAATGGAGGAATTGGCTTGGGGTTTAAATGAAGGTGAGTGCTATTTTCTATGGGTTGTAAGGCCACCGGAAGAGTCAAAGCTCCCAAAAGACTTCACCAAGACAATCTTAGAGAAGAGCTTATTGGTCACACGGTGTCCCCAATTACAAGTCCTATCACATGAAGCTGTGGGTTGCTTTGTCACACATTGTGGTTGGAACTCCACGTTGGAAGCTTTGTGCTTAGGGGTTCCAATGGTGGGGTTCCCACAATGGGGAGATCAAAATACGAATGCCAAGTTTATTAAGGATGTTTGGAAGATCGGAATCACAGCTCAAGTTGATGAGGAAGGGTGTTTCACAAGACAAGAAGTGAAGCAATGCGTGAAAGAGATAATGGAGAGTGAAAGAGGAAAAGAGATGAAGAAGAATGTAATGTATTGGAGAAATATGGCTATAAATGCTGTTGATAAAGGAGGGAGTTCTGATAAAAGTATTGATGAAGTTGTGGCTGAGTTAGTTCACTCGTCACAGAAGGGTAATGGATTTGATTAGCATGTAATGGAACCATATCAATATAGTCTAAATTCCATGTCAAATTAGAAATGGAATTCTTTTCCTCAATTCCGTCTCAAAATATTAGAGACACGATTTCTTAATATTGAATTAAGACAAGTTTTTCTTTCTATATATATATATTTTTTGTAATGGTTACTAATAACATCTAGATTAATTTTGAAATTATTTGACTTATAAAACACATGGATAGATGATAATTAAAAAAATGCAAATATGCAAATTAATTTTACCATATAAATGCTTATTTCAGAGACAATAATAATGCAAGGCTTAATTTGTTTCTAATATTTAATTTGAAAGAAGAAAAATATGATAAAAGACCATCGGCTTTTGTGTTTATATAGGTTATAAAATTAGATCAAATATTAAAAGAATCTAACCATGTAATTGACAAATCACAATTTTATATATGGTACAAATTTGAATGACATTAGTAATTAGGATAAGTTGAGGATTAAAAACAATTTAACTTCAAGTATAAATTTGAAAATATTCTAAAATTTAAAAGGAAAAAAAAAACCTTTGCCTTTAATTTGGACTTTAAAGGGGACCGTCCATACATGCATCTCCCCACCCAAGGTAGTTTATTCAAAGCTAAAGAGGAAGGAGAATTAGGACTAAGAAGTTCTTATTATGCTATGAATAGAGCTCTCTTGGTTCAAAATTTTGAAGGTCTCCAAAGAATGGTTATTCAGATTCTTTTACGATGTACAATGAATAATAGTCATACTAATTGGGACAACTCAAAGTGCAATTAAGTGTTCAACTCGGGAGAATGTCAAAGTGATATCCAGCTAGAATTCCAAAATCTCCAAATGTCAAAATCCAGATAAAATCATTCGGAAAAAGTTCCTAGATGGAAGAGATATATACAGGGAACATTTGAACCTTATTTTGTTTTTTATTCTTTAAAATTATTTTATAAAATTAATTTTAAGAATTTATATTGGTATTATTTTTATTTATTTATATACATATATATTATTAATAAAAAATACTTATTTTTTGTATTTTATTTGTTTAAAAAAATTAGAGTTGAGAATATTTATGGCTATTTTGACATTTTTTTATTATTTAAAATTAATTTATAAAATTATTTTTGAGAAGTCATATTAATATTATTTTTATATATTTATATACATTCTATTAATAAAAAATTTATTTTCTATATTTTTATTTAAAAAATTAAAGTTTAGAATATTTTTTTAATTGTTATATGTTTTGTATACTCTATTTTTTTATTTTCTGTCAAAAAATTATTTAAACACATTTTTATATTTTTAAAAATAAAAATAATTCTTAAAATCGGCATTCAATCACGTAATTAGTAATTTAGACAAAAAATTCTAGAATAGGTATAGGAACGAGATCTTTTAAATTTTGTGAACAGATTCTCTATCATAGAAAAATTGTACAGTTCTGACATAAAAAAATAGAAATCTAACAATTGTCAAAATTGGCATCTAGCGACGGTTAGGATGACTGTTAGCTCTCGGTCGTGACCAACTTTAACCCTGATTATAGTAACCGTTAGAATAACCGTTGCAAAAAGACAAAAGACAAAGAATTAGTGACAATTTTAACTGTCGTATGTGAAGTCATATTTTTTGCTTCAAATTCCGCAACGATCATAACCGTCGCTAGCTTGGAACGACGGTCATACCCATCAATAAAATTTTTTATCATTATTACTTTGACGATGGGAATGATTGTCATGAGTCTTGCAGTAACCATCGTTATCTTGTGTGAAAATTTATTTTTTTTAACGACGGTTACAATCGACGCCATTAATTGGGAAGTTTTATAGCAACGATTTTAACCAACATTAAAATTAATTGGGTAAATTTTTTTTGGGTGTTATTTGTACTAAAATAAAAAAGAAAATGCTATAACCAACAATAACAACAAATTTTTTCACACCAATAACATGAAATTCCAACAATAACATTTATATTAAGCTCTAATAAAGTTTGATGTAAAAAATAAAGTTTCAACAACATAAATAAAATTACATCAATAAATTAAAAAGAAGACTAACATTAAAATAGAAGTACAACAAAAACAAGAGACTTGGCGTGATGTTGTGTGTGCCGACATTGATATCATGGATCATGACTAGATCATCGACAACCTGGTGATGCAGAAACACTACCTACATCAAGTGGCTACAAGAAGAACAGAGAAAGTCAGATTTTACAATAAAGTTTGCAATCTAATTTAGGACTTTTGTAAAAAAAAAAAATCATTTATGTTACCTGGATTGGAAGACATGATTCCTCACGAGCAATCTCAAGTGATATTTTTATTCCCATATGTTCAACTAAATATTTGACAACTTGATTTACCTGAGCTAGCTCAGCTTGCTCCACTTCACACTCCATTTGTATGGATTATAGCTTTTCTTTCACTGAGCTTAGCTCAGTTCACTAGAAATCTTCACTTGAATGTCCATTACTTGTAGAACCCAAATTCAACCATTACATGCATTTAGAAATGGCAAGCATCCAGACACAAAATCTCAAAGTTATTTGAATAGTCTAGGTGTTTGAGGATTGAATTCACATCCACAAGTTCATGATCTGGTTATTCTATTTTAGATTGGTTGTCGTTTTCATTTTAGTCATTGTGTGAGATACATATGTATATATATATATATATATATATATATATATAGAGTGAGAGAGAGAAAGGGAGGTGTTAAATAATTTAAATTAATGAAAATCTCAAATCCAAAGCCTAAAGCCAAAACTAAAACCTACCTCATCCAAAAACCATGAAAAGAAGACCAAAATCAAATCTCCAAAAATTTTCAATCTTTAATCTATTTATAAAGTGTGGGCGTAGTTGTAGCAGCACTTGAAACACAAGTGTAAAAATGCGTAAATGACAAGTTTATACTAAACAAGGACAATTACAATTAGAACCAAACCAAAAACATGACAATGATATATATAAATATATATGAGAAAATTAAAGAAGAAAGGTTTAATCAATTAATTAATCTATCTTGTAAATGATTGTAAATATAATGGAAGGGTCAATTCCTTCCATTGAGAAGAGAGAGAGAGAGGATAAAGATTAATTAAAGATCAAAGATCTGTTTCTTTCCCAAATTTATCTTTCTAACTTTCGTCAAATTGAAATCCAAGAGCATAACACTGATATATTAGAGTGATCATAATGAAAGTAAAATTGAATGAATGAATGAATGATTTGTTCCCTTAGCTAGTCTCCTTAGTGGCAGAATGTATATAGAAGTAGAATAGGAGCTAGCATTCACTCTCTAGTCTCTAGTCCCCCGTATATATATATATATATATAACAAGTGCAGAACTGCACTACACTTGGTGCAAGTGCAGGGCTGAAAGTCCACCTAATTCTTGCAAAGAGCGATATTGATTATGCTCTAAATCCACCTAGATATTTTGAGTCAAAAATTGAAAAAGTCAGAAGGAAACAAGAAAAAAAACTTAGGAAAAAATTTAGAATCTTAGTCCAACCATTACATGCATATAGACCTGGCAAGCATCCAGACACAAAATCTCAAAGTTATTTGAATAGTCCAGGTGTTTTAGGATTCTCACATCCACTAGTTCAGAATCTAATTATCCTGTTTTAGATTCGTTGTCGTTTTCATTTAGTCAATTGGTGCTTGCCTACAATTTACCTAAGACAAACAAAATTTAGTGCTTATTAAACAGAACAACCACTGTTCTTGAGCATATATGCATAAGAAGATTTCATTATATAGTTAGTGCCCCATATGCACAGGATGTTTAAGTGATTTGGTTGCTTTACTTTGATTAAATGTTAAAGGCATCTTAGAAAGGATTCTTTGAGGAATTCTAGCTACAGCTTAAGCAAAGTAACTTGTCAAAAGCATTTCTGACTAACTATAGAATGAATAGATTCATGACTTACACCCCCTAGCCAACTCAAAGAAAAAAAGAACAAAATTGTAGTTATCTCATCTAGCATCTTTGTTTATCATGTCTGATTGCAAGCCCACAAACCCCAAAATCAAAACACAAATTTGCAACCCAAAACCCACATTCCAAGCATAATCATGGAAGACTAAACTTTCTTACCATATTAATCTCTTTGACTTGAGCAGAATCACCACAAATTGGACATGGCAGACGTTAGACACTGAAATAAAGGAAATGAAAAGAAAAATAATAGAGGGTCAGAGGCGCTTCTTCAAAAAAAAATCTTAGGAAAAACATGGCAGAATTTATGGAAAGGAGAAAATAGGAGAACATTGAAATGGAAATGTGTTTTTCTTACCATGGTGAGCTTCCTTTTGTTGTGCCATGTCGCGCCATGCCACGCCGGGCAGGAAGTGACCTGAAGCAACAAAATGAAAATGGAGCAAAACGGTGCTAAGATGAAAATAAAGGTAAGATAAAGTTTGGAGAAAAAGACCCACTTGTTTCATTTGTGGAGGAAAACTGAAGACAACTGATACAAACCACCAAGCCCAGGAATGGCAAGAACAGGAAAAAGCAAGGGAAGAAGAAGACACAGTGAAGGATAAAGGAGACAAAAATCATGCACGCACAGGACGCTGGCTTGTTGATGCAGACCGAGTTGACCGAGTTGACACAAATGAAGCCTTGGGCCGTGGAGCAGACGAAGACGAAGACACAATAGTTGGGCCAAGGCAAACGGATCAAGAAACAACAAAGAAGGACCAAGATTTATCATATGGGATCCATGCGAGAGTTAAGTCCATTAACGGATGTTAGAAGGAAGGGAAACACGGGAGCATCACGTGGAACAGTACCTTGTAGCGAGATGGACAAAGACGTAGACGCACACAAGGCTGGAGTGTCGAGAAACCACTAGAATGCTGAGGTGTCTCTAACGGTCCGAATATTCTAGTGTACCAAGGAGTTAGTTACGGCAATATAGGAAGGAGGAAGCGAGAAGGAGCGGCATCGTGAATGATTTGAATGTTTGGCATTTGGCCCCTGGAGTGAAGCTTTCCGACTCGAACAAGAGGCGCCGTCTTAATTCTGTCTTTTGTAGTTTTTATTCTGCAATTTGAGTTCTGTATTTGTTACATTGAATGTACAAGAAATCCCAGTGCATTACTCAGTATTCTATCCGCTCAAAATCACGTTCCTAACAGCAGCTGATGGAGTTTTGGTCTCGCAGATTCAAAGACTCTTCGAATTGAAGAAGTTTTACAAAAATTGTCGATGTAGTCCCAATTTTGATTCTAGTTTTTTTTTTTTGTATCTTCCAGGTGGAAGAAAATCAAAGCAAGATGCAGACGCTTGAAACCGTTTTGAATCGTTTATCATTAGAGCTTGAGCAGAAGCAGGACGAGCAGGTTTCACGTTTGAGGGAAAATGGGATTATACCCAATGGCTATGTTTTAGAATATGAGGAGAAAAATGGTTTGAAGCAATTACTCGAGCACTTATCAAGTAATCCTATGGAGTTTCGCAGCATTCATCGCAACTGTGATTTTTCAAAATTTTGTGAGCTTAGGTATGAAAGACTTATCCATCCAATAATAGAGAAGGTTAAATAATTATTTACTCTTTTCTTGATCAGAAATTAACCTGTTTATCAGTTGGCAAGGTACTTAATATTTTTTTAAAATTTTATCTATTTTAATATGTGGATTTTGAGACCAAAGTTTTACAAGTCTAAAAACCATGTTAATATAGATGTGTTATTTACAGACATAATTTATATAAAATAATATTATTTTATTTTATTATCTGTACGTCATTTAAAGTAATCTAATAATAAGAAACTCAGTCTTCAAAGCAAAATTCGAGTAAAACATCATACTATATATAACTATATTAGATTCAATTCAATTCAAAGAACCATATATATATATATATATATATATATGTATATATATAAGCACAAGAAGGATGAGAAAGATGTTGCTGCTTTTGATGGAATCCATGTATAAAGGTAATATATATGCCTTGATTTTATTTGTTGTAAGTAAATAATTAGAATGAATTAAGATGGTGGGTTTTGAGTGATTGAGGTACTTTATATTTAAAATGCATTCTAATCATATATGTGTGTGTGTCTGTGTGAGACAAAGTGTTGTCTTCCTTCTATAGCCTCATGATATGTTCATATCAAGATTGTTAACTATATCAATTTTTCCCCTCTAACCTCGTATTTGTGTTCTTTGAAGTTCATATGAAATTCTTTCTGCCCTATTTCTCAAATCAATTGGGAATTATTTGGTTAACAGCTATATATCAGTATTGCTTAAAAAGACATTGATAATATATATTAATGGTAAAGCTTGTCTTGTCGATCATGACAATTATTATGCATTATGTCAGTTTCTTGGTATTTTGAAAGTGAATTATCAGGTGAATCATACCGTATTGCAACTTATATCTACATCTTTTCTTGCATCGTTTGTGTTAATGTTTCATTCACTTTTATAGTAAAACTTTCGTTTTTACGGATCATCACTAGACTCGGTTATGATGAAATTTTCCCACAATGAATCACTCAAACTTATCATTTAAACTATATTAAACAACCTTTTTCTGAAATTAATATTTCTGTCTCCAAATAAAGTTTTGAGACACTATTTTCAAAGGGTAATATATGAATGTTTTGGTCAAGAATAAATGTCTTTATAGAAATTCAAATGCTATAGTAGTTTAATTGTATCCTTCTAGAAGTTTTTATATGGATTTTCAATTTGTATTTTTTCCTTGTAGCTTGAGAAAACATAGAAACATAGGTTGGATGAGTGGACAAAATACAGTGGATCTGTACATGCTATCCTAATCGAACCAAACATAGAATCAACTGTGACTCAAATTCTCCAGCCATTGGAATTCTCACAAGCTCATATGCTACAGGGATTTTTTTTTTTTCTGAGAAACCACTTCCTTCACTGCCTAAAACCAAGCACAGTGGAGTATCTGATACATAATTGCATAATCTTGGAGAAAGCCAACTGCCAAAAACTATGGGAAGCTGAAATGAGGCACCTCGGCTAGCTTGAAGAGCTTTCTCATTGCATGGATCACAACAGTAGGAACAGGAAAAACTCCCTCCTGTTGGACAAATAGCCATGTGATTCAAGCTTTGCAAGAAATGTTAAATTAGAAAACTCTGCTGAGTTTAGATAATACAAGAAAAAGATTTATTTTCACATTTAATATCCCTTAAATAATCTAATGTTGATGAAACCAAGTGACATACTTGTTGGATTTAATTAATTTCAGAAATTGTTTGAATCTAAAAGTAATGAATGCGGAAGCGTACCGGAATCCATGATAAAATTTTTGGATCAAGAATGTTGGTCTTCTGACTAATAGAATCCTTTGGGTCTCCTATAGGCAGATGGGAACCACAAGGAGAGGAACCAAAATTTTTGAAAATGGTGTCAGCATTCTTCAGTCAGGGACCACACCTTTTATATATAAGTCCTTATGTGTCAAATTACCAAGATGTCCATCATAAGTCGAATTCTACATATTTTATTAGTCCCCACACATTATTATTTATTATAAGGACCATTAAATCAAATTAGATCACTTTATAGGTCCTTAAACTTTATGACAGTAATATGTATAAAATCCACAATACATGTACGTCTATATGTCCTAATGTGTTTATGAATATGTATGTATATAGTATACAATCCAAATTCTAACAATCTCTCACTTGGATTGTACAACTATGTCTTCATATCATAGAACCTTTAATCATATACAAATCACCATAACTTTATGTGCACCTTAATTTTATCAATCTCGTCCATTGTCCTTAGGACCAAAGAGGCATTCGTTGTCTTTTTGCAACTAAACCTATAATGATCTTAGACATCAACTTGACTAAATGACTTAGATCATGTGTGGATGTGTAGCATGAAAATTACATGTAATGTGATCTACACATGTCTATTTCCAACTGGTCCTACCTTAACCAAATGAGATCAAAGTTCAGTGTAAGTCATGTAAACTGAAAATAAATACTTCATTAATGTAATCAATAATGTCATGACATCAAAATATAATAGAATACAAACTCCCATTATTTTAAACAGCATCTAATGTAACAACACCCATGTGAGCAACATGCTCATGAAAGGCTAGGGGTGTCAATGCCTTAGTAAGCGGATCTGCAAGCATAGAGTTTGTTCCTATCAACTCAATATTAATGAAGTCAATATGAACTCTTTCTTTCACAAGGAACTTTATATCTATATGCTTAAATCTGGAAGAGCTCCTATTGTTATTTGAATACAGAACTGCTGCTTTATTGTCACAATATAACTTGAGTGGCCTTTCAATACCATTAACAATACGCAGTCCCATGATAAAGTTTCGCAGCCATATAGCATGACTGGATGCTTCATAACATGCTATGAATTCAACCTCCATAGTAAAAGATGCAACAAGTGTCAGTTTGACACTTTTCCAAGATATTGCACCTCTTGCTAACTGAAACACATAACTAGATGTCGATTTTTGACTATCTTGGCATCCAGAAAAGTCAGAGTCAGAAAACCCAATGATCTCAAATCTGTCCGACCTCTTATATGTCAGCACATAATCCTTAGTGCACTGCAAATACCTAAAAAGCAAAGTCGGAATCAGAAAATCTAATGATTTCATGTTTTCCCGACCTTTTATATGTGAGCATATAAACCTTAGTGTTTTGTGAATACCAAAAAACTCTTTGGCTGCTACCCAATGTTCTCTTCCTAAATTACTTTGATATCTACCAAGCATCTCCATAATGTATGCAAGATCAAGTCGAGTGCAAACCTGTGCATACATCAAACTCCCTACTGCAGAAGCATTAGAGATATTTTCCATAAACTTATCTTTCATATTGATCTTGAGGAGTTGGAATTTCAACATTGTCTTGAATTAGAATCGAATGTTGTTGATGAATCATATTAGGTATGAAAACTTGATCATGATCATGTCTCACCATAATTTTAGGAAGAGGAATGGTAACTGAATTCTTTTCATTAACAATGTCATTCAAATCCTCTTCAAAAATAATGTCTTTATCCTTATCTTCCCTCTTAAACTTAACATCCTCAAAGAATTGGGCATTTCCCATCTCAAAGAATGTTCTTCTTTTAGGATCATAGAATTTAAACCCCCATGACCTTTCAAAGTATCCTACAAAATAACTACTAATAGTTCTTTCATCCAATTTCTTTTCATTTGGCTTATAAGGTCGCGTTTCAGTTGGACATCCCTAAACTCGTAAATGCTTGAGTATTGGTTTCTTACCAGTCCATAACTCATAAAGGGTCTTGTTTGTAGCTTTTGTAAGAATTTTGTTCAAAATGTACATTGCGGTCTTTAAAGCATCGCCCTAGAGTGAGTGAGGTAAGGTAGTAAAACTAATCATACTTCTTACCATATCTTGAAAGGTTCTATTACGCCTTTCGGCTACGCCATTCATGCTTGGTGAACCGGGCATGGTGTATTGAGGCACAATCCCACACTCCTCTAAAAGTTGAGCGAAAAAACCTAGACGTTATTCACCTGATCAATCATATTAACCATAGTATTCACCACCACGATCAGATCTAATAGACTTAATTAATAGTCTTGTCAAGTTGATTTTCAACTTCAACCTTAAAAAACTTAAAAACATCCAATGTTTGAGACTTCTCATGTATCAAGTATAGGTAGCCATATTGAGAGTAATCATCAATGAATGTAATAAAATATTTTTGACCATTCCAAGAGGCTATAGGAAATGGCCCACATACATCTATATGTATTAATTCTAAAACATCCTTAGCTCTCGTAGCTCCTAATTTTCTCTTGTTTGTAATTTTTCCTTTAACGCATTCAACACAAACATTATAATTTGAATCCTCAAGTTTTTCAAGAATTCCTTCTGACACAAGTCTGTCAATTCTCTGTTTAGAAATATAACCTAAACACTTATACCATAAAGAAAAGGAATTCTCATTTGAGAATTTGCATTTAATGCCACTGGTTTCAGTATTATTAAACTCATTATATGCATGTACTGAATCTAACAAATAAAGGTTTTCATGATCAAATAAAGTACTAGTTCCAACAAGTATAGAATTAAAATACACATCACATTTTCTGTTTCTAAATGAATAAACATAACCTTCTTTGTCTAGTACAAAAATTGAAACTAAATTCTGTCTGAAAGATGGTATAATAAAAGTGTTATTTAATTCCAAATAAAAACCAGTACATAATAACAACCTAAAATAACCTATGCCTTAAACTTCTATCGAATTCCTAACTCTCATATAGATGTACTTCTCATCTTTATTGGGTTTTTGGTAGTTCAGGTAACCCTGCATAGATATACTTATGTGAGTTGTAGTACCAGAATCAAACCACCAAATATATCTAGGTACTGAAACCAAATTTACCTCAGTACAAACAAAAGCAAAAGACATACCTTTCTTCACGTGCCAAGCGTGATACTTAATGTATTCTTTCTTCATATGAGAAGTGTCCTTACAAAAGAAGCATTTCTTTGTCATATGTCCCTTAGACGAATCCTTAGGCTTTTTTTGTGGTTGAGACACCGCAATCTCTTTGCCTTTTCTCTTCTTGCCATGGCCTGAGGAGGTAAATGCCAAATAAGCACTCTCAGTCTTGTGTTGTTTCATCATATCTTCCTCTTGCACTAAGTGAGAGATGAGCTCATTTAATGTTCATTTATCCTATATCTCACCTCAAACTATCCAAATTGCAGAGGAAGGGATATGAGCACTAAATGAACGAGCAGGTCTTTCGAAAGCTTAATCTTTAGTGACTTCAACTTTCCAACTAGATGAAACATTTCTAAGATGTACTCCTTTATGTTCCTATTACCCTTGTACCTCATGGAAATAAGTTTTCTTAATGTTCCACTTGTCTTTGCTTTGTTACTCTTGGTAAAGCGCTCTTCCAAGGTATTCAAGAACCTTAGGGCATCTGTTTCCTCAGATAAAGTATCCAGAAAAGTCTCTGGGATTGCATTTTTCATGATCATGAGATACGCGGTTAGAGTGATCCCACCTCTCAAAGACTCTTCGATCCTCAAAAGAGCTTTGATCTGTAAGAGGTTGAGAATGTGACTCTCTGAATGCAAGGTCTAAGTCCATGTATCCCAAGACCATAATTACCTTATTTTTCCAAGCTTTAAAATTACTACCACTAAGCATGGGAATGCTATTAATAGTAGCAGTAACAGATGATGCATTTACCATATCAAATGTATAGAGAAAAAATACACAAAACACACATTCAACTCACATGCAACAAAATTAGTGATTAAATATTAATAACAATAAGTCATCTCAAGAAAACCATTGTGACATCAAATCTAATCTTTGGATAGAAAGTTGACTCATATTTGGTTTTCTTAGTGTAGTAATCAAGTAGTAATGATTGGATCTAGTCAAGCATTTAACCTTCCTTTAGGCCGACTAAATACTCATAATGGACACCTAATAATCATTTTACTTATTACCACATGTATGTATAAATTTCTGCCAAACAATAGCCTTCCTTTAGGCCGACTTATTGTCCGCATGAATATAAATATATACTACCTACTTAGTTATTCATAAATAAAAAGGTTTCCACAACAGAGGTTGCTTTGGCAACTATATTGTTTCAACTAATTTGAATGAATAACTAATTATCCTTAATTTATTGTTATTTAATTAACCACTAATTAATTATAATATATATATATATTAAAATTTAAATAAAATTTTAACTATATATAAAACCCAAAACAAGACCATATCAATAATCTAAACTTGCCTTAGCAGTCGCAGGCGGTTTTGGGAAAGTTAATGGCGCAAGTTCGAATCCAGGCGCGCGTAAAATTGCCAATTTTTTGCCTAAACAAAATGACGCCATTTCCTTTATTTACAAAACGATGCCGTTTCCATTTTAAGTGAAACGACACCATTTCCAACAGCATGAAATGATGCCGTTTTGAATACTCAAAATGATTTGCGAAAGGATTCGTCTTCCTCCTCTAGCGGGTCGCATGACTCGACCCGACAGTTAAGTGTGACCCGAATGAAAACCCACCATTTTGAGGTGGTTTTCGGAGTCCTTTTCGGCATTTAAAGTGGTAGTTACGACGCATTTTTGACAGGGAGTAGTTCTGTGATTTCAGAATTGCCAAAAATGGTAAAAAATGAATTGATCTAATACCCTTAATTTTTTTTTTGCAAAAATCGCCATGTTTCGATGGTTTCCTGTATCCGTCGTCGCCGATTCAGTCGTGATTCGGCCGTAGTTTTAATGATATGCAATCGATGATCAAACTTAAATTTCAGAAAGAACAAATCGAAAACACAAAAATTCTAGAATGCATACAGCAAGTTTGAATATGAAGTTGGATAAAATCATAAGAATCAATAAGATACTATTAGAACTTTGCAACGTTTTCCAGAAAATGTCAAGCATGAAACAAAGCAACAGATTTGTTCATGTTTATATATACATACATATATATATGTCTAATATATGCTTCAGTTGCAATCCAGAAATGGCCAACATTTTGAATTAATCCAAAATTATCAAATTGTAAGGCGACAGAAATTGCACAAAAATTCTAATCTTTATGTGTGCTTTGCCTAATCCAGAATTCAGAATGCAGAAGTACGAAAAGATAAATGCCTTTCATGATTTAATTAACCAGCATAACTAGAGAAGACATCATATAATTTTCATTCCACATTTGAATTCAATTTCACATGCATATTTTCATTAAACCAAATTCAAACAATTTTAGACAAAATTTCAACTAGGCTTTGATACCACTGTTGGATTTAATTAATTTCAGAAATTTTTTGAATCTAAAAGTAATGAATGTTGAAGCGTACCGAAATCTATGATAAAATTTTTAGATCAAGAATACCAATTTTCTGACTGATAGAATCCTTTGGGTCTCCTGTAGGCAGATGGAAACCAGAAGGAGAGGAACTAAAATTTCTGAAAATGGTGTCAGCATTCTTCAGTCAGGAACCACACCCTTTATATATAGGTTCTTATGTGTCAAATTACCAAATTATCCATCATAAGTCGATAATTTGCACTTCAAGTATTCTACACATTTTATTAGTCCCCACACATTATTATTTATTATAAGGACTATTAAATCAAATTAGATCACTTTATAGGTCCTTAAACTTTATGATAGTAATATGTATATGATAATTAATCCACAATACATGTACATCTAGATGTCTTAATGTGTTTATAAATATGTATGTACATAGTATACAATCCAAATTCTAACAATACTTGGTAATGAAACAAATCATCTAATGCTACTTGTTACTTTGAAGCAAATTTAAACTGGAAACTAATGCTAGTTCACATAGCGTCATAACAATAACATAGCAAAATGGTAATAATATTATACCTCAAACTATACATAAATCATAATTTTGTTTTTTGTCTCACATTATATTTTATTCAGTTACATACCGTCCTACTGGTTAAAGTTGCATGTAAAATCGAAGGACTTCAAATGTAGAAAACTTAAATCAAGCAGTGTTTGAATTACATCAAATCCAAAAAAATTGTTCTCATCGAGCCATATACTAGGTTCAGTTTAGATATGAAAATATATACAATAACACTGTTGCAAGTTAAAGAACAACCCGCCTCCCCTTTTGGTTCTCTCCAACATAAAGGAAAAAATGAAATCCAGTAAAGAGTTTGAGATGCATAAAAACCTATGAAATTAATATAATTTGTAATGGCAATTCAACAAGGCTAAATAACAAGAATAACAGCAAATTAAATACTGAAATATAAAAGACAAGAAGAAATTACCAAATATTTAGGAGTTAGATAGCTTGTTTCAATCACAAAGCAAGGTGCACCAAAATTGGTGGATGCCTTCACAAAACATTAGAAATAGGAGTTGAACCAAAAACCTTATGGTCAATGCAGTTTGACCCCACCAAAACAATTTATTGTTAAGCACATAATAAGAATTGAAAATTTTTCTCCAACTTTTCAGTTTCATCTCGCGAGAGTAATTTAATATCACAGGAGCAAAAACAGAAAAAACAAAAAAAAGGCACGAGATGATACTGAGAAGTTGCAAAAAAAATTTCTCCAAAACGCATAGGATGAGAGCTTATTCAGAAGACAAATTTTTGGTGACATGGCATGCGAATGGAGAATCAGAGGATCTCGTTCCCTCAAAATTCCATAAAGAATAATTCTTTTTCCTTGGAGACTCAGGCTTCGGGAACGATATGCTCTTCGCCTAACTGAACTTTGAAGTTTCTCACCATTTTCAATTCCCAGACCACTGTTCATTGTGCTTGGAGGCAAAAGAAACCTTAGACCATGTGTTCCTACAATGTTCATTCGCCAGAGCAATATGATTTGGATCGAACGTAACCATTCAGGTGAAAATCCTAAGTCTACTACAACTTAATTGGGTAGATTCTTGGTTCAATCAATTCCAAAAGAATTAATGAGGAAGCTTTTAAGGAGCATACAATAATGCATTATTTGAGAATACTTCTAGCTAGAAATTAAATTCCATAAACGTTTACTCTTTATTTGTGGAAACTGTTATCTTTGATTAAAAAAAATTAGTTGAGGGTTTTTCTCTCAACTTACAACCTATTACGGTACTTAATTAAACTAGGCCGCCCCTTAGAAAAACATTTTGGTCAGGTCAAAATTATTTTGGACAAAAATATCCCAACAGCCACAATTCATGTATACCAAACCAATACTTCCTTCGGCTTAAGCTTCATAAAAGGGAATAAGGCCCCTTTGGATAGGTTTTTTTTTTAAAAAATTTTAATGGATTTTTTCAAATAGAACTTTTATAAAAAATAAAAGTTATCTTGTATGTGAATGCAATAATAAAAATTATTTTATATTAAAAAAACGTGTTTATATGTAACATCTATAAAAGTATTTATTATGAGTAAATTTACTAATAAAGAAATATATCTTAATATTATATTTTTAAAAAAATAGATAAATTATACTTTTATTCTTAAGAGATATCAACCGTGAGGTTGAGTTGAACTAATAAAATAAATTAAAAATTTTTTATTATAAATTTATATGTCTTATTAAATAAAAATATCAAATGATAAATAATCATACAAGAATAAAAAATTTAAGTTTATTTTTCATAATTATTTAATAAAATGATTATATTAATTTCTATCACAATAAATATAATAAATTTTAATTTTAGAAATAAAATACATACAAATTACAAAATTTAATAATTATATAATTATAGAAAAATAATTAAATAATATGCACTATAATATATTTTAAAATAACAATTAGTAATCTAGTTATACACAAAAATTTAGTTATAAATATTTTTATTAAAAAATATAATATTATTATCAAAGGTTTCTTTTAGGATATATTAAATAAATTATCATGCAATATATTAAAAAAAAAACATTGTGGTGTAATGGCAATTGATTTACAACTCTTCCACAATGTTCACCATTCGATTCCTCTTAAATCAGTCCAATGGCAGTGCTTCTAAGAAAAGCCAAAAAATATAGCTTCCAAGAAAAGTTTATTTATGGCTTTTTTATAGTACTTTTATTTTTTTTTAAGAAGTAAATTCAAACATATTAAATTTTTATGGAAAATGCTTTTTAACTAAAAAATAATTTTTTCAAAGAAAAGAAAGTCAATCCAAACGAACCCTAAGACAGTTGAATTGATGTTAAGTGCAAATATAATAATGTAATTTTATTTTAATATGATAATTAAGATAATTAAATATTTTTTAAATGAACACTTATTCAAGGAAGGTTAACTTAATTAACTCTAATTTTAAAACTATTGTAATGTTTGTATAGAAAAATAAACATTTTATAAAATTTCTCTAAACTAATACTTGCACCTTTTGAAAAAGTTTATTTAATTTCCAACATATATATATTCATAATAAGTATCTTAAGAAGAAAAAAATATTGATTCTTAGGAATTGAACATTGGAAGCCACTAAACTCCAATACGTTAGTAATCTCTATAGGTTTGTGGAGTATATATGGTGTTAAGTTCATTAATAAAGAGAACGGAATGTTAGTTGTTTGATAAGGGTTGAGTTTTGAACCTGCATTTCTCCAAAATTTCATGCTTTTCTGCGACGTTAAACTTAATTTATTTTTTATATAATATTTTAATTTTTTTATGATATATACTTTATGAGAATAAAAGTATTACAAATCAGCAAGTTCATTTATTAAAATTGTAATTAATCTATAAATTAAGAAATCATATATATATATACACACACACACACTATTTATATATAATTTAATTTCCCTTTGTGTTTTGCCAAAGACTAGTATCTTCAAGAGGTTGGCTAGAAAAGAAGTGTTAAAAAAAGTACTGATTATATGAACCGGAAAAGGTCTAATATGTCTTAATCAATCGAACCAAGCTTTAGACTCTTCAACCCAATTTGGGAAAAGAACATTTTGATCATTTCAACATTATTGAATTTAGTAATTTCTAGGAACATCTGACATATTTGATTCTTCGTGCCTAATTAGGCACCAAGTTTGACTCTAAAAGTACAAATTGCTTGTCTTTAGCTAGTAATTGAAACGAAGAAACTTCTCTTCTATAATTTTCACAGTAAAGGCGAAAGGGTTGAGAATGTCGCGTCCAAATTGCGCACTCCTATTCAATATATCAATATATATATATATGAATTCTCATTTCTCAGACACATGAAAGTAAATTCATAAACGTACATACAATTAACATCGAGGCTTTATTATTAATAATGGAGAAGGGAACAACAGGATATGTAGCTCACTGCCTCGTGTTAGCCTTCCCAGCACAAGGACACATCTCTCCTGCGCTTCAATTCTCAAAGCGTTTGGAGCAAAAGGAAGTGAGAGTCACACTTGTCTCCACCATTTTCTTCTTGAAGAAGCTTCCTGTGAATCACCTCGCTTCCAACAACAACATCGAACTTGAGACCATCTCTGATGGCTTCGATGAAGGAGGGTACCAGGAAGCAGGGAGCCTTGAGGCTTACATGAATAGCTTCCGACGTGTGGGGCCACGAACTCTGTCAGAGCTTGTTTGCAAACTTGCGAGCTCAGGATTGCCTGTGGATTGCATTGTGTATGACTCGCACTTGCCTTGGGCTCTTGATATTGCCAAGGAGCATGGCTTGTTGGGAGCTTCGTTTCTGACACAGCCTTGTGCTGTGGATAGCGCATACTTACATGCACATAAAAAATGGATGAAATTGCCTCTTTCAGATGAGGACAATAAAGGAATTTCACTACCTGGTTTGCCATTGCTTGCACCCTCAGATTTGCCCTCCTTTTGTTTCAGTATAAGTCGCATCCAATATTGCGAGAGATGGGTTTGGATCAGTTTTCCAATATTGACAAAGCAAATTGGGTTCTTGTCAACACATGTTATGAATTGGAGCAAGAGGTAATTTCTTAGACTGAGCGTTATATATATATATATATTGTTTATCTAATTAAGGTTAATGTTAAAATTATATAATTAGGACTAATTTCAGTTTATTAATGATTGTAACTTTTTCTCTCTTAGGTTGTGGAATGGATGAAGAAGATTTGGCCGTTGAAGACAATAGGACCTACTGTGCCATCAATGTTCTTAGACAAACGAATCCAAGATGATACACATTATGGCATAAATCTTTTCAAGCCATGTAACGGCCCTATCTAGTATTACCATTCCTCCGGTGCAACCAGATAAGTTTGGTACATTATTCTTTTCCTTTTATTTATTACTGTCTGAGCATTTATACTAATCATTTATATTAAGCGGATTAGGTTCGGGATCATTTACTCAGATTAAATCTCGTATGCATAGCGGTATAGATAAAAATATAATAAACTACATAGCAGAAATTAAAACCTTCATATACTTCAATTAAATACATGTCCAATAATGTCCATTACATTTCTATATATATGTACCAAGATATATGAAGTACCCGTCTGTCAAGAGTCAGGAGACAGCAATCTTGTCACTCAGACCCCTTTAAAAATTACTAGGATGGACCGGTCCTTCGCATATCCCTTCCTCGGTTCTTTCCAATTTACATTCCATGTCTACTGTCAAAAGAATAATCCTGATTATAAACAAAATATATCTGGACTAGGACCCAAAAATAGGGGTTACAAAATTTTCCTCAAACCAAAAAGGAACTTCTATCTCTCGGCCCTGCTAAGCTTCCACATCTGATACATATTAGCATAGTAATGAGAAACACAAGTTTTCCAGTAGATTAACAATTCAAGTTTTAAAAACAACTATGTATCAGGGTGCAAGCACTAAAATATTTGACTCTACATTCTTGAAAATAAAAATATAGCATTGTTCATAAATATAAACTGACAAGCAATGTATGATCAATTTAAATGTCAATGAGATAAAATAATATTCTTTCAAGTAAAACATCTTGCATGTTATAAAACACATTATCATAAAATTAACAAAGCATTTATGCTTATCATTCTTAAAACATACTTTTATATAAAAGTTGTGCACACTTGGGCACTATGTGGACACTTGGCCACCTTTATAAAAATCTCTTGTGCACACTTGGCTATCTTTATAAAAATCTCTTGTGCACACTTGGGCACTTGTAGACACTTGGCCACCTCTCTAGGGTCATTGTGCACACTTGGGCATTATGTGGACACTTGGCCACCTCCTAGGGTCATTGCGCACACTTGGGCACTATGTAGACACTTAGCCACCTTTATAAAAATCTCTTGTATACACTTGGGCACTATGTGGACACTCAGCCACCTTTATAAAAATCTCTTGTATACACTTGGGCACTATGTGGACACTCAGTCACCTTTATAAATCTCTTGTGCACACTTGGGCACTTGTGGACACTCGGCCACCTTTATCAAAATCTCTTGTGCACACTTGGCATTTGTGGACACTCGGCCACCTTTATCAAAATCTCTTGTGCACACTTGGGCATTTGTGGATACTCGGCCACCTTTATCAAAATCTCTTGTGCACACTTGGGCATTTATGGACACTCGGCCACCTTTATAAAAATCTCATCTGCACACTTAGGCATTTGTGGACACTTGGCTACCTTTATAAAAATCTCTGTCAAATTTCAAGCAAAATTTTTCTTTTTCTTTTGAAAAATAATATTAGTGTACATCTCTTTAAAACTCTAATTTCTTCAAGAGTAAATTCCCTTTTCTTGGAAATTCATATCAATGTACACTTCTCATAAAAATTCTATTAATTTCATAAATGATTTCCCCTTTCTTTGAAAATTACTATAAATGTACATTTCTTGTAAAAATACTAATATTTTCGAGAATAATTTTTCCTATCTTGGAAATAAATTTAAATGTACATTTCTTATAAAAATTATAGTATTTTTAAGAATAATTTCTCCTCTCTTGGAAATTAATTCTAATGTACATTTCTTACAAAAATTCTAATATTTTCAAGGATAATTTCTCCTTCTTTGAAAATTAATTTTCTTATATAATTCTATCAAGTTCAAGAATAATTCTATTCCTTGAAATAATAATAATATCCTTCCTTGTAAAATTCTACTAAGTCAAGAACAATTTCCTTTCTTTCAATAATAAATTCTCATATATATATTTTTGAAATTATATAATAGTACATAGCTTATAGGTTCCAAGATTAAATTTCACAAACTTGGCCTAGGGAGATTTATTAAATTGGCAATCCCATTTTATTTCTTTGTTCTTTACTTAACGCACTTAAAAGGTTAGGGTTTCCTTCCTTTATGGTCATCATAACTTTTAACACCATTCAACCCCAATCCTTTTTCAAACAACATACTCATGCTATCTCATCCATCAACATTTCAATAAATCACACATGCTAGCCAACATACATACATTTAGGTCAAGAATGTAGAGACAACTTAAGTTCCATGGAAAGCTTAAATATAAACATTGAATTGCATAACTAGAACATGGAACAAAAGTTTGAATTGTTAACCTACCTCAAGGATGACTAGAAGGAAGTGATCTTGGCCCTTCCTTTGATCTCCTTCTACACCTTGCTTCCTTTCTCTTTGACTAAATCTCCCTTTTCTTCTTAGTACATTTCCAAGCCCTTTTGCCTTAGCAATTGATCCCAATTAGTTTTATGAGGAAATAATTCAAATCTTAGACGGGTTTTCCTTTCAATTATGCTTTCCTACGTTAATTTATCTAATTCCTAGGTTAGCCTAATCCTTAAACATGTTCAGAGTCCATTTCGATAGGAAAACATCAAATTAGAGTATTTTAAATTGTACCGAGGTTTTTGGACGCTCGAAATTTGATTCCAAAAACTTTCCAGCAACTCCGGCGATGGCACACGGTAGAGCACGATGGCAGACAGCAACTCACAGCGGTGAGTGGTGGCTGGGGTTGAAAAATACTCCAAAATGTAGCTCGTAACTCGAGGATGCCAGATCTGGGGTCTATTTAGCGAAACACGGCGATTTAATCATGATTTTTTGGCAGAGAAAGCGGCGGCCATCGAAGTTATTTTCCTCCGTTCACGGCGTGTGGTGGCGGCATTTCATCGGCTGGCAGCTGGTGGAGGAATCTAGCAGCTCAGGCTAGCTGATGGTGGTAGTAGTGTGGCCGGATGGCGTCAGACGGCGGAGATCGTGGTGGGTTTTTGAATTTGCGATGGGAGGAAATACAGTTATTTTCAATCGCTGTGGCGTCTATCGATGGTCTGGGATGGCAGTTGGAGGTCGGCGGCGTCGAGTTGCACAAGTGGCGGGTTCAGTGGTGGCATAATGCAGTGGTTCTGATAGTGGACAGTGGCGCACAAATGAGAGGGAGAAGAGAAAGCAAATGTGTGAAGGAGAGAGAGAGGAAAGAAAAAATGAGAGAAAAATGTGAGGTTTTGAGATTTTGTAGCCTCCAGGGGTATTTTGATCTTTTCTCGCTTTGCCCAGGATAAATTTCGAATGCATTCTCTAATCTACGCAAAAATATAGACCCATATGGAAGAAATTTGGAAATCTTTTGAAAATTTTAAGCCTTCCAAATTATCTATTAAATTCCTGAAGCCAGATCGAGTTTTCTCCATCAGATAAGATTTTTACTCCAAAAAATTCTCAAATTTTAACTGCAAGCTCAGAAAAATAAGCTTAATTCAATTTCAACAAAATCTAAATTTATTTTACCTAATTTAATTTATTTTAAAAATTGAGTTATTACAAGCCAAATCATGAAGCATGCACAAAATGGCTCAATGATAAACCAAAAGGCTCAGTTGTCTACGTCTCATTTGGAAGCCTAGCAGCTTTGAGTGAGGACCAAATGGAGGAAATGGCTTGGGGTTTAAATGAAAGTGAGTGCTTTTTTTTATGGTTGGTGAGGGCATCTGAAGAGTCCAAGCTCCCAAAAGACATCATGAAGATAATATCAGAAAAGGGCATGATTGTCACGTGGAGTCCTCAACTACAAGTCCTATCACATGAAGCTGTGGGTTGCTTTGTCACACATTGTGGTTGGAACTCCACGTTGGAGGCTTTGTCCTTAGGGGTTCCAATGGTGGGGTTCCCACAATGGGGAGATCAAAATACGAATGCAAAGTTTATTAAGGATGTTTGGAAGATCGGAATCACAGCTCAAGTTGATGAGAAAGGGTGTTTCACAAGACAAGAAGTGAAGCAATGCGTGAAAGAGATAATGGAGAGTGAAAGAGGGAAAGAGATGAAGGAGAATGTAATGTATTGGTGGAATATGGCTAGAAATGCTGTTGATGAAGGAGGGAGTTCTGATAAAAATATTGACGAATTTGTGGCTGGGTTGCTTCGGTCGTCACAAAATGGTATATCACACATGTAGTTGCTTGTTTTTCCTTTTTAAATTTGAATTGAAGTTTCACTATATTGTAGTATAGCAAAACTTTTGTCATACTGTTGTTGTATTAAATAAAGTAATTCCTTAATTTAGATAATAGTGATACTTTGCCATTTATTGAACATAGTGTTCATCTCTATTTTATTCCTCTTCCGGTACATATTATTCTTATATTTAATCTACGTAGACTCATGACATAGATGTAGTTTTGCGTAATAATGATACGGCTTTATTTGAATGAAAAATAAAAGATAAAAGATCATCAATTTTTGTGCTTATTTGGTTACAAAATAAGATCAAATACTAAAACAATCTAACCACATAATTGGCAAATCACAATTTTATGTTACAAATTTGGATGACATTAGTAATTAAGATAAAAGTGGGGGAAAAAAACCAAATTACCTTTAAGTATGAAATTGAAAATATTCTAAATTTTAGACTAAATAAAAAACCTGTGCCTTCGGACCAATAATTATAACTCTGTATGCATGCCATCTAATTATAGTTGATGATTTTTATTTGAACTTACAACCTAGTATATATGGAACTTAAACGAGCCAATGAATCAAGCAAATTAAAAGCTTCTTGATCTCTCTCCCCAAAGACAAAACAAAGATTTTTAAAAGGGCCCTTATGAGACTTTGTTCGAACCATGTTTGAAGGCTGCTTGACGTCAAACGTTTGACAAATTTAGGGAGAGCCAAAAAAGCCCATTTTTGTCAGTTCAAAATTATCTAGTAATTTGGAACATGTTACATATTTGATTTAACTAATGCCTTTAAAATATTCTTTAAGGTTTTATTCTATTAATTGATAAAGTATTTAAAATTTTAAAATTTATAAAAAATTTATAAAAAATAATTTTAATGCTTAAAAATTTTATTAATTAATATGATAAAATCTTAACCCGTGTTCCAAAATCAAAAAGGAATTTTCTTGTCTGACCACTTTTCTTGTAGACAATGTGTGGTCACCATCTTGCTCTCTGGTCCCAACGCAACCCAAAAAGATGCCAAATTTTGCGTGCATCCCAGAGAAACAATACATTATTAGCCACGGCCAACAGTTTTTAGAAAGAGCAGTAATTTTATCAACTCAAGATTGTATAAATTATTTACAAATTTGTTATATATATTAAAAGTTTAATAAAAAATAATATAAAAGTTATATTAATTTTAATTTTATTTTCTCAATTATTAATATAAGACAAATTTATATATAATTTAATAATAAAAAATTTTATTTTGATCTCTCAAATTTAATAATTTTTTAATTTAATCCTTGATGTTTACTCAATTTTAATTTGATCTATTATGTTTAAAATTATTATTAATTTAATTTCTATGTATAAACTGTCAAAATAATTAACAAAAATACTAAACATGAATATTAAAAGGCCATCAATTTTATATTTTTGGTCCCTTAGTTTTAACAAATTTTTTAATTTAATTCCTTCCACTTAAAACTATTATCAATTACATCCCTCTATGTACAAAGTATCAAAATTCTTAACAAAAATATTGAATTATAAAATTAAATATTGAGTAAGAACATTACAAAGTTATTAAACTTGAACGATTTTTATGTATATACAATAAAAAATATTGAAGGATAAATATTAAATACTTACGATAGTTCCCAATGTAAAGATTTATAACATGCTTAATTGCAGCTTTTAAAAGTTAATTTTTATTTTTATAGCTACTAATTTTCTATTATATATATATACATATATATATACACATATATACATATATATACATATATACATATATATATACGCATATATACATATATACATATATATATATATACACATATATACATATATACATATATATATAACACATAAAGATTTATACATATATACATACATATATATATATATATATATATAACACATAAAAACAATGCTAACATAATTTTTTAAAACTAATTTTATAAAATAATTTTAAAAAACATAAAACATAAAAACATCCAAAATACTCTTGATCTCTGCCCACCAACAAATGTCCTATATCTCACTCCCAAAAATAAGGTCACATGTTTAGTAATATTTTAAAAGAACGTTCAAAAGTTATTTAATTACTTTTTCTAATTTCCATAGTCCCAAAAAAAGACTATTAATTACTCAAAATCCCAAGGAGGTTTTGGGTAATTGCTGATGCCTGATGAGAAGAAACTTGTATTTATATTTCAGACTAAACGCAAAAGTGATGATTAAAATATAATTATTAATTAGAGAGCCCTATGTGGGCACCTCTCTGCTAGGCACCTGCTGTGCGACGAAATGATGCCATTTCGTCACATTATTTTTTTTTGTGCCAACGATGAAACAACGCCGTTTCATCGCGTTAATTTTTTTTTTGTGCTCCAACGATGAAACGACGTTGTTTTGTCGCGTTATTAATTTTATTTTTTCGCAAGCGAAATGATGCCATTTTGTCGTTTAGCAACAAAAAAAATGCGAGATAAAATTCCTGTGCGCGACTGCTCCTTCTTCATCAGCAAGCTTCAACTTCTTCACGTTAGCGTATGCCATTGCTTGCAACTCACTTCACGACAACGTCTCATCAGCAGCACCGTCGCCTTCTCTGCTGTCGTGGTTTGTCAAAAAGTGGCCGTCTTTATCAGCATCTTGAACCGTGTGGCATTGCAGCGTCTCTGCCGCATCTTCATCAGCAGTGTTTAGAAAGTCCTCCGTCGTTGTCGTGCCATCTCTGCCAGCATCGTGGTCTATCGAAAAGTGGTCGTCTTCATCAGCAGCGTTTTTGGCTCCACTGTCATTGTCGTCGCCAGCTCTGTCGCGTCTTCATTAATAGCATTTTTCGACGTCGTGGTCTGCTGAAAAAGCTTGAAATGTATGGTGATGCCTGAAATGTATGAAGGGAAAAAAGAAGAAAAATACAAAAAATATTGGATTTTTATGCTATAATTTGATTTTCCAAGAAATTGATTTGGAAATTGATTTGCAAATATAATTTGATTGTGCTGATAAGGTTGGTATGACTAATAATAATTTCTCTATTCAACTGTGGCATTATTTTTTGTGTATCATATATTGATTTGCATCATATATTTGTGGGTTAAGCAAATCATTATTTCTTGTGTATTTTACTTTTATAACGGTTTTTAAAAAATATATATATACATATATATAGGGTACAAGCATCAATAAATTAATAATGTGATAAAAAAAATTTCTATGTCTTACAGGGAGAATACTGACATTGATGTTCATTGGAAGCCTAAACTGGGGATGGTATTCCATAGCATAGAGAGTGCTTGGAAATTTTGGTCAAATTATGGTGGTAAAATGGGTTTTGGTTTTAGAAAAGACTGTGCAAACAAGAGAAAAAAAGATGGGTCAATAACATCCTGTCGATTTTTATGTAGTAAAGAAGGAGTACGAGAAAAAAACAAGAGGGATCATTTAGTAAGTAATCCAAGACGTGAGACTAGAACTGACTACAAAGTAAGAATTCTGCTTCGTAGTTTAAATGGAAAGTTTATAGTGAATGAATTTATAGAGGAGCACAATCATGAACTCCACCTAGCAGAAACTACACATATGCTGGCATCTCAACAACACATGTCTGATGTCCAAGCACATGAACTTGAGCTAGCTGATGACGCTAGGATCCAACAGAGAACAAGTTTTGCACTGATGAGCAACCATGTTGGAGGATGAGTGAATCTTGGATATACACATTTGGACTAGAAAAATTATCTGCACACTCGACAACAAAAAAGTGTAGAGTACAGGAAATCAGGGTGTTTACTCATTTATTTTCAAGAACAATTCTCAACCAATCCGTCTTATTTTCATGCATATCAGATGGATGCAGAGGAACAAATAATGAATATATTTTAGGCCGACGCAATGATGCTTTTAGACTATGGTCACTATGGTAATATTGTTTCTCTGGACACAACATACTGCACTAATAATGCACACAGGCTGCTTGCTTTGTTCTCAGGCTTCAATCATCATAGAGGAGCAGTTATTTTTAGTGTTGTGTTATTATATGATGAGACAACAGCATCTTTCAAGTGGTTGTTTGAGACCTTCTTTAAGGCATACAATCATAAAAGGTCTTAAAAAATCTTCACAGACCAAGATCAAGTAATGATGAAGGCCATACAAGAGGTTCTTCCTGACACTTGTCACGGACTATGCACATGGCATTTGATGCAAAATGGCATAAAGTACTTGGGTAATTTCATGAAGCACAGGTCGCATTTCTTATGAAACTTCAAGGCCTGTATCTATAAGTACGATGAAGAGAAAGAGTTTGAAGAGGCTTGGAGTCAGTTACTCTCTTATTATCATGTCCAAGAAAACAAGTGGACAGGAGTAGTTTATGCCTTGAAGGAGAAATGGGCAGCTTGTCATATGAGGAGAGTATTTACATTAGGCATATGAAGCACATAACTCAGTGAAAGCTTGAATACAAATGTAAAAAGGTGCTTAAATCCGTATGTCGATATTCTTCGATTTTTTTAGACATTTTGAACAAGTAGTGGAAGATAAGAGATATAATGAGCTAAAATGTGAATTCAAGGTAAAAGAAAGGTTGCCAAGATTACATAACCCAAGCTCGCCCATGTTAAAGCAACTTGTAGAAATTTACATGCCCACCATCTATGATTTGTTTCAAAATCAATTTGACTTGAAGGATGCTTGCTGTGTTAAAGAAAGAAGGGAATGTGAGCCGTTTATTGAATATATCATTAACATGGTTGACCACAAAGGAGAGTGGAAAGTTCTGTTTCATCATCACGAAAGATCAGTTAGTTGCACTTGTAGCAGGTTTGAGAGCATTGGGTCGCACGCTTCAATATAGATCCCTCTACTAAGACTTTGTCAAGCTTGCATCTAAGGTCGCAAGCAATGACAAGGAATTCTCTATAGTTCACCTGGCTATAGACGAAGCAACCAAGAAGGTTACGGTGAGTCACCAGGAAAAAATGCATAGAACAAATGAGCTCTAAGATTATTTTTATTTCACCTAATTTCATCGGGGTGTCACAGCCAACTGGCATAAAAAAGAGGCTTGGACTTAAAAGAAAGAGGCGAATGAAGAGCTGAGTTGAGGACCGATGTCCGAAGAGAAGGGTTTCGAGGTCCACTTCATAACCAACCATCGTAGTCTCTTAAAGTGACCAATCCATAGTGAGTATATTAATTTGAGTTATACCAGAGATAAATGGAATGGTGTCCTTAATGTTTCTTTAGTTTCCTCGTAGGATATTGGAGTTTCAAGTCAAGTTCATCAGAAGAATCCCTTTAGTTTCACGAGGTTATTAATGGTGAGAAATTTAAAAGATCTAAATTTACTTTATATTGTAGATTATTGGATGTTTTGTAACTTATCCTCTTTTTGTGTTATATATGAAGGACCAAGGTGAAGGATCAATCTCCCTCGGAGAACTGGACTTTAGCAGTGACAATCTATGAAGATTATTAGGTGTTATTACTTTGCAATTGTTAATGAGCAATCACGCATTTTGTAGCATAGTAACCATTCTTGTAAAGGTGCAATGTCATATTTTGAGGCACATTATTCGTTCTTGTCATTATGTAAAAGCTGTAAATAAATGAAATTTCTTTTTATTTTACTCAAAATCACTTTAGTAATACAATGACATCTGTGCAAATATGAGTGCATATCCTGCTAGAACAAAATCTCATTTTATTTTATTTAAAATCATTTCAGTAATACAATATCCTGAATACAAAATTGCTACAATCTCAATTCTAAAATGTGGTACACTTCCAATCCTAATGACAAGGAAAAAATTACAAAATTGCTACAAAATTGATTTGTATTTGATTTGAAAGAAGGGATTTTATTTATTTTATTTTTTATTTTTATTTACTTTTATTTTACTTTATTTATTTATTCATTTTATGCATGCTGACTCCCTAATTTCTTGTATTGATAGAAATTATAAAAATGCAAAAGAATTGTGCTAAGTTACCAAAAATGCATCTAATTATAAAATTTATTTAAAAACTACTAATATTTAATTAAAAACATTAAAATAAATAATATAAGAAAGCATAAAATTATGAAATAATTGAACTTAACAATTCTTGAGGTTGTAGAGTTTGTTCATCTGGAATAACTTTTTGAACTTGTTCAGAAAGGTTAATGACATTGTCTTGATCCGAAGTTGCTTCTTGAATAATGTCAGGTATAGTAATTATTTCCTGATCATTCTCAATATCAATTAAAGGAATATTTACATATTTCTCTTCAAAGACAAAGTCCTTGACCCTATCCCCCTGGCAAACTCAACATCCTCAAAGAATTGAGCATTATGTGTCTTGAATATAGACTTAGTCATAGGATCATAAAACTTGTAACCCTTGGATCTTTCAAAGTATCCAATAAAATAGCAATTGGCAGTCCTAGAGTCCAATTTCTTTTCATTTGGCCTGTAGGGCCTTACCTCAGCTGGACATCCCTAAATATGAAAACGCTTTAGACTAGGCTTTTTCTTATCCAAAGCTCATAAAGGGTATTTTCAATTGCCTTAGTTGGAACTCTTTTGAGTATATATACTGCATTTTTCCCAGAGTGATTTAGGTAAGGTAGAATAACTAATCATACTCCTCACCATGTCTTTAAGCATTATATTATGTTCCTTAGTATACCATTCATAGTGAGTGAACCTAGAATAGTTTACTAAGGGGAAATACCCTTTCTTCTAGAAGTATCACAAATGCTTTTTCTTATGACCTGAAGACCCATAGAAGAAATAACCATTATGAGTTAGTTTTTTATGTTGCTTCTTCTATAGTGCCGTATTTGCAATTTTCTTATTCTCATTTCTCTTGTTGTCTTTCCTTTTATCCCTTTAGGTGTAGGCCAAGTAAGCACTTTTTGTCCTTTCTTGCTTCAGTCTTTCTTCTTCCTAAACACAGTATGAGATGAGCTTATTAAATTACCAAGGTTTCTTTTGGCAATTATAGTTCATCTTAAATTGCCTGAAATGTGTTGATAGGGAGACTAAAACAAAATGCACTAACAAGTTTTTGGACAAGTCTAACTTAAGTGCATTCAATTTAAAAGCAAGATGAGGCATTTCTATAATGTGCTTCCTTATGTTTCCTTTACTTGTATACCTTGTAGAAAAGAGTTTTGCTAAGATTGTACTAGTTTGAGACTTTTCACTCTTAGTAAATATCTTTTTAAGGTTCTTAAGCAAAACTTTGGCCTTGTTCACTTAATCGGACATAATGCCCCTAAAACATTCTACAGTGGCACGCTTGATAATCATTAAACTTGTGCGATTAGACTTTTCCTACCTATCCATCTCTCTCCTTTCATGTGAGGTACTCTGACTAGTGAGATTAGCAGGTATAGGTACCCTCAATGCATAGTCTAGGTCTTTGACTCTAGGAGTGTTTGGAACACTCTCTTGTCATGCCTCAACATTTGTGCTATTTAGCATCAAAATTAGGTTAATTTTGGTAGTTATGTTAGTTTCTAAAGCAGAAACTGAATCAAAACAAAAATAAATGAAATACTCATATGAGTATAAAACTAGAATGAAATAATAAATTTGGATAAAAGTCAACCCCATATCAAGATATCAAGCACTCTATTAATATTTCATCTTTGGACAAAATATTAACTTATAAGTAATATCTTGGTGTAGTAATCTGATGTTGATAATAAAGTAACATATCAAACAATAAATCTTTCTTTATGTCGATTTATTGCTCATATGTAAAGCCAAATAATTATCACGTATCTATTGCCATAAATGTATATGCAAATATATCAAATACAGATTTTTCTTTGGGCCAATCAATATTTATATAAATTGCATACACACAACTATTTATATTTTAAAACTAATTAATTTTCACAATAGAGACCACTTTAGTGATATGTTGCTTCAATTAATTCATCTCAAAATATACATAAATTTATCAATATCCAAATCTAAATTCCCTAAAAATTTCAAACTTATAGCACCATTTGATAAATTATAATCGCACAGTACCTTAATTTATAATTATAAAAATATATATACAAATTATTTACATAAAATTCCAAAATCTTAAAAAAAAAAAAGAAATTTGCCACAAATCCTAAACATATATATGTTGCAGCAATTAACTAACCAAAGAAACCATAAATATGAATGAATATGTATAATTAAAAAATCAAAATTTGATTTAAATATACATAACATAATACTTCATCCTGTTTGTGACGGGTATATTTAAGATAAATTTTCACATTTTTCACTTCGCTGCAATATATATATAATACAATATATATTATATGTACGTGCCAATTTGCAGCAAAATATGTGAATTCACACAATTTTAGATTTGTCACAATATAAATACAAATTGAATCATACAATTCTTAAATTAAATAAAAATCACAATGACAATTATAGCAAGATACTACAGATGTAATTGTCAATAATATGCATTATACATTTTATAATAAAAAGAAATCCTTAACCAACTCCAATCGCTACTCACAAAACCATAGCTTCAATATATATATATATATATATATATATATATATATATATTACATAAGATCATAAGTTCTTAAAAATCTTGCCACAAATCCTAATACAATTATGATATATAATTGTTTGCAGCAGAAATTCTTAACAAAAATTCTGAATTCCAAATCTCCAATTTTCTTTATTATATGTATTAAATTATCTTTAAAATTTAAATCCATATATATATATACACACACACATAAAACCAAACCTTTAATAGTGTAAGCAAAATAAAAACATATATGATTAAATTCATCAATTAAATGTAATTACCGCACAGTAACATTTGTGTAAACATATATACACAAATCGCAATTCACATTGTCGCAGGCTTAACGAATACATTCATATATAAATGAAAACATCTGCGGCACTTTAACTTTTTATATATATATATGTGTAGCAACATAAATATATTAATATTTATACATGTGCAGCAACTTTTTAAATTAATATACAAACCCATACACAATATATAGCCTTACGATATATATATCCTATGACACATGTAAATCAAGAAAGCCATCATATATTTATATATATGAATTCAAAATAAAAGTCGCATGAACTTGTTGCAATACATACTTGAATCACAGCTTACACAATGGTGATTCATAATCAATTATCACACTTTCAAAATTTTAGTTTATCACATAAGTGTGTCGCAAATCACAATTTATAATATGATTAAAATTTTAATTCCCAATTATTTAACATGAAATTCAGCTCTAATACTAATTGTTGAGAAAATATCTCGAATACATAAATTAAATTAAACTCATAATCTAATCATGTCAAATCATCAAGAAGGTAGATTAGATGCGAAAGCGTACCTGAATCCATAACTGTTCTTCAGTCTTGTGGTTATTGGTCTTCCAAATTAATAAGCACAAGTTTATGAGAATAGATTTCTCTCTTGTATGATGATGAGATATCAAAAAAGAACTGTACTTATAATTTGGGGACCATAACCCTAATAAAAAGTTGAACTAGGATTTCTTATTTCTAATTTAGCCTATCATAAAATTAAAAATTATAATTAGGGTATCTACACGTATAAGTCCATACTTATAATTTAGGTCCATTAACATTAAACCAAATCAGATCACTTTTAATTTAGGCCAGACCCTTTTCTTATGATAGCAATTGACATACAATTATTTATTTAATATATATATATATAAGTCCATAAAATACCCACACTTACTGGTCACATGGTGTCCCCAATTACAAGTCCTATCACATGAAGCGGTGGGTTGCTTCGTTACACATTGTGGTTGGAATTCCACATTGGAAGCTTTGTGCTTGGGAGTTCCAATGGTGGGTGTCCCACAATGGACAGATCAAAACACAAATGCAAAGTTTATTAAGGATGTTTGGAAGATCGGGATCACAGCTCGTGTTGATGAGAAAGGGTGCTTCACAAGACAAGAAGTGAAACATTGTGTGAAGGAGATAATGGAGAGTGAAAGAGGGCGAGAGATGATAAAGAATGTAATGTATTGGAGAAATATGGCTAGAAATGCTATTGACAAGGGAGGGAGCTCTGATAAAAACATTGAAGATTTTGTGGCTGGGTTAGTTTGTTAGATTAATTAAATTAATTATTAGATTAATTTGATTAATTTGTAGATAATGTTAATTAAATATTAATATTATATTATTATTTCATATTTTAAATTTTGAATCTTAGATAGAATATTCAAAAAATATTCTTGCTGAAGGTTATTAGTAATTAGGGTTATCATATCTAAAACCTTAATCTAAAAAAAATTAACCTATCATTAGAACTTTCTCTGTCTCTCTCTCCTCCATCATTCTCTCTGGAAAGCATTAGGGTAATTGTGGTTGCAGATTCTATCACGTTCTTTAATTCTATGGCTTCAACAGGTATGTATTATAATTCTCTTTCTTATGGCTAATTGATATTTCTGGATGTAGACCTAAGTTCATATCTCATGAATTTAGATTAAAATTTTAATTCTTTCATAGTTCGCTCCTAATTTTGATTTAAGTCTCACTATGTCATGTAGTATTGAAAAATATTTGTTGTATTTTTGTAGAATACTTTGAATAAAGAGGGTACTAGAGTTCCAGAAACTGAACATTTCTTCTAGTGAAAGTATATTGGGCTCCCTACTATTAAACTTAAATCTGAAAAAATCTGCAATGTAACAAGCCAGAACTTTGATGTGTTCACACAAGTGGAAAGAAGATTGGATTTGTTGCTGACATTGATTCAAGTCAAGGGCAGAAGATTTAATTTACAACGCAGCAGAAAGATATTTTTAGCGGTTTAAAAATTATAAATTAAACATATATATGTATTGTTGCTGACAGTAGACTAGACATTGAAGCTTCTCGAGTAGAATTAGAAAGAGATCGACTAGAAAAACCATTGAATAAAAAAATATATAATATGCATTTGAGAAATATTATGAATGAAATATCTTGTAATTTGTGTTTCGGATAAATAAGGTTTTATTTGAATAATTAATTTTAACATTTCAAAATAATTATTTAAAATTTCTCCAAATATTTTCTGAAAGAATTTTTTTTAACCAAATTCCGTGCCAATGTTTTTTTGTGGTTAATTTGCGCAATAACTCAGTTTTGGACGCTTCCCTTTGCTTGGACTCTTTCGGTCAATTTTGGTCGTACAATAATATTTTGAAATTTTCAACATTATTTGATAACTTTTTGGAAGCTGTAATATGATAGTATTTGATTTTGGTGGTGACTCTATACAAAAGCAAAAATTGCTTGTCTTGTAGCTAGTGTGCGTGGTCACCAAGTTGATTGTTACGCATACTTTGCTTTAAATTATTCACAACTTGCAGGACAACGCTTCAAGGGTAATGTCTCTCCATATATCGCGTCCGGATTCTCTTGGCACCTGCTCACTTTTAGCGGCGGTTTTTTCCGCTGCTAAAATTTATTGCAACAAAAATTATTGCTACTATAAATTTTTAAAATTAATTATTTAAAAAAATGTTATAGCAGCAGTAATATTCGTTGTAATAATATTAAACACACTTTAGCAACGGAAAAAGCCGCCCCTAAAGGTGCCGAGCAGGTGCAGAGAGTGCCAAGCAGAGGATCCAAAATCCCATATATCTATATATAACGTACATGAATTCATAGACACACTTACATTGTAAGATCGAGGCTTATTAATTTAATAATGGAGAAGGAGAAAAGAGGCTACGTAGCTCACTGCCTAGTGTTAGCCTATCCGCTACAAGGACACATAACCCCTTTGCTTCAATTCTCTAAGCGTTTGGGGCAAAAAGGAGTGAAAGTCACACTTGTCTCCTCCTTCTTCTTCTTCAAGAAGCTTCCTGTGACAGACATGGCTTCCAACAATAACATCGAACTTGAGGCCATCTCAGATGGTTACGATGAAGGAGGGTACGAAGAAGCTGAGAGCTTTGAGGCTTACATGAACAGCTTCCGAAGCGTGGGATCACGAACTCTGTCAGAGCTGATTCGAAAGCTTGCGAGCTCAGGGTTGCCTGTGGATTGTGTGGTGTATGACTCGCATTTACCTTGGGTTCTTGATGTTGCCAGGGAGCTTGGGTTGTTATGTGCTTCATTCCTCACACAGCCTTGTTCTGTGGGTAACATATACATTCATGCACAACGAAAATGGTTGAAACTGCCTCTTTCGGAAGAGGAGAAAGTAGGATTAATTTCACTACCTGGTTTGCCACTTCTTGCACCCTCAGATTTGCCCTCCTTTTTGTATCAATATGAGTCGTATCCATTGTTTCGAGACACGGCTGTGGGTCAGTTTTCCGATATTGACAAAGCAGATTGGGTTCTTGCCAACACGTTTTATGAATTAGAACAAGAGGTAATTAATCTCTATCTTTCTTTCTTTTTTAAATTAAGGAATTTGTTGGTCAGGATGCGATAATAATTGTCCCTCGATGAAAGTCGTGGCAAAGGTCAAGTCATTGTTAAATTTGAACTACATACAGTAAAATTAAATATAGAGAAGTATGCCCTCACTTTAAATTGGAATTAAATATGGTCTATTGGAATTCAAACTTAGATCAAACATCTCAAGTTTAAAGTCAATTCAAAAACTATATGTTGAGCAAAAAAATATATATCCTTTCATCTCAAGATTATTGTAAGTTGCAGGTATGGCCAATGAGTTATCATCAATGATTTAGGCCAAAAAATATATATCCTTAATTAATGTTATATAATTTTATTCATTTGGAGCGACTAGTTAATGTAATTTTCTTCTTAATTAGTCATCAATAAAACTGAAAATGAAAGTTCCTCTCATGCAGGCTGTGGAATGGATGAAGGAGATTTTGCCAATAAAGACAATAGGACCGACCGTACCATCAATGTTTTTGGACAAACGAATTCAGGATGATACTCACTATGGCATAAGCCTCTTCGAGCCAAATGACGAAGCATGCATGATATGGCTCAATGAAAAGCCAAAACAATCAGTCGTTTACATCTCATTTGGGAGCTTAGCAAATCTGACTGAGGATCAAATGGAGGAAATGGCATGGGGTTTAAAAGAAAGCGAGTGTTATTTTCTATGGGTCGTGAGGGCATCTGAAGAGTCCAAGCTCCCAAAAGACTTCATCAAGATGACTTCAGAGAAGGGCTTAATCGTCACATGGTGTCCCCAACTACAAGTCCTATCACACGAAGCTGTAGGTTGTTTTGTCACTCATTGTGGTTGGAACTCAACATTGGAAGCGTTGTGCTTAGGAGTTCCAATGGTGGGGTTCCCACAATGGACGGATCAAAACACGAATGCCAAGTTTATTAAGGATGTTTGGAAAATCGGAATCACAGCACGTGTTGATGAGAAAGGATGTTTCACAAGACAAGAAATGAAGCATTGTGTGAAGGAGATAATGGAAAGTGAAAGAAGCATTGAGATGAAGAATAATGTATTGTATTGGAGGAATATGGCTAGAAATGCTGTTGATAAGGGAGGGAGTTCTGATAAGAATATTGAAGAATTTGTGGCTGCATTGAGATAAGAGAAATTGGAACCTCAAGAAATATGGTTGAGATGGGACCACTGAAAATGCAAGAGCCAGAGGTTATTTTTTAGGAAGGACAGCTCTCTGTGGTAAATATTCAAGAACTTTTTGTAACTCTTTCCATCCAGAACTGTAGTGGATGGAAAATGAATAACGAAAGAATTGTCTTGTATTTTAAGTTCTTCTATATATTTTTAAAAGTTTTTATTTGAATAATTAATTTTAATTACTTAAAAGCTCCATATATTTGCTGAAAGCTTTTACCAAATTCTGTATTTTAAAGTAATGATCCACATGCAGTGTTGTTAATTTTTTTTTTTAATTAACATCAATTTTTCTCTATATCTTGTATACATACTATTTTGTATTGGGCAACACTCTAACGAGCTAGACTTTTTGTGAATTTGAACTTTTTTTATTTTTCTTTTTTCATTTAAAATAATAGAAGAAAAAAATTAAAAAAACAAAGAACTGAAAAAAAAAAAAGGAGAGGTCAACGTTTGAAGAGATCGATCAAAAGGAGAGATCAACGTTTAAAGAGATCGATCAAAAGGAGAGATCAACGTTTAAAGAGATCGATCTCTCCATATTATAGTCATTTTTATATTTTTTGTCATTACAAAACCTTCCATCAACCATTAGCCTCTTTTAGATATTTTTTCAAGATATTACCTTAATTTTTAGAGTAAGATATACCAATTTCTTCTTAATATTTGTTTAATTATATATAGTATTTTTTTTTTTCAAAAATTGCACTAAACTCTCCTAACATTTGATATATTTAAAGCCTTTATGTTAATTTATTTTCTATATAGTAATAATATTTTACCGTTTGTATATAGCTAGCAAATTTTAAAATTTTATAAAGTTTCACAAAACTAATTACTCGTACCATTTGAAAAAAAAAAATCATTTTCAAGCATCATATATTGTGATAAGCAGCTTAAGAAGAAAAATAGTGATTCTTGGACATGTTCAATGAGAGACAATGGGGCTGCTAATTGTTTAACAGCTATTTAAACATTAGCTCGGTATCGTTAGTCCAACTAAAAAATTTATAAATTAAAAATGACACTAGTTCAATTAATTTTTAAAATTATTCTTACAAAAAATTAGTTAATAATTAAGAAAATTGATTAAAATTGGCCGATTGAATGATTCAATTGGTTTTAAAAAAATTAGTTTGAGTTTTCTAATTGTATGTAATAGGAAAAAAAAAAAAGAAGAAATCAAAAATGAGAAGAAAAGGGAGAACTAGAAACAAAAAAGATGATTTAGAAAGAAGAAAAAAATAAAACAAAAGATAGATAAGTACTTATCATAAATGAAAAAAATGCATATATCTTCCCTTAAAGTATCACTCAATTATAAATAACCCTCTAAACTATTATTTGTGGCAAATACTCTCCTCTAACTAACACTTAGTCACTTTTTGACAAATACCCCTTTTATTTATGCATGTTTGAATTTAACTCCAGTTAACATTTTTCTCTTAACACATTAAGTATTTCTTTTAGTGGTATTAAATGGGCCGACTTGGCCTAGCCTACACTGGCCTGTTACGAGCCAGCCATTAAAGACGCTGGGGCTGAGCCAACCCGTCTATTAAACTATCTTGGACAACCATATATTTTGACTCGTGTAATGACCCCTTTACCATAGCATGTAATTTAGGAAGCATGAAATGTTATGAAAAATTTTTCCTTTCAAAATATGCATCAATCGGGGCCGTTGCTGATTGAGTTTAACCCAAATAGCCATCCCTATTCATATTTCACTCAACCCTATACCTGCGCAGCTTATCTAATAACTTAAATCATCATAATAATACAACCATCAACATACTCTGAAATATACATCTAAATTACCATTCATAAATTGCATTTGAGATACTAATTACAAGATACAAAACTTAATCATTTATCACAATAGTACATAAATATCTCCAAATACAAATTTAGTAAGCAATAAACACCATATTAAGGTCATTAAGCCATTTACAATTAATGCCCTAAGCTACATCATAGCTTCTCGATCTCTCTACCATTCTATGCAGTAAATATATTCAGTCCCATAATTCCTGGTGCCATCACGCCCTTGATTGCCTGAACACACAACTTAATGAGATTTTGAATCCCAGTAGAGTAATATACAGATGATTTTATTTAAAATAGCTGAGTGTTCAACTATACCCCCGTATAGAAAACCTATCCCCAAATTCATTCATTTAATAAAACATGTCAATTGAAGCTTCATTTATCATAAATCAATAAACATAGAAAATCTAGTAGCTATCTAGAAATCAAAAGTCAAAATCATTTTCTCAATCACAAAGTATAAGTGTTTATGAAAACCATCATTTCAAAATGTCTGCAGTCAATTTTTTATATCCATTGCATAACACTCCTAAGTTGCTGCAAGGATCTCAAACATCTATATATTACATCAGTGTATATGCATAAAATCATATAAATCAATCACAATTCATTGTCTGTTATTTTCCAATCTCATTTTAAAATCATGGGGACCATCCTTCCAATGATTGTCATAGGATCATCCTCCATGTGACTGAGATTGTTGCTATTACGAGGACCGTGTTCCCGGTGATTTTCACAAGACTGTCTTTCATGTGACTATAAGGTAATGTATAGATATAGGTGACTAATACTTATTATCATAAGGCTTTACTCTTAAACCAATCCATTCCCCTATATAAACTCTCTTCCCCTTACTCCTTATAGTCTTTCATAGGGGTGTACTGGTTTAATGGGTAAACCCTAACATATATAAACTATTTCAGTGTTCAAATAATGAAAGTTTAAAAAGTAAGTCTGAATATGAAATACTTGACAATCATCCCATACCAGTCATCAAGTATCTATCCCAAGTTTCATCTGCACTATAAGCATTAATTCTAATAGTCCAATCAAAACTAGCAGCAAAGAATTTTCAAATAAATTTCAAACACATGCAAGTATTTTCTTATACTCATCTAATCCAGCACACATTTCTCAGTACATGTTCACAAATATATTCACAGCAATCAATTCATATTAAAAATTTATCAAAACAAAGGAGAATGTAGATTACTCTACCTTTTACCGTTTGTTCCTATTCAGACCAGGGTTTTCCTTTCCTTTTTCCTTGGAGATTATTCTCGCAATTAGTTCCCTGAAGAAAACAACTCAAGTCTTATGCAAGTTTCCTTTCAATTATACTTTCTTACAATTAAATGCCTATTTTCTACTTCTGTCTAATCATCAAGGCATAATCGAAATCAAAATCTACAAAAAAACATCAAATTGGAGTATTTTAAATTGTACCAGAAGTTTCCAAAGTTTGTAAATTGATCCCTGCTTCTTTCCAGCTACTTCGGCGACGTAGGCTGCCGTGAGCTCGGTGGCGCACGGCGGTGCATGGCTATGAACAGTGGTTGAAGTCAAAAATTAGTCCAAAACATTGACCGAAGCACGAGGATGGCGAATTCAGAACTAGTTTGGCAAAAAATGACAGTTTAACAGCAATTTTTTGGCAAAATGCGATGACAATCTGAAACATTTCTCCTTCATTCGTGGCATGTAGTGGTGATTCTTCGTCGATTGACAGCTGACCGAGGAAGAGGGGAACCTGGGCTAGCAGTTGGTGGAGGTATTGTAGTCAAACGACGACGGACGATAAAGATCGAAGCCACTTTCTAGATTCATGATGGAGGGGGAAAATAGCTATTTTTGGCCGCTGTGGTGTCCATCAATGCAAGGGATGGCAGCAGGAGCTCAACGGCGACAAGCAGCGCAGGTGGCGCAGTTCAGTGGTGGCATAGCATAGCAGTTCTGGCAACGGCTGCGTCGCACGATGGTGAAGGCGAAAAGGAGGAAAGTCACGCGAGAGAGAACGAGAGTGAGCGGGAGAGAGAGAGAGAGAGAAAATGGAAAGAATGAAGAAAAATAGGGTTTTAAAGTTTCTAAGGACATTTTGGTCTTTTTTTACTTTGTCCTAGATAAATTTTGGATGCATTTTCTGATTTAGGCAAGAATTTAAGATGATATGGAAGGGATTTGAAAATTTTTAAGCTATCATAAGCCTTCCAAAATTATCTACTAAGTTTTTCAAGGCAGATAAAAATTTCTCTATCAGATATAATTTTATTTCAAAAAATTTTCAAATTTAAACTACAAATTCAAAAAAAATTTCTTAATCACATCTCATCAATATTTTAAGGTTTCAAATTATTTTATCTCAATTATTTAATTTTTAACTGGGTTATCACAACTTGTGGACTAAACGAGCATGCCTACAAACCACCTTTTTTTTTAATTTTTTAAAACTATTCAAAAGGATAGTTAGTATGTACAAGTGTGAAAACTATCATAACAGATAATGGTTATAAATTCTTGAGTAGAACTTGTCAAACTTGACTTGATGATAAGGGAATTATTAATCAAAGAACATGTAATTATTCTCCTCCAATTAACACCGTTTTGTTGAGGAGAATAGTTACATGTTCTTTGATTAATAATTCCCTTATCATCAAGTTGAGTTTGACAAGTTATACTCAAGAATTCATAACCATTATCTTTTATGATAGTTTTCACACTTGTACCATATTGATACTCTATATAATTGAGGAATCTAGTTAGTAATCTTGTCACTTATCCTTTGTTTTGCATAAGAAACACCCACACACCCCTAGAAAAAGCATTCACAATGGTTAACATATACTGTGCTCCTGAAATTGAAGGTTTCGCATATGGACCCCATATGTCAATATGTAACAATTCAAAAGGATACTTAGAATGCATAGAACTTAAATTAAAAATCAACCTTGTTTGTTTTGCAAGATGGCATGTACTACAAATTTTATTTTCACTGTCCTTTCTAACAAAAGGCACATGACTCAACACATCATAGGAAGGATGTTCCAATCTGTCATGCCAAAGGACATTATTACCAGAAACAGAAGTACATAACAATGATTTGGTTACACCTAAGTTCATTATTTCCTAAAAACTTTTGAGTCTTTTTCACCATTTGAGTCCAGCACATATAGGTTTCTTTAAACTCTTCCAATGCCAACTATCTCATTACTCAATAGGTCATGCATTACACATTTAGAAGGGTGAAAACATATCTGTATGCAGGAGTCAGAAACTAATTTACCTACAGACAGCAGGTTATACTTAAAATCTAGTATAAAAAAAACATGTTCAAGTGTTAGTTTATTACTTAACACCACTATTCCTTTATTTCTAACATTCTTAATACTTTCATCTGGTAGCTTCATAGTATTTCTTCCTTTTAGCTCCTCAATGTTAGACATTAAATTAATGTCTCCACTAATATAGCTTGAGGCACTTGAGTCAACTATCCAACATTTATTTCTTAATAAAGACATGCTAGTAAAGGAAAAATCACTAGAAATGTTACCTGAAAAGTCAGCAAAATATGATGTGCTAACTGGAGTTTCTTCATTAGCAGGCTTACTCTTAATATATTTCTTAAACTCTTTCTGTATTAACTCTGAAATTAAAGCCACGTCCAGCTTATTTGATTTGTGACCATCTTCTGACTCTGTATTGGACACAGTATTGATTGCATTAGCATAAGAAGTCCCTTTTTTTTCCTTTTGATTCTTCTGTTCCTTAAACCAATATGGATACCATGCTGCTTAAAGCATGCTTCTTCCAAGTGTCCTTGTTTATTACAGAAAGCACAGTATCTTCTGCTTTCTTATGGTTATCTTTCTTCTTTGGATGATTCTTTACATTTGATGTGTTGGCCTTCTGCTGATCAAAAACTCTAGAGGCCAATGCACTAGCTTCTACTATGCCATTGCTATTGCTAGACACACTCCTCCATTTTTCTACTCTTGCTACCATAGAATACACTTTGTTAAACAATGGCAGAGGCTCCATCATTAACACATTGGTCATAATGTTGTTGTAAGAATCATTCAGCCCCATTAGAAATTGCATCACATTGTTAGAAGATGCAATTTCATCTAATCTTTTGTACGCATCACATTTTCAGCCATTACACACACATTTAGGTCTCAGTTCAAGACAGTTCAACTCATCCTAAAGCTTCCTGAGCTTCTTTGAGTATAGAGCGGCAGAATCATTACCTTGCTCAATTGATGCAAGCTGTTTCTTTAAATGAAAAATCTGTGGTTTGTCACCTTCTCCACACTTCTCTTCCAGCTCAATCCACACATCTCTTGAAGATGGAGTGTATATGTAGGCTTCCGTTAGATCCTTCTACATGGAATTCAAGATCCACGCAATTACCATGGAGTCAACAAAGCTCCATTGAGTATATGAATTGGAACCAACATCTTCTGGCTGCTTGCAAGAACCATCGATGAATTCGAGTTTATTTTTGGCCTTTAGAGCTATCTTCATGGATCAGCTCCAAACCAAGTAATTATTAAGCGTAAGTGGATTTGAAACAAGTTGTAAACCAGGATTATCGGATGGATGTATGTACATCGAATCTCTCCTGTAGCTTGAATTAAGCATTCCTTCAAATCGAGTTGCTCTAGAACCAAAGGTTCCATTCTGAGAGTCATCAGTAGCCATAACCACTCTTCAAGCATGATTCACAAAAACTATACAAGTTCAGAATTTCATTGCTCCGATACCATGTGGAAATGTATGATTAGTGTTTAGAAGAAAAAAGATTTAGTAAATGAAAATGAATCTCATAATCTTATTAATATGAGAAGCGTAACATATATACATCTGTCATGTATTGCCCAAGGTTAAAGAAGTAAATTACCTTCTAACTAACTAAGGCTAAAAATGTAAATACACGTAAAAACTACTAAACTGCTATAACCGAATAAAACTTCTTCAATTCCTCTAGTTGATGACGATGAAGCTTGCACAATGGCTAATGTCCGATGAGATCAATGCCAACAACGAAAGAGAGAGACATAGTTGGAATTGGAAAGTGCAATATGGAAGAGAGAAGATGAAAGGGAAAATGAAATTGAAGGTTTTTATTTATATGGAGTTTGAGTTGATTTTAACAAGTGAGCTTGACCCGCTAATCAATCTTAATTATATTTACTTTAACATATTTCAATTTATCAAAATAATTACTTTCAATTATTTTGTTTTAGTTTATAAATAAATAAAATAATTATATATATAATTAGTTCTTACATTTTAGTTTTTTTTCATATATATTATTATCGCATAATTCAACTCAAACAAAGATTTTTAATGTACATCAAACATAAAAAAAAAAAAAATCATATAATTTATTGTTTTAGTGACATTATATTATTAGAATTTGAAATTCTTTAATGTTGCTTTGAATTTAAGTTTATACTATTATATATTACTAGTGTATATAATTTTTATGCAGTGCTTTAACTGCATTGCATATATGATACGAAAAAACTCAAATATAAAACTTAATTAATATTAATTATTATTTCTTATGAATGATTTTAAACATTAATGTATTACATCAATTATTTTGTTAAAAATAAGTTTTGATTTATTGATCAAATAGAACTTTTCCTCAAAGTATATATATTAAAAATCATGTGCTTTAATTTCTGTAGTAGCGTGGGTGGTTGGAACACGTTGGAAGTTCGAACCCTTCATTGTGGTCCACGCTGGAGATTAATTGTCAAACAGTGGGCCCACAAAACATGTAGCCTTCGTACACGTTGTAGGTGTTGGATGAAAGAAATAATGCACAGAAAAAGATATATTCGGACGCATATAAAAAATCTGAATATAATATTTCACACTTTTAAAATTTAATTTATATAATTAATATTTTTAAAGATTAAATATTAATAAATATATACACTAAATTATTAATATAATCTAAAATATATCAAATTTATAAATTTAACAATTAAAATGTATTTCTTATATCTTTTATGCATAATTTGTTAATATTTTGTGTTGTATTTTATTTTTATTGTCAACATGTATATACGCATTCTCACATTCAGGAGTAAAAAAAAAAATAGAAACTTTGCCTTTAATTTGCACTTTAAAGGAGACCGCTCTTCCATGCATCTTCCTAACAAAGGTAGGTTATTCAAAGCTATAAAGAGGAAGCAGGATTAGGACTAATTAAGAATTTCTCATGCTATGAAGTATACATGAATAGATATTTATTGGCAAAGCAAGCTTAGAGAATTACACACAAACCAACATCTCTTTTTATAGTCAGTGGAAAAGTTTTGTTAAAAAAATTTCGCTGTTGTCAGACCTCAATTAATTTGAATTATATGAGTCAGACTTAAATGAAATTTTGAATACTAATGATTTAAAAAAAAAAAGTCAAATATTTCAAAATAAGAAACATTGAGGAAGAACCGAAGAGGCACACGGAACAATTATGGGCATGGGAAGAAGTCAGTGAAAACAGTAAACTACTGTTTTGATAATCTGTGGTCGAGAAATGGTATTGGACAATAATTGAATCTTGGTTCAAAATTTTGGTGGTCTCAAAAGGGGTATTCAGATTCTTTTACAACAGTCTTAAAGACCTTTTCAATATATAACAATCATACTAATTGGGACAACTAAAGGCTCGACCAAGTGTTCAACCTGAATTTCTCTAAAGTTTTATGCTTCTGAGACGTTAATTTTTTTTATATATAATAATCTATTTTTTTTATGATATATATACTTTATGAGAATAAAGTATTACAATTTAAGTTCATTTGTTAAAATTGTAATTAATCTATAAATTAACAAAAATCATATATAATTTAATTACTCTTTGTGTGTTTTGCCAAAGAACAGTGTCTTCAAGAAAGGTTGGATAGGAGTGTGAAAGAAAACCATTGACTATATGAACCAAAAAAGCCTAATTTAGGGGAAATCAACATTTTGGTCATTTCACAACATATTACATATTTGGTTCTTCGTGCCTTAGGCACCAAATTTGACTTTGAAACCACAACTTGTTGCTTTCTTCTTGTAGCTATTGATTCTTCGTGCCTTAGGCACCAAACTTCTCTTTCAAGATATCAATAATGGCGGAGGGAACAAGAGGGTATGTAGCTCATTGCCTTGTGTTAGCCTTACCAGCACAAGGACACATCTCCCCTGCACTTCAATTCTCAAAGCGTTTGGTGCAAAAAGGAGTGAGAGTCACACTTGTCTCCACCATCTTCTTCTTCAAGAAGCTTCCTGTAAAAGAACTCGCTTCCAACTATCACATTGAACTTGAGACCATCTCAGATGGGTTCGATGAAGGAGGGTACCAGGAAGCAGGGCTTGAGGCTTATTGGGACAGCTTTCGGCGTGTCGGGCCACAAACTTTGTCAGAGCTTGTTTGCAAGCTTGCGAGCTCAGAGTTGCCTGTGGATTGCATTGTGTATGATTCGCACATACCATGGGCTCTTGATGTTGCCAAGGGGCATGACTTGTTGGGAGCTTCGTTTCTGACACAGCCTTGTGCTGTGGATAGTGCATACTTTCATGCATATAAAAAATGGATGAAACTGCCTCTTTCGAATGAGGACAAGGAAGGCATTTCCCTACCTGGTTTGCCATTGCTTGCACCCTTGGATTTGCCCTCCTTTTTGTATCGATATAAGTCACATTCAATATCGCGAGACTTGGGTTTGGATCAGTTTTCCAACATTGACAAAGCAGATTGGGTTCTTGTCAACACGTTTTATGAATTAGAACAAGAGGTAATTTCTTAAACTGCAGGCTTTTGTTTTTTAAATGTCTTTTTTTGTCTTAATTATAAGATTAATGTTAAAAAAGAGGATGAACTTGGAGCAATGGTAAAGTTGCTCTCATGTGAACTGGTAGTCACAGATTCAAAATTTAGAAATAATCTCTCTTTTTATATAAATAAGGCTGCATATATATTTGACTCTCCAGATCCCACTAGGTGAAAATCTTATACATTAGGCTGCCCTTTTTATAAGGTTAATGTTAATAAAGATGTATATTTTAGATTAATTTTACTTTATTAATCATTGTAACTTCTCTCTAAGGTTGTGGAATGGATGAAGAAGATTTGGTCATTGAAGACAATAGGACCAACCGTGCCATCAATGTTCTTGGACAAACGAATCCAAGATGATACACACTATGGCATAAGTCTTTTCAAGCCAAATGATGAAGCATGCAAGAAATGGCTCAATGAAAAGCCAAAAGGGTCAGTCGTCTATGTTTCATTTGGGAGCTTAGCAACTTTAAGTGAGGACCAAATGGAGGAATTGGCTTGGGGTTTAAATGAAAGTGAGTGCTATTTTCTATGGGTTGTAAGGCCATCGGAAGAGTCAAAGCTCCCAAAAGACTTCACCAAGACAATCTCAGAGAAGAGCTTATTGGTCACATGGTGTCCCCAATTACAAGTCCTATCACATGAAGCTGTGGGTTGCTTTGTCACACATTGTGGCTGGAACTCCACGTTGGAAGCTTTGTGCTTAGGGGTTCCAATGGTGGGGTTCCCACAATGGGGAGATCAAAATACGAATGCCAAGTTTATTAAGGATGTTTGGAAGATCGGAATCACAGCTCAAGTTGATGAGGAAGGGCATTTCACAAGACAAGAAGTGAAGCAATGCGTGAAAGAGATAATGGAGAGTGAAAGAGGAAAAGAGATGAAGAAGAATATAATGTACTGGAGAAATATGGCTATAAATGCTGTTGATAAAGGAGGGAGTTCTGATAAAAGTATTGACGAATTTGTGGCTGAGTTAGTTCACTCGTCACGGAAGGGTAATGGATTTAGCACGTAATGGATCCATATCAATATAGTCTAAATTCCATGTCAAATTAGAAATGGAATTCTTTTCCTCGAGTCCGTCTCAAAATATTAGGGACGGGATTTCTTAATACTGAAGACAAGTTTTTCTTTCTATATATATTTTTTTTGTAATGGTTACTAATAACATCTAGAATAATTTTGAAATTATTTGACTTATAAAACACATGGGTAGATGATAATTAAAAAAATGCAAATATGAAAATTAATTTTACCATATGAATACTTATTTCAGAGACAATAATAATGCAAGGCTTAATTTGTTTGTAATATTTAATTTGAAAGAAGAAAAATATGATAAAAGATCATCGGTTTTTGTGTTTATATAGGTTATAAAATTAGACCTCAATAATCTAATGTTGATGAAACCAAGTGACATACTTGGTAATGAAACAAATCATCTAATGCTACTTGTTACTTTGAAACAAATTTAAACTGGAAACTAGTGCTAGTTTCACAAAGCATCATAACAATAACATAGCAAAATGTTAATACTATTACACCTCAAACTATACATAAATCATAATTTTGTTTTTTTGTCTCACATTATATTGTATTCAGTTACATACCATCCTACTAGTTAAAGTTGCATGTAAAATAGAAGGACTTCAAGTGTAGAAAACTTAAATCAAGCAGTGTTTGAATTACATCAAATACAAAAAAGCTTGTTTTCATTGAGCCATACACTAGGTTCTGTTTAGATATGAAAATACAGACAATAACACTGTTGCAAGTTAAGAACAACCCTCCCCCCCTTTTGGTTCTCTCCAACATAAGGAAAAAAATGAAATCCAGTAAAGAGTTTGAGATGCATAAAAAACTATGAAATTAATATAATTTGTAATGTCAATTCAACAATGCTAAATAACAAGAATAACAACAAAATACTGAAATATAAAAGACAAGAAGAAATTACCAAATATTTAGGAGTCAGATAGGTTGTTTCAATCACAAAGCAAGGTGCACCAAAATTGGTGGATGCCTTCACAAAACATCAGAAATAGGAGTTGAACAAAAAACCATGGTCAATGCAGTTTGACCCTACCAAAACAATTTATTGTTAAGCACATAATAGGAATTTAAAATTTTTCTCCAACTTTTCAGTTTCATCTCGCGACTAGAGAGTTTATTCATTGAATACCATGAGCGTGGATCTAAACAGCACTACCTCCAATGGCCGTGAGAGTAATTTAATATCACAGGAGCAAAGGCAAAGGCATGTTCATTTATATTACTATGTTAGTCAGTTAGTGTAGTCATAATTCTAACCTTGCCTTGATACATAACCTTTGAAGATATTAAGACGTAATGTTCTAATTAGAGTAGCATTTCAGTTCATGAACCATGATGTTTTGATTCCCTGCAGATCAATGAGGTGAGAAAGCTTATAGGCCATTGTCAGATAAGGCATCCATTTTTCTGCAACGTTTCTGAATAAACTTTCTAGTTTGACACCATTCAACGTTGACGATGAGTCGTGGGGATGGGGCAAAATTCAACAAGAGAAATAAAAATTTGGAAACTGGAAATGAGTCGTACGTGGGGATGAAGCAAAAACGGAAAAAACCAAAAAAAGGCGCAAGATGATACTGAAAAGTTGCAAAAAAAATTTCTCCAAAACGCATAGGATGAGAGCTTATTCAGAAGACAAATTTTTGGTGACATGGCATGCGAATGGAGATTCAGAGGATCTCGTTCCCCCAAAATTCCATAAAGACTAACTCTTTTTCCTTGGAGACTCAGGCTTCGGGAACGATATGCTCTTCTCCTAACTGAACTTTGAAGTTTCTCACCATTTTCAATTCCCAGACCACTGTTCATTGTGCTTGGAGGCAAAAGAAACCTTGCACCATGTGTTCCTACAATGTTCATGCGCCAGAGCAATATGATTTGGATCGAACGTAACCATTCAGGTGAAAATCCTAACTCTACTACAACTTAATTGGTTAGATTCATGGTTCAATCAATTCCAAAAGAATTAATGACGAAGCTTTTAAGGAGCATACAATAATGCATTATTTAAGAATACATCTAGCTAGAAATTAAATTCCATAAACGTTTACTCTTTATTTGTGGAAACTGTTACTTTGATTAAAAAAAATTAGTTGAGGGTTTTTCTCTCAACTTACAACCTATTACGGAACTTAATTAAACTAGGCCGCCCCTTAGAAAAACATTTTAATCAGCCCAAAATTATTTTGGACAAAAATATCCCAACAGCCATAATTCGTGTATACCAAACCAATACTTCCTTCGGCTTAAGCTTCATAAAAGGGAATAAGGCCCCTATGGATAGGTTTTTTAAAAAAAACTTTTTTAATGGATTTTTTCAAATAGAACTTTTATAAAAAATAAAAGTTATTTTGTTTGTGAATGCAATAATAAAAAAATATTTTATATTAAAAAAACTTGTTTGAATGTAACACGTATAAAAGTATTTACTATAAGTAAATTTACTAATAAAGAAATATATCTGAATATTATATTTTTAAAAAAATTAAGATAAATTACACTTTTATTCTTTAAGAGATATCTACTGTAGGTCACTAAAAAGTGAGTTAAACTAATAAAATGAATTAAAAAATTTTTAGTATAAATTTATATGTCTTATTAAATAAAAATATCAAATCATAAATAATCATACAAAAATAAAAAATTTAAGTTTATTTTTCATAATTATTTAATAAAATGATTATATTAATTTTTATCACAATAAATATAATAAATTTTAATTTTAGAAATAAAATACATACAAATTAAAAAATTTAATAATTATATAATTATAGAAAAATAATTAAATAATATGCACTACAATATATTTTAAAATAACAATTAGTAATTTAGTTATACACAAATTTAGTTATAACCATTTTTATTAAAAAAAATAAAATATTATTATCAACGGTTTCTTTTGGGATATATTAAATAAATTATTATGCATTATATTTTTTTTAAAAAAAACATTGTGGTGTAATGGCAACTGGTTTGCAACTCTTCCACAATGTTCACGATTTGATTTCTCTTACAGTATTTTGCAAGTTAAAATTCAAACAAACCAATCTGGTCACAATTGGATCATCCGGTTCATTGTGGTCAACTACATTTTGGTCCAACTATCCAAGCTGAATCAGTCCAATGGCAGAGCTTCTAAGAAAAGCCAAAAAATATAGCTTCCAAGTTTATTTTTGGCTTTTTTTAGTACTTTTTTTTTTTTTAAGAAGTCAATTCAAATATATTAAATTTTTATCGAAAATGCTTTTTAACTAAAAAAATACTTTTTTCAAAGAAAAAAAGTCAATCCAAACGAACCCTAAGACAGTTGAATTGATGTTAAGTGCAAACATAATAATGTAATTTTATTTTAATATGATAATTAAGATAATTAAATATTTTTTAAATGAACACTTATTCAAGGAAGGTTAACTTAATTAACTCTAATTTTAAAACTATTGTAATGTTTGTATAGAAAACATAAACATTTTATAAAATTTCTCTAAACTAATACTTGCACATTTTGAAAAAGTTTATTTAATTTCCAAACATATATATTCATAATAAGTATCTTAAGAAGAAAAAAATATTGATTCTTAGGAATTGAACATTGGAAGCCACTAAACTCCAATACGTTAGTAATCTCTATAGGTTTGTAGAGTATATATGGTGGTAAGTTCATTAATAAAGAGAATGGAATGTTAGTTGTTTGATAAGGGTTGAGTTTTTAACCTGTATTCCTCCAAAATTTCATGCTTTTCTGAGACGTTAGACTTAATTTATATTTTATATAATATTTTAATTTTTTTTATGATATATACTTTATGAGAATAAAAGTATTACAAATCAGCAAGTTCATTTATTAAAATTGCAATTAATCTATAAATTAAGAAATCATACACACACACACACACACTCACATTTATATATAATTTAATTTCCCTTTGTGTTTTGCCAAAGACTAGTATCTTCAAGAGGTTGGCTAGAAAAGAAGTGTAAACAAAAGTACTGATTATATGAACCGGAAAAGGTCTAATATGTCTTAATCAATCGAACCAAGCTTTAGACTCTTCAACCCAATTTGGGAAAAGAACATTTTGATCATTTCAACATTATTGAATTTAGTAATTTCTAGGAACATATTACATATTTGATTCATCGTGCCTGATTAGGCACCAAGTTTGACTCTAAAAGTAAAAATTGCTTGTCTTGTAGCTAGTGATTGAAATGAAGAAACTTCTCTTTTATAATTTTCACACTAAAGGCCAAAGGGTTGAGAATGTCGCGTCCAAATTCCGCACTCCTATTCAATATATCAATATGTATATATATATACATATATGAATTCTCATTTCTCAGACGCACATGAAAATAAATTCATAGACGTACGTACAATTAACATCGAGGCTTTATTATTAATAATGGAGAAGGGAACAACAGGATATGTAGCTCACTGCCTCGTGTTAGCCTTCCCAGCACAAGGACACATCTCTCCTGCGCTTCAATTCTCAAAGCGTTTGGAGCAAAAAGGAGTGAGAATCACACTTGCCTCCACCATTTTCTTCTTGAAGAAGCTTCCTGTGAATGACCTCGCTTCCAACAATAACATTGAACTTGAGACCATCTCTGATGGCTTCGATGAAGGAGGGTACCAGGAAGCAGGGAGCCTTGAGGCTTACATGAACGGCTTCCGACGTGTGGGGCCACGAACTCTGTCAGAGCTTGTTTGCAAACTTGCGAGCTCAGGATTGCCTGTGGATTGCATTGTGTATGACTCGCACTTGCCTTGGGCTCTTGATATTGCCAAGAATCATGGCTTGTTGGGAGCTTCGTTTCTGACACAGCCTTGTGCTGTGGATAGCGCATACTTACATGCACAAAAAAAATGGATGAAATTGCCTCTTTCAGATGAGGACAATAAAGGAATTTCACTACCTGGTTTGCCATTGCTTGCACCCTCAGATTTGCCCTCCTTTTTGTATCAGTATGAGTCGCATCCAATATTGCGAGAGATGGATTTGGATCAGTTTTCCAATATTGACAAAGCAGATTGGGTTTTTGTCAACACATTTTATGAATTGGAACAAGAGGTAATTTCTCAGACTGAGGGTTTTATATATATATATATATATATATATATTGTTTATCTAATTAAGGTTAATGTTAAAATTATATAATTAAGACTAATTTCAGTTTATTAATTATTGTAACTTTTTCTCTCTTAGGTTGTGGAATGGATGAAGAAGATTTGGCCATTGAAGACAATAGGACCAACTGTGCCATCAATGTTCTTAGACAAACGAATCGAAGATGATACACACTATGGCATAAGTCTTTTCAAGCCGAACGATGAAGCATGCACGAAATGGCTCAATGATAAACCAAAAGGCTCAGTTGTCTACGTCTAATTCGGAAGCCTAGCAGCTTTGAGCGAGGACCAAATGGAGGAAATGGCTTGGGGTTTAAATGAAAGCGAGTGCTATTTTCTATGGGTGGTGAGGGCATCTGAAGAGTCCAAGCTCCCAAAAGACATCATGAAGATAATATCAGAAAAGGGCATGATTGTCACGTGGAGTCCTCAACTACAAGTCTTATCACATGAAGCTGTAGGTTGCTTCGTCACACATTGTGGTTGGAACTCCACGTTGGAAGCTTTGTGCTTAGGGGTTCCAATGGTGGGATTCCCACAATGGGCTGATCAAAATACGAATGCCAAGTTTATTAAGGATGTTTGGAAGATCGGAATCACAGCTCAAGTTGATGAGAAAGGGTGTTTCACAAGACAAGAAGTGAAGCAATGCGTTAAAGAGATAATGGAGAGTGAAAGAGGGAAAGAGATGAAGGAGAATGTAATGTATTGGAGAAATATGGCTATAAATGCTGTTGATGAAGGAGGGAGTTCTGATAAAAATATTGACGAATTTGTCGCTGGGTTGCGTCGGTCGTCACAAAATGGTATATCACACATGTAGTTGCTTGTTTTTCCTTTTTAAATTTGAATTGAAGTTTCACTATATTGTAGTATAGCAAAATTTTTGTCATACTGTTGTTGTATTAAATAAAGGAATTCCTTAATTTAGATAATAGTGATACTTTGCCATTTATTGAAGATAGTGTTCATCTCTATTTTATTCCTCTTCCGGTACATATTATTCTTATATTTAATCTACGTAGACTCATGACATATATATAGTTTTGCGTAATAATGATACGGCTTTATTTGAAAAAAAAAAAAAGATAAATTAAAAGATCATCAATTTTTGTGCTTATTTGGTTACAAAATAATATCAAATACTAGAACAATCTAACCACATAATTGGCAAATCACAATTTTATGTTACAAATTTGATTGAAATTAGTAATTAAGATAAAACTGGGGGAAAAAAAACCAAATTACCTTTAAGTATGAAATTGAAAATATTATAAATGTTAGATTAAATAAAAAACCTGTGCCTTCGGACCAATAATTATAACTCTGTACGCATGCCATCTAATTATAGTTGATGATTTTTATTTGAACTTACAACCTAGTATATATGGAACTTAAACGAGCCAATGAATCAAGCAAATTAAAAGCTTCTTGATCTCTCTCCCTAAAGACAAAACAAATACTTCAAAAAGGGCCCTTATGAGACTTTGTTGGAACCATGTTTCAAGGCTGCTTGACGTCAAACGTTTGACAAATTTAGGGAGAGAGATCAAACAGTGTGTCACTCAGAACTTTCAACCCAAATTTAGGCTTTTGTACTTTGCATGTTACAAACGTTTGACAAATTTCAACCCATCAAGGGAGCTTGGGCCAATTTGAGACCCCAAAAAAGCCCATTTTTGTCAGTTCAAAATTATCCAGCAATTTGGAACCTGTTACATATTTGATTTAACTAATACCTTTAAAATATTCTTTAAGGTTTTATTCTATTAATTGATAAAGTATTTAAAATTTATAAAAAAAATTAACAAAAAATAATTTTAATGCTTAAAAATTTTATTAATTAATATGATACAATCTTAACCCGTGTTCCAAAATCAAAAAGGAATTTTCTCTGTACCTTGGGCACCAAGCTTGACCACTTTTCTTGTAGACAATGTGTGGTCACCGTCTTGCCCTCTGGTCCCAACGCAACCCAAAAAGAAGCCAAATTTTGCGTGCATCCCAGAGAAACAATACATTATTAGCCACGGCCAACAGTTTTTAGAAAGAGCAGTAATTTTATCAACTCAAGATTGTATAAATTATTTACAAATTTGTTATATATATTAAAAGTTTATTAAAAATAATATAAAATTTATATTATTTTTAATTATATTTTCTCAATTATTAATATAAGACAAATTTATATATAATTTAATAATAAAAAATTTTATTTTAATCTCTCAAATTTAATAATTTTTTAATTTAATCCTTAATGTTTACTTGATTTTAATTTGATCTATTATGTTTAAAAATGTTATTAATTTAATTTCTCTATGTATAAACTGTCAAAATAATTAATAAAAATGCTAAACATGAATATTAAAAGGCCACTAATTTTATATTTTTTGTCCCTTAATTTTAACAATTTTTTTAATTTAATCTCTACTACTTAAAACTATTATCAATTACATCCCTCTATGTACAAAGTATCAAAATTTTTAACAAAAACATTGAATTATAAAATTAAATGCTGAATAAAAATATTAAAAAAATTATCAAACTTGAACGATTTTTATGTATATTCAATAAAAATATTGAAGGATAAATATTAAATACTTACCATAGTTCCCAATGTAAAGATTTATAACATGTTTACTTGCACCTTTTAAAAGTTATTTTTTATTTTTATAGTCCCAATTTTATCTTTTATATATATATATATATATATATATATATATATATAACACATAAAAACAATGCTAACATAATTTTTTAAAACTAATTTTCTAGAATAATTTTAAAAAACATAAAACATAAAAACATCCAAAATACTCTTGATCTCTGCCCACCAACAAATGTCCTATATCTGACGCCCAAAAATAAAGTCACATGTTTGGTAATATTTTAAAAGAACATTCAAAAGTTATTTAATTATTTTTTTCTATTTTCCATAGTCCGAAGAAAAGACCATTAATTACCCAAAATCCCAAGGAGGTTTTGGGTAATTGCTGATGCCTGATGAGAAGAAACTTGTATTTATATTTCAGACTAAACGCAAAAGTGATGATTAAAATATAATTATCAATTAGAGAGCTCTATGTATCTAACAAACCATTCAGAGACCCAGAATGAATCTGCATTATTATAAAGAAAAAAAGACCAAGTTGAATGCTGACGCATACTTGCTCTAAATCAATCGTATATATTCCTGCGTCACAAGTTCAAGTCTGGTAAAAATATTTTGATTTTTTTTTTTTTATTCTGAGACAGAGGAAGAGATGAAACAGAGGAGACGTGTGAACAAATATGTGCATTTTTAAAACATTCGAGGCTCTGTTTGGTTTAATTGGTAATTACCAACAAAAGGCATCAATATATCTATAAATACATTGCATAACATGCACATGCTTGAATTCATTGATGTGTACACGCATTTACCAATGGAGAAGGAAAACAGAGACTATGTATCTCATTGCTTGGTCTTGGCCTTCCCAGCACAAGGACACATCTCCCCTGCGCTTCAATTCTCGAAGCGTTTGGTGCAAAAAGGAGTGAGAGTCACTCTTGTCTCTACCATCTTCTTCCTGAAGAATCTTCCTGTAAAAGACCTTGCTTCCAACAATAACATCAGACTTGAGACCATCTCAGATGGCTTTGATGAAGGAGGGTTCGTAGAAGCAGGGACCTACGAGGGTTACATGGACAACTTCAGGCGTGTGGGGCCACAAACACTGTCAGAGCTTGTTCACAAGCTCGCGAGCTCAGGTTTGCCTGTGGATTGTATTGTGTATGACTCGTACCTACCTTGGGCTCATGATGTTGCCAAGAGGTTAGGCTTGTTTGGCGCTCTGTTCTTCACTCAGCCTTGTGCTGTTTGTAGCATATTCTTCCATGTGCATCAGAAATTGTTGAAACTGCCTCTGTCGGAGGAGGAGAAGGCATCAGGAATTTCACTGCCTGGGTTGCCACTGCTTGCACCTGAGGATTTACCATCCTTTTTGCATCGATATGGGTCGTATCCACGATTCTTGGACTGGGCTTTGGATCAGTTCACTAATATTGATGAAGTAGACTGGGTTTTTGCCAACACGTTTTATGAGTTAGAGCAAGAGGTAAAATAAAAATTTGACATTTCCTTAAATTTATATAATTTAGACCTTTTGGAGTGATTGGTTATAAGACTGACAATCGAAGTTTTTCTCAGGTTGTGGAATGGATGAAGAAGATTTGGCCATTGAAGACAATAGGACCAACTGTGCCATCAATGTTCTTAGACAAACGAATCCAAGATGATACACACTATGGCATAAGTCTTTTCAAGCCGAACGATGAAGCATGCACGAAATGGCTCAATGATAAACCAAAAGGCTCAGTTGTCTACGTCTCATTCGGAAGCCTAGCAGCTTTGAGTGAGGACCAAATGGAGGAAATGGCTTGGGGTTTAAGTGAAAGTGAGTGCTATTTTCTATGGGTTGTAAGGTCATCGGAAGAGTCAAAGCTCCCAAGAGACTTCACCAAGGCAATATCAGAGAAGGGCTTATTGATCACATGGTGTCCCCAATTACAAGTCCTGTCACATGAAGCTATGGGTTGCTTTGTTACACATTGTGGTTGGAATTCCACGTTGGAAGCTTTGTGCTTGGGAGTTCCAATGGTGGGTGTCCCGCAATGGACAGATCAAAACACAAATGCAAAGTTTATTAAGGATGTTTGGAAGATCGGGATTACAGCTCGTGTTGATGAGAAAGGACGTTTCACAAGGCAAGAAGTGAAGCATTGTGTGAAGGAGATAATGGAGAGTGAAAGAGGGCGAGAGATGATAAAGAATGTAATGTATTGGAGAAATATGGCTAGAAATGCTGTTGATAAGGGAGGGAGTTCTGATAAAAACATTGAAGATTTTGTGGCTGGGTTAGTTCGCTCCTAATTTTGATTTAAGTCTCACTATGTCATGTAGTATTGAAAAATATTTGTTGTATTTTTGTGGAATAATTTGAATAAAGAGGGTACTAGAGTGCCAGAAACTGAACATTTCTTCTAGTGAAAGTATATTGGGCTCCCTACTATTAAACTTTAATCTGAAAATATCTACAATGTAACAAGGCAAAACTTTGATGTGTGCCAGATTGGATTTGTTGCTGACACTGATTCAAGATAAGGGCAGAAGATTTAATTTACAAAGCAGCAGAAAGATATTTTTAGCGGTTTAAAAATTATAAATTAAACACATATATGCATTGTTGCTGACAGTAGACTAGACATTGAAGCTTCTCGAGTAGAATTAGAAAGAGATCGATTAGAAAAACCATTGAATAAAAAACTATATAATATGCATTTGAGAAATATTATGAATGAATTATCTTGTAATTTGTGTTGCGGATAAATAAGGTTTTATTTGAATAATTAATTTTAACATTTCAAAATGATTATTTAAAATTTTTCCATATATTTTCTGAAAGAATTTTTTTAACCAAATTCTGTGCCCATGTTTTTTTTTTTTTTTGTGGTTAATGGTCGACATGCAGTATATTTAATTAATTTGCGCAATATGAAACTATAATTTCTTAAATTCTTATGACGTGGAAACGTAAAATTGTAATTTTATTTTTAATATGATAATAACAATAATTAAGTAATTTTATTTTTAAAGGAACTGATATTACATACAAGAGGATGAAGTTTTTCGATATATATCAAATTAATTTTAATGGAATTCAGTGTCTTTCATCTCATAATTAACAAAACGGATGTCAGATATAATTCAAGCAAACATGAAAGGAGGTTAACCTAAATAATTCTATTTTAAAAATATTTTTCGTTTGAATAGAAAATTTAAAAATTTTATGAAATTTCACTAAACTAACACTAGCACCTTTTGAGGAAAAAAATCATTTAATTTCCAAGCCTCATATTGATAATGACTCGCTCAAGAAGAAAATTATTGATTCTTAAGGAGCATTGATTGAAGCCACTAACACTTAACTCCAATACTTCTGGGATCTCTATAGATTGTGGAGTAGATGGAATTTAATTTATATATAATATTTTAAATTTTTATAGTGTATTTATGAGAATAATGTTTTACAATTTAAGTCTATCTATTAAAAATATAAATAATCTATAATTTAAAGAATTATATATAATCTCCCCTTTATGCCTTGCCAAAGACCTGGTCAGAACTTAGAAGGAGTGCCAAACAAAACCATTGATTACATGACTGTGAAATTAATGCAATAACTGAATTCTGGACGCCTCCCTTTGCTTGGACGCCTTCGGTCAATTTTTTTGCCGTACGATAATATTTTGATAATTTCAACATTATTGAATAACTTCTGACAAAAAAAATTATTTAATAACTTTTTGCAAGTTGTAACGTGATGGTATTTGATTTGTTGGTGACTTGGGAACCAAATTTGACTCTAAAAAAGCAAAAATTGCTTGTCTTGTAGTTAGTGCGCGTGGTGGCCAAGTTGGTTGTGACGCATACTCTGCTTTAAATTGTTCACATACTTGCAGGACAAGGCTATATTGTCCAATCAGGGTAATATCTATCCATATATCTATATATAACGAACAATAATTCATAGCCACACTTGCATTGTAAGATCGAGGCTTATTAATTTAATAATGGAGAAGGAAAAAAGAGGCTACGTAGCTCATTGCCTCGTGTTGGCCTTTCCGGCACAAGGACACATAACCCCTTTGCTTCAATTCTCTAAGCTTTTGGGGCAAAAAGGAGTGAAAGTCACACTTGTCTCCTCCATCTTCTTCTTCAAGAAGCTTCCTGTGAAAGACGTGGCTTCCAACAATAACATCGAACTTGAGGCCATCTCAGATGGTTACGATGAAGGAGGGTTCGACGAAGCTGAGAGCTTTGAGGCTTACCTGAATAGCTTCCGACGCGTGGGATCACGAACTCTGTCAGAGCTGATTCGAAAGCTTGCGAGCTCAGGGTTGCCTGTGGATTGTGTGGTGTATGACTCGCATTTACCTTGGGTTCTTGATGTTGCCAGGGAGCTTGGGTTGTTATGTGCTTCATTCCTCACACAGCCTTGTTCTGTGGGTAACATATACATTCATGCACAACGAAAATGGTTGAAACTGCCTCTTTCGGAAGAGGAGAAAGTAGGATTAATTTCACTACCTGGTTTGCCACTTCTTGCACCCTCAGATTTGCCCTCCTTTTTGTATCAATATGAGTCGTATCCATTGCTTCGAGACCTCTGTGTGGGTCAGTTTTCCAATATTGACAAAGCAGATTGGGTTCTTGCCAACACGTTTTATGAATTAGAACAAGAGGTAGTTAATCTCTTTTCTTTCTTTCTTTCTTTTTTAAATTACGGAATTTGCTGGTCAAGATACGACAATAACTATACCCCGAGAAAGTTAAATTTGAACTAAATACAGTGCAATTAAATATAGAGAAGTATGCGCTGACTTTAAATTGAAATTAAATGTGGTCTAGCTAATTGAAATTCAAACTTCGATCAAACATCTCAAATTTAAAGTCAATTCAAAAACTATATGTTGAGCTAAAAAATATATATCCTTTCAACCAAATATATATATATATATATGTTATATGATTTTATCCATTTGGGGCGACTAGTTAATGTAATTTTCTTCTCAATTAGTCATAAATAAAACTGAAAATGAAAGTTCCTCTCATGCAGGCTGTGGAATGGATGAAGGAGATTTTGCCAATAAAGACAATAGGACCGACCGTACCATCAATGTTTTTGGACAAACAAATTCAGGATGATACTCAGTATGGCATGAGCCTCTTCAAGCCAAATGACGAAGCATGCATCAAATGGCTCAATGAAAAGCCAAAACAATCAGTCGTTTACATCTCATTTGGGAGCTTAGCAAATCTGACTGAGGATCAAATGGAGGAAATGGCATGGGGTTTAAAAGAAAGCGAGTGTTACTTTCTATGGGTCGTGAGGGCATCTGAAGAGTCCAAGCTCCCAAAAGACTTCATCAAGATGACATCAGAGAAGGGCTTAATCGTCACATGGTGTCCCCAACTACAAGTCCTATCACACGAAGCTGTAGGTTGTTTTGTCACTCATTGTGGTTGGAACTCAACATTGGAAGCGTTGTGCTTAGGAGTTCCAATGGTGGGGTTCCCACAATGGACGGATCAAAACACGAATGCCAAGTTTATTAAGGATGTTTGGAAAATCGGAATCACAGCACGTGTTGATGAGAAAGGATGTTTCACAAGACAAGAAATGAAGCATTGTGTGAAGGAGATAATGGAAAGTGAAAGAAGCATTGAGATGAAGAATAATGTATTGTATTGGAGGAATATGGCTAGAAATGCTGTTGATAAGGGAGGGAGTTCTGATAAGAATATTGAAGAATTTGTGGCTGCATTGAGATAAGAGAAATTGGAACCTCAAGAAATATGGTTGAGATGGGACCACTGAAAATGCAAGAGCCAGAGGTTATTTTTTAGGAAGGACAGCTCTCTGTAGTCTATATTCAAGAACTTTTTGTAACCCTTTCCATCCAGAACTGTAGTGGATGGAACATGAATAACGAAAGAATTGTCTTGTATTTTAAGTTCTTCTATATATTTTTAAAAGTTTTTATTTGAATAATTAATTTTAATTACTTAAATGCTCCATATATTTGCTGAAAGCTTTTACCAAATTCTGTATTTTATAGTAATGATCCACATTCAGTGTTGTTAATTATTTATTTATTTTAATTAACATCAATTTTTCTCTATATCTTATATACATACTATTTTGTATTGGGCAACACTCTAACGAGCTAGACTTTTTGTGAATTTGAACTTTTTTAATTTTTTTTTCATTTAAAATAATAGAAGAAAAAAAAAACAGAGAACTGAAAAAAAAAAAGAAGAGGTCAACATCAAAAGGAGAAATCAACGTTTAAAGTTGATCTCTCCATATTATAGTCATTTTTATATTTTTTGTTACTACAAAACCTTTCATCAACCATTAGACTCTTTTAAATATATTTTTTAAGATATTAACTTAATTTTTAGAGTAAGATATACTAATTTCTTCTTAATATTTGTTTAATTATATATAGTATTTTTTTTTTCAAAAATTACACTAAACTCTCCTAACATTTGATATATAATTTTTAAAACCTTTATGTTAATTTATTTTCTATATAGTAATAATATTTTACCGTTTGTATATAGCTAGCAAATTTTAAAATTTTATAAAATTTTACTAAACTAATTACTCGTACCTTTAGAAAAAAAATCATTTTCAAGTATCATATATAAATAAATACTTATCGTAAATGAAAAAATGTATATATCTCTCCTCAAATTATCACTCAATTATAAATAATCTTTTAAATTATTATCTGTGACAAATACTCTCCTCTAACTAATGCTCAATTGCAAATACATACTAACATTATCCCTTTTTGACAAATACCCCTTTTTCTACTCTTGCTACCATAGAATACACTTTGTTAAACAATGGCAGAGGCTCCATCATTAACACATTGGTCACAGTGTTGTTGTAAGAATCATTCAGTCCCGTTAGAAATTGCATCACATTGTTAGAAGATGAAATTTCATCTAATGTTTTGTATGCATCACATTGTCAGCCATTACACACATTTAGGTCTCAGTTCAAGATAGTTCAACTCATCCTAAAGCTTCTTGAGCTTCTTTGAATATAGAGCGGCAGAATCATTACCTTGCTCAATTGATGCAAGCTGTTTCTTTAAATGAAAAATCTATGGTTTGTCACCTTCTCCATACTTCTCTTCCAGCTTAATCCACACATCTCTTGAAGATGGAGTGTATATGTAGGCTTCCGTTAGATCCTTCTACATGGAATTCAGGATCCACGCAATTACCATGGAGTCAACAAAGCTCCATTGAGTAAATGAATTGGAACCAACATCTTCTGGCTGCTTGCAAGAACCATTGATGAATCTGAGTTTATTTTTGGCCTTTAAAACTATCTTTATGGATCAGCTCCAAACCAAGTAATTAATAAGCATAAGTGGATTTGAAACAAGTTGCAAACCAGGATTATCGGACGAATGTATGTACATCGGATCTCTCCTTGTAGCTTGAATCGAGCATTCCTTCAGATCGAGTTACTCTAGAATCAAAGGTTGTATTCTGAGAGTCATTGATAGCCATAATCACTCTTCAAGCGCGATTCACAAAAACTATACAAGTTCAAAATTTCACTACTCTGATACCATGTGGAAATATATGATTAGTGTTTAGAAGAAAAAAGATTTAGAGTAAATGAAAATGAATCTCATAATCTTATTAATATGAGAAGCATAACATATATACATCTGTCATGTGTTGCCTAAGGTTAAAGAAGTAAATTACTTTCTAACTATCTAAGGCTAAAAATGTAAATACACATAAAAACTACTAAACTGCTATAACCGAATAAAACTTCTTCAATTCCTCTAGTTGATGACGATGACGCTTGCACATTGGCTAATGTCCGATGAGATCAATGCCAACAACGAAAGAGAGAGACATAGTTGGAATTGGAAAGTGCAAATTGGAAGAGAGAAGATGAAAGGGAAAATGAAATTGAAGGTTTTTATGTGTATGGATTTCCCAGAAAACACTAGCTTCAATAAATCTTCAGGCTTCATTCATAAAATATATTTAAAAAAAAAACTAATATTAGGCAGGTTGATTCGTTCTAGAAAATTTATAATTTTAAAACTGTTACCAAATCAAAAGAGTTTGGGTTATATTAGTCTCAACCCAAATCAAAGCATTATTCAATCCGACCTAATGGGTTTAAGTTGATTTTGATGAGTTGACGAGTCAGTTTGACCCACTAATCAATCTTAATTACATTTACTTTAACAGATATCAACTTGTCAAAATAACTACATTCAATTACTTTGATTTAGTTTATAAATAAATAAAATAATTATATATATAATTAGTTCTTACATTTCAGTCTTTTTTCCTATATATGATTATCGCATAATTTAACTCAAACAAAGATTTTTTATGCAGATCAAACATAGAAAAAATATCATATAATTTATTGTTTAAGTGACATTATATTATTAGAATTTGAAATTCTTTAATGCTGCTTTGAATTTAAGTTTATACTATTATATATTACTATTGTATATAATTTTGATGCAGTGCTTAACTGCGTTCCATATATGACAAGAAAAAACTCAAATATAAAACTTAATTAATATTAATTATTATTTCTGATTTTAAATATTAATGTATTACATCAATTATTTTGTTAAAAATAATTTGTGATTTATTGATTAAATAGACCTTTTCCTCAAAGTATATATATTAAAAATTAAGTGCTTTAATTTCTGTAGTATTGTGGGTAGTTGGAAACTGTTGAACGTTGGAACCCTTAATTGTGGTCCACGCTGGAGAATAATTGTCAAACAGTGGGCCCAGAAAACCTGTAGCCTTTGTACACTTTGCAAGTTTGGATGAAAGAAATCAATGCACAGAAAAAGATATATTTGGACGCATATAAAAAATTTGAATAAATTAATAATTTGGTGGAATTTTTGTTTTTTTGTTTTATTTTAGTTTATGAAAAATAAAATATTTTAATTTAATCATTATTATGTAGATTAAAAATTAATTAATGATAATATTAAAATAAATAAATAAAATTAAATCTTATGAAAAAAATAAAAAAGATAAAATATAGATTATACTAACAATTTGATATTTAAAAATATATTTATTGACACTTTAATCTCTAAAAAGTATTAATTATATAAATTAACTTATTATATATGTTAATTTTTATATATATCAAATGTCATTAAAAATATTTGACGAAAAGACTAAGGTGTATAATATTTTAAATTTTTAAAAATTAATTTATATAGTCATTAAATACTCAACTTAGCTATTTAACATTTTACTTAGGTTGTTAAAGTTTTACATTAGTATATTTGTTAAATATTTTTAATGACATTTAACAGAAGGACTAACGTATATAATATTTTAAATTTTTAAAAATTTATTTATATAATTAATATATTTTAAAAACTAAAGTGTCAATAAACATATGTTTCAAAGATTAAATTGCTAATATAATTTAAAATATATCAAATTTATAAATTTAACACAATTAAAGTGTATTCCTTATATCTTTTATGCATAATTTGTTAATATGTTGTGTTGTATTTTATTTTTATTGTTAACACATCTATGTACACATTCTCACATGTACATACATACATATGTGAATATATATATATATACAAATATATATATGCGGAAGCATATAATATATCATGTTAGTATATATATATATATATTGATTATAAATTAATAACTAAAATTCTAAAAATAAGTATGAAACAAATTTTAAAAATGTCACATACTTAGGTAAAATTTTAAATTCTTTTCAAATTATTTGATTAAATTACAATTAAATTTTTAAATTTTATTCTCCTTTAATCTAAATAAAAGATTTTATAATAAAATAATTAAAATACCATTAAACATTTATTTATTTTTCGTTTAATTATTTCACTCAAACATAGCGTTATGGTCTAGAAAATACCAAGTACAGAATTAGCTTGTTCTTGAACCACCTTCCAGGCTTTAATGACATGTTTTTCCTCTGTCAATGTTGCACCAATTGCACATCTAATCACAAAAGCTCCTTCAACGACCCCATGACTCATGCACACCTCGCCAGTTCCATTAATTAGATCCAACAACCTTCGATTGACTTCATTCACATACCATTCACTGTCATCATTTTCCATTTTTCCATTGCATTCATGATCTTTACTACCATTAGACACGACAATAATACTCCTTTTGGCAATTGCTAGTGGTGAAATCCTAAAGCAAACCAGAGAAAAATTACTAGGTACAACAATCTCGAACCTTTTATCCAACTTCACTAGCTCTTCAAAAGTCTTGGCCATTTCCACATGGTTTCTAAGGAACTTTCTGAGGTTGTCCACACCATAGCTTCGAAGAACAAGCCATAGTTTCAGTGCACGGAATTTCCTGCTTAATGGAATCTGCCAATCTTTATAGTCAATCACTTGGTTTGAATCAGAAGCTTTATTACTCAGAAACTCAGGATTCGTTGAGAGAGACTTTGTGAGAGAAGATGAATCTCTCACCCAAAGGCAGCAACATGTTAAATTACAAAAAAACCATTTGTGAGCATTGAAGCTAAATGAGTTTGCTTTCTCAACACCATCAATGAAATGCCTAAGCTCTGGACAAATACAAATGCCACCTGCGTAAGCAGCATCCACGTGGACCCAAATGTCATATTTTGTCGCCACGTCACACAGTGGCCCCACAGGATCAACGGCGGTTATTGCAGTTGTGCCCACAGTGACACAAAGAAAACAAGGGACCAACCCATTCTCTATGTCCCAAACTATGGTAGAGAGGAATGAGTTTGGTGACAAAGCAAACGAACTAAACTTGGTCGTTTTGATAGCCCTGAAATTCTGAGGGTTAATTCCTGCAATTTGAGCTGCTTTTTGCAGTGCACTATGAGTCTGATCAGACCCATAAACCACAAGCTTCCCGAGATTGTCTCTTCCAATTTGGCCAAGCTTCTGATCTCTTGCAGCCACAAGAGTGCACAAAATGGCTTCACAAGTGGTCCCTAACACCACACCACCACCACCACTATTATTAGAAAAGTGAAAAGTGTGTGGGAGTTTTAGAGCTTGAGCGAGCCAGTCCATGACTATGTTTTCTAGCTCAGTGGCTGCAGGTGACGACACCCAATTGAAACCGACCACACCCAACCCAGTGCTCAACATTTCACCCATGAAGCCTGCGACGCTGGTGCTGCTGGGGAAGAAGGCACAGTAATGAGGGCTCTGCCAATGTGTGAGTCCTGGAATGATGTGGTGTTGGACGTCGTTAAGTATGGTTTCAATGGGTTCGGGGTTGGATGGTGCAGAAGATGGCAATAGTTTTCGGAGATAACCAGGTTGTACTTGACTTGAAACTGGGTAGTTAGCAATATTACGGTAATAATCAGTAAGAAAGTCAATCATCATGTAGCCTTGCCTCTTGAATTCTTCTAGGTCGAGTGGGTTCATGATGATTGAGTGTGCGTGGGGTAGTACTATTGGATTTCTTTTTTCTGGTGTATGTTAATTTGGAGTTGCTTTGCATGGTATATATAGATTTGAATGAGGGAGGGAGAGAAAGAGAGGACTGAAAAAGAGTGAAATACTCTTCAATGAAATCAAATCACGAGTTATTCTGTAATTTACAAGTTAATTTGGTGATTATTGTTAGAATAAAAGAGTCAATTCACTTGGGTTTACATCTTCTAAATTGAAAAAAGATAGAAAAAAAAATTAATCTTTAATTTATTTAAAATATATCTCTATCATTATGAGTCTTCTCTTATTTTTTTTTATTTTTTTTAACTTTAGAAAAATATACCATTTCTTTAATGTGTAAACAAATTTTCTTTTTAATTTATGTTATCACAAAACATTAATATTTCATATATTGGATGGACTTATGGTAAATAATAAAATTACTAATTTTATTTCTTAATTATTATATTATAAAGATAATAGTAAGTTAGAAGTTAGAACAGAAAAAAACATTTATATATACTATAACAAATACTCACACACACATCCATATATAAATTTAAAAGATATTTATCAAAATTCTTGAAAATGCAAATTAACCCCACAAGTCAAGAGATATTGTTCCTGTTTAAAAGCTATTTTTAAAAATAACTTTTAGTTTTTAAAAACAAAAAAATAAAAAAAATCTATTAAATGTTGTATCTTCAATTAAAAACAAAAAACAAAATAAAATATGTAGTTTAAATACAAAATAACCAAAATATATTTTAAACTCTCAATTTTTTAAAATAAACAAAATATAAAAAATAATTATTTTCATTAATAATATATACATAAATATAAATACACAGAAACAATATTAATATATATATAAATTCTCATTAATGAAACAGTGCTAATTTTATAAATTTGAAACCCATCACGATTCACCAAGTATGGAGGCTTTCGGCCGTCTAATTATTTAGTGCTTCATCACTTTTAGTACGCAATTTATATGAATTCTCGTAGTCTGAAAGTAAAATTATGCAAATAATTTATAGCTGAAGCTGGCCTATGCAGAGTCTGCGTGTATACATATTTATTAAAAACCCACACCAGCTGGCAGACGCAGACACATTGTGCGTATATGCAATATCATAATTTCAAAGCATTTAATGGTTGCCTCTTGAACTAACTTTGATTGATGTGAGTTGGTGATTTATATTAATAAATTCAATTGTTGGAAAAAAAAAATTTAATGTTATTTTAATTCTTTAATTAAATTACACTAATTCTTCATATGATAAAATTGTACATATAATTCTTCTAAATTTAAAAATCACACTTTATATTTTTAAGATTTCATGCAATATCTTTAATGATAGAAAATAAATTTAGAAAAGATATATTTTTATCAATAAAATTAATATTTTTATAGTACTTCAAATAATAAAATTATTTTATTATTTCACTAAGAATCTCAGTCTAAATTTAACTGTATTTATTGTGATATTAAAAATAAAATTTTAATTTTATTCTACACAAAAAATTATATGTTTAATAATAGAAAATAAATTTAGAAAAGATATGTATGTACTTTTTTAGATCTGAGAAATAATAACTACAGTTTAACCAAAACCGAAAAATCTGACGTCGTTTGTACCTCATTGATATAATATAAAATTAGAGTTAATAAATTTTAAATATAAAGAAACTTTAATTTATTTTATTATAAGATTATTGTTCTTCAAAAAAAATTTTAAAAATTTGACAAACAATATCAATTAATGTAGTAATAATTCTAATAATAGTTCAGCTTTTAGAGTAAACAAATTACTTCCTACATTAATCATTACTTCACCATTATTCTTAATCAAAGATATTCTATAGTTATAGCGTTAAATAGGATTTTATAGATTCTTTTTGTTTGTTTGCTCTTCCAAAAGTCTAAGGCTTTTTCAATATGAGTAGGCCGTGGAAACAAGAAGAGAGGGCCCATCACACAAAAACGTTCACAAGAGTCTTAAAGAAGTGTAATACTAACGCACACAATAACGTACATACTAATTAAGTTTTTGGTTAAGGGTTCACGTTCACGTGCATATTTCCACGGTGGGAACTTTCTTTTGATTAGATTCAGATACTATTTTTAGTTCCATCCCCCGATCCGACGTTTAATAACAAGCTTCATTATAGATTAACTCACGTTTAATAATATCGTTATTATATGAGGTGAAAAAGAGAGCGAGCCATTATTTTTTTATTTTTAATTTATTTTTTATTAAAAATAATCTTATTTAAATTATTTTTAAATATTAAATATAAATATTTCTTTTTAACAAAAATTTAAATTTTAATTCATTATATTGTGAATAACTAATTTATTCTATTAAATAATTATCAAAACACTTATATTATAGGTACTGTAAAATTTATTCGTCAAGTCTAAATTTAAATTTAAATTCAAGTATTAAAGGTTGGGGTCTGAATACCTTCTTTAGATCTAGATCTAAGTTCAATATATATAAATTATTTAAATATAATTTTTTATATTATAAATAAATATTTATTTTATTTTATTAAAAAATATATATTATGTTATTTATTTTAACTTCATTAATAGGATAGATTAATTTTAATATAAATATATAAATTATTATATTTTATAATTTTATAATGATAAATTTGTTAAAATTTTATATTAATTATATATTTAAAATTTATATAATATAATTCATGTAATTTATATTTTTTTAATAAATTTATGTGTAAATAAATTATAATTTAAAAAATAATTAATTTAAATTTTTTTGAATAAATAAATTTAAGTCTAGATCTAAATATTTAAAGATTTTATAAATTTAGATATAAGAATATCAGAGTTTGAGTATGAAAATTATATTATTTTATTGATATCTTACCTATGATCACTCCTTCAGATACAATCATTGCTTGTGAGAGAGGGACATGACTTGAAACTAAGCAATTATGGTTAGATTTACATTTTTAAAAAGCATTTAATTTATTTTTTATCCCACTAATTTTAAAAAAATCTTACTTTATTCCATTCATATTAAAAATAGACAACATTATTCTTCTATTTTGTGATTAATTTTGTCTTTATGTCATATATAAAATTTAATATTAAATTTAACAATTTTTTAACTAAAATATTTTTTTACACAAATCACATTTAAATTTAGCGTTTAACTCAATAAATTGTTAACTTTGACATAAAAGTTTAGATAAAAATATGATAGAGAGGATAACATTTAATTGTTTTATAAAATATGATAGTAGTATTATATATTTTCAAAATTAGAGAGATCAAATTAAAATTTTAATGAAATTATATAAACTACAAATAACTTTTAAGAAATAGAAATGCCAAAGTCAATGTTTTTATTCTTAACTTTATATTATATTTTAATTTTATTATTTATCAATTACTACAACCGTTAATCACACATATATATAATCAAAGAAAATTATTTTAATTAAAATATAATTAAGTTGACCAAAAAATTTAATAGCATAAGTCATCTTTAGTGAAAAGCATAAGTCGGCAGAAGGTAAAATAAAAGACAGTACAAGAAAGTCATCTTCAGTCAACACAGAAAGTGATGGGCGAAAATGATTTTAATGGAGCGGAGGACCCTCCAGTGATGACATTTAAATGCAATAAAAGTCGTTGCAGAAAGTGAACTTTCAATCAAATGTGTAGATAAATTGAAGAGTTAATAAATTATTTGAATTTGATACTAAAATTTGAATTTAGCTTGATTTATTTAATAATTTAATAAATTTTATTAATATATTAAATTTATTTAATTAAATAAATTAAATTTAAATATTTAATATTTAATTTATTAAACTCATAAATAGTGCAGTGAATAATATATATTATTTTATATAATATATATTATTTTTTTAATTTTAAATCATCTATGTTATAATTATATATATTTGATATAAAAAAATTAGATGAATATAATAATTCATTTGTAATTAAAAAATATTATATAATTTATTCATATACATATATATAAGTTAATAATTTTTTATTTATTTTATATTTTATATGTACATAAATATATATTATTATATTTATAATATTATTCATAAATTGTTTGGGTTCAGATCAATTATTAAATGAGTAGAACTTAATCATAATTTTTTTATTTATTTTAAATTTAAATTTATGTTATTTTAAATAAACAAAATTAATTTAATTAAGGTTCAACTGAGCTTGTTTAATTCACCGCCTTACTTTCAATGGCCACTTTATATGCCTGTGTTGTCTCGCCATGATTCAAAAATTTTGTTCTGCTAAAACAAAAATATTCACCGGCATCAGCGAAAAAGAAAAAGTAGCTATTCAATTCTTAATGTATATGGTAATTATAAGTAAAAAAAATATCAATGTGATTCTTTAAAGTTTTATCTTTTTATTTTAAAAGTACTTGTTTACAAATTTTATTTATTCTTCTTATGCCCTTAATAAATTATCCTTCTTTACAATTGTTAAATATTAAGTAAAGACATGAAAGAATAAAATGTTCATTTACTCTTCATTTCATTTATTCCTTCTATGCCCTTAACAGATGAGTCTTCATTCAAATTTACAAATGTTTAGTAAAGACATGCTTATTTACTAATAAATGGATAGATAATATGAGGACAAATGTGAATAGATAAACATAAAAGAATGAACAAGTCCATTGACTCTTTGTACCTATATTGACACTTTTAAATAAGAGAAAAGTATGAGTATTTTATTTTTTTCAACTATCCCTATATAATATATCATTTATCTAAATTTTAATTAGTAATAAATTATTCTCTTAAACTATTCAAAATATTAAAATTATATTTAACAAAACTCACATGTTATATTTTATTTCTCTTCTCTAATTTTTATTTGCATATAATGTGAAATTAAATTAGGGAAGAAAAGAAAAGTAAATTATATAATAAGAATTCCAGCGACCGTCTGGTGACTTCGGTGCCATGTTAACAATTTTGATAACTTGGAATCAACGGTGTTGACATGGCCATTGGCCGTTAAAAAGTGGATGAAAAATTTAGCGAATTGTGTTATTTGCAGGCTTTGGAAAGTTCAGGGGTTCTTTGTTAAGTTTTAAAATTCAGAGAGGTTATTCGCAACATGGCAAAAGTTTAAGGGGATTCCTTGCATTTTAGCCTTATAAAATTTACTAAAAACTATTAATCCTTAATTAAAAACATCAAAATAAACAAGAAAAGAAAGTATAAAACTATGAAATAATTGAATCTAACAAATTCCCCCACACCTACCTCATACTTGCCCTCAAGCATGTATTAAGCATAAAGTATTTTTCAAGTGAAACTCAAACAGCTAATTTCCACAAAGCATACTTCTAAGTTAGCAAACAGAACAAAGAACACTTAATTTTACTTTACACAATACAGCAAGCCTTAAAACCAAACAAGCAATACTCAATAGATAAGGGAAAATGCCTTAAAAGCATATTGGCCTGTCAAATAGTTAAGTCTAACACTAAAGATGTTTGCAAAGTTTACCAAGATATCAACACAAAGCAAAACTATAAATAAACATAGGGTCCAAAAGAATTCAACAATTTCAAAGAAAACCTATAATTCCACTTTTCAAATTTCCTTTGAATTGTTCTTTTCTTTTCTTGTCTTTATCAAAGAAAACTGGTAACAAAGCCTTTTGACGTGAAAAATCATACTTTTTAGTACACAATCCCCAGTTACTCAACTCAGCTACAACATTTCTCATTTCAAAGCACTTTCAACTCTTACTTAAAGTGTCAAAATCTTTTGACGCGATTGTAAATATTGGTGACACCTATACTTGGTTACTTAATAATTCACAACTCTAAATGGCTACTAGCACTACTCATAATTTCTTTTGAATTAGGTGAGCAAGAATATATATATATGCTCTTTTCTTTCTTTCTTTCTTTTTTATGCCATTATGTAAAAAGGAAAAAGAAGGTGAGATGACAAACTTTCTAATCAATTTCAAGTTCTTGGACCTACAAAAGTGATGTAATCCACCTTGTCTTTGACATCTTAGTAAACTAGACAAAAATCCTAAAATGCAAGGCAATTCAATTAAAGTTAGCAAGTAAATTTTTTCTTCTTAATTCCCAACTCAAATAAATATATTCAACAGAAACATGGTTATGCTGTAAGAAGGAAACAAAACTCAAATGTTTAAGTTCAATCTGGTGACCTGAAAGCATGAGTTTTGCTTAAAAAAAATAACAATTGAAGAACTATTCTTTGACAGTCCAAACATGAGTAAGTGGAGGGAGATTAAACCTAAATTAGAAACTAAACTGAACTAAAACAATATTCTACCAAAAATCAAGAATTCAAAAATTTTCATTTTCCACAATTCCAAATGTATCATTCACAATTGAAGCAAAAATTCAAAATTAAACTAAACTAAAAATACTGTCAGCAATCAAAAGTACAAAAATTTTCTCAATTTTTCAAAATTCAGAATATCATCCTCCCCCACACCTAAACGCAACATTGTTCTCAATGCAAGCAGTTAATACAAGTAGTAAGAATAAATAGATAAGATCAATGGAAAGGTAAAACTTCCCTAAACTAGATGCACTAGGCAGAAGGCTATAGTGTGGAGTGGAGTCTTTTCTGTAACTATGAAAAAAATAAAAAGATAAAAAGACATGAAAAATAGAAATAAAATAGCATAAAACTATATAAAATCAAAAGAAAAATACTGGAAAATTATAGAGTGTGAATTTTATTGTGTTGACTTATTTATTTAATTTATTTTAGTGCCTTGCATTATTGGTATTCTTATTTTTTATTTGTTCAATTCTATGGCTTAGGAACCTCACTACCTTTACTGTTAAAATTTAGTATAGTAAGTTTGTCTTTTATGAAATTTTCATAGAAAGTCTTCAAGCGGTGCCCATTGATTTTGAAAGTTTTGCCAGTATCCGAACTTTGAATTTTAACTGCACCATGAGAAAAAATATTAGTAACTAAAAATAGACCAATCCACTTTGATCGCAACTTACCGGGAAATAATTTCAATTTGGAATGATAAAGTAACACTTTTTGTCCTACAGTAAATTTTTTCCTAAATACATGGCTATCATGGAATTATTTTGTTTTCTCTTTATAAGTTCTTGCACTCTCATATGTTTCATTGTGTAGTTCCTCAAGTTCTTGTAATTGTAGCTCGAAGACTTCTTGCACTAAAAGATCAACGACATCCACCTGGCAAAGAGAAGATATTTTACTCGGGTATTTCATAGCATCATACATGTTGAACTTGATGATCTCTCTATCGAACTCTATACTTAAGATACCCTTATGAACATTAATTTTTGTCTTTGTCGTGCTTAGAAACAGTCTCCCTAACAAGATGTCGGATTGCTTCTCTGACTTGTCATCCTCCATGTCTATGATATAAAAATCAACAGGGAACACTAAATTGTTAACCTGCACCAAGATATCTTCCAATACACCTTTAGGATGAAACTATAGATCTATCAGCTAGCTGGATGATGACTGTAATATCTGTATTTTTTAAAATCTTCAAGGATGTTTTAGATGTTAAAATTTTGTGATTTTTGACTAAAGATTTGACTAAAACCTCCCTGAAAATTTTAAATGGGAAAAAGGGACAAAACAATCAAATTTAAACTAGGGGCAAAAGGGTAATTTTGCCCAATGGGAAAATTGTAATTTTACCTAAGGAATAAGATTACTATTTTACTTAAGAAAATTCGAGAAAATTTTCTTAAGAAATTTTCCTTAAAATTTTGAAGCAAGAGAGGGGTAAAACGGTCATTTTAACTAAAAATGGAAAAATAGTATTTTTACCCCAAAGGTAAAATTGTCATTTTTTTTCACACAAATAGGATGACTATTTTATTCCATATATTTCATAATTTTTTTTACCCAAATAGGAGACCTCTATGTCCAAAAAGAATGAAAAAAAGAAAGAAAAGACAAGAAAAATGAAGGGTAGAAAAGTAAATTTGCAAAAGGGACACATTGGGTATTTTAAATTTGTGTTTAAAAGTCTTCGTCCTCCTTCTTTCTCAGCAAAATGCAGCACACAAGAGGAGAAACTCAGCCATACAAAGAAGATGCAGGGGAGGGAAGAGGAAGAAGAAAATTTTCATAAAACTTGAAGAAAACATTATTTGCATTGGAAAAGCAAGGTAGTTAAGCAACTTTCTAGCATTTATTCTTGGTTTCATGGTAATTTTCATAAAGTTTGACAATTATTTTCAAGATGATGAACAGTAACAAATTTTCTATCTACTCCATTTCAAGCTTGAAACCTTGTTGCAATGCATTTATATGAGTGAATATGTGAATATGTGTTAGTTGGAAGGTATGATTGAGCTTGTTTCATAGGATTTATAATTATGCTGCATCCACAGACATTCATACTTTTTTAATGATGAATGATAATTAAGTTGCCAATGGTGTGTTCTAAATATAGTATGATATTGTGATGTTGGATGTGAGAAAAATGATGAAACAACTCTTGAAGAGAAAGAAAGGAATTGAAAATGCATTTTCCCCTGTTTGCTGGAAATTTGGCCAAGATATCACTGTTGTAAGTTGCTGTAAAACTGTTATGTGCTGTAAAATAATGTTGTAAGTTGTTGTAGGTTGCTATAAAACTGTTATGTGCTGTAAAATACTGCTGTAAGTTGCTGTAAAACTGTTATGTGCTGTAAAATACTGCTGTAAGTTATCAGAAAGCTGTATGTCTTGTAAAATACCGCTATAAGTTCTTTGTGAAATGTCAGAAACTATAAATTGCTATAAAATTCTGATGTAAGTTACTATAAAATGCTATGAAATGCTGCAAAATGAAGTGTGAGATAATCGGTATGATTCCTTAATGTTGAAAATCATAATAGATATCTTAAAAATGTAGGAAAATACTGAAAGTGGCAATTCCTTTTTCCTTGGTGGTTTTAGCCAAAAAATCCCCTGTTTTGTTGAGATGAAATGAGTGTTGAATAAATGGGTAGTATTAAAAATCATGATGGCCCAATGATTTCCTTGAATTGGTATGAAAAGAATGTTCGAAGAAAAAAATTAAGAAGGGTGAAATAAATGCTATATTTTGTATGAATATACCTGAGTTGCTTTTCTCCCTTCCTAAGGCTGAATGAATTTGTCTCTTCTTTTAAGAAGAATTCAAGTTCCATCATTTAATAGAAAAGAAACTATGATTAATAAATTTTGACCGAAAATTTAAAGAGAAAGGATAAAATAATGAAATGTGTACTTGATGCAATTTGTGTTGGCACAAAAAATATGATATTTAAATAGATAGCTTGTAGATGCTAAAATAAATGGTACCATTTATGGCATTAAATTTTGATGAATATATATATATGTATTGATTGATGCTAATGGCATGAGGATGTAAATGCCAAATTTATGTGGTGTGTTTAATGGTCCTAAATGACGTTGTGGTAATGTTATATTGTGATAATGTGGATTATGACACTAAAGGAACAACTAAGGGAGGAACGACACTAAAATACCCCTTATGGTGAAGTGGTATCAAATGATACTAAATGAATACCTAAGGGATGAAACAGTACTAAAATATCCCTTATGGTAATGGCACTAAAGGAAACAGCTAAGGGATAAACGCATTAAATGAATCCCTGAGGTGAAAGGTACTAGGTGATGGCTTCAAAAGGTCAAGAAATGATTGAGATGTATTCCTTGTGAATGGTTTGCTATAAATTAATTTTTATTGATTTATTTTTTTATTATAAATTATAGTTTAACTTCTGAAATGACTGGATGCTACATAAGTTCATATAATTCATTCATATTTACATTGCATAAATTTAAAGAAGAAATGTTTTTCCGTAGTAATACGGTGGTACATATTAGATATTTTATGAAATTAAGAAAATTGCTTAACTACTAAGATAATATTCTCATGATTATATCTGACATGTATCAGATGCTTAAATTTTTGGCGGGGATTGAATTGGACGCAGTGTAGGTGGAAATTCCCTTTTTGGGAATAATCAACGTTGTCTAAGGAGTTTATGTGGTGACTATAGTAGTAGTTCACCCTTAGTAGGGTGGATAGATAGATATGTTTTTGAATATAATACTAACATGTAGGAATTAGCCTATTTTATCCTGATTTCTTTATATTTTGAAAATAGAATCAGGATAAACAAAATTTTTGGATGTATATAGTAAAATGGGCATATATATATATGTCGGGATAGGTGAAAGTGTGAATTTTGACAGAAAGAGGGTTTGAGTGGCAGGGTTGTTGCCTCCCTACCCTTAATAGACGGCAATCACTAAACATATCCTGAAATATATGTGTAACAATGTATAAAAATGATAATATATGCAAATATATGCAAGTTTTATTTATGACGTTGTAACTAAATCTGATTATTTATTTAGTTTTGCCGCTACGTATTGTATAAATGTAATACTGAGTAAATGATACCAAACCTAATTTAATTAACAAATAGGTAATATTGGAATAAGAAAAATTTTACTTGGATTAAAAATTAAAGACGAAGGTGAGGATAACATGTCAATCTTACAGCTAATTATTTTATTTGAGAAATTATTTTATAAAGAAAGGCTATAAGATTGGGATGTTACAATGAACCTTGTTTCCTTAAGTTCTCCAGCATTAAGAGCAAAATAAATAGACAAAAACATGATATTAATGGAAGCCTCAAGGTCACACATAGCTTTTTTTATGCCTACATTTCCAATCTTACAAGAAATGGCAAACATGCCTTGATCCTTACACTTGAGAGGTAACTTTTTCTAAATTACTGCAAAGACATTTTCTCTCATGCTAATCCTCTCATTACCTATTAGCTTTTACTTTTTAGTGCATAGTTCTTTCAGAAATTTGGCATACCGAGACACTTGCTTTATGTCATCCAAAAGTGGGATATTCACTTCCACCTTTTTGAAATTCTCCATGATATCTTTTTCTTTCCTTTCCTTCTTAGAATTAGCAAAACTTTGTGGGAATGGAGATCTAATCACCACAACATTGTGTAGAATAGTTTTTTTTATCTTTTTGGGTATCTTTAACTGGGTGCTGAATATAAACCTCAACTTTTGGGTCAACCTCTGCATCTGAGTCATGCCCACGGCTAGGTTTTCTAGGAATTTTTTCCAATTCTTTCCCACTCCTCAAAGTAATGGCACTTTCATTCTGTTTCGGATTCACCTCAAGCTGAGAGGGAGGCTTGCCTTAAGACTCTAATTTGCTCACTAATATGACTAATTGGCTCATTTGGTTCTCTAAGTTTTGGATGCTTGTGCAAGTCTTGTTCTGAAATTATTGTGTGCTCAATGCCAAAGATTTCACGATATCTTTGGCATTCAAAGTAATGGCACTTGCATTTTGTTTCGGATTCACCTCAGGTTGAGAGGTAGGCTTGCCTTGAGACTCTAATTTGCTCACGTATATGGTTAATTGGCTCATTTGGTTCTCTAAGTTTTGGATGCTTGTGCAAGTCTCATTCTAAAATTGTTGTGTGCTAAATGCCAAAGATTTCACGATGTCTTCTAGAGACAAACTTAACTTGGAGGAAGAAGATTGTTGAGGTAGTAGAGTTGGAGCTGGAGGCCTTGGCTGATAGTTCTAAAAATTTTATAGCTTCATTCCATAGTTGAAATTAAGATGGTCTCTCTATCCATAATTGTAAGTATTTGAAAATGGATCATGTCCCCTCTACGGTTGAAATCCACTAATAACATTCGCTTGACCTTGTGTATCTTCTTGGAGAGTAGGGCACATATCAATAGGATGTCCTGCACTAACACATACTCCACATACTCAAGCTAGTGGCATTTAATTCACAACTAGGTGTTGTACCAAGTCAGTAAGTTGATTAATTTTTTATTCGAGAATTGATGTATTCACCTCATTCACTATCCTTGGATATTCTTACCTACTTCCAAATTACTGAGAAGTTTCTGCCATGATAGAAAATAACTCTTTAGTTTCATTCAGAGTCTTATTCACTATTGAACCTCTACTAGCAGTGTCAATCATACTCCTCTCAGTAGGTAGCAAGCCTTCATAAAAGTAATGAATTAGTGCTTGCTCTGAAATGTTATGCTATGGACAGCTTGCATATAACCTCTGGAATCTCTCCCAATAGTCATAGAGAGTCTCCAATTCCTTTTTCTTGATCTTGCAGATTTCCTTTCAGAAGTTTATGACCTGGCATGCAGGGAAGTGTATTTCCAGAAACAAGTTCATCATGTTTTCCTATTTGGTGATGGAGCCCTCAGGTAAATAATAAAAGCCATGCCTTAACTGCATCATCTAAAGAAAAGGGGAATGCCCTCAATTTGATCTATTCTACTATCACTCTTTGAGGTTTCATACTTAAGCAAACCTATGAAACTTCTTCTAGTGTTTATCAGGATCCTCATTTGCAAGTCCTATAAACTTGGGTAACAAATGAATCAATCCATATTTAAGCTCTAACAGTGCTTCTAAGGTTGGAGTGGCAATGTATAAAGGTGACTGATCTACCAGAGGTGCGGCAAGTTCTCTTAACGTCCTTTCTCTTGCCATATCTGGAATCACTAGCTCGTTCTTAATAAATAGCTTAGCTACCAATGGTATATCATCTTTTTGCCTAGAAGAAGAAGAGGCTTTTGAAACTTGTTTTTCTAACTCTATTTCTTTTCTCAATCTTCTAACTATCTTTTCTATTTCTGGGTAAAATAACTGGTCCTTTCCATATGTAATCCTAGTCATCAAAAGAAAAAAAATAGTTAAACCAGTCCCTGACAATGGCGCCAAAATTCGTTAGGTGTCAAAACTAGCAAAATAAAATATCCTACTATTACTACATGATTTGCATATAGTGTGAGTAGGATCAATCCCACAGAAACTGGAGATTCAAAATTATTTCAATTAACCAGTAATTCAATGAAAAGTAATTACAAAAGTAAATAAGGGGCTTTTGTAAAAAAGGAATAAAACTAAAACTGGGACACAAAATAGAATTGAAATAGACTAACGAAAATAAAATAAAGCAACAAGATCAGGTATAACCATGCGCGAAAGAAGTAGCAGTAAAGAGAGTTTAAATCAATAAAGAAAGTTTCAAATGAAGGGAATTCAAATTCAAACTATCTGCGGCTAATCATTGACACAATGTCATAAGTAATTCATAACAAATTTGGCATAACAAGTAACTCTTGCTAAATGTTAAATTTTTCTTATTATAATAAGTTAAGGAATGTCCGTTAACTCACACTAATTAACCTGTTAATCCAAATAACGTATCTGAATTCACCTAATTAATAATGTTAAGATCTAAAAGAGATAAACCAAATATAGAATATATTAAAGCAGAATATCCAGCTTAACACACTCTGGTTTCAAGTTTTACTATGCAAAACAAGCATAACGTATAGCTCATCTTACATAATTTACCACTTATATGAAATTCCATAAATAATTACGGATTTAAAGAATTCAAATAGAGGAAGGAAAACATCAACATACAAATTAATGACCAAATAATCCATATATCAATATTCTTTTGAATGTAAAATCAGAAGTTATACACTGTTATGATTACCAACGAAAATATAAACACAATATCTAATCTCAAAGCTTAGACAGGATGGAATTAAAATCCCTCAACTAGATCGAGGGCCTAGCTACTCATAATTATCAAAACGAAAATGAAACAAATCAAACCAAGAAGATTCATCAATGAATCAATTCAAATGGACCAAAATTCAGCCTCCGATTCGACCTTTCTCTCTCCTAGACACTTGAGGAAGAAGATGAAGATGGTAGCAAATGAAGAGGGTAGTAGAAGATGAAAACCGAAGCAGATGAAGATTGTGATGCCTCGCCCAATTCTAACAACAGTCAATGACAAAAATGGCACGGTGACAGCGACGACGCTGCAGTAGTAGTAACGTGTCTTTTCCTTCTCTCCTAAACGGCGCCCCTCTCTCCTTTATTTCGACACCTTTGAAGATTGTGACAGTGGCCTCGACGATGGCAGAAGCGGCAAGATGTGGCGACAGCAACAGTGGATAAGACGGTGCAGTTCGATCACCAGCGTGCTATTTCTCTTGAACAGCGTCCCTCCTTCGTTCTGTCGAAAGTTCCTGAAAGAAAAAAATCAAAATCCCCTCTTGTCTCTGTCTCATGCCCTCTCTGTTTTATTTTTTATTTTTTATTTTTTATTTTATTTTTATTATTATTATTATTATTTATGGCTGTAACACTTCTAAATAATAAAGAATGCTCACTCTCTATTTTTTTACATTGGGAAAAATTACAAAAGTAAAAGAAAAAATGTGCCTTCTAAAATTGTATCTAATTATTAAATTTACTAAAAACTATCAATCCTTAATTAAAAACATTAAAATAAATAAGAAAATAAAGTATAAAACTATGAAATAATTGAAATTAACATGCATTAACTTTAGTTAATGTGCATCCCATAACATAATGTAAATAAATGACTTTATTCAAATATCTTCATCTAATTATTGGTGATTATAAATTTTTGTGACTTTTATATTTTAACATAGACTATATAACATTTCAAGTAGTCATGAAGGTTACACTGAATCTATCATAAAACCTAAAATTCTTTCACTTGGCCAAATGATCACATGAAATTCATAAATTAAAATTAATTATTAAAAAATTATGGTTGTTATCATCCCATAGAGATTATATAAACCTTATAAATCATAGGCCCCAAAGTTGTAGTCACAGGATTTGCCATCATCATCTTAGTACTAATGTGCTCAATTGATTTTTTTTTATTTTTCACAATTTAACCACAAATATTCTAATTATTTTGTGTTTCTATTTATTTGAACATTCATTGTTCTCTTAATTTTTTTTTCCAACACCCTTAAGATAATCAGCAGTAGTATCATTCTATAGAATACTTAAAACCTCTTGCCAATGACATATTTGATAATATTCAAATATATAGTGTTTGAAAACAAGTCATTGTTTGTATTGAACCCCTTTTATTGCACTAGAATTGTTGGCTAAATCTCCTAACTTTAATTCTCTAAGAATCAAATCCTATTTTTTGTAATGATTAGATATAAATCTAAGGATTATTTCTAATCATTAGTTTCATTTAGAGTTTTTATTATAGATAGTTGTTGAACCGAAAAAAATGAGGAAGACAAAATTAAGAAACATTAATTATGTCCCGTCAACATAATTATTAAAACAATATTTCTTTCACAAAACTTAGTTTTTATACAACTATCAACATAAAAATTATTTATTATAATCTCTCATAAGGGTTTATAAACCAAGGAAACTCACAATAATTGGGCTCAAAAGAAATTCACAAAAATGCTATAATAATATTTGCATTGATAAAATATATAATATTATGTAAGCATTAAAAGTATTTAACAAATTAAAATATGTGGTCCTAAATTTTTAAAATTAAAGTCTTAAAGGATTCAAGGTCCTTGTATTGCCCTCATCCTTTCAAGATGAAGATCCCACCATATGAACTAGGCCAAGTGAAGAATTTAGTCTCACACCAGCCAAACCCACATGATAGGTTATAACACAAGCAAGATCATAATGGATAACCTCATGAGAGTTCAAGTTTTCACAAGGAAACTAGAGATACTTAGGCCTAGGTATAGAGCCCAATAAAATGTGTGAAGAAAGCAAGCCCTAGGATATACCCCCTTATCCACAAAGTAAATGGGGCTACAAAATAAAGAGAAGCAAATCTACAAATATATTGTATACATGGCCATAGGCCCAATAAATGATTAAAAAAATTAAAAAAATTATTAAATGTTATTAGGCTTTAATTACAAAATATATCATAGTAATTAGCCTCATGATAAGTAAACTCACAATCACTAGATGTAAAATATTTAATTTTGCTCAAAATTTATTTGACAAATTAAGTACTAATGATCTCTCTCTTGGGTGCAAAATACTTGCTTCACAAATAATTATTTTTAACAAATAATTATATGCAATTAGTACCAAATAAATAAAACTAAAATTGTTGTCATAACATTCAAATACTCCATCTATTTCAATTAATTAGGGAGAGATAATTAACAACAATATTATGTTAATTATTATCAAATTTAATCACAAAATATTACAATAATTAGATCCATGATAGATGAGATAATATTTAATTTTGATCTTAAATTTAATTAATTTTATCAACAATCAAAGGACCAATAATCTCCCTAAAAGAAGCTTACTTAATAATCAATTAATTCTAATTTTTTCTTGCAATTAATTAATGATTAAATGTAATAATAAAATTAAATAAGCTAGATATTAGAATAAATGGAAAATAATGTTTTCCTTGTTAGCACAAAGGACGTGCCTCAATGGTAAGAGCGCTTGAGAGAAGTCCCATGGATTGAGTTTTAGTCTTGGCAAGACTATTTTCTACATAACTTTTTTTTTTCTTCAAATAAGGACCGTGGGATGACCCACATCACATGACTCACACCTACGAAAGGTTGTCTTCAACCTCCCGCCGAGTCTCACGACTTGACCTAGGTTTGTTGTAGACCCGATGCTTAAACCCATCAGTTTTCGACGCAAATAATCGTTATTTCAATGATGTTCTGCTCACCTCATCAAGAGCAACAGATCATGATTTAAAAAATGCAAAGATATGATTAAAAATGATTAATCCAAATTTTCTTTTATGATATATACAGATATATATTTATGGGAGACAACATATACTTAATTAACAATGGAATAAACATATATAAGATATCCAAGGATTGCATATAAATAAAACAAAATGAGTATATGTGACATATCTATAGATGATCATTCCATTGAAATTGAGAAATAGAAGGAATAGAAAAAAATTACAACCCATAATATCCAGAACAACTGAGAAAGAGAGACAAGAGACAGCAAAAGTGTAACAAAAAAAAGTGTGTTATACATAATAACCAAATGTGTAATTGACGTTATAAAATGCATTGAAACACATTGAATCTTTTGTAAATATAATTATAACTGACGTCGGTTAAGAAATTTAACATTAATCCAACTAAAATTTCCAACAATCTATGGAACAAAATTCATTGCTCTGTACCTCTGCGTTCAATAGAAGAAAGGAAAGAAGCAGGGAAGAAAATACATGTCTGTTTACATCAGACGATGATTAATGCTCATTCATTTGGATGGTTGAACAGTCTATGAGGAATAATAATTTTTTCTATGTGCAAGCATTATAAGTACGTATTTATAGATGCAAATAACCTCTATATATGTATCATGCTTGCAGCTTTCAGTTCAAAGAAAAGCAATGTCCATAAAAGGTTCTTCGGCATTGGTGCCGGTGAATGTGAATGAAAACAACACAGATGCACAGGACAATGTTGCAAATGTCTGCTTATTCTTCTTTTTATGTTAACCGTTTTGTGATGTTATTGATTTTATCGAATAGCAAAGGATAGATTACACATATTTTACCTTCCTCAAATGAAATTTTTATACTCTGAGTAATTCTTATACTATAAATATATAAGATTTATATATTCTTGTATGTCTATTTCATTTATGTAATATATTCTCTACAATTTGCTTACAACGTTGGATCTGGCAGGAAGTACCAAGCGCTGCCATTTGTCATCATCCACATCACTAAAACACTGATCTATCATTTCTTTGTTAACAAGCTCTAGCTTTGAAGGATCCCACTGACAATTAAATAAAAGAGAAATTTATGAATATTTAATGCGGAAAAATTAATATATATGTGAAAAAAGATTAAAGATATATATATATAAATTAATAAAATGTTATCATACCCTAGGCTTGTAGTCTTTATCAAAAAACTTTGCTCTCGATCCCTATGCAGATGAATATTTTTGTGTTAATATATATAATGTAAATGACATTTAAATTTATCCATATATATACATGCATGAGGTAATAAGTTATTCTGACAGAAATTATAAGAAATTACATTATACTATACAAGCAAGAATTTTTTTTTGTTAAAAAAAATACCTCATAAAAGTCACTGTTTACAGTGCGTCTTATTATGTGGCAGCCGATATTATATTCACGAATAAGGCATTGTTTAAGGTTCTGAATGCGACCTTCTCTAATCTGATAAAAATCAAATATAACACATTAAATTCATTTAACTTGATTTAATTTATGATCATCGTTCTTAATTTAAATGGAAAAACTTATATTCTAGTAATAGGCTTAATGCTTCTAATTAAGATATTAATTATTTAATGAAATATATTTTCACATACTCCCGTTCATCAAATCTCTTATATATAAATTAATTCGTGGCATATTAATAACATTAAGAATAATATGATTTTAAAAATATTTTAATAAAACATAATCTTTTTATATAAATGCTAAGAATAGTCTTTTTGACTCTTTTTTATAGGAATAAAGCTATGTGCCTTTGATCCTTTCTAAATTTTACTTGGTAAAAACGTTGTGTATTGGATTTCGCTTTATAATTTTTTTTATGGCTGTCAACTGTGAGCATATTTTTCTCTGTCAATCTCAACGAGTGAGGGACTATGCATGTATAATTTATATAAATTCACATCTATAAAATTATCACTCTTATTTAATATTAGAGATTATGCATACACAAATGTGTATATCTTTTTTTATTTTTAAAGTATAATATAAAATCATTATTTTTATAATTTTAAAATAATAAATGAAATAAAAAAATTATTTATTCAAATATCTCATGTAACTTTATATTATATTTTTATTTTTTTCTTTTATGTCCTCACCTCACATATTATATTTTATACTATAAAATATATCATTTTAAATATTAGCGACTAGAAAATTCTAAAACTAGTATAATATAAATATGAATGCTATACCAATCTTAGAAAAAGTTTAAGACTTGTAGGAGATGACGAACGCATAGAACTCAATGCATTTGTAATCCACTTTTCTGTAGGATTATTCCTGGCTTCATTTTCCTGCAAAATATTAAAAACATATAATTATTAAGAGTAAAGAAAAAAGGAAGAAAAGAAAAAAGTTCAAATATCTTACTATGGATAGACTTACCAATGATAGAATTATTTCCTCAACAGTTCCCTTTGAGAAGCATTTGTTTATTGTCTCCAACCTATATATATATATATATGTGTGTGTGTGTGTAGAGAAGTAGTCACACATTCATTTTTGTTTGTAGTTAATAGAAATAATTTCCTTTTTAGTCAAAAATGATATAAAAGATAAGTTTAATATATCAAATTGACAACTACATTATTTGTCAAAGAATTAATAATAATTTTTATCTATAGAAAATACAGTAAAAAAAAAGGATAACAATATGAAAATTTAAAGGGAGCATGCGTGCATATTAATATTATTTATTACCTCCTTAAAGGACTATATTCTTTGAGATGTTGAATTTCTGTAAATTGATCTATCAGTGTGCCAATTGCTGATGTTTCTGATGAAGTCACAGTTTTTAAGGCATTCTCCACTGAATTTAAATTCTGCTACAAAAGAAACAGAAAATCAAAGCTATATCATGTACATATTTATATAAAAATTAAGGATGAAAGGTTATGCAAAATGAAATATTATAAATATGTAAATAGTTTTCATTTTATCTCTTACATCATTGAATCAATATCAAAATCAAATAGATTAGGATTATTAGGTTCTGAAAGCAACCACAAATATATTTCTTCTACTTTATCATTCTTTAAAACAGGAAATTAAATTTAAATTACTAGACATGATCCCTTTAATTTAATTCTATTTTGTGAAATAATTCAAATTTGTCTTTATATTATATTATTATCCAAAATTTTATAAAAAAATTGATAGCTTATTGACTAAATTATTATTTATTCATATATATATAAATATTATATTACACTTAATTTTAATATCTAATTTTGTAAACGGTTAAATTTGATATCAAATTTTAGATAAAAAAGTGATAAAGAGAATAATATTAAATTATTTCACAAATTAGATGAGCAATATTATCTATTTTTAAATTAAGAGGCCAAATTAAAATTTTATAAAATTAGAATGACTAAAAATATATTTAAGCCTCTGTTAAATCATTATTAATGATTAAAATTGATGTAAAAATTAATATGATTATATTAAATTTCTTTATTAAATTTTGCATTTAGTGTTACCAACTTACCATAGACGGCACGAAATGTGTGGCAAGGCCACATGCAACCATCTCCGCTCCATCCAAACTAGCTCCAGTTAGTCCTAAATATTCCCTTACAAAAATTAAGTAGGAATGAGAATATATATATATATATATATATATATATATTATAATGGCTCTAACATTTGATATTTAAAATTATATATTATATAATATAAAATATATAATAAAATATATGCTATAAAGAGAAGAAGAGAGAAAATAAAAAATTAAAAACTTAAATAACTATTTATTATTTAATTTTTTATTTTAAAATATAATAATTATTATTTTATATTATATTTTAAAAATTAAAAAAAAATGAAACATACTTTTGAGCATGCAAAATTTTTTGTTCTAAAAAATTATATATTATATAGTACAAAATATAAAATAAGAGGAGAGAAAAAATAAATATAGTAAAAAATTATAACCTAAAAGTAAAAAGTTAAATAATTTTTATTATTTAATAATAACTACTTTTGTTTACTTGTGAAGCCTTTAGTGTGTGTGTGTGTGTTTAATCAGCAGAAAATTTTTTAATTTTAATCACTAAATTAACAGCACCCAATTTAACAAACTTTTAATCTTAATAATTAATTAGCTAATATTAGATTAAAATTGGAAATTACCAAAGTAGGCAGGGAGCCTAGAAAGGAAGTAAGATGCACCCACATCTGGAAAATGTCCAATGGCTACCTCAGGCATGGCGAATACCTGTAATTAATAATTTTTTGTGTAATTTCACATCTCATGAAAACTGATATATATATATCATTCAATTTTTAAAAAAATTTAAATATATAATTTATATTGATTATTTAGAATTTTTATAAATTAAAGTATCTTTTTGTCTCTTAATTCTTCGTTTAGTTTCAATTTCTTCTTCAATTTTATAGTACTGCAAGCTAATTCCTTATGTAAATATTTATAGAAAGGATTTGGTTCAAAGTTGATTAACATGAAAAGTTTAATTAACTTTTATATAATTTTATATATAAGGCATACAACTATTCTCTTTTTCTTTGTTTAGATCAATACAATATTCAAGCTATTAATATTAATTTTTTTCGTAAATTATAAATTTAATTCATGAAAAACAACCATTATCTCACATTGATCCCTTAAAATTAAAGTATCTCAATTTAGCATTTTAAAGATCCCTTAAAAAAAATCTCCTAATTAGTAAAAGGAACACATGTAACTCATTCATCTGAATTTTTTTCAAATGATGTTTCATTTCATAATAACGTTGTTCAAAACAAATTTTGACCTAAAAAATGTCATTTTGACAATCACTTTAGTTTAAAAAATTTTCCTAAATTTCTGGCCAAAAATAAATTGCCTAAATGCCACTATTTAAGGAGAAAATGACATCTAAATAAATTTAGGTCATAAATTAATTAAGAGACATATTTACTTATCAATTAATAAAAAAATTGTGGAATAAAGAAGATATCATTTTAATTGAAAAAATCTTCAGAAAACTAGATTCAGAGAATTTATTTTTAAAGAATCAAATTAGAAAAAAGTTAAACTTTTAATAACGAACTATTAATTTACTCTTAACTGTTTGGCAAATTAACTAATTGGTATTGTCGTTTTGTGAATAAAATGGATAAGAAAAGCGTACTGCTTTTTCTGTAACAACTCTGAACTTTCCATGTATTGATATTCGAGCTCCTGCTCCCATGATACCCCCATTAATCAAAGAGACCTTCAACGTTAATTATTTAATTTCAGTCCTTAATTCAAAATATCAACTTAATTACGTGTAATCGATATTCCATAAAATTAAAAAATAATTCAAATAATAATTAATACAAAATATATAAATTAAAAAAGGATATAATTAACTCACCAAAGGTTTATGGTAGGTCGATATTAAATGGCATAAAGTGAATAGTTTCGTGTAAAACAATTGGCAACAACTCCAGTGTCCTGGATATAGTAAAATGTAAATATACAGTAAAAAGTATTAAATCAATGCAATACTAGTTTTAAATATGTGTATATGCAATGACCATAGATAGAAAGATAATTTTATTCAATTATAAAAGGTGACTTAAAATTTATTTAAATTTTGTCTAAAATTTAACCAAATTTAATTTGTAATATCAAATCATATTAAATATAATTTTTTAAAAATTTTAAATATGGTGTAAAAAATTTCTTTAAAATTTAAGTCTAAAATAAAAATTTTATATTAAATAATTTAAATTTTAAATAAAAAATTAATAGAAAAGAGTTTTTACATAAATTATAAAATTTAAGAATATTTTAAGTCAATCTTTATTACGAGAGAGATGCTGCACAATAACTTAAATTAGATATCTATAAAAATTATATAAAAAAAAACTTTGACGCCAGAAATCAGCCATAAGTCATAAATATAATAACGGAAAGTAATTGAGAGATAAAATATTATTACAAAAAATAATTTCAGAATCAGCAAAACGTTAAAACCAAAACCTGCGAGTGAAGACATAATTATCGATTTGACATCACCTCCGGCACAAAAAGCGTCACAATTGGCCTGCTTTTTATTGGAAATAAAAAGTGAGGGTAAAATCTTTGTATACACATGTTTTTTTTTAAATATAATATAAAATAATAATTATAATTTTAAAATAATAAATTAAATAATAAAAAATTATTTAATCAATTTATTTTTTATAATTTTTATTTTTTTATATTCTTGTATCATATATTTTATTTTATATTTTATATTATAAAGTATATTATTTTTTGAAATCATTAATAAAACTCTAAAATTATTATAATATAGATATCTAATAGTTAATATTTAATAATTAACCAAAATTTAATTATTTATTATTTTATTTATAGTATAATATTTTAATTTAAAATAAAAATTATATAATACATTTGATTAATGTATAAATAATGTGGTGCATTTTATATACTTAAAATTTTTTTCTATTATTGTTCTAACTCTTCTAATATTAATTTTTAAAATTTATTTTAAAATATTTTTTATTATTATATATTTACATACATTTTATGCTAAATTGTAAAAAGGTTTTTAAATTTTAAGTTAAAATTGTGCAATTTACTTGTTTAACTTTAAAAATTAACAAAAGAAAACCTCCTCTATTAATATTTTTATTCGAACAATTGTCTAATTTAAAAAAATTTATGAAAATATTTTATACAAAATTAAAAGTTTAAGAGTATTTTGTCCAAAATGAAAAGTTTGAGAGAGTTTATTGTCATTTTTTTTAATTAACCAACTAAATTGCACAACTTTAAAAATATTTTTTGACAAAAAAAAAGGCATAAAAGATTAAAAGTTTAAAACAATCTTTTATTAATTTTTAAAATTGAGAAGTATAAATTATACAACCTTTAAATTAAAAAGAACTTTTCACAATTTAACCTAAACTTTACAACTATTAAATACTAAAGAAATTGACTTATCGTATAGTTAAGTGGCTGACGACAAAATCTTTGAAAAATTACCTTCAAAATGACAAGTTTGACTGTTAAATCACTTTCATGCAGCTTTAAATATTTTGTAATTTGACAAACCTGAGATGAACAATCAAATGTACTTAACTCGATCTGAACTTTTAATCTACATATCCTGACCATTCACAGTTTGAGAAAGGCAGAATAAATTAAATAATAAAGAGCAATTATGGCAGGTATTAGATCTCACTTTTGATATATTTATATAATTATATTTTAATGGCTTGGTTTATTTAAAAATCCTGCACACGAATTAACGTGTATGCAGACATTTCTGTTTTAATTTTTTTATTTGGTTTACTCAAATATATATATATATATATATTGACATGTATCTTTTTTATTGAAAATAATTTTATTTGAGATATTATTAATTATTAAATGTAAGTACCATTTTATATAAGAATAATTATCTTAACATTAATAGAAATTAAAATTGTTTAGTAGAAGGAAAAGAATATGAAGATTCTTGGTCAGTATACAATAATATAGAAAGAGCCATATATATATATATATATATATATACAGGAAATTAATTAAATTTGGAACTTTTTGATTTGGTTTTGTGAATAGTTGATGAAAACCGACCGTGAAATATTAAAAAAGGTTAAAATGCGAACAACCCATTTAATTTTATGCTTTGTATAAAAAGTACCTCTTAACTAATTAATAAACTTGACGAAGAACCCTCTAAAGTCAAAACTTGTTATTTTATGCAAAAAGAAAATTTTCAACATTAGATTTCGGTCCAAAATTTTAATGTTATATAGTGACTAGGTTCTAGATTAAGATTCATAGTTGATAAGAATTTTCTGCGTTTAGGGAAAGAATTATATTTAACTTTAAATTTATGGCTTGATATATCTATTTAAAGTGCACTATTCCTTATTGTTTTGGTTAGAAAACTTAATTAATTACAGAGAAGATTGTTTGCATGCATGAAAGGAGTCTGGGGTTTAGGTCAATTGAATGGCTTGATTTACATATATAATAAATATAATAAATATTTTTTTCATATGACATGATGATATTATATATATATATATATTTCAAATGAGAAATTTACTATGTGAAAAGAATGTTTTGGCAGGGTTGAGACGTCGGGAACAAATTTTGTCTGGTAAACAAAGTTATAAAAATTATGAGAAAAGTATAAGAAAATATTTTATTGAGTTTTAAATTACATTTTAGCCTATGAAACTAATTGGGAATAGGAAAATTGAGCTTACCATTTCATAATTAAGAACATTTAGTTTCATAGGACTGTTCAATATCACTTCTTTCACATGAGAATTCCCTGTAGAAAGTACCTAAAAAGATGCATAATCTTGCAGCAAATTAGACACACACACTGCATATTCAAATAATTAAAATCAATAAAAGCTTCTAGATTTCCTAATTTATCATTAATTCTCCACATGCCTCTGATCTATATATGTTTCGATTAATTATTTTACTACATTGAGATTTCACCTTCTTGTTTAATAATATATGATAATATTTTACTATCTTAACGAAAATATATTTTCCGAATTTTGCTTGTTGCGATACCATTATAATTACAACGAATATAAAAAGAAAGCACAGTTTTTTTGCAGACTGCATCAGTGCTAGCTACAATTAACCACAATTGTGATTGTAGAAAAAATATATATATAGGAAATTAATTACAGTTTTCTCATGTTCTGAAAAAGTTATTCAGCATCAAACTAACAGAAAAATATATATGAAATGCAGGAATAATAATAAAGAAATCAGAAATAAAGATTATTTCTTTTTGGAAATTTGAATAAAGATTAGTGAAATGAAAATTAAATTTAAGAAAGAAAATTAAACCTGGTTGGATTCCTCTTGAAATGAGAGACGCACAGTGATCATCATGAAATGAAGTGTGTATTGTAACTGTGAAGCTCTCGTACCCGGGGAAGAAGTAGTTTTTTCTTTATATAACATGGACAGCGCAAGTTCTGGTTAAATTATTATTTTGATTATTTATATTTCTTTTGTTTTGAATAAGTTCTTAAACAATCGAGTTTCTCATATTTTAATTGGTAAATAGGATTCTTTAAAAGTATACTTTTTCGTATAGGCTAAAACTAATTTTTTTTTTATATATATTTTAATTTTGTTTCTCATCTTTACTGATTAATGCATTTTTTTTATACATCTGGTCAATCATATGTGAAGTTTAAGTAAAATTACTTTAGTCAAAATATAATTAAAACTTAGATAAATTAAAATATTTTAAAAATTTAATGAAATTCTTCATTTAGCTATTTGAAACACAAGGATTAAGATTTTTGAACAAAATTGAAACTATATGAAAATTAATTTAATGATCATTTTAGTCTTATTTAAACTTTATGATATTTTAATTATGTTATGAAAAAAATAATTTCACGTAAGATTTATATACAATTTTGTTATTAGTGATATATAGACGATATTTAGTTAGAAAAATAAGTTATATCAATTATTAAAAATAAGTAATAAAATCAAAATTAAAATCTCATACAAAAAAAAAATTGTACCTAATATTTAAATTTAGAGATGCCACAATAATTGTCAATTGTCAAATTCATATATCATTTATTGTTGATATTTATAATGTTGCACGCAATTATTATTTTACTAGTTATATACTAACAAGATAAAATTATCTCAATCACAACCGTGTCTATAAATTTGATATATTTGAAATTGAAAGAAATATTTTGGAACATTAAATTATACTGACCTCTCTTGAAATTTTTTGTAATCATACAAACTTCTCTTTTAAATCATCTTCTATGAATAAAGTTATATTTTACACCGTATTTAACTTTATTTAATATTATATTAAAAATTTTATGTTAAAATTAATTATATATTTAATTTTATTGGCTATTTCTAAAAATGATTAAAAACATAGTTTTTTTGGTGACTTATTAAAAACAAAGTTTCATTCTATACAAAAAAAGTTATTTTTATTAATAGAAAATAAACTAATAGAGAAGTAAGTGAAATATTTATGACTAAAAAGTAATAAGTGTAATTTAGTTAAACTTATAAAAAATTAATATAATTTACTCTAATTTTTTATCTATATTTTAGTTAAACTTATATATTAACACATATAAAAATAAAATTTAAATGTTAAAAAATATGAGAATAGAATAAAAAAATGGAGAGTTAAAATAACTATTAATTTTATTTGTTTCAAAATATAATAAATATTTTTATTTTGTATTAAAAAATCTGTGAAACTTTTGGTACAACTAATGTAGGAACCGGCGGATTAGGTGGAGTATTAATTAAGTGACGTATGAGTGATTACTTAAATTTTGAAGTCAAGTAATGATTAGGAATATATCGTTGATTTTTATTTTTAAAATATAATGTAAAATAATAATAATTATAATTATAAAATAATAAATTAAATAATAAAAATTATTTAATTTATTACTTTTTTGTTATCCTTATTTTTTTATATTCTTACATTTTATATTATATTTTATATTTTAATGATATCGTTGAAGAAAAAGATTTGAGTGATTATAATATAAATAGTCCCACTCCAGAGGTCGTTCAGAATCGGTGGTATGTGTGATTAGCCATTTGGTTAGATATTTCACCTGTGAAGTCTGAATTATTGGATAGCGAAAATGCTATTACACATGCATATAATTAATTAAAATGCACTGTTCTCCTTATTTAATTTCAAATAAAATTACAATAATTATTTTTAAAATTTAATAAAACTATGTTCATCATTTCTTTAATTTTTTTTATCATTAAAGTTATAATTTCATATGGTATGCACTCATTATAAAACAATAAAAATTTTATGTTGAAACTCAAAATAAATTTAATTATATTTACTGTCATATTAAGGATAAAATTACAGTCTTATTTTGCATGAAAAACTATTTTTATTATCAAACAATAAATAAATAAGAATTAAGTATAATTGTTTAAATTAGAGAAAAAAAGATATATGAAGGAAAAAAATTAAATTTGAACCTTAATAATTTTGAAAATTTTAATTTAATCAAACACAATATGTAATGATGTATAAGATAAATAAATCTTGGATTTGAGTTACTTGGGTAATAAATTCTACATGGTATTGGTACGTACCATCTTATTTTCCAGTTATTTCTTTTTGAAAATTGAAAAAAAAAAAAAAACCTTTTCACAAATTGAAGATTCTAACTAAAAAACCAAATATACTAACATTTGATACACATCTTACTTAAAAGCAACATTATATATATATGTGTGTGTATGTATATATAATGTCTCAAAAATATTTATTTTAACTTATTTTCTATTAATAAATTTAAATTTTTACATATATGCAATTCTTTGGAAACAATAAATTTATTTAATTGCCTTTAATATATATTATATTAAAAATATCATATTAAAACTTCACATCAATTGAATTGCCTTTATTATTGATTTTAAAATAAATTACAATCTTATATTAAGAATTCGGTTGTGTTTATTAATATCATTCACTGCACTACCCAATTACCATAATTATCTCTACCAACACGACTCTAACTAACATTGCTATCATCACTATCATTGCCAACACCAACCTTGCCATTATAATAATTGTTGTTACCATGGTCTTATCACCATATATCATTACTAAAAATTAACTTTTGACAATGACAAAAATGGCCACTAAAAATGTGTTTGAATTGGATTGAAGAGAACAGAAAAAAGAAAGAAAGGAAGTAAAATTTTTATTTTGATATTTTTTTATTTAAATTAAATATATATATTTTTTATATCTACTATTCTTATCAATCTAAACATATTTTAAAGTTTAAAAACGAAATACTAAGGCTGTCCCTCTTCATAAGTATTTTTCAATGGACTTGAAGCTCTTTAACATTATAATCACTACTTGAACAACACCGTATGAATATGCTACATATATATATATATTATAAATTAATGATAGATTATTTTATCAATTTGACTGATTGATTTGCAATCAAATGGTAATTGTTTTCTCCTATCATCTTTCACAAATGGTCATTCATCTCACTTTTATGTGCTCTGTGTGTGTGTCCATATATATATATATATATAGTCGAATTGATAAAGTAATCTATCATTAATTTATAATTTAATAGTGATTATTTTCTCCTTATATCTCATATAAAAAAACCAATCTCACTTGGTACTTTCCCCTACCCCCACCCCAAAGACACACATATAAAGGGATTAATTGATGCTAATTTAGTCTTATAAATACCTTTTATTAGAATTAACCTTCTTTAAAACTATGTTAGATATTGTTTTGAGAATGGGGGGTTCGAACTTAAAATGTATAGAGCAATCAAAAATCAGTCAATAAAAAGCTTTTAGTAAAAAAAAAGTGAAACACTATAAGAAAAGTAAGACAATTAAGAGAATTTTAATCTTAATAAATATAATATGTTCACATTGAGCTTAGGAATTTAAGAATTATCAAAAATTGTTGTGTGTAAGTTTGTCTTTCGCTTCTATGTGTTGATAAAAAAACCTTTGTATTGTTCTCCCCCCATAAATATCTAACACAAGGTCTATTTGTAATGGGATTAGGAGTGATCAGTTACTAATTGATAAGTTATATCCTTAAAAAAATTAGGTAATCGTAAGCACATTTTATAATAGGGAGTACGAGATTGTGGGTATATATGCAAGAGCTATGTAGATGGTGTCAGTTATTGATAATATGCCTAATGATAGAATGTAGAGTAGTCAACACTATTTCATTCTTATAAAAGGTTAGGGAATAGTTAATAGTACTAATTTAGTTAGAGAAAAGGGGTTAGAGTTTAATAAAACAATAAATAATTTACTAAGTATTAAACTTTTACCTAACTTACTTGGAGCAATCGTATCTAAGCACAAACAATATTTACTTCAATCCTATCAAACCACTCCTTAGGATTGTTCTAAAAAAACAGAGGATGAGAATCATTCTTTCACGATATCTCCAACTTTGTTTAAATTGGGTGGTGCTTGGCTAACACTAAATCTATTATGAGAATGTTTTTTTCTTGTGAAGTAAGAGTAACCTTAACGTAGTTTTTATCAGGTTAGCATTGTGTTGTCTTTGAGGAAGGAGATGTTGTACTCTCCAATACTTTTTAAGAGAGAGAAAGTGATTTATCTAAGTTTATTGTTTAAAGAATATATTTATTGGGCACTTTAAAACACTTTATTTAACAAATAATTTATCACTAGTAGCTACATTAGGACTAGATGCGAAAAATCATATGATATTAGAGAGCTTGAGGTAAGGCTCTCTATATAGACTTAGACTAAGTCATGATATTGCATAACTAGATATCTAGTGTTTTACTTATGTTTACTATCCAACTAAAAGATTATATAAAGTGTGAAAGGTAGACATGCCTTTTTTTTTTTTATGTAGAGGCACCCTTTTTCTTAGGTGAAAACATTTCTTTTACTTAAGTAGAGACACCTCTTTTTTTTTTTTTTAAGTGGAAGTGTCCCTTATACTTAAGTGGAAGCATCTCTTTTATTTGAGTGGAAACATCATTTTTACTTAAGTGGAGTCACCTCCTTAACCAAGGAAAGTCACTTTTCCTTTTAATAATATATAATTATAAAAATCATTTGGGTTAAATTAAATTAAATAAATAAATATTGCTAACAAATAAATGAATAAAATAAAACTCATGTAAAAATATTAGGCCCCTTGCACATGTTCATGAAAATTCTTAACCATGATTCCATGAATATGTCCATAAAGAAAATTACTTATTACTTAAAGGGATTCAAGCTAATAAATTTTCTAATAATTACTTATTAAAATAAATATTAATATGACGTATGAAATTATTAAAATAATACTTATATATAAATTTATGCTTTCTTTTTTTTCAAAAAAAAGATTGCTTCCAGGTCCCTCCTACAATATTATATATATATATATATATATATATATATATATATATAAAACCCTTTACACCACTTAATATTTTATAATAAAAAATTATTTCCATTGATCCAACTATTGAATAAGAAGTAATTAATATATTAATCTCACATCCTAAATTTTAGAAAAGTCGAATAACAATTACTATATAAATAAATAATATAAAATCACTTTATATTTGAAAATATTATTGAATATTGCTTTTGTAATATATCGATGAGATACCAAGCAATGTTGATTTGATGTCATATTTTCTTGATATAATGCTTATGTTTAATTAGGATTTCAAATCCAATAGTAGGTTTGGTGGTGGATAAATATTTCTATTAAAAATTATTAAACATCGTAACTAATTTTGATTGACAGAAGCATTTAATATATGAATATATTTTTTATTTTTAAGAATATGAATCTTAATAAAGTGATTCTTCAAGAAAGATTATAGATTAAAAATCTATTTCTATTTAAATAATTTTTTATTTTCAAAATAAATAGCTTTACATGTAGCAAGTTCACAAATTTAGCATTTTTTATATAAAAAGATAGCATAATATTATCATTAAAAAAAAGAGATAGAGATAAAGTAAATATATATCATATGTTTATATTATCTATTATATAAATAAAACACATTACTCAAACAAGTTTATATTTATATTTCAGAAAAAATTTTAAAAAAATTAATTATAATTTTTATATATTTATTATCAAATTTTTTAATTAAAAAATTAATATATATGTCATTTATATAATTTATTTTTTTATGATTAATTATTTTTAAAAAATTTTATTAAAAAACTTATTAATTAAAAAAAATATAAAAAAAGTGTATATAAATCTCCTCTTTTATCTTTAAGCACCTTGGTATTTCGATGCACCCCAAAACATCGAAAATCTTGTGTTTCATTAGAGAAACAACCAAACCCTTGGCACAACGACATTAGTGTAGGGATGAAAACATTTTTTAATTAGCAGAAATTCTTGCAAGAATCACCTGCACGGATGAAGAGATATTTTTGTCGTAAGAATAGGGGCAAGAAAAACAAATTTCTTCGTATTCAATTCGAGATGGGCACAGAAACATACCTCCTCGTCCCACAGGTTTCGTCCCTGAGAGTATTTTAATAATTTTATTGATATACATATATTTTATATAAATAACCTTATATATATTAATTTATTTTTATGATGTGTATTTTAGTAAATTCATAATTTATTATTTATAAAAAATATATATTTTTAATTAAATCCAATTTCAAACCCTTATCTTCACAAAGAGGCTAAATCGCATAGCACATTCGCACAGCATCTTCCCAAATTTGAAAGCACAGCCGCGTCGCACTCCGTCTCCCTCGGCCTCTCCAGCCCGCCGTCCACTGCTGTAACAGAAGTCGTCGCCGCCATCGCACCTCAGTGTCAAGTTCGCACATCGGACGGACCTCGTTCCAGCTCAGATCGCCGTTCACGTCCGTTCCAGCTCGCCGCTTGTCAGTCCTTCTCTCTCTCTCTGGAATCCATAGCTGATGCAAAACTTAGAGGAATCAAGTTGCTTAAAGAAATCTGATTTTGTGGATTTTTGTTTTTAAGTTCTGAATTCTGAATTCCTTTGATAAATCATCTCCTTCCTACATTTTGAGGTTGTAATGACATCGTTAAAAAATAATTATAGAAAAGTTGATGTTATTAGTATTACCATTGGTGTCATGTGTGTTAACATCAAGTTACTAACGCTGCATTTGAACTAAATTGATTGAAACTATTTTTGTAAAGATTAAATTAATAAATTTTGTTTTAAAAATTAAATTAAGATAAAATATATCTTATAAACATTAAAATAATAATTTATTTTATATTTTATAACTCTAATTTAGCGTGTATTATTCTGTCTGGGCGGGTCGGGTCGGATTAACCATCATGTATTGAAGTTTTATCTTAGTCCATCACCATTCATCGTACAACTGTAGACTGTCTCTTCGTCTCTGATATTCTGAGAAGATCGAGAACAACAATGCTGCGGACCCGGTTGCTATGGTTCAGTTTAGGGTTTACGTTCTCAGCTGCGACGATTTCCAATTTTGTTTGGAAGGATCTTTGGGTTGATCGTCACGCCCTTGCCGCTGATGTAAGTTAACCCGATTGCTAGAACAATTTGTTTGGACCCAATCTTTTTCGTTATCAAATTATGGGAATTTTTACTGAATCTGCGCCCTATTGGTCTTCAACCCTCTTATAGATGAAGGAGAAGTTTGATATTCTGGAAGCCAGAGTGTCAAACCTTGAATCTATACCACATCAGAATTCTATATCGGAGCAGGTATTTGCGTTTCTACTGCAATTTATGAGTTGTGCCTGTCGTTAGTTAGTTTTGTTATTATTATTATTTTTTTTCAAGTTTGCTAAAGCTCAGAGGAAATCTGGAATTTTTTTGTCGACAATTTCCGGACTGAACACGCCCTCTAGCCCGTGTTCTGAGAAATGATTTAATTTTTTAGGTTTGGGAGGGGAAAATGTATGAATTGATATTATTTTCCTTTTCCTCCTGGTCCTTGATGTCGCCAATCCTGCTAAGACTATGAAAAATGAAAAATACTGTCATTTCATTATTAATTTAGAAACATTACGGAAGCATCTTGGTCCTGCACTAATATTCTTGTAAGTGCGGAAGTGTGGGTTATTGAGTTTTTTATTTATCACTTAGATAGTTCCAATAAATTTAAGAGTAAAGAATGGAAACAATGTGATACGAAAGTTCCAATAAATTTAAGACTAATATTCTTGTAAGATTTTTGCTTTGATATGAAAGTTGCAGTAAATCCATAGTCAGTGAGAAATTTGCTATAAAACATATAGGAAAAACTTAGCTGCTCCTGAACCATTAGGAATTCTATGGGTATTAGAAACAGCCACAGACCAACCTAGAGGCTCATTTCAATCTGGATCAGAAATTTACTTCGACTACTTGAAATGACTCAAGCTGCTAACATCTACTTCTGCTTAGAGTTAACCTTGAGTTGAGCTCAAGCTAATTAATTGAGCATACTCCAGCTGATCTTTACCCATATGTGCTTATGTTCATTGAATCATACATTAAATTTAGAGATGTGCTTTTTGGTCCTTGAAAGATATATATCTTAACTATTTGGTCCTTGAATATTCTCCTTAAATGATTGGGCTCTTGAAAGTTTTTAATTCAGTGCACATTAGTCCCTGTAACATGTGCATTTGCTTAGTTATTTGATTGGCAGAGGGACCAATGAGTAGTGAGTCAAAAATTTATAGAGATTAAATCATGTGGGGGTAAGATTCTGGGACCAAAGAATTGAGAAATTTATTTTTCAAAGACCAAAACTTATATTTCCTCTTTAGAACTACGTGCAGTTGAAAGAACAAGTGATGGAAATAGGGAAGTGGAGAGTATGTGGTTTAACAATGATTTTAAAATGAATTTCTTTATTTAATTTTAAATGTGCTTTTATAGCCCTATATTTTGCAAATATTTGAGTTAGATAAGGATATTTGTAGGACAAAATATAAAGATTGAAAACTACTTCCTTTGTTCTCTGCATTAATAGTAGAGATTCCTTTAGAATATTAACTTTATGAATGATACATAAAACAGTGTATATGTAGTTGTGTAGATATATAAGTCTTAAAGAAAATTATTTAAAGATATTATAACCATGCAACCTCTTTTGTAAGCTAACGAGGATTTGAAGAATCAACTTCACACAAAGATTGATTCCAGGTTTATTTCATTTGTTACTGGTGTTTAGGAAGCTATATATGTTTTTTTTTAGAATGAAAGAAGAAATATTAATAGGGAATGGATAGAAGAAATGCAATTTGGAGGAAGAAAAGAAAATTTTCACTAAACACAAAACACAACAAAGATAGGAATAAGCCTTAGGAGCTCATGGATTCAGCAAAGCTGACCAATCTCTGCATATTAGAATTAGAAACTCCCTAAACCACCCAGATGCAGGGTTCCAAAATGAATCCATAAGTATATCTCTATCCTGTAAAAGATGTGGCAAGCAATGCCCTTGAAGATGGAAGCATTTCTTCCAACCAAATTAGACAGAGGATTGCATAAAAACTAAATTGCCACAAAATTTTACTTTTATTCTTACCATAGCCTTTGAAATGTATAAGGAGAAATTGCTCCAAAGTGTTTGGACAAACCCATTGTACATCCAGACCTCTAAACAATTTATGCCGAAGGTAAGTTACTGCCCAACATGTAGAAATAAAAGGGTCAGTTTTTCCAAATTCGTTAGGAGAAAAAAGTAGGGGGAATTGTGTATAACCCGCCTAAATTATAGCCTAATTACAACTTTAGTCACAAACTTTAAGACTAACACCTTACCACCTCAAACTAAAAAAAAAAAAAGTGAAAATGTTAAATAGCAGTTAAAAATAATGTTTTTAAGTCATGTGATACTGTCTCAATCTTTTTGAATTTCTCCCTTGCTGAAGGTATTATGTGACAATCATGAGATTTTTAGACATTGGTTTTAACTGATATTTGACATTTTTACTTTTTGTGATAATTTGGGAGGCAAAGAGACATTTTAATGTTAATGTATCAAAAGTTGTAATTTGGTTATAGTCCAATGGGGTATATGTAGATTTCTCAAATAACTAGACACATGTTACAGGAAAGATATGGACTAGCATAACCTTTGGTCCTAAAAGACTAATATAATCTTAAGTTCGAAAGTGCAGGTTCAAATACATAATTAATCTTATTTGATCCCAATTGCTTAATTATAAACTCCAATCTAACTTAATGCTTGCATCTTAATCCTTTTCTGGGTATGTTCTTGAATCTTGATAGCTGTGATGTGCCTAGAATTGTTATAAACTTACAATGATAATTCATTATTTTCTTTGGCAGGCTGAAGGCTAGATATCATTTGGGGCTCGAGTGAAATATTTGTAACAGTTTACAGTTGACCTGGTATTTTGGAAAATGATTTTGTTGGAAATGACAATAACCTACTGAGGCATCCTATAAATTCTAACAAGCATTTTTTCTCTTCCTACCTCCCTCCCTCCCTCTCTTTCTCTTTCTTGATTCTTTAATAATATCAGTTGTTTAACGTTTAGTGGCGTTGCCCTTGAAAGCCATTGAGAGTAGTATTACTACATAGCAACGTGAAATAAATTTTGAATTTACTTGCTCTGAAATTCTAAATTTGTTTTTCAACCATATATAATGATAATAATAGTTGTAATAGTAATAGATCTGGGCTCACAAAAAGAGCAAGTGTGACTTAATAATATTAGTAGTAGTAGTAGTAAAAGTGGGGTAAAAGGTTTGCTGAATCTCTTGAACTTTTGGATCAATATCCTCTCAAAATATGATAATCGAATTATAGTATTACTTACATTCCAAAGAAGTAAAAAAAAAAAAAAAAAAGAATTCAATAAACTGAATTCTCATGTTTTTAAGTGCCTCAAACACTTCAGTAGAGTTCAAATTCTTAATCTTCGGCAATTCATGGACGATTTACAGAAGTCTAGGTTCCAAGGTGTACATTGAGGCACTGAAAGTAATGTATAAGGGATACAGACTTGTTTTCTTCTTGTGTAATAGAGAGAAGATAAAAATAAGAATGCTCTATCATAAAGACATGTACAATACAACCATCGTCGATCAACATAGGCGCTATATCATAGTCATTCAACCAAAAGACAGGAGGACGTTGAATTGTTTGCTACATTAATTACTTGAATTTTAGAAAGAAAGCTCTTGGTGAAGAGATTAATCTTTCCACACAGGTATGATTCCTTGTGCTGCCAAACGTTTCTCTACCCAGAAGATGACATGTTTTGCTGTAATTTTCTTTTCATCAATGAGAAATGGCTCCACAGTGCTTGCTTTTGAGTTATAAGATGACAGAGAAAACCCCTTTGGACCTGTTCAAGCTCAGAAAATGGTTTTAGTAATCTATTTGCATGAATGTTAGTTAACTTAATAAACTCAATGGCAATGGAAAATGCACATACCAGTAAGGACTCCATTAGGAAAGAAGGCCCAAAATGAGTAGGGATTGCCTTGTTTCAAAAAGGAACCTTCCAACTGTTATATTAAAATCAATTTAATGTCATATCGAGAATTAATCCAGTCATTGGAGAGAAGTATTTTTTTTAGAAACTTCAAAACATAAGTCTTAATGATATCCCAAGAGCACTGATTTTTTTTTTTTCTACAAGTATCTCAACTAGAAAATAAAATTATCTAAAGTAAAAAAGAGAGATAAAGTTTTTAAAGTGAAAGAGATAAAAAGAAAAAAAAACCCATAATATATTTAAAATAGATACCTAAATCCTTTTTTTATCTTCCTAACTTTCTCTTATTTGAAAATTTTACCTTCTTCTCTTACTCTAGAAGATTCATTTTTTACTAGGGGTATATGTTTGAGATATTATAATTTGTTTGTTATAGAAGGCTAATTCATTCTCTAAAACCATGCTTCCAAAATTGAGAATTTTTAATAATTTGTTTGTTTGCTTTGTATTTTATTCATTCAATTACTATATTACTTTTATTATTCGTCAAAGGAAATGATATATAAAGATAACACTGAGAATTTATACTTTATCATCCACTTCATTAATTACCGTTGTAACTTTCAGAAAATAGGAAGAAAACGCAGTGGTAACCCTCCATCTTTTCACTACATTCTATTGTCACTATATTCTATTGTCTCATATTCAATACGAGTATAAAACATGTATCAAACATAGTACTACTTCGTCTTTAATATATAGGTGCTTCATAATCTCATCATAGCCTTAGTTCTAAGGGATAGAAAAGCAATAATGGAAACAATGGGAAAGGCATCTTTACAAACCTTGTTGTCCTGAAAGACCAGCTCAATATCAGAGAGATCTTGTTGGGCTTCAAGTATTGCTTTCAATGAAGGTATCACATCTTCCTCCATCATTTGAGGCAGAGGCTTGGTTGGAGCTTTAGCAGGAGGTTTCCTGGCTGGTGCTTCTGCTTTTGGAGCTGCATTTACCTCCTTTGTCTCAGCAGTTGCTATGAGCAGAAAATGAAATTATAGCTTCAATTAGACTAATTAGCATGTAGAATACAAAATTATTGATTAATTGTAAAAAGGGTAGATCAAATTTCGTATTATAAATGCAGAAACACACCTGTCGTACTGGTGGATGATTCTTGAACAGCAGAGCAAGTGATCTTGCTTCTGCTGGAAATTGCTACTTTACTTGTAGTCTACAGATAAAGTAAAGCAGACAATGAAACACAGTTTACCCATCAATTTTTGTTACCCCAACTAAAAATGATTATTAGAATTGGAATAAAAGAGGGATTGCTATGGAAATATCAACTTGAAAAGATGACTGTTTCACTATGGGATTCTTATGTTTGCCTAACAAATAGAGAAGTGCATTATTTTATTTGATAAATGATAACCTCTAAGTTAAAATATGAATCTAAAAGTAACTAATTCGAACAGGTTATTTGGAATAATCTAGCTAAAAAATTATGGAATCAAGTTTTGATAGCAGGATTGAGTTCATATTCAAATTGGATTCAATACATAATAGCACATAAAGCTGTAACTACAATCCATCAAATGCCCTGGGAAAAAGAAAAAGAGACATTAAATTCCAAGACTTACCTCACAGTTTCAAAGAAGACATTAAACAAACGCATACAAGTGATGAATTTTTTGGCTAATTAAACTTCTGAATTCACTTCATCCAAGCACAAAAAACACAAATAAGAAAAAAAAATTACAATTCAATAACCTGGAAGAGACAAAATCCCAGAGTTGAAGCTGCTTACCAGAGGTAGTATCGATGAAGAAGAGGAGCAGGGTATAAAATTGTGGGTGAAATGCAAAGAAGACGAAGTCGAAGAAGAAGATGAAGTTAAGAACCAAAAGGCAGAAGAATCAGCAATCGCTCCTCTTAAGGAAATTGCCATTTGCATTGTTTCTCTCCAATTAGTATTACTTTGCTTGTATTCTATTCTTAATCTCCAACCATTGTTTTTGCTGTTTCTGGTTTATTGAAGTTATTGGTGAGAAGAAGAAATGGAAAGAAAGACCTTGTGATCCACAAGGTGTTTGAAACAATATGTACCACTGGTTTTTCTGACTCTAATTTCTTGGGAAAATTTGAAGATGAGCTTAAAAACACAAGATACAAAAATCTCGTAGTGGTGAAAGCTAGAAAGAAGCAGTATCCATCCGCTTGTGTGGAGTGTGAACGTTGTGTGAGTGAGTTTCAACCACATGATACTACAAGTCAATACAGATCTAATAACTCTTTAAGCTTGTCATCTTCCAAGAATAAAACTAATGTTAGTGAGTGCATTACATGTTAGAGATGGTTTAGGAAATATTTGTGAAAAAAATTAGGTTAAATTGGGATTTGTACACTTGAATTGATTTTTTGCTCTAATTTGATCTTTTCAATTGGCTTCATGCTAAATTGCTTATTTAGGTTAACTATTAGTATAATTCTATAATTTCACTTAATTTTTAACTTACTCTATAAAGTTTAAAAATTTATAATTTAGTTTATATAATTTAACAAAATTTTAATTTAGTCTTTGTTGTCAAAATTTTGTTAAAATTATATTAAATTTTATTAACGTTGTCAACATATAGTTATTATTTATGTCAAAAAAGAAGAAAAAAAATAAATAATGATATAAAAATAATTTAAATATATAGAATAAAATAAAATTTATGTTAAGTAATATAAGTAGATTGACTTGAATTAAGTAACTTTATCATTTTAAGATAGTACAAAATTAGCATATCATTAAAGTTTAACAAAATATTGACAAAATGTTAAGTTTAGGGACTAAATTAAAAATTTGTTAAATTATAAAACTCAATTATAATTTTTTAAGTTATAAAAACTTAATTAAAAATTGAATGAAATTATAGAGATCATAAAAATTATTTATCCCAATCTATATCGTATAAATTTGAATTCTCTCAATTTCTTAAAAAAATTGATAATGACAATTTATGGGAGACACTAAAATTCACAAGTGAACCATAATATAGTTATCCTTAATTTAGTTTTTTTTTTTTTCGTTCTTTTTCTCTCTGCTGTATCAGAGAGGATACAAATTCTTGTTTGAACTACTAAGTTAACATTTATGATAGTTGAGAATATATATAAAATATAAATTATAAGTTAAATGACCAATTTTAGTAAGAGTTTAAGGTTTTAGAATACAGTGCCTCTTTCAGTACTTGAAAATATTATCTGTATGGTTTATTAACACCTCATTTTCATGCGAATTCAAAATTAGTCTACTTGAGTTTTATTTTCACGACTTTCGGTGAACAAAATAATCAATTTCAACACTCGCTGGTAATAAAATAAAGGGGAGTGAATCTTAATTTCTCAAAGACATTTTTTCAAAACAAAGTTTATTGACGCTTCCAACACCGCCACCGCATGATCTGGAATCAAATTACAAATTATCTACAATTTTCTCATGGGATTACATGGTAACTCCACTCCTTGCCTAGATGGGATTACAAGTTCATTTTCAGTATTCATATACTACTGAACAACCAATATTGTTCCAATAATATTTTGACACGAAAGAAGGATAGAGAAAGAAAAAAAGATCAATTAAAACAAATACTTTTAATATAACTATTTTTGACAACTAGATAACCTGGAGAAAATTACATACAAACCACTCAAGTAAGAAAATACGCAAGTGCATTAAGCTTGAAAATATTTGCATAGCATTTTTTTGGCAAAATTATATAAATTCTACTTGTTGATATTAATGATAAAAAGATTAATCAGTAAAGTATATTAACCAGAAAATTCACCACCAAAAGCCATCATCATGCCGTAGAATAGCATTTCAAGGAATGCAGAAGTGCTTAAGCAATCTGCAACCTTGTGCTTGTCACCTCTGCAAATAATCTAGATAAACACTAAAAGATGTGGGCACCGGACAATCAACCCTGCAATCTAAGCAATAAAATGCAACAAAAATATTCCACACTTTGTCTTCAGAAGTACTGCGATTATTAAGCACAGTACTGCAGACTATGCTAGTTTTGATAGCACTACCGACTTAAATATGAAATAGGAAGGGAAAATATAGTAGTAGCAGAAAGAGTGAGAGGATTAAACACTGAATTTTTCATTAAATGAGTCCATAGGAGGATCAAACCCAAATACAAATTCAACTTTACTGAATCAAGATGATAAATTAAAAGGACCTAAGGGTATTTACAGATGAATATCAAACTATAAACAATAATAGAGTGTAATTAGAGGAAATTAACTGAATTAAGTGCAATAAAAACATGCCTAATAATTAGGAGTGGATTTGGGTAGTGGGCCACTTTCCTCTCCCATTATGCTGAACTTAAAAATTAGCCTTAAAATATGTAGAGTGGAGAAATGCTGAGCTATGACAGCAGTGATCTCTCTTCTAGTTTGTTTTTATTCCTTCTAGAATAAGTGAGTAACGGCTTAGGCTTATCAAGTTTCTTCGTGCTTCTACTTCTCTTCTTTGTTGGGACATGCTTATAAGAAAAATTTATCAACTTAAATTTCTCAACCATTCTGTACACCTGCATCAAATATACATCAATAGCAGAAAGGAAAAAAAAAAAGTAAGTTTGTCTTGTTCTATGTTCTGCATGAATTTCTGAATGAGATATAATAATTAAAAAAAAAAGATATTTTGAAGTAAAAAATAAATGACCACCATTCACTAACTTTAAACGTTAACTTACGGAAAACCATAAATCACTTTCAAAACCAAATATGAAGCATAAGAACTTTCAATTTAGTCCATCATTCTATAGAAGCTGAATCTTTAGTATGATAAATTCCGTCTACAAGCAGCAAAACATATGCAAACTTGAGTATACAGGTTATGTGTTTTACATAGCTATTTTAAAGTATCAAAGTAAGCAGATAAAATTAACTGAGGTGAGAGTATCATGCACATTAGCCAAGTCTTAAGCTATTTCCCTATAAACCCTGGAAATGCCCTTTGACTGCAGACTTAGACTATCTATTTCGAGTTTGGAATTGGCTGGATCCTCAACAGGCTACTTAAGCAAGTTCATTCCCCCACCTCTTCGCATTACGATGTTAATAATAAAGGGAACACAAGTAACCATGTGAAATCTTGTCATAGGCTGTACGATATACAGGCGTCCTTGTCACTTTTCATACAAGAGCAGTGCTGTAAATCTCAAGGTCATATAACATATACATGGGTAACAAGCTTGCTTATATGGTTTATATGATTTTGCTTAAGGGGCTTAGAATTAGTTTATCATTCTTTATTTAGTTACACTATATAAGGAATAGAATTAGTTTATCTTTCTTTATTTAGTTACACTATATAAGTCCTACTTAGTGACATATGTTGCATCTCAAACACAACCTTCACTCAACTTCCAGTCCAGGTCTTCTTTACATGGTCACGTTGCATCAATCTAATCTGTTTCGGTATCATCAACATCAGGTTTATTGGTTTTGTAACAATTACCGAGAAGAGGTTTAAAGCCTAGGCCATTATTTCTTAAAAAGTTTAACTGAAGTCATTAAATAATCTACCAAATTAGAAGGCTCAATATACTAAAGAAAACACACTGATGAAAAGCATAGTGTTTAAGGTCTCTTGGTCTTTGTTGAATGAAGAAAATGCTAAACTCTGTCAGTAAAGCAGCTTTCCAAATTCATACCACACTTGCCAAAATAGCACATACTATAAAACTATATTGAACAGCTTGTAGATGGACAGAATTAAGTTAATTGTAGGTCACTAAGTGAACTATTTTACCTTTCTTACACTGGATGTCAGTCCCATACTCAAAAGGGCATTGCTGTCTACACATTTACAAGCTGTAGTTTCACTGCCTTGGCTTTTGAACAAATCATCTTTCCGCCCTTCCAATAAAACCAGAATTAACTTTAGTCATTAAAAGTAGACATGACGCCTGCTATCATTATGTAGTTTACATGCACCATACATAACCTTGTTTGTAGAACAACCTTAGAGTCTTCTTTAAGCCACAGAATATCATATACTAGATGAATTGAAACATGCATATGCTGAAATAGTGGCCAGTCAAAATATGAATAGCCAACTCAAACTTCATAAAATTTCTAAATTCAGTAATTTGTGTCACTCTGTTTGTGGGTCATAGAAGTAACTGTATTTTCAATTTAAAAAAATTTAATACTTGTGACTAGGAATTTGTAGAGGAAAAGAACATTAAAAATATGGTTTCTGTTGGGAAAAAAAAAAAAGCTACAAGAATGCAGTGGTAGTTATAGCAAATGACCATACACATATATTCAGATGCAAGGAAGGAACAATCTGCTAAACTCTTGGATGCTGATGTAGTGATGTCACATATAGTTTCAAGGTTTCATGGACTTAGAGGATTAAATCATGAATTTCATTCCTTAATTATGACAATATAATAAATTCATCCAGAATAAACTACTCTAGTAAAGCAAATATGATCCATAAAGACTTGGAAACTAAAGTCCAAAGCCAGCTAGCAATGACAAAAAGAGAGGCTCAAACCTTTCATTTGTAACACTAGCAACTCAACATACAAATTGAGGCGAATATGACTGAAAATGTGAACAAATTCTCCAAGGTCTTCCCTCAAAACTATGTTGCAGGTCTTTTTGATGTCAATTTTAAGAATACTTTTCAAGAACTCATCTGTTGCTTCTCTTCTAGCCAATAACTCAGTTTCTCCATCCAGTGAGATAGATGGGAACTCCCAGAGACCAGCGAGTAATCCTTCATCGGGCCTTTTCACAAGAATAAATTCACTGCTAGACTGGTTTCCGCCCAACATTCTCTCAGATTCAAGTAACTCGACAACACATACAGCACAAAAATCATGTCTTTGTTTAGCCTTTATGGCTTTTGCTGGATAATTTGTAACTAAAACCGAACTATCTTGTTTAGAGATTGATAGTGCACGACAAAATTCTGATACAGGACACGAGGTGCAGCCTGGGTTTGAAAGGGTGCATACAGTAGCTCCAAGTTCCATGAGAGCCTGATTGAAGTCTCCTGGGCGGAGAGGATCAACCAGTTGAGCTGCTAATTTCCTTAATCTCCATTCCAATCCCACATAAAAAAATTGAAAAGGAAATACAACTCCTGGTTAGAATCTTATTAAAACTTACCAAATGAAAAAGCAGTCTAGATTGGAGATATGCACAGCCTATCATGTGTACCTTAGGCACTAGTAATAGGAAGCAGACACCTTGTTTAGAACCACATCATATCAGATAGGAAACTCCCCAACCCCAACCCTCTTCTCTTTTAAAATATGCATGCAAGTGTTTCGTCCTTATGGGCTGTGCCTAAGGAAGGCAAGAAAAAAATCAGAAATGATGTTGTAACCAATCATTCAAATTCAGTTTTATTTCCTTTGAAATATAAATACCATAGGTCTATTAATTTATTGCACGAAAAGGCATTTCTTTCTCATCCCTACTGTTTCCCAATAAGGTACAATGTCATGTGAAAACCAAACTTATAAATCATAAGAAATGATAAAAGTAGAAGAGAAAAACAAGTTTCTCCACCAGAGTCAAAAACATAGTTAAGATTCTTTATTAAAAATCCTAGTTAAATAAAATGTCCTAGAAGTTCACAAAACTCACCAAAATCTCTTGATTGTTAATGAGTCTTTAGGATTATCAGAAACAGCCTTTAGTCTAGCGATCGCCCTTACTACATTCCCATCAACAACAGGTACAGCCTGTTATGGTAAATCATGAGCAACAGTTACTTTTCATGAACCAAAACTACAGGAATCAGCCTTACCTGTTGGAATGCTATGGAGGCAATTGCTCCAGCAGTGTATTCTCCAATTCCAGGAATCTCTCGTAGTGTAGAAACTGTTTTAGGAATTCTTCCTCCCTCTTTGACTATTTTCTTGGCTCCCTAGAAGCAGAAACAAAAGAATCTCAGATTAATCTATGCCATCTCTTTCTTTAATCAAAATCAGAAGTAGTTCAATAAGAACCACAAGGCATTAATTGAAGACCCCGTTTGTTCATAAGCATAATTGTTTGCAGCATTTAACCATTAGAAGGAAGTACATCAAATATTTTTAATGGCTAGGAGTCTTTTTATATCAAGCAGCCATTAGGTACACCGTTACTTTACAATCCTTGATATCTAAGATAACAAGATACAAGATATCATGGTATTTAAGATCCAATGTTTGGTGCAAGAAAATTGAAAGTTTTCATAGAAAGATACAACTGATATTTTATTTATAGGTAAACTATAATTTACTCTTGCTTCAAAATCAATTTGTCCCCCCTCTAGTTTGTTCAATTACCACTGAATTACTCTAAGGTCCATATTTTAATGAAAATAATCACGTTAATGTTAAAATATGAATAATTTCATTGCTAAATGTTTATTTTGCTTATATCAAAACATTTTCAAAGTGTTGAGGATGTTGTTGGGATTAAGTGACAATTTCAATTTTGAAATGTCAGCTTAATCTTAGTAATTGCCTTAAAAGACTATAAAATTATTCAAGCTATAAGTGAAACTGAAACATACTTTTAACAAAGAAATTGTTCATTATTTTAATATTCATATGATTATTTCTGTTGAAACTAAGACTTACATGGTGGTTGATAGGTCATTAAAGAAAAACTAGCAATCCACACTGGAGTTGATTGTGACACAATAAACCATAAGGCAACAAGCCATAAAGATAGAAAGTGAGAAAAAAACAATGTTCTAATGAGAGCATACCTCTAAAAGGAAACGAGCTCTTCGATAGTAGCCCAAACCTCCCCACATTTCATTCACTTCCTGCATAAAGATGGCATGAATTTTTCTGATGAGGAGACAATTAGTGCCTGTTTCAATTAAACTTTTTTTCCTACAAGAAGGTGCATCTTTTTAACCAACCCCCCCCCCCTCTCTCCCCCAAAAAAAAAAACTTACTTTTGGACAATTTTTAGCTTTGAAGAAAACACTAGAAGAAAAGACGAAAGTTTTTAAAAAAGAAATTAAAACTTTAGAAAAAAAACTTTTATTTATTTACTTTTTTCCCAAAGGAAAATAGCTTTATGAATAGAACTTTTGGGCCACTGCTAAAAAAAACGAATTGACACACTGTCTAACAACAACAAATATTATTAAATGCAGGCAAACAAACAGAACAAAGAGAAAATTTGTAATTTATAGTCTGAAAAAAATTCATGATTACATAAGACCTGTATCTCCTGGAAAGTTCTGTGAGTTCTATCATCAAAATTACACCTCACTTTGCCTCAAGAAACCTGCAATACCCTTCCTTGCATAAAAATAAGTTCTCTTTTAAATTTCTTGTTAACTGCATAACTATAAGTTCTATAGTCCTATCTTCTCTGAGTGAGGCCATTACATCCTTAAATAGTACAAGTGGTACAACAATAGTTGAAGTAAACATTAAGCTTTTTCAAGCCATGGAGTTCTTACCACTTCTAGAAACCTACAATGGCCACTCTTGAACAATTATGAGTCCCAGAGCCCTATGATCTGCGATCCTAGCCATTGTTTGAAAAGATAGCTCTGCTTCCAGGCTAGGTTTCAACTCCAACAATCCTAAATAGTGAAAATATAATTGAAGCAGAAACCAAGCTCTTTTTTTTCCCTGGTAAAGGATGAAGCTTAAGAACCTTTTCTCAAGTCCTGATCCACTAAACCACCAAAGCTAGCCTCAGGTGTCATGAAATCAGTCTCTTTTAACCAGCAGTATCTCTATCCCTCAAATATAACATTTTGCCAATCGCCTGATTTAATGTCAAAAGGGGCTGGAACTTGATTACAAATATGTTTTCAAAAAGGTCACAACTTCTAACCACTATAGCATCTCAGCTTCTGAACATAAAAGGCCTCAAAGTCAAAAGTACAGTAAATAATACCCAGGAAAAAAAAATCATCAAACAAAAATTGCAGGAGAAGGGATGGCAAGTAGTGCAATTCAAGAGGAAGCAACCGAAGTAATGCAATTCAATAACGTAAACAAACAAATAAACATGTAAAAAGAGAAGGCTTTAAAAGGTATTCAAGCAAAGTAAAATACAGTGAATAAATCAAAGCTCAAAATTTTGCACACAAAAAAGAAAATGCAAGGGAAGGAATGGCAAAAGGCCCGCAAAAACCTCAAGAGTAGCCTGTGCAAGATGGTTAATCGTAGGCCATTTCTCCATCCAACTGTTGTAATAGCCAATAACAGTCTGAACCCTAGTCTGCTGTAGCATTACTTCGGAGACCCACACAGCATATGCCCTTGAATCAACTTCTTCTTCACAACCATGATTATTCAAGCTCCTCCTCCATGGGAGGTCCCTGCGGTTAATATCGTACCATTCCAACAGAGCCACCCTCAATTTCTGGGTCTCCTCTTCGCTGAACAACGAGATTGCGTCCTCTATGTCTCGTACTGCTGGCCGTGGCTGTGGTCTTTCGATCATCCGAACGGCATTCTTCGTCGTTCTGTTCTTCCTCTGTCGCTGTTCTCTGATGTTCGACATATTTGAAAACACAGTTGGCCTCAATAATGCTATCCCAACTTTGTCGAATGTTGCAGTCATTCAAGGTAGAAGTAGTCAGGCACCTAAAGCACCAGGGTAGCTTCCCTCAAAATTTGAACCCGCAGTGCCGTTCGCGTCGCAGTGCTTATCTTAAACTCTGGCCCCAAAAAATATCTATTTTAGTTTTTTGCTGCGCTCAGTGTCCAAACAAAAAATGCTTTCGAGTGTGCTGTAAAGACACAAGATATTGAAGGTTTTGTTTTTATAGAACACTATGGCCCAAGAAAAAAAGAAAAAAAAAAGAAGCAAAATTAGACTAACATCATCCTAAGAACAGAAACTCTTGAAGCATCAACAAAGAAGATCCAAAGGAGATTCAGAGGAGGGAAATTCAGCAAAGTAAGACCTCTGTCACAGCGAAAGCTGTAGTTAACAAGATAATCAGCGCACTCGTTGGCTTTCCTATACGAATGTACTATTTGGACGTCGCAATGCTTCTTCAACAAATTATGGATTCTGTTGATAATGGCGTTGCTATTAGACTTGCTTCTAGGATCAGAAAGAAAAAGTAACCATTGTCTTAGAGGCTTTTGGATCTTCTGCTGGGCGGCTGCTGGGCTTTCTAGCGGCGTTTTTATCCGTCGCTAAAGTGTATTTTAATATTATTGCAACGAATATTATTGCTGCTATAACTTTTGTTTAAATAATTAATTTAACAAAGTTATAGTGGCAATAAAAACCGTTGCAAAAAAATTTAACAACGGAAAAAATCGCTGCTAAAACGCGCCCAGCACAGGATCCGGACGCGTCTTAGAGTCACACTCAAGGATAACTTTATTAAGGCCCTGTTCCACGCCCAGGTGAGACCACTAAGGGCCCCCCACAACTCAGCATTATAAGAATTGCAAATTCCCAAGTTATGCACGAAGCCACCCATCCAATTACCATGATTGTCACGCGCTCTTGGAGGTTTTCTAATGAGCAAAAGAAGTTCTAGACATTCTTATGTACATATTATTTATATATTATCTAATAACATTAATTCAGGCCCTTTACCTTTACACTAAAAACATGATGTATGCCCAAATTTTAGTATAAAAGTAAAAAATATGATTTAATGTTATTAAGTAATGTATAAATATTGTGGCATATCTATTGTATGTAAACATTTTTTAAGAAGCAATACTGAAAAAAAAAATACAAATTCTTTCTTCAATTTTGGGTCATTTACATATTTCTCTCAACCTTCGAAATTTAAAATTATTTTTTTTCTCCCTCATACCAATTTTCAGTTAATATAATTAATTGTTATGTCATTTTAAAGCCTTTTAAATTTTAACATTTTTTTTAATTTGATCATTCATATATATTCATCTTCAATTTAATTTTTTATATTTGTTTGATTTAATTTTTATGTTTAAAACTATTATCAATTAATCCTTCTATGTATTATAAATTTAAATGCTACAAGTGATTAGTTAGAGTTATAGGTACTTTATTCTTTTTTTTAGATTTAAGTTATGTATAAAAAATTTTTTATTAAAAGAACTCAACCCCTATTATAAGACATTCACTAACTTAAACTAAAATAATCAAAGTTAATTAAATTTGTGAATACTGGTAGTTTCTACAAAAAAAATTTTAATATTAAGTAAAAATATTAAAAGACGAACAAACTTGAACAAAACCCAATTTTGGGCCCTAGATTTAGCAGTTTTTTCTTCTCAATTTGGTCTATTATGTATGTTCATTTTCAATTTGCTTTGCCTCGTTTAAAATTAATATTAATTTAATCATATAAATTGCCAAAAGATTCTGGTGTAGGGGGGTCTAAAATATATGCAGATCTTTCTTGGATTGGAAACCAAACAATATAAATCCATTCTATGAAAAATTTATCAGAGAAGTTTGATCACTGCCTACGTAAAAGCAATAACATTTGGGAAAAAGAGCTCCATTTTTTACCTTGGTCTCAATATGCTTTTAAAATGAAGAGTTCTAATTCAAAGAATTATATTATTCCCAATTGCTTTGAAATTTGGATAGCAATAATATGAGGGCACTCGACAATAAAATGGTTCGGAAATGATTTAGGTGACTATACACTTTGATAAATGTGTTGGTGCCTAAAATGTTTAATAATAAAGAGCAAATAAACCAGATATCTTGTAGTTTCACATTCATAGAGTTATATAATTTGATTGAAGCATACTAGACATTTTGAACTGAGATTCTCAAACTTCTCAACTAATGTACAGAAAATTCTAAAATAAATTCAGTAAAAATGGTCACCAGATGCCTTTTCAAATGGGAACACTTTTTTCTTGAAACCAACACGCTTTGGTATAATAAGGAGGGAAAAACGGAGTTAGTTTACTTAGATTGTGGAAATTACTGATCATCAGATCTGAGAAATGTAGCTTTTTTTGGAATACCTTCAAGCCAGACAAATAAAAAAGAGGAACAAAGAGGGGGAAAAAAAGCTAGGGAAAAAGGTGAAAGAGACGACTCAATACCATCCTAAAGTAATAAATCAAAGGCAGGTTTATCAGAAACACAAGCTCTAGACCTTGTGGTGTTCTGCAGTGAAAGCAATGTCATGCCAGGAAAAGTGCACATTACTTAAGCCATTGGAGGGAAAATGCGTGACTGTGGAGATATTACATACTCTTGGACATACTTCCTAGAATTATTTGGATCAGGAATCCAATGAATCTCACTCATGTTAGGTGTCTCAACATAGGCCATAGCAAACTCTCCTACCTTCTGTACTTTCCCTCTCTTGCCCGCCCTTAGTACAAGATTGCTACGGTGGTAAGAGAAAATACCATTGGTCAGATGGATAATATCACCTGGCTCAAATGCATCGCACTCATCTCCCCAGAGCTGATAGTGAACTGCTGCTGTCTCATCAGCTACAAGTGCCAAGCACGTCTTATTTTGCCCTTCTAATGTTGTGCTGCCTTTCTCCAAAAGTATAAATTTTGTATCTATGTTGTTCTTAGCTGCAGGTACTACATCTTTGAGAAGAAGCATCACCGCTTTCTTACTGCAAGAACTTGTAGGAAAATAATTTGATGAGGAAACACGTTAACAAAAAAAAAAAAAGCTTATGATTCAGAGAGAATCTTTTCATGGGCGTCTCAGCAATAGAAAAGCTAGATAATTTGTCATTGCATTCAGACAGTAGTTCAGACAGTAGTTCATCATAATAACCGAGTCTTTGCAGGCATTGATCTATCAGTCATTTCTTGGTTCACAAACCTATTAAGGCAGTAGTTGATTAGATGAAAGGCTCGAACATAAAACATAACATCCATCAATAATAAAAACTAGTTGTTTCTGTTTGGACAATTCTTCGTTTAAAAAGAAAAAAAAAAGATTTCAACTATGGAACAGTGTGACGAACCAGAGCACAATCAACAGCACAAAACCAAATCCCTTGGTCTACACTATACAGACTAGTGGTGCTTCGACAGTTATTCCAATTCAACCATTTTTCTCAAATTCTTACAGGCGCTGAAATTTCTCTCTCACCATTCTTATCTACAAACTTCAAACCTCACTTCAACTATTTGCTAATTCAACTCAACAACTTTTTTACGCGCAAATTTTAACTTGAAATCATGCCTTAAAATGCAAAAATCATGACTAAGAAAATATGGGCAGCAACCAGCACTTTAAAAACCACTTGAAATCACATTTAACAATTAAAAAAACAAGGTTCAAATGGGAGGGGAATAAAAAACACCAGCCACTAAAACAGAGCCTTAAATCACTATTTGAGCATCTTAAAATGAGGTTTCAAGTGGAGAAAATATACCAATATCCAGCCATTATATCAGCAACACAAAGCCATAATTCCAACAAGAAAAACAAGAATTTAGTCCACCAAAATGCAACACATCCTCAGCTACGAAAACAGAACCAAATAGGGAGGATTAGGAAGAAGGGAAAAAAGAGCTCCAAAATAGAAAAGCAACAACACTCAAACATCAACCACTTTGTTAACAACCAAAAGCCACCATATTAGCATTTAAAACATGATTTCAATTCATCAAAACGCAGCAAAAATGTCACCCACCCTTAGCTACAAAACAGAACGGAAAAGGGAGGAAAAACAAGTGAAAAGAGAGCTCGAAATGGGGAGAAAGCCACTTTCAACCAGTAACCATGAATCACAAGATACATTAAGGAGAAAAGAAGTACAAGAAGAAAAAAAAAACGAAAGCAAAAGGACTCACCTCTTTGGGTCAAACCAAGAGGCAAAAGAAGATTGCAGAGCAGGCCGTGCTGCGCGTTTTCCGGCGGACTCCGTCTCCGTCCGGCGGTACAGCGGCGGCGGATCCTCTGCGTGGACAGAGGCGGTGATGAAATTGGCTAAGAACGTTGAAGGTTGCTGCTCCTCTCACAGTCACGGCGCTTCAAAGAAAATGGGTTGTCCTTTTTTTCTTCTTACTGCTCTTCCTGCTTTCGGTGGGGCGTTCAGTGTGGCTTATGCGTTATCATGATTTTTACTCTAATGACTATTGATTTTAAAAATTATATATTATATAATATAAAAAATAATGCAAAATATATAATGTAAAAGGAATAAAAAGAAGTAAAAAGAATAAAAGAATAATAAATTAAATAATTTTTTATTATTTAATATATTATTTAAAAATATAATAATTATTTTTTATATTTTATTTACAAATTTAAAAAATTAAAAAAGACGAAGAAGAGTGAGGATGAGAATAGAAAACCCTTCTTAAAACTTTGGTTCTATTCTCCTTTTTTTCAATGTTTATTAGTTTTTAGTCTTTTTTTAATTAAAAATAAAAAAAATTTAATTTCTAATCTATTTAAAATAAAATTTTATTCTTTTATTCTTTTTATTGTTCTCTTATTATAAAAAATTTCTTTAATTGTGTTAAATTAAAGAAATTTTTTTATAATGAGACAAATAAATCTTTATCTACATTCCCCTCATACTCCTCATCCATCTCAAGCATTTTAAGGACTCGTCGGGCCAAAAGAAGACCAGTGCAGTATGCTGGAAACAATGGAAAACATGAAACACAACGATTAGGCAGAGTTGGTAGACATATTGAGAAACTTGAGTTTTGTCAATGAAGTACCTGCTGCATAGTTTGTAAGACCTACTTCAAGACCATAGTGGGGCAATTCATGTGCATATGCTGCAGCGAGAACAATATCACCAGAAATGCTAGCAGATGTTATTTGTGCAATGATATCCTTGTTTGTCTAACAAAGAGGTTAAGATTTATACTCAAGGAAAAAAAAAATTACGAAAGAACCAAACACAAAATTTTACATGATTTTGGGCAACTGCTTTGCTTAAAGCAGTAAGTCTATTGCTAACTTACAAATCATTTCTTCTTTTAAAAGAACGTGTGAAGTTTGACACTTAGTCGCCAATAAGTCAAATATCAACGTATAGCCTAAAAGGAGGATACAAATCGAACCACAAAGCGAGATTTTGGAGTGTTGTACTTATTCTTGTCCTGATTAATCAACCGAATCCTTGCTCGGATATCAGTTTTTCCCTCTGCAGATGTTTTCATTCAACCAAAAAGAAACAGGTCAACCGATAGCAACAACAAAGATAAATCACGAAGTGAACCAAGATAAGAAAGTACAATGCCTCCTCTTCTCTTAAACTTTACTTGATACCTCTTGAAGTAGCCTTTGTTTTTTTAGCCTTAAAATATGCCTTCATCGAGAAAAAAAACAAATTTTAAAGTAACAAATAAAACCGTTCCACACATTTGCATACAAGCTAACAAGAATATAAAATTTAAAAACATAACGAGGATCAGTAAGATAAAAAGCTAAAAAATGAGGAAATGAGGCCTAGGGAATGCTTTCCTGGAGACTTGAACGAGCTTATAATGGAAGCTGAGAGGCATTGAAACTGCTGTCCTTTATTTTGTAGCTGTTCGTAGGGTGTTGGGAGAAGAATTGAGCTTTATTGGGCCGGGAATAGTGGGCCGGACTGTTGTCTTCTGAACTGAACCTAAATAACACTAATTCGTTGACCCAATTTGAATGTAAAAAAAGCTCTTTTTAATCAGAAGACCAAGCATATTTGCGAAAAAAACCTCGAGTCCTAATTTCATTCTCCTGGAATCTTCAAAATTGAAGACATGATTTATGTTAGAAAAATAAATTGCAAATTATCTGAAGTATTTTGTTTTACAGATTTTGACTTTTATTGTTGCCAATGATAAAGTTTGTTACGTTCATTTGTAAAATTCTTTTAATAAAGTTGTAAACCTTATGTATATTGTAAAGTTATTCTATTAAATTTGTTTAAGAATTATTGCGTTTAAAAAAAAGTGTGAAGTCATTTAAATTAAATGTACTCTTAAAATTTAAGTATATTATCAAATATATTTTTAAAATTAGTGTAAATTAATATTTTATTTTTATTTAATATTTTAATATTATATATTAAATATTATATTATTATTTTTATTTATAATTTAGACCATATTAAATTATTATACAAATCAATTGCTATTTAAATTGTTGGACGATGTCACGTCTCAGCAATAGAAAAGCCAGATAATTTTTCATTGCATTCAGACAGTAGTTCATCATAATAACCAAGTCTTTGCAGGCATTAATCTATCAGTCATTTCTTGGTTCACAAATCTACAGAGGCAGTAGTTGATAACATGAAAGGCTGGAACATCAAATGCAGTAACATAGAACATAAAATGCAGTAACATAACATCCATCATTAATAAAAATTACATGTTTCTGTTTGGAACATTCTTCGTTTAAAAAAAAAAAAAAAAGATTTCAACTATGGAACAGTGTGACGAACCAGAGCACAATCAACAGCACAAAACCAAATCCCTTGGTCTACACTTTACAGACTAGTGGTGCTTCGACAGTTATTCCAATTCAACCATTTTTCTCAAATTCTTACAGGCGCTGAAATTTCTCTCTCACCATTCTTATCTACAAACTTCAAACCTCACTTCAACTATTTGCTAATTCAACTCAACAACTTTTTTACGCGCAAATTTTAACTTGAAATCATGCCTTAAAATGCAAAAATCATGACTAAGAAAATATGGGCAGCAACCAGCACTTTAAAAACCACTTGAAATCACATTTAACAACACAAGGTTCAACTGGGATGAAAAAAAAAAACACCAGCCACTAAAACAGAGCCTTAAATCACTATTTGAGCATCTTAAAATGAGGTTTCGAGTGAAGAAAATATACCAATGTCCAGCCATTATATCAGCAACACAAAGCCATAATTCCAACAAGAAAAATAAGAATTTAGTCCACCAAAATGCAACACATCCTTAGTTACGAAAACAGAACCAAATAGGGAGGATTAGGAAGAAGGGAAAAGAGAGCTGCTTTCGGCGTCCCCACTCCCTTCTTTCTTACTCTTTTTTAGTTATGTTATTTTCTTTTTATGCTTTTTTTTTTCTTTAAAGAAGTTCCTTTCTTTCATTAGAAAAATTTCCAAAGTACGATTTTCATGTGCCTGTTTCTCCTTAACTTCTTTAATTGCCCTTTATCTCTTCACCATAGAGTGACATGTCACTCTAGTGGGTGAACCTTTCAGTATTCTAATTCTTTGTGCTGGAAAGAAATTAGGCTTCATGCTAAGGTCACATCTTTGATTCCGAACAAAGAGTTAAGCTAAACGGTAAAGTTAAAAAGCGATTTTTTTTTTTCGAAGAAAAAGTGCGATAAGATATTTTTAAAAGAGATGAAGATTTACCTAACATAGGGCAGCCACATGTACCAGAAACACGCATATAATGGATTATTTTTCCTTTTATTATACACGATTAAAGAAAAAACCCTTAACTTAGGTGATATACTTAAATGAATGCCTACTTAAATTCTCACCACTTTTCTTGATACAACATGGCTAGTTGTTCCCTTCAATACTTTGGCTTTTGTTTTTCCTGCTGTAATGGCCTTGGTAAAGTCGTTCATATCATTTTGCTTCTGATGTAAAAAACTTTTTAATTTTTAACAGATACAAATTCAAAACTAAATAAATTATCTTTTTTGTAAACCAAAAAGTATATCGAGAGCACGCCAAGCTAAGTCTAAAAAACTCCAAAATTTGTGACCTAGAAAAAGGAACAGTACAAGCAACAAAATTCTCGGGAAATATAATTCTGAAAATAAGTTACAATAAATTCTTAAGACACAGCACTTAGGCCACATCCACAAAGAACTTTCACTCATCGTCGTCCTCATCATCATCTTCTTGAGCATCAGCTGCAGAGTTGAGAGCCTGTAAACGTGCAATCAACTTAGCCTTCCTCTCCTCATATGTAAGTTTCTTCAAGTTGTACCTGCACAAAAGGGGCAGCAATAGATAGTCTTAGAAACTCATTCTGCATGGTTATAGTGCGGAATTACCAAACCAGTGTTGTGACATCAAGAAATGACCTCTTGTGTTCCTTTGGTGGCTGCTTCTCTGTCTTCTTCTTTGTCGGATCTGACCGAATGGCAGCATGAACCTTTTTGTACATTTCCTCAAGTCCATCAGGCTCTAGTCCTCGCTTGATATATTCACTAAAGTGTGACTGGTATTTCTCTGGTTCATCTTCCATCAAAGTCTGCAAAATGTAGTACATGGATTATCATATTATTCCTCCTAATGATTAAAAAATCACAGAACGGTGCCAAATAAGATCTTTTCCCATGCCTTCATGTAGGCAGCAACATGACCACCAAAGATATATTTGCGATGAACCTCAGGATCAAGCTCTTTCTTATCCTTGTTAAAACCAGCAAACCTTTTGTCACTATGAGGAATATCCAGACCCCCATCCAAAGCTCCCTGTGATCAATCAGAATTACTAAGATCCACAAACATGAAAACACCAATTCAAATAACACCCATGCATGTGCATGAAAAAAGAATAGCAAGTCATAAAGGAAATCACCTAAAGAGGAATACAAATTTCTTTTGGAACATTAGCACAGACATTCAAATCAAGCACACAAGCTTGCTGTCAGAACATATTATACAATACTTCTATTAAAATAAATTTATGGATTAAATTAAAATTAACTGACAGGCATGTTTTTAATATTCCAAATGACAACTGAATCTCAGTAGAGCCCAGAATCAAGATTGAAATTTAGAATCAAATCAAGCTGAAGCCTAAGTTATTAGTTCAAATCAGTATCTGCTTGAATTTGAATTATTTATATTTGAGCAACTTTGAATACCATAGTATTTGGCTTAACTCAATTCAAATTCACCCTTGATTAAAAGTAGCAATGAAAATTACAGACCGGTAGACATATAAGCCTGTCTTAGAAAGATAAGCAAACAGAAGAATCAAAATAATAACATAAAGTCAACTATAGTAGAACTTGAGTAAAAGCAAAAAGAAGGATGTTGTCATTGGGAAATGGCAGGTTACCACAAGAAGCAAAACAAATAAATAGGGCATCATGTGCCAGAAATTATCAGAGTACCTTAAGGGCACCAAAGACACGATTTCCAGTTGTAGTCCTAATAAGACCAACATCAAGGAGAGCACGGAATGGCCTCCTAGTCTCAACGGGCTCAACAGAAAAGTCCTCTCCTGTAGCCTGACAATAAGGATATCACTAATTAGCATAAAATGAGTGAGAACATGAGAGAAGAAAGTAACTACTGTATATCCATAGATACCTCTACATTCCCCTCATACTCCTCATCCATTTCAAGCATTTTAAGGACTCGTCGGGCCAAAAGAAGACCAGTGCAGTATGCTGGAAACAATGGAAAAACATAAAACACAAGGATTAGACAGAGTTGGTAGACATATTGAGAAATGTGAGTTTTGTCAATAAAGTACCTGCTGCATAGTTTGTAAGACCTACTTCAAGACCATAGCGGGGCAATTCATGAGCATATGCTGCAGCGAGAACAATATCACCAGCAATGCTAGCAGATGTTATTTGTGCAATGATATCCTTGTTTGTCTAATAATGAGGTTAAGATTTATACTCAAGAAAAGAAAATTAGGAAAGAACCAAACACAATTTTACAAGATATCGGGCAACTGCTTTGTTTAAAGCAGTGTATCTATTACTAACACAAATCATTTCTTCTTTAAAAAGAAAGTGTGAAGTTTGACACTTAGTTGCCAATAAGTCAAATATCATCGTATAGCCTAAAAGTAGGATACAAATCGAACCACAAAGCGATATTTTGGAGTGTTGTACTTATTCTTGTCCTGATTAATCAACCGAATCCTTGCTCGGTAATCAGTTTTTCCCTCTGCAGATGTTTCCATTCAACCAAAAAGAAACAAGTCAACCGATAGCAACAACAAAGAGAAATCACGAAGTGAACCAAGATAAGAAACTATAATACCTCTTCTTCTCTTAAACTTTACTTGATACCTCTTGAAGTAGGCCTTTGTTTTTTGAGCCTTAACATATGCCTTCATCAAGAAAAAAACAAATTTTCAAGTAACAAATAAAACAGTTCCACACATTTGCGCCACAAGCTACCAAGAACATAAAATTTAAGCAACACAATGAGGATCCGTAAGATAAAAAGCTAAAAAATGAGGAGACATAGAAGTCAAGTCGCCAAGCGATACAAACCAATGACATGAATCAGAAAAAAAAAGTAGATGCATAATGTACTGGGTTATAAAAATCATACAGCAATGTTCCACCAAAATTGCAATTGTATTAGTTTGCCAAGGATACTGCAGGAACTGTGCAAAATCCCAGAATTATCACAGCTAAACATGCACAAACAACCCCAGACAACTAACACAAAAAGGGTCAACAGCAAACACCCTAGTCCCTTTGGCCATATCTTACCCACCAAACACTCATACTATCTCCCCAGAAAAGATACTCATACTATCTCCCCAGAAAAGAAAAAAAGATACTATAACAAATTCATTCATAGAGAAAAAACCACAAAAGCCACATAGTAACACAGCAGAGTTACTACGAATTGCTCCGAAGCCAGCTACAAAAATCATGCAAACACATTTTATCAGAAATGAAAACAAAAGTCTTCAAAAACAGATACACACCATCGATCTGCTTCCAAAAAGACCAAACTGAGGAAAACAGCGGTTGAGGCCTAGGGACTGCTTTCCTTGAGACTTGAACGAGCATATAAGGGAAGCTGAAAGGCAGTGAAACGGCTGTCCTTTATTTTGCAGCTGTTCGTAGGGTTTTGGGAGAAGAATTGAGCTTTATTGGGCCGGGACTAGTGGGCCACTGTTATCTTCTGAACTGAACCTTATTTTTAACACCAATTCGTTGGCCCAATTTTAATGTCAAAAAACCCATTTTTTTCAATTGAAGACCAAGCATATTACAAAAAATAATACTCAAGTCCCAATTTCATTCTCATTGAATCTTCAAATTTGAAGACATGATTTATGTTACCTGGCCCAAAAAAAAAAAAGACATGATTTATGTTAGGAAAAAAATTGCAAATTATCTGAAGTATTTTGTTTTACAGACTTTGACTTTTATTGTTGTCAATGATAAAGTTTGTTAGGTTGATTTGTAAAATTTTGTTAATAAAGTCCTAAAGGTTATGAATATTATAAAGTTATTTTATTAAATTTTTTTAAAGAATGTTATGTTTAAAAAAAAAGTAAAATCATTCAAGTTAAATATGAAATATTTATTAAAGTATATATTAAAGAATTTCGTCGTATTTCATAATAATTAAGTAAAAAAAAAATTATAATATTAGAATATATATTTCTATTTCGTGTTTAAATATTATTAAAATTTTATTCATATTCTTAAGATTTTATTGTTAAATATATTCTTAAAATTTGAGTGTATTATTAAATATATCTTTAAAATAAATATAAGTCAATATTTTATTTTTATCTAATATTTTAATATTACACATCAAATATTACATCATCATTTTTTATTTGTAATTTAAAAAATATTAAATTGTTAGACAAAATTGATTGTAATTCAAAATTTTAAAAATAAAATTAAACATAAAAAAAATTTAAAAAAAGTAAAATAATTTAAATTTTGAAAACATAAAATGTGTTCTTATCATTTTTGTGGCTAATAACCTAAACAAAACTTTTACTACTAGATTTTTAACAAGATCTTAGTGAACTTTAAACATATAAACATATTTGCTCCCTGAAAGAAAATGAGAGAAGAGAATAAATTTTTTTTAAATGATAGCTCTGTCTTCTTCTTTATTCTTGCTCTTAGGCACTCCAATGGAAGAAATATGCCATATAAGCTTAACAAGGAACGAAGTTAGGCTAATGTATCTTCTGTTTTGCACCTCTCTACCTTCTTCTTCTTCTTCTTCTTCTTCGTCCTTTTCTCTCTTCAAATGGAAATGGTATATATGAGACCAATATAGTCATCGTGAATTACTTTTAACGTTCATATTCTTTACATTTAAGACACCAAAATTCTTCCTTTATTTTTATAGCCTTATGTCATTTGTTGGTTCTTTTTTTGTCTGATTTGTTTTTCAGTAATTGAAGTAGAGTTGGCATTACATGGGAAGACCTATTGTTATTATGAGTGCATTTATGGCTTCAACAACTTTCAACGTTCATCTCGAGTCCATGGCTTTAAAACATTTTTTTTTTGTGTTTAAATTATGCATCAAATTGCTCTAGATTTCTATTAATTCTGGTTCTTATCAGATTTTGTCCATTTTCCCATCTATGATCAAAGACTCTCTTTCTTACAGAGTGTGAGCAATGCAAATAACAACAAAAGTCTTTTCGTCCTTTTAGGCCTAGATCAACAAGCATAGGAAAGAAAGAAAGAAAGAAATAAAGAATATTTTTTCTTTTAGCTTGTGTCAAACGCACAAGGAAGAGAAAATATTATTTTGTTGTAATCCATTATTTCTATTTCTTTCCCTTTTTTTTGGTTGGGCCGACAACACAATTTTCAAACACAATATTAAATACTTTAAGCCCACTTCTTTTTAATAATAAAACATAATTTCAAATGGTAGTCATTTTCAAAATATAACATTGAAAAATTTCAATAAAGCCTTGGAAAATAAATAAACATCTTGTCTCAACACTTAGTATCAACTGAATTACATTTATTATATTAAAAATAAAATTACAGTGTTATTTTATATAAAAAATTATTTTCATTGACAAAATAAATTAAAACATAGTTGAGTGTAGTTTTTTAAATTAAAAAGAGTATTAATATGATTTAGCTAAATGGGTTGATTAATGAAATATACCCAAATAAAAACCATTACAATGCCTTAAGCAACGGCGAACCCTATTAATAACAACTGGTGCAACTTCCATGTAATGTAAATAAATTTGAAAACATAATTAAAAATGTGTTCAATACAAATTAGGAGAAAATACTGAAAATATATTCTTAAATAAATTTCAAACAAGAAATATCTAAAATGTTTAACATGTTTGTACAATGATGGGTTTTGCTATTTCACTGAACAGACAATAATTATTAAGAAAACCAAAGTAATGAATTAATCAGGCCTATATATACGATAAGCAGCACTATCACAGTTCTTCAATAAAAAAATTCAGAACCTGATAGAAATGAAAGTGGTGTTGTGTAAAAAATGAACATACGCATCCTTGGCATCCATATAATGTATATCAAACACTCACGAGTTGAGACACTTCTATACAAAGCATTTTTCCAAACAAATTAATGAGGAAACATAATCTATGCAGATCTTTCTTCTGGAAACTTAAATATTTAATCTATATTCCAAGTTAGTGTGAATACACATTATCTCTACTTCCTTTATGCTAACATCAGCTCTATAACACTTGAATAACTCAATTGCTGTAGATGATAAGCGAATACAGCCATTCATGTACAGAATGGAGAGACTTTCACATCCATTCCGTATAGACTGGAGACCAAGATCACAGAGATTGCGACAACGGTTAACATGCAGTCTCTCCAGATTCTGACAGTGTAACCCAATCGCCTGCCAACCAGATATCTTGATCTCATGACACAAGGCTAAGTTCCATTCTTGAAGTAATTGACATCCCTTAGCAATTGCAACAATAGATGCATCACAAACAGCTCTGCACATTCGAAAGTTAAGGATTTTGAGGTTTGAGGAAAAACCTATTTCAGCCAAGGGATCTCCAAAAGGAGACCAGATTAAACAAGAAACATTTAAATATTGTACTCCACCGCCACTAACAATTCCCATCACCCCTTTTGGTTTAAGCTTACATGAATCAGCTTCCACATAAGCCAGAGTTTCTGAACACCCTTTAAAGCCAACACCAGTAATTCCTTCACAGTGTGATATCTTAACTGCCTGAAGTTGGCGGCACCTCTGCGTAAGAGCTTTTAGTCCTTTGTCAGATATTTGTGAACAGTAGGAGAGGTTCACATGTTTCAAAGACAAGCAAGCATTTGCTAAAATCTCTAACCCTATATCAGTAATGCTGAGGCACCGATAGAGACTAATTACCATCAATAATGGACAACCAGAAGCAATTAGGGATAGACCAGAGTCAGTGACACTGGAACAACAATCCAGATGAAGATTTCGTAAATTTGAGCCGTAGCTTTGCAACTGGGTCAATCCTGAATCAGTTATCTCTGTACAACCAGATAGAGATAATGATTCTAAATGTTGAAAGCGGCACAGTAATCGATGGAGATGTAATGTGTGAATGTAAAAAGGATTCATAGATAATGTGGAAGGATTTAATATGGAGAATGAACACTGGAACTGTAATGACCGACGGTTCAAATTTTGAATATGGAGCCATCGGCGACAAGTCAGGCCGAATGATTGATGATCAAAACTATTATTTAAATGATGAAAAATAAAAGCAAGGCAATCATCTGGCAAGTGCATGATGGATGTAAAACCTTCCATGTGAACCCTTTTAAGACTCTTCTGAATAAGGCTGTAATGCTCCAATCTTTATGGTGAACTTTCTATGAGAACTAGATGAACTGGGCAAGTCAAATCCACAAAGTACAGGAGTGTCTTCATATCCATAACCAATAAGAATACCACAATTTCGGCAAAGCAGTTTAGTCTTTGAATGATAGCCACAAAAAGAGATGGGAAAACAATTTATTTTATCAACCTGTGTAAACCGGCTCAGATCAACTGAAGCAAATGAGATTGATCCTTTCTTTATGGATTTTTTATATTTAGAACCTCTTTCAGATGTGATTCGATTTGACGATGTCAAATTCAGAGGGTATCCACAAGAGCCACAACTGTAAAATGGACAACCAAATATTAAGACAACTTTAATATGATCATAAAATAGAGAATAGCCAGAAAGAAAATGTATCCTTCAAAAAGCCATGAAAAGATATGAAACTATATTATTTCAAATGATAAAAATATGAACATGCTGAATCATAATTGGTGCACTGTAGAATGTTTGTCTAGGCTAACATAGATTCTTTCATCACATTCTATGCTAATTCTGAATTTGTATAACAGGATCTAGGTTAGTTCAGTAATGGCCAAAGTGGACAAGAAATGTATCTTGAGTCAAGAGATGTTGATAAAAGGATAACAAGTTATAGCAAGACCACCAGCTGCAGTACAAGCATTCTTAAAAAAGAGAAGAAAATAAGAGAAAATAGACGAGCACCATGGGGAAATTTACATATCAAAGAGGTATGAGTAAGATTTAACTGCAATTCGTGTGGAGAATAGAAACAGGAAGGTATTATACAGAAGGAAGTTGGACCATAAATCATACAGGTAGAAATAGTGTTTGAATAATTATATTGCTCTGTTCCATTCTTCCACCTCTTCTCAAATTCCTTAATTCAACTTTTATTGTTTGCCGCTTTATCACATCACATAGTGTCTTTCATAAAGCAGACATTGAATTTGAATAATCATAACAATAAATATTCACAAAACAGTTATGTACTTTGAAATGAGATCGGTAACCTTTTATTTGCAGCTTCACCTGCCCTGGTGCCAGCTCTACTGCAATCCACAAAAGATCAATCTTTGTTTACTTCTTCTACCACACTCCTGAAAACCCAGGTGAAAATGCAGGAAAGATTTAACTAAAATCAATAGCTTCTTAAACACCCCTTCCCTACTAAGATTTAGCTCACTTGTCCATACTTGCCTAGCTATTCTCAATGGCTTCCCTCTCAATTATGCTAGGAAACAAATCTACAATTTCTGACATCTTAAACAACCAACCAACACTCATTAGCTTGGTCAAACCCCATGAACTAGACTAGTCCACAATAAATTCCCCAGCCTCAAGTACTACTTTAAGTCATACTGGTTTATTATAGCATCTCTATCTCATGATCTTCTCTATAAGAAGAAAACTATTAAGATATGATTCTTCATATTACCTATACCTTCAGAATCAGACTAATTTGGGAAATCCCCCATAGAAGGACCACCCTTTTCCCATGTGCAAAGGCTCAGCTAACAAATTGCTTTAAAAAAGCCCACTTATGAAAGGGATATCATACATTTAAATATTTCTCTAGAAACTAGAGGTCAAAGATCAGTGATAATATCCACAGAACAAAATACCAGTAATATCCTACTAGTTGAAATTTAATAAACACATCTAACATTTGAACTAGAGGGCTAACTGCACCAAATGTTTTGATTTTGAATAATAAAATATGATACATGATCAAATAGTATCAAGATATGTAGAAAAATTAGTTACTTTTATTTTTTGGTAAAAAATGACCAATTTATTTATTATGATTTTAAAAAATAATAAAAGTAAGGAGAACACACAGAACCAAAAGATATTTTCTTCAGCAAACCAAAAGACAAGAAAACAAATGAAGATAAAAAGGCAATTACATTAGCTAAATGTACTGATTGAGTCCCTTTTGCAGAAAAACTTCAATCTTGGAGTAAGATTTGACATAATAAAAATGCTATTGAATAACAATTCCTAACATGATTATAACTTTCTTTTTAAGTATTAACATAATCAATTAATGGAAAATTTAAGAAGGCATAAACTCCAAAAAGAAAAACGCCAATATTCTCATGACATCATCAACTAAAGGAGCAAAGTAGCACCAAGGAACACAAATCTAACCTAGAACACTAGTCATCTGGCAAACCCAAATCTAGAATAACTCAGCCATTGCTGGCAAAACCCAGATACTAAGTTTTTTATGAGCAATTCCAATTGAGATAAGTCTTACCAAGTTTCAAATGTTGAATTATCAGCATTTCTTGGGTAATCATTTAGTAATTGACACATTATATTATGGGTTACTGGTTTGTTGCTATGCCAGATCATTAAGATTGTCAATGAAAAGGACTCAAGACTTAGTTTTCTGAATACTTTGTATTTCATTACAAGGAATCTTAGGTCACACTTCATAATAACTGGGGTACTTAATCTTTCCTCAGAATTTTTATTTTATTTTATTTTTCTTGATTCTCCATCCTCTAAAACAAATTTAACATAAATATTTTAAAATATTTTCTCCCTCCTACTTTCAAAAATACGATATAATCTCTACTTCCATCATTCTATGCATCCTTTTACTTTAAAACTCAATCTTTCAAAAGATAAATTGATATTTTTTTACTTCCAAATCTTTAAAATCCATACCTTAAAAACCAAAACCCTACCAAGGGTCAACCATAGGAAGATATCCTTATCAGAAGGGACTAGAAACACAGACATAAATGCAAGAATCAAAAGATAAAAGGAAAGGGAAAAAAATAAAAAATCAACTTCATGTCCTTAAGAATCATGGTACTCGAGTACAGATATGAATGAAGTTATAATAGATCATAAGTAAAGTAGCTTTTATGGGCTTGTCTGTCGCTAAAGCCACAATCATGTAGAAGGCTGAAGGGAGGCATTAAATAGTTCGGGCATTTGAAAGCATAATGGAAATTTTCTGATGAATATTTGTTCAATGATAATGACATGTATTCAATAATTAAACCAAGATAATATAACAAAAGTGAGTAGAAGTATCATTTGGAGAGATGACAACAAGACAATGACATTCTATATTTATGAAGCACAGATATTGACACAAACATCTAACGTGAAAAAATATATAACATGACCCGACGAGGCATGTTCAACACAACTCTCTACTTTATTTTTGGTCTTTTTCCTTCTCTTGGGATCATGTGTCCAAGTCATGTTCGAGGTGAATCTAAGCAGTGCTAGGTGGGGTATCTCACATGCAACACGCCTAAGATTAGGTGATTATGACCTTTATTATATGCATTCAACTAGTGGAACATTTTTAAACTAGGGTATTTTCTATCAAAAAAATGTTTCTAAATGTCAGCCCCAGAATAGTAGCGTAAATTATCCGCCTTGGGGCATAGTTACACGTTCATATTAGTGAATGCATACAAAATTATCTGCATTACAATTTTTAGCAACTGTAAATTACAGAATAGCCAGCATGAATCAAACCCCATAAAAATTTTATAAAATCCTAGAAACCATAAACGGTAATCACATAGCAAGAAGTTAACAATCAATCAATGTTACCCCGATAACAAGCTGCTTCGGGCAATCTCTGTGACTCAGAATTCAAATCAGCGAAGCAGCCCAAATCAAAAGAGGGAGAAGTAGGAAGCAAGAATTACCTGTAAGAGACGTGAGCTGGTGACATCCTCTCTGATGATGATAATGATTAGAACGATTAGGAGTTGCCATCGTCGTCCATCGATCGAATTCGCGATTATTTGCAGCAAATTGTTACAAAAAAGGCTTCTTGATATATGAATTAGGCACTGGGTTTAAGCTCTGAGACGAATACGAAGACAATGGCGATGAGATTCCGAGATTAGAGGAGGCCCTTCTTCAACTCCCTTTACTCCTAATCTCTCTTCTCTTTCTGCCCAGCCGTAAATGAAGGCATTCAAATTCAAACTTTATTATTTTTATTATTATTTTTCAATTAAATGCAGAATGATATTTCCTTTTCCCTTTTTCTTTTTTCAAAAAAAGTTAAATCATTTTAAATTTAACAGACTTGTCACATGGCTTTCACATGACCAACCCATTTACTCCCGATTCTGCAAACCCAATGACGCAGAGGACGCAGGGAAGAATCACATAACACAACAATGATGGAACACTCAACCTCAAACTTTTTCATGTCTCTGCTCGCGTGCTTGAGAGCGCAACGAGGCTTCAAACTCATGGAGGGCAAATCGAAGCTCTTGGACAAGCTCAAGGAGCTGAAGAAGTTAATACCACCAGCAAAGGCAAGATTGTAAAAGTGGATAAGATGTTCCAAGAAATCGCTTATTACATTGTTAAAATAATTGGCCATGGTGCTAAAAATGTCTTGCAATTTGCCTCATTCTGTGGAATTTTATAATTCCCATTGCATATGAAAATGATCGTAGACAAGCATGAAGAAGGGATTTGTTCAGTAAAGTTAGTAACTTCAATACACCGTAAAATCGCCCATCAGAAGCTCTCTCAGCATGCGGATGCAACAAAGAGAGTCGAGAGAGATAAGGTTTCTATGGAATGCATTGGTCGTGTGAGGGACACATGCCAAGACTGTTAAATCTAGCACCAATGGAAGTTTAGAGGTTTAAAACGTTGTTTAGGCATAATTTGGGAAGGTAAAGTGAGTTTTTTTCCCATAATTTACAACTGTTGAAAACTCAACTTTTTTGGCTTTGCCAAATTAAGATGGACACTTAAAATTTGAGGTAACAATGAGAAGATAAGAATTTATAATTTTTTAATATATAAATTCTTATACGATATAAAAATATAATAAAATTAGAAGAATGTATATTTTATAAAATTATTTCATTTTTTACGATGACTCACCTAAGTTTAAAGTTTTAAATTTTTTAAGTTCTTTCATTTCTTTCTTAAAAAAGTTCTTTAATTCTTACTTTAGGTAGTAATTTATTGCTTTTTTTGGATTAAATTCATTAAAAATGAAAGCTTTCATTCCATTTATATTAGACCTCTATAATAAATGATGAAGATTAATTACATCCAATGATAAAAATTATCTCTCTAAAAATTTTTACACATTTTTTTATTTTAAAGATTTTCATAGAGTTTTATATTCTTTCATTTCCTTTTACATTCTTTCATACTCTTCTGTAATGTTTTAAAATGTTTTATATATCTCTAAAATATTTTAAAAGATTTTACAAATTTATAGAGAATTCTATACTTTTTTAGAGTTTCTTATAATGTTTTAAAAAAATTTACACTTTTTAAAAAGGTTCTAAATTTTTTTAAAACTTTTTTAATTTAGAAGAGACGTTTCAACAAAAATAAGATTGTATTCGAATGAAGAGACTCTCTTAATTTTTTTTTAAATGAAATGAAATTTGATTTCACTAAGATCCGGTCACCGTTCAAAACATCAGACAATATAAATCAGAACCAACACTAGTTCTGTAAGTGTTGTCTGTTTAATTTTTTTTTTTTTTTGACAATTTGAGAGAAAAAACATTGTTTTGATATAAATGAAAATAAAAAAAAATATAACAGACAATCGAATAGCACTAGTATTTAGAGAGCACTAGATGTGTTTTGGACAGAATAAGAGGATTGTCCTCAAGCCATACATTATAATCATCAATGAAGTAAGCACGGTGAGCTATTTTATTAGCAGTCTTATTCGCTTCTCTAGAAACCCATGGGAATGATAAGGTAGTAAATTTAGCTCTTGCTTTCAGAATGTCTTCGACTATTAGTTCAATTGTAGAGACGTAAAGGTGTTAAAATGAACTAACCAAACCTTACCTTGATTTGGTTCTAAGTCAAATTGGCATACGTTTAATGAGATGACATTGTTTTAATTTTATCGGACTCTATTAAAGTTTAGGTCAACATGAGATTAGTTCATTACATATATTAATTATTTGACTCATTTTCACAACTTTACAAAAAAAAAAATTTGCACATATATTTATTTAATATAATAATTTAAATATATATTTTTATAAAAAAAATTATCTAAATAATTTATATAAAAAAATTTGGGTTTAAATTGAATATTACCCTTAATTGGAATCCAATATATAAATTTTATATGTATCCATAAATTATAAATATTTTAATCATTCTTAATAAAATGATTATTCAAGAAAGATTATATATTCAAAATTTATTTCTGTTTAAATAATTTTTTATTTTCAAAATAAATATCTTTACATGTAGCAAGTTCATAAATTTAGCATTTCTTATGTAAAAAGATAGAATAATATTATCACTAGAAAGAAGAGATAGGCATAAAGTAAATATATATCATATGTTTATAATATCTATTATATAAATAAAACACATTACTCTAGCAAGTTTATATTTATTTTTTAAAAAAATTTAGTTATAATTTTTATATATTTATTATCAAATTTTTTAACTAGAGAAATTGACATATATGTTATTTATATAATTTATTTTTTATAATTAATTATTTTTTAAAAAGTTTTTATTAAAAAACTTAATAATTAAAATATAAAAAAAGTGTATGTAAATATCCTCTTCTATCTTTAATCACCTTGGTATTTTGATGCACCCCAACACACCGAAAGGTCTTGTGTTTTATTAGAGACACCAACTCCATGGCACAACAACATAGGTGTTGAGATGACAAAATTTTTTAATCAGCGGAACAAGACTTCAGATGAAGAGATATTTTTCTTTGTAAGAATGGGAGCAAGAAAAACAAATTTCTTCAAAACTCAATTCAAGGTGAATACGGAGGATACCTCTTCGCACTCACAGGTTCCGTCCCTGAGAGTATTTTAATAATTTTATTAATATATATATATATATGTATTTTATATAAATAATCTTATATATATATTAATTTATTTTGTAGTGTCTATTTTAGTAAATTCATAATTTATTATTTATAAAAAATATATATATTTTTAATTAAATCCAATTTCAAACCCTTATCTTTGCTAAATCGCATAGCACATTCGCACAGCATTTTCCCAAATTTGAAAGCACAGCCGCGTCGCAGTCCGTCTCCCTCAGCCTCTCAGGCCCGCCGTCCACCGCTGTAACAGCCGTCGTTGCCGCCATCGCACCTCAGTGTCAAGCTCGCACATCGGACGGACCTCGTAGCAGCTCGGAACTCCGTTCTTCTCGCCGTTCACGTCCGTTCCAGCTCGCCGCGCCGCTGGTCAGTCCTTCTCTCTCTCTCTCTCTCTCTCTCTCTGGAATCCATAGCTGATGCAAAACTAAGAGGAATCAAATTGCTTAAAGAAATCTGATTTTGTGGATTTTTGTTTTAAGTTCTGAATTCTGATGGGGCTTCATTCTTTTGCATTTTTTCATTGTAATTTTAAAATGATATTGATAGCATTGTAGTTACTTAATTTTTTTTTCTGAAATTAATGTTGTTTTCTATGGATTTTTTTTCATGATGAAGACAATGCTTGCTCACGAATGGGGAATGTCCAGCATATTCCCCATTTTCTTAGAATCTTGGTGTTCTTACTCTTAATTACTACTGTACGAAGAGGGAATTTGTGTTGTGTTGGCTTTGAAATTGAATGAGCTTATTAGCAACATAACTGTCTTATGCAAAATGGATGTCACCACTCACTACAGAACACAGTGGTATTTCAACAAATTAATTCCTTAGTGGCTTAATTAATTTATGGATAATATATAGTATAATTAAATTATAGTATATATATATATATATATGTAATTGCTTATATGCTGCAAGTATTGCTCATTTTGAAGTCTATTTTGATATTTCGTTGGATAATGTTAGGAGGTTGACCTCCCTTTGCTGATATATACTGTTTATATATGAAACCACACGAAATAGGGTTTACGGTGAATTGTATGCGATTGAGGAGAGAGTTAGTTTGATTGGTTGCTACATATTGCCACTGATTTTGATGATTTGATGGCTTACTACTCAGATTAGGTTCATTTGTTCTCACTTAGAAGACTTCTTCTTTTATACTTGACTTTTTAGTGTTTACAAATATAGGAACTATGAACAGAGTAGTACAGACATATATTTCATGGAAATTTAGGTCCTACTTTCTAATTTCTGGTTAGATTCATTCTTTTTCACTTGTTATGGTTTTGTTAGAAGCATTTTCTGGATGGAGAAAACTTGAGTACAATTGTTATGTCTTTGCTATAAATATCTTTAATAAAAATATGAAAAGTAAACAACTTAGCATTATAAGATTGGATACTACAACAACAATAATAAACAAAGCGTTTTCCCACTAGGTAGTGTTAGCTACATGGATCAAGCTACATCATGTTTTATCTTGACTTATTTCTATGGTTAGATTATTTATAGATAAATTTATTCTAATAGTTTTTTCTATTGTTTTCTTTGGTCTCCTCTTCTAGTTATTGAACTATCTTTCATCTAGTCAATTCTTCGTAAAATAGCTTCTAATAATTTTCTTTGTACATGACCAAATTACTTAAGACACATTTTTACCAACTTTTCTATGATAAGTGCTACACCAACTTTTTCTCTAATGCAATCATTATAAGATTGGATCTTTCAAAAAAAAAAAAATTTATAAATATTTTTATTGGAAAACTGATGGAAAACATCTCAGGAACTTTATTTAAGTCTAGTTCTTTTATAATCTATCTCTATTTTTCTTCCCAAAGAGGAAGGAGTAGGGGTTGAACCCTTGACGTAATTCACACGTCAACATAACTTGGGCCATGTGAACTCATAACTCATTGGCAAATGATAATATGCCTATCTTTAGGTTTGTGTTGCTATTTTGTTGTGATTTACCCAAATTTAAATTTTCTAGGTTGGCTGCCTTAAAGTTGGTCCCTTTAAAAAGGGGCTAACCTGTCCTAGCTCACTTTGAGGGCAGCCATGGCGGGCAACCTGGTTGGGCAAGGTTTGTATATATTGATGGGCATGACCAATGTTCTTCCTTATGGTGCTTGCCATTGCTTCCATTGAATCTCTAATACATTAGATTCATTCCCTACCTATTGTCATCTCCATCTTCTTCTTCTGTTTTCTTCCTTCTCTTGAGTTCTTATTTATTCTTTTGATCTTTCCTTTTTAGTCAACTTTGAATGATGCAGAAGGGTTGTCATCCATTTGAAAGAACATACATGCTCCTATCCCATGCACAGAGTTATTAAATTAAAAAGCCCTCACATGTTGTTATTGTTATGGTTTTGCAAATTAGGAGAAGGTGAATGAGGGTTGAATTGTTATGTTGCGTAGTGAAGCTCATATTTAGCTACTGATCAGCTAAGGGAATTCAGGTTGTAAATAGCTTATATGGTGTCTTATGATATTAATATTCATCTATTTTTAGCTAGTAACTAGCATCAAAACAAAAAGGAAAAAACCATCTGACTTTCAAGAACCCCATTCTTCTTAATTACCTTGACTTGATCTACTCTTGTTAAACTCCAAATGTTAATTAATAAGTTATTTTCCTTTGTCATATCTAATGTCTTTTCTAATATAACCATAGGACTACACCATGGTTTATCATTGAGCTCTTACCTTTTTAACTTGGTATTAGATGTTCTCTATGAACATAATCAAGAGGCCATGCCATGTTGCATGCTTTTTGTTGATGATATCGTCTTTGTGGGAGATTCAAAAGATGTAAATGAAAAATTAGAAATGTGGAGACAAGTTTTGTAAACATTCGTTTTTTGTGTAAGTCAAAGTAAAATGGGTATATAGAATGTAAATTTAGTGATAGGTAGGGCGGAGGTGAAACTTGAAGATCATTCCATACAACAAGTCACAAAAGCATTTGGGGACCATCATACAAAATATTGGAGAAATAGAGGGGGACTTAAATCATAGGGTCCAAGCTGGTGGATGAAATAGAAGAAGGTTTTATGTTCTATTTGTGATAGAAAAGTATCAGTTAAACTTAAAGAAAAATTTTATAACAGCTATAAAACTTGCATTGTTATATGGTACTGAATGTTGGGCAATAAAAAATCAATATGAGTGTGGGAAAAGGCTTTGTTTGTTGTTGTATATCTAATGTATTTTGAAGATCTTTGCTGAATTTTCTTTTAAACTTTGATGTTATGCTATTTGCGAATTTTATTGTATTGATACTTTTGTTATTTGTTACTTGAAAATTGGATATCGATGTATGAATATTTGGGTCTGGTGTATATATTTTCCCTTTTTTTTCTCCACTTTATGATGCATTTAAGTATCATTAATGATAGGAATATATATTTTAATAGTTAAATATTTAGGGACTTCAAATTTGCAAGTTTAACAACCATGGTTGTATGTTCTCATTAAAACTTAGAATGAGAAAGATGTATGTAAGCAGTTTCAAGCCCTATCTGAGATTTATGCTTGTAATATGGAAAACTTAGAATGAAAAAGGTGTGTGTAATGTTCTGAAGTCGAAATACCGATAAACTTAGCTTTTTTTTTTTTTTTTTTCTTTCCTGACTTTTAGGTTTTCTGTCCCTAGACATGGATGAGTATCAAGAGATGGAGAGGTTTGGGATGGAAAATGATTTTGAAGATGGCCAATGGATTGGTGGTGAGTTCTACTACCGTAAACGCAAAGAAAAACATACTCAAACCCGAGAAGATGTCCTTTATGGGGTTTTTGCAGACTCTGATGATGATGACAACGATGATTATTCAAACAGAAAACGCAGAAAAGATCGCGACTTCTCTAAGAAGCCTGACCTCACAAAGCCTGTGAATTTTGTCTCAACTGGCACTTTTATTCCTAATCAGGATACTGATAACAAGTCTAATGAACAGAATGAAAATGAAAATTATGTTAGTGAGGATAGGCCAGGTATGGGTCTTGGTATGGGAACTACTAGAACTTCTGGATCTGGTTTAGGTTTCAATTCTAGTTATCATGAAAATGTTTCTGATGATGAGAATAATGATGATAATTTTCTGCCTACGGCATTTGGAAAGAAGATTATTGAGGGAGCAATGAGAAGGGAGAGGGAAAGGGAGAGAGCTAAATTGGAAAAGAAGAGAGGACAAGGTCAGACTCAAGGTCAAGATAGATTTCAGGATGTTGGGAAGTTTGAGAAACATACAAAGGGAATTGGATTGAAGTTGTTGGAGAAGATGGGTTATAAAGGAGGTGGTCTTGGGAAGAATGAGCAAGGTATTGTGGCTCCTGTTGAGGCCACTATGAGGGCTAAGAATACAGGCATTGGATTTAATGACGCCAAGGAAAATACTCCTTTGCCAGGTTTGCAGGTTGAGAAGAAGCCACTGCCAGAAGTTACTCAATCCACAGTTGTTAGAGCCAAAGAAAGGTTATGGGCAAAGCAATCGAGATCAAAGAAGAAGAAGGGTGAGGATGTTTATATTACTGCTGAGGAGTTGTTAGCAAGCAAGCTAGAACAGGGTTCAGAGGTTGTTCAGAAGGTTTTTGATATGCGAGGGCCCCAGGTTCGGGTAATTACTGATTTGTCTGATTTGAATGCTGAGGAGAAGGCTAAGGAAAATGACATTCCGATGCCAGAGCTTCAGCATAATTTGGGGTTAATTGTTAGGTTGGCTGAAGCTGACATCCAAGAGATTGATAGAAATTTAAGGAGAGAGAGGGAGACAGCACTTAGCTTGAAAAAAGAGAAAGAGAAGTTAGAAAATGAGGCAGTGCTCCAAAAGAAGGAACTGGAAAATTTAGAGGAAATAACTAGAGTGTTGGATCAATTGGGAGAAGAGAACTCCATGGGGACAATGACTTTGGATTTACTTGCGCAGTGCTTTAGCGATCTGCGGAAAAGATATGCCGATAGCTATAAGTTGTGTAACTTGTCATGTATTGCTTGCTCATATGCTTTGCCTTTGTTTATCAGAGTATTCCAAGGATGGGATCCTCTTCGAAATCCATCACATGGTTTAGAGTTGGTATCACTTTGGAAATCATTACTTCAAGGTGAAGATTGCCTCGATATCTGGGATGTAACATCACCTTATACACAATTGATTTCTGAAGTTGTGTTACCAGCTGTCAGGATTTCTGGTATAAATACTTGGCAAGCACGAGATCCTGAGCCAATGTTACGGTTTTTGGAGTCATGGGAAAGGCTGCTTCCTTCTTCAGTTCTCACTGCCATATTGGACAATATAGTCATGCCAAAATTGTCAAGTGCTGTAGATACATGGGAACCACATCGTGAGACAATTCCTATCCATACTTGGGTGCATCCATGGTTACCTTTGTTAGGACACAAGTTAGAGGGTATGTACCAGATGATTCGCTTCAAATTGAGTACTGTTCTTGGCGCCTGGCACCCAAGTGATGGTTCTGCTTATGCTATATTGTCACCTTGGAAGACTGTATTTGATTCAGCAAGTTGGGAACAGCTTATGATTCGGTTTATTGTGCCAAAATTGCAGCTCGTCTTGCAAGAGTTTCAAGTGAACCCAGCAGATCAGAAACTTGATCAGTTTTATTGGGTGATGAATTGGGCTTCTGCTGTTCCAATTCATCTGATGGTCGATATAATGGAGAAGTTCTTCTTCACAAAGTGGCTTCAGGTTTTGTATCATTGGTTGTGCTCAAATCCTAACTTCGAAGAAGTTACAAAATGGTATTTGGGCTGGAAAGAACTTATTCCAAAGGAACTGTTGGCTAATGAAAGTATCCGATATCAACTTAACCGTGGTCTTGATATGATGAACCAGGCTGTTGAAGGTATGGAGGTGGTCCAACCTGGTTTGAAAGAAAATATCAGCTATCTTAGGGTTCTTGAGCAAAGGCAGTTTGAGGCTCAGCAGAAAGCAGCAGCCCATGCTCAACCCCAAGCTGCTTCAAGCTTGGGTGGTGCTGCCCATATGGATGGTGTGGCTGGTGTACATGAGATGAGCTTGAAGGAAGTCATTGAAGCCCATGCCCAACAGCATGGTTTGCTATTCAAGCTCAAACCTGGTAGAATGCACAATGGTCATCAAATATATGGGTTTGGTAATGTCAGCATTATAATAGACTCTCTAAATCAAAAGGTATATGCCCAAACCGACAAAGCATGGTCTTTGGAGTCTCTCCAAGGGTTGTTAGAGTTGCATAATAAGTCCCTTAGTCGGAGACGCTGAATTCTATAGTGGCTTCTAGAAAAGTTTCTGAGTGTGAAGTAGCATCTCAATTATCAGGTAATTTGTTTCTCTAGGTTTCTGATATGGTTTGGATATACTGTACTGAGCATGCTTTTTCTAAGTCATGAGTACTGTTTTTGATCTGATAGTGATTTGATAACATAGTGCAGACTTGGAAATTTGCAGTTTTCTTATTTTCTGTTTTAGTTCAACTTTACAATCAGAAGATAAATTGAATAAGTAAATGTTGTGTGATAGATGGAAAATGGATGGGTGGCGCTCAGTTATGTGGATTTGTTCTCCTCATTTTCTTTCTTCTTATCTTTCAAATATTTAATCTTTATGCATATAATGTCACTTGAAGTTTCCAGAACTCAATGCAGATTGTAAAGGATGAAGGGGACATCTGACCTTCTTGATATAGAGATATATTTTATGTATTTAGTGGAAAATTTGTTCAGGACCCAAATTTCATTTATTAACCTTTACTTGATGAAGAAAGTTAAAATGTAAAAATGCTTCTGTTTACAGCTGTCAGTTACTCAACCAGTAGGTAAAATGTTAATGTGAAGTCATAAAGTATAACTACGCTGGTGTATGCCCTTTTTGTTTTAGGATGTGCTTTCTTGACGTCAGGATTTCCAAATTTCCCCAATTTGCTGATATTGAAAATGTTGATCCTGAAAACATGTAGGAACTTGATGCTAATTTTAACGATTGAAAGGGAGTGTGGGACATATGACCTTTTCTGATAGAGATATATTTATGTAAAAAGTTGTGGTCAAAGTGTCTCAGGACTCAGTTTATTTGTTAAGCTTAACTTGATGAAGTTGAAATGTAGAAGTGCTTCCGTGAGTTTATGGCTCATGGCTGTTAGTTGAACTCAACTAGGGATGAATACTAACAGTAGGTGAAATGTTAATGTGCAGACACAAGAATAGACTACACTAGTCTATGCGCTTTTCATTTTAGGATCTTCTTTTTTGCCTTTGCAGATATAAGAAATGTTGATCCTTTAAACTTGTTGTAAATACACTAATTGCATTATGAGAGGGAGAGAGGGAGCAAGTGAGTTTTACCCTCTGGAAATTCAAGTATTTTTTAGGTACTTTTGTATGATCAATGTCTTTTGAAATCACTGTAGCTTCTTTTTTATGATGAATGTCTTTAAAAAAATTGCTTTGCTCGTTAAAAATGGCGATCCTGAAACTGTTAGGAAAAACCAAAGAATGGGAGTTGGAGAAGTAGAAATCTTTGGAGCTGGCATAATTTTCTGACGTGTGTTAGGTACTCGCCTTAAAGTTTTTTGAGCAATCAGTGTCTAGCTTTCCTCCAAAGCTAGTAACCTTTTGGAGATACTACTCATTTGAAATTACTGCCTAATGGTTTGTTTCAGAGAAGTCGTCCAGTATGTGCTTGATTGGTGGATGTTGGTTCACTTTCTCCTTTTATCATGTTTGACGTTTATATGAAGTTTTGGTAATTTCAGTTGGTCGGTGTAGAGTTATATGACACTATTATGTCTTTTACCAACTTTGCAGGGGATTTATGTGGTTTGAAGTTGAGCTTTCTGGATTTTTGTGAACCAGGAAATTGAGGGACGGGTTTTGGCTAGGGGTAAAGGGATGGTTTTCCCAGTCAAGGCAATCTTTTGTGATATGCGTTGTAAGTACACTGCTTACAAGATCCCATGCCAAGTTCTTTGTCTTATGCAGGAAAGAGAAGTGGAAAATTGGAGCTGTGTCTATGTCATTCCAATAGTTTAGATCTCTTAGGGTGGTCAGTTATTATATTTGATTAATGGCTGAAAAGGTTTCTATATGTAAAAAAAGTTATGGCTATAGAGTCAGACCTCTTTTTAACAAATATGGCTTCTCTTTTTGACAAATTTAGTACTGCTCCTTGTCCTTGTGTAGTAGGCGAGAAATAGAGAGGTAGAAAGAAGAGGTAGACACATACAGGGTCCTACACATCTCATTCTTTGTGTCTTTGAAATTGACAGTGTCAATTTTGGAGTGAAATGGAAAGGATCTTGATCCCTTTTTGACCAATCTGCTCAAACAGAAATATACTTCTATAAAACAAGTTATTCTTGTCCCTTCTGTTTGAGAGCGTCTCCTTTAAATTGTTGCTAAAACACAGTATTTGGTTGAAATTACTCCGTCATTGGCTTTGTAACGTCATTAGTTTTGACACCTACCATGCTAGGATTGTTTGATGTAATATTCAGTTAGTAATAAAAATAATTAAATGAATAGTGCTATGGTGGAAGGCTTGACATATTTTTGACGCATGCGATGAATGGATGGCTTGATTTTTTTTTTTAATTATTACGTATTAAAAAAATTAAATACTTAATATGGTGGATGAAGAACTAAATTTTTAGTTTTGACCCATCCAATAAGCATACTGTTTTATAATTTTTCTTAACCTAAATTAGTTTCCCAAATATTGAGAGGAATGTAATGCTGAGCGGTAGACATAAAAAAGTTTCATTTGCTAATAATAATCTTTAAATTTGCAGGAATCAACGTGCTTTTGAAATTCCCAATTTAAATAACAAAATAAATCTAATTTTATTCAAGAAATCATAATGAAGTGCATTAACAATTCATACTTCATTGCATAAAATAAGAATGGTGCTAAAAAGATGCATGAAATTGGATGCTTACAAACCAATACCTCACTAAACAAACCAAAATGGACTGACGGTTAAAAAACAAAAAAGGAACAAAGCAGCTAGGGAAAGAAGCGTTACGTAAACCCCAGGGTATGAGTTGCTTTAAATATTACGAATAAATTAATGATTTAGTGTTTTACAAAATAATCTAATAAAAATAGAACTTTTGAATTTAGTATTTAAAGAAATTTTTTCTTAATTAAAATGAGTTTTATTAGATAAATTCTTTTTTTCTAATTTTTCAACGAGAGTTTAAGTGACGTTTAATTCAAAATCTAGTCTTATTTAGGTGGTATTTTCTTTTAAAATGATATTATTTAAGATAATTTTAATATAAAATAAGGTTGTTATTTTGAGAATCACTTGGATCTTATATGATATTTTTTAAAAAAAAAATGTGACCCAAACCAATTTAATTTACTAGTTAATAGTCACGTGAATTCTTATTTATTTAAATTAAGGACAAATAATCTTCATTACGAGAAAATATAAATATAAATTAAAATTAAAAGATCAAATTAAAAAAAGTCATGTAAAACTAAATCATTAATTTGATAATTGTAAAAGTAAATATAATTAATATTTTTACAATTTAAATATTATTATTTCAAGCACATTTTTTTAAACTAAAATTAATTGCAACGATTTATTTGAGTTTAATAACATATAAAGCACTAATTCACAAGACCATTTTTTATTTTACAAATAACTCTTATTATTTTATAAACTAAAGTTTGAATTTTTACTTGTCGACGTTTAACGTTTGACAATATTTGAATCATGATAATTTTAATAAAAAAATACAAATAAAAAATAATTAGACTTATATAGAGTTATTAATATTTTTACTATTAAGTTCTTTAATCAAAATAAATTATGTAAAAATTTTAAAAAAAATTTAATCATAAAAGTAATGAGTTGTATTAATTATATATATATCAATCTTTAATTAAAAAAATTAATGACAAAGATATAAAAATTATACCTAAATTTTTTTAAAAAAATTTATCATTTATTGAGAGAGGCATAATTATTTCCCTTTTACAAGATCTATCTAAAACTGGATGGAATACCTAAAATTTAACCACAACAAACACATCAAAATTCATGAACTATCCAATAAACTATTTCCACTAAATTAAATAGCAGAGAGATTTATTTTGCCTTCAATCAAGTAGGCAGCGAGACGCTGTTGATTTTGACAGAAAAGATTGAATAACATATATAATTAACACCATCACCACTGCTTGCAGGCCAAAAGTCAACAACATTATTAAACAATATTAATCACATTAATTACATCCTAGATTCTAACGTTGCATGAATTATTTTCCCTCAATTTCATCGCTTTCCTTAGGATTTATCATCACCTATTTCTTCTCCCTGCATGCACACCCTCATCATTTGTCACAAACATTATCACCATCTTCTTACAATAATTAAGCAATAATGCCTAGCCCTTCTTCTCTTCGCCAGTCTGTTTCTGATCCAAACCTCTCCACCAAATCTCACATGTTCCCTGCCACGTCACACACCACCCTCTCTTCAAAACCTCATCCATCATCATCATCATCTTCTTCATCATCAGCATCTAAAAGCAAAATCGCAAAAGTTAAACTTCATAGAAAAGCAGGCACTCAGGACCTTCGTAATAGTATATACGACCTAAACAATTACAACCAAAACGACGTGCCTTCGCTTAGTCCGTACTACAAAGGTCTCTTGGATCAATCTCTCGCCATCAACAACAACAATGAAGGTGGTTCACAGGGTCATCATCATCAGATTCAGAGCAGCTTGCTTTCATCTGGAGGGTACAGTCCATACTACAAAGGGCTGACAGATTTCTCACTCGTTCTTCATGGACCACAGCAGCAGCTTCCGCCGCCGCCAACGACGGTGCCGGAGTACATGTGGCGACCACCGCATAATCAGCAGCATGAGGTTGAGTGCGTGTACGAGTGCAGCCCATACTACAGAGGGCTCACGGACTTCACGCTTGACATTTACGGACATCATGGTTCGTCGTCTCTTTTGTCTCCCTTTGGTGTTAGCTTGGGTTTGTGCTTGAGATACAAGGAAGAGTATCTGGAGAAGGTAAAGGAGGCAAATGCGATGAACCAAGCAGCACAGTGTAATTCGTTGTCACTACCACAACAAGAAAAAGGTAATGGTGAAAATATATATATATATATATAATAAAAATGAATACGATTAATCTACGGTGTGAAAATTTATTTATTTTTAATACATACACAAACAATTAAAGTGAAGTATATATTTTTACAATTCTATCTATGATCGGGTCTTTTTAAAATTTTATTTTTATTGACGAACACAATAATAAAAAAATTAAGAATTATATTTAAGTTTAATCTTAAAAAAATTTACGTGCTTTAGACTTGTGTTAAAACAAAGTACCATATTTGAGGAGTGTTAGGCAAAGCAAAGATATATGTAATATACGTGTTCAGTGTGATGTTTTTTTCTTGAGTAAATTATTATTTTATTTTTTAAAAAATATATTTGTCTCAATTTAATTTATTAACGATTAAAATCATCAGTTTTTTCCTCTAAAGAACATCCCTTGAAGAATTAAGTCCTTGCGTCAGTTATATAAAAATAATCTAAAATAATAATTAAGATGCTCAACTAGACATTTATATAACTAACATAAGAGATAAATTATTTGAAGAATATTTTTTGGAGGATAAAATTAAGAATTTTGATATTTTAAGAACTAAATTAAAACAAAATATATTTTTTAAAAATCTAGACAAAAATTTATTCTTTTTTATTATTATTATTTTAGAAAGAGATGCTTTCGGTATACTTTTAATTAGATTTTGTTGTAACATTTTAATTTTAACATTTTATTTGATTGAAATTTAAATTACTAGTTTTTTTTTTCTACTTTCATTTCCATCGAGTCTTCTCAATCAATTCAAACACATAAAAAAATGTCAAAATTAAAATTTTATTACCCCTCTCTTTTCCCCAAAATTTTTTTCCCCAACTCCAACTTTTACATGTCTCACAATATTACAAGCTACCTATCCGACAGGTAAGACTGATTTGAATGTGGAGCAGGAAGTAGAAGAGAAGCGATTGGGGAAGAGAGAATCAGAAGAAAACAATGATAATACAGAGAAAGAAAATGGTTTAATGAATATGGAAGGTGATGATGATCATATTCACGAGAAGAAGTCCTTGAGAGAGAGTGTTCCCAATATTTCTGAACAAACAGTACTGTCTGCATCAGATCATAAGTCTTCATGTAAAGATGGTGCAAATCTTATGACACAGGAGATGAAGGTCATAGGCATAACTAGTACTGAGGAAGAAGAAAGATATACGAAAAAGTATGAATGGGCCAACAAGTACCAGCCAAAAGAATTGGAAGACTTCATCTGTCATAAACACATAGTAACTCAGCTTCAAGCAATGGTGAGCCTTCAGATCTTACCATCTTTCATAGACAAACATAGTAACATGTCGATGTATTTTCATCTTCCTTTTTCTCTATGATTCTTGTTAAATATGCTTTTAGAGGCTTATACACGTAGGATCTTTTTCTGTTCATGATTGGTTTAATTTGAAAAACATGCAGATAAGAGAGGGTTGTGCTTGTAATCATTTTATATTTGAAGGACCACCAGGTGTGGGAAAGAGATCCATGATACGAGCTATGCTTCGAGAGGTTTTTGGCAGCGAAGGAGTCGAGGTATAATATTTATATCTTTTTTTATATTTATATTTATTTATAAAGTAAATTACACTTTTTTTTAAGAGAAGTTAAAATTATACACTCTTTTCGTCTGTGTGACAGGTGACTGAAGAACACAGAACATTCAACTTGAAGGTAATATGCTTATTTAAATTATTATATAAACTATCAAGTAAACAATAAAATTTTCTACCTGCATTATATGGTTTGTATACTCGAGACTGAGATTGCATCTGTAGATTCTGTACACATATGGTACCATACATCCAAAATTATTAATGCAATCCCAAAATGCATGGAAAATTAAATATATTTCTACTGCATTTTTTACACTTGTGAATTGTATATGTGAGATATATATGCATAGTTGCTATGTAGGAACTAAGTTCGGAAGTAGCTAGGAATAACTTGACATAAGTCTTAATGTTTTTGTGTTTGATGAAGAATATGAATTTATATTTGATTGGCACACACAGGGAGAAATGATTGGCAACATCCAAGTGCGCATAAAGAAATCACTACATCATGTAGAGATCAATCTGTCGGAAACAAAAGGATATGAGAAGCATGTCATTGTTGATTTGTTCAAAGAAACTTACGACAAGGTCATCAACAATCATTCATTTCCTTGTACCCCAGATAACTGCCAAGGTATATATATATACTAATATTTCTCACTTTTCAATTTTGATGATAATTAATTATAAGGTTATATACATAATTTGCTTATATATATGTTGTTGAAGCAATTGTTATATATGAGGCGGAGAAGCTATCAACAGAATCATTATTGTATATTAAGTGGATGCTGGATAGGCACAAAGGATGCAATAAAGTCTTTTTCTGCTGCTCTGATGAATCAAAGCTCCAAACTGTCAAACCACTTTGTACCACTGTTCGTCTTTCATCTCCTTCAACCCAAGAGGTCAGAATTTCTATCTCAATTATAAAATTTCAATTAATTTAAATCAGATTAGTCACAATTCAATAAATTTTTATTATCTAGTTGTTGGTCCCTTAGTTAATATCTAAGGTTTCATAATGATGTTCAATAATCTCACTTTCACAAGCAATTAATTGGTTAATAAAGTTTATACAAGCTAGCCAACTAATATATTAGGACCATATATAATTTCAATTTGATAATATTGTACGTGGTTAGAGATCAACTAGGTACTCTAATCACGATGTAGTGGCCATTAATAAAGTGTTTGAGAAAGTTTGAAATTATTTTTTGCTTTGAAGTAAACAGATCGTTGAGGTTTTGGAATACATAGGGAAAGAAGAAGGAAAACAAGTGTCGAAGGAATTCCTTGTGAAGGTTGTTGACGAGTCTAAAAGCAATCTCCGTCAAGCCATTCGTTCATTGGAGGCCACTTGCCAAAACAAGTATAAGATTCAGCTTATTTAATCAAATCTCATCACCACCTACAATTCTTCCTCAAATTAATTTTACTTTAATTTGCAGGGATTCCATCAAAGAAGACGACTTAATTTTATCTGGATGGGAAGATGACATTTCAAATATTGCTAAGAATATAATTAAAGAGCAAAGTCCAAGACAGTAAGTAATTAATATATATTTCCATATCATATAATATGAAATATAGAATGCATTCAGAGAACAAAAGGTTAAATAATTTTTTACTTGAGATTCTCTGAATTTACAAAAAATTATATTTATCTAAAGTTAAATAGGGATATGAATAAAAAAAAATATTGAGACTCACTTTAAATAGATTAAGAATTAAATATTTTTTTCTTTCTATCTCTCTTTAAATATAAAAAAAATGAATCATTTTTTTAAAATTTAGAGAATCTAAATTTATAATTTTTTACTACTTGTTGTTCTTATATTTAAAATATAAGAAAAAAAACTCATCACTAATAACATTATTTCTTTCCTAATAGGCTATACACTATTCATTTAAAGCTTCAAAGTCTTATGATTCACAATGTTTCCGCTTGCTTTGTTTACAAGGTAAGATCATAAATCCATTGTTTATATATAGTTGTAACAACTCTGTTTTCTCATTTTTTTTAATGATAATTCTCTATATATTCATTGAGGATATTAATTATCTTTGTTAAATACAGTGTTTGGTATCAGAGTTAATTTCTCTTGTTGATGAATCACTAAGGCCATGGGTTGCAAATCTCGACAAGGAGTACAATAATGTACAAACTCAAACTTTAATGTTTTCTTTTGCGTTACTTTTGATAAATAATTTATCAGGACAAAGAAAATATAGTTAATAAAAAAAAAATACTTCAATTTCAGCATGTTTGTGAAATCAAGTTAAAAAGTGAGAAGCAATTTGGACATACTCTAAACAAGGAAGGGGAATATGATGAGAGGAACAACGAACTTTCAAGAAAGAATGCTCACAAGAGTTACTTAAAAGTTGAAGGTAAGTGCTTCTAGCTGAATCTAATAAATTGTTGTTAGGAGCATTTAAATATGACTAAAATGTAAAAAAATTCATAAATTATAAGTCATATGTAGATAACTCTCTTTAACTATAAAAATTAATCTAAAATACTTCTAAACTTTATAATTTATTCTAAATCACATCTATTAACTTTTTTATCTAAAATTCTTACTCAATAGTGACATGCCAATTAAATTAAGTGATATTAAAATGTAAAAATTTTTCTTAAACTTTAAGCCTCATATTAAAAATTCATTAGTAATTTGACATGTCTCTACCATTTATTAGAGTTTTGGATAAAAAAGTTAATGGAGAATTTTTTGGTATAAATTACAAAATTTAAAAGAATTTTAAGTCAATTTTTATAAATAATAGAATTATCTACACATAACTTATAGTTAGAGGATTTATGTGAATTTCAGCATTTAATATTTACAAATAATATAAACTCTAATTTGCAAGAGATTGAGCTTAAAATTTTGAAATGCATTTATTTTGAGAAACATGATGAAATGAATTAATTAGGTTGAATTATTTTCATTTGTCATTCTTTGAATGTATCATATTCTATTTCCGAGTTCTTATGTGTAACGACCCCCTAATACAACATACACAATCCTTTATCTGATTAGCGGAAGCATGAGTTTCTCTAAATCGTTATTCCTGATATAGAAATGTCAGGGGAATCGTTACTGGTTGAGCGTAACCCAAATAGACATTCTGTTGTCCATTTAAATTTCGTTCAACCCTAATTCACACGCAGCTATATTAACTATACATACATTCATCATAAATTTCTCTGAAATAAAAACTAAAATCCATATATATACATCATACAATCATTGAAATGCATTTATTTTGAGAAACATGATGAAATGAATTAATTAGGTTGAATTATTTTCATTTGTCATTCTTTGAATGTATCATAGTTTGTTTCTGAGTTCCTATATATATATATATATATATATCTAACTCATTGAAATACATTTCCGAGTTCCTATGCATTCTTTTATTGTATATTTCAAAGTCATTGAGTCAAATTGAAATTACTTAATTGATCTTATCTTTCAGAGTTCATAGCGAAATTCATGAGCTGGTACAAGGATATTAATGCATCATCAAAAGTGCAAATTGATGTTGGAGCATGAAACAACAGCTTGTTGTATTCGTGGATCACCAACAAACAACATATATATATATATATATATTTTATATATATGTATGCTTTTATCCAATAATTAAGCCACTTTGTGAATAAGTACTTTGAAGGCTTTATTTTAAGATGTTTTAATGTAAAAGTTATTAATATTATAACTTATGCTGGATATTTGTTTTCTTTTATCTAAATCAATAGGCTATTATATGTGTTTGAATATGATTGATCAGTCTTTAGTATCTCCAAGTTGCATAAGTTAAATTTATGGGTAATTTCTTAAAATTCTTTTTCTTTGTCGGTGGACAATTTCTTAAAATTCAGAAACTAATTATATATACTACATGTCTTGTGAAGTTAATTTAAAAACATTATTTCATATTTAAATCTTAAGTAAAAAGAAGATGTGTAGTTCACAAAAGAAGAGAGAGATAAAAAAAATTTAAATTTTAAATCATTCAAAATTTTTTTATATCTCTTTTACGTTAAAATTTTTATCTTATAAAATATTTAAATAATTTATTTTAACAAAAAAATTTTAAAAAATTCACATACACCACTGTCGGCAATGCTTAGTAACGGCTCCTTAATCTATCCAACAATGATGTCCAATCACAATCATTTCTATATTATAAGGCTGTCAATGTTGCCAACTTTGCTACCTCTGTACATGTGAAGATGGAATACAGACTGGTGTGAATAGTGAGCATTCTAATTTTATTTCAAATAATAGAAGTTGTTTTCATTTAAGTCCCACGTTTCAAGCCCTGTTTGAATATGTTTGATCACTCTTTAGTGTCTTCAAGTTGCATAAGTTACATCATTTATAAATTACTTAATAATATTAAATTATATTTTTAACTAAAAATTTATGTAAGTCTAAATTAATATTATTAAATAACATATAAACAATGCAAGAATTTCTTCATACTGCAAACATGTCTTGTGGGCAATTAATTTAAAAACATTATTTCCTAAAGGATTTGGATCTTAAGATAAAAAGAAGATATAAAGTTGATGAAGTAAGAGACAAATAAAAAATATTAAATTTTTGATAAATTTTTTTATTTTTTTTCTTACTTTCAAATTTTTATCTTATAAAATATTTTTAAAAAAATTTACATACACCACCGTCGGTGCGACCCATGCGTGGGTAATAATTGTATGGCTTATTGGCCAATGACATGACGCTATGTTTATGATAACGACAAACACTGTGATTGGCGTACCAAAATTAAGTAGCGGCTACTTTATCCAATAATGATGCTCGTTACGTCACAATCGCAATCATTTCTATATTCTAGCTTTTGCTTTTATTAGCAATTTTCACTTAAAACAAATTTTGTTTGCTACAAAAAACAAATTGAAATTAATAAATTATGTAATTACTAATTAACATTTTACTTAAACATGAAATATATCTTTTATATTTGTAATTTTTTATTATTAAATTTTAATTAAAAATAAAATATATTATACATAAGTTAAACATAAATACAGTAAAAATATCAAAATATCTAATAATTAATTACATGATTTTCTTATGATTTTTGCATGAGCAGTGTTATTCAAATATTTTTGTTATGAAAAAAGGAAAATTAAATTACAATTTTATCTTTCGAAATCTCTTTTGAAATTATAAGATCCATTCTTTTAACAAAAAAAAAAGTTATGATTTTATATATTTTAACTAAAACATGTTTATATTTTACTTTTTTTCAAAAAATATATCTCTCTTTATCGTTCACAAATATATATAATTAGAAGTTTACGTGAATAAAAATATATGTTAATTTTTTTATTTTGAAGTGATTTCTCTTGTAATATAACAAAATTTATAGGTAAGAACATGTTTGTAATATATTTGCAGAGTGCAGAATCGTCCCAAAATGTTGAGAGAATATCTGCTTGAAGAGCATGGCATACTTTGTACTATCTTATGACACAGGAGATGAAGGTTGTTGACGAGTCAAAAAGCAATCTCCGTCAAGCCATTCGTTCATTGGAGGCCACTTGCCAAAACAAGTATAAGATTCAATTTATTTAATCAAATCTCATCACCACCTACAATTCTTCCTCAAATTAATTTTATTTTAATTTGCAGGGATTCCATCAAAGAAGACGACTTAATTTTATCTGGATGGGAAGATGACATTTCAAATATTGCTGAGAATATAATTAAAGAGCAAAGTCCAAGACAGTAAGTAATTAATATATATTTCCATATCATATAATATGAAATATAGAATGCATTCAGAGAATAAAAGGTTAAATAATTTTTTTATTTGGAATTCTCTGAATTTAAGAAAAATTATATTTATCTAAAGTTAAAGAGAGACAAGAATAAAAAAAAAATACTTACATTGATAGAGACTCACCTTAAATATAAGTTAGGAACTAAATATTTTTTTTCTTTTTATCTCTTTTTAAATATAAAAAAATAAACTATTTTTTTAAATTTAGAGAATCTGAATTCATAATATTTTTACTACTTCTTGTTCTTATATTTAAAATATAATAAAAATAAATCATCAATAAGAACATTATTTCTTTCCTAATAGGCTATACATTATTCATTTAAAGCTTCAGAGACTTATGATTCACAATGTTTCCGCTTGCTTTGTTTACAAGGTAAGATCATAAATCCATTGTTTATATATAGTAGTATCAAATCTGTTCCCTAATTTTTTTTAATGATAATTCTCTATATATTCATTGAGGATATTAATTATCTTTGCTAAATACAGTGTTTGATATCAGACATAAATTCTCTTGTTGATGAATCACTAAGGCATTGGGTTGCAAATCTCGACAAGGAGTACAATAATGTACAAACTCAAACTTTAATGTTTTCTTTTGCGTTACTTTTGATAAATAATTTATCAGGACAAAGAACCTATAGTCAATAAATTTTTTTTCTTCAATTTCAGCATGTTTGTGAAATCAAGTTAAAAAGTGAGAAGCAATTTGGACATACTCTAAAGAAGGAAGGGGAATATGATGAGAGGGACAGCGAACTTTCAAGAAAGAATGCTCACAAGAGTTGCTTAAAAGTTGAAGGTAAGTGCTTCTAGTTGAATCTAATAAATTGTTGTTAGGAGCATTTAAGTATGATTAAAATGTAAATTTTTTTATAAATTATAAGTTATGTATAGATAACTCTCTTTAATTATAAAATTTAATTTAGAATACTTCTAAACTTTATAATTTGTTCTAAACCACATTTATTAACTTTTTTATTTAAAATTTTAACAGAATAGTAACATGTCAATTAAATTAAGTGATACCAAAATGTAAAAAATTCTCTTAAACTTTAAGCTTCATTTAAAAAATTCATTAGTAATTTGACATGTCTTTACGATTTATTAGAGTTTTGGATAGAAAAGTTAATGGAGAGTTTTTTGGTATAAATTACAAAATTTAAAAGAATTTAAAATTAATTTTTATAAATGATAGAATTATTTACACATAACTTATAGTTAGAAGGTTTATGTGAATTTCAGAATTTAATATTTACAAATAATATAAACTCTAATTTGCGAGAGATTGAGCTTAAAATTTTGAAATACATTTATTTTGAGAAACATGATGAAATGAATTAATTAGGTTGAAAATTAGGTTGAATTATTCACTTTCATTTGTCATTCTTTGAATGTATCATATTCTGTTTCCGAGTTCCTATATATATCTAACTCATTGAAATACATTTTCGAGTTCCTATACATTCTTTTAATGTAAATATCTAAGTCATTGAGTCAAATCGAAATTACTTAATTGATCTTATCTTTCAGAGTTCATAGCGAAATTCATGAGCTGGTACAAGAATATTAATGCATCATCAAAAGTGCAAATTGATGTTGGAGCATGAAACAACAGCTTGTTGTATTCGTGGATCACCAGCAAACAACATATATATATATATATATATATATATATATATATTTTATATATATGTATGCTTTTATCCAATAATTAAGCCACTTTGTGAATGAGTACTTTGAAGGCTTTATTTTAAGATGTTTTAATGTAAAAGTTATTAATATTATAACTTATGCTGGATATTTGTTTTCTTTTATCTAAATCAATAGGCTATTATATGTGTTTGAATATGATTGATCACTCTTTAGTATCTTCAAGTTGCATAAGTTAAATTTATGGGTAATTTCTTAAAATTCTTTTTCTTTCTCGGTGGACAATTTCTTAAAATTCAGAAACTAATTATATATACTACATGTCTTGTGAAGTTAATTTAAAAACATTAGTTCATATTTAAATCTTTAAGTAAAAAGATGTGTAGTTCACAAAAGAAGAGAGGGATAAAAAAAATTTAAATTTTAAATCATTCAAAATTTTTTTTATATCTCTTTTACTTTAAAATTTTTATCTTATAAAATATTTAAATAATTTATTTTAACAAAAAAATTTTAAAAAATTCACATCACCACTGTCGGCAATGCTCAGTAACGGCTCCTTAATTTTTCCAACTATGTTGTCCAATCACAATCATTTCTATATTATATGGCTGTCAATGTTGCCAACTTTACTACCTCTATATATACATGTGAAGATGGAATACAGATTGGTGTGAAGCAAGTGAGCGGAATAAAAGAGTGACGCACGAGTGGTGATTGCGATTTGAGGAGTGTGAATGACGTGAGTGTGGCAGCAGAAAGTAAGAAACAGAGAGTGAATAGTGAGAATTCTAATAGTATTTCAAATAATAAAAGTTGTTTCATTTAAGTCCCACGTTTCAAGCCCTGTTTGAATATGTTTGATCACTCTTTAGTGTCTTCAAGCTGCATAAGTTAAACTTATGGGTAATTTCTTTTTTTTTTTTTTTTTTTTTGAGTCGACAAACAATTTCTTAAAATTTAGAAACTACATATATATATATACTTAAAATTTTTTTACATACATCATTTATATATTACATAATAATATTAAATTATATCTTTTACTAAAAATTTATGTAAGTCTAAATTAATATAAAAAATAAAAAATATAATTTAATATTATTAAATAACATATAAGCAATGTAAGAATTTCTCCATACTGCAAACAGTGTGGGCAATTAATTTAAAAACATTATTTCCTAAAGGATTTGGATCTTAAGATAAAAAGAAGATATAAAGTTGATGAAGTAAGAGATAAATAAAAAATATTAAATTTTTGATAAATTTTTTATTTTTCTATTACTTTAAAATTCTGGTCTTATAAAATACTTTAAAAAATTATTTTAACAGAAATTAGAAAAAAAATTCACATACACCACCGTGGGTGTGACCCAGGCGTGGGTAATAATTGTATGGCTTATTGGCCAATGACATGACGCTATGTTTATGATAACGACAAAGTCCGTGATTGGCGTACCCTAAACCCAAATTAAGTAACGGCTCCTTTATCCAACAATGATGCACGTTAAGTTACAATCAATCATTTCTATATTCTAGCTTTTGCTTTTATTAACAATTTTCGATCACTTGAAACAAATTTTTTTTGCTACCAAAAACAAATTGAAATTAATTAAATTATATAATTACTAGTTAACATTTTACATATACATGAAAGATATCTTTTATATTTGTAATTTTTTATCATTAAATTTTTATTAAAAATAAAATATGTAATTAATTTTTTTATAAAAAATGTAATGCGTAGAGATTAATTATAAAAATTATATATAAGTTAAAAATAAATATAGTAAAAATATCAAAATACCTAATAATTACATGAATTTCTTATGGTTTCACATGAGCAGTGTTATTCAAATATTTTTGTTATAAAAAAAGAGAAATTAAATTACACTTTTATCTATCGAGATCTCTTTTGAAATTATAAGATCATTCTTTTAACCAAAAGAAAGTTATGATTTTATATATTTTAATTAAAATATGTTTATATTTTACTTTTTTTCAAAAAATATATCTCTCTTTATACATGATGGTTCACAAATATACATAATTAGAAGTTTACATGAATAAAAATATATGTTAATCTTTTATTTTTTAAATATAATATAAAAATAATAAATAAATAATAGATGAGTAATTATTTAATTTAACATTCTTTTATTTTATCTGTTATTATTTTTATTTTTTTCTCTCATCTTCTCACCTCATATATTTTATATTATATAATATATAATTTTAAACTATAAAAAAACTAAAACATCATACATGTTTTGAAAAATCACATACCTATTAAAAAAAATTTAAAAATTAGCATTATCAGAGGATGCACATTGCGCGCAACAACGCGAGATCACTCGTTTCTTTTGTTTTCCATCACTATTCTTCTTTACGTCCACTTGTGCAGATTCTAAAATCCTTGAATATAAAAAAAGAAAAGAAAAGAAGGGAATCAAGGTAAAGGAATATTCTCTCCCACTCTACTGTATATTACAAAGCAACGCCATCCATCTACCTGCACACTCCAACTGAGCTCTTTCTTCTCTGCATCTCCAACCTACTCTATCTTCTTCGTGTTTCCAATCCGATGGCTTGGCAAAACTTCTATGACAGCTTCGTTGAAGCATGGAATGACAGTGATGATGAGGAGAAGAAAAGGCATAACTTCGATCTCAATTATTCAGTCTCTCAAACACTTGAACTGCTTCAGCTCGATCTGGAAAGCTTGCCTAGTTCTTCAACTACTTCTTCTTCATCCTTTCATTGGCTCTGTAACATCATAATTCCTCATCTCGCAGCCAACTGTGGTTCAGATCTGATGCAGCACGAGGATGTGCTTCAACTTTGGAAAGACCTCAGCAACTTCGTCAGGCCTATGCCTCTTGTAGATCCCACGGGGTCTTCAAAAGGATCACCTGGTATGGCTTGTTAAATATTTCTTTTCACTTCTTATTTTTTGTGCCATTTATTTATTTTAGATGCATATATATATATATATATATATATAGATTTGTTTGGTGCATATATATTATGCTTGGATATAATGTGCTCAAATGGATGATCTTGGAAGCTTGAGGCGTATGAAGACATCTATTTCTCAGTTCTCATTTCAGTGATAACTGAGAAAAGCATATTTTCACCTCACAGAAATTAAAGGCATAAAGATTGAAGACACTATTTTTTGGATTTGAAATTGTTACAATTTGACTATCTAAAGTTAAAACTTTGATCTTATCAATTGTCTTCAAAGAGGTACACATTTAATTATTATTAATTTTCTTTTTGGTTAACTATGTTGCTTTTACCTTTTTACATGGTAAATCATAGTGATGATGTATTTTATCATTAGAAAATTAGTAATTATATTATAGTCGGAAACTGTGTTACATCGAATTTAAATGAAAAATGATTCAATGTGTTTTTTTTCTCTCGATCGACATCCCTGTCAAATAATTTTTGTTAAGTGATAAATCTTTTTTTTAATATATGTATGTATATAGCACATTGGCATATGGATGTATCTATATAATTTAATATGAAAAATTGATTAAAAATTAACCTTTTCAATTATTATTATTATTATTATTAGATTTAATATACACTAAAGTATATATTAATTATTTTTAAAATTTTAATTTTAAATATATGTGGGAAGTTAATTAAGTAACTTCCCAATCTTTAATTAATTTGTACTTTTTTTTTGTCAGAAAGTAATTTATGCTGTATATTCTTTGATTCGAAAGTTTCAAGAGATGAAAAGTCTAAAATCATGTACTGTAGTACAAATTATTAATAACAATATTAACAATTATTATTGGTTTATTACCACTTGCACAAACCATTGGCTCTACGTGAATATTTATCATATACCTGAAATTAAATTATGGAAAATTTTATAGTTAGTATAATTATAATATATACAATTGCTTCCACTTTTTTTTTTAAAAAATTGTTCATATTAATTTATAAAATTTTTACTGACTCATAAGATTCATCAGTGCATCACTGCAAAACGCACCTCCTCGGATGGTGAAGCAAGGACCTTTAACAAAAGGCTTGCAAAAGGAGATGATCATCTACAATGTTGGAGATGCATGCAAACTAGTCTCAAATAGAAGAAGCACAGAAAGTACTACAGATTGGTCCTTTCAGATATTAATTAGCTACTATATATCATCTCTCATCACTCATCAGCCAAATACTCTCTCATCATTCACTCTCACTGATGGATTGCATTGAAATGCTCTAACCAGACTCCTCTCAGTCAATACTGCTTCTGTTCAATCCCCTCAGGTGATGTATATGCATACATATATATTTATAACTTCATCATGTCTCTATAAAAACCTGTCACATATATTGTTATTTTTATATCTTCTGCAATCTAAGTTAGATTAATTGTTTTCATAAGTTTATCATGTCATTTTTTTAATAAACAAAACCTTATTTTGATTCTCTAAAGATGGTTCCATTTTCAGTTTAGTACTCTATATTTTGTGCCAGTTTAGTACCGAAGGAGAGGATAATATTTTGTTCCAATTCCATAGATTTTTTCGCTCTTCAAAAGATGATGATATCATTTTAGTTCTTTATTAAAAAAATGAATTTGGAACAAAATTAAACTCTTACTTAGGTTATATGTTTTGAAGTTGGGAGGGCACGGGAAGGTTAAAAATCATAATTTCCTTTTTCCTTATTTTGAAACTTAAAATTATATGTTTGTAAGATGATTTGGGAAAATTTCGGATGGTTATAGTTGAAAATCTCTCAAACATTTAAACAAGGAATGTTCGTTAAAAGGAAGGAGAATGAAAGATTTTCAATTAATTATTAACATTCAAATATCCTCCAAAGTCTTCCCTACTAAATAGTTTTAAATTTCCCCAATTTGAAAAAAATTGTTTGAGGATACCTTATCATTTAACCATCTCTCTCCCATTCACTTCACTTCAGAAGAATAATTAGGTATTAAATTGATATAGCAAAACCATCTTTTTATTATTAATTCTCATCAATGTTCACCTTAGTTATTTTTCAAAGCATTGGCATCTACAGGATCAAAGTTGAAAGAGTTGGAGAGTCCTAGTGCACATAGAGATCAGCAAACGGAGACTGAGAGTGTTGGTGGACATAATATTGGAGGGCTGACCATAACCAATGCAAATGATCATTCCCAAGAAAATTTGTCTTCATCATTATCTATCTCAAATAATATTAATACTGCTTCTCCAAACCCTTCAAACTCACTTCCACCTCACCAACAAGTTAATTATACTGATAATGTCACCATTGTAGACATGCCCAACCCTTCTCATGATCAATCACCGCATGAAGAGCCCAAAGTAGCCGCCGCTGTTTTTGCTGTTGAGACGGTAGGTGCTCTTTCCAATTTTGCTGTTTCATCAACAGCAAAAGAACACTATTCTCTGATTTATGCTGTGGTGGCTACTAGTGCAATTGCTTTCACTATTTCTTCAACTGCTCTCATATTGCGTAAGAAATGGCCAGCTTTTGCGCAGAAGATGCAAAAAGTTGCATTTGTGTTTGGTGCGTTTGCATTCATGGGAATATTAGGTCTGCATTTGCCTGTAAGTATCATGTGGTGGTTCACTATCTCTGCCTTCCTTTTTTGCATGTTGATGTTTGCTATCGCAACATATGCATGAATGTGCTGTATCATGCAAATTAGTTGTACTCTTGTTTTCTCTGTTTTATTATATATAATGTTCTTAGGAATCTCTTGAATTTTGTGCAATGCTAGTATCTGAGATGTTTGATAGAATAAATAAAGGAAGGTCTCAATAATCTTTTTGTTTTCTTTCTTAGGCTGTTTTTCCTTTTATTTCAAGGAAGAAGAAATCTTTGACAAAACTTCAACAATAGAAACATTCTGATCCAGTACAAATCCCATCCCCTGTTCTCATATTTATACTACGTAAGTCAAAGTATTCACTCTTACTTCCTTTGCTAACAATACTAACAAGTAACAACTTTCTAGTTCATCTAACTATACCAATTTTGGCCTTTATGTTATTTACTAACATAACTATTTCACATGAGATACTCCTATATATTAAGTAACCTTCATATTCTCCTCTCTATTTCCTTCTAACCCATTAGTTTCATCTGGTGAATGAGGAAATTTTAAACCTAAAAGAAAAAGGGAAAATAGTAAAGACACAGTTGAAGGGAAATTGGTATATTTGACATGATAACTAAAAGAAAATTTTGAAGGGATTTCTCTTGTAATATAACAAAATTTATAGGTAAGAACATCTTTGTAATATATTTGCAGAGTGCAGAATCGTCCCAAAATGTTGTGAGAATATCTGCTTAAAGAGCATTGCATACTAAGTTAAAACTTTGATCTTATCAATTGTTTTAGAAATCGATGGGGGTCAAATAATTAAGATGTTTTAATGTAAAAGTTATTAATATTATAACTCTTGTTGGATATTTGTTTTCTTTTATCTAAATCAATAGGCTATTATATGTGTGTTTGAATATGTTTGATCACTCTTTAGTATCTTCAAGTTACATAAGTTAAATTTATGGGTAATTTCTTAAAGTTCTTTTTCTTTCTCGGTGGACAATTTCTTAAAATTCAGAAACTAATTATATGTACTACATGTCTTGTGAAGTTAATTTAAAAACATTATTTCATATTTAAATCTTAAGTAAAAAGGAGATGTGTAGTTCACAAAAGAAGAGAGGGATAAAAAAAATTTAAATTTTAAATAATTCAAAATTTTTTTATATCTCTTTTACTTTAAAATTTTTATTTTATAAAATATTTAAATAATTTATTTTAACAAAAAAATTTTAAAAAATTCACATAGACCACTGTCGGCAATGCTTAGTAACGGCTCCTTAATTTATCCAACAATGATGTCCAATCACAATCATTTCCATTAGAAGGTGGTCAATGTTGCCAACTTTACTACCTCCATACATGTGAAGATGTTGAAAATGGATCCACTGCAGTCCGAAGTGTCTGCTGTCCCTGCTGTTGGGAAGATCTAACCCGTCCATGTGATCGTGCGTCCAATGTCTTGTCATGTTTTACTTTTTTTTTTTTTAGTTTTCTATTATCAACATTCACTGGTTTGGTTAAAAAAAAAATATTGCATTCTGAGATAGAGAAATCTTGCACTGAATGGCAAAGAAATAGTGCAGTGGAAGTAGAAGCCATTTTCGAAGTGCAATGATGGCATTTTCAAAGTGCAGTAAGCCATTTTCGAAATGCAGTAAAACCATAATATATTTTCACTTTGCTTCCTTAGTTGCTCTGCACCCATACACTGGACTAAAACTCAAAGAATATAAACAAGAGCATCATCAATGATTGCAACAAAGAGCGAAAATCTTTCTTGATGAGCTTGGTGAAGAAGCGCTCAACCTCTACAACAGAAACATCGCTACGGTAGTGTCGCCAAATGAGAACATGGCCTTTGAAGTCAAGAAAGAACAAAGCAGAGGCAACCCTTGCCATTGGTGCTTCTGAAGATCAGATCTTACAGGATCATATCAAAAACAGATCGAATTGACAAGGAAGAAAGAAATTCGTCAAATTTTTTCCTTATTTTTTATGATCATTAGCTGCTGTAAAACTCACCGTTCTTTATGAAAGATGAGGTGAAAAAAAAAAGTTAAATACATGGCAAGACTTGAACCACTTGATGGCTTTGAATAGTTAAAATATACTGGACAGCACAAGACAGCAGAGACTTTGGACAGCAGTGAATCCATTTTCGAAGATGTTATACAGATTAATTGAAGCAAGTGAGTGGAATAAAAGAGTGACGCACGAGTGGCGATTGCGATTTGAGGAGTGTGAGTGACGTGAATGTGGCAGCAGAAAGTAAGAAACAAAGTGTGAATAGTGAGAATTCTCATTGTATTGCAAATAATAAAAGTTGTTTTCATTTAAGTCCCACGTTTCAAGCCCTGTTTGAATATGCTTGATCACTCTTTAGTGTCTTCAAGTTGCATAAGTTAAACTTATGGGTAATTTCTTAATTTTTTTTTTCGGTCGACAAACAATTTCTTAAAATTCAGAAACTACATATATATATATATATACACACACTTAAAATTTTTTTACATACATCATTTATATATTGCATAATAATATTAAATTATATTTTTTACTAAAAATTTATGTAAGTCTAAATTAATATAAAAATAAAAAAATATAATTTAATATTACTAAATAACATATAAACAATGTAAGAATTTCTCCATACTGCAAACATGTCTTGTGGGCAATTGATTTAAAAACATTATTTCCTAAAGGATTTGGATCTTAAGATAAAAGGAAGATACAAAGTTGATGAAGTAAGAGATAAATAAAAAATATTAAATTTTTGATAATTTTTTTTGTTTTTATATTACTTTAAAATTTTAGTCTTATAAAATACTTTAAAAAATTATTTTAACAGAAATTACTGCTGAGCGCTCTCTGCTGGGCGGCTGCTTGGCTTTTAAGCAACGCCATCCATCTACTACATATTACAAAGCAACAACGTCCATCCTTCACACTCACACTGAGCTCTTTCTTCTCTGCATCTCCAACCTACTCTATCATCTTCGTGTTTCCAATCCGATGGATCGGCGCAACTTCTTTGAAAGCTTCGTTGAAGCATGGAATGACAGTGATGATGAGGAGGAGAAAAGGCATAACTTCGATCTCAATTATTCAGTCTCTCAAACACTTGAACTGCTTCAGCTCGATCTGGAAAGCTTGCCTAGTTCTTCAACCACTTCTTCTTCATCCTTTCATTGGCTCTGTAACATCATAATTCCTCATCTCGCAGCCAACTGTGGTTCAGATCTGATGCAGCACGAGGATGTGCTTCAACTTTGGAAAGACCTCAGCAACATCGTCAGGCCTATGCCTCTTGTAGACCCCACGGGGCCTTCAAAAGGATCACCTGGTATGGCTTGTTAAATATTTCTTTATTTTAGATGCATATATATAAATTTTTTAACGATATATGTATATATATATATAGATCTGTTTGGTACATATATACATGTATATTATACTTGGATATAACGTGCTCAAATGGGTGATCTTGGAAGCCTGAGGCGTATGAAGACATCTATTTCTCAATTCCCATTTCAGTACTGATAACTGAGAAAAGCATATTTTCACCTCACAGAAATTAAAGGCATGAAGATTAAAGACACTATTTCTTGGATTTGAAATTGTTACAACTATCTGAAGTTAAAACTTTGATCTTATCAATTGTCTTCAAAGAGGTACACGTTTAATTATTATTAAATTTTTTTTTTTAACTCTGTTGCTTTTACTTTTTTACATGGTAAATCATAGTGATGATGTATTTTATCATTAGAAAATTAGTAATTATTTTATAGTTGGAAACTGTGTTATGTGTTTTTTTTTTTCTCGACATCCCCGTCAAATAGTTTTTGTTAAGTGATAAATCTTTTTTTTTTTTTATATATGTAAATATATAGAACATTGGCATATGGATGTATCTATATAATTTAATATGAAAAATTGATTAAAAATTAACCTCTTCAATTATTATTATTATTAGATGTAATATACACTAAAGTATATATCAATTATTTTTAAAAATTTAATTTTAAATATATGTGGGAAGTTAATTAAGTAACTTCCCAATGTTTAATTAATTTGTACCATTTTTTGTCAGAAAGTAATTTATGCTATATATTCTATGATTTGAAAGTTCAAGGAGATAAAAAGTCTAAAATCATATCATATAATACAAATTATTAATAATAATATTACCAATTATTATTATTAGTTTATTACTACTTGCACAAACCATTGGCTCCAACGTGAATATTTATCATATACATGAAATCAAATGATGGAAAATTTTATAGTTAGTATAATTATAATATATACAATTGCTTCCACATTTTTATTAAAAAAATTATACATATTAATTTATAAAATTTTTACTGACTCCTATAAGATTTATCAGTGCATCACTGCAAAACGCACCTCCTCGGATGGTGAAGCAAGGACCTTTAACAAAAGGCTTGCAAAAGAAGATGACCATCTACAATGTTGGAGATGCATGCAAACTAGTCTCAAATAGAAGAAGCACAGAAAGTACTACAGATTAGTCCTTTCAGATATTAATTAGCTACTATATATCATCTCTTATCACTCATCAGCCAAATACTCTCATCATTCACTCTCAATAAAGGATTGCATTCAAATGCTCTAACCAGACTCCTCTCAGTCAATACTGCTTCTGTTCAATCCCCTCAGGTGATGTATATGCATACATATATATTTATAACTTCATCATGTCTCGATAAAAACCTGTCACATATATTGTTATTTTTATATCTTCTGCAATCTAAGTTAGATTAATTGTTTTCATATGTTTATCATGTCATTTTTTTAATAAACAAAACCTTATTTTGATTCTCTAAAGATGGTTCCATTTTCAGTTTAGTACTCTATATTTTGTATCAGTTTAGTACCGAAGGGGAGGATATTATTTTGTTCCAATTCCATAGATTTTTTCTTTCTTCAAAAGATTATGATATCATTTTAGTTCTTAATTAAAAAAATGAATTTGGAACAAAATTAAACTCTCAATTAGGCTATATGTTTTGAAGTTGGGAGGGCAAGGGAAGGTTAAAAATCATAATTTCCTTTTCCCTTATTTTGAAACTTAAAATTATATGTTTGTAAGATGATTTGGGAAAATTTTGGATGGTTATAGTTGAAAATCTCTCAAACATTTAAACAAGGAATGTTCGTTAAAAGGAAGGAGAATGGAAGATTTTCAATTAATTATTAACATTCAAATATCCTCCAAAGTCTTCCCTACTAAATAGTTTTAAATTTCCCCAATTTGAAAAAAATTGTTTGAGGATACATTATCATTTAACCATCTCTCTCCCCTTCACTTCACTTCAGAAGAATAATTAGGTATTAAATTGATATAGCAAAACCATCTTTTTATTATTAATTCTCATCAATGTTCACCTTAGTTATTTTTCAAAGCATTGGCATCTACAGGATCAAAGTTGAAAGAGTTGGAGAGCCTCAGTGCACATAGAGATCAGCAAACGGAGACTGAGAGTGTTGGTGGACATAATATTGGAGGGCAGACCATAACCTATTCAAATGATCATCCCCAAGATCATTTGTCTTCATCATTATCTATCTCAAATAATATTAATGCTGCTTCTCGAAACCCTTCAATCTCACTTCCACCTCACCAACAAGTTAATCATACTGATAATGTCACCATTGTAGAAATGCCTATCAGCAAACCTTCTCATGATCAATCACCACATGAAGAGCCCAAAGTAGCCGCCGCTGTTTTTGCCTTTGAGACGGTAGGTGTTCTTTCCAATTTTGCTGTTTCATCAACAGCAAAAGAACACTATTCTCTGATTTCTGCCGTGGTGGCTACTAGTGCAATTGCCTTCACTATTTCTTCAACAGCTCTCATATTGCATAAGAAAAGGCCAGCTTTTGCGCAGAAGATGCAAAAAGTTGCATTTGTGTTTGGTGCGTTTGGATTCATGGGAATATTAGGTCTGCATTTGCCTGTAAGCATCATGTGGTGGTTCACTATCTCTGCCTTCCTTGTTTGCATGTTGATGTTTGCTATCGCAACATATGTGAATGTGATGTATCATGCAAATTAGTTGTACTCTTGTTTTCTCTGTTTTAGTATATATAGTGTTCTTAGGAATTTCTTGACTTTAACAATAGAAATATTCTGATCCAGTACAAATCCCATCCCCTCTTCTCATATTTATACTATGTAAGTCAAAGTATTCATTCTTATTTCCTTTGCTAACAATATTAACAAGTAACAACTTTCTAGTTCATCTAACTATACCAATTTCGGCCTTTATGTTATTTACTAACATAACTATTTCACATGAGATACTCCTATATATTAAGTAACCTTCTCATTCTCCTCTCTATTTCCTTCTAACCCATTAGTTTCATCTGGCGAATGAGGAAATTTTAAACCTAAAAGAAAAAGGGAAAATAGTAAAGACACAGTTGAAGGGAAATTGGTATATTTGACATGAGAACTAAAAGAAACTTTTGAAGGGATTTTTCTTGTAATATAAGAAAATTTATAGGTAAGAACATCTTTGTACTATATTTGCAGAGTGCAGAATCGTCCCAAAATGTTATGAGAGAATATCGGCTTGAAAAGCATTGCATAATTTGTGCTATATTTGCAACAGGAGCAATATCCTTATCAATTTCCCTTTTAGAGGACAACTTTAGTACTATTGCAGTGACAATTATTGTTGTAAGTACTAAATTTTTTAGTGATAATTATTACCTAAAAAAGGATCACAATATACTATGAAAAGGGATCATATATTATGACAATCCTAATTAAAAACAAAGAAAATCCCTCTTATACTTTAACATTTACATTGCTATAGCTGGCTTTTACATAAAGATGTCTCCAAAACATTCATGCAATTATCCTTTTGGTCAATACATAATTCTTTTACCAACACCTTCTTCATACACCAAATATATTAGTGTCTGCTTCACATTTAATTTACATGCAAAAGCTACTGTAACCACAACTTCATTATTAGGCTCCAAATCAAAAATTATATTAAGCCACTTTTCATCATTAGAAGTAGTTGCTAAATGTCGCTTACAAAATTCAATGGTACCCTTTGTGTAGTTTCTTATCAAGACACTAACAAGATGTAAAGATTCCATCCTATCTTGGGGGTCACAAATAGATGATGCATAGTATTAACCCTTTCAAGCCACTGCCAGTAACTTCAGGAACTTTAAACAATATTGAGGATCCTTCGCCTTTGAGATTTAGCTAGTCAGGATAATTATCTCCAGGAAAAGAGTAGTCACAAAATCTTCTGTCACTCCATTCCTAAACCATATAAACACAACAAAGAGGGCACCTGTTTAGTTCAAGGTGTTTTTCTAGTTCAAGGACATTAGGACTCACTTATTTATTTATGATGATTAAAATGTACTAAAATTTGTCTATAGTTTAACTCAAAAGTCGAGTAAAAGCCGAGAATGTATTTCCAAATGACTTGAGAGTAAAGAGTACTAGATAAATTGAAATATAAATCGGCCATAAATTGAGGCAACGCACATATTTATATATGTGAATATCAAAATTAAAGATATTCTTTCAATATTGAGATCAATCATGAATAAAATTAATTGAGTGAGATAAAGAAAAAAGCCTGTGAAATACTCCTTAAAAGTGTATCAATGACTTGGTTGGACCCTCCAACTTGAATAGTAAGAGAGCTCATGAAATTTCCAAGTCTTATCATGTGAACTTGCTTATGGAAGTCAATTAATGATGCTGGACTTTTCCTGCATGAAACTTGAGATGTACTTGGTCTTGTTTCCAATATCTCACCAAATTTGGCATCCAATCGATGTGAAAGACCTTGAAATAAAAATGGCATGTTCCCAAATGCTCGAATAAAAGACTTTGGATTATTTGTTGGTGACATCCAAGATTGAATGAGTGTTGGAAACACATCTTTTGATAATCCTTCATAGCCATAAAGAGACATATTTGATGCTTTTTGATCTTACCAGAGAACAAGGTGCTTTGGTTATAACAGTGTCATCTGCTACTAGAGTTGTCAAGGATTCCATTTGCTCAATGTCTTCTTCTAACTTATCAATCTTTGAACAACCAGAAAGATTAAGAACTTTTATAGGTTTTGAATTATATATACTTCTTTGGAGATGGTTGAGGTCCTTCCAATCCTTTAAATTCACCAAAATAAGATACTTAAGATCACCAATAATAGGATGAACAATGGACAAAGATGAACTAGTTTGGTCCAATCAAAATAGATAAATTAGTTAAAGATTGAGAATTTAACCAAAATTTGATGAACCGAGCGGGTCAAATAATTTTTTTGTCTAATGTCTGATAAAATTTGAAGACAAATATTTGGATTAAATTTGTAAAACAATTGAGTAAAATTTTACAGAAAATAAACTTTAAAAAAGGCTAAAAAATAACAAAAATATTTTATTGATAAATAATAATTACTCAAATATATCAAGATATATATTCAATTTTAAATTAAAATGACTTTTTTTAGAAAATTTATTTATTTGATTATATAATTCATTTTAAATAATTTTATATTCAGAAATTTAGAATTCACCTGAAGATAACACTTTTTAAATTTTTTTAAAAATAATAAAAATATTTTCATTGATAAATAATAATTTGAATAAAGAATTATGTTGATAAAAATCTGACACTTGTCAGATTTTTTAAATAATTGTTATTTGTAATCAATACTTTAATTACAAATAAATAATAAAATTTTTTTTTCAAGATTTTAATATGGACAATTAATATAAATAATTATAAATAATACTATGTAAACTTTATCAAACTAAAGGGGAGGTTGATAAAAATTATTCAATAAAAAAAATAAAAGTTGTACTTTGTCACTAAATAGATAAAATCAATATATATTATAAGCTTCGGTAGAGAAATAATATATATTTTTAAAATCAAAGATAAAAAATATCTAATTCCTAATTTATTTAAGATAAATTTTATTAGTGCAAAGTTTTTATTTTTATTTATATTTTTTTTAACCTAAAAAAATTCATTTATCAATTTTAGAAATGCAAAATCTATATTATTACACTAAAACGAACGCATCGGAGCCAGATTGCATACTTAAATTACTTTTTATCATGCTTTTATAATAGCAATTTGTTTGAGTCTTAAAATTAACTTTTTCCAGGAGTGAAGTTGCGGTAATTAAAAACGTAGTACACTCTGTTCTGAGAATATTAGACAAGTTCTCATACTTGTTTGTAGCTGACCATCTTGTGGGACTAGATTCTCGTGTGCAAAAGGTGATTCAAAAGTTGAGTAGTCAATCAAATGAAGTTCAAATAGTATTGATTTGTGGAGTGGAAGGGATTGGTTAAACAACCATTGCTAAAGCCATTTACAATAAAATTGGTCACCATTTTGAGTGTAAAAGCTTCATTGAAAATGCCAGAGAAGTCTCGGCACAAAATATAATAAAGGAAATACTATACAAAAACAGGGCACTTGTAGTACTTGATGATCTAAATGATGAGTACCAATTGGAGGCATTGTGTGCACGTCACGATTTGTATGGTAAGGGGAGTAGAATAATCATCACCACTATAAAAGAGCAAGTACTACATAGAGCAGATTCTATATATGATGTAAAGAGTATGAATTTGAGAGAATCTCTTGAACTTTTCAGTTTGTATGCATTTAAGCAAACTAGTCCTAGAAAAGATTTTGATGAGCTCTCAAGTCATGCAGTTGAGCATTGTCAAGGAAGTCCACTGGCACTTAAAATCCTAGGCTCTTATTTTTTTGGGAGAGACAAAGAAGAGTGGAAAAGTGCCTTACGAAAATTGACGGAAAATGCTTATACTGGAATTTTTGAAATCCTGAAAATAAGCTATGATAGTTTATCTGACCAGGAAGAAGATATCTTCCCTTATATATCTCGTTTTTTTATTGGTAAGGACAAAAACTATGTTATATTAAATGGTTGTGGACTTGATACAGAAATTGGATTACCCATCCTTATAGAGAGAGGCCTAGTGTCAGTTGATGAGAATAACAAGCTGAGAATGCATGTTCTGCTGCAAGAACTAGGAAGTAAAATGCTTCACAAAAAGACAAAATCCAATTGGATCTATGATGTTTTCTTAAGTTTTAGGGGTGAAGAAACTCGTAGCTCTTTCACCTCTCATCTCTATGCTGCTCTAAGAAACGGAGGAATAGAAGTTTTTATGGATGATAAGCTTGACAGGGGAGATGATATTTCATCCTCGCTATCAAAGGTGATTAGAGTTTCTGTTGTTATTTTCTCAACAAATTATGCTGATTCAAGATGGTGTCTTGAAGAACTGATAGAGTGTCAAAAAAATATGGGGCAGACCGTTTTGCCGGTGTTTTATAATGTGGATCCCTCAGAAGTACGTAAACAAACAGGCACTTTTGGAGAAGCATTTGAAAGACTTTTAAGGAGAATTTCGGCAGCAGAAGCTAAGGTATGGAGTTGGAAGAGAGCTCTAATTGAAACTGCAAATTTGTCTGGCTCGGATTCAAAAAATTACAGGTACTTGAGAAGCTTTTATATTCAATTTTTTTTTCAAACTTCTGATTTTACATTATTAATTTCCTATTTATAAGATATTTGAGCATGAGAAATATGAAAATGTTAAAGTTGGTGTTATGTATATCCTAAATAATATATAAATGTTGTGTATATGGAATTGCCACCTTTATAACTACTATAGAAATAAAGCAACCAATAAAATTATGTATATGACCTTGAAGTCATGAGTTCAAATCTTAGAAACAGTCTCTCTACTTGCAGAAATAAAATTGCGTACATCTTACCTTCCTCATACCTCTAGTGGTAAGAGTCTTGTACACTAGGCTGCCCTTTTATTTTTATAAGTTTTTGGTTTTCATGAAATTATTCTACTGGGTACAGCTCCACCTGAAAAGTAATTTGGATTGTCTCTTTCATAGTTATTACTTGTTTTTTGTTCCTATCTTCAATGGTTAAAACACAAAACTAGTTATAAAAAAATTGCAATAAAATGAAAGATGATTTTTTTTAGAAGTTACACAGATATGATTATAGGTAGCTTTTACTAAATTAAAAAAAAAATGATGACAGTACTCTCATGAACGTGGATATCTGATTTCTCTGTTTTGTTATGCAGTTTTTAATGTAATTTACTACATATTCTTTTTTTTTTTTCACTGAAGCATTACATATAATCTACACATACTTCTATATGATAATGAAATTATGTATTATAAATTTCGCCCCTCAAGACCAAATTTGCATGATAAACCCATGCTCAACCATGTTAATAAGCTCCCTTTCATTTGATTGGCCAAAAAAAAAAAAACTATGTGAATAAGCTTATTAAATATAACATTTTTAAAACCACATTCAAATTGGAGGGATTTTTTGACGTTTTCTCTAATTATTTCTTGTGAAAAATATAATTCAGGCTTAAATCCACTTTAATAATATATATTGATACATATTGATCACAAAATAAGGAGGTAGCAACAAAGCTGGAATCAAACAGAATCAATGCTATAGAGAACTCTGGGATGACATCTGAAGATTGAGACCCTTTTCTTTTCTATGGTTTCCTTTTTATTTTTATTTTTCTTTAATAAGTACATGGCTTTCTTTCGAATAAGTTTGCTTGAACATGGAATTTGTCCAATTAAAAAAACAGGTTTTTCCATTTTATTAAACGACAATGTCTCATCTTAGCCTTGGTTTTTTTTTTTTAACCTCCCTACATTTTATTAAACTACAATTTGTAAAACATGATTTTAACCTATGCATATCTTCTGTGAGAAGATTAATATAACAGCATGTTGTCAAACTACTCTCATTCACAATCTTCAATGCAATTTGATGTAAGTTGAGTGCTTATTATTTTACCTCAAACTTTGTCTAAAGAGTCCATAGATTAGTTTTTCTTTCATCCTATGGTTTAGAATCAAATGACTTGAAAAGTTTCTCTTTTTCCTATATTTCCTTTTACAATTTAAGAAAAGTTTCAAAATAAATTAATGGGATGTTGATTGTAAATATTCTCTTCTTTATATGCTGCTTTTATCTGATTCATATTTGTTTTTGCCAGAACTGAAGTGGAGTTATTTGACAGTATTCTTAAAACCATCATTGTTACAGTAGATGATGGCACATACCTATCCATTGCTAAACATCCAGTGGGAGTGAAGTCTCGTGTACAAGATGTGATTTCATTGTTAAGTGTTGGATAGAATGATGTTCGCATACTAGGTATATGGGGAATGAAAGGGATTGGTAAAACAACCTTAGCTAAAGCCATTTACAATGAAGTTGGTCGCAGTTTTGGCAGTAAGAGTTTTCTTGCAAATATTAGAGAAGTTTGGGAGAAAGATAAAAGCTTAGTCTCTTTGCAAGAACAGCTTGTTTCAAACATACTGAAAACTAGAAGGATGAGATTTCATAATGTTGAATTAGGTAGAGTCATCATTAAAGAAGGCCTTCGCCACAGAAGGGTACTTGTTGTACTTGATGATGTGAATCATTTGGACCAACTAAATGCATTATGTGAAAGTCGTAAATGGTTTGGTCAAGGAAGTAGACTAATTATTACAACTACAGATGAGCATTTACTTCATGTCCTTCAAGTGGACAATGTACATACATTGGAAGTCAGTCTCTTGAGCTTTTTAGCTGGCATGCGTTTAAGACTGCAAGTCCTAAAGAAGACTTCATTGGACTCTCAAGTTACATACTCTGGAGGGCTGCCACTGGCCCTTGAAATCCTTCGCTGTTATTTGTTTAATAGGAAAAAACCAGAATGGGAAAGTGTATTAGAGAAACTCAAAAGAATACCCAATCATGACATACAAGAGAAGCTAAAAATAAGTTTTGATGGATTAAGTGAAGACACAGAGAAAGAAATATTTCTTGATATATCTTGTTTCTTTATTGGTGTGGACAAAAACTATGCCATTCAAATATTAAATGACTGTGGATTTTTTGCAGAAATTGGGATAAGTGTTCTTATACAGTGAAGCCTTGTCACCATTGACAAGAAAAACAAATTTAGAATGCATAATTTGCTACGTGATATGGGAAGAGAAATCATTCGTAAAGAATCAACAAAATTTCTTGAAGAGTGGAGTAGATTGTGGTTGCATGAGGATGTGCTTGATGTATTAGGAAATCACACTGTAAGAATTCTTTACATACATAAAGTTCTTATGTAAAAGGAAGCAAAATTGGCATTTATTGAATTGCACCATCCTTTTTGTTTCTCGTCATAAAATTGTAAGAATTGCACTTGTATGATGTAAAAGATTATAATGAAACTATTTAAAGGCTCTAAATTAACAAATTAAGCTATTGAGTGAAATGGTTCTTGACATAGTATCAAATTTTTTATTACCACATGGCATAGAGTTTGATCTTTTCTACCCCTTATTCTCTTTAATAAAATTTATTTTCAGCACATGGTATGGTGAGCTTGTGCTTATTCTACACTTTAAGTGCAATAGGCTTTCGTGAGAGTGGATTTATTAAAGAGATTATAGTAAAGTTATTCTATAGCCTTCAATTAATAGCTTAAACTTGAGTTGAACTGCTCCTTGACATATTGTTTGTATATGTTCTGCAAATTGGTTACATTCATATTAAAAGGATGCTTTTAATTTTTGAGCAAGTAAATGGCCCCTTTATATATATTTACTATTTTATTCTTTCCATTTTACAGGGAACAAAAACTATTGAGGGATTGGCATTGAAGTTCTCAGGAACCAACAAAATTTCTTTGAAAACCAAAGCATTTAAGAAGATAAAGAGGCTCAGATTGCTTCAACTTGGTCATGTATCACTTGCTGGAGATTTTGAATATCTTCCGAGAAGCATTAGATGGCTCTATTGGCATGGATTTCCTTCAAAATGCATACCTGGAGAGTTTTATATGGGAAGTTTAGTTGCTGCTGACTTAAAATATAGCAAACTGAAGGTATTCTGGAAGGAGCCTCAGGTATAAACTGAGTGGTTGTTTTTCGTTGCCATCTGAGTCATTTCCCACTATCAAGAACCATTTCACTAAAAGCTTAAACTATTAAGTGAAGGGTTTAATTATAACCTTACACAAGAGCCCTTTGGGCTTAAAGAATGGACAAAGCACAGGCACTATATCTTGTGTTGAAACTTCATTTTAATTAAGTGAATGGGGGGCCAACAAGGATTACAGTCTTGATCATTTGGTAATGCAATATGAGAAGAGATTTTTATTTTTATTGTTTTTATTTTGTAACAAAGTTGTTATTATTTGGGAAATTGGGAATTAAGGTATATGATTTAGGGCAAGTGGGATAATTTAGGATATATCAAGAGATTTGAGTGTTTAATTAGGAATTTAAACAAAGCCATTTTGGGCTTTGGTTTATGTTTGGTTATTTGGCTAGTATTAGGTTAGTGCGTGTTTTTCCTTTAAAAATAGTCAGTAATAGTCATCATTCTTTGATTATTGAATATTGACTTAAAATTTGAAGTCTGAGTATTTCGTTCCTTTTTTTGTTTGGTTCCCTTCTTGTCTTGTATCACTTGGTCATAGAGGCTTTAATACTATGTGAAGGACCAATTCAGTTAAAAGCTTAAGCTATTGAGCAAAGGCTTTTGAATAGTGTTATTATAATATCTTGCATCCATTTTTCTTCTCAAAATTTTCTTTTGAAAGGATACTTTTTTGTTTTTGCAGTTGTTGGAGAAGTTGAAAGTCCTCAATCTAAGTCATTCCTGTTACTTTAAACAGACACCTGACTTCTCAAATCTACCAAATCTTGAAAAGTTAATATTAAAAAATTGTCTAAGCTTGTCCATGGTTCACTGGAGAATTGGAGATCTAGATAAGCTTCTTCTAGTTAATTTGAAGGACTGTAAAAGCCTTAGTAATCTCCCAAGAAGTTTCTATAAGTTGAAATCTTTGGAAACTCTCATCCTTTCTGGTTGTTCGGAAATTGACAGGCTGGAGGAGGACATTGAACAAATGGAATCTTTGACAACGCTAATGGCAGATAACACTACTGCTATAAGGCGAGGGCCTTTTTCAATATTAAGATAAAAGAGCATTAAATATATATCTTTGTGTGGTCATGAAGGATTATCAGCCAAGGTGTTTCCTTCTCCCTTCTGGTCTGGGATGTCACCAATGAATAATCCCGAGCCCCTTATCCAAGCGTCTTGGAACATTTCATCTCTAATTTCCTTAGAAGTACATAGTAACAGTTTTCATGATTTGTCATCAACTCTCAGCAGCCATTCGCCGATTGAATGTCTCAGGGTCAAATGCCATTCCAAGCTTCATGTAAGACAAGATAAAGCAAGGATTTTAGATGCTTTAGATGCAATAAATTGTGCAGAACTTGAGACAAGACCAAATGCATTAAATTTGTCAGATGTGGGAACTTCTGCATTATCTAATAGTAACAATCAAGTTCAAATTTTAGGTTTAGACAGCTTGTTGAGTTCTGTTTGGATTTATATGGGAGGATACGTTGAAGCTCTTGAAGAGAGAATTTTGCAGGTTTTCTCTCCCTCTTTTCATCATAATTACCATTTCCATTCTGATACCTATACCTCTTTATGTGTATCTCTCACTGTTTTATGCAAATATTATGAATTGTATATACTTGAAGTAATATTTTCTTCCAAGGTTAGTTTTTTGAATAATTATATTATACAAAACAATTTTAATTAGTACAACTGCATATTCTGTTATGCTGAGTGTATATGTTATTTTCTTTTCCTTTTCTTGTGACTGTTTCAGGTTCCTTTTTATGCCTAAAATGTAGATTCTCTCTTTTAATTTTCTTTTGATTAATCAAATTCTTTTTTTTTTTTGGTGGGTTTTACTTTTTTAACTGCCCATTATTGTTGAAGTTTAAGAATTAAGAGTCTTCAACATAAGGTATTAATATGGAATAGGTTATATAGGTTGAAAGCAAATAAATATATTTTCCTGTTTGTTCTTTTATTCTTGTCATTGTGATGGCCCTGATATATACTACAAAATATAAAATGGAAGAAATATTGTGAGGGACAATATTGGAAATGAATAGAAAAGCTGAGGGACATGTGTAAGCTCTTGAGAGAAAGTTTTAAGAGTTGGTTAGGCAATTCTCAATAAAGAGTGAAGGAAGAGAGAGCCAAAAGAGAGGAAAATTTGGAAGGAACTTGGGAGTGCTAGCCTCTCCATAACTAGCTTTGTCATTTTTATTTTTTCTTGTTCTTTTACTATTTTGGTGCTACTGTATTTTCTATTTTTTGACAGGTTTCTATCAATTGGTATCAAGCCGGTGACAATCTGAGAAAACATGGCTGGCTTAGAGAATAGGATGGACTGTTTGGAGAGAGAGATGATTGTGGTGAAGAAGGACATAGGAATCATCAAAGAGTGCATGAGAGACCTTTGTCATGTTCTAGTTAGATTAAGTAAAGAAGAAGAATTGGGGGAAATAAAGAAGAAACCTAGCAAATAATTCGTTAGTTGGAGTCGACTGGAGAATTCTTAGGTTTCCCAAGCAAAGAGAGGTGAAGAAGAGGAGAAGCTTGAGTTGAACAATGTATCAGTATTTGCCTTCAAGAATGAGACAGAAGAGAAGATAAAGTCAAAGCTTATCCAATTTTCTGAACCCATGAAGACCACACTGGTTTCTAGCTTGACAGCCCCTATGGAAGCAGATTGGAAGTTAGAAGAGTAGATGAATTCAATCCCACTGCTGATATCAAGCTATTTGGAAGGTATTTATTACCCTTTCAAGGTGGATATAGCCAAGGTAAGAGAGTATTGTGGCTGCCAAGGAGATGTGAAGTCTGATATAGATGGAGGAGGTGGCGTTCTTTTCGGTTGATGGCAGAAGATGAGGAAGATGAGGGTAAGATAAAGAAAGATAGCTGGGTCATGGATTGGGTTAAGAAAATTAAGTGGGGAATAAGTCCAATTCTAAATGGAGAAGAAAAAATTATTAAGCCCATAAATTTTTACACTTATATTATTGGGCTAACTTTTAACAATCTAACTTACAATTCATTAAAGTTAATGGGCTTGGCCCATATGATAGATGAGAGAAACATAATTTTAGAAAAGGCTAAAGAAAATAGGCTGAGCAAGGGCTGGTCCAAAAGAACTTATGTTTATTAAACCTTTGGGGCTTCCAAACCTATATAGTATTGGCCGAGGAAAAATTGTCCATGCCATGACTCTTCTTAAGCAATCTGAAGCGCAGCATTCTTCAGGGGAGAATGAGCAATTTGAAGCGTGGGAGAATGAGTGTGATTGTGTAAGGGTTTCAAAGTCATCACAACCTCATTCAAACACACATGGCAGCAGCAGCTTAATCATTCATCTTTGGTATTCTTCTTTGTCATACAATTTTTTTGTTCACTTTCATCCATTCTGTTGGTGAAGAAGACAATGAAGACAAAGAAGGGAAAGCACCAAAGAGAGATATCCAAATTCAGGAAAACAGGGAGCCATCAATTGAAATTCTCATATATTCTATTGTGGGCAAAAATCATAGGGTTTATCAATAAATAATGGAAAAAGATGAAAAGAAAGAGGACAAAGGGAAGGAAACATTGACTCGAGAGAATATTATAGTTTATGAACTTAAGGGAGCTCTTATTTTACTTTTTACAGCCTCTTCTTTTGATGGGCCATTTAATATGCTTGAAGACTCTAAGAAGGAACCTACATTTGAGTCCCTAAGAACTTTGACGTTAATTCATAATTTTTTATATTTTAGTTTTTATGCACATTGCTTGGATGATTATAACAAGTTGGAGGGTGCAAAGGAAGTTCAGCAAGAGGGAATTCAAGTTGTGCAATGTTTCCTTCCATTTGAATTTGGATAGCAGATGTTGGTCCAATAGGTGTTAGGTTGTGTTCTTTGGAGAAGCAAGAGCAGAGACCTACTAGAAAGAAGCCACCTATCTCAAATTCTAATTCTCACCTTGAGGGCAAGGTGAAGCTTCGAGGGTCGGGTAATGATGGTCCTTGATATATACTAGAAAATATGAGCAAAGGTAAAAAGGAAGAAATATTGTGAGGAATAAGATTGGAAATGAGTAGAAAAGCTGAGGGACACTTGTAGGTTCTTGAGAAAAAGTTCTAGAAGGATTTGGTTAGGCAATTCTCAATAAAGAGTGAAGGAAGAGAGAGCCAAAAGGGAGAAAAATTTGGAAGGGCATTGAAAGAGTGCTAGCCTCTCAAAAGCTAGCTTTATCATTTATTTTTCTTTGTTCTTCTACTATTTTGGTGTTGCTGTATTTTCTATTTTTCGACAGGTTCCTATCACATTGCTTTTAAGTGCAGAACTATAAGATTTTGTTCTTTTTATACAATGCAATTATATTTGATCTTTCTCGACTCAGATGAAGAAAATAAAATATACCTTTATGTGATATTTTATGGACCTAAGTGTTAATAATTTTCTATTAATTTTATTACTAGGAGAATAACTTAAATGTTATAAATATAAATTTTCTAGTACAAAAAATAATTTATGATTAAATTATTTTCATAAGCACATCTATCAATAATAAATGTTGAGCTTGAGTATTCATAATAAGTTCTAGAATTATTTGTTCAAATATAAATCTCTCCTTACGCTATGTGCTACTATTGAGATATGAATATCAGTATATCAAACTGAATTTTGCCCGGGTATCTCATTTATATTTTGCTTTGCCTTGAGTCTTGTACTCGTAAACTCTCTTAGAAATGCACAATTTAGTCCGTCCATAATTTCACCATGGTAAAATTAGGAATGATATTTTGTTTAGTACAAATTGTTAAATAGGCCCCTGGTCACTGGATTTTGTTTTCCTGGTGCAGGGTTTAACAACCAATGAGGTTATTGATTATTTTCTTGCTGATGACAAATATCCTGATTTGCTGACCTTCAAGGATGAGGATCTTCATTCAGTATTGTTTAAAATGCCCCAAGTTATTGGTTATAGCTTGAAAGGGATGACTCTGTACATTACTTACTCCTCTTCACTTGCCAACATGACATTTATACATCTTAGAAGTGTATTGATTGTTAACTACACAAAGCCTACCATCTAGATCCATAAGAAGAGGCATTAATCTCCCCTACAGTTGAAAAATGGAAGGCCATCATATCTGATCTTGAACCGAGTGATGAAGTGGAAGTTCTTGTAGTTTTTGGACATGGACTCACTGTGAAGGAGACAACAGTCTATCTGATGTATGATGAATCAACTTATGAAAAGATTTAGTGTTCATCCGCATAATATAATGATGCTGTTGTTCCTAGTGAAGAGGAAAGTACTTGTACATATTCAAGAAAAATTAATTCTTAGATATGCCTATATGAGGAGGACGAATTTTAATGAGGGCCAAAAGAAGATGCAAATGTGAAAGCTGGAATAGTTATGAGGGGGTCATTTCAATTTGAGTATTTTATTATAATTTCCTTACTTGTTCCTTATCTCTTGCATTATTTCTCTGAAAAAATTTTCATCTAAGAAACTGGAAGAAAGTGTTCTGTTTTTTCACTTGATACTTATAATTCAGAGTCTGACGATTTTATGGCTGTATCTATGTCTTTTTGTTTTATTTTCTTTGCTGTTCCAAATGATTCCATGTATGTGGGTCTTTGAATGTAGGCGTGATGTTTGGTCAAATTATTTAGTATATTAATAAGTTACTGAACTGCTAGACTGTATTTCTTTTGTCTCTCTTATGTTTGATAATGAACAAGTTAGAGAATTCTACCAAAATTGAACAAAAAAGAAAAATATTCAAGGTAAAGCGAAGTTGATCAACCGGAGTTGCACTTGTTGTCATTAAATGAATGAACTTGAAACTGTTGAGATGTCCCTCCTAAATTGGAAAGATTCTAGAAAATTCTAGAACCTTCTAAAGAAGTGTAGAATTTTCTAGAACATTCTAGAAAACTCTAGAGAAGTATAGAATTCTCTAGAAGCTTGTAGAACCCTCTAGAATATTCTAGAGATGTGTGGAACCTTCTGGAACCTTGCAGAAGAGTATGGAAGAATGTGGAAGGGAATGGAGGAGTGTAGAGACTTCATGAAAATCTCTAGAATAAGGAGAAATGTGTAGAGAATTCTAGAGAGTTAATCTCCACCCTTGGATGTAATTAATCTCCACCACTCATTGTGGAGGTGGAGTAGTATAAATAGGGGTGGAAGCCTTCATTCCTATGCAATCCAATCCAAGGAGAGAAACAAGTCACTACCTAAAGTGAGAGTTAGAAAGCCTCCTTGAGAGAAAAGTGAGATAGCTTAAGAAGTCCCAAACCTTAAGCTTGAGTGAACCACCAAAGTGTGAGACAATTTGTAAAACATCCATTCTTGTAATCCTACTATTCCTTTGTATAGTAGAAGAACCTCCATATTGGAGGATTATAAACTCTTGTGCTCCCATTACTATCCTAATCTCTAAGTGCCCATCTTAACTTTACGAAGTGGGAAAAGTTGAGTTTTTCCCAACAGTGGTATCAGAGCCCGGTTCGTTTGTATCGTCAATAGCTCGTGCAGTTTAAGATGGAGGATTACGTTACTCACGATGGAGATATGTTCAAGCTCACTGCTAATAACTACTCATATTGGAAGCCAATGATGGAAGACCATCTATATTGCAAAGACTTGCATGAGCCCATCATCCACAAAAACAAGGTAGAAGGAAAGACCGATGCAGAGTGGGAGCTGATGAATCAGAAGGCAGTCACTATGATCCGTAAGTACATAGATAAAACTCTTTTTGAACATGTCTCTACATATACAAATGCTTATGAATTATGGACAAAGCTTGAGTCCATGATTCAAAAGAAAACGCCTCGTAATAAAGCTCATTTAGTACGTCGGTTGGTGAAGTTGGAGTATAAGGATGGTCAAAGTATGATTGAGCACTTGAATAATTTCAAGGGGCTCGTAAATCAACTAACAAAAATTGACATGAAGATTGACGATGAGTTGCAAGCCCATCTACTCCTTAGTTCTCTACCAGAAAGCTGGGACACTCTTGTGGTTACACTTAGTAACTCAGCTCCAGAAGGAAAGCTCACCATGGATACCGTCAGTGATAGCCTTCTTGGTGAAGAAGCAAGGAGAACGGAACGAGGCGAGTCCATCCATTCCGAGGCAAATGTTGTTGAGAACCAGGGTAGGAACGAAAATCATGGACGTAGCAAGAGTCGAGATCCACATCAATCTTGAAGTAGGTCCAAGTCACGCTTAAAGATTACTTGTTACTACTGTGGTAGGATAGGCCACAAGAAAGTGGAGTGTCGATCCTTCAAAAGAGACAAAAAGGCTGGTAATGTTAAGCCAGACCAAAACAGCCCAACGAAGAAACAAGAAGAAAAGAGTACTACCGCCGTAGTCTCAAAAGAAGATTTGCTTTATCTCGTTGGAGAAGGTAATATCCTAAACATTGCTTATGATGATAGTAATTGGATTATCGATTCTGGGGCTTCCTTCCATGTAACTCCCCATGGAAGTTTCTTCTCATCCTACCAAAGCGGTGACTTTGGTATGGTGCAAATGGGAAATTTGGATAGGAGCAAAATTGTCGGGATAGGTGACATCATCCTGACAACAAGCACTAGATGCAAACTTGTCTTAAAAGATGTGAGGCATGTCCCGGCCATGCGTCTTAATCTTATCTCTGCTGGAAAGTTAGATGATGCTGGTCTGGTGAATTACTTTGGTAAAGGAAAGTGGAAGCTTACCAAAGGAAGTTTAATAATGGCTCGAGGAAGGAAGGAAGGATCATTGTACGTGATGCAAGCTAAACTTTGTAGAGGGGAGGTGAATATCACTACCGATGATATGGAGATATGGCATAAGAGACTTGGACACATAAGCGAGAAAGGTCTTCACATACTTGCTAAAAAGTAACTCCTCCCTGACGTGAAAGGTAAAACACTTGATCCTTGCACTCATTGTTTAGCTGGAAAACAACATAGAGTTGCTTTCCAAAGATTCTCTCCACCCAAAAGGAGAAAAAACATTCTAGACCTTGTACACACTGACGTATGCTCGATGTCCGAGAAGTCTATTGGTGGTGCATCACATTTTGTCACCTTTATCGATGACCATTCAAGGAAGGTATGGTTATACCTATTAAAATCAAAGGATCAAGTGCTTGATGCATTCAAGGAGTTTCATGGCCTAGTGGAATGAGAAGCAGGACGAAAGATCAAATGTGTTCGATCAGACAATGGAGGTGAGTATAGAGGTCCTTTTGAAGCCTATTGCAAGAAATATGGGATTAGGCTCGAGAAGACTCCTCCCAAGACGCCCTTGATTGAATGGAATAGCTGAGAGAATGAATCGAACTATTGAAGAAAGAGTTCGATGCGTGCTCTCTCATGCCAAGTTACCCAAGTCATTTTGGGGAGAAGCTATAATGACTGTGGTTGACATTGTCAACCTTACACCATCAGTTCCTTTGGACGGAGCAATCCCAGAGGAGGTTTGGTCAGGAAAAAGGGCTTCTTACAATCATCTCAAAGTCTTCGAATGCAGGGCATTTGTTCACATCCCCAAAGATGAACGAGCCAAGCTTGATGCAAAGACGAAAGAATGCATCTATCTTCGTTCACCTAAGGATGAGTTTGGGTACCGACTTTGGGATCCAATCAACAAGAAGATTGTTCGAAGTCGAGATGTTGTATTCTTCGAAGACCAAAACATTGAAGACATTCAGAAATCGGAGAGACCAAGATTGAGAAGCAAAAGGAGCACAGACCTTACACCGGTCCGACGCGAGGATAATGTCATACAAGAAAATAATGATGCTGAAGATCATGAGACTATCTTAGATCAAAATAACCAAGATACTTATGATGAACCAATACAAGAAGAACCTCAATCTAGCTCTCCAATAGTGCCCCAGTTGAGACGATCTTCAAGGGAACGAAGACCATCTACTCAATATAGCTCAGAGGAGTTTGTGACGCTCACCGATGAGGGGGAGCCTCAAAGCTATAAGGAAGCTATAACTAACAATCATAAAGAGGAGTGGATAAGAGCCATGCAAGAAGAGATGCAATCCTTGCATGAGAATCATACTTTTGAACTAGTAGAGCTACCAAAAGGGAGAAGAGCCTTGAAGAATAAGTGGGTGTATCGGATCAAAACCGAAGATAGTAGCTCAAAGCCTCGCTACAAAGCTCGGTTAGTCGTAAAAGGATTTGGTCAAGAGAAAGGTATTGATTTTGAGAAAATATTCTCTCCAGTGGTAAAGATGTCATCCATCTGAGTTATTCTTGGCCTAGCAGCAATGCAAGACCTGGAGATTGAACAGCTCGATGTCAAGACGACATTTCTTCATGGTGATCTAGAGGAAGAGATCTACATGGAGCAGCCTGAGGGGTTCAAAGTTTCAGGCAAAGAAAATTTGGTATGCCGCCTAACAAAAAGTTTATATGGCCTTAAGCAAGCACCAAGACAATGGTATAAGAAGTTCGACTCTTTCATGGCAGAACATAGTTTCAAAAGGACAGAAAGCGATCATTGTGTCTTCATAAAGAGGTATGCAGGTGGCGATTTTCTCATACTTCTACTTTATGTTGACGATATGTTGATTATTGGATAAGATCGCATAAAGATAGCTGCTTTGAAGAAAGATTTAAGCAAGAGCTTCGCCATGAAAGATTTAGGACTGGCTAGACAAATCCTTGGGATGAGGATCACTCGTGATAGATCGAAGAAGTTGATATGGCTATCCCAAGAGAGATACATTGAGAAGGTGCTTGAAAGATTCAACATGCATAATGCAAAGCCGGTCAACACACCACTTGCTGGACACTTCAAGTTAAGTTCGAAGCAAAGTCCTACAAGTGAGAAAGAACTGGAGGAAATAAAAATGATTCCATATTCATCTGCGATGGCGAGTCTCATGTATGCAATGATATGCACAAGACCCGATATTGCCTATGCAGTTGGTGTTGTTAGTTGCTTCTTGGCCAATCCAGGGAAGGAACACTGGGCTGCAGTTAAATGGATCCTTCGGTATCTGCGCGGTACTTCTAAGAAGTGTTTATGCTTTGGAAATGGAAAACCTGTGTTAGAAGGATACGGATCTGAACTGGCAGGTGACATCGACTCTAGAAAATCAACGTCAGGATACTTAACTACTTTTGCAGGGGGAGCTGTTTCTTGGCAATCAAAGCTGCAAAAGTGTGTTGCATTATCCACTACTGAGGCAGAGTACATTGCAGCTACTGAAGCTTGCAAAGAGATGTTATGGATGAAGAATTTGCTGCTTGAGTTGGGAATAGATCAAGACAGGTATGTCTTGAAGTGTGATAATCAAAGTGCAATTCACTTAGCGAAGAATTCTACATTTCATTTCCGCACAAAGCACATTGATACACGATATCACTGGATTCGAGAAGCTCTTGAAGAAAAACGTATACAACTTGACAAGGTTCACACAAATGAGAACTGGTCAGACATGATGACCAAGGTATTACCAACAAGGAAGTTTGAAGATTGCTGTCAAGGTGTTGGCTTGCTACTATCTCCCAATTAAGTCGGGAGGGGGAGATTTGTTGAGATGTCCCTCCTAAATTGGGAAGATTCTAGAAAATTCTAGAACCTTCTAAAGAAGTGTAGAATTTTCTAGAACATTCTAGAAAACTCTAGAGACGTATAGAATTCTCTAGAAGCTTGTAGAACCCTCTAGAATATTCTAGAGATGTGTGGAACCTTCTGGAACCTTGCAGAAGAGTATGGAAGAATGTGGAAGGGAATGGAGGAGTGTAGAGACTTCATGAAAATCTCTAGAATAAGGAGAAATGTGTATAGAATTCTAGAGAGTTAATCTCCACCCTTGGATGTAATTAATCTCCACCACTCATTGTGGAGGTGGAGTAGTATAAATAGGGGTGGAAGCCTTCATTCCTATGCAATCCAATCCAAGGAGAGAAATAAGTCACTACCTAAAGTGAGAGTTAGAAAGCCTCCTTGAGAGAAAAGTGAGATAGCTTAAGAAGTCCCAAACCTTAAGCTTGAGTGAACCACCAAAGTGTGAGACAATTTGTAAAACATCCATTCTTGTAATCCTACTATTCCTTTGTATAGCAGAAGAACCTCCATATTGGAGGATTATAAACTCTTGTGCTCCCATTACTATTCTAATCTCTAAGTGCCCATCTTAACTTCACGAAGTGGGAAAAGTTGAGTTTTTCCCAACAGAAACTCATTCAGTTGAGTAAGAAAAGCTTTGATTCTTTCCAATAAAGCTTCTATCAAGTAGGCTTAACTCTTGAATAACTGCTTTGATTCTTTCTGTTGTGCCTCAGGTCAAAAGGTGAATGCCAGCTAAACATGAGAGCTGCACAAGTTTTAGTTTTGAGCTTGGTTCTTAGCTCAACTGGAATCTTGGTAAATCATTAGATATAAAAAGCATATTTCATCACAAGTAAATCTCTAGCAAAATTTATAATTTTATTTTGAAGAAGGCGTTAAAAGTAGAATATTTTGACTTTAACTCACTAAGCTATCTTGGCGTCATAACCTATATTTAAACTATAGTTGTACTTTTAAGAAAATAAAGTTTTCACCTTAAATTTATTAGTAATATTATTTGTTTTAAATTCAAATTATTTTATAAAACGACAAATAAAATCTCTTTTAATAATTTTTATTATTATTTGTTTGATCTCTTATTACTTCTAATTATTAAATTATTTTTTATTTAATCAACTCTTCGTATATAAAATTTTAATGATCTTTTTTATATATGATAAAATTACTTAAGATGTATTTTTATCAAATTTTTTACGATAAGTGTTACCATAATTTTTACTTTAATGCAATAATTCTTAATCATATATTTTTTAGTGTATCCCACTTATTTAATATAATATTTTTATTTTTTACAATATTAAATTTTTTTTATGTTGACTTTTTATCATTAATATTCAGTATCATATAATAATGCAAATCTTAAAATTATACAATAAAATTTTTTCTCAAATTTGAGTGATATTTTTTATCATAAATAATATTTAAAATTTTTCGTCATTTTATCCATCTAATTTAGAACCGTGATTTATATTTCTCTCTTTTTTTTTTATTTTTTAATTTCAAAATGTTTTATAATGCAATTTAATCTTTACCAAGCTTTAAGGTTACTACTCATCAATCACTAAGCATATGGCATGAGCAGAGCACAAAGCATGCAACTACATTTTTTGTTTTAAATAGAAATTTTTGGTTTTTTAATTTATTGATTAGGTCGTGCCGAGGCGGCCACTACGAAATTAAGGTGTCCACTCCATGTGCATTTTTTATTCTATGTTTTTTTTAATTTTTTTCTTTTAATAATTGACTTGAAGTGAAGGCAATACTATTTTTTTTCTCTCTTAATAATTGCAGACAAAATAAGTGAGAAGACTACATCTTTGTCGTTATCTATAAATATTAGTTTTTATAGTGGAAATTATTATGTAAATACATTGTTATTTCTGTCATTTAAGGCCAGATTATTTAGTAACAAAAAATAAAATAAAAAATATAAAGAGATAATGTGGAGATCAACCAATTTGTAAATGAAAAAAAAAAAGGTTAGGCAAGACTTATGGAACTTGTAGTATTGTGTAAAAAGTTAAAAAAAAAATAAAAGAACAAAAACAAAAGGAAGCAAAGATCGACCAATAAGTAAATATTAGTTAAGATAAAGTAGATCCAAAAGAAAACAGCTACACAAACACATGAAGCATAAATATAAGTTAAGACTAACTAATTTGTAAAAAAAGATGAGTTGAGGAACACTAACGGACATAAATATAAACTGAAAAGGATTGGCTTCCCTTAGAATCTTCTGACGTGTTTCTTCACTGAACTGACTAAAAGGCGGGAAGGAAGAGAGTGCCCCGCCTTTGTTCCGGTGCATATCCACGCACTCCATAAAAGCCAGGACCATCAGATGAATAGCGATTCCACATTCAAGGATTATCACATAGGATTAAACGTGGTTTTAGTGATCATGATTGTGTTTTTAACCTTTTTCTTTTCAAAATATTTTAATATAAGGCATACATTCGTTATGATTGTGTTTTTAATCTTTTTCTTTTCAAAATATTTTAATATAAGGCATACATTCGTTATGATTGTGTTTTTAACCTTTTTCTTTTCAAAATATTTTAATACAAGGCATACATTCGTTATGATCGTGTTTCTAACCTTTTTCTTTTCAAAATATTTTAATATATGTCATACATTCGTTTTATTTTACTTGTAATTAATGTTTGCGGAGTTGGAATAGCAGAGGCAATATTAATTTCTTAAAAAAATCTTCATATTAATTTCTTCAGTCAAAGTTAGTAGACTGTGTAAGATAAAATTAATAATTAATAAAATAAAACAGTTGAAAGGTAATGTTTTTTAAAATAATTTAAAAACAGATATTTTTTTACTATATTATTATCTTCTATTTTTTAAAATATATTTATAAAAATTTGAATACAATTTTTATATCTTAATTATTATTTTTTAATTTAAAATTAATATATATAATTTATATAACTTAAATTTTTTATAATTAATTTTTTAAAAAATTAATATATTTTACTTTAATTAAAAATTTTAATAAAAATATAAATAATTATCTATAAATAAATTTTATTAAAAAAATTAATAGAAAGCAAAGATAAAGGAGTGGTCTTATAAATTAAAGCGCCTTGCCTCCTTGCAAAAAAGCAATTTCTTGCCTACTTTTTCTTTCACTCTCGTCTCTTCCTTGTGTCCTCTTTTGAGTCGTTGTGTTGGAATATCCATGGCTTCCTCTAACACCAAATGGAAGTACGACGTGTTCATAAGTTTCAACGAAGACGACAAAGACACTGTTGGGTCCTTCATCGACGATCTCAATGTCGCTTTAACACAGAAGAAAATCAACAGTTTCCAAAGAAAGAGAGAAGAGATGCCATCCTCAGTGCTGTTGCGAGCAATCCAAGAGTCTAGAATTCTGATCGTTGTTTTCTCTCTAAAATATGCCAATTCTATATGTTTCTTAGAAGAAGTGTGGCAAATTATGGAATGCTTTCACGGGAACATGAGTCAGGTAGTTGTACCTGTGTTTTACAATCTCGATCCATTCCCAATACAGTTAGCAATAGCTACAGAGCGGAGTTGGATGGCGCCGCCAGCAGAAGCGACGACTTTGCCTGGATTGGAAGTGAGAAAGGGGTAATCTCATTTCTTGTATCTTATAATAGAACAATAAGTATGGTACAACTACAAACTAGTTTACTCTTATATAATTTTTCCTACCAACTACTATGAAGGCTCAAACAACATGGGATAAAAATGCAATATAATAAAAAATCATTTTCTTTAAAACTTAATTAAATTTGGGTTAGCCTGGCATGGACTTTTTTTTTTCAAAAAAGTCTAAAATTTTGAATTATATTTTTTAAAAAATATTAAAAAAACAAATTATATATTTGATATTATAAAATAAAAAATAAAAAAACTTTTGTTTAAATTTAATAATTTTTATCAACAAAAAAAAATTTATATTTCCTGCTTTGTTTCATTGCACAAATATATATTAGATACACAAATAGTTATTTTTAATTATGTATGATTTTATGACAAAAAAATAAATATAATATATATTTTTTAATTGAGTCAGTAATCAACCTAAATAATTGCTACAACAAATGGGTTCGGGCTTGAGTCTATTGCTTTTTTAACTCGAATGGCTTCTTATGTTTGATGCCATGGCATACTATTTTTCTGTTTCTGTTAGAAATAAAAGAAATTTGGAGCAAATTTGGGATAACATAGCTATGGATTACGAGACTTCGGCGATGGCGCTAACAGAAGCGGCGAATTTGTTTGGATTGGAAGTGAGAAGTGGGAGGTAATCTCATTTCTTGTATCTTGTAATAGAAATATATGTATAATCCAACCACAAACTATTTTACTCCAATATAATTTTTCCTAGCCAAGTGCTATCAAGGTTGAAACAACGTGGGATAAAATCATAAAAATGCAATATGAGCTTGAAGTACGAATAAAAAAAATCTGTTTTTTTAAAAGCTCAATTAAATTTGGGCTAAGTATAAAATTTTTTGTTTGAATTATTTTTTAGAAAAATATTAAACAAAAAATTTATATATATATTTATATATATATATATATTAGAATATAAACTATAAAAACATAATAATTCATTTAAAACTAATATTTTTTTAATAAGAAATTAAAAAAATTCAGATTTTTTGTTTTATTTCACTTTATAAAAATATATTATATGTACAAATAATTATATTTAATTATGAATAATTTTATGATTAAAAAGTTAAACATAATACATTTTTTATTAATTCTTATATTTTAAGTTTATAATTTATAAATATTATATTATATTTTACTTTAACTTATGTTAAATAAAAAATATGACATATAATTAATTTTAATTTTTATCAAATTTTAAATTCAATCTTGGTGTGTTTTTTTTAATTAATCAGGTCGACGGGTTCCTGACCCAGACAAATAATATGCATAGAGTTTTTTAATATATACATATAAACGAGCCCAGTCCCTTTCTATTTTTGTTAGAAATAAAAGAAACTTGAAACAAATTTCACTGGATTAAATTTTATTTTATTTTATTTTTTCAGAGAGAAATATTTTTTTAAAAATAAATAGAAAAATCATTATTATTTTTTATTTTTACTACTTTCATTTACAGTACTTTCTATAGGTCAACATCATCATTTAAAATTAAATTTTCTCTGAAACAAATAATATTGGTAAAAATAATAGAAATATTTAGTGATGATATTTCATGAATTGTTATCATGTGACTCTAATTTTTTTTTATTCATTGAAAACTAAAATTACTTTCTGTCATGCTTTTATAAATAGTAGCAATTTTTCTGAGTCTCAAAGTTACTATTTTATTTTTTCCAGGAGTGAGGGCATGGGAATCAAGAGTATAACTGACTCTATTTTGAGAATATTACACAGTTATTCCTCATACAATATGTTTGAGGTTGACCCTTTTGTGGAATTAGATTCAACTATCAGACCCGTGTTGTACTTCTTGAGTTGTCGACCAAATGAAGTTCGAATATTAGGGATTTGGGGATCAGGAGGGATTGGTAAAACAACTCTTGCCAAATTCATTTACAATAAAATTGGTCACAATTTTGAGTGTAAAGGCTTCCTTGAAACTGTGAGAAGATTCTCAGACCAAGATGATGGCCTAGTTGGTTTCCAAGAAAAATTCTTTTCAGGTATATTTTATACAGAAGAAGGAAAGATATATAGCAATGTTCAATGGGGAGAACATAAAATGAAGGAAATTCTGCACCATAAAAGGGTACTATTAGTGGTTGATGATTTGAACTCTATGAACCAATTTGAAGCATTTGTTGGAAGTCGGGAATGGTACGGTGAGGGGAGTAGAATAATCGTCACAACTAGAAATAAGCTTCTCCTTGATAAAATTGAAGCAGATTATAGGTATGAAGTGAATAGTTTGGATTTTTCTTGTTCTACTAAGCTTTTTTGTTGGCATGCATTAAAGGAATCATGTCTTGAAAAAGATGTGTTGAAGTTCTCCGATGCCGTTCGACGTTGTGATGGAAATCCACTATCACTTAAAATCCTAGGCTCTTATTCTGCTGGGAGAAGTGAAGAAGAGCGGAAAAATGCCTTGAATAAATTGAAACAATTTGTTTATAGTGAAGAACGTTTTCAAGATGAAATCCTGAAAATCGGCTATCATGGTTTATCTAATCTAGAGAAAGATATCTTCCTTTACATAGCTTGCTTTCTTATTGGTAAGGAAAGGAGTTATGTCTCATTAGTTGGCTCTGAACTTGGTATTGAAAATGGATTAACTGAGCTTATAGAAAAAGGTTTCGTATCAGTTGATGGGACAGACAAGTTGAGAATGCATGATCTGCTACAGGACATGGGAAGAAAAATGCTTCTTCAAAAGACAAAACATGAATGGATCTATGATGTTTTCTTAAGTTTTAGAGGTGAAGACACTCGTAGCTCTTTCACCTCTCATCTCTATGCTGCTCTAACAAATGCAAGTTTGAAAGTTTTTATGGATGATAATCTTCAAAGGGGAGATGATATTTCGTCCACGTTATCAAAGGCAATTAGAGGTTCTAGAGTTTCTGTTGTCATTTTCTCAACAAATTATGGTGGTTCAAGATGGTGTTTAGAGGAACTAGAGAAAATCATGGAGTGTCAAAGAACTATAGGACAAATGGTTATGCCAGTTTTCTATCATGTGGACCCTTCAGAAGTTCGTAAACAAACCGGCTCTTTTGGAAAATCGTTTGCAGATCTCTTGAAAATTCGGAAATCGGTAGACACGTTGTTGAGTTGGAAGAGAGCACTAACCGAAGCTGCAAATTTGTCTGGTTGGGATTCAAAAAATTTCAGGTACGTTTGAGAATCTTTTCTTTGACTCTTTATTTTATGATATCTAAATTTTCATGGTTACAAGTCTCAAAAACTAGGCAAAAAAGAAAATCTTTATTTTAAGAAAAATGACAAAGAAAATATTTTAATTTGGGATGACATTTTTTGATCAAACAAGATTTAAATTTTATGTAGTTTTACATATAAAGGAAGAATCGGAAGATGAAAAGAGAAGGGAAGAGAAAAAAAAAAAGCTCTAATTTACACAACTTCTTTTGTTTATATAAGTTTTATTCTTTTATTTTATTGCTCATGTTAAAAATAGTTTTATATAATTCTCTGTCATACTTTTTTAAATATCCTGATACTTTTTAAAATAAATTGACGCATATGGATCACAAATAAATTGAGGTTTATATATAATAATATTTCTCTGTTATATATCTGATTGGATTTTGGTAAATAATCTGTAGCAAAAGTTTTTTGCATAAAAATTTAGAAATTTTGTAGACTGAAACAGTAAAATCATATTATTATTGTCCACAAATATTTTGGTTTTCATCTTGTTACCTAACAAATTAATTTTTCTGATATCATACTTTGATACTTCCAATTCTGATCCTTCAATTTACTAACCATTGATTTGACATGCTACTTTGCAAGGGTAGGCTGGTCATACCCTTCTCAAAGTTTGCATTTTTTGCTGGACAGTCAATCAAGAATAATTTTAAATTTTAATTATTCACTAAATACATAAACATTAATTGAAAGTTTAAAAATATGAGAAATTGAAAATATTCTATCAATTGATGACCAAAAAAGTCAGTCTACTTTAACCTGTCTATAATAAATAATTTTTTTATTAGGTAAAATTGATTATATGAATTAAGTAATATTAATGTATTTATTTTAATTTATTTTTATTATTAAATTATTTATATTTAAATTTTTTTAATACTTTATCTTATTATTATTTTTTTGTCTTCCTCTTCTTCTAGTTTTAAACTTTTTTATAGTCTTTTTTATATATATGACTAAACCACTTAAGTCATATTTCTATTAACTTTTTTAGAATTGGTGTTATCACAATTTTCTCTCTCATACAATCATTTATAATTTTATCTTTATTTTTTGTACTTACTCATTTAACATAATATTCTCATTTTTGCAACTTTAAAATTTTGTTCATGTTAACTTTTTATCAATATTAGTATTGTATAACAATACAAGCAGTCTCATAATTATATGATAAATTTTTTCTTTAAATTTGAATGATACTTTTCTATCACAAATAACACTTGAAGTCTTTTTTCATTTCATTCATCTAACTTATGATTTACATCTCCTTCTATTTTTCTATTAATTTGTATAATAATTCTCAAATACTTAAAAATTTGTAACTTTTTGTATGAAATGATCTTTAAGTTTTATCTTCCCCTTAAAATGAGTGTACCATCTTTAACTAAAGTTACATTTTGGATATTTTGTTTTAATTCGACATATACAGAAATTGTATATTTACAAAGTTTGTCTTTACTTCTCTAATTTTTCGTTCATTTCTACTTAAGCTTGTCTATTATTTTTAAAAAATTGGTAACTTTTGAACAAAATAAAAAAGAAAAAAAAGTTGTTTTCAACTCCCGGGCTGGCCTAGATTGGTTTGGTTGGGTTTGAACCCTACTATAGTAGTTCAACCTATCATTTTGGTTGGTTTGGATAGGTTAACCCTTTCAAAATTTTTGACCCTAACGTGATAGTTAGGGTTTCTTTAGATAATGACAAGAGGAATGATTTTCTCTTTACCTATGATATTGATGTCATGTGATACCAGTGTAAATTTCTTTTATAAGGCCTTCGTCAAAATGGTCTTGCATTTATTTTTTTAAACTCTCTTGTTGATTGTAAATTAATTTAATTTAATTTAATACGCGATAATTAATTTAGTTTTAAATGAAACACAGGCCCTTATCGGTTAGTTCAATTAGGACCTTATAAAAAAAAAGTTATTTACACTAGTGTCATATGGCATTGATGTCATCGAAATGACATTCTCCTTGTCATGTTCTGAAGAATCTAAACCCTCACGGTAGGGTCAAACATTTCTCTTAATTAAAAGTTATAAATCTAAAAACCTAAATTAAATATCATTAATCATAATTAAAAACTATATAGATTTATTCTAGTCAAAACACAACTAAAGCTTATAGATGAAGCAAAAACACTTCAAAATTTTTTTTTTGACATTCTTCATTTGGTATTTATCAAAATAGAATACATTGTTATTGTTTGATTTATATAGGTGATCGTACTTAGTAAAACAAAGCTTTGTTTATTGTTGTTGTCTTTATTTGGCCATTCAAAAACCTTAAATTAAGAATATTCATAAATTTTTGAAGCTATACAAAACTAACTAAATGATTATGTGTGTGTGTGTGTATAAAACTTTCTTTTGCTAACTCAATTATGCTTTGATAAGAATAACTTCACTTGAACTTCATCTATGAATATGTTGTTAGTGATACATACAAATAACATTTAACCGAAGGACAAAATTGTATCAATTAGTAAAGATAAAAAATAATCTGAAACTAAAAAAGATAAGGGACAAAATTAAAACTTCAAAGGAACACATATAATGTTGGTTTAGGACTTTTATACTTTATTTTTAAATAACTATACACATCATTTTAAATAAATTTGCTTGAACTTAGACATTGTTGTCCAAATAAATAAAAAGGTCTTTCTATTTTAGTAAACTATAATGTCTCATCTTAGCCTAATTTTTCATTTTTTATAACCTTCCTATATATTAGTTAATAGTAATTTGCCAAAAATTTTGCTTTGCTTATTCTTTAATATATTTAAAATCATCCCCTACAATTAGTGAAACATATGATTTTTTCTGGTGTCTAACCCCATCAATGATTTTCAAGAAAGAACAAATTTACCTATAGAATTATTAATAAAAGATAAAAGAATTATAAATAATGTACAAGATAGTATATTAAGAATATTAACAAGAAATTTAATATATCAAAAAATTAAATTTACTATAAACACTAATTTTGTAATATTTAGAGTTGACAAACATATGCATAAAATAACTAGTATACTAGTTTTTGTTCCTTCTTCTATCTCTATATAATCTTCTCTATATTCTAATTGAATTGTACTTCTTTCTATACAGGGATTTATTATAACTATTATATGATTCTATATTGGTCCTTTCTTAACTTCTAAAGGAATACATATTTCTTGAGGTTGGGTTAGATTTATTTGTGATATTTGTGGGTTTATTCCAGTCAGTCTACTGCTTATAGGTCTTAGATTTCTTGAATTAGATGATCTGTTTATCCTTTTTCTTTGATTTTAGTATTTTAATTTTGTCATAAAATTTCTGATTGTTAAGTTTATTTCTTTTTTTAATTTCATATACTTTTTTGTTCTAATAGTTTTAATAATTTTTTTAATTTTTCTAATCTATATCTAGGGTTTTCTTTTATCTTTATTAATTTTTCTTCTTTAGGTAAAGTTTCTATAATATCTTTTGAGGCACCATATTCTTTTTCTAAACTATAATTTATATAACATCCTAATTGTTTTGTTAAAAACATATTTAACCAATTTAATTAATTAAAAATGCTAGCTTCATCACCTCTTAGTATAAAAAGGCGTATGAATATATAGTTCATCTTCTGAAAGTGGAATAAATGAACTTACTGGCAATTTTATACTTTCTACACAATATATTTTAGGTTTTACTTTTTCTAATATATTCATGATCAATTCTTAACAAAGTATATTCTATATTCGGATACATAATTCAACTTGAATTAGATTTAAGCACAAAATAAAAATAAGCTAAAACAAACTGGTAATTTAAATTATAGAGATTAAGGATTCATGTTGTTTTGTTCTTTCATGCTCCGATACCATAATTTGACAGCTTATTTGTAATAATACCAAAACTTATAAGTACTCTTTCTTAATAAAAAATAATCAAGTAATAGAAAGACTCCTAACCTTTATCATGTAGAAGTTCTATTATAGAGCACAACGTAAAAGGTGCTTAGACCTTCCTCCTTTAGATTATGGTAGCACAGTCTTCCTCCATTTCTTACAAAAGATATACTAGACTTTCTTATTTTAATATTATTACAAACAGTATCTCTTATAAGATCATAGTTATTATAATAGAATAACAATACTCTTTAATCTCTATAAGAGTTTCAGTTGTAGGTCATACCTTAGTCTTATTTTGAGTCTTGATGAAATTTGATGAAAGTTATTTTGAGAGAAGAAGTAAGGCAATAATGCAAAGATTCTCAAAATGCAAATAGATAGAAAATTTAAGAGTTTATTGCTTGATAATTTCCTTTAAAACATTCCTAACTTTTTATAGCAATTTTTGTTACAACATAACTCTAGTTACTAGAGTTATTGTAAAGTAACTAGAGTTATGTTGTAACCAAAATGGCTTTAAATGTCAAGAATGTTGTAAAGAAAATCATCGTCCACTTTTAGAAGATGAACCATGTACTCATACATTATTAACTAGAGTTATGTTGTAACGAAAATGGCTATAAAAAGTCAGGAATGTTGTAAAGGAAATCATCGTCCACTATCAAAAGATGAACCATGTACTCGTTACTAGGAGCTAGGTGATGGAGATGACAATTCTAATCAATTAAATTGACTAAATATGTTTTTAACGAAATAATTAGGATTTTATATAAATTATAATTTAGAAAAAGAATATGGTGCCTCAAAAGATATTATAGAAATTTTATCAGAAGAAGCAAAATTAATAATAGATAAAAAAATCCTAGATATAAATTAGAAGAATTGTCAAAACTGTTAGAACAAAAAGTATATGAAATAAAAAATAAAAAATAAAAAACTTAACAAACAACTAGCATATGTAAAAGCAAATACTAAACGAATAATGAAAGCTTTAGGAATAGGATCATTAGTAGAACTTATTCAACTAAACCCTCAGATAAATATGTTAAAAGTAATAGAACCAAAACCAAAGATAACTGAAAAACAAATTAGATCTCAGACCTTAGATTAAAACATAAAACAACCAAGAATAATAACTGAACAAATCTAAAAAGGACAATAAATAGTTAATAAAAATTTATGGACTATTTTTGAAGAAATAAGAAAAATAGATATGGCAAGACAACAAAAATCATTGGTAAAATAAGAATAAATAATTTCAAAAATATCAACAAAAGAAATTATACAACCATTAACTAAAATAGACCATGAAGTATTAGAAATAGCATGTCAAATAGGAACAGATATAGATGATATTTTTAGAATATTTAGATCATTAGAAAAACAAAAAGAGAAAAAAAATTACCAATAATAAACATGATGCAAGCTTTAAAAGAAATAGAAAAAATGTGAGATAGAAGAATCATATACTAAAGAGATAGAAAGATTAATGGGACAAGAAGAAGAATATAACTCAGAAAAAATAAAATAAGAATTATGACACATGACTATTATAGGAACAAAGATACCACAAATAAATGATTTTGGATCCTTTATCATAATTTTTTGCTTGGCATCTACTTGGTTTTTTAGCAGCGGTTTTATCCATTGCTAAAGTGTATTTTAATATTATTGTTGCTATAACTTTTGTATAAATAATTAATTTATAGTGACAATAATATTTGTTGCAAGAAACTTTAGCAACGGAAAAAACCGCTGCTAAAAAGGTAAAGTAGGCGCCAAGCAAAGACTACCAAGCAGAGGATCCGGATGCCAAATAAACATGCTAAATCAAGAAATCACAAATCCCACAAATGTAGAAACCCATAATACACATAATTCAGTATCATCCAGTATATATAACTAGAGAAAGTGAAGTAGAGCGAGAAGAATTAAGACATAAAGAGCCATTAAAAGCAAATGATATCATATAAATAAATTCTACGACTTTTAAAACACCAACAAGTATAGGATATTCACCAACTTTGTTAGAACAATATGAGACAAGACAAATAGCTAATTCAAAAATATGGTTACACTTAGATTATAATTTAGATAATGAAAAAATAATGGAAGAATGACCAAAATCACAATTAATAGAATTAATAAGAAGAAATATAGATTCTCAAGCATTTAGCCTAGTAATAGAAGCTAGTCTTACTAGAATAGTACAAAATTGGTGGAAGAGTAAAACAGAAGAATTTAGACAACAAGAAAGATCTATAAATATACCTTATTCAAATAGAAAAGAATTATATGCTATATTAATAACACAATATGAACAATTACTAAGAAACGAATTTGTAGGGAGAAGCACAAGGATTAAATGAAACCACTAAAATATAAAGAGCAATAACTAAAATGCATCAAATAGAAATATTTAAATTAGATTCAAAATACCTAAATCCATATATATGTGAATATAAGAAATATTATTATGAAGCAAGATTACAAGTTATGAACAACAAAGATTTTATCTAGATTTATTTTTTAGAAAATTACCTAAACTAATATCTGAAACTATTATAGAGCATTATAATAGAGCATTTAATAATATAGAATTAATGTCATTCATTTATACCATAGGAGGAAGAGAAGATTACTTAAGAGAATACGTATCGGATAAATGTAGACAAGTATAGAGAAACATGAAATATTACAAAACAAATAAACTACTCGTAAAAAGTGGAGAATTGTAAACTCCTCATAGATGGGGTTGTACACCAGATTAAACAAAGCAGAATAAAAAAAGATATAAATACAAATTTAAAAACTACCCAAAAGAAAAGTTATATAAAAAAATATAAACCTAAGAATTATTTTAAGAAAGGAAGAAAAAGAATAAATTATAAAAAAAACCAATAAAATGTAGCTGTTATAATTATGAAAAACAAGGACATATATCCGCAAACTGTCCAAAACCAAAAACTATGAATATACTACAATAAGCTAATGAATACAAATTAGAACATTTAGAGTATGATAATATATCAGGTAGTGAATTAGAGAATTTAGATATATAAATATATAAATTAAAAATATTAAGTGAGGATTTTGATGAATATAATTATGAAGACTCACTAATAGAAGAAATGCACCAAGTAAATATGATTAAAGCTATAGAAGAACAAGAAAAAGATGATACAATAAGAGAAGAATAACCTTATTCAAAATATGAAGAATATAAAAATTTATCTCAAAGAATAACAGAAAGAAGGATGATATTTAATCAAAGACAATATAATAAGATAAAAAATATACAATTAGATTTAAAACTTGAAGAACTTAGAAAACAAAATTTTATGACAAAAAGTAAGTAAAATACTAAAATAAAAAAAAGAAAAAATCAACACGTATGATACTAGAAAATTAAAGAAACATCCAATAAAATTGACGTTAACGGAAGGGATATTAAGAATACCTTTAATAAACAAAACATTAATAAAATCAGAAATTAGTAAATTATCTTTTAAAGAAGAAATTACATAAATATATATTGCTAGAGTATAGTTATTAGTAAAAGCCTATTTTCAAGAAGGAATCAATTTAACTATAGAATTATTAATAAAAGATAAAAAAATAATAATTAATGTACGAGATAGTATATTAAGAATATTAACAAAAAATTTAATATATCAAAAACTTAAATTTACTATAAATACTAATTTTGAAATATCTAAAGTTGATGAACATATGGATAAAACACTAATTGAATATCATAAATTAGATAACATAAGACTAATACCTGGAGCTAGAACTATAAGTATAATAGCAATGATAGGATTAATATTTACAAATGAACATAATATATATATATATATATATAAAGGATAAAAATCAAAGAAGAATAACTATAGACCGACATTTGATGCTAGTATTAAAAGAAACACAGTTAGATTCTACTAATGTAACTATACTCAAGTACTTAGAATTAGAATTAGATAAAACAAAATTATATACATAAAGATTACCAAGAAGTATAGAAACAAATAGTACAATTGGACAAAGAACATTAAGAATAAGTACACCATTTACATCAATATTAAATATTAATATAAATTCACCAACAAATAGTTTAGATTATCCAAGAAATAATATAAATAAGGAAAGGATAAATAGATCATCTAGTTTAAGAAACCTAAGACACCAATTAGTAGAAATACTTATAAGCAGTAGACTAACTAAAATAAACCCACAAACACCACATATAGATCTAACCCAACCTCAAGAAATATATATTCCTTTAGAAGTAATGAAAAGACCATTATGGAATCATATAATAGTTATAATAAATCCCTCTATAGAAAGAATTACAATTTAATTAGAATATGCAAAAGATTGTATAGAGATAGAAGAACAAGGAACAAAAACAACTATTATACTAAGATTTAATAATAAAAATAAATATGATTAGTGAAATAAAAATAGTATTAGGAAATTATTTTTACAACAAGTAAAACCATATAGAATACAAAAGGATAGAATTCTATTCAATATAAAAAGAATTAAATAGTTCAAATGTAGTTATATTTCATTTTAATAAAAATTAATTATAAAAAATATAGGTCTAGAAAATATCATGCTATAATAGACATATGAGCAAATATTTTTATAGCAAAATATAATGTATTACCACCATAACTATGAAAAAAGAAAGAAAACCCATTAAGAATGGCCACTGCAGGACAAGAAATACATATGATAGAATTATTTGCAAAGAATATACCAATACAAATAGGATAGTATGAATTACAAATTCAAATTTTAAACCAATTTAATGAAGGAACAAGTGATATAATATTAGGATTAGACTTTTTAAAACAATATATACCTATTCATATAACTAAGAAAGTCCTAATATTAACTACTCCTTGTAACCATGAAGCATGGTGAATAAGAATGACAAAACCTTATAAAAGAAATAATGAAAAGTTTTAAAAGAAATCAAATGAAAAAGAAATACAATTCCTATCTAAGAATAAACCAATAAAAATTAAACAAAAGTTAGGAACTATAAAAACTTTAGAAGCCCATAAAAAAATAGAACAAAAAATTTTAAAAAATTACAGTGATAATCTATTAACTCATTGAAAAAAATTAAAACCGTTAGCAAAAATAGAACTAAACAATTATAGTAAAGAAATAAATTGTAAATTATATCCATGGACAAAACAAGATAAAAAAAATTTATAATGCATATAAATGAAATGAAAAAATACGATCTAATTAGAGAAAGTAAATAAGAATATTCTTCACTAGCAATAATTGTAATAAAAACATAGTGAAGAAAAAAGAGGGAAATCAAGAATGATTATTAATTACAAAAATTAAATTCATTAGTTATAAGAAATAAATATCTTATACCAAAAATAGACCTTTTATTCAACCTAGTAAAATGAAAGACAATATTTAATAAATTTGATTGTAAATTAGGATTCTTTCAAGTAAAATTAAAAGAAGAGAGTAAGAAATATACAGCTTTTAGTATATATGAAGAATTATATGAATGGAATGCCATACCTATGGGATTCTATAATAGTCCAAGTATATTTCAAGAATATACGACTAAAACTCTTATAGAGATTAATGATTAGTATTATTCTATTCCAATAATTATGAACCTATAAGAGATACTATTCGTAATGATATTAGAACAAGGAAGTTTGGTATGCCTCTTGTAGGAAATGAAGGCTATGTTGCTATAATCTAAAGGAGGAAGGTCTGAATATCTTTCATTTAGTGCTTTATAATAGAACTTCTACATGAAAAAGGATAGGAATTTTTTTATTACCCAAATTATTGTCGGTAAAAAATAATACTTCATGGTATTATTACAAATAGGTTGTCAAATTCTTATATATATATATATATATATTTGTGGCAAACTAAGCTTTCACATTTAGTGCCTAACAATGTCTCGAACAGTATTATATCCAATAGGAGAATACTTGTGAGAAATTAAAAAAATTGTACTTTCTTTCACAATCTTCAATGTAACGTAAGTTGAATGCTAACTATTAAAAGTTTGGAGATTAGTTTTTCTTGCATGGTTTAGAATCAAATGACTTTTTATTTTTTTCCTATTTCATGTTATAGTTTAAGAAAAGTGTTAGAATAAATTAATGGATTGTTGACTCTTCTTTGTATGCTGCTTTTATCTGATTTGTATTTGTTTTTGGCAGATCTGAAGTGGAGTTAATTAACAATATTCTCAAATCCATCCTTGTAACAGTGGATGATGGTACATACTTGTCTATTGCTAATCATCCAGTGGGAGTAAAATCTCGTGTTCAAGATATGATTCCATTGTTAAGTGGCGAGTCAAATGATGTTTGCATAGTAGGAATATGGGGAATGCGGGGGATTGGTAAAACAACTTTAGCCAAAGCTATGTACAATGAAGTTGGTCGCAGTTTTGACAGTAAAAGTTTCCTTGCAAATATTAGAGAAGTTTGGAAGCAAGATAAAGGTCTAGTCTCTTTGCAAGAACAACTTGTTTCAGACATACTGAAAATGAGAAAGATGAGATTTCATAATGTTGAATTCGGTAAAGTCATTATAAAAGAAGGCCTTCTCCATAAAAAGGTATTTGTTGTACTTGATGATGTCACTCACTTGGACCAACTAAAAGCTTTATGTGGAAGTCGTGAATGGTTTGGTCGAGGAAGTAGACTAATTATTACCACTACAGATAAGCATCTACTTCATGTTCTTCAAGTGGACTATGTACATGAATTGAAACCAATGGAAGAAAGTGAGTCTCTTGAGCTTTTTAGCTGGCATGCATTTAAGAATGCAAGTCCTGGAGATGATTTCATTGAACTCTCAAGAAAAATAGTTACATACTCTGGAAGACTGCCACTAGCTCTTGAAGTTCTTGGTTGTTATTTGTTTAATAGGAAAATACCAGAATGGGAAAGCGTATTAGAGAAACTCAAAAGAATACCCAATCATGACATACAAGAGAAGCTAAAGATAAGTTTTGATGGACTAAATGATGATACAGAGAAAGAAATATTTCTTGATATATGTTGTTTCTTTCTTGGTGTGGAAAGAAACTATGCCATTCAAATATTAAGTGGCTGTGGATTTTTTGCCGAAATTGGCATTAGTGTCCTCATACAACGAAGCCTTGTATCCATTGACAAGAAAAACAAACTTAGAATGCATGATTTGCTACGTGACATGGGAAGAGAAATCATTCGTAAAGAATCAACAAAGTTTCCTGAAGAGCGTAGTAGATTATGGTTATACGAGGATGTGCTAGATATATTAAAGAACCACACAGTAAGAATTCTTTACTTACATATAATTTTTATGAAAATGAGGCATTAAAAAGATTGCACCATTAATTTTGTTTCTTATCATAGTACTCTAAAAATTGCAGTTATATGTGTAAGAGATTGAAATAAAATTATTTGAGGGCTGTCACTTAAAAACACTTGTTTTAAGTGAAATGGTATCAAAATTTCTATTAGAAAATTTTATAAAGTTTGATCTTTTCCTGTTCCACATTTTCCTTAATAAAATGAATTTTTAACACGAGTGTGATGATTGTGTTTATTCTACACTTCACTTGCTATAGACTTTGATGTAAGTAAACGTGTAAGAGAACATAGTAAAATTATTCTAGAGCCTTCATTTAATAGCTCAAACATGAATTGAACTACTCCTTAACATCCCCTTAACACATTGTATGTTTATGATTTTAAGGTTAAATTCATATTTCAAGGATGCTTTAGTTACCACATATTTTAATTTTTGAGCAAGAAATTAAAGGACTTTTTATTTTTATATATATTTACTTCTTTTTTCCTTCTATTTTATAGGGAACCAAAAATATTGAGGGAATAACAGTGAAGTTGTCAAGAACCAATGAAGTTATTTTGGAAAGCAAAGCATTTAAAAAGATGAAAAGGCTTAGATTGCTTCAACTTGGTCATGTACCACTTTCTGGAGATTATGAATATCTTCCGAGAAACATTAGATGGCTCTATTGGCATGGATGTCCTTCTAAATACATGCCTAGAGAGTTTTGTATGGGAAGTTTAGTTGCTGCTGACTTAAAATATAGCAAACTCAAGATATTATGGAAGGAGCCCCAGGTATGGCTTAAATGGTTTTGTTTTGTTACCATTTAGTTCATTTCATATTGTCAAGAACCATTTAACTCAAAACTTAAACTATTAATTGAATGATTTTATTACAATGTTAAACACCCCTGACAGAAAAACACTTTGGGCCTGAGTGTGGACAAAACACAAGTCCATTATATCTTGTGCTCAAATTAAATTTTAATTCATAAACTATGGTTGGTAGGGGATTAAACTGTTGACCACTTTGTAACAGAATTATTTATTTATATGACAAAGTTATTATCGTTTGAGAAATTGGCCAGTAAGGTTGATAATTTAGGACAATATGGATAATTTAGGATATTTTGGGCGATTTGTGTGTTTAATTGAAAATTTAGAGAAAGCATTTGTGGCTTGAATTTATGTTTGCTTATTGGTCTTAGGATTAGGTTATTGTATGTCTTTCCTTTAAATATTCACCTAATTAATCAGCTATAGTCATTGATGATTGATTATTTATTATTGAATTAAAATTTGAAGTTTGAGTTCTCTGTTTCTTTTTCCTTTGGTCCTTTCTTGCATCACTTGGCCATAGAGTGTTTGATAATATGTCCTGGATTTATTAATTTATAATTTAAGATATTGAGTAAAGGCTTATGAATTATTTTATTATAATATCTAACATGCATTTTTCTTCTCAAATTTTTTTTTGAAAGTATACTTTTCTGTCTTTGTAGTTTTTGGAGAAGCTGAAAGTCCTCAACCTAAGTCATTCCTGTTACTTTATACAAACACCTGACTTCTCAAAACTACCAAATCTTGAAGAGCTAATATTAAAAGATTGTCCAAGCTTGTCTTTGGTTCACGGGAGCATTGGAGATCTAAAGAAGCTTCTTATAGTCAATTTGAAGGACTGTAAAAGCCTTAGAAATCTCCCAAGAAATTTCTATAAGTTAAAATCTTTGGAAACTCTCATTCTTTCTGGTTGTTCAGAAATTGATAAGTTGGAAGAGGATATTGAACAAATGGAATCCTTGACAACTCTAATGGCAGATAACACTGCTATAAGACAAGGGCCTCGCTCAATAGTAAGATCAAAGAGCATTAAATACATATCTCTATGTGGTCATGAAGGATCATCAACTGATGTGATTCCTTCTCTCATTTGGTCTTGGACTTCACCAACGGATAATATAGGGTCCCTCATCCAACCATCTGGGAACATGTCATCTCTAATTTCACAGCTCCGAAGTGTCGGGGTCAAATTCCAATCGAAGTTTCATTTAAGACAAGATGTACCAAGAATTTTGGATGCTTTAATAGCAGAAAATTGTGCAGAACTGGAAATAAAACCAATTGCGTACCAGTTATCTGTCATGGGAACTTCTACATTGTCTAATTGTCACAATCAACTTCAAATTTTAGGTTCACACAGTTTGTCGAGTTCTCTTTGGATTCATATGGGAGGGCACATCAAAGCTCCGAAAGAGAGAATTTTACAGGTTTCCTCACCCTCTTTTCATTTTTATTCTGTTTCCTATACTTCTTATTGTGTCTCCCTCACTATTTATGCAAATGTTATGAAATCCATGCTTGAATTAGTTACTCATATCATGACTATGTACAGTTTTCTTAATCCTTTACCGAACAATTTTCTTCCTCATAATACAATATCATTTTTTATTAAGTAAAGTTTTCTTCTCGCGATTGTTTCTTGAACAATAATAATTTACAGAAAAAAGTTAAATACTCGAGTAGCATACTCTGTTATACTAAGCATATATATTCTTTTCTTCTTCTCTTGTAACTTCTTTTGTAGTTTTGTTCCTTCTTATTTGTAAATCTATGTTCCGTCTTTTCTCTTACTTTTCTTGTCATGTATTCGTAAACTGTAATGTTTTAACTGCCCGATATTATTGAAATTCTAGATTCAAAGAGTCATCAACATACCAACATAGAACTAGGTTATACAAGTTGAAAGCAAATAAATACGTTATCAAATTCTTGACATTGCTTAGAAGTGTGTATATAGTTTTAATGTCTTCTAATGCAGTGCAATTATTTTTAATCTTCCTCAACTCAAGTGAAGAAGATAAAAAAGATATCTTTATGTGATATATTATGAAGCTAGTGTTAATAATTTTCTATTAGTTATTAATAGAAAGATAAATACTAATTTTCTACTAAAAATTGACTTATTATTAAACTACTTTTCTTAGGTTTGCTTCATCTGTCATTTATATTTTGCTTTTACTCTAAAATTCCGTTGCAAAAATACATTTTAGTAAATAAAGGGGATGATATTTTTGCTTGTAAGAATAGTTAAATGGGTGCTTGTTCACTAGTGCTTGTGTTCCTATTGCAGGGTTCAACAGCCAGGGAGGATGGTGACTGTTTTCTTCCAACTGGCAAATATTCTGATTGGCTGATCTTCGAAAGTGCTGGATCCTCAGTATTGTTCAAAATGCCTCAAGCTATTGGTTGTAGTTTGGAAGCGATGACTCTGAACATTACATATTCCTCTTCACTTGCCAACATGACATCTATATTTCTTAGGAGTGTGTTGATTGTTAACCACACAAAGTATACCATCCAGATCCACAAGAAAGAGGTATTAATCTCTCCTTCAGTTGCAGAATGGAAGGACATGATATCTGATCTTGAACCCGGTGACAAAGTTGAGGTTCTTGCTGTTTTTAGAAATAGACTCACTGTGGAAAAGACCACAGTGTATCTTTTATATAGTCAATTGGGTGATGAAAAGACTGAGTGTTCATCATCACACTCTGATAAAGCTATGGATTCTAGTGAAGCGGAATATACTTGTGCAAATCTAACTAAGAGCAATTCTAACAGATGCCTAGACAAGGAGGAAGATGAGTCTTTAGAAAAGGGTCAAAATGAAGATGAAAATGTGAAAGCTTGAATAGTTATAGGGGCTTTTGTCCTTTGAAATTGACATGTTTATTATGATTCCCTTTCTTGTTCCTTATCTCTTGCATTTTTTCTCTGAAAAAAATTCATATAAAACTAAAAGTGTTTTGTTTCTTTACCTGATACGAGCATGTAGTCAAGACTTTTGAGAATTTTGTTGTTGCATCTATTGTTTCTTTTGTTTTATTTTCTTTATTGTTCCTAATGATTCCATGTATCTTGGTCCTTTAATTTAAGGGCGTGATTGTTGGTGAAATTCTTTAGTATGTTAGTAACTTTCTGACCTATTTAATTGCCTGTATTTTTTTATCTGTGTCGTTGATAATAAACAAGGTAGAGAATGTGAGAGAAGAAAATTTTCTTAAAACATGCATGTTGTGTCACTTTATTTATAAATTGATCAATAAAATTAAATTATACATTATTATTTTATTCACTATACGAGTTCTTTAGTTTGAAATTTAAAGGATTCAATAAATATTATTGGTCAACATACAAATAATTTAATACACTATATATAATTAAGAACTTCTCTACGAAAGCATAATAACATTTGCTTAGAAACTATTTTATTTATTTCAAAATTATGAAGCACAAAGTAACATAAAAATTTTTGGAGTACGAGCCACTCATAGAAATACATATTACATGTATTTTGAAACTTTTTGTCAAGTTGAAGGATATATATATATATATCATGTGGTCTAAGTGTATTACAAATAATGTCTCTAACAAAATGACAACCTCTTTCTTTCTTTCATTAAAAGCATGTGTAACTGAGCTGATGTTTGTGATAAACTCGAGTTGGAGTTGTTAAAAGCTCAGTATAACTTATTTATTAGATGAATAATATATGACACTCATGTAGTTGAATAAGACAGACTTTGATTCTTTCTAGTAATGCTTTCTTCTATTGGGCAGGTGCAAATCGTGAAGAACTACTTTACTTTTTCCTGTTTTGACAGTTCTAAATGTAAATGGCAGCAAAACATAATGCTGCACAACATAGTTTTGAGCTTGGTTTTCAACTAAACGTGGAGCTTGGTGAATAATTTGGAGGCGTACTTTATCACAAGTCTCTAGGAAAATTTATCTAATTCCTAGATGCAACGCTATTGCCACAATTCATAATAATTTTGTCCTATTTTAAGTAATTTTTAAAAAAATTATTTGTGAGTTAACAAAGAAAGAGAAAAAATGAAAAAGAGTGTATTTATTGTTAATGTACATAAATATAAAAAATAATAGAATTATGCGTACTCTAAAATTTATCTAGCATAAACTTAAGATTATGATTTATTTTTCAAAATTCATCTCTGATTTAAATCAAAATGTTAATTATGAAACTAAATTATTATAACTTTAAAAAGTATTATTTGGGCTAAAATAAAATATTTAGAACAATGTCTCAATTTAAATTGCTTTAAATGGATTCAAAATAAAATATGAATGTCATATTTATATTAGTGAATTAAAAAATAAAATTAAATAATTTTATACTATTTTAAGTAATTTTAAAAAAATTATAACTTAAATATATTTTTATTAAAAAAAGATTCTATTTAAAATGCTATGGAAGTGAGTACTTCTTTAATGTAAAAATAAAAAACAACGTATTAAGGTATATGTGACCTTTTTTATATAAAGCAGCAACTTTCGCTGCTATAAAATATCTATTAAATTTTAAAAAAAAATTAAACAGCTCGTAATTAAAAAAAAATGTAATTTTTCCTGAAAAAATTATTTGCCCAAAACTCTACATCGTTTTTAAGATATTATTAGGAAAGATGTAAAATAAAGTCAAAATGACGTTCTTGTTTGCTAATTAATTTGGATATCTATAGATAATTAACTTGGAAACTAAATTGGTCAAATAATATTTTAAATAAAATATATTTTTTAAGTTAAAAACAATAATACACTCTTCAATTTAAAATTTCGATAATGCAAAAATAATTACTGTGAAATTAAACTGTAACTTTTTTATTTTGGGATTGCCTGTAGAGATTAGGGAGGTTTACTCCTACTCTCATCTTCAAGTGGGAGCAGAGAACTCATCCTATCCATTTAAAATCGACCCTCGATAAAAAATGTTTACGGTCGGTGGATTCAATGGATTCGAAATAGTTTAAATTATTTAAAAAAGGTTGGTATTAATAGGATTGATCCGATCTTTTTTTTTAGTTAAATCATTCTTTTATTTTTTTAAAAAAATTTAATAAATATATAAAGAGAAAATATTATTATTTAATTTTTATAATTTTTAAATTAAATTATTATAACTAAATAAAAAAATTGATTATAATTTTTTTAATTTCAAATATCATGTTTTAACTTTTAAGTTATTTATTTAAAAAATTAAATTTTAAATATAATATGATTGATTAGCATGTACATTATAATTTTTTGTATTCAATTTATTATTTAAAAAAATTTTGAAGTCATAATTTGATATAATTTGTATAAATTTATCTCTTACATTTAGTAATTTTTCAATTGATTCATTTTGTTTACTCATTTTTAATTTAATTCCTTAAATTTAAAATTATTATTAATTTGTTCACTCTATCTATAAACTATTAAAATATATAATATAGATGTTAAGTTGGGAGTTAAATATTAAGTAAAAACTATTCAATTTATATTTTTGATCCCTTACATCTAACAATTTTTTTTAATTTGATTCTTCGTATTTATTCATTCTTAATTTTGTTTTCAACATTTAAAATTATTATTAATTTAATTCTTTTAAATGCAAAGCATCAAAATATTTGATGATGCATTTTTATTATTTAAAAAAAAAGAAAAAAAATGAAACCTTCTTTTATGTTGGGAAGGTAAAATTGTGTTAGATATTAGAATTATTTACTTATTGAATGGACAAATTATTTTTCTATTTATTAAAAGTTTTGTGGCATTACGTCCACGTCTATTTGGATATTCATTCAGTCATAAAATATTTTTTTTCTATTTTTTTTCTTACTAATTGGCATATGTAATTTTATAAAGGCCTTGTTAATTTTATTTGTATTTTTATTAATAAAATAAAAACCTTAAAAATTATATAATAATCAAAACACTTAATCTGAAGAAATTTTGAACTCTTAGAAAAATACTAAAACTACTTGATGATTAATATTTAACATGTGGTTTGTAATACACAAGACAAGTCAATTTTTATTTTTTTTTTATTTTACCTCAATGACTAATATTTTTTCTTTTTAAACTTATATAAAGTTAAGAGTAATTTTTTTTTTGAAAGAAAGAATAATAGTAAGGGACGATATTCCAAAAATCGTATCACTAAAAATTCTTTTCAAGAAAGTTTGCGCAATAAAAGAAATATTATATAAGTTAGTAGAATGTTTAGACATAATAAATTATAATTTTTTATTAAAGTTTTGTTAATCAATATTATTAAGATTTTATTGATTGACTGATAAATTTTTTAGATATGAAAAATATTATTTTATTAAATTTTTATAAATTTTAAATTATTAAATATTCTATCAAATAATTAAAAATTTTAAATAATATACTTAAAATAATATTTTTAAATCAAAATTGTTAAATGTTTTAAGAAGATGAAAAGATAGTTTCAAATGGAGGGGACTAAACTGAAAAAATCGGAATCAAATTAAAAAAATTGTTAAACTTTAGAGACTAAATTAAAAAAATTGTTAAACTTGACAGACTTAATTAAAAAAATTTCTAAGCTTAAAAGATCAAATTAAAAAAAATCTCTAAACTTGGAAAGTAAATTGATAAATTTACTAAACTTAAGAGACCAAAATAAAAAATATTAAATTTGATAGACAAAAAATATAAGTTTAATAGTTTCTACTTAATATTTAACTTGTTAACTCAATATACCCATTATATATTTTAAAAGTTTGTAAATTGAGAGACTAAATTGATAATAATTTTAAATGTAAGGAACTAAATTTAAAACTAATAAATATGAGGAATTAAATTAAAAAAATTATTAAATTTGAATAAGTAAAACGTAGTTTTTGTCAATTTGTATCAGCAGGCTAAGTGGACTGAATGAACGGCTTTAATTTTAAAAGACTGAACTTGATCTTAATTACTTCACTCGATTAACATATATAAATTCGTTGAATGATACGATACTCACCCATAATGTTGTAACAGGAACTTGAGTCAATAGTTATACCTGTGTTTTACAATTTAGATCCATCTGAAAGTATGTCAACAAAGTGATGCCTTCGGAAAATTGTTTAAAAGACTAATTAGACGTACCTCAACAAAGGGACGTCAAGAGTTGGCTTGGAGGAGGGCGTTAACAGAAGCTGTTTACTTTGTTTGGATGGGAGGTCGTAAGTGAGATATAATTTATTCCCATCTCTTGTTTTATGCCATGCAAGAAAGCACAGAAACTTTAATTTGTATGTATATCAAACTGTCAAACACATGTCAGATATAAACGTTGTTATAATACACTAACAACATGTGTTTGACATATTTTGGACATATGTTCATACGTGTCTCAATAAAACGATAATTTTGTAGTTTGGACATCTGCTTAATATAATTTGAATATTATTCCAACATAATAAGACACAACTCTAACATATATTAGATATGACAAGTTAAATTTTCTTTTTAAAAAGAAAAGAAAACAAAAGGGGCAAAACATGCGTTTTACTCCAACTCATCTCTATACTAAAATGCCTGTTTTATTTGCCTTTTCGCTTTTCATTTTCTAAAACTAAAGTTTTATTTTCTATACTAAAATAAACTCATTTGTATTTTCTCTTCCGCCCATTTGCTCGAATTCCTTCAACGCTACTTTGTGATAAGAACAATACTGATAGTCTGATACCAATAAAAAATAAGAGTAAAAATAGATATAATATAACCCAATAAAATTCATGCCCAATATATATATATATATATATATATATTATTCTTTAATTGTCTCCTTCTTTAATTTTTATTCACTAATAGAATTATAATCTATATGCCGTGTGAGACACTCTTTTTGTTAGCTATGTTAGAAAAGAAATTAGGAAAAAGAATTTCACAAATTTATATTTTATTTTAATTTTTTGAAGAATGATTTTCTAATTAAAAATTGAAAAAAAATTATATAATTTTTACTACTGTCATTTTCACTTTCTAAGGTCCAACATCATCATCCAAATACCCAAATTAAAAATTTCTCTAGAAAATATTTCTTTTGAAACAAACAATTTTGGTAAGAAGAATCGAAATATTTAAAAAATGTGACTCCCGATTTATTCTTGAGTAAATTTATAATAATCTATTTGGTTATACTTCAAATAAAATGCCTTCACTCATTGACAACTGCGTAAATTACTCTCATGCTTTTATAAATTGTAACAATTTACTATTTTATTTTTCCAGGAGTGAGGTCATGGTATCAAGAATACAACTGACTCCATTTGAGAATATTACAGTTCCTCAGACACGTTTGATGTTAACCATGTTGTGGGGTTACGTTCAAGAATGGAAAAGGTGATTGAATTTTTGAGTGATCGAACAAATGGAGTTCTAATATCAGGTATCTGGGGATGGGGAGGAATTGGTAAAACAACTCTATCCAAAGTACAATTTATGCATGATGAATTCTTGTTCATTTATTAAACCATTTAAACATTTAATTCTGTTCACAGTCCAACAAAATATCAACTTTAAATTTTCTTGACAAATAGGAGTGCACCACTCATCATGCATCCATTGCAGGATTGAAGAGAAGGAGGTTGTAAGAATAGTGAATCTCGACTGTGTAACGATCTCCTAATTCATAATATACTTACCTTTATCAGAGTAGTAGAAGCATATAAAGTTTTAAATAAATTTTTTATTTTTCCTATATTAGGGAATCTCGAAGGGTCGCTACTGGTTGAGTGTAACCCAAATGGACTCTTTTCACAGTCCATTCAGATTCTACTCAACCCTACGTCCTAAGCAGCATTTCTGTTTTCATATACAACCATAACATGCTCTGGAATATCAATACTAATAACCATGCAAATTCAAACACTAAATCCATTCAAACTCATTTTAAACAATCTATCTTTCTAAGCAGTCATTCTACTAAAAATCTGGCAAAATTTTTCCTAAAAACTGGATGTTTCCCATAAATACAAATAGTCAGAAACTACCAAAATACATCCAGTCAAATCCATCAACAATCAAAAAAATAGCACAAATAATTACATATACAAAATTCAAGTCTAACTAAGTTGCAACGTCATCCCACTATCCTACTTCTACCCAGCTATCTCCTAAGTATTCCCTGTTCCTGATCATCTGAACAAACAACTTCATGAGATGGTTAAATCCCAGTAGAGAAATTTACATCATACAATTCTAAAATAGTTGGATGCTCAGCTGTGATAATGCACAGAAAACATCTTTCCATATACAAATTAAATTCATGTGAATTACCGTACTTTTTAAAATATAAAACCACATGGGAAATCGTTGCAAATAATAAAATGAGCATACAATCTTTATTATGAAAATTTATACTGAAATTCTTATTTAAAAATAATGCCTGGTGGTTTTCATATACTTATCAGTCACAAGTCTCATGTGACTGTTATTATTCTTTCCAATTGCATGCCGTTTTTATAGAAAATATAATTTTACGTTGGGTGTGATCTGTAACATCAATCACCTAAAAACATGCCTATATTGTGAGTGTGATCCGTGACACCAATCACTCATTCAAGAACTGGGTGAGAATCAACATCCAGGGTGTCCCCTAGCATGTGCACAAACGCCAACTCTCATTCTCATACAGTCTATTTAGAACTACATACACATAGTCGACCAGTTTTCAAGGTTATAGGAGATTATACCTAAACCAAAATGATACCCCATATAGGTTATCCCCCCTTATATGCCTTAAACCTTTCATAGGATCGTCTTGGTTTAACGAATAATCCCTAACGAATGCAGACTAAATCTAATAAAAATAATGCGTCTTACAAAACCATCTATATACGAGATATTCAACGGTCGCCCCATACCGACTATTAAATACCCTACCTTAAGTCAGTCTGTTCCTATGGCATATAAATCCGATAGCCAACATATTAAACATGCAACAGGCATTCTCAACATGCAGGCATACATATATACTCATATATCTCAGCATGCATTCCCATGCAATAAAATTATTCTAAAACAGGCATTCACAATGTCAATTTAAAGTTCAGGGAAATGTAAATCACTCTATCTCTCACCATTTGCTCCTAATCGATTTAGGGTTTCCCATTTTGTCAACAATTGATCCTAATTAGTTCCCTGGGCAAATTAATTAAATTCTTAAGCGATTTTTCTTTCAATTAGGTTTTCCTACGTCAATTTATCAAATTCTTAGGCCGGTCTAATACTTAAACATATTTGGGGTTAATTTCAATATGAAACCTTAAATTGGGACATTTTAAACCGTATTGGGGGTTTCAAAAGCTGGAAATCTAATTCTGACCACTTTCCAGCAACTCTAGCGACGGTGCATAGCAGATCACTGCAGCTCACAGCGACGGAGATCAAAAGTTACACCAAAATGTAGCCTGCAACTCAAGGATACTGAATTTGGGGTTCGTTCGGCGAAACTCGACCTTTTGGATGGAGTTTTTTGGCAACAAAGGTTGACGCACGGCAGATGGTTTTTCCCCCATTTTGGGCGCGTGGCGGTGGCGCTCCACCGGATAAAAGCTAGCGGAGGAAGCTACCCAACGGTGGCGGCGGTGTGGCTGGACGACATCGGACAGCGGAGATCACCACAGGGAAAGGAATTTGTGACGGAGGGAAAATGAGCTATTTTCGGTCGTTGTGGCATTTGTTGACGGTCGGGGATGGTGGCTGGAGGTTGGGGGCATCGAGCTGCACCGACAGCGGTGCAGGGCGGCATTTTCGGCGGTGCATGGTGGTGCAAAAGTGAGAGGAGAGAAGAGAGAGAAAAGGTAGGGAGGAGAGAGAGAGGAAAGGAAAATGAGAGGAAAAAGTGAAGTTTTGGGATTTTAAGGCTTCTAAGGACATTTCGGTCTTTTCTCACTTCGTCCGGGATAAATTCCGGATACCTTCTCCAATTTGGGCAAGAATACGACCTCACATGGAAGGAATTTGGACTCATTTTAAGGATTTAAAGCCTTCTAATTTATCTGCTGATTCCCTGACGTTGGACCGAGTTTTTCTTCGTCAGATCGGATTTTGACTCAAAAATTCTCAAATTTTAACCGCAAGCTCAGAAAATTATGTTAAATTTGATTTTAACAAAATTAAAATTTAATTTACCTAATTAATTTACTTTAAAATTTTGAGTTATTACAACCTACAGCAAGGAATATTGCTATCTTCATTCACAAGTACAGTTAGAAAGTAATATTTATATTACCTTTCCAACACTTTATCTTTGAAGTGGATGTAGTAAGGCTGTTTTCTTGAACCATCTTTTTTCCACTCATAAAATCTTAAATATCCATATATACAAATCAGTTGACAGAATAGAACTATTAAACACAATACACTACGCTGGTTTCTTTCAATCATAAGGCCTACACGTTCTGTTTTCCTCTAGCTTCTCAATGGTTTATTTTCTCTAACTATTTTTCATCTGTATTGCTCTGTTGCTGTATATCTTTCAGTATTGGTTTGAGCTATTTTCCACCTATTTTCCTACTTGTAAAACTGAATAGCCTATTTCTACATCTTTAATGCCATTATTGGAAGAGGTTTCTATAAAATCATCTTTCGTATTGTTTTGTTGCCCACAATAACAGACAAACTAAACTAACAACAGAAAATTCATAAACTCTATTAACATTTGAAATATTACAAAAATCTCTCTTTTAGAAATATACCATAATATTAGATCATTCAAAAAATTATCTTCAAGGGTGAAGGATCCTCAGTATTGTTCAAAATGCCTCAAGTTATTGGTTGCAGTTTAAAAGCGAAGACTCTGCGCATTGTTTATTCTTCTTCACTTGCCAACATGACATCTATACATCTTAGGAGTGTGTTGATTGTTAACCACACAAAGGCTACCGTCCAAATCCACAAGCAGGAGGCTTTAGACTCTCCTTCAGTTGAAGAATGGAAGGTCATGATATCTAATCTAGAACCCGGTGATGAAGTAGAGGTTCTTGTTGTTTTTGGACATGGATTTGCTGTCAAGAAGACAATAGTATATCTGATAGATGGTGAATCGGTTGATGAGAAGACTGAGTGTTCATCAGCAAACTCTGATAAAGCTTTTGATTCTAGTGAAGAAGAAAATAATTGTACAGATCCAACCAAGAGAAAATGGAAGAGATGCCTAGACAAGGAAGAGGATGAATCTTTAAAAAGGGCCAAAGGAAGATGAAATTGTGAAAGTTTGAATAGTTATGGGGGGTTTTGTCATTTCAAATTGAGGTTTTTATTATGATTTCCTCCTTGTTCCTTATCTCTTGCATTATTTCTCTGAAAGGAAAAAAAAATTCATATAATAAATTGGTAGAAAGTATTTTGTTTCTTTACTTGATACATGCATATAGTCAAGACTCTGAGGTTATGTGGTTCGTCTATTCTCTAAGAGTGTGATGTTTCGTGAAATTCTTTAATATATTAGTAACTTACTAAACTTTTTAATTTCTTGTATTTTCTGTCTCTCTTTGGCTTTGTTAATAAAAAAGGTAGAGAGTTCTCTACAAATTAAAAATAAAATTATTGAAGGTAGAGAGGATGAGACAAGATGAGAAATTTTTGAGATGTGAAAGCTTAGTAGCTTATGTTTAGACATTATATTTATTTTAAAAAAAATTTAAGTATAATTTTTATATTTTTATTATCAAGTGTTTGAATTAAAAATTGATACGTATATAATCTATATAATTTATCTTTTTATGAGTGATTCCTTTTTTAATTTATAATTTAAGATATTGACTAAAGGCTTATGAATTATTTTATTATAATATCTAACATGCATTTTTCTTCTCAAATTTTTTTTTTTGAAAGTATACTTTTCTGCCTTTGTAGTTTTTGGAGAAGCTGAAAGTCCTCAACCTAAGTCATTCCTGTTACTTTATACAAACACCTGACTTCTCAAAACTACCAAATCTTGAAGAGCTAATATTAAAAGATTGTCCACGCTTGTCTTTGGTTCACTGGAGCATTGGATATCTAAATAAGCTTCTTATAGTCAATTTGGAGGGCTGTAAAAGCCTTAGAAATCTCCCAAAAAGTTTCTATATGTTAAAATCTTTGGAAACTCTCATCCTTTCTGGTTGTTCAGAAATTGATAAGTTGGAAGAGGACATTGAACAAATGGAATCCTTGACAACTCTAATGGCAGATAACACTGCTATAAGACAAGGGCCTCGCTCAATAGTAAGATCAAAGAGCATTAAATACATATCTCTATGTGGGCATGAAGGATCATCAACTGATGTGATTCCTTCTCTCATTTGGTCTTGGACTTCACCAACGGAAAATGCAGGGTCCCTCATCCAACCATCTGGGAACATGTCATCTCTAATTTCACAGCTTCGAAGTGTCAGGGTCAAATTCCAATCGAAGTTTCATTTAAGACAAGATGTACCAAGAATTTTGGATGCTTTAATAGTAGAAAATTGTGCAGAACTAGAAATAAAACCAATTGCATCCCAATTATCTGACATGGGGACTTCTACATTGTCTAATTGTCACAATCAACTTCAAATTTTAGGTTCACAAAGTTTGTCGAGCTCTCTTTGGATTCATATGGGAGGGCACGTCAAAGCTCCAAAAGAGAGAATTTTACAGGTTTCCTCACCCTCTTTTCATTTCTATTCTGATTCTTATACTTCTTATTATGTATCCCTCACTATTTATGAAAATGTTATGAAATACATGCTTGAATTATTTACTCACTCATATGATGACTATGGAATTAGAGTTTTCTTAATCCTTTACCTAACAATTTTCTTCCTCAAAATACAATATCATTTTTTATGAAGTAATGTTTTCTTCCAGCGATTGTTTCTTGAACAATAAAAATTTACAGACTAAAGCTAAATACCACAGTAGCATACTCTGTTATCCTTATGCTACTGTTACGCTAAGCATATATATTCTTTTCTTCTTCTCTTGTAACTTCTTTTGTAGTTTTGTTCCTTTTTATTTGTAAATCTATGTTCCGTCTTTTCTCTTACTTTTCTTTTCATGTATTCGTTAACTGTAATGTTTTAACTGCCCGATATTATTGAAATTCTAGATTCAAAGAGTCATCAACATACCAACATAGAACTAGGTTATACAAGTTGAAAGCAAATAAATACGTTATCAAATTCTTGACATTGCTTAGAAGTGTGTATATAGTTTTAATGTCTTCTAATGCAGTGCAATTATTTTTAATACTTTGGATCCTCTGCCTTAAGTTCTCTGCAGTATCTCTGACATACTTTTTAGAGGCGGTTTTTTTCGTTGCTAAAGTGTGTTTGAATATTATTGCAACGGATATTACTGCTGCTATAACTTTTGTTTAATTCATTGATTTAAAAAAAGTTATAGCAACAATAATATTTGTTGCAAAAACATTAGCAACGAAAAAAACCGTCGCTAAAAAGCATGGCAGAGTCACTACAGAAAACTTACGGCAGGGGATCCGGACGCTATTTTTAATCTTCCTCAACTCAAGTGAAGAAAATAAAAAAGATACCTTTATGTGATATATTATGCAAATGTTCTGATTGGCTGATCTTCGAAGGTGCTGGATCCTCAGTATTGTTCAAAATGCCTCAAGCTATTGGTCGTAGTTTGAAAGCGATGACTCTGAACATTACTTATTCCTCTTCACTTGCCAACATGACATCTATATATCTTAGAAGTGTGTTTATTGTTAACCACACAAAGTGTACCATCCAGATCCACAAGAAAGAGGTATTAATCTCTCCTTCAGTTGCAGAATGGAAGGACATGATATCTGATCTTGAAGCCGGTGACAAAGTGGAGGTTCTTGCTGTTTTTAGAAATGGACTCACTGTGAAAAAGACAACAGTTTATCTTTTATATAGTCAATTGGGTGATGAAAAGACTGAGTGTTCATCATCACACTCTGATAAAGCTATGGATTCTAGTGAAGAGGAATATACTTGTGTAAATCCAACTAAGAGAAAATGGAAGAGATGCCTAGACAAGGAGGAGGATGAATCTTTAAAAAGGGCCAAAGGAAGATGAAAATGTGAAAGCTTGAATAGTTATGGGGGGTTTTATTTGTCATTTCAAATTGTTGTTTTTATCATGAGTTCCTTACTTGTTCCTTATCTCTTGCATTATTTCTCTGAAAGAAAAAAAGAAAAATTCATATTAGAAATTGGTAGAAAATGTTTTGTTTCTTTACTTGATACATGCATATAGTCAAGACTGAGGATTATATGGTAGCTTCGTCTATTCTCTAAGAGTGTGATGTTTTGTGAAATTCTTTAATATATTAGTAACTTACTAAACTGTTTAATTACTTGTATTTTTTGTCGCTCTTTGGCTTTGTTAACAAACAAGGTAGAGAGTTCTATAAAAAATTAAAAATAAAATTATTGAAGATAGAGAGAGTCAGACAAGATGAGAAATTTTTAAAATTTGTAAGTGTAATAGCTTATGCTTAGACATTATATTTATTTTAAAAAAATTTAAGCATAATTTTTATATTTTTATTATTAGATAATTCGGTCAAAAATTGATACATATATAATTTATATAATTTATTTTTTATATAAGTATAGTTTTTTTAAAAAGTTTTTTATATTTTTTGTTTTGATTAAATTTATTTTTTATATTATTAAAAAATTAATAATGTGTATCTATTTTTCTTTCATTTACTTGCATCGGAAATCATGGTGAAAATTTTTTGTTTTATTTATCATTAATAATTTTAGGGACAAGACAGTAATAATCAAATAAAATAAAAAATATACGTAGTGAGGGAGGGAATCACAATGCCAAGTTTTGTGGTGGAGGGAGATATATTAATTATTTGTGTAGAACCGTATCCAATAATTTTTTTTAGCCACCTAACGACAAAAATTTAATCTTTATATGTGTGTGTGTGTGTATATATATATATGAATTTTGTTAATAAGTATATGTTTATTAAGATTTTTTTTTTAGTTGATAGAATATTTATTAATTTAAAATTTATAAAAATAATAATTTTCAGTGCTAAATAATTTTATTAATTAATTAATTAAAACTTTAATTAATATCTTAAGAGCGCTTGTTAAAATTTTTTTATGTTTAATAGCTATTTATTAATATAAGTAAACTCTTATAAGTATATTAGTCAAGTTTGTGTCAAGTTTTTTATTCCTTTATGATTTTACTTCAAATTTTGAGTTTTACAACTTGGTTTCTCCTTAGGATCTTTCAAAAAAATTTTAAATTGTGATAATTAAAATTAATAAAAAAAGTTAAAAAAATTAATATAAAATCTTTTAATTTAAAAGAACTCTACCTCCGTTATAAGAATTTAACTAATTTAAATTAAATTAATTAGAATCTAATAAATTTTTGAATACTGATCATTTTAATCAAAATTATTTTTTTCCTCCTATTTTCTTCCCAAAGCTTGTAAATTCTTTTTCCTTCTTTTACTACCCTTTTATTTTCTCCCTCTCAAATAGTCTCTAATGGTATATTTGGGAATGAGAAAGTGAAGGGAAAGAGAGAACTTGAAGGGAAAGAAAAAAAAAATTAAATATTCAGTGATAATTTCTTTTATTTATTTAAATATTTTAAAATTTTTTAATTTAAAATAATTAAAATTAATGAAAGTTAAAGTTTTAAAAAAATTAATATAAAATCTTTTAATTTTTTGCCTTCTAAAATTTTAAAAATCAAACAATAAAAATATTATTACATTTTTTTACTTTTCATTCTTTTCTTTTTTAGAATCTTTCTCTCAAACAGGCTCTAAGAAAATGTTTAAAAATTAAAAGGAGAAAGAAAAAAAAATTTATAAAAAATTAAGAGATAATTTTTTATTTAAATTTTTAAATTTTTTTATTTTAAAATAATTAAAATAAATAAAAAATATTAAAAAATTATTCTTTAAGATTTTGATAACCAAATAAAATAATATTATTAGATTCTTTTTCTTCCTTTCGATTTCCTTTCCTTCCATTATTCCTCTCCGAAACAGGTTGTGAATTTGAGCGATTCATTTGATTCTATCATCTTCTTTCTTCCCATTTTCTGATTTCTTCTTTATATCATTGTGTATTGTTTCATTGATGCTTTCGTTGAAAGTTTGCAATGACAAAATTAAACTCAACCCTCTAAGATCATTACAAGAGCTCATTCATCGATCTAAATTTCTCATTGAAGACAGCCAAAAATACTGACGTAATATCATCCTGTGGTGGTACCCTTTTTCTAGTGGCCGATAGTCAATCTTGTTCTGATCCTTCCCTCGTGGAAGATGCGGGTAATTGTATTACGTGTTTCACATTATGCATACAGCAACCAAAAGAAAATGTCACCAATATACATAATATATAAGAACAAACTAGAAATCTCAACACAACAAAAAAAAAAAACTAGCTCTTCCCGAAGTATGAAAATAAGGTTGGGTGTTTATCATCAGCACCCTTCAACTTTTCCTTCTTCAAAGGAGTTGTGCTCCCCGTCACAGTATTATGAAAACCTGGCTTTGAATCTGCTGTAAAAGCCTCGTAATCACGCTTGATTTGGTGCTTATTTGCATCTTCTTGAGAGTAATTACAATTCTTGGTTTTTCTGTCATCATCCCTTTTTTCAGTTTCAGGTTCATCATTCTTGCTTTTTGGCAGTTTAGTCTCAACAGGCTTGCGACTTAATACTTTCTGCTGTGGCTTTGAACCTTCCCTTTCCACGCCTTTTATTGAAAAAACTTGGAAATTGAAGCGTTCCGTTCTGTTTTGAGTTGAATCAGTGAAACATGGGATCAAGCTAACTGAAGGTTTTCAATTAATTATCTAGCGCAAGATTCATTTTCCATTTTTAGTACAATAGGAGGATCGTACTTCGAATTTAGATTCTCTCAATTTCTTTCTGAAATTGCCAGCGCCAATCATTGTTAAGAGCTTAATCTTAATAGTACAATCTTACAATTTTACGATCTTATTCATAGAAATTGATTATAATATTGCATAGAAACAAAATGTAACAAAGATAGTATTAGGATGTCAATTCTCAATCTTGTATGTTTAATCTAATGAGCTAACGCCCTACCGACCCTAGATCTTAGAATCCTATATTAGAAATATACCATTTAAAAAAAAAAATTCAAAGATCACACTAGCAGTACACGTCAATGATATCCAATCCTAGAAGTTTTCTGAGCGGTCATATTTATATGATATCAAATAAAAGTTAACAGTCCAAACCTCTTTGATACACTCAGGTCCGTCGAAAGATGGCTTGCCCATTGTAGGTGTAACTGGATACCTCTTTGATACCCTCATATTTATATGACATCTGAAGATTGAGACCTTTTTCTTTTCTATGGTTTCCTTTTTATTTTTATTTTTCTTAAATAAGTACATGGCTTTCTTTCAAATAAGTTTGCTTGAACATGGAATTTGTCCAATTAAAAAAACAGGTTTTTCCATTTTATTAAGCGACAATGTCTCATCTTAGGCTTGTTTTTTTGTAAACTACAATCTGTGAGAAGATTAATATAACAGCATGTTGTCAAACTTCTCTCATTCACAATCTTCAATGCAATTTTATGTAAGTTGAGTGCTTATTATTTTATCTCAAACTTTACAAAGAGTCCAGAGATTAGTTTTTCTTTCATCCTATGGTTTAGAATCAAATGACTTGAAAAGTTTCTCTTTTTCCTATATTTCATTTTACAATTTAAGAAAAGTTTCAAAATAAATTAATGGGATGTTGATTGTAAATATTCTCTTCTTTATATGCTGCTTTTATCTGATTCATATTTGTTTTTGCCAGAACTGAAGTGGAATTAATTGACAGTATTCTTAAAACCATCATTGTTACAGTAGATGATGGCACATACCTATTCATTGCTAAACATCCAGTGGGAGTGAAGTCTCGTGTACAAGATGTGATTTCATTGTTAAGTGTTGGATCGAATGATGTTCGCATACTAGGTATATGGGGAATGAGATGGATTGGTAAACAACCTTAGCTAAAGCCATTTACAATGAAGTTGGTCGCAATTTTGGCAGTAAAAGTTTCCTTGCAAATATTAGAGAAGTTTGGGAGAAAGATAAAAGCTTAGTCTCTTTGCAAGAACAGCTTGTTTCAAACATACTGAAAACTAGAAGGATGAGATTTCATAATGTTGAATTAGGTAGAGTCATCATTAAAGAAGGCCTTCGCCATAGAAGGGTACTTGTTGCACTTGATGATGTGAACCATTTGGACCAACTAAATGCATTATGTGAAAGTCGTAAATGGTTTGGTCAAGGAAGTAGGCTAATTATTACAACTAAAGATGAGCATTTACTTCATGTCCTTCAAGTGGACAATGTACATACATTGGAACCAATGGAAGAGAGTCAGTCTCTTGAGCTTTTTAGCTGGCATGCGTTTAAGAAAGCAAGTCCTAAAGATGATTTCATTGGACTCCCAAGAAACGTAGTTACATACTCTGCAAATTGGTTACATTCATATTACAAGGATGCTTTTAATTTTTAAGCAAGCAAATGGCCTCTTTATATATATTTACTATTTTATTCTTTCCATTTTACAGGGAACAAAAACTATTGAGGGATTAGCATTGAAGTTCTCAGGAACCAACAAAATTTCTTTGAAAACCAAAGCATTTAAGAAGATGAAGAGGCTCAGATTGCTTCAACTTGGTCATGTACCACTCGCTGGAGATTTTGAATATCTTCCGAGAAGCATTAGATGGCTCTATTGGCGTGGATTTCCTTCAAAATGCATACCTGGAGAGTTTTATATGGGGACTTTAGTTGCTGCTGACTTAAAATATAGCAAACTAAAGGTATTCTGGAAGGAGCCTCAGGTATAAACTGAGTGGTTGTTTTCGTTGCCATCTGAGCCATTTCCCACTATCAAGAACCATTTCACTAAAAGCTTAAACTGTGAAGTGAAGGGTTTAATTATAACCTTACACTCACCCTTACACAAGAGCCCTTTGGGCTTAAAGAATGGACAAAGCACAGGCACTATATTTTGTGTTGAAACTTCATTTTAATTAAGTGAATGGGGGGCCAACAAGGATTACACTCTTGATCATTTGGTAATGCAATATGAGGAGATTTTTATTATTATTGTTTTTATTATGTAACAAAGTTATTATTTGGGAAATTGGGAAGTAAGGTATATGATTTAGGGCAAGTGGGATATATAATTTAGGATATATCAAGAGATTTGAGTGTTTAATTCGGAATTTAAACAAAGCCATTTTGGGCTTAGGTTTATGTTTACTTATTTGGATTACTATTAGGTTAGTGCGTGTTTTTCCTTTAAAAATGCGCCTAGTCAGTAATAGTCATCATTCTTTGATTATTGAATATTGAATTAAAATTTGAAGTCTGAGTATTTTGTTTCCTTTTTCGTTTGGTTCCCTGCTTGTCTTGTATCACTTGGTCATAGAGGCTTTAATACTATGTGAAGGACCAATTCAATTAAAAGCTTAAGCTATTGAGCAATGGCTTTTGAATAGTTTTATTATAATATCTTGCATCCATTTTTCTTCTCAAAATTTTCTTTTGAAAGGATACTTTTTTTTTTTTTGTAGTTGTTGGAGAAGTTGAAAGTCCTCAATCTAAGTCATTCCTGTTACTTTAAACAGCCACCTGACTTCTTAAATCTACCAAATCTTGAAAAGTTAATATTAAAAAATTGTCCAAGCTTGTCCATGGTTCATTGGAGAATTGGAGATCTAGATAAGCTTCTTCTAGTTAATTCGAAGGACTGTAAAAGCCTTAGTGATCTCCCAAGAAGTTTCTATTAAGTTGAAATCTTTGGAAACTCTCATCATTTCTGGTTGTTCGGAAATTGACAGGTTGGAGGAGGACATTGAACAAATGGAATCTTTGACAACTCTAATGGCAGATAATTAACACTGCTATAAGGCGAAGGTCTTTTTCAATATTAAGATCAAAGAGCATTAAATATATATCTGTGTGGTCATGAAGGATTATCAGCCAATGTGTTTCCTTCTCTCTTCTGGTCTTGGATTTTGTGGCTGTATCTGTGTCTTTTTGTTTTATTTTCTTTGCTGTTCCAAATGATTCCATGTATGTTGTTCTTTGAATGTAGGCGTGATATTTGGTCAAATTATTTAGTATATTAGTAAGTTACTGAACTTCTATATTGTATTTCTTTTGTCTCTCTTTATGTTTGATAATGAACAAGTTAGAGAGTTCGATAAAAATTAAACATAGAAATTTATGGTTTTTAATTTATTAGGTCTTGCCGAAGCGGCCACTACAAAATTAAGGTGTCCACTCCATGTGCATTTTTTATTCTATGCTTTGTTTTAATTTTTTCCTCTTAATAATTGTCTTGAAGTCTAGGCAATACTATTTTTTTTTAATAATTATAGACATAATAAGTGAGAAGACTACACATTTGTCATTATTTATAAATATTGAATGACATAAAAAGACTTAAATGTTAGTTTTTATAGTGGAAATTATTATGTAAATACATTGTCATTTCTGTCATTTAAGACCAGATTATTTATTAAAAAATAAAATAAAAAATATAAAGAGATAATGTGGAGATCAACCAATTTGTAAATGAAAAAAAAAAAAAAAGGTTAGGTGAGACGTATGGAACTTATAGTATTGTGTAATTTTTTAAAAAAAAAAAGAACAAAAACAAAAGAAAGCAAAGATCGACCAATAAGTAAATATAAGTTAAGATCAACTAACTTGTAAAAAAAATGAGTTAAGGAAGACTAATGGACATAAATATAAGCTGAAAAGGATTGGCTTCTCTTGGAATCTTCCGAGTGTTTCTTCGCTGAACTGACTAAAAGGCAGGAAGGAAGAGGGTGCTCCGCCTTTGTTCTGGTGCATCCACACACTCCATAGAAGCCACTTGAGGACCGTCAGATGAATAACGATTTCAGATTCGAGTTATTGTGGACCCCACGGCCACGTGTTCAAGGATTATCACAGAGGATTAAATATGGTTTTGGTCATCATTGTGTTTTAACCTTTTTCTTTTCAAAATATTTTAAAATAAGGTTAGTTTGAATCAGATAATTTTTGTGGTTTAAAATTTGACAAAAAATTCTTAAACTTTTAAAATTAAATAATCAACACATTTTATTAAATTTTTTATCTAAAATTTGATGATCAATAATCACATCAACGCTATTGACTCTAAGTCAAAAAAATATTAACATGACATCAAGACAATATGCTGACATGATACTAAATCACAAAAAAGTCATCGAATGGTCGTCAAAAAGTCGTTAAAAAATCCCTTGTCAAGTTTTAAATCATAAGAGATTTATTAACAAAAAGTCTAAACCACATAAGAGTTTTAAATTTTGACCAATAATTAATATGTAAAAGATTAAATTATAAAATCTTACAATTTATCTCTTTAATTTTGATAATTGATAAAAAAAATCTTTTAAATTTTAATTTTATAAATATATTTTTTTCAACATTTTTTTATTAAAAAGTATTGTTAAGATTATACAATTTATCTCAAATTTAAAATTTTGTTCAAAATATCCTCTAACATTTTTAATATTATGTAAAATAATCATAAAATTTGCTAATGTGAAAAAGTGTTTAAATAAGACTATTAATAAATGATGTTTATAAAAAAATTAAAATTTTAAATAAATTTTTAGTGTTTAGGGTTTAACCGAGAGATTAAATTAAATAACTCCTAAAATTTTAATAAAGATTTACTCAAAATTTTAATTTGTGTTATAGACTTCATTTATTAATAATTTTATTTAAACACTTATTGTATATACGTCATTCATTAATAATTTGTGTTATAGACATTATTTTACATATTTTTTGTCAAGTTTTTAAATTTAAGATAAATTATATAATCTTGACAATAACTTTTAATAAAAAAATTAAAAAATATCTTCATAAAATTAAAATTTAAAATATTTTTTATCAATTATCAAAAATAAATAAATAAATTAAAAAATTTTATAATTTAAATTTTTAACCAAAATATATGAAATTTTCTAGATTATTTATCAAAAAGTTTAAACTACAGAAGAGTTCATTTTAACATTTTTAATAAAAAAATTTTTATTTTTTTACAAAGAGGGCTAACAAAAGGCAAGATATCAATAAGCAAAGAATAGGATCTTTCAGGTAGTGACAACAAAGAGTTATGAGACCCAAACCTCGTCAACTTATCCGCACTAGTTGCTTCCCAAAACTTAATAAGATTGAAACTCCCTTGCTTTTTAAAAAAATATTTATTTTTTTAACTATTTTAAAAAATTATATTTTTATTTAAATTTATAAAAACATATCATTTTTTTGATGAAGATAATTTGTTAATATTAATAATAAATTATAATTAAAAATTATATAAATTAACTCTTAATAAAAATAAATTTATAATAAAAAATTGACATCAATTTATAAAAGCAAAATTTGACTGATCAACATTTTTTTATTAAATTTGCTGATGCAAATGAACGAATTTGGGTATGAGCGACTTTAGCAAGTGCACCAAACTTCACTTTTTGTCAATTCTCTACCCATTGCTCAACAACTCCAAAAGTCGTGCTAAATAAATCTTCATATTAATTTCTTCAGTCAAATTTGGTAGACTGTGTAGGATAACATTAATAATTAATAAAATAAAATGGTTGAAAGGTAATATTTTTTAAAATAATTAAAAAAACAGATTTTTTTTACTAGATTATTATCTTTTATTTTTTTATTTTATTAAACATATTTTAAAAAATTTAATACAATTTTTATATTTTAATTATTATTTTAATTTAAAATTAATATATATAATTTATATAATTAATTTTTTTTATAATTAATTTTTTTAATAAAATAATAAATAAAATTTGTTTTAATAGTTTTATTATTATTTTCTTTAATTTATTATTATTTTTAATTATTAAAATATTTTCTATTTAGTCAACTCTTTGTATATAAAATTTTAATAGTCTCATTTATATATAATAAAACTACCTAAGACGTACTTTTACCAAATTTTTTATGATAAATGCTACCTTAATTTTTTTTAATGCAATAATTTTTAATCATATATTTTTTAGTTATCCCACTTATTTAATATAATATTCTTATTTTTTGTGATGTTAAATTTTTGTTTATGCTAACTTTTTATCATCAACGTTTAGTATCATATAATAATATAAATTTTATGATTATAATAAATTTTTTTCTTAAACTTGGATAATATTTTTTATTATAAATAATATTTAAAGTTTTTTTTTATTTTATCCATCCAATTTGGACCCTTAATTTATATTTCTCTCTTTTTTTTATTATTTTTCATTTCAAAATGTTTTATAATGCAATTTAATCATTACCAAGCTTTAAGGTTACTACTTATCAATCACTAAGCATATGGCATGACAGAGCACAAAGCATGCAACTACATTGTTTGTTTTAAATAGAAATTTATGGTTTTTTAATTTATTGATTAAGTCTTACCGAAGCTGTCACTACGAAATTAAGTTGTCCACTTCATGTATATTTTTATTCTATGTTTTTTAAAATTTTTTTCTTTTAATAATTGGCTTAAAGTCAAGGCAATACTATTTTTTCCCCTTAATAATTGCAGACATAATAAGTGAGAAAATTACACCTTTGTCTTTATTTATAAATATTGAATGATATAAAAAGACTTGTTGTTAAATATTAGTTTTTATAGTGGAAATTATTATGTAAATACATTGTTATTTCTGTCATGTAAGACCAGATCAACGAATTTGTAAATGAAAAAAATTAAAAAAAAGGATTATCACAGAGGATTAAATATGGTTTTGGTGATCATGATTGTGTTTTTAACCTTTTTCTTTTGACAATATTTTAATATACGTGATACATACGTTGTAGTTTGCTTGTAATGAATAGCAGAGGCAAAAGCAGGTACTGGTCCCTATCTCTCTCTTATTGTTCTGTGTTTTTAGTAAGATTTTTTTTGTTCTTTTACAAAGAGGGCTAACAAAAGACAAGATATCAATAGGTAAGGAAATAGGAACTCTCAGGCAGTGAGAAAAAGGAGTTATGAGATCCAAACCTCGTCAACTTATCCGCACTAGTTGCTTCCCAAAACTTAATAAGATTGAAACTCCCTTACTTTTTTAAAAAATATTTATTTGTTTACTATTTTAAAAAATTATATTTTTATTTAAATTTATAAAAACGTATCATTTTTCTGATAAAGATAATTTGTTAATATTAATAATAAATTATAATTAAAAATTATATAAATTGACTCTTAATAAAAATAAATTTATAATAAAAAATTGACATCAATTTATTATCATGATCAACATTTTTTTTATTAAATTTGCTCATGCTAATGAACGAATTTGACTCTGAGCGAATTTAGCAAGTCCACCAAACTGTACTTTTCGTTAATTCTCTACCCATTTCCTCGGACTTTGGAAGCCCTGCCAATACCCTGTCATTACTTTTAGTAGCGGTTTTCTGCGTTGCTAAGGTACGTTCCACTATTATTGCAACCAAATTATTGCTGCTATAACTTTTGCTTAAAGAATTAATTATAGCAGCAATAATTTTGTTGCAATAATATTGAAAAGTACTCTAGCAACGCAGAAAACCGCCGCTAAAAGTAGTGGCAGGGTAATGGCGCGGAAACCTGCCGCATTTCCTCGAAACTTGCTCAACATATCCAAAAGTCGTGCTAAATAAATCTTCATATTAATTTCTTCAGTCAATTTTGGTAGACTGTGTAGGATAACATTAATAATTAATAAAATAAAATGGTTGAAGGGTAATATTTTTTAAAATAATTAAAAAACAGATTTTTTTACTAGATGATTATCTTCTATTTTTTATTTTATTAAACATATTTAAAAAATTTTAATACAATTTTTATATTTTAATTATTATTTTTTAATTTAAAATTAATATATGTATAATTTATATAATTTATATTTTTTATAATTAATTTTTTAAAAAATTTTATATATTTTATTTTAATTAAAACATTTAATAAAAATATAAATAATTATCCATAAATAAATTTTATTAAATAAATTAATAGAAAGTAAAGATAAAGGAGTAGTCTTATAAATTAAAGTGCCTTGCCTCCTTGCAAAAAAGTAATTTGTTGCCTAGTTATTTCTTCCGCTCTCTTCTCTTCCTTGTGTCCTCTTCTGAGTCGTTGTGTTGGAATATCCATGGCTTCCTCTAATACCAAATGGAAGTACGACGTGTTCATAAGTTTCAACGAAGAGGACAAATACACTGTTGGATCCTTCATCGACGATCTCAATGTCGCTTTAACACAGAAGAAAATCAACAGTTTCCAAAGAAAGGGAGAAGAGATGGCATCCTCAGAACTGTTGCGAGCAATCGAAGAGTCCAGAATTTTAATCGTTGTTTTCTCTCTAAAATATGCCAAGTCTTCATGTTGCGTACGAGAAGTGTGTAAAATTATGGAGTGCTTTCGCAGGAACATGAGTCAGGTAGTTGTACCTGTGTTTTACAATCTGCATCCATCCCAAGTAAAACGAATTCGGAGTGAAGAACCTAAATATATAGATTATGACGAACACGAGGAAGCTAAAGAGTTCACTTGGACGAAGGTGCTAGCAGCAGTGGCGACTTTGTTGGGGAGGTAATCTTATTTCTTGTATCTTATAATAGAAAAATAGGTATGGTACAACTACAAACTAGTTTACTCCTATATAATTTTTCCTACCAACTACTATCAAGGCTCAAACAACATGGGATAAAAATGCAATATAATAAAAAATCATTTTCTTTAAAACTTAATTAAATTTGGGTTAGCTTGGACCTTTTTTAAGCAAGTCTAAAAGTTTGAATTATATTTTTACAAAAATATTAAACAAACAAATTATATATTCGATACTATAAAATACAAAAAAATAAAAAAAACATTTATTTCAACTTAATAATTTTTATCAACAAAAAAATTTATATTTCCTGCTTTGTTTCATGTCACAAATATATATTAGATACACAAATAGTTAGTTTTAATTATGTATTATAGATTATGTATGATTTTATGATAAAAAAATCAAATATAATATATATTTTTAATTGAGTCAGTACCCAACCTAAATAACTACTACAAAAAATGGGTTGGGGCTTGAGTCTATTGTTTTTTTAACTCAAATAGCTTCTTATGTTTGATGCCATGGCTTACTATTTTTCTGTTTTTGTTAGAAATAAAACAAATTTGAAAAAAACTGAGAGTAACATGCACATAGCTAAGGATTACCGGACTCCGACGACGGCGCTAACCGAAGCTGCGATTTTGTTTGGATTGGAAGTGAAAAGTGGGAGGTAATCTCATTTCTTGTATCATATAATAGAAATATATGTATAATCCAACTACAAACTATTTTACTCCAATATAATTTTTCCTAGCCAAGTGCTATCAAGGTTGAAACAACGTGGGATAAAATCATAAAAATGCAATATGAGCTTGAAATAAAAGTATGTACGAATAAAAAAAATCTTTTTTTTTTTAAAAACTCAATTAAATTTGTTCTAAGTTTAAACTTTTTTTGGTTTGAATTATTTTTTAAAAAAATATTAAACAAAAAATTTATATATATTATAATATAAAATATAAAAAAAAAATAATTCATTTAAACCTAATGTTTTTAATAGCCAATTAAAAACATTCATGTTTCTTGTTTTTTCCCTTTATAAAAATATATTGTATATATAAATAATTATATTTAATTATGTATAATTTTATGATAAAAAATTCAAACATAATATATTTTATTTTATAATTCTTATATTTTAAGTTTATAATTTATAAATATTATATTATATTTAAGTTTAATTTTTATTAAATTTTAAATTTAAGTTGGGCCAAATTTTTTTAATTAATCAGGTTGAGTTCTTGGCCCAAATAAATACTATACATAGACTCTTTTAATATATACATATCAGAGTCTGACTTGTTTTTAACCCGTCGGTCTTTTTCTGTTTGTTAGAAATAAAAGAAACTTGGAACAAATTTCACTGGTTGAAATTTTATTTTATTTTTTCAAAGAGATAGATTTTTTAAAATAAATAGAAAATTATTATTATGTTTTATTTTTACTACTTTCATTTACACTTTCTATGGGTCAACATCATCATTTAAAATTAAATTTTCTCTGAAACAAATAATTTTGGTAAAAATAATAGAAATATTTAGTGATGATATTTCATGAATTGTTATCATGTGACTCTAATTTTTTTTTATTCATTGAAAATTAAAATTACTTTCTGTCATGCTTTTATAAATAGTGGCAATTTTTCTGAGTCTTAAAGTTACTATTTTATTTTTTCCAGGAGTGAGGGCATGGCAATCAAGAATATAACTGACTCTGTTTTGAGAATATTACACAGTTATTCCTCATACAATATGTTTGAGGTTGACCCTTTGGTGGGATTAGGTTCAACTATCAGACATGTGTTTTACTTCCTGGGTAGTCTTCCAAATGAAGTTCGAATATTAGGGATTTGGGGATCAGGAGGGATTGGTAAAACAACTCTTGCCAAATTCATTTACAATAAAATTGGTCACAATTTTGAGTGTAAAGGCTTCCTTCAAACTGTGAGAAAATTCTCAGAGCAAGATGATGGCCTAGTTGGTTTGCAAGAAAAATTCTTTTCAGGTATATTTTATACAGAAGGAAAGATATATAGCAATGTTCAATGGGGAGAAAATAAAATGAAGGAAGTTCTGCACCATAAAAGGGTACTATTAGTGATTGATGACTTGAATTCTATGAACCAATTTGAAGCATTCGTTGGAAGTCGGGAATGGTATGGTGAGGGGAGTAGAATAATCGTCACAACTAGAAATAGGATTCTCCTTGATAAAATTGCAGATTATAGGCATGGAGTGGATAGTTTGGATTTTTCTTGTTCTACCACGCTTTTTTGTTGGCATGCATTAAAGCAATCAAGTCTTGAACAAGATTTTTTTAAGTTCTCTGAGGCCGTTAAATGCTGTGGTGGGTATCCACTATCACTTAAAATCCTAGGCTCTTATTTTGCTGGGAGAAGTGAAGAAGAGCAGAAAAATGTCTTGAATAAATTAAAAAAGCTTTTTGGTACTAAAGAACGTTTTCAAGATGAAGTCCTCAAAATAGGCTATTATGGTTTATCTAATATAGAGAAAGATATCTTCCTTTATATAGCTTGCTTTCTTATTGGTAAGGAAAGGAGCTATGTCTCATTAGCTGGCTCTGAACTTGATATTGAAAATGGATTAACTGGGCTTACAGAAAAAGGTTTCGTATCAGTTGATGGGACAGAAAGGTTGAGAATGCATGATCTGCTACAAGACATGGGAAGAAAAATGCTTCTTCAAAAGACAAAACATGAATGGATCTATGATGTTTTCTTAAGTTTTAGTGGTGCAGACACTCGTAGCTCTTTCACCTCTCATCTCTATGCTACTCTAACAAACGCAGGTTTAAAAGTTTTTATGGATGATAATCTTCAAAGGGGAGAAGATATTTCATCCTCGTTATCACAGGCAATTAAAGGTTCTAGAGTTTCTATTGTCATTTTCTCAACAAATTATGGTGGTTCAAGATGGTGTTTGGAGGAACTAGAGAAAATCATGGAGTGTCAAAGAACTATAGGACAAATGGTTATGCCAATTTTCTATCGTGTGGACCCTTCAGAAGTTCGTAAACAAACCGGCTCCTTTGGAAAAGCGTTTGGACGTCTCTTACCGACATTTTGGGCATCGGATGACAATGTGTTGAGTTTGAAGATAATACTAACTGAAGCTGCAAATTTGTCTGGTTGGGATTCAAAAAATTTCAGGTACATTGGAGAATCTTGTCTCTGACTTTTTATTTTTTGACATCTAATTTTCCATGGCTACAAGTCCCAAACTAGTAAAAAAAATCTATATTTTGAGAAAAATGATAAAGAAAATTGATAGGAGTTAATAGGATCTTTAAAACGAAAATAAGAGAAAGGAAGAGAATGAACAAACACGATAATAGAATCTAAATTTTAATGTCTTTGACTGGATTAAGTCAATACAACTAGTAAGATAATTCAAGATAAGTAAATAAAATAATCCTAAAAGTATTTATAGTGGAGATACCCGAATACAACATTTATTAGCAAAATAATTTAATACCTGAATATAAAATAAGAACATGTACTTCTACTAATAACACTTTAAGTCTTCTTCTATTTCATTCATCTGACTTAAATTCTATAATTTACGTTCTCTTTTATTTCTTTATTGTTTTGTACTATAATTATCAAATACTTAAAATTTGTAATTTATATGAAACAATTTTCAAGTTTTACCTTTACTTTAGAATAAGAATACTATTAACTAAATTTATATTTTAGATATTTTATTTTACTTCGACTTATATAAAAATTGTATGTCACCAAAGTTTATCTTTACCTCTCTAATTTTTCATTTACTCTTGCTTTAGCTTGTCTATTTTATTTTTAAAAAAATTGGTAACCTTTGAACAAAATAAAAAAGAAAAAGAAAAAAAGAAAAAGGTGTTTTCAACATTTTACAGTTTAAGAAAAGTGTTAGAATAAATTAATGGATTGTTGACTCTTCTTTGTATGCTTCTTTTATCTGATTTGTATTTGTTTTTGGCAGATCTGACGTGGAGTTAATTAACAATATTCTCAAAACCATCCTTGTAACAGTGGATGATGGTACATACTTGTCCATTACTAATCATCCAGTGGGAGTAACATCTCGTGTTCAGGATATAATTCCATTGTTAAGTGGTGAGTCAAACGATGTTTGCATAGTAGGAATATGGGGAATGCGGGGGATTGGTAAAACAACTTTAGCCAAAGCTATTTACAATGAAGTTGGTCGCAGTTTTGACAGCAAAAGTTTCCTTGTAAATATTAGAGAAGTTTGGGAGAAAGATAAAAGCTTAGTCTCTTTGCAAGAACAGCTTGTTTCAGACATACTGAAAATGAGAAGGATGAGATTTCATAATGTTGAATTAGGTAAAGTCATTATAAAAGAAGGCCTTAGCGATAAAAAGGTATTCGTTGTACTAGATGATGTCGTTCATTTGGACCAACTAAAAGCTTTATGTGGAAGTCGTGAATGGTTTGGTCGAGGAAGTAGACTAATTATTACCACTACAGATAAGCATCTACTTCGTGTTCTTCAAGTGGACTATGTACATGAATTGAAACCAATGGAAGAAAGTGAGTCTCTTGAGCTTTTTAGCTGGCATGCATTTAAGAATGCTAGTCCTGAAGATGATTTCATTGAACTCTCAAGAAAAATAGTTACATACTCTGGAGGACTGCCACTAGCTCTTGAAGTCCTTGGTTGTTATTTGTTTAATAGGAAAATACCAGAATGGGAATGTGTATTAGAGAAACTCAAAATAATACCCAATCATGACATACAAGAGAAGCTAAAGATAAGTTTTGATGGACTAAATGATGATACAGAGAAAGAAATATTTCTTGATATATGTTGTTTCTTTCTTGGTGTGGAAAGAAACTATGCCATTCAAATATTAAGTGGCTGCGGATTTTTTGCAGAAATTGGGATTAGTGTCCTCATACAACGAAGCCTCATATCCATTGACAAGAAAAACAAACTTAGAATGCATGATTTGTTACGTGACATGGGAAGAGAAATCATTCGTAAAGAATCAACAAAGTTTCCTGAAGAGCGAAGTAGATTGTGGTTATACGAGGATGTGCTAGATACATTAAAGAACCACACAGTAAGAATTCTTTACTTATATATAATTTTTATGAAAATGAGGGATTAAAAAAATTGCACCAATAATTTTGTTTCTTATCATAGTACTCTAATATTTGTGTTAGAAAATTTTATAAAGTTTGATCTTTTCCTGTTCCACATTTTCTTTAATAAAATAAATTTTTAACACAAGAGTGTGATGATTGTGTTTATTCTACATTTCATTTGCAATAGACTCTGATATAAGTAAACGTGTAAGAGAACATAGTAAAATTATTCTAGAGCCTTCATTTAATAGCTCAAACATGAATTGAACTACTGCTTAACACCCCCTTAACACATTGTATGTTTATGTTTTTAAGGTTAAATTCATATTTCAAGGATGCTTTAGTTACCACATAATTTAATTTTTGAGCAAGAAATTAAAGGACTTTTTATTTTTATATATATTTACTTCTTTTTTCCTTCTATTTTATAGGGAACCAAAAATATTGAGGGAATAACATTGAAGTTGTCAAGAACCAATGAAGTTATTTTGGAAAGCAAAGCATTTAAAAAGATGAAAAGGCTTAGATTGCTTCAACTTGGTCATGTACCACTTTCTGGAGATTATGAATATCTTCCAAGAAACATTAGATGGCTCTATTGGCATGGATGTCCTTCTAAATACATGCCTAGAGAGTTTTATATGGGAAGTTTAGTTGCTGCTGACTTAAAATATAGCAAACTCAAGATATTATGGAAGGAGCCCCAGGTATGGCTTAAATGGGTTATGTTTTGTTTTGTTACCATTTAGTTCATTTGATATTGTCAATGTTAATTAATTGAATGATTTTATTACAATGTTAAGCACCCCTCACAGAAACCACTTTGGGCCTGAGTGTGGACAAAACACAACTACATTATATCTTGTGTTCAAATTAAATTTTAATTCATAAACTATGGTTGCTAGGGGATTAAACTCTTGACCACTTGGTAATAGAATTATTTATTTATGTGATAAAGTTCTTATCGTTTGAGAAATTGGCCAGTGTTGATAATTTAGGACAATTTGAATAATTTAGGACAATTTGGATAATTTAGGATATTTTGGGCAATTTGTGTGTTTAATTGAAAATTTAGAGAAAGCATTTGGGGCTTGAATTTATGTTTGCTTATTGGTCTTAGGTTATTGTATGCCTTTCCTTTAAATATTCACCTAATCAACTATAGTCATTGATGATTGATTATTTATTATTGAATTAAAATTTGAAGTTTGAGTTCTCTGTTTCTTTTTCCTTTGGTCCTTTCTTGCATCACTTGGCCATAGAGTGTTTGATAATAAGTCATGGAGTTATTAATTTATAATTTAAGATATTGAGTAAAGGCTTTTGAATTATTTTATTATAATATCTAAATGCATTTTTTTAATCAAATTTTTTTTTTCAAAGTATACTTTTCTGTCGTTGTAGCTCTTGGAGAAGCTGAAAGTCCTCAACCTAGGTCATTCTTGTTACTTTATAGAAACACCTGACTTCTCAAAACTACCAAATCTTGAAGAGCTAATATTAAAAGATTGTCCACGCTTGTCTTTGGTTCACTCGAGCATTGGAGATCTAAAGAAGCTTCTTATAGTCAATTTGAAGGACTGCAAAAGCCTTAGAAATCTCCCAAGAAGTTTCTATAAGTTAAAATCTTTGGAAACTCTCATTCTTTCTGGTTGTTCAGAAATTGATAAGTTGGAAGAGGACATTGAACAAATGGAATCCTTGACAACTCTAATGGCAGATAACACTGCTATAACACAAGGGCCTCGCTCAATAGTAAGATCAAAGAGCATTAAATATATATCTCTATGTGGTCATGAAGGATCATCAACCGACGTGATTCCTTCTCTCATTTGGTCTTGGACTTCACCAACGGATAATGCAGGGTCCCTTATCCAACCATCTGGGAACATGTCATCTCTAATTTCACAGCTTCGAAGTGTCAGGGTCAAATTCCAATCGAAGTTTCATTTAAGACAAGATGTAACAAGAATTTTGGATGCTTTAAGAGCAGAAAATTATGCAGAACTTGAAATAAAACCAATTGCATCCCAATTATCAGACATGGGAACTTCTACATTATCTAATTGTCACAATCAAGTTCAAATTTTAGGTTCACACAGTTTGTCGAGTTCTCTTTGGATTCATATGGGAGGGCACATCAAAGCTCCAAAAGCGAGAATTTTACAGGTTTCCTCACCCTTTTTTCATTTCTATTCTGATTCTTATACTTCTTATGTATCCCTCACTATTTATGAAAATGTTATGAAATGCATGCTTGAATTATTTACTCACTCATATGATGACTACGGAATTACAGTTTTCTTAATCCTTTACCTAACAATTTTCTTCCTCATAATACAATATCATTTTTTATGAAGTAATGTTTTCTTCTAGCGATTGTTTCTTGAACAATAAAAATTTACAGACTAAAGCTAAATACTAGAGTAGCATACTCTGTTATACTTAAGCTACTGTTATGCTAAGCATATATATTCTTTTCTTCTTCTCTTGTAACTTCTTTTGTAGTTTTGTTCCTTTTTATTTGTAAATCTATGTTCCGTCTTTTCTCTTACTTTTCTTTTCATGTATTCGTAAACTGTAATTTTAACTGCCCGATATTATTGAAATTCTAGATTCAAGAGTCATCAACATACCGACATAGGACTAGGTTATACAAGTTGAAAGCAAATAAATACGTTATCAAATTCTTGACATTGTTTAGAAGTGTGTATATAGTTTTAATGTCTTCTAATGCAGTGCAATTATTTTTAGTAAATAAAGGGAATGATATTTTTGCTTGTAAAAATAGTTAAATAGGTGCTTGTTCACTAGTGCTTGTGTTCCTGTTGCAGGGTTCAACAACTAGGGAGGATGGTGACTGTTTTCTTCCAACTGGCAAATATTCTGATTGGCTGATCTTCGAAGGTGCTGGATCCTCAGTATTGTTCAAAATGCCTGAAGCTATTGGTCGTAGTTTGAAAGCGATGACTCTGAACATTACTTATTCCTCTTCACTTGCCAACATGACATCTATATATCTGAGGTGTGTGTTGATTGTTAACCACACAAAGTCTACCATCCAGATCCACAAGAAAGAGGTATTAATCTCTCCTTCAGTTGCAGAATGGAAGGACATGATATCTGATCTTGAACCTGGTGACAAAGTGGAGGTTCTTGCTGTTTTTAGAAATGGACTCACTGTGAAAAAGACAACTGTATATCTTTTATATAGTTAATTGGTTTATGAAAAGACTGAGTGTTCATCATCACACTCTGATAAAGCTATGGATTCTAGTGAAGAGGAATATACTTGTGCAAATCCAAGTAAGAGTAATTCTAAGAGATGCCTGGACAAGGAGGAAGATGAGTCTTTAAAAAAGGGTCGAAGATGAAAATGTGAAAGCTTGAATAGTTATGGGGGCTTTTGTCCCTTCAAATTGAGATGTTTATTATGATTCCCATTCTTGTTCCTTATCTCTTGCATTTTTTCTTTGAAAAAAATTCATATAAAGCTAGAAAGTGCTTTGTTTCTTTACTTGATACGTGCATATAGTCAAGACTTTTGAAGATTTTGTTGTTGCATCTATTGTTTCTTTTGTTTTATTTTCTTTATTGTTCCTAATGATTCCATGTATCTTGGTCCTTTAATGTAAGGGCGTGATTCTTGGTGAAATTCTTTAGTATGTTCGTAATTTTTTAATGCGTTTAATTACTTGTATTTTTTTTATCTCTGTCTTCGATAATAACTATGTAAATTGAATAACAAAATTAAACTATATGTTACTATTTTATTCACTATATGAATCTTTTAGTTTAAAATATAAAGGATGAAATAAATATTATTAATTAATGCATAAATAATTCAGTGCACTATATATATTAAAAACTTGTCTACGAAAGCGTAACATCATTTGCTTAGAAATTATTTTATTTATTCCAAAATTATGAAGCACAAAGTGACATGAAAATCTTGGAGTACGAGCCACTCATAGAAATACATATTACATTTATTTTGAAACTTTATGTCAAGTTGAAGGATATATATATATATATATATATATATATCTCATGTGCTCTGAGTGTATTACAAATAATGTCTCTAACAAAATGACAACCTCTTTCTTTCTTTCTTTCATTAAAAGCATGTGTAACTGAGCTGATGTTTGTGATAAACTCGAGTTGGACTTGTTGAAAGCTCAGTATAACTTATTTATTAGCTGAATAATATATGAATAAGACAGACTTTAATCCCAAACTCAGTTTAGAGCTTGGTTTTCAACTAAACGTGGAGCTTGGTGAATAATTTGGAGGCGTACTTTATCACAATTCTCTAGGAAAATTTATCTAATTCCTGGATGCAACGCTGTCGCCACAATTCACAATAATTTTGTCCTATTTTAAGTAATTTTTTAAAAAATTATTTATAATTTAAGTATTTGTGAGTTGACGAAGAAAGAGAAAAATGAAAAAGAGTGTTTTTATTTTTAATGTACACAAATATAAAAAAATAATAGAATTATGCGTACTCTAAAATTTATTTAGCATAAACTTAAGATTATGATTTATTTTTCAAAATTACTTAAATCAAAATGTTAATTGTGAAATTAAATTAGTCGAACTTCAACAAGTATTATTTGAGCCAGAATAAAATATTTAGAACAATGTCTCAATTTATATTGCTTTACGTGGATTCAAAATAAAATCTGAATGTCATATTTATATTAGTTAATTAAAAAATAAAAGTAAGTAATTTTATACTATTTTAAGTAATTTTAAAAAAATTATAATTTAAATATATTTTTATGAAAAATAATTCTGTTTAAAATACTATTACTAGATGTGAGTAAAAATAAAAAAGCATGTATTAAGGTATATGTGACCTTTTTTATATAAAGCAGCAATTTTTCTGCTGTAGATTATCTATTAAATTTTAAAAAAATTTAAACAGCTCTTAATAAAAAAAATGTAATTTTTCCTGAAAAAATTATTTGCCCAAAACTCTACATCATTTTTAAGATATTAGGAAAGATGTAAAATAAAGTCAAAATGACGTTCTTGTTCGCTAATTAATTTGGATATCCATATATAATTAACTTTGAAACTAAATTGGTTAAATAACATTTTAAATAAAATATATTTTTTAAGTCAAAAACAATAATATACTCTTTAATTGAAAATTTAGATAATGAAAATATAGTTACTATGAAATTAAACTGTAACTTTTTTTTTTTTTGGATTGCTTGTAGAGATTAGGGAGGTCGAGCTCCTACTCTCATCTTCAAGTGGGAGAAGAGAACTCATCCTCAGTACTGTTGCGAGCATTCGAAGAGTCAGGAATTTCAATAGTAACTATTATTATTTAGTTTTTTTTTTATGTTTAAACTAAATTATAATAACTAAATACAAAAATTGATTGTAATTTTTTTATTAAATTTCAAATATCATGTTTTAACTTTTAAATCATTTATTTAAAAAAATTGAATTTTAAATATAATGTGAATTATTAACGTATGTCTTATAATTTTTTGTATTTAATTTATCATTTTAAAAAATTTTAAAGCCATAATTCGATAACATTTGTATAAAAAAATTTTATTTTGTTTTCTTCAATTTAGTAATTTTCTCAATTAGTCCCTTACGTTTATTCATTCTCAATTTAATCAATTATTTTTTAAATTTGTATCAACTTAATCCTTTTATCTATAAATTATTAAAATATATAACATAGATATTAAGTTGAGAGTTAAATATTACGTTTCCTATTTATAACATCTATATTACGTTTCATATAGATGTTATATATATATATATATATATATATATATGTGTGTGTGTGTGTGTATATGAAACTGTCACCTTTGTAACTACTATAGAAATAAATAGCCTGTAAAAGTAAAATTATATACATTTGATCCTCCTCAGACTTCTAATGATAGGAGTCTTGTACATTGAGCTGTCCTTTTATTTTTAGAATTTTTTGATTTTCATGAAATTATTCTATTATGTAATAAACTAAATTTATTTTATTTAAAGAATTAGGATAAAATATTTGGAAACCTTGAAATATTAGTGAGAGGCGATTAAGAAAATTTTTTTGAGCTTGTAGTTAAAATTTGAAAATTTTTTAAAATTAAATTATATCTGATAGCAGAAATTTTATCTGCCTTGAAAAACTTTACAGATAATTTTGAGAGGCTTGCGATAATTTAAATTTTTTCAAATTTCTTCCATATCATCCTAAATTCTTGCCTAAACGGCATCCGAAATTTACCTAAGACAAAATGAAAAAAAGACTAAAATATCTTTAAAAATATTAAAATCAATATTTCCTCATTTCATTCACTGTATTCTTCTCCTTCCCAGCGTCTCTCACTTCTCTCTCACACCTTCCTTTCTCTCTTGTGTTTTCCTTCCTTCTTTACTGCCACCACTGTTCACCCACCAACCACCCTTTGCTCTTTGCCGTCACCAGGAAGGTGGCTGACTCGCCAGACACCGTCAACGCCATCAGGAGCCTCGCCGGACCGCCACCACCACTGGAAAACAATTTTTCTTCCTTCCCATCGCGATTTTGAAAGAGCTTCAATTTGGCCGTTTCGGCACCGTTCGACCATCGGTGATCGGTGCTTGAGCTGCCCAACAACATCCCCGAGCTGCTGGTGACCTCAGTCGCCTCCATCGTTGCTGCTAGTCGCCAGAAAAAGCCTTGGAAAGTGTAAGGACTAATTGCAAATTTCCAAAATCTTTGGCATACACTGAAAAACTCCAAATTAATCAATTTTTCTGTAATTTCTAACTTCTATAATACCATTAGGGATGAATTGAAGGATTAGATTGAAGAAAAATGATGAAAATCATAAATTTGTAAATAGGGACTAAATTGTAAAGTTGGAAAAAGTTTGGTATGATGTAGAATTATAAAATTTGATGCATCCCTGTAATACTTAACTTAATTAGGACTCGTATGAATGTATGGAATTGCGGAATGGAAAGAAATTGTTGGAAAAGTTTCGATTGAAGTTTAGGGACTAAACTGAAAAAATTGATATAGCCTGTTTAAGCAGCACAAACTACATACATTCTGAACTTTTGAGTGAATTAAGTTTAGTTAGCCTCTTAGAAGTATCATAGAGTAAATTGGATAATTTTATAACTAAAAATCAACTTTGAGATAAATGAAGGACTAAAGTGCAAACTTATTATTTTTAGGCTTTGGAATAAGTTTCAATTTTGAATGTTGGTTATAAAAATGTACAGAGGTAACTTGAAGAATTAGTCCAAGGAAAAGAAGGAGAATCTTAAATTGAACAAAGGAATTTTCAATTAAAGTAGAGTAATTTACACTCCCCTTTTTATTTTAAAAAATGTTTACTGTGAATTGATTGCTGTAATTGTGTTTGCGAACATATACTAGGAAATGTGTGATGATTAGATGAGTATAAGAAAATACCTGCTTGTGTTTGAAATATATTTGAAAATTCTTTGCTGCTTATTTTGATTGGACTATTGGAATTGTATACTTATAGTGCAGAAAAAACCTGGGATGAATACTTGATAACGGTTATAAGGGACGGTTGTCAAGTATTCCATATTCAGACTTGTTTTTAAACTTTCATTCTTTGAACGCTAAAATGGTCTGTATATGTTAGAGTTTACCTGTTAAACCAATACACCCTTATGAAAGACTATAAGGAGTAAAGGAGGAGAGTTTATACGGGAGAAATGATTGGTTTAAGAGTAAAGTCTTATAATCTTAAGTATTAGTCACCTGTATGTATATGTTGCCTTATAGTCGGCATAGAGAAATGAGACCTATTTGTGATGTGCACATGGTGGTGGACGTCCCTTTTGATATTAGGTTCTCAGTCACAAGGAGGACGGTCCCCGTGATAGCAACAATCTCAGTCACATGGAGGATGGTCCTGTGATAATCACCGGGAGGATGGTCCCCGTGATCTTAAAATGAGATTGGAAAATAGCAGGCAATGAATTGTGAATTTATTTATATGATTTTATGCATATATGTATAAATGACTGAAATCCTTGCAGTAACGTAGTAGCGTTATGCAATGGATATGAAAATTTGGCTGCAAGCATTTGAAAAATGATGGTTTTTCATAAATATTTATACTTTTTGATTGAGTGAATGATTTTTTTATTTATAATTTCTGAATAGCCATTATATTTTTCATGTTTATCGACTTTTGATAAATAAAGTTTCAATTCACATGTTTTATTAAATAAATGAGTTTGGGGAGGGGTTTTCTATACCTGGACGGGAGTATAGCTGAAAACTCAGTTGTTTTGACCAACATAATTTGTATATTACTCTACTGGGATTCAAATCTCATTAATTTGTGTTCAGGCAATCAAGGGCGTGATGGCACCAGGAATTAGCCTAAGACGAACACATTTGTTGCATAGAATAGCCAAGGATTGAGGAACTATGTTGTAGCCAATGAAATTAGTTGTAAATGGCTTAATGGCCTTAATATGATGTTTATTAATCACTGAAATTGTGTTTAGAGATATTTATGTATTAGTGTGGTAAATTATTGAGTTATGTCTTGTAATTAGTATCTCAAATGTAATGTATGAAAGGTAACCTAGATGTATATTTCAGAGTATGTTGATGGCTGTATTTTGATGATTTGTGTAACGCCCCTATCTGGTCTTGTTGTTCATTTCAATAGCAATAGATAGATTCGGTACATTATTCTTGTCCTTTTAATTATTGTCTGAGCAGTTAAACCATTGAATTATGTCATAGGCAATAGGTTCGGGAGCTTTTATGCTCAGATAAAGATAAAACTCACATGCACAGCGGACTAATAAAAGTTTACGCTACACGATGCAAATACAGTCTATAACATGGATCAATAATACATGTTTAATAAAAATATTCATTACAAATAATGTATCAATCCCCGAATATGTGAAGTACCTATCCTACGGAAGTCAGGAGACAACAGGCCTGTCACTCAGACTCCCGCACCAAATAGTACCAGACCGGTCCTTCACATATCTGCTTTCCCCAGTATTCCCCGAACTACTCATATATACAGTCAATTTAGCTGTCCTATTTTCATCCGAGTACTTTTAAGGTACAAAATAATGGGGGTTTACAAAAGACTTCTCAACCAAAAGATACTGCTACCACGAGTCCTTGCTACGCATTCGAATCTGATACATATTAGCACATGTGTGAGAAACACGAGTTTCCTAGTAGCTTAGAAATTTATAGTTTTAAAAGAAATTAACATGTATCAGGGTGCAAGCACCAAAAACGTTCAGACTGTATCCTTGATTTAGGAGAAAAGTACATATCAATAAATAGGTAATTATTTCATGATAAATTTAGTGGTTAGCAACAGTAAATGTTCTTTTCACATAACCAGTATTTTCCTAAGCGTACTGATTTATTATCGCGAAGTTATCAGCATGTACGTACATGCTGGGTGAACACTAGGTCACAGCGGTGGAGCACCTTCGGCCACGCCTCCCTAGGTCACCCGTGTGGAGCACCTTCGGCCACACCTTAAGATTCATGGACACTCGGCCCCGTATACAGCGTGATTGCGAGCGCTGGGTCTTGAGCACGGAGCACCTTCGGTCGTGCCTCGCCAGGTCGCCCGTGTGGAGCACTTTTGGCCACACCTCGTAAATTGTGAACCCTCGATCCATATACATAAAATCCTTGGGACACTAGATCACGGGTATAGAGCACCTTTGGCCATACCTCCCCAGGCCACTCGTGTGAAGCACCTCCGGCCACACCTCGTGATACGTGGACACGTCGCCATAGTCTCAGTATGATCGCGAACGATAGGTCATAGGCATGGGGCACCTTCGGCCACGCCTCCCTAGTCCGCCGGTGTACACTCGAAACCTCTAAGGGCGCGGTGTCACCCTACGTCTCCCTTTTATTATCTAGGGAAGAGTTTCATTTTTTTAAAACTTTTAAATAAATTTGAAGGTTCCATGTTATTACGCTTTTTTCAGGAAAATTAGGTCTGAGTTACTTTTAAAATATTAACAATGGACATAATTCCTTTCTACTTTCCTTGGAATTTATTTTTGCATAAATTCCCCTCCCAGAATAGTAATAATGGTCCTAATATTTTTTATTTTCTTTAGAGTTGATTCTCTCCTGAACCTCCCTCCAAAAATATTAATAATGGATATGATACCTTCTATTCTTCTTAGAATTTATTCTTACATGAATTTTGCTCCAAAAATACTAATTTTGGACACAATATATATATTTGGAATTAAATTCTCTCATAAATTTCCTCCCAAAAATATTCCTAAGAACATAATATTTTCTATTTATTCTTACATAAATTTCCTTCCAAAAATATTAATAATGAACATAATATTCTCCCCTCTTCTTAGAATTTATTATTACATAAAATTCCTTTCAAATTATAAATAATGACTACCATATTTTTTACCTTTTCTTAGAATTTATCATTACATAGAATTCCCTTCTAAAAATATTAGTAAAGGCCATAATAAGTTCTACCTTTCTTGGGATTTATTCACACATAAACCACCCTCTAAAAATATTAATAATGTTTATAATATTATTATTATTATGTTTTTCTTGGAATCTATTCTTCACCTTAAACCCTCACCATTGCATTCCTCATGAAGATATTAATCATTAATTATTTTCTTATGTGGTCATGGCAATAAATTTACAACACTAACTTAATTCATCTTACTTCATCTTCACATATATATTTACTTTAACAAAAATAAATAACCCACAATATTATTAATCTCCTTCAACATAGCCACTCCTAAGTTTATCATGCACACTATATCAAATTTCATCCTAAATCAAGAATGAAGGAATTTATCCTAGTTCCATGAAAGCAACATTATGAGATATATATATATATATATATATATATAAACTTGTGGAACTAAAACAAGGGAATTGCCAACCTACTACCTTTATCATGCATGCTCATTAAATTTTTCTTCTAAATCAAGAATGGGGATGAATGCTCTAGCTCCATGAATATGAAAATCAAAATAAGTATGCTATATCATGGAACCAAAACAATTTAATTGCTAGCCTACCTTGCTTTACTTGCTTGATTGTTTTCTTGCTTCTTCTTCTCCTTTCCCTTTAAGTGTTTTTCTCTCCTTCCTCTCTTCCCTTGCTTTTCTTTCCTTTGTCCTCTCTCACTTCTCCTTGTCTCTTTTCTCTTCTTTTTTTTTCCTCCCTAGTAGATGTGTGTGTGGGTTTTTCAAAAGGCTCTTCCCTCTTGGTTCACGTAGGTGTGTGTGTATAGAAATTCTTAGCCTTTCTTTTTGTGCTCTACTCCACATGTAGCATCCTTTTCTTTTCTTTTTTTTACTTGTTTCTATTCCACATGTGAACTTTACTTCCTTCACACTCCTCCTAGTACACACACACATATATATATTTTCTTTTTGGGTTTCTTGCAAGTCTAGATTATCCAATCCTACAAGCAATTAGCTTTCTTTTGTGTAAAAAAAAATATTGCACCTACTCCCAATATTCTTCTCTCCATCACATGTCTTTTCTCCTCAATTCCACTCCATCATATTGGGTTTCTTGTTTCCTATGCATGGACATTAAATTTCCTTCCTTAAACAAATTCATAAATTTATTAACTACCAAAAATTAATTTATTAGCACCATAATTTTATCCATTAAAATCATCAATTTATGATAATTGATTTATGGGCGTTACAATTTGAGGTTTTAGATTAGCTATACAGGTATAGGGTTGAGTGAAATCTGAATAGGAACGGCTATTTGGGTTACACTCAACCAGTAATGGCTCCGAATGATGTATATTTTGAAAGCAAAATTTTTTATAATATTTCACGCTTCTTAAATTATATGCTATGGTAAGGGGGTCGTTACATATTGGGTACAGCTCCACCTGAAAAGTAATTTGGATTGTCTCTTTCATAGTTATTACTTGTTTTTAATTCCTATCTTCCATGGTTAAAACACAAAACTAGTTATAAAAAAAATTGCAATAAAATGAAAGATGATTTTTTTTTTAGAAGTTACATAGATATGATTATAGATAGCTTTTACTAAATTAAAAAAAAATGATGATAGTACTCTCATGAACGTGGAGATTTTGGATCCTCGGCCGTCATCCTTTGCTCGGTGCCTGCATGGCGTTTTTAGCAGTGATTTTATCCGTTGCTAAAGTATACTTAAATATTATTGCATCGAATATTATTGCTGCTATAAATTTTGTTTAAATAATTAATTTATAGTGGCAATAATTTTGTTGCAAAAAACTTTAGCAGCGGAAAAAACCGCCGCTAAAAGGCCAAACAGGCAAGCAAAGAAGCACCAAGCAGAGGATCCGGACGCGAACGTGGATGTCTGAATTCTCTGTCTTGTTATTCAGTTTTTAATGTAATTTACTACATACTCTCTTTTTTCACTGAAGCATTACATATAATCTACACATACTTCTATATGATAATGAAATTATGTATTATAAATTTCGCCTCTCAAGACCAAATTTGCATGATAAACCCATGCTCAACCATGTTAATAAGCTCCATTTCATTTGATTGGCCAAAAAAAACTATGTGAATAAGCTTATTAGATATAACATTTTTAAAAATGCATTCAAATTGGAGGGATTTTTTGACGTTTTCTCTAATTATTTCTTGTGAAAAATATAATTAAGGCTTAAACCCACTTTAATAATATATATTGAAACATATTGATCACAGAACAAGGAGATCGCAGCAAAGCTAGAATCAAACAGAATCAATGCTAGAGAGAACTTTGGGATGACATCTGAAGATTGAGACCTTTTTCTTTCTATGGTCTCCTTTTTATTTTGATTTTTCTTAAATAAGTACATGGCTTTCTTTCAAATAAGTTTGCTTGAACATGGAATTTGTCCAACTAAAAAAACAGGTTTTTCCATTTTATTAAACGACAATGTCTCATCTTAGCCTTGTTTTTTTTTTTAACCTCCCTACATTTTATTAAATTACAATTTGTAAAACATGATTTTAACCTATGCATATCTTCTGTGAGAAGATTAATATAACAGCAGGTTGTTAAACTACTCTCATTCACAATCTTCAATGCAATTTTATGTAAGTTGAGTGCTTATTATTTTATCTCAAACTTTGTCTAAAGAGTCCAGAGATTAGTTTTTCTTTCATCCTATGGTTTAGAATCAAATGACTTGAAAAGTTTCTCTTTTTCCTATATTTCATTTTACAATTCAAGAAAAGTTTCAAAATAAATTAATGGGATGTTGATTGTAAATATTATCTTTTTTATATGCTGCTTTTATCTGATTCATATTTTTTTTTGCCAGAACTGAAGTGGAGTTAATTGACAGTATTCTTAAAATCGTCATTGTTACAGTAGATGATGGCACATACCTATCCATTGCTAAACATCCAGTGGGAGTGAAGTCTCGTGTACAAGATGTGATTTCATTGTTAAGTGTTGGATCGAATGATGTTCGCATACTAGGTATATGGGGAATGAGAGGGATTGGTAAAACAACCTTAGCTAAAGCCATTTACAATGAAGTTGGTCGCAATTTTGGCCCTAAAAGTTTCCTTGCAAATATTAGAGAAGTTTGGGAGAAAGATAAAAGCTTAGTCTCTTTGCAAGAACAGCTTGTTTCAAACATACTGAAAACTAGAAGGATGAGATTTCATAATGTTGAATTAGGTAGAGTCATCATTAAAGAAGGCCTTCGCCATAGAAGGGTACTTGTTGTACTTGATGATGTGAATCATTTGGACCAACTAAATGCATTATGTGAAAGTCGTAAATGGTTTGGTCAAGGAAGTAGGCTAATTACTACAACTACAGATGAGCATTTACTTCATGTCCTTCAAGTGGACAATGTGCATACATTGGAACCAATGTAAGAGAGTCAGTCTCTTGAGCTTTTTAGCTGGCATGCGTTTAAGCAAGTCCTAAAGAAGATTTCATTGGACTCTCAAGAAACATAGTTACATACTCTGGAGGGCTGCCATTGGTCCTTGAAATCCTTGGCTGTTATTTGTTTAATAAGAAAAAACCAGAATGGGAAAGTATTTTAGAGAAACTCAAAAGAATACCCAATCATGACATACAAGAGAAGCTAAAAATAAGTTTTGATGGATTAGTTGAGGACACAGAGAAAGGAGTATTTCTTGATATATCTTGTTTCTTTATCGGTGTGGACAAAAACTATGTCATTCAAATATTAAATGACTGTGGATTTTTGGTAGAAATTGGGATAAGTGTCTTTATACAACGAAGCCTTGTCACCATTGACAAGAAAATCAAATTTAGAATGCATGATTTGCTACGTGATATGGGAAGAGAAATCATTCGTAAAAAATCAACAAAATTTCTTGAAGAGCGGAGTAGATTGTGGTTGCATGAGGTTGTGCTTGATGTATTAGGAAATCACACTGTAAGAATTCTTTACATACATAAAGTTCTTATGTAAAAGGAAGCAAAATTGGCATTTATTGAATTGCACCATCCTTTTTGTTTCTCGTCATAACATTGTAAGAATTGCACTTTTATGATGTAAAAGATTATAATAAAACTATTTGAAGGCTCTAAATTAACAATTTAAGCTATTGAGTGAAATGGTTCTTGACATGGTATCAAATTTTTTATTACCACATGGCATAGAGTTTGATCTTTTCTACCCCTTATTCTGTTTAATAAAATTTATTTTCAGCACATGGTATGGTGAGCTTGTGCTTATTCTACACTTTAAGTGCAAAGTGGATTTATTAAAGAGATTATAGTAAAGTTATACTATAGCCTTCGATTAATAGCTTAAACTTGAGTTGACCTGCTCTGTAATATTCTAAATATTTTACTAATTTAAATACTTTAGTAGCTAAAATAATTGAGAAAAAAATGTGATGAAAACTAGAAAAATTTTGTGGATATGGAACAAGTGAATTATTTTGAGCTTATGGCTCAAATTTGAAAACTTTTGGAAATAAAATTTTATCTGATAACGAGATTTTTATTTGCTTTGACAAACTTAATAGATATATTTGGGAGGCCTAGGATACTTTAAAAATATGCCAATCTCTTCCATGCTATTCCATTTTTTAATATGAATCAAAAAGTGCATTCACAATTCATCTAGAGTACAATTTTTCCTCTCCCATGCAGCTTCATCCTCTCCTTTCTCCTCCTATAGCTCTCTCTCCCTCCTCTCTGATTCGTTCTCACCTCTATCAACCACCACTAGCGCCATTTGAGGCAGCAAAGCTCACTAACGCAAGACCGCCATTCCACCGTGAAATTTCCCAGCCAGCAGCGTTTGTAAAGAGCCGTTTTTGTCATTCATTGACCTAATTTTTAGCGCTTGCTAACAGCCAAAAAATCACCACTGTCGGTTGCATCGCCACCGTCGGTTGCATCGCCTTCACCAACGGCTACCCCAGGACGTCTTCTTCCTCGGCCAGCCGTCACATGCCAGAGAATAGCAGCCATGCTCTCGGATCGAGGCAAAACGTTCTCGCTGCACCGTCCGCCTTTCTCATCGAAAAATCAAGGTTAAACTGCCATGGTTCGCTGAAATAATTTCATATTTCGTCATCCTCGTATTTTGATCTACACTTTAGACCAATTTCATTCATGCGCCGCCATGCACTGCTGTTGACCACCATTAATTGCTGTCACAGTGCCTTTTCTGGTGAGCCATTAAAGTCGATGTAGCTAAACACTCCGAAAAACATAATATAGAAGCTCGTCAGGATTATAGAAGTATTTTGGTGACCGTTAAAGTAGCCTAAATTATCGTGAGGAAAATAGAAAATTGAATAGCGGAAAGGAGGAATTGAGAAGATTAGTGCTAGACTGGTAAAGTAAAGATTTTGTACAAATCCTTTCAAGTGAGTGTTTGATAAAGGAGATACCGTTTTCAAATATCCCTTACCTGTTTTGAACTAAATATGAATTTAATTGTGTATGAAATTGTGTACTTTACCTAGACAGCCATGGAAAACAATTAGGATATGTATTGTCTCTAAAATTGTGATTATTTGATAAATTCTTTGTTTGTATGATTGTTGTTATCAAATACAAGAATTTATGTATTTTTTTATTATCTAATATTTATTATTGAAATTTTGCATTTGAATGCATAAATGGGGAAATCATACTTTGTTTGGATAATGATAAGAAAATATATTATGTATCATCTATATGATCTAGAATTGGTGTTATGGTGGAGTACTTTGTATGTAGGCGTCCTTGTGTGGCTGAAGGCAAGGAGACTAGTTAAGTGCATGCGATGCACAGTGGGTTGTCATCGTGTAGCGGAAGGCAAGGATGACTGGTGGCAGGTTAGGGTTGTTCCATGTGGCTGAAGGCATGGAACTGGGCTCGCGCAGTGCAAAGCACAGTGGAGTTATCCTCGTACAAAGGGAAAAGATACAGAGGGAGATAATGTGATAAAAAATATTAAATTATATGAAATAATTATTACATTTTGATATTTATGAAAATAAAGTTTAGTGATATTATTCTTTCTAAATTATTTTATAGAGATTGATTACAAGGATTTGAATTATATACCCTATAATTATTTTTATGATGATAAAAACTCTATGCGAGTCTATTTTTTATTATGTGTATTTTCTTTATCTTACACTCACTGGGTCTATGTGACTCATCTTCCTTATTTTATATTTTTCAAATCCTCCTCAGGTTGAAGAGTAGAAGTGAATAAAGTTATACTTATATCTTGGGTAGGCTCTTACTTGAAGTCTCGCAGGTTTAATGATATCGCAGCTTGTCAACAATTTAGTATTGGATTAGTTTGCTAAATGTCATAGTTTGTATGTAAACGAAATGAAAATTCTATAGGCTTGTGATAGCTAGTTGTATTTCCTTTTGATTAAAAATATGTTGCTGTGTTTTAAGCTGTTGTAAAAATTGAGGGAGATGTCCTGTTTTTAAAGGAAACTTTGTTGAAATTTTGGTAGAATTGGGAATGATGATTAAGGACTTTAAAGCAAAAATTAAAATGTTTCAATATCATTATTTTGAAGTGAAAAGATTCTTAGGCTGGCTAGATCTAGTAAGTGGTGTGATAGGTCTATGTGCCGATCACGAGCTTAGTATTTTGGGTCGTGACATGCTCCTTGACATATTGTTTGTATATGTTCTGCAAATTGGTTAAATTCATATTACAAGGAACCTTTTAATTTTTGAGCAAGCAAATGCCCTCTTTATGTATATTTACTATTTTATTCTTTTCATTTTACAGGGAACAAAAACTATTGAGGGATTGGCATTGAAGTTATCAGGAACCAACAAAATTTCTTTGAAAACCAAAGCATTGAAGAAGATGAAGAGGCTCAGATTGCTTCAACTTGGTCATGTACCACTTGCTGGAGATTTTGAATATCTATGATCGGGTCTTTATAAAAGTTTTTTAATATTTTATTTTTATTGATGAACACAATAATAAAAAAGTTAAGAATTATATTTAAGTTTAATCTTAAAAAAATTTACGTGCTTTAGAAGCCGCATATATACTTATGTTAAAACAAAGTACTATATTTGAGGAGTGTTAGGCAAAGCAAACATATATTTAATATAGGTGTTGAGTGTGATGTTTTTTTTCTTGAGTAAATTATTATTTTGTTTTTTAAAAAATATATTTGTCTCAATTTAAATTTTTAACGATTAAAATCATCAGTTTTTTTCTCTACAGAATATCCCTTGAACAATTAAGTCCTTGCGTCAGTTATATAAAAATAATCTAAAATAATAATTAAGATGCTCAACTAGACATTTATATAACTAATATAGGAGATAAATTATTTGAAGAATATTTTTTGGAGGATGAAATTAAGAATTTTGATATTTTAAGAACTAAATTAAAACAAAATATATTTTTCAAAAATCTAAACAAAAATTTATTCTTTTTTATTATTATTATTTTAGAAAGAGATGCTTTCGGTATACTTTTAATTAGATTATGTTGTAACATTTTAATTATAACATTTTATTTGACTGAAATTTAAATTACTAGTATTTTTTTCTACTTTCATTTCCATCGAGTCTTCTCAGTCAATTCAAACACATAAAAAAATCTAAATAAAAAGTTAAAATTAAAATTTTATTACCCCCCTCTTTTCCCCAAATTTTTTTTCCCCAAGTCCAACTTTTACGTGTCTCACAATATCACAAGCCATCTATCCGACAGGTAAGACTGATTTGAATGTGGAACTGGAAGTAGAAGAGAAGCGATTGGGGAAGAGAGAATCAGAAGAAAACAATGATAATACAGAGAAAGAAAATGGTTTAATGAATATGGAAGGTGAGGATAATCATATTCACGAGAAGGAGAAGTCCTTGAGAGAGAGTGTTCCCAATATTTCTGAACAAAAGTACTGTCTGCATCAGATCATAAGTCTTCATGTAAAGATGGTGCAAATCTTATGACAGAGGAGATGAAGGTCATAGGCATAACTAGTACTGAGGAAGAAGAAAGATATATGAAAAAGTATGAATGGGCCAACAAGTACCAGCCAAAAGAATTGGAAGACTTCATCTGTCATAAACACATAGTAACTCAGCTTCAAGCAACGGTGAGCCTTCAGATCTTACCATCTTTCATAGACACACATAGTAACATGTCGATGTATTTTCGTCTTCCTTTTTCTTTATGATTCTGGTTAAATATGCTTTTAGAGGCTTATACACGTAGGATCTTCTTCAGTTCATGATTGGTTTAATTTGAAAAACATGCAGATAAGAGAGGGTTGTGCTTGTGATCATTTTACATTTGAAGGACCACCAGGTGTAGGAAAGAGATCCATGATACGAGCTATGCTTCGAGAGGTTTTTGGCAGCGAAGGAGTCGAGGTATATAATATTTATATCTATTTTTATATTTATAGAGTAAATTACACTTTCTTTTTAAGAGAAATTAAAATTATACACTCTTTTCATCTGTGTGACAGGTGACTGAAGAAGACAGGACATTCAACTTGAAGGTAATATGCTTATTTAAATAATTATATTAAACTATCAAGTAAACAATAAAATTTTCTACCTGCATTATATGGTTTGTATACTCGAGACTGAGATTGCATCTGTAGATTCTGTACACATATGGTACCATACATCCAAAATTATTAATGCAATCCCAAAATGCATGGAAAATTAAATATATTTCTATTGCATTTTTTACATTTGTGAATTGTATATGTGAGATATATATGCATAGTTGCTATGTGGGAATTAAGTTTGAAAGTAGCTAGGAACTTTACACAAGTCTTAAAGTTTTTATGTTTGATGAAGCATATGAATTTATATTTGATTGGCACACACAGGGAGAAATGATTGGCAACATCCAAGTGCGCATAAAGAAATCACTGCATCATGTAGAGATCAATCTGTCGGAAACAAAAGGATATGAGAAACATGTCATTGTTGATTTGTTCAAAGAAACTTACGACAAGATCATCAACAATCATTCATTTCCTTGTACCCCAGATAACTGCCAAGGTGTGTGTGTGTATATATATATATATATATATATATATTAATATTTCTCACTTTTCAATTTTGATGATAATTAATTGTAAGGTTATATATATAATTTGCTTATATATATGTTGTTGAAGCAATTGTCATATATGAGGCGGAGAAGCTATCAACAGAATCATTGCTGTATATTAAGTGGATGCTGGATAGGCACAAAGGATGCAATAAAGTCTTTTTCTGCTGCTCTGATGAATCAAAGCTCCAAACTGTCAAACCACTTTGCACCACTGTTCGTCTTTCATCTCCTTCAACCCAAGAGGTCAGAATTTCTATCTCAATTATAAAATTTCAATTAATTTAAATCAGATTTGTCACAATTCAATAAATTTTTATTATCTAGTTGTTGGTCCCTTAGTTAATATCTAAGGTTTCATAATGATGTTCAATAATCTCACTTTCACAAGCAATTAATTGGTTAATAAAGTTTATACAAGCTAGCCAACTAATATATTAGGACCATATATAATTTCAATTTGATAATATTGTACGTGGTTAGAGATCAACTAGGTACTCTAATCACGATGTAGTGGCCATTAATAAAGTGTTCGAGAAAGTTTGAAATTATTTTGTGCTTTGAAGTAAACAGATCGTTGAGGTTATGGAATACATAGGGAAAGAAGAAGGAAAACAAGTGTCGAAGGAATTCCTTGCGAAGGTTGTTGACGAGTCTGAAAGCAATCTCCGTCAAGCCATTCGTTCATTGGAGGCCACTTGCCAAAACAAGTATAAGATTCAATTTATTTAATCAAATCTCATCACCACCTACAATTCTTCCTCAAATTAATTTTATTTTAATTTGCAGGGATTCCATCAAAGAAGACGACTTAATTTTATGTGGATGGGAAGATGACATTTCAAATATTGCTAAGAATATAATTAAAGAGCAAGGTCCAAGACAGTAAGTAATTAATATATATTTCCATATCATATAATATAAAATATAGAATGCATTCAGAGAATAAAAGGTTAAATAATTTTTTATTTGGGATTCTCTGAATTTAAGAAAAATTATATTTATCTAAATTTAAAAAGAGATAAGAATAAAAAAGAATACTCACATTAACAGAGATTCACTTTAAATACATTAAGAATTAAATATTTTTTTCTTTCTATCTCTCTAAATATAAGAAAATGAACTATTTTTTCAAATTTAGAGAATCTGAATTTATAATTTTTTACTACTTCTTGTTCTTATATTTAAAATATAAGAAAAAAAACTCATCACTAATAACATTATTTCTTTCCTAATAGGCTATACACTATTCATTTAAAGCTTCAAAGTCTTATGATTCACAATGTTTCCGCTTGCTTTGTTTACAAGGTAAGATCATAAATCCATTGTTTATATATAGTTGTAACAATTCTGTTTTCTCATTTTTTTAATGATAATTCTCTATATAATTCGTTGAGGATATTAATTATCTTTGTTAAATACAGTGTTTGGTATCAGAGTTAAATTCTCTTGTTGATGAATCACTAAGGCCATGGGTTGCAAATCTCGACAAGGAGTACAATAATGTACAAACTCAAACTTTAATGTTTTCTTTTGCGTTACTTTTGATAAATAATTTATCAGAACAAAGAAAATATAGTTAATAAAATTTTTTTTTCTTCAATTTCGGCATGTTTGTGAAATCAAGTTAAAAAGTGTGAAGAAATTTGGACATACTCTAAACAAGGAAGGGGAATATGATGAGAGGAACAACGAACTTTCAAGAAAGAATGCTCACAAGAGTTACTTAAAAGTTGACGGTAAGTGCTTCTAGCAGAATCTAATAAATTGTTGTTAGGGACATTTAAATATGACTAAAATGTAAAAATTTTATAAATTGAGTCTATACGTAAATAATTCTCTTTTAACTATAAAAATTAATTTAAAATATCTCTAAACTTTGTAATTTGTACTAAACCACATCTATTAACTTTATTATCTAAAACTCTAAATAAATAGTGACATGCCAATTAAATTAAGTAATACTAAAATGTAAAAAATATTTTTAAACTTTTGGTTGCATGTAAAAAATTTATTAGTAATTTGACATGTCTCTACCTTTCTTTAGGATTTTGGATAAAAAGTTAATAGAGTTTTTTGGTATAAATTAAAAAATGTGAAAAAATTTTAAGTTAATTTTATAATTGAGGGAGTTATTTGAACATGAATTATAGTTAGAGAGTTTATGTGAATTTTAACCTTTAAATGTTTACAAATAATATAAACTCTAATTTGCAAGAGATTGAGCTTAAAATTTTGAAATACATTTATTTTGAGAAACATGATGAAATGAATTAATTAGGTTGAATTATTTATTTTCATTTGTCATTCTTTGAATGTATCATATTCTGTTTCCGAGTTTCTATATATATCTAACTCATTGAAATACATTTCCGAGTTCCTATACATTCTTTTAATGTAAATATCTAAGTCATTGAGTCAAATCGAAATTACTTGATCTTATCTTTCAGAGTTCATAGCGAAATTCATGAGCTGGTACAAGAATATTAATGCATCATCAAAAGTGCAAATTGATGTTGGAGCATGAAACAACAGCTTGTTGTATTCGTGGATCACCAGCAAACAACATATATATATATATTTTATATATATGTATGCTTTTATCCAATAATTAGGCCACTTTGTGAATAAGTACTTTGAAGGCTTCGTTTTAGAAATCGATGGGGGTCAAATAATTAAGATGTTTTAATGTAAAAGTTATTAATATTATAACTCTTGTTGGATATTTGTTTTCTTTTATCTAAATCAATAGGCTATTATATGTGTGTTTGAATATGTTTGATCACTCTTTAGTATCTTCAAGTTGCGTAAGTTAAATTTATGGGTAATTTCTTAAAGTTCTTTTTCTTTCTCGGTGGACAATTTCTTAAAATTCAGAAACTAATTATATATACTACATGTCTTGTGAAGTTAATTTAAAAACGTTATTTCATATTTAAATCTTAAGTTAAAAGGAGATGTGTAGTTCACAAAAGAAGAGAGGGATAAAAAAAATTTTAATTTTAAATCATTCAAATTTTTTTTATATTTTTTTTATTTTAAAATTTTTATCGTATAAAATATTTAAATAATTTATTTTAACAAAAAAATTTAAAAAAATTCACATACTCCACTGTCGGCAATGGTCAGTAACGGCTCCTTAATTTATTCAACAATGATGTCCAATCACAATCATTTCTATATTATAAGGCTGTCAATGTTGCCAACTTTGCTACCTCTGTACATTTGAAGATGGAATACAGATTGGAATGAAGCAAGTGAGTGCAATAAAAGAGTGACGCACGAGTGGTGATTGCGATTTGAGGAATGTGAGTGATGTGAGTGTGGCAGCAGAAAGTAAGAAACAGAGTGTGAATAGTGAGAATTCTAATTGTATTTCAAATAATAAAAGTTGTTTTCATTTAAGTCCCACGTTTCAAGCCCTGTTTGAATATGTTTGATCACTCTTTAGTGTCTTCAAGTTGCATAAGTTAAACTTATGGGTAATTTCTTAATTTTTCTTTTCGGTCGATAAACAATTTCTTAAAATTCAGAAACTACATATATATTTATGTACTTAAAATTTTTTTACATACATCATTTATATATTACATAATAATATTAAATTATATTTTTTACTAAAAATTTATGTAAGTCTAAATTAAAATAAAAAATAAAAAATATAATTTAATATTATTAAACAACATATAAACAATGTAAGAATTTCTCCATACTGCAAACATGTCTTGTGGGCAATTAATTTAAAAACATTATTTCCTAAAGGATTTGGATCTTAAGATAAAAAGAAGATATAAAGCTGATGAAGTAAGAGATAAATAAAAAAATATTAAATTTTTGATAAATTTTTTATTTTTCTATTACTTTAAAATTCTGGTCTTATAAAATACCTTAAAAAAATTATTTTAACAGAAATTAGAAAAAAAAAAATTCACATACACCACCGTGGGTAATAATTGTATGGCTTATTGGCCAACGACATGACGCTATGTTTATGATAACGACAAAGTCCGTGATTGGCGTACCCAAATTAAGTAACGGCTCCTTTATCCAACAATGATGCGCGTTACGTTACAATCGCAATCATTTCTATATTCTAGCTTTTGCTTTTATTAACAATTTTCACTTAAAACAATTTTTTTTTTTGCTACGAAAAACAAATTAAAATTAATTAAATTATATAATTACTAGTTAACATTTTACATATACATGAAAGATATCTTTTATATTTGTAATTTTTTTTGTTATTAAATTTTCATTAAAAATAAAATATGTAATTAATTTTTTTATGAAAAAAATGTAATGTGTAGAGATTAATTGTAAAAATTATACATAAGTTAAAACTAAATACAGTAAAAATATCAAAACACCTAATAATTACATGAATTTCTTATGGTTTCGCATGAGCAGTTTTATTCAAATATTTTTGTTATCAAAAAAGGGAAATAAATTACACTTTTATCTATCGAGGTCTCTTTTGAAATTATAAGATCCATTCTTTTAACAAAAAAAAAAAAGTTATGATTTTATATATTTCAACTAAAACATGTTTATATGTTACCTTTTTTAAAAAAATATATCTCTCTTTATATATGATGGTTCACAAATATATATATATATATATAGAAGTTTACATGAATAAAAATATATGTTAATTTTTTTATTTTTTAAATATAATATAAACATAATAAATTAAATAATAGATGAGTAATTATTTAATTTAACTTTTTTATTGTATCTTTTTATTATTTTTATTATTTTTATCTTTTCACATTATATATTATATATTATATATTTTATAATATATAATTTTAAACTATAAAAAAATAAAACATCATACATGTTTTGAAAAATCACATACCAATTAAAAAAAATTTAAAAATTTGTATTAACGGAGGATGCACATTGCTCGCAACAATGTGAGATCACTTGTTTATTTTGTTTTCCATCACTATTCTTCTTTACGTCCACTTGTGCAGATTCTAAAATCCTTGAATATATAAAAAAAAAAAAAAAAGAAGGGAATCAAGGCAAAGGAATATTCTATCCCACTCTACTACATATTACAAAGCAACGCCATCCATCTACCTTCACACTCACACTGAGCTCTTTCTTCTCTGCATCTCCAACCCACTCTATCGTCTTCGTGTTTCCAATCCGATGGATCGGCGCAACTTCTTTGAAAGCTTCGTTGAAGCATGGAATGACAGTGATGATGAGGAGGAGAAAAGGCATAACTTCGATCTCAATTATTCAGTCTCTCAAACACTTGAACTGCTTCAGCTCGATCTGGAAAGCTTGCCTAGTTCTTCAACCACTTCTTCTTCATCCTTTCATTGGCTCTGTAACATCATAATTCCTCATCTCGCAGCCAACTGTGGTTCAGATCTGATGCAGCACGAGGATGTGCTTCAACTTTGGAATGACCTCAGCAACATCGTCAGGCCTATGCCTCTTGTAGATCCCACGGGGCCTTCAAAAGGATCACCTGGTATGGCTTGTTAAATATTTCTTTATTTTAGATGCATATATATAAATTTTTTAATGATATATATATAGATCTGTTTGGTACATATATAGATGTATATTATACTTGGATATAACGTGCTCAAATGGGTGATCTTGGAAGCTTGAAGCATATGAAGACATCTATTTCTCAATTCTCATTTCAGTGATAACTGAGAAAAGCATATTTTCATCTCACAGAAATTAAAGGCATGAAGATTAAAGACACTATCTCTTGGATTTGAAATTGTTACAGCTATCTGAAGTTAAAACTTTGATCTTATCAATTGTCTTCAAAGAGGTACACATTTAATTATTATTAAATTTTTTTTTTTAACTCTGTTGCTTTTACTTTTTTACATGGTAAATCATAGTGATGATGTATTTTATCATTAGAAAATTAGTAATTATTTTACAGTTGGAAACTGTGTTACATCTAATTTAAATGAAAAATGATTCAATGTGTTTTTTTTTCTCGACATCCCTGTCAAATAGTTTTTGTTAAGTGATAAATCTTTTTTTTTTTAATACATGTAATATATAGAACATTGGCATATGGATGTATCTATATAATTTAATATGAAAAATTGATTAAAAGTTAACCTTTTCAATTATTATTATTATTAGATTTAATATACACCAAAGTATATATCAATTATTTTTAAAATTTTAATTTTAAATATATATGTGGGAAGTTAATTAAGTAACTTCCCAATCTTTAATTAATTTGTACTATTTTTTTGTCAGAAAGTAATTTATGCTATATATTCTATGATTTGAAAGTTCAAAGAGATAAAAAGCCTAAAATCATATAATATAGTACAAATTATTAATAATAATATTACCAGTTATTATTATTAGTTTATTACTACTTGCACAAACCATTGGCTCTAAGTGAATATTTATCATATACATGAAATTAAATGATGGAAAATTTTATAGTTAGTATAATTATAATATATACAATTGCTTCCACATTTTTTTTAAAAAAGTTATACATATTAATTTATAAAATTTTTACTAACTCATATAAGATTCATCAGTGCATCACTGCAAAACGCACCTGCTCGGATGGTGAAGCAAGGACCTTTAACAAAAGGCTTGCAAAAGAAGATGACCATCTACAATGTTGGAGATGCATGCAAACTAGTCTCAAATAGAAGAAGCACAGAAAGTACTACAGATTGGTCCTTTCAGATATTAATTAGCTACTATATATCATCTCTCATCACTCATCAGCCAAATACTCTCTCATCATTTACTCTCACTAAAGGATTGCATTCAAATGCTCTAACCAGAGTTCTCTCAGTCAATACTGCTTCTGTTCAATCCCCTCTGGTGATGTATATGCATACATATATATTTATAACTTCATCATGTCTCGATAAAAACCCGTCACATATATTGTTATTTTTATATCTTCCGCAATCTAAGTTAGATTAATTGTTTTCATAAGTTTATCATGTCATTTTTTTAATAAACAAAACCGCATTTTCAGTTTAGTACTCTATATTTTGTATCAGTTTAGTACCTAAGGGGAGGATATTATTTTGTTCCAATTCCATAGATTTTTTTGCTCTTCAAAAGATGATGATATCATTTTAGTTCTTAATTAAAAAAATGAATTTGGAACAAAATTAAACTCTTAATTAGGCTATATGTTTTGAAGTTGGGAGGGCAAGGGAAGGTTAAAAATCATAATTTCCTTTTCCCTTATTTTGAAACTTAAAATTAAATGTTTGTAAGATGATTTGGGAAAATTTTGGATGGTTATAGTTGAAAATCTCACAAACATTTAAACAAGGAATGTTCGTTAAAAGGAAGGAGAATGAAAGATTTTCAATTAATTATTAATATTCAAATATCCTCCAAAGTCTTCCCTACTAAACAGTTTTAAATTTCCCCAATTTGAAAAAAATTGTTTGAGGATACATTATCATTTAACCATCTCTCTCCCCTTCACTTCACTTCAGAAGAATAATTAGGTATTAAATTGATATAGCAACACCATCTTTTTATTATTAATTCTCATCAATGTTCAGCTTAGTTATTTTTCAAAGCATTGGCATCTACAGGGTCAAAGTTGAAAGAGTTGGAGAGCCTTAGTGCACATAGAGATCAGCAAACGGAGACTCAGAGTGTTGGTGGACATAATATTGGAGGGCAGACCATAACCTATTCAAATCATCATCCCCAAGATCATTTGTCTTCATCATCTATCTCAAATAATATTAATGCTGCTTCTCCAAACCCTTCAATCTCACTTCCACCTCACTAACAAGTTAATCATACTGATAATGTCACCATTGTAGACATGCCTATCAGCAAACCTTCTCATGATCAATCACCACATGAAGAGCCGAAAGTATCCGCCGCTGTTTTTGCCTTTGAGACGGTAGGTGCTCTTTCCAATTTTGCTGTTTCATCAACAGCAAAAGAACACTATTCTCTGATTTCTGCTGTGGTGGCTACTAGTGCAGTTGCCTTCACTATTTCTTCAACTGCTCTCATATTGCATAAGAAAAGGCCAGCTTTTGCGCAGAAGATGCACAAAGTTGCATTTGTGTTTGGTGCGTTTGGTTTCATGGGAATATTAGGTCTGCATTTGCCTGTAAGCATCATGTGGTGGTTCACTATATCTGCCTTCCTTGTTGGCATGTTGATGTTTGCTATCGCAACATATGTGAATGTGATGTATCATGCAAATTAGTTGTACTCTTGTTTTCTCTGTTTTAGTATATATAGTGTTCTTAGGAATCTCTTGACTTTTGTGCAATGCTAGTAGCTGATGTTTGATGGAATAAATAAAGGAAGGTCTCAATAATCTTTTTGTTTTCTTTCTTAGGTTGTTTTTCCTTTTGTTTCAAGGAAGAAATCTTTGACAAAACTTTAACAAAATAAACATTCTGATCCAGTACAAATCCCATCCCCTATTCTCATATTTATACTATGTAAGTCAAAGTATTCATTCTTACTTCCTTTGCTAACAATACTAACAAGTAACAACTTTCTAGTTCATCTAAGTATACCAATTTTGGCCTTTATGTTATTTACTAACATAACTATTTCACATGAGATACTCCTATATATTAAGTAACCTTCTTATTCTCCTCTCTAGGTCCTTCTAACCCGTTAGTTTCATCTGGTGAATGAGGAAATTTTAAACCTAAAAGAAAAAGAGAAAATACTAAAGACACAGTTGAAGGGAAATTGGTATATTTGACATGAGAACTAAAAGAAACTTTTGAAGGGATTTTTCTTGTAATATAACAAAATTTTTAGGTAAGAGCATCTTTGTACTATATTTGCAGAGTGCAGAATCGTCCCAAAATGTTATGAGAGAATATCTGCTTGAAAAGCATTGCATAATTTGTACTATATTTGCAACAAGAGCAATATCCTTATCAATTTCCCATTTAGAGGACAACTTTAATACTATTGCAGTGACAATTATTGTTGTAAGTATTAAATTTTTTAGTGATAATTATTATCTAAAAAGGACCACAATATACTATGAAAAGGGATCATATATTATGACAATCCTAATTAAAAACAAAGAAAACCTCTCTTATACTTTAACATTTACATTGCTATAGCTGGCTTTTACATAAAGATGTCTCCAAAGCATTCATGCAATTGTCCTTTTGGTCAATACATAATTCTTTTACCAACACCTTCACCATACACCAAATATATTAGGGTCTGCTTCACATTGAATTTACACGCAAAAGTTACTGTAACCTCAACTTCATTATTAGGCTCCAAATCAGAAATTATGTTAAGCCACTTTTCATCATTAGAAGTAGTTGCTAAATCTCGATTATAAAATTCAGTAGTACCCTTTGTGTAGTTTCTTATCAAGACATTAACAAGATGTAAAGATTCCATGCTATCTTGGGGGGGACAAATAGATAATGCATAGTATTATTCCTTTCAAGCCACTGCCAGTAACTTCAGGAACCTTAAACAATATTGAGGATCCTTCGCCTTTGAAATTTATCCAGTCAGCTAATTGTCTCCAAGAAAAGAGTAGTCACAAAATCCTCTGTCACTCCATTCCTAAGCCATATAAACACAACAAAGAGGGCACCAGTTTAGTTCAAGGGCATTAGGACTCACTTAAACATATTTATTTGTGATGATTAAAATGTACTAAAATTCATCTGTAGTTTAACTCAAAAGTCGAATAAAAGCCGATAATGTATTTCCAAATGAATTGAGAGTAAAGAGTACTAGATAAATTGAAATATAAATCAGCCATAGTTTGAAGCAAGGCACATCTTTATATATGTGAATATTAGAATTAAAGATATTCTTTCAATATTGAGATCAATCATGAGTAAAATTAATTGAGAGAGATAAAGAGAAAAACCTGTGAAATACTCCTTAAAAATGTATCAATCACTTGGTTGGACCCTCCAACTTGAATAGTAAGAGAGCTCATGAAATTTCCAAGTCTTATCATGTGAACTTGCTTATGAAAGTCAATTACTGATGCTGGATTTTTCCTGCATGAAACTTGAGATGTACTTGGTCTTGTTTCCAATATCTAACCGGCCAAATTTAGCATACAATTAATGTGAAAGACCTCGAAATAAAAATGGCATGTTCCCAAAGGCTTGAATAAAAGACTTTGGATTATTTGTTGGTGACATCCAAGACTGAATGAGTGTTGGAAACACATCTTTTGATAATCCTTCATAACCACAAAGAGACACATATTTGATGCTTTTTGATCTTACCAGAGAACAAGGTGCTTTGGTAATAGCAGTGTTATTTGCTACTATAGTTGTCAAGGATTCCATTTGCTCAATGTCTTCTTCTAACTTATTAATCTTTGAACAACCAGAAAGAATGAGAACTTTTACAGATTTTGAATTATATGTACTTCTTGGGAGATGGTTGAGGTCCTTGCAATGCTTTAAATTCACCAAAGTAAGATACTAAAGATCAGCAATAGTATGATGCACAATGGACAAACATGAATTGGTTTAGACCAGTCAAAACTAGATGAACTAGCTTAAATTTGGAAACTTAACCAAAATTTGATGAACTGGGCGATCAAATAATTTTTTTGTCTAATGTCTGATAAAATTTGAAGATAAATATTTGGATTAAATTTTCAAAACAATTTAGTAAAATTTTATAGAAAATAAACTTTAAAAAAGCCCAAAAAAATAATAAAAATATTTTTATTGATAAATAATAATTACTCAAATATATCAAGATAAATATTCAATTTTAAATTAGAATTATTTCCTTTAGAAAATTTATTTATTTGATTATATAATCAATTTTAAATAACTTTATATTCAGAAGATTTAGGATTTACCTAAAGATAACACTTTTCAAATTTTTTAAAAATAATAAAAATATTGTTATTGATAAATAATAATTTGAATAAAGAATTATGTTGATAAAAATTTTTATTTGTAATCACTACTTTTAATTACAACTAAATAATAAAAATATATTTTTTAAGATTTTAATATGTAGAATTAATATAAATAATTATAAATTATATTACATAAACTTTATCAAATTAAAGGAGAGGTTGATAAAAATTATTCAATAAAAAAAATAAAAGTTCTTTACTTTGACACTAAATAGATTAAATCAATATATATTATAAGATTTGGATCTAGAGTTGAAAAATAATAAATAATTTTAAAACTGAAGAAAGATAAAAAAAATTTAGTCCTTAATTTATTCAAATAAATTTTTATTAGTATAAATTTTTTATTTTTATTTTTTTAACTTTAAAAAAATTTATCATTTATCAATTATAGAAATGCAAAATCTAAGTCATTTTGGGCTTAGGTTTATGTTTGCTTATATGGCTTACTATTAGGCTAGTGCGTGTTTTTCCTTTAAAAATGCGCCTAGTCAGTAATAGTCATCATTCTTTGATTATTGAATATTGAATTAAAATTTGAAGTCTGAGTATTTTGTTTCTTTTTTCGTTTGGTTCCCTGCTTGTCTTGTATCACTTGGTCATAGAGGCTTTAATACTATGTGAAGGACCAATTCAATTAAAAGCTTAAGCTATTGAGCAAAGGCTTTTGAATAGTTTTATTATAATATCTTGCATCCATTTTTCTTCTCAAAATTTTCTTTTGAAAGGATACTTTTTTGTTTTTGTAGTTGTTGGAGAAGTTGAAAGTCCTCAATCTAAGTCATTCCTGTTACTTTAAACAGACACCTGACTTCTCAAATCTACCAAATCTTGAAAAGTTAATATTAAAAAATTGTCCAAACTTGTCCATGTTTAATTGGAGAATTGGAGATCAAGATAAGCTTCTTCTAGTTAGTTTGAAGGGCTGTAAAAGCCTTAGTGATCTCCCAAGTTTCTATAAGTTGAAATCTTTGGAAACTCTCATCATTTCTGGTTGTTCGGAAATTGACAGGTTGGAGGAGGACATTGAACAAATGGAATCTTTGACAACTCTAATGGCAGATAACACTGTGCTATAAGGCGAGGGCCTTTTTCAATATTAAGATCAAAGAGCATTAAATATCTATCTCTGTGTGATCATGAAGGATTATCAGCCATTGTGTTTCCTTCTCTCTTCTGGTCTTGGATTTTGTGGCTGTATCTATGTCCTTTTGTTTTATTTTCTTTGCTGTTCCAAATGATTCCATGTATGTTGGTCTTTGAATGTAAGCGTGATGTTTGGTCAAATTATTTAGTATATTAGTAAGTTACTGAACTGCTATACTGTATTTCTTTTGTCTCTCTTTATGTTTGATAATGAACAAGTTAGAGAGTTCTATAAAAATTAAACAAAAAAGAAAAATATTCAAGGTAAAGAGAAGTTGATCAACCTGAGCTGCACTTGTTGTCATTAAATGAATGAACTTGAAACTCATTCAGTTGAGTAAGAAAAGCTTTGATTCTTTCCAATAAAGCTTCTACTAAGTAGGCTCAACTCTTGAATAACTGCTTTGATTCTTTCTGTTGTGCCTCAGGTCAAAAGGTGAATGCCAGCTAAACATGAGAGCTGCACAAGTTTTAGTTTTGAGCTTGGTTCTTAGCTCAACTGGAATCTTGGTAAATCATTAGATATAAAAAGCATATTTCATCACAAGTAAATCTCTAGCAAAATTTATAATTTTATTTTGAAGAAGGCGTTAAAAGTAGAATATTTTGACTTTAACTCATTAAGCTATCTTGGCGTCATAACCTATATTTGAACTATAGTTGTACTTTTAAGAAAATAAAGTTTTTACCTTAAATTCATTAGTAATATTATTTGTTTTAAATTCAAAATTTTTTATAAAATGATCAATAAAATTTTTTTAATAGTTTTTATTATTATTTTCTTTTGTCTCTCATTGCTTCTACTTATTAAACTATCTTCTATATAATCAAATTTTGTATATAAAATTTTAATGATCTCCTTTGTATATGATAAAATTACCTAAAATGTATTTTTACCAAATTTTTCATGATAAGTGCTACCCTAATTTTTACTTTAATGCAATAATTCCTAATCATATATTTTTTAGTGTATCCCACTTATTCAATATAACATTCTTATTTTTTGCGATGTTAAATTTTTGTTTATGCTAACTTTTTATCATCAATATTCAATATCATACAATCATACAAATTTTATAGTTGTGCAATAAATTATTTTTCTATTATAAATAACATTTAAAGTTTTTCTTTATTTTATCCATCCAATTTGGACCCTTGATTTATATTTCTGTCTTTTTTTCTATTATTTTTTTAATTTCAAAATTTTTTATAATGCAATTTAATCAGTACCAAGCTCTTTAAGGTTACCACTCATCAATCACTAAGCATATGGCATGAACAGAGCACAAAGCATACAACTACATTTTTTGTTTTAAATAGAAATTTATGGTTTTTTAATTTATTGATTAGGTCTTGCCGAAGCGGCCACTACGAAATTAAGGTGTCCACTCCATGTGCATTTTTTATTCTATGTTTTATTCTAATTTTTTTTCTCTTAATAATTGACTTGAAGTCAAGGCAATACCTTTTTTTTCCTTAATAATTGCAGACATAATAAGTGAGAAGACTACACCTTTGTCGTTATTTATAAATAGTGGATGATATAAAAAGACTCGTTGTTAAATATTAGTTTTTATAGTGGAAATTATTATGTAAATAAATTGTTATTTCTGTCATTTAAGGCCAGATTATTTAGTAACAAAAAATAAAATAAAAAATATAAAGAGATAATGTGGAGATCAACCAATTTGTAAATGAAAAAAAATTAAAAAAAAAAGGTTAGGCAAGACGTATGGAACTTGTAGTATTGTGTAAAAACTTTAAAAAAAAAAAAAAAGAGCAAAAACAAAAGAAAGCAAAGATCGACCAATTAGTAAATATAGGTTAAGATCAAGTAGATCCAAAAGAAAGCAGCTCCACAAACACACGAAGCATAAATATAAATTAAGATCAACTAACTTGTAAAAAAAGATGAGTTCAGGAAGACTAATGGACATAAATATAAGTTGAAATGGATTGGCTTCTCTTAGAATTTTTTGACGCGTTTCTTCGCTCAACTGACAAAAAGGCGGGAACGAAGAAGGTGCTGTGCCTTTGTTCTGGTGCATCCACGCACTCCATAGAAGGCAGGACCGTCAGATGAATAGCTATTCCACATTCAAGGATTATCACAGCGGATTAAATATGGTTTTGGTGATCATGATTGTGTTTTTAACCTTTTTCTTTTCAAAATATTTTAATATGAGGCATACATTCGTTATGATTGTGTTTTTGGCCTTTTTCTTTTCAAAATATTTGAATATGAGGCATACATTCGTTATGATTGTGTTTTTGACCTTTTTCTTTTCAAAATATTTTAATATATGTCATACAATCGTTTTATTTTGCTTGCAATTAATGTTTGTGGAGTTGGAATACCAGAGGCAAAAGCAGGTACTAGGTCATTGTTCTGTGTTTTTAATAAGATTTTTTTTATTTTCGTACAAAGAGGGCTAACAAAAGACAAGATATCAATAAGTAAAGAAATAGGAACACTGAGGAAATCTTCTCAGGCAGCGACAAAAAAGAGTTATGAATTGGAGACAGGAAATAAATAGCGTCTCGGTGTATGAATCAGAAGAATTATACTTTAAAAAATATTGAAATCGCGTAAAATATGAAAAGATTTCAGTTTACCCACCTTTAATAACAAATTTTATATTAACTTTCTTTCATTAATTTCAAAAAGAATTATAAATAAAGGAAAGCTTATTATTTAAATTTTTACGCAAATATTTATTTTTTTATTATTTTAAAAAATTATATTTTATTTAAATTTATAAAAATGTATCATTTTTTAATAATGATAATTTTTTAATATTAATGATAAATTATAATTAAAAATTATATAATTTATAAAAGCAAATTTTGAGTGATCAATATTTTTTTATTAAATTTGCTCATGCTAATGAAGGAATTTGGCTTTTTGTGAATTCCCTACCCATTTCCTCGAAACTTCCTCAACAACTTCGGAAGTAGTGCTAAATAAATCTTAACATTAATTTCTTCAGTCAAATTTGGAAGACTGTGTGGGATAACATTAATAATTAATAAAATGAAATGGTTGACAGGTAAGAGTGAAGACTGTGTTGTACTTGGTAGACTTCTAGTAATTGTGGGACCCACCAATTGGGAAGCTGACGTGGACCCCTAATTTAATTTCTCCATGGATGAATGACTGCTGAGCTGTGATCAATAATACACGCATTTTCTTCAAACATTAATTTTATTCCCTAAGTGCTCCACCTCATCCAAATAACAATGTGATTACCGAATTTAATGAAACAAACCTTGATAAATTAAAATTTATTTTTAGTAATAACGAATAAATGCCAAATTTTTTTAGCCACAAAATTATTTTCATTACAAGTAAATTTATGTAATTTTTAATTAAATTGTGTTATTAATATTAATAAATTTTCTAAAAATAATATATTTTTATAAATAAAAATATCATATTTTTAAAATAATTAAAAATTAGAATTTTTTTACAAATCTTGATTGTTATCTAATATTTCTTTATTTTTTAAATATATTTAAAAAATTTAAATATAATTTGTATAATTAATTTTTTAAAAAATTTAAATATTTTATTTTAATTAAAAAATTTTTAAAAAATATAAAAAAATTTTATTAAAAAAATTAATAGAAGGTAAAGATAAAGGAGTAGTCATATCAATTAAAGTGCCTTGCCTCCTTGCAAAACAGCAATTTGTTGCCTAGTTATTTCTTTCACTCTCTTCTCTTCCTTGTGTCCTCTTTTGAATATCCATGGCTTCCTCTAATACCAAATGGAAGTACGACGTGTTCATAAGTTTCAACGAAGAGGACAAAGGCACTGTTGGGTCCTTCATTGACGATCTCAATTTCGCTTTAACACAGAAGAAGATCAACAGTTTCCAAAGGAAGGGAGAAGAGATGAAATCCTCAGTACTGCTGCAAGCAATCGAAGAGTCTAGAATTTTAATCGTTGTTTTCTCTCTAAACTATGCCACGTCTTCATGTTGCATAGAAGAAGTGTGTCAAATTATGGAGTGCTTTCACGGGAACATGAGTCAGGTAGTTGTACCTGTGTTTTACAATCTGGATCCATCCCAAGTACATGAACAAATTCGGAGTAAAACACCTACAGATCATCACTCAGCGAAAGCTAAAGAGTGGACTTGGAGGAGGGGGCTAGCAGAAGCGGCGACTTTCTTTAGATTGGAAGTGAGAAGTGGGAGGTAATCTCATTTCTTGTATCTTACAATACAGAAATATGTATGCTACAACTACAAACTAGTTTACTTCTATATGTAATGGGTTCGGCTTGAGCCTATTGTTTTTTAACTCGAATGGCTTCTTATGTTTGATGCTATGGCATACTATTTTTCTGTTTTTGTTAGAAAAAAAAGAAATTTGGAACAAATTCGGAGTAACATAGCTATAGATTACGAGACTTCGATGACGGCGCTAACAGAAGCGGCGATTTTGTTTGGATTAGAAGTGAGAAGTGGGAGGTAATCTGATTTCTTGTATCTTATAATAGAAATATATGTATAATCCAACTACAAACTATTTTACTCCAATATAATTTTTCCTAGCCAAGTGCTATCAAGGTTGAAACAACGTGGGATAAAATCATAAAATTGCAATATGAGCTTGAAATAAAAGTATGTACGAATAAAAAAATCTGTTTTCTTTTAAAAAGCTCAATTAAATTTGGGCTGAGTTTAAACTTTTTTTTTTGAATTATTTTTTTAAAAAATATTAAACAAAAAATTCATATATATTAGAATATAAAATATAAAAAATATAATAATTCATTTAAACCTAATATTTTTAATAACCAATTAAAATAATTCATATATCTTGTTTTATTTCACTTTATAAAAATATATTATATATACAAATAATTATATTTAATTATGTATAATTTTATGATAAAAAAGTCAAACATAAAACCTTTTTTTATTAATTCTTATATTTTAAGTTTATAATTTATAAATATTATACTATATTTTGCTTTAATTTATGTTAAATAAAAAATGTGATATATACTTAATTTTAATTTTATCAAATTTTAAAATCAAGTTTGGCCGATTTTTTTTTTTTAATTAATCAGGTCGGGTTCCTGGCCCAACAAATAATATACATAGAGTTTTTTTTTTTTTGGTTAGAAATAAAAGAAACTTAAAACAAATTTCACTGGTTTAAATTTTATTTTATTTTTTCAAAGAGAAATATTTTTTTTAAAATAAGTAGAAAAATCATTATTATTTTTCATTTTTACTTCTTTCATTTACACTTTCTATGGGTCAACATCATCATTTTAAATTAAATTTTCTCTGAAACAAATAATTTTGGTAAAAATAATAGAAATATTTAGTGATGATATTTCATGAATTATTATCATGTGACTCAAATTTTTTTTTATTCATTGAAACCTAAAATTACTTTCTGTCACCCTTTTATAAATAGTAGCAATTTTTCTGAGTCTTAAAGTTACTATTTTATTTTTTCCAGGAGTGAGGGCATGGTAATCGAGAATATAACTGACTCTATTTTGAGAATATTATACAGTTATTCCTCATACAATATGTTTGAGGATGAACCTTTTGTGGGATTAGGTTCAACTATCAGACACGTGTTGTACTTCTTGAGTAATCGACGAAATGAAGTTCGAATATTAGGGATTTGGGGATCAGGAGGGATTGGTAAAACAACTTTTGCCAAATTCATTTACAATAAAATTGGTCACAATTTTGAGTGTAAAGGCTTCCTTGAAACTGTGGGAAAATTCTCAGAGGAAGATGATGGGCTAGTTGGTTTACAAGAAAAATTCTTTTCAGGTATATTTTATACAGAAGAAGGAGAGATATATAGCAATGTTCAATGGGGAGAAAATAAAATGAAGGAAGTTCTGCACCATAAAAGGGTACTATTAGTGGTTGATGATTTGAATTCCATGAACCAATTTGAAGCATTTGTTGGAAGTCGGGAGTGGTACGGTGAGGGGAGTAGAATAATCGTCACAACTAGAAATGAGCTTCTTCTTAAAAAAATTGAAGCAGATTATAGGCATGAAGTGAATGGTTTGGATTTTTCTGGTTCTAATAAGCTTTTTTGTTGGCATGCATTAAAGCAATCATGTCTTGAACAAGATTTGTTAAAGTTCTCTGATGCCGTTGGACGTTGTGGTGGAAATCCACTATCACTTAAAATCCTAGGCTCTTATTTTGCTGGGAGAAGTGAAGAAGAGCGGAAAAATGCCTTGAATAAATTGAAACAATTTGTTTATAGTGAAGAAAGTTTTCAAGATGAAATCCTGAAAATAGGCTATCATGGTTTATCTAATCTAGAGAAGGATATCTTCCTTTATATAGCTTGCTTTCTTGTTGGTAAGGAAAGGAGCTTTGTCTCATTAGTTGGCTCTGAACTTGATATTGAAAATGGATTAACTGGGCTTATAGAAAAAGGTTTCGTATCAGTTGATGGGACAGACAAGTTGAGAATGCATGACGTGCTACAAGACTTGGGAAGAAAAATGCTTCTTCAAAAGACAAAACGTGAATGGATCTATGATGTTTTCTTGAGTTTTAGAGGTGAAGAAACTCGTAGCTCTTTCACCTCACATCTCTACGCTGCTCTAACAAATGCAGGTTTAAAAGTTTTTACGGATAATAATCTTCGAAGGGGAGGTGATATTTCGTCCTCGTTATCACAGGCAATTAGAGGTTCTAGAGTTTCTATTGTCATTTTTTCAACAAATTATGGTGATTCAAGATGGTGTTTAGAGGAACTAGAGAAAATCATGGAGTGTCAAAGAACTATAGGACACATAGTTATGCCAGTTTTTTATCATGTGGACCCTTCAGAAGTTCGTAAACAGACCGGCTCTTTTGGAAAAGCGTTTTCACGTCTCTTAGCGATAGTTTGGGAGTCGGAAGATAGGGTGTTGAGTTGGAAGAGAGCACTAACTGAAGCTGCAAATTTGTCTGGTTGGGATTTAAAAAATTTCAGGTACGTTCTTTTGACTCTATATTTTATGATATCTAATTTTCCATGGTTACAAGTCTCAAAAACTAGGCCAAAAGGAAAATCTTTATTTTAAGAAAAATGATCAAGAAAATATTTTAATTTGGGATGACATTTGTTTATCAAACAAGATTTAAATTTTATGTAGTTTTACATATACAGGAAGAATAGGAAGATGAAAAAAGACAGGTAGAGAAAAAAATTTTAATTTACACAACTTCTTTTATTTATATAAGTTTTATTCTTTTATTTTATTGTTCATGTTAAAAATAATTTTATATAATGCTCTATCATACTTTTTTAAATATACTGATACTTTTTAAAATACATTATTGACGCATATGGATCACAAAAATAAATTGAAGTTTATACATAATAATATTTCTCTGTCATATACCTGATTGGATTTTGGTAAATAATCTGTAGCAAAATTTTTTTGTATAAAAATTTAGAAATTTTGTAGACTAAAATAGTAAAATCATATTATTATTGTCCACAAATTTTCGGTTTTCATTTTGTTGCCTAAAAAATTAATTTTTCTAATATCACACATTGATACTTCCAATTCTGATCCTTCAATTTACTAACCAACGATTTGACATGCTACTTTGCAAGGGTAGGCTAGTCGTACCCTTCTCAAAGTTTGCATTTTTTGCTGGACAGTAAATCAAGAATAATTTTAAATTTTAATTTTTCATTAAATAGGTAAACATGAATTGAGCGTTTAAAAATATTAGAAATTGAAAATATTCTATCAATTGATGACTAAAAAAAGTCAATCTGCTTTAGCTTGTATATAATAAAAAGAACTTTTTTATTAGATGAGATGGATTCAAATAATATATTTTATCTTAACTTATTTCTAATATTAAATTATTTATATTTAAATTTTTTTTGTTATTATTTTTTTTGTCTTCCTCTTCTTTTAGTTTTGAACTATCTTATAGTCTTCTTAATTTATATATGAATAAATTACTTAAGGCATATTTCTACTAACTTTTTTAGAATTGGTTTTACCACAATTTTTTCTTTAATACAATCATTCATAATTTTATCTTTATTTGTGTTTACTCATTTAACATAATATTTTTTTTTTGTAACATTAAATTTTTATTTATGTTGACCTTTTATCAATATTAGTACTATACAACAATACAAGCAGCCTCATAGCTATGCAATAAAATTTTCTTTTAAGCTTGAATGATACCTTTCTATTACAAATAATACTTGAAATCTTCCTTTATCTTATTCATCTAACTTAGATTCTATGATTTACATTCCCTCTAATTTTTCTTTAATTTTTATAATAATTTTTAAATATTTAAAACTTATAACTTTTTGTACCAAATAATCTTTTAAGTTTTATCTTCACCTTAAAATGAGTGTACCACCTTTAACTAAAGTTACATTTTGAATATTTTGTTTTACTTTGACTTATATAAAAATTGTATGTTTACAAAACTTGTCTTTATTTCTTTAATTTTTCGTTTATTTTTACTCAAGCTTGTCTATTTTATTTTAAAAAAATTGATAACTTTTGAACAAAATAAAAAAGAGAAAAGAAAAAGTTGTTTTCAACACACTGGACTGGCCTATCCCTACTAGTACGTGGACACCAATTTTGAGTCCAACCTATCATTTTGGTTGGTTTGGATAAGTTAACCCTTTCAAAATTTTTGGCAGATTTTTGACCCTAATGTGATGGTTAGGGTTTCTTTAGAAAATGACAAGAGGAATTTGTAGGGAGAATTATATGCTATATTAATAAGATAATATGAGCAACTATTAAGAAATAAATTTGTAGGAGAAGCACATGATTAAATGAAACCAATAAAATAGAAAGAGCAATAACTAAAATGCATCAAATAGAAATATTTAAATTAGATTCAAAATACCTAAATCCATATATATATGAATATAATAAATATTATTATGAAGCAAGATTACTAAGTTATGAACAACAAAGATTTTATCTAGATTTATTTTTTAGAAAATTACCTAAACTAATGTCTAAAACTATTATAAAGGATTATAATAGAACATTTAATAAAATAGAATTAATGTCATCCGTTGATACCATAGAAAGAAGAGAAGATTACTTAAGAGAATACGTATCAATAAATGTAGACAAATATAGAGAAACATAAAATATTACAAAACAAATAAATTACTCATAAAATGTGAAGATTTAGAAACCCTTCATAGATGGGATTGTACACGTACGTAACAAAGTAGAAAAAAAGAAGATATAAATACAAATTTAAAAACTACCCAAAAGAAAAGTTATATAAACAATATAAACCTAAGCATTATTTTAAGGAAGAAAAAGAATAAATTATAACAAAAAATCAATAAAATGTAGATATTATAATTGTGAAACATTAGGGCATATATCCACAAAATGTCGAAACCCAAAAATTATGAATATACTACAATAAGCTAATGAATGCGAAGTAGAACATTTAGAGTATGATAATATATTAGGTAGTGAATTAGAAAATTTAGACATTAAAAATATGTAAATTAGAAACATTAAGTAAGGATTCTGATGAATATAATTCTAAAGACTCACTAATAGAAGAAATGCACCAAGTAAATATGATCAGAGCTATAGAAAAATAAGAAAAAGATGATACAACAAGAGGTGAATAACTTTATTTAGAATATGAAAAATATAAAAATTTATCTCAAGGAATAACAGAAAGAAGAATGATATTTAATCAAAGATAATATAATAAAGTAAAAAAAAAACAATTATATTTAAAACTTGAAGAGCTTAGAAAACGAAATTTTATGACAAAAGTAAGTAAAATACTAAAATCAAAGAAAAAGAAAAAATCAACATGTATAATACTAGAAAGAAACATCCAATAAAATTAACATTAAGGGAAGGGATGCTAAAAATACCTTTAATAAAAAAAAATATTAATATAATTAAAAATTAGTAAATTACCTTTTAAAGATGAAATTACATAAATATATATTGCAAGAGTATAATTATTAGTAAAAGCCTATTTTTAAAAAAGAATAAATTTACTTATTGAATGATTAATAACAGATGAAAAAAATAATAATTAATGTACAAGATAATATATTAGGAATATTAACAAAAAATTTAATATATCAAAAATTAAAATTTACTATAAACACTAATTTTACAATATTTAGAGCTAACAAACATATAGATAAAACACCAATTGTATATCATAAATGAGATAATATATGAGTAATACTTAGAGCTAGAATTATAAGTATAACTACTATAATAGAATTAATATTGCAAATGAACATAATATATATATAATAAAAATCAAGGAAAAATAACTATAGACTGACATTTGATGCTAGTATTAGAAAAAACACAGTTAGATCCTACTAATATAACTATACTCAAATAATTAGAATTAGAATTAGATAAAATAATATTATATACAAAAAGATTACTAAGAAGGATAGAAATAAATAGTACAATTGGCTAAAAAAATTAAAAATAAGCACACCATCTAGATCAATATTAAATATTAATATAAATTCACCAAAACATAGTTTAGATTATCCAAGAAATAATATAAATAAGGAAAGGATAAATAGATCATCTAGTTCAAGAAACCTAAGACATCAATTAATAAAAATACATATAAACAGTAGACTGACTGAAATAAACCCACAAGTACTACAAATAGATCTAACCCAATCTCAAGAAATATATATTCCTTTAGAAATTAAGGAGAGACCATTATGGAATCATATAATAGCTATAATAAATCCATTTATAGAAAGAATTACAATTTAATTAGAATATACGTAAAATTGTATAGAGATAGAAGAACAAGGAACAAAAACAACTAATATATTAAGATTTAATAATATAGATATGATAAACATTAGATTATAGATAGAAGATGAAATAAATATGAATAGTGAAATAAAAATAGTCTTAGGAAATGATTTTTTACAACAAGTAAAACCATATAGAATACAAAAGGTAGAATTTTATTCAATATAAATCAACAAATTATTATAATAAAAAGAATTAAATAGTTAAAATGTAGCTATATTTCATTTTAATAAAAATTAATTATAAAAAATATAATTCTAGAAAATATCATGCTATAATAGACAATGAGCAAATATTTCTATAGCAAAATATAATGTATTACCATCAGAATTATAAAAAAAAGAAAAACTACTAAGAATGGCCAATGCGAGACAAGAAATACATACGATAGAATTATTTGCAAAAAATATACCAATACAATAAGAGAGTATGATTTACAAATTCAAACTAATTTAATGAAGGAACAAGTTATATAATATTAGGATTAGACTTTTTAAAATAATATATACCTATGCATATAACTAAGAAAGCCCTAATATTAACTACTCCTTGTAACCATGAAGCATGGGGAATAAGAATGACAAAACCTTATAGAAGAAATGATGAAAAATTTTAAAAGAAATCAAATGAAAAAGAAATACAATTATTACCTAATAATAAACCAATAGAAATTAAACAAAATTTAGGAACTATAAAAACTATAAAATACCATAAAGAAATAGGAAAAAGAATTTTAAAAAATTATAGTGATAATCTATTAATTCATTGGAAAAAATTAAAACCATTAGCAAAAATAGAACTAAAAGATTATAGTAAAAAAAAAAATTGTAAACTATATTCATGGATAGAATAAGATAAAAAAGAATTTATAATGCATATAAAAAAAATAAAAAAATAAAATCTAATTAGAAAAAGTAAATCAACATATTCTTCACTAACAATCATTGTAATAAAACACAATGAAGTAAAAAGAGAAAAATCAAGAATGACTATTAATTACAAAAAATAAATTTATTAGCTATAAGAAATAGATATCCTATATCAAAAATGACCTTTTATTCAACCTAGTAAAAGGAAAGACAATATTTCATAAATTTGATTGTAAATTAAGATTTTTTTCAAGTAAAATTAGAAGAAGAAAGTAAGAAATATACAAATTTTAATATATATAAAAGATTATATGAATAGAATGTCTTACTTATGAGATTTCATAATAGACCAAGTATATTTCAAAAATATAAAACTAAAACTCATATAGAGATTAAGGAGTAGCGTTATTCTATTTTAATAATTATGAACTTATAAGAGATACTATTTGTAATAATATTAGAACAAAGAAGTCTGGTATGTTTCCTGTAGAAAACAAAAGAAGGCTATACTACTATAACATGAAGGAAGAAGGTCTAAGCACCTTTCGTTTTGTGCTCTGTAATAGAACTTTTACATTAAAAAAGATAAGAATTCTTCTATTATCAAATTATTGTCGGTCAAAAACAATACATTTAAATTTTGGTATCATTACAAATAGGCTGTTAAATTATAATATATATTTGTGGCAGACTAAGCTTCTACATTTAGTGTCCAACAATGTCTTAAATAAGATTGTATCCAATAGGAGAATAACTATGGGAAATTAAAAAAAATTATACTTTCTTTCACAAGCCTCAATGCAATAATGTAAGTTGAATGCTAATTATTTTCTCTCAAACTTCATTGAAAGAGTCTAGAGATTAGTTTTTCTTGCATGGTTTAGAATCAAATGACTTTTTATTTTTTTCCTATTTCATTTTTTAGTTTAACAAAAGTGCTAGAATAAATTAATGGATTGTTGACTCTTCTTTATATGCTGCTTTTATCTGATTTGTATTTGTTTTTGGCAGATCTGAAGTGGAGTTAATTAACAATATTCTCAAAACCATCCTTGTAACAGTGGATGATGGTACATACTTGTCCATTGCTAATCATCCAGTGGGAGTAAAATCTCGTGTTCAAGATATGATTCCATTGTTAAGTGGTGAGTCAAATGGTGTTTGCATTGTAGGAATATAGGGAATGCGGGGGATTGGTAAAACAACTCTAGCCAAAGCTATTTACAATGAAGTTGGTCACAGTTTTGACAGTAAAAGTTTCCTTGCAAATATTAGAGAAGTTTGGAAGCAAGATAAAGGTCTAGTCTCTTTGCAAGAACAAATTGTTTCAGACATTCTGAAAATGAGAAGGATGAGATTTCATAATGTTGAATTAGGTAAAGTCATTATAAAAGAAGGCCTTCGCCATAAAAAGGTATTTGTTGTACTAGATGATGTCATTCATTTGGACCAACTAAAAGCTTTATGTGGAAGTCGTGAATGGTTTGGTCGAGGAAGTAGACTAATTATTACCACTACAGATAAGCATCTACTTCATGTTCTTCAAGTGGACTATGTATATGAATTGAAACCAATGGAAGAGAGCGAGTCTCTTGAGCTTTTTAGCTGGCATGCATTTAAGAATGCAAGTCCTGAAGATGATTTCATTGAACTCTCAAGAAAAATAGTTACATACTCTGGAGGACTGCCATTAGCTCTTGAAGTTCTTGGTTGTTATTTGTTTAATAGGAAAATACCAGAATGGGAAAGTGTATTAGAGAAACTCAAAAGAATACCCAATCATGACATACAAGAGAAGCTAAAGATAAGTTTTGATGGACTAAATGATGATACAGAGAAAGAAATATTTCTTGATATATGTTGTTTCTTTCTTGGTGAGGAAAGAAACTATGCCATTCAAATATTAAGTGGCTGCGGATTTTTTGCAGAAATTGGAATTAGTGTCCTCATACAACGAAGCCTCGTATCCATTGACAAGAAAAACAAACTTAGAATGCATGATTTGCTACGTGACATGGGAAGAGAAATTATTCGTAAAGAATCAACAAAGTTTCCTGAAGAGCGTAGTAGATTATGGTTATACGAGGATGTGCTAGATATATTAAAGAACCACACAGTAAGAATTCTTTACTTACATATAATTTTTATGAAAATGAGACATTAAAAGAATTGCAACATTAATTTTGTTTCTTATCATATTACTCTAAGAATTGGCCTTATATAATGTAAGAGATTAAAATAAAATTATTTGTTTGCTGTCACTTAAAAACACAAGTTTTAAAGTTTCCTGTTCCACATTTTCTTTCATAAAATGAATTGTTAACACAAGACTGTGATGATTGTGTTTATTCTACACTTCATTTGCAATAAGACTTTTATGTAAGTAAACGTGTAAGAGAACATACTAAAATTATTCTAGAGCCTTCATTTAATAGCTCAAACATGAATTGAACAACTCCATAACACCCACTTAACACATTGTATGTTTATGTTTTTAAGGTTAAATTCATATTTCAAGGATGCTTTAGTTACCACATAATTTAATTCTTAAGCAAGAAATTAAAGGACTTTTTATTTTTATATATATTTACTTCTTTTTTCCTTCTATTTTATAGGGAACCAAAAATATTGAGGGAATAACATTGAAGTTGTCAAGAACCAATGAAGTTATTTTGGACAGCAAAGCATTTAAAAAGATGAAAAGGCTTAGATTGCTTCAACTTGGTCATGTACCACTTTCTGGAGATTATGAATATCTTTCGAGAAACATTAGATAGCTCTGTTGGCATGGATGTCCTTCTAAATACATGCCTAGAGAGTTTTATATGGGAAGTTTAGTTGCTGCTGACTTAAAATATAGCAAACTCAAGATATTATGGAAGGAGCCGCAGGTATGGCTTAAATGGTTGTTTTGTTTTGTTACCATTTAGTTCTTTTCATATTGTGTTGAAATTAAATTTTAATTCATAGACTATGGTTGGTAGGGGATAAACTCTTGACCATTTGGTAATACAATTATTTATTTATGTAACAAAGTTATTATCATTTGAGAAATTGGCCAGTAAGGTAGATAATTTAGGACAATTTGGATAATTTAGGATATTTTGAGGGATTTGTGTGTTCAATTGAAAATTTAGAGAAAACATTTGGGGCTTGAATTTATGTTTGCTTATTGGTATTTGGATTAGGTTATTGTATGTCTTTCCTTTAAATGTTCACCTAATCAGCTATAGTCATTGATGATTGATTATTTATTATTGAATTAACATTTGAAGTTTGAGTTCTCTGTTTCTTTTTCCTTTGGTCCTTTCTTGCATCACTTGGCCATAGAGTGTTTGATAATATGTCATGGATTTATTAATTTATAATTTAAGATATTGAGTAAAGGCTTATGAATTATTTTATTATAATATCTAACATGCATTTTTCTTCTCAAATTTTATTTTGAAAGTATACTTTTCTGTCTTTGTAGTTTTTGGAGAAGCTGAAAGTCCTCAACCTAAGTCATTCCTGTTACTTTATACAAACACCTGACTTCTCAAAACTACCAAATCTTGAAGAGCTAATATTAAAAGGTTGTCCAAGCTTGTCTTTGGTTCACTGGAGCATTGGATATCTAAATAAGCTTCTTATAGTCAATTTGGAGGACTGTAAAAGCCTTAGAAATCTCCCAAAAAGTTTCTATATGTTAAAATCTTTGGAAACTCTCATCCTTTCTGGTTGTTCAAAATTTGACAAGTTGGAAGAGGATATTGAACAAATGGAATCCTTGACAACTCTAATGGCAGATAACACTGCTATAACACAAGGGCCTCTCTCAATAGTAAGATCAAAGAGCATTAAATATATATCTCTATGTGGTCATGAAGGATCATCAACCGACGTGATTCCTTCTCTCATTTGGTCTTGGACTTCACCAACGGATAATGCAGGGTCCCTTATCCAACCATCTGGGAACTTTTCATCTCTAATTTCACAGCTTCGAAGTGTCAGGGTCAAATTCCAATCGAAGTTTCATTTAAGACAAGATGTAACAAGAATTTTGGATGCTTTAAGAGCAGAAAATTGTGCAGAACTTGAAATAAAACCAATTGCATCCCAATTATCTGACATGGGAACTTCTACATTGTCTAATTGTCACAATCAACTTCAGATTTTAGGTTCACACAGTCTGTCGAGTTCTCTTTGGATTCTTATGGGAGGGCACATCAAAACTCCAAAAGAGAGAATTTTACAGGTTTCCTCACTCTTTTCATTTCTATTCTGATTCCTATATGTCTTATTATGTATCCCTCACTATTTATGCAAATGTTATGAAATGCATGCTTGAATTAGTCACTCATATGATGACTATGGAATTACAGTTTTCTTAATCCTTTATCTAACAATATTCCTCCACATAATACAATATCATTTTTTATGAAGTAATGTTTTCTTTTGGTGATTGTTTCTTGAACGATTATAATGTACAGAATAAAGCTAAGTACTAGAGTAGCATGCTCTGTTATAATGAGCATTGTAACGTCTTTTGTAGTTTTGACGTTCCTTTTTAGTTTTAAATCTATATTCCCTCTTTTCCCTTACTTTTCTTTTCATGTATTCGTAAACTATAATGTTTTAACTGCCCAGTATTATTGAAATTCTAGATTCAACAGTCATCAGCATACCAACATAGGACAAAGTGTTACAAGTTAAAAGCAGTGAATGTTATCAAATCCTTGACATTGCCTAGAAGTGTATATGGTTTTAATGTCTTCTAATGCAGTGGATTTTAATCTTCCTCAATTCAAGTGAAGAAAATAAAAAGATACCTTTATGAGATATATTATGAAACTAGTGTTAATAATTTTCTATTAGTTATTAATAGGAAGATAAATACTAATTTTCTAGTAAAAATTGACTTATTATTGAACTACTTTTCTTCGGTTTGCTTCATCTGTCATTTATATTTTGCTTTTACTCTAAAATTGTGTTGCAAATATACATTTAGTAAATAAAGGGAATGATATTTTTGCTTGTGATAATAGTTAAATAGGTGCTTGTTCACTTGTGCTTGTGTTCCTATTGCAGGGTTCAACAACTAGGGAGGATGGTGACCGTTTTCTTCCAACTGGCAAATATTCTGATTGGCTGATCTTCGAAGGTGCTGGATCCTCAGTATTGTTCAAAATGCCTCAAGCTATTGGTCGTAGTTTGAAAGCGATGACTCTGAACATTACTTATTCCTCTTCACTTGCCAATATGACATCTATATATCTTAGGAGTGTGTTGATTGTTAACCACACAAAGTCTACCATCCAGATCCACAAGAAAGAGGTATTAATCTCTCCTTCAGTTGCAGAATGGAAGGACATGATATCTGATCTTGAACCCGGTGACAAAGTGGAGGTTCTTGCTATTTTCAGAAATGGACCTACTGTGAAAAAGACAACAGTGTATCTTTTATATTGTCAATTGGTTGATGAAAAGACTGAGTGTTCATCATCACACTCTGATAAAGCTATGGATTCTAGTGAAGAGGAATATACTTGTGCAAATCTAACTAAGAGCAATTCTAAGAGATGCGTAGACAAGGAGGAAGATGAGTCTTTGAAGAAAGGGTTAAAATGAAGATGAAAATGTTAAAGCTCGAATAGTTATGGGGGCTTTTGTCCCTTCAAATTGAGATGTTTATTATGATTCCCTTTCTTGTTCCTTATCTCTTGCATTTTTCTCTGAAAAAAAATCATATAAAACTAGAAAGTGTTTTGTTTCTTTACCTGATACGTGCATATAGTCAAGACCTTTGAGAATTTTGTTGTTGCATCTATTGTTTCTTTTGTTTTATTTTAATTTCTTTATTGTTCCTAATGATTCCATGTATATTGGTCCTTTAATTTAAGGGCGTGATTGTTGGTGAAATTTTTTAGTATGTTAGTAACTTTTTGAACTTTTTGATCTATTTAATTACTTGTATTTTTTTGATCTGTGTCTTTGATAATAAACAAGATAGGGAATGTGAGAAAAAAATTTTCTTAAAACATACATATTGTATCACTTCATTTATAAATTGATTAATAAAATTAAACTATACATTATTATTTTATTCATTATATGAGATCTTTAGTTTGAAATTTAAAGGATTCGATAAATATTATTGATCAATGTATAAATATTTTAATACACTATATATATTTAAGAACTTCTCTACGAAAGCATAATATCATTTGCTTATAACTTATTTTATTTATTCCAAAATTATGAAGTGCAAAGTGGCATGAAAATCTTCGGAGTACGAGCCAGTCATAGAAATACATATTACATGTATTTTGAAACTTTTTGTCGAAAGTTGAAGGATATATATATCTTGTGCTCTAAGTTTATTATAAATAATGTCTCTAACAAAATGACAACCTCTTTCTTTCTTTCATTAAAAGCATGTGTAACTGAGCTGATGTTTGTGATAAACTCGAGTTGGACTTGATGAAAGCTCAGTATAACTTATTTATAATAATATATGACACTCATGTAGTTGAATAAGACAGACTTTGATTCTTTCTACTAATGCTTTCTTCTATTAAGGAGGTGCAAATCGAAGAGAATAGGGAGGTCCAGCTCCTACTCGCATCTTCAAGTGGGAGAAGAGAACTCATCCTCAGTCTGGAATTTCAATAGCTGTTTCCTCTCTAAACTATGCCAATTCCAGATGTTGCTAAGAATAGAGGCCAATTATAGAGGGGCTTCTAAGGTCAGCATAATTCAATTTATCCATTTTAAATCGGCCCTCGATAAAAAATGTGTAGGGTCGGTGAATTCAATGGATTCAAAATAGTTTAAATTATTTAAAAAAAGGTTGGTATTAATAGGATTGATCCCATCTAATCTTTTTGAGTTAAATTATTCTTTTTTAAAAAGTGATAAAAATATAAAAAAATTATTATTATTTAATTTTTTATGATGTTTAAACTAAATTATTATAACTAAAAAAATTGATTGTAATTTTTTTAAAATTTCAAATATCATGTTTTAACTTATAAGTCATTTATTTAAAAAATTGAATTTTAAATATAATGTGAATGATTAGCATATGCATTGTAAATTTTTGTATTCAATTTATCATTTTAAAAAATTTTGAAGTCATAATTTGATATAATCTATATCAAAAAACAAAAATTTTATTTTGGTCTTTTAAATTTAGTAATTTTCTCAATTGATTCCTTATGTTTGCTTACTCTCAATTTAGTCCATTACTTTTGAAATTATTATCAATTTAATCCCTTCATCTATAAACTATTAAAATATATAACATAGATGCTAAGTTGGGAGTTAAATATTACATCTATTTATTATTTATAAGATATTTGGTGTTATGTATATCTTAAATAATATATAGATGTTGTATATATGGAATTGTCACCTTTGTAACTACTATAGAAATAAAGTGACCAATAAAATCATGTATGTGACCTAAATATCATAAATTCAAATTTTAGAAATAGTCTCTCTACTTATAGAAGTAAGACTGCACATATTTAACTCTCCTTCAAGCCTCTGATGATAGGAGTCTTGTACACTGGCCGCCCATTTATTTTAAAAGTTGTCGGTTTTCATGAAATTATTCTAATGGCTACAGCTCCACCTGAAAAGTAATTTGGATTGTCTCTTTCGTAGTTATTACATGTTTTTAGTTCCCATCTTCAATGGTTAAAACACAAAACTAGTTATAAAAAAAATTGCAATAAAATGAAAGATGATTATTTTTTTTTTAGAAGTTACATAGATGTGATTATCGATAGCTTTTACTAAATTAAAAAAAAAATGATGACAGTACTCTCATGAACGTGGATATCTGATTTCTCTGTTTTGTTATTCAGTTTTTAATGTAATTTACTACATACTCTTTTTTTTCACTGAAGCATTACATATAATCTACACATACTTCTATATGATAATGAAATTATGTATTATAAATTTCGCCCCTCAAGACCAAATTTGCATGATAAACTGATGCTCAACCATGTTAATAAGCTTCCTTTCATTTGATTGGCCAAAAAAGAAAAACTAAGTGAATAAGCTTATTAAATATAACATTTTTAAAACTGCATTCAAATTGGAGGGATTTTTTTATGTTTTCTGTAATGTTTTCTTGTGAAAAATATAATTAAGGCTTAAATCCACTTAAATAATATATATTGATACATATTGATCACAAAATAAGGACGTAGCAACAAAGCTGGAATCAAACAGAATAAATGCTAGAGAGAACTTTGGGATGACATCTGAAGATTGAGACCCTTTTCTTTTCTATGCTTTCCTTTTTATTTTTATTTTTCTTTAATAAGTACATGGCTTTCTTTCAAATAAGTTTGCTTGAACATGGAATTTGTCCAATTAAAAAAACAGGTTTTTCCATTTTATTAAACGACAATGTCTCATCTTAGCCTTGGTTTTTTTTTAACCTCCCTACATTTTATTAAACTACAATTTGTAAAACATGATGTTAACCTATGCATATCTTCTGTGAGAAGATTAATATAACAGCATGTTGTCAAACTACTCTCATTTACAATCTTCAATGTAATTTTATGTAAGTTGAGTGCTTACTTTTTTATCTCAAACTTTGTCTAAAGAGTCCAGAGATTAGTTTTTCTTTCATCCTATGGTTTAGAATCAAATGACTTGAAAAGTTTTTCTTTTTCCTATTTCATTTTTCAATTTAAGAAAAGTTTCAAAATAAATTAATGGGATATTGATTGTAAATATTCTCTTCTTTATATGCTGCATTTATCTGATGATGGCACATACCATCATTGTTACAGTAGATGATGGCACATACCTATCCTATCACTTTTTTCTTATTAGAAAGAAACCTTAGGTAAAACTAGGTTGTTTTGTCACCCGAATGAGTATTCATTTTGCTGAATTTATCTACATGCTTGCATTCTTTAATGAACATCTAGCCAAACGTTTGACAAGTTAGCTAATTCCATTATTAATTTGTATGTCATTAATAAATAGAACAAAATTGAAAATGTTGTAAACATTTATGACAAAATTAATATAAAGAAACAAACTTGATAAAATTGACTCCCCAAGTTTTAGGAACAAGAATGGTACTTTTACTATTATAATAATTGAAAACGGAGCTTAACTAGAAGATAAACTCCTAATGATGAAGGTGAATAATAAAAGATAACTAACTTTCCTATTCTCAGAATAAAGCAAAACAATTGTCTTAAGAGATAGCTATGAGAATCAAACAATAATAAACACTCTAACTCTAGATAATGGTAAACTCAAGGACTCCAAATAATAATAGACTCCTAATTCTTTAACAATTATGGAAATCACTTTCTCTCATGCTTTTATAAATAGTAGCAATTTGCCTTAGTCTTTAAATTACTTTTTCCAGGAGTGAAGGCATGGTAGTCAAGAATATAATTGACTCTGTTTTGAGAATATTGGACAGCTCCTCATACTTGTTTGAGGCTGACCATCTTGTGGGAGTAGATTCTCATGCACAAGAGGTGATTCAAGTGTTGAGTCGTCGATTAATGAAAGCTCCAATAGTAGGGATTTGGGGAATCGGAGGAATTGGTAAAACAACCCTTGGTAAAGCAATTTACAACAAAATTGGACACAATTTTGACTGTAAAAGCTTCCTTGAACATGACAGAGAATTGTCGGAGCAAAATGGTCTTGGTTTAGAAGACAAATTCTTTTCCGGTATATTTAATACAGTGGAGGGGAAGATATGTAACATTCAAGGTGGAGAAAACATAATGAAGGAAATACTGCACCATAAAAGAGCACTTGTAGTTCTTGATGGTGTGAATAAGATGGGCCAAGTGAAGGCATTGTGTGGAAGTCATGGTTGGTGTGATCAGGGGAGTAGAATAATCATCACAACTAGAGATATGCAACTACTACATATTATTGGAGCATATGATATATATCATATGGAGAGTATGAATGAGCGTGAATCTCTTCAACTCTTCAGCTGGTAGGCATTTAATCAAACAAGTCCTAGACAAGATTTTTTTGAGCTCTCGGTGGTAGCAGTTAATTATTGTCGTGGAGTTCCACTAGTGCTTAAAATCTTAGGCTCTTGTCTTGCCGGGAAAAGAGAAGAAGAGTGGAAAGCTGCCTTAGCGAAATTGAAAGGATTTTGTGAAATGCATCAAATCCTGAAAATAAGCTATGATAGTTTATCTGATTTGGAGAAAGATATTTTCCTGTATGTTTCTTCTTTTTTTATTGGTAAGTACAAAGACTATGTTATATTAAATGGTTTTGGACTTGAAACAGAAATTGGATTAACTGTTCTTATAGAAAATGCATGAACTGCTGCAAGAACTTGGAAGAGAAATGCTTCGTGAAAAGATGAAATATAATTGGATCTACGATGTATTTTTAAGTTTCAGAGGTGAAGAGACTCACAGCTCTTTCACCTCTCATCTCTATGCTGCTCTAACAAATGCAAGTATAAAAGTTTTTATTGATGATAGTCTTGAAAGGGGAGATGATATTTCATCCTCGCTAACACGGGCAAGTAGAGGTTCTAGAGTTTCCATTGTTATTTTCTCAACAGATTATGCTGGTTCAAGATGGTGTCTGGAGGAATTGGAGAAAATCATGTTGTGTCAAAGAACTGTGGGACAGATGGTTTTTCCAGCTTTTTATCATGTAGACCCCTCTGAAGTACGTAAACAAACAGGCACTTTAGGAGAAGCGTTTGAAGGACTTTTAAGCAGAATTTGAGCACCAGAAGAAATGGTGTTGAGTTGGAAGAGGGCACTAACTGAAATTGCAAATTTGTCTAGCTGCGATTCAAAAATTTTCAGGTAGTTGAGAATCTTTTCTTCCTGATTTTGTTTTCTGACATCTGATTTTACATGATTAGTACTCTTAAATACCTTTCTTTCTTTGATATACATGGTTTTACAAATTGATATATTTTAATGAATTTTTTTTAGAACATTATGGCTGTCTTTGGTATCTGGAAATTTAATACCCCTAAGAATTTTCTTATTTAAGAGATACTTGAGCAGAAGAAATATAAAATATTTAAGGTTTGTGTTGTATATCCTAATTAATATGTAGATGTTGATTTGTTTTTTGGTATAGGTCATATTCAAAGTTTTTATTAATAAGCTTTAAGTATTTGGAAAATAAAGATATCCCTGTAACAACTGCCACCTATCCAACTATTATAGAAATAAAGTGTCGACCTATCAAAAATGCATTCGGATTCTCTGTTAGGCATTGTTTGTTGGGCGCTTGCTAGGCGTTTTAGCAGTGATTTTTTTTGTTGCTAAAATTTTTTGCAACAAATATTATTATCACTATAACTTTTGTTAAATTAATTATTTAAACAAAAGTTATAGACACAATAATATTCATTGAAATAATATTAAAATACACTTTAGCGACAGATAAAACCGCCGCTAAAAAGCCGAGCAGGCGCCACCAAAAGATCCAAAAGCATCAAAAATACCTGACTGACATGTCATAAGCTTTTGTTTTTATGAAGTTATCCCACTGGGAAAAGCTGAAGTAATTGGATTATCTGCTTCATGTTTGTCGTTATTTGTTTTCACTTATCTTCTATAGTGAAAACATAAAAACAGTTATAAAAAAAATTGTAATAAAATGAAAGATGATTTTTGTAGAAGATACATACGTATGATTATGGACAGCTTTTACTCAATGAAAATAAATGAAGACAGTCTCAAGAATCTGTTTTGTTGTTATTAACCAATTCCTTCCCTTTCACCTTTGAAGTTGTTAGCCAAGATTGATGCCAGTGAGAATATTGGGATGGGATCTGAAGACTGCGATCCCTTTCTGTTCTATGGTTTCCTTTTCATTTTTTTCTTTAAAAGTACACGTGTACTATCCAATCAGTTTGCTTCAAGTAAATTTTCCAAATAATAAAATAAATCTTTCCATTTTAGTAAACTCTAATGTCTTGTCCTAGTCTGCTTTTCATTTCAATTTTTTTAACCTCCCTACATATACGTTGATGAGGATTGTTGAGTTTGCTATAGTTTTTATTTAATTATTATTTTATATTATCTAAAATCGTGCCCCATACAATTGGTAAAACTGATGATTTTAACCTATGTATATTTTCATTGAGGAAAACAAGAAAACAGCATGCTGTCGAACTACTTTCTTTCACAATCTTCAATGCCATTTTGTAAAAGTTGAATGCTAACTGTTTTATCTCAAACTTTGACGAATGATTCTAGAGATTAGTTTTTCTTGCATCCTATGGTTAAAATCAAATGACTTGAAAAGTTTTTCTTTTTTCTTTCTATTTCATCTTACAATTTAACAAAAGTTTCAGAATAAATTAGTGGTTTGTTTATTGTAAATATTGCTTCTCTTCTTTATATGCTGGTTTTTTCTGATTTGTTTTAGTTTTTGCCAGAACTGATGTGGAGTTAATTGATAAAATTCTTGAAACCATCATTCTGACAATAGACGATGGTACATACTTGTCCATTGCTAATCATCCAGTGGGAGTAAAGTCTCGTGTATAAGGTGTGATTCCATTTTTAAGTGGTGTATTGAATGATGTTCGCATAGTTGGTATATGGGGAATGCGAGGGATTGGTAAAACTACTTTAGCCAAAGCCATTTACAATGAAGTTGGTCGCTATTTTGACGGTAAAAGTTTCCTTGCAAATATTAGAGAAGTTTGGGAGAAAGATAAAAGCTTAGTCTCTTTCCAAGAACAGCTTGTCTCAGACATACTAAAAACTAGGAGGATGATATTACATAATGTTGATTTCGGTAAATTCATCATAAAAGAAGGCCTTGACCATAAAAGGGTACTTCTTGTTCATGATGATGTGAATCATTGGGACCAACTAAATTCTTTATGTGGAAGTCGTGAATGGTTTGGTCGAGGAAGTAGACTAATTATTACAACTACAGATGAGCATCTGCTTGATGTCCTTCAAGTGGATCATGTACATAAATTGGAACCAATGGAAGAAAATGAGTCTCTTGAGCTCTTTAGCTGGCATGCATTTAAGAAAGCAAGTCCCGAAGTTGATTTCATTAGACTCTCAAGAAGCATAGTTACATACTCCGGACGATTGCCACTAGCTCTTCAAGTTCTCGGCTGTTACTTGTTTAACAGGAAAATACCACAATGGGAAAATGTGTTAGAGAAACTCAAAAGAATACCCCATCATGAAATACAAGAGAAGCTAAAAATAAGTTTTGATGGATTAAGTGATGATACCGAGAAAGAAATATTTCTTGATATATCTTGTTTCTTTATTGGTGTGGACAGAAATTATGCCATTCAAATATTGAATGATTGTGGATTGTTTGCAGAAATTCGGATAAGTGTCCTTATACAAAGAAGCCTTGTGACCATTGACAAGAAAAACAAACTCAGAATGCATGATTTGCTGCATGACATGGGAAGAGAACTCGTTCGTAAAGAATCATCAAAGTTTCCTGAAGAGTGTAGCAGATTATGGTCACATGACGAAGTGCTTGATGTATTAAAGAGTTACACGGTAAGAATCCTTTACGTGTAGTTCTTATGTAAATGGCAGCAAAATGGGTATAAATGAATTGTACCATCCTTTCTGTTTCTTATCATATTCTAAGCATTGCACTTGTATTATGTAAAAGATTAAAAGAAAACTATATTTTTGTGTTTCCATTTAACAACTTAAGCTTCTGAGTAAAATGGATTTTGACATGGTATTACAGCTTCATGACCAAGTGGTTAATTAAAATTAATTTTCTGTACAAGATATGGTGAGCTTGTGCTTAATCTACACTTTAAGTGCTATAGGCTTTCATGTGCATGGGTGTGGTAGAAATTACAGTAAAATTATTCGTAAGCTTCAGTTAATGGCTTGAACTTGAGTTGAACTAGTCCTTGACATATTGTATGTTTATGTAATGCAAATTGGTTACATTTATATTAGAAGGATGCTTGGGTTAAAATATATTTTAATTTTTGAGCAAGCAAATATCAAATGTGCTCCTATATATACGTTTACTTTATCTTTTCTTTTTTCTCTTTTGTTTTACAGGGGACGAAAGGTATTGAGGGATTGGCATTGAAGTTGCCAAGAACCAGTAATGTTTGCTTTGAAACCAAAGCATTTAAGAAGATGAAGAGGTTGAGATTGCTTCAACTTGGTCATGTACCACGTGCTGGTGATAATGAATATCTTCCAAGAAATGTTAGATGGCTCTACTGGCATGGATTTCCTTTGAAGTGCATACCTGATGACTTTTATATGGGAAGTCTAGTTGCTGCTGACTTAAAATACAGCAAACTCAAGGTATTCTGGAAGGAGTCTCAGGTAAAGACCTCGTGGGTTTTTTTATTCCCATATACTTCATTGCCCATTGTCATGAGTCATTTTGCTCAAAGCTTCAGCTCTTAAATGAAGGGTTTTATTATAACCTTACACAGCCCCTCACACAAAAGCATTTTAGGCACTACATTCTGTGTTGAAACTTAATTTTAATTAAGAAAATTGGTAGCAGAAAGGATTAACCTCTTGTCCACTTGGTGATGCAATACGAGAAGAGATGTTTGTTGGATATTTTATTATTTAACAAAGTTATTATTATGTGGGAATTAGGGCTTGTAATTTGAAGCAACCGGGACTTAGGATATATATATATATAGAGAGAGAGAGAGAGAGAGAGATTTTAGTTTTTAATTAGGGATTTGGATAATCCATTTGTCTTAGATTTCTGTTTGCTTATTGAGCCTAGGGTTAGTTTAACCCTATGTCTTTCCTTTAAATATGCATCTTATTGAAATTTGAAACTTAAGCAATTTGTTTCTTTTTTTCCTTTTGTTCCCTTCTAGAGAGGCTTTGATACTAATCAAGGACTAATTCAAGTTAAAAAATAAAGCTATTAAATCAAGGCTTTTGGATAGTTTTATTATAATCTCTACGACCTATTTTTCTTCTCAAATGTTTCTTTTTAATGTATACTTTTTGTTTTGGTAGCTGTTGGAGAAGCTGAAAGTCCTCAATCTAAGTCATTCCTATTGCTTTACACAAACACCTGACTTCTCAAAGCTACCAAATCTTGAAAAGCTAGTATTAAAAGATTGTCCAAGCTTGTCCACAGTTCACTGGAGCCATTGGATATCTAAATAAGCTTCTTTTGGTTAATTTGAAGGATTGTAAAAGCCTTATCAATCTCCCAAGAGGTTTCTACAAGTTAGAATCTTTGGAAACTCTCATCCTTTCTGATTGTTCAGAAATTGACAAGTTGGAAGCGGACATTGAACAAATGGAATCCTTGACAACTCTAATGGTAGATAACACTGCTATAAGACAAGGGCCTTTTTCAATATTAAGATCGAAGAGCATTAAGTATATATCTCTTTGTGGTCTTGAAGGATCATCAACTGATGTGTTTCCTTCTCTTATTTGGTCTTGGATGTCACCAATGAATAATCCCAAGTCCCTTATCCAAGCATCTGGGAACATGTCATCTCCAATTTTCTTAGAAGTACAAAGTGATAATTTTCTTGGTTTGTCATCAATTCTCAGCAGCCATTCACATATTCGAAGCCTTAGGGTCAAATGCCAGTCAGAGTTTCATGTAAGACAAGACATAGTAAGGATTTTGGATGCCTTAGATGCAAAAAACTGTGAAGAACTTGAAGCAAGACCGAGTGCATCGCAATTATCAGACTTGGGAACTTATGCTTTGTCTAATTGTGACAATCAAGTTCAAATTCAGGTTCCGACCGTTTTAATTCTCTTTGGATTCATATGGGAGAGCACACTGAAGCTCTTGAAGAGAGAATTTTACAGGTTCCTCTCTCCCTTCTTTCATCATGATTACCATTTCCATTGAGATACCTACACCTGTTAATATATATTTCCCACTATATATGCAATTAATATGAAATGTCTACTTGAAGAAGCTAAAATGTATGATACATTTGACAACTACGTAATTACAATTCACTTAACTTGTTACCTTGGAATTTTCTCCCATCTAATACAGTAACAATTTGAAAGAATTAATGTTTTCTTCACATGATTGTTTCTTGAATCATTATAATATACAGAATGCGTACTCTCTTGTACTGAGTGCATATGTTCTTTTGTTCTCCTCTCTTATGACTGTTTTTGGTTCCTTTCTATGTCTTAAAGTATATTCTCTCTTCTCTCTCACTTTTCTTTTAATGATTCAAATTCTTTCATGTATTTATAGGCTGTCCTTCTTTCAACTGTCCAGTATTCTTGAAATTCAAAATTCTAGAGTCATCAGCATGAATATCATATAGGGTATACAAGTTGAAAGCAAATAAATATGTTGTCAAATTCTTGACATAGCTTAGAAATGTATAGTGTTTTTTCTTTAAAAAAACATAATAAGATTGGCTTCCCAAACCTCATCAACTGATCCGCACTGGTTGGCTTCCTAAAACTTAATAAGTAAAAAAATATTTATTTTTTTCTATTTTAAAAAAATTATATTTTTATTTCAATCTATGAAAACATATTATTTTTTAATAAATATAACTTGTTATATTAATAATAAATTATAATTAAAAATTATATAAATTAATTCTTGATAAAAATAAATTTATAATAAAAAAATTAACGTCAACTCATTATCACTAAAAGCAAATTTTGATTGAGCAACATTTTTTTTATTAAATTTGCTCATGCTAAGTAAGGAATTTGGCTCTGAGCGAATTTAGAAAGTCCACAAAACTTCGCTTTGTGAATTCCCTACCATTTCCTCGAAACTTCCTCAACAATTCCGGAAGTAGAGCTAAATAAATCTTCATATTAATTTCTTCAGTCAAATTTGGTAGACAGCGTGGGATAACATTAATTATTAATATAATGAAATGGTTGACAAGTAAGAGTGAGGACTGTGTTGGAGTTGGTAGACTTCTAGTAATAGTGGGACCCACCAATCGGGGAAGCTGACGTGGGCCCCTAGTTTAAGTTCTCCATGGATGACTGACTGCTGAGCTGTGAACAATAATACACGCATTTTCTTCAAGCATTAATATTATTCCCTAAGTGCTCACCTCATCTAAATAATATGTGATGAACGAATTTAATGAAAAAACGTTGATAAATTAAAATTTATTTTTAGTAATAACGATGTCAAATTTTTTTAGCCATAAAATTATTTTTATCAAAAGTAAATTTATGTAATTTTTATAAATTTAAATAAAAACATAAAAGTTTTTAAAGTGATTAAAAATAAATATTTTTAAAATAATTAAAAAACAGATTTTTTTTTTATAAATTTTGATTATTATCTTTTATTTTTTAAAATATATTTAAAAAAATTTAAGTATAATTTTTATATCTTAATTATTAATTTTTTAATTAAAAATTAATATATGTATAATTTATATAATTTATATTTTTTATAATTAATTTTTTAAAAAAATTTATATATTTTATTTTAATTAAAACATTTAATAAAAATATAAATAATTATATATAAATAAATTTTATTAAAAAATTAATAGAAAGTATAGATAAAGAAGTACTCTTATAAATTAGAGTGCCCTGCCTCCTTGCAAAAAAGCAATTTCTTGCCTAGTTATCTCTTTCACTCTCTTCTCTACCTTGTGTCCTCTTTTGAGTTGTTGTGTTGGAATATCCATGGCTACCTCTAATACCAATGGAAGTACGACGTGTTCATAAGTTTCAACGAAAATGACAAAGACACTGTTGGGACCTTCATCGAAGATCTCAATTTCGCTTTAAAACAGAAGAAAATCAAGAGTTTCCGAAGAAAGGGAAAAAAGATGCCATTCTCAGTACTGCCGCGAGCAATCGAAGAGTCTAGAATTTTAATCGTTATTTTCTCTCCAAACTATGCCAAGTCTTCATGTTGCATAGAACAAGTGTGTAAAATTATGGAGTGCTTTCACAGGAACATCAGTCAGGTAGTTGTACCCGTGTTTTACAATCTGTATCCATCCCAACTAAGTGAAATTCGTAGAAAATTGCCTCTAATAGAATATCCTGACCCATCGAACGATGAAGTGTGGACTCCGAGGACGGCACAAGTAGCAGCGGCGAATTTGTTTGGATTGGAAGTCATAAGAGGGAGGTAACCTCATTTCTTGTATCTTATAATATAAAAATATGTATGCTACAACTACAAACTATTTTACTGCTGTATAAAAAATACGTTCCGGCTCGGGCTTTATTTCTTTTGACAGGTAGATATAAAAGTCCCATCCATTTTTTAACAATCTCGGTCTGCTCGAATGGCTCCTGTGTTTCATGCCATGGGACATTATTGTTCTATTTTTGTTACAAATAAAATAAATTTGGAGCAAATTTCACTGATTTAAATTTTACTTTATTTTTTCAAAGAGAAAAATGTTCTTAAAAATAATTAAAAATCATTTTTATTTTTAATTTTACTACTTTCATCTACGCTTTCTATGGGCCAACATCATCATCCAAATACCCAAATTAAATTTTCTATAGAAAAAGTTTTTATTGAAACAAATAATTTTGGAAAAAAGAATAGAAACATTTAGTGATGATATTTCATGAATTGTTATCATGTGACTCCAATTTATTCTTTTATTCATTGACAACCACGTAAATTGCTCTCTGTCATGCTTTTATAAATAGTAGCAATTTTTCTGAGTCTTAAAGTTACTATTTTATTTTTCCAGGAGGAGTGAGGACATGTCAATCAAGAATATAACTGACTCCATTTTGAGAATATTAGACAGTTCCTTGTACAATATGTTTGAAGTTGACCCTTTTGTGGGATTAGGTTCAAGAATGCCGACAGATGTGTTGGAATTGTTGAGTGGTCGATCAAATAAAGTTCTAATTTTAGGGATTTTTGGATCAGGAGGGATTGGTAAGACAACTATTGCTAAATTCATTTACAATAAAATTGGTCACAATTTTGAGTGTAAAGGCTTCCTTGAAACTGTGAGAAGATTCTCAGAGCAAGATGATGGCCTAGTTGGTTTACAAGAAAAATTCTTTTCAGGGATATTTTATACAGAAGAAGGACAGATATATAGCAATGTTCAATGGGGAGAAAATAAAATGAAGGAAGTTCTGCACCATAAAGGGGTACTATTAGTGGTTGATGATTTGAGTTCTATGAACCAATTTGAGGCATTAGTTGGAAGTCCGGAATGGTATGGTGAGGGAGTGGAATAATCGTCACAGCTAGAGATGAGCTTCTCCTTAACAAAATTGCAGCAGATTATAAGTATCAAGCGACGAGTTTGGATTTATCTTGTTCTAATAAGCTTTTTCGTTGGCATGCATTAAGTTAATCAAGTCTTGAACAAGATTTTTTTAAGTTCTCTGCTGCCGCTGAACGTTGTCGTGGAAATCCACTATCACTTAAAATCCTAGGCTCTTATTTTGCTGGGAGAAGTAAAAAAGAGCGGGAAAATGCCTTAAATAAATTGATGAAATTTCCTTCTTCTGAAGAACGTCGTCAAGAAGATATCCTGAAAATAGGCTATTATGGTTTATCTGATCTAGAGCAAGATATCTTCCTTTATATAGCTTGCTTTCTTATTGGTGAGGAAAGGAGCTATGTCTCATTAGTTGGCTCTGAACTTGATATTGAAAATGGATTAACTGGGCTTATAGAAAAAGGTTTCGTATCAGTTGATAGGACAGACAGGTTGAGAATGCATGATCTGCTACAAGACATGGGAAGAAAAATGCTTCTTCAAAAGACAAAACATGAATGGATCTATGATGTTTTCTTAAGTTTTAGAGGTGAAGAAACTCATAGCTCTTTCACCTCTCATCTCTATGCTGCTCTAAAAAATGCAGGTTTAAAAGTTTTTATGGATGATAATCTTCAAAGGGGAGATGATATTTCATCCTCGTTATCACAGGCAATTAGAGGTTCTAGAGTTTCTATTGTCATTTTCTCAACAAAATATGGTGGTTCAAGATGGTGTTTGAAGGAACTAGTGAAAATCATGGAGTGTCAAAGAACTATAGGACAAATGGTTATGCCAGTTTTCTATCGTGTGGACCCTTCAGAAGTTCGCAAACAAACCGGCTCTTTTGGAAAAGCATTTGCACGTCTCTTAGCGACAGTTTTGGCATCGGAAGACACGGTGTTGAGTTGGAAGAGAGCACTAACTGAAGCTGCAAATTTGTCTGGCTGGGATTCAAAAAATTTTAAGTACGTTCGAGAATCTTGTCTCTGACTTTTTATTTTTTGACATCTAATTTTCCATGGGTGCAAGTCTCAAACTAGGCAAAAAAATCTATATTTTGAGAAAAATGATAAAGAAAATTGATAAGAACTAGTAGGATCTTTAAAACAAAAATAAGAGAAAGGAAGAGAATGAACAAACACTAAAACAGAGTCTACATTTTAATGTCTATTGACTGAATTAAGACAAACAAACTCAATACAACTAATAAGATAATTCAAGACAAATAAATAAAATAATTCTAAAAGTATTTATAGTGGACATACATGAATACAACCTTTATTAGCAAAATAATTTAATACCTGAATATAAAACAAGAACATGTACTCCCACTAATAACACTTAAAGTTTTCTACTATTTCATCCAATCGACTTGGACTCTATGATTTACATCCCCCTTTATTTGTCCATTATTTTGTATTATAATTATCAAATACTTAAAACTTGTAACTTCTTGTATGAAACGATTTTTAAGCTTTACCTTCTACTTAGAATAAGTGTATCATTAACTAAATTTATATTTCAGATATTTTATTTTACTTTGACTTATATAAAAATTGTATGTTTCTAAATCTTGTCTTCACCTCTCTAATTTTTCATTTACTTTTGCTTTAGCTTGTCTATTTTATTTAAAAAAAATTGGTAACTTTTGAACAAAATCAAAAGGAAAAAGAAAAAAAAGAAAACTCATGAGACTGCCCTAGATTGGTTTGGTTGGATTTGAACCCCTACTAATAAGTGGACTCCAATTTTGAGTCCAACCTATCATTTTGGTTGGTTTGGATAGGTTAACTCTTTCAAATTTCTTGACAGCTTTTTGACCCTAACATGACAGTTAGGGTCTCTTTAGATCATGACAAGAGGAATGATTTTTTCTGCCTATGACACAAATGTCATGTGATACTAATGTAAATTTGTTTTTTATAAGGCCTTTATTTGACTAGTCAAAATGGGCTTGTATTTTATTTTTTCTAACTCTCTCGTCGATGATAAATTAATTTAATAAGTGGTATATTAATTTAAATTTTAAATAAAATACTACCCGATAAGGGTCTTATGAAAAAAAATTATTTACACTAATACCACACGGCATAGATGTCATAGGAATGACATTCTCCTTGTCATGATATGAAGAATCTAGATCCTCATGCTAGGGTCAAAAAGCCTTTTTTGGTTGTTAATGCAATTTGTCTCCTAATTAAAAGTTAGAAACCTAAAATCCTAAATTAAATATCATTAATCATATTGAAAGACCATATGGATTTATTCTAGTCAAAACACATCTAATTAATCTTATAAATGAAGCAAAAACACTTCAAAAGTATTTTTTGACATTCTTCATTTGAGCATTTGCTAAGATAAAATACGTTGGCATCGCTTGATTTATATAGTTGACTCTACTTAATGAAAATTTATTATTTATTATTGTTGTTTTCATTTGGACATTCAAAAACACTAAATTAAGAACATTCACAAATTTTTGAAGCTATACAAAACTAACTTGATGACATTTTTGGTCTTACCTAATTAAACTCTCTTTTGTCAACTTTATATATACTTACATACATACATACATATATATATATATAACTTTCTTTTGCTAACTCAATTATGCTTTGATGAGAGTAACTTCACATGAACTTCATCGATGGCTATGTTGTAAGTGATACTTACAAATGACATTTGACCAAAGGAAGAAATTATAAAAAATAATTTGGAAACTAAAAAGTATAAGGGAAATTTCGTAATTGGAAGGAACACATATACAAAGTTGATCTAGGACTTTTATTCTTTATTTTTAAATAACTATACACATCATTTTAAATAAATTTGCTTGAAGTTGGACATTGTCCAAATAAACAAAAAGTTCTTTCCATTTTAGTAAACTATAATGTCTCATTTTAGCCTATTTTTCATTTTTTATAACCTCCCCAACATATTAGTTAATAGTGATTATATAGTTTGCCAAAGATTTTGCTTTATTTATTCTTTAACATATTTAAAATCATTCCCTACAATTAGTAAAACATGTGATTTTAACCTATGCAAATTTTCAATCAAAAAATTAATATAACTCATGCTATCAAAATATATTTTTTGGTAAACTAAGCATTGAATCTTCGCAGGGTGAGGTATTTACATTTAGTTCTCAACAATGCCTCAAATAAGATTGTATCTAATAAGAAGATACTTGTGAAAAACTAAAAAAATATACTTTCTTTAACAATCTTCAATGCAATAATGTAAGTTGAATTCTCATTATTTTCTCTCAAACTTTATTGAAAGAGTCTAGAGATTAGTTTTTCTAGCATGATTTAGAATCAAATGACTTCAAAAGTGTTTTTTTTTCCTATTTCATTTTACAGTTTAAGATAAGTGTTAGAATAAATTAATGGATTGTTGACTCTGCTTTGTATGCTTCTTTTATCTGATTTGTATTTGTTTTTGGCAGATCTGAAGTGGAGTTAATTAACAATATTCTCAAAACAATCCTTGTAACAGTGGATGACGGTACATACTTGTCCATCGCTAATCATCTAGTGGGAGTAAAATCTCGTGTTCAAGATATGATTCCATTGTTAAGTGGTGAGTCAAATGATGTTTGCATAGTAGGAATATGGGGAATGCGGGGGATTGGTAAAACAACTCTAGCCAAAGCTATTTACAATGAAGTTGGTCACAGCTTTGACAGTAATAGTTTCCTTGCAAATATTAGAGAAGTTTGGTTGCAAGATAAAGGTCTAGTCTCTTTGCAAGAACAACTTGTTTCAGACATTCTGAAAATGAGAAGGATGAGATTTCATAATGTTGAATTAGGTAAAGTCATTATAAAAGAAGGCCTTCGCGATAAAAAGGTATTCGTTGTACTAGGTGATGTCGTTCATTTGGACCAACTAAAAGCTTTATGTGGAAGTCGTGAATGGTTTGGTCGAGGAAGTAGATTAATTATTACCACTACAGATAAGCATCTACTTGATGTTCTTGAAGTGGACTCTGTACATGAATTGAAACCAATGGAAGAAAGTGAGTCTCTTGAGCTTTTTAGCTGGCATGCATTTAAGAATGCAAGTCCTGAAGATGATTTCATTGAACACTCAAGAAAAGTAGTTACATACTCTGGAGGACTACCACTAGCTCTTGAAGTTCTTGGTTGTTATTTGTTTAATAGGAAAATACCAGAATGGGAAAGTGTATTAGAGAAACTCAAAAGAATACCCAATCATGACATACAAGAGAAGCTAAAGATAAGTTTTGATGGACTAAATGATGAAACAGAGAAAGAAATATTTCTTGATATATGTTGTTTCTTTCTTGGTGTGGAAAGAAACTATGCCATTCAAATATTAAGTGGCTGCGGATTTTTTGCAGAAATTGGGATTAGTGTCCTCATACAACGAAGCCTCGTATCCATTGACAAGAAAAACAAACTTAGAGTGCATGATTTGCTACGTGACATGGGAAGAGAAATTATTCGTAAAGAATCAACAAAGTTTCCTGAAGAGCGTAGTAGATTTTGGTTATACGAGGATGTGCTAGATATATTAAAGAGCCACACAGTAAGAATTCTTTACTTAACATATAATTTTTATGAAAATGAGGCATTAAAAAAATTGCACCATTAATTTTGTTTCTTATCATACTACTCTAAGAATTGCCCTTGTATAATGTAAGAGATGAGATTAAAATAAAATTATTTGTGGGCTGTTGCTTAAAAACACAAGTTTTAAGTGAAATGATTCTTGACATGGCATCAAAATTTCTATTAGAAAATTTTATAAAGTATGATCTTTTCCTGTTCCACATTTTCCTTAATAAAATGATTTTATAACACAAGAGTATGATGATTGTGTTTATTCTACACTTTACTTGCAATAGACTTTGATGTAAGTAAACGTGTAAGAGAATATAGTAAAATTTTCTAGAGCCTTCATTTAATAGCTCAAACATGGATTGAAATACTCCTTAACACCCCCTTAACACATTGTATGTTTATGTTTTTAAGGTTAAATTCATATTTCAAGGATGCTTTAGTTGCCACATATTTTAATTTTTGAGCAAGAAATTACAGGACTTTTTATTTTTATATATATTTACTTCTTTTTTCCTTCTATTTTATAGGGAACCAAAAATATTGAGGGAGTAACATTGAAGTTGTCAAGAACCAATGAATTTATTTTGGAAAGCAAAGCATTTAAAAAGATGAAAAGGCTTAGATTGCTTCAACTTGGTCATGTACCACTTTCTGGAGATTATGAATATCTTCCGAGAAACATTAGATGGCTCTATCGGCATGGATGTCCTTCTAAATACATGCCTAGATATTATTATATGGGAAGTTTAGTTGCTGCTGACTTAAAATATAGCAAACTCAAGATATTATGGAAGGAGCCCCAGGTATGGCTTAAATGGTTATGTTTTGTTTTGTTACCATTTAGTTCATTTCATATTGTCAAGAACCATTTAACTCAAAACTTAAACTACTAATTGAATGATTTTATTACAACATTAAACACCCCTCACACAAAAGCACTTTGGGCCTGAGTATGGACAAAACACAAGTCAATTATATCTTGTGTTGAAATTAAATTTTAATTCATAAACTATGGTTGGTAGGGGATTAACCTCTTGACCACTTGGTAATAGAATTATTTATTTATGTGACAAAGTTATTATCGTTTGAGAAATTGGCCACAAAGGTTGATAATTTAGGACAATTGGATAATTTAGGATATTTGGAGGGATTTGTGTGTTTAATTGAAAATTTAGAGAAAGCACTTGGGGCTTGAATTTATGTTTGCTTATTGGTCTTAGGATTAGGTTATTGCATGTCTTTCCTTTAAATATTCACCTAATCAGCTATAGTCATTGATGATTGATTATTTATTATTGAATTAAAATTTGAAGTTTGAGTTCTCTGTTTCTTTTTCCTTTGGTCCTTTCTTGCATCACTTGGCCATAAAGTGTTTGATAATATGTCATGGATTTATTAATTTATAATTTAAGATATTGAGTGAAGGCCTATGAATTATTTTATTATAATATCTAACATGCATTTTTCTTCTCAAATTTTTTTTTTCAAAGTATACTTTTCTGTCTTTGTAGTTTTTGGAGAAGCTGAAAGTCCTCAACCTAAGTCATTCCTGTTACTTTATACAAACACCTGACTTCTCAAAACTACCAAATCTTGAAGAGCTAATATTAAAAGATTGTCCAAGCCTGTCTTTGGTTCACTCGAGCATTGGAGATCTAAAGAAGCTTCTTATAGTCAATTTGAAGGACTGTAAAAGCCTTAGAAATCTCCCAAGAAGTTTCTATTAGTTAAAATCTTTGGAAACTCTCATCATTTCTGGTTGTTCAGAAATTAACAAGTTGGAAGAGGATATTGAACAAATGGAATCCTTAACAACTCTAATGGCAGATAACACTGCTATAACACAAGGGCCTCTCTCAATAGCAAGATCAAAGAGCATTAAATATATATCTCTATGTGATCATGAAGGATCATCAACCGACGTGATTCCTTCTCTCATTTGGTCTTGGACTTCACCAACGGATAATGCAGGGTCCCTTATCCAACCATCTGGGAATATGTCATCTCTAATTTCACAGCTTCGAAGTGTCAGGGTCAAATTCCAATCGAAGTTTCATTTAAGACAAGATGTAACAAGAATTTTGGATGCTTTAAGAGCAGAAAATTGTGCAGAACTTGAAATAAAACCAATTGCATCCCAATTATCTGACATGGGAACTTCTACATTGTCTAATTGTCACAATCAACTTCAAATTTTAGGTTCACACAGTTTGTCGAGTTCTCTTTGGATTTATATGGGAGGGCACATCAAAGCTCCAAAAGAGAGAATTTTACAGGTTTCCTCACCCTCTTTTCTCTTACTTTTCTTTTTCTGTTTTCGTAAACTATAATGTTTTAACTGCCCAGTGTTATTGAAATTCTAGATTCAAGAGTCATCAGCATACCAACATAGGACTAAGTATTACAAGTTGAAAGCAAATAAATGTTATCAAATGCTTGACATTGCCTAGAAGTGTATATAGTTTTAATCTCTTCTAATGCATTGGAATTATTTTTAATCTTCCTCAACTCAAGTGAAGAAAATAAAAAAGATACCTTTGTGTGATATATTATGAAACTAGTGTTAATAATTTTCTATTAGTTATTCATAGAAAGATATATACTAATTTTCTAGTAAAAATTGAATTATCATTAAGCTACTTTTCTTAGGTTTGCTTCATCTGTCATTTATATTTTGCTTTTACTCTCAAATTCTGTTGCAAATATACATTTTAGTAAATGAAGGGAATGATATTTTTGCTTGTGATAATAGTTAAATAGGTGCTTGTTCACTAGTGCTTGTGTTCCTATTGCAGGGTTCAACAACTAGGGAGGCTGGTGACTATTTTCTTCCAACTGGCCAATATTCTGATTGGCTCATCTTGGAAGGTGCTGGATCCTCGATATTGTTCAAAATGCCTCAAGCTATTGGTCGTAGTTTGAAAGCGATGACTCTGAACATTTGTTATTCCTCTTCACTTGCCAACATGACATCTATATATCTTAGGAGTGTGTTGATTGTTAACCACACAAAGTCTAACATCCAGATCCACAAGAAAGAGGTATTAATCTCTCCTTCAGTTGCAGAATGGAAGGACATGATATCTGATCTTGAACCCGGTGACAAAGTGGAGGTTCTTGCTGTTTTCAGAAATGGACCAACTGTGAAAAAGACAACAGTGTATCTTTTATATTGTTAATTGGTTGATGAAAAGACTGAGTGTTCATCATCACACTCTGATAAAGCTATGGATTCTAGCGAAGAGGAATATATTTGTGCAAAACCAACTAAGAATAATTCTAAGAGATTCCTAGTCAAGGAGGAAGATGAGTCTTTAAGAAAGGGTCAACATGAAGATGAAAATGTTAAAGCTTGAATAGTTATGGGGGCTTTTGTCCCTTCAAGTTGAGATGTTTATTATGATTCCCTTTCTTGTTCCTTATCTCTTGCATGTTTTCTCTGAAAAAAATTCATATAAAACTAGAAAGTGTTTTGTTTCTTTACTTGATACGTGCATATAGTCAAGAATTTTGAGAATTTTGTTGTTGCATCTATTGTTTCTTTTGTTTTTATTTTCTTTATTGTTCCTAATGATTCCATGTATCTTGGTCCTTTCATGCGTAAGGGCGTGATTTTTGGTGAAATTCTTTAGTATGTTAGTAACTTTCTGACCTGTGTAATTACTTGTATTTTTCTATCTCTCTCTTTGATAATAAACAGGGTAGGGAATGTGAAAGAGGAAAATTTTGTTAAACACACATGTTGGTGTCACTTCATTTGTAGATTGACCAATAAAATTAAACTATATGTTATTATTTTATTCACTATATGGATCCTTTAGTTTAAAATATAAATGATTAAATAAATATTATTGATCAATGCATAAATAACTCAGTGCACTATATGTACTTAAAGAACTTCTCTACAAAAGCATAATATCATTTGCTTATAAACTATTTTATTTATTCCAAAATTATGAAGCACAAAGTGACATGAAAATCTTTGGAGTGCGAGCCACTCATAGAAATACATATTACATGTATTTTGAAACTTTTTGTCAAGTTGAAGGATATATATATCATGTGCTCTAACTGTATTACAAATAATGTCTCTAACAAAATGACAACCTCTTTCTTTCTTTCATTAAAAGCATGTGTAACTGAGCTGATGTTTGTGATAAACTCGAGTTGGACTTGTTGAAAGCTCAGTATAACTTATTTATTAGATGAATAATATATGACACTCACGTAGTTGAATAAGACAGACTCTGATTCTTTCTACTAATGCTTTCTTCTATTAAAGAAGGCCTTCGCCACAGAAGGGTGCTTGTTGTACTTGATGATGTGAATCATTTGGACCAACTAAATGCATTATGTGAAAGTCGTAAATGGTTTGGTCAAGGAAGTAGACTAATTATTACAACTACAGATAAGCATTTACTTCATGTCCTTCAAGTGGACAATGTACATACATTGGAACCAATGGAAGAGAGTCAGTCTCTTGAGCTTTTTAGCTGGCATGCGTTTAAGAAAGCAAGTCCTAAATAAGATTTCATTGGACTCTTAAGAAAAGTAGTTACATACTCAGGAGGGCTGCCATTGGCCCTTGAAATCATTGGCTGTTATTTGTTTAATAGGAAAAAACCAGAATGGGAAAGTGTATTAGAGAAACTCAAAAGAATACCCAATCATGGCATACAAGAGAAGCTAAAAATAAGTTTTGATGGATTAAGTGAAGACACAGAGAAAGAAATATTTCTTGATATATCTTGTTTCTTTATTGGTGTGGACAAAAACTATGCCATTCAAATATTAAAAGACTCTGGATTTTTAGCAGAAATTGGGATAAGTATACTTACACAGTGAAACCTTGTCACCATTGACAAGAAAAACAAATTTAGAATGCATGATTTGCTACGTGATATGGGAAGAGAAATCATTTGTGAAGAATCAACAAAATTTTCTTAAGACCAAAGTAGATTGTGGTTGCATGAGGACGTGCTTGATGTATTAAGAAATCACACTGTAAGAATTCTTTACATATATAAAGTTCTTATGTAAAAGGAAGCAAAATTGGCATATAATGAATTGCACCGTCCTTTTTGTTTCTCGTCATAACATTGTAAGAATTGCAATTGTATGATGTAAAAGATTATAATAAAACTATTTGAAGGCTAAGCTATTGAGTGAAATGGTTCTTGACATAGTATCAAATTTTTTATTAATTACTGGGCATAGAGTTTGATCTTTTCTACCCCTTATTCTCTTTAATAAAATTTATTTTCAGCACATGGTATGGTGAGCTTGTGCTTATTCTACACTTTAAGTGCAATAGGCTTTTGTGAGAGTGGATTTATTAAAGAGATTATAGTAAAGTTATTCTATGGCCTTCAATTAATAGCTTAAACTTGAGTTGAACTGCTCCTTGACATATTGTTTGTATATGTTCTGCAAATTGGTTACATTCATATTACAAGGATGCTTTTAATTTTTGAGCAAGCAAATGGCCCCTTTATATATATTTACTATTTTATTCTTTCCATTTTACAGGGAACAAAAACTATTGAGGGATTGGCATTGAAGTTCACAGGAACTAACAAATTTTCTTTGAAAACCAAAGCATTTAAGAAGATTAAGAGGCTCAAATTGCTTCAACTTGGTCATGTACCACTTGCTGGAGATTTTGAAGAAGCATTAGATGGCGCTATTGGCATGGATTTTCTTCAAAATGCATACCTGGAGAGTTTTATATGTGAAGTTTAGTTACCACTGGCTTAAAATATAGTAAACTGAAGATATTTTGGAAGGAGCCTCAGGTATAAACTGAGTGGTTGTTTTTTGTTACCATTTGAGTCATTTCCCACTATCAAGAACCATTTCACTAAAAGCTTAAACTATTAAGTGAAGGGTTACACTCACCCTTACACAAGAGCTCTTTTGGCTTAAAGAATGGACAAAGCACAGGCACTCTATCTTGTGTTAAGACTTCATTTTAATTAAGTGAACAGGGGGCCAACAAGGATTACACTCTTGATCATTTGGTAATGCAATATGAGAAGAGATTTTTATTATTATTGTTTTTCTTATGTAACAAAGTTGTTATTATTTGAGAAATTGGGAAGTAAGGTATATGATTTAGGGCAAGTGGGATAATTTAGGATATATCAAGAGATTTGAGTGTTTAATTAGGAATTTAAACAAAGCCATTTTAGGCTTAGGTTTATGTTTGTTTGAGTAAAGGGTTATAATTGTAAATATAATTAAGTCAGTTAGTGTTAGTTAGTATATTAGTTGGTTAGTTGTGAATCAATCTCCCTCAATTACATTAGCTGGAGATCTCATTATGTACACTATATCTGTATCTACTAAAGTATGGAAATATATTAGAAAATATTTAGTTCAAACTCTGTTTCATATTCCTTTGTTGTTTACTTTCTTTCATGGTATCATAGCAGAGATCTATGGAAGCCACTACTTCATCTTCGTCTATCTCCATTAACATAGCAAGCAAAACAGCTCCTGTAGTCTTCAATCATACTATTTTTGTCAAACTTGATGACAGAAATTTTCTTCTATGGCAACAACAGGTTTTGGCAGCCATTGAAGGTCATCATATGCTCATCTACAATGATAAGCCTCATCCGAAATAGTACCTGATCGAGAAGATCAGGAACTTAAGAAAGAAAATCTATAATATCTTACATAGAGAAAGCAAGAAAAGCTTCTCCTCTCTTGGCTTCTGTCATCAATGACAGAAAGTATCCTAACAAAAGTGGTAGGTCATCACTACTCATTCCAGGTATAGAGTTGTATCACTCATTCCTTTGCATCTCAATTAAGAGCAAAGATACATCGGTTTAAAATAGAGCTTAGAAACACTAAGAAAGGTTCAAGAACAATGAATGAATACTTGCTGAGAATCAAAGCTATAGTTGATTCACTCAATGCAATAGGTAATCCTATTTCAGAAATTGAACATGTTCAAATAATTTTAAAAGGTCTACCTATTGAATATGATGCATTTATCACTTCTGTATATACTATAAGAGAACACTACTTCATTTGTGAAATCGAGAGCTTACAATTGGCTTAAGAAACTATAATTGAGAAATCTGTGAAGGAAACCACAAGTGAAACAATGTCTGCAAATATAACTACTACTGAAGTAAAAGAAAAGGCAAATACCAATACTCACAAGCCTCAAAACAACAATTTTAGTTTCAAAGGCAGAGGAGGTGGAAGGAATAATAGAGGAAGAAGAAGGAATGGCTAAAGTGGTTTTTAGGGAAGATTTCAAAATAGAAAGGCATATATTGTCTGTCAACCCTCAACAAGCTTGGGCACTTAGTACTATCTTGCTATCACATGTTTAATCCTACATTTCAAGGCCATAATCAATTCTCCCCTATACCTTAGAACACTTATAGAAATATAAACATGGCTGCTATTTATGCAACTCCAGAAACTATATATAATCTTGCTCGGTATCCTGACTCAGGTGCCACAAATCACATTACTGTAAATGGACATAGCTTAATGGATAGCTCAGATTACACTAGTATAGATAAAATTCATGTTGGTAATGGAATAGGTTTATACGTTAAACATAGTGGGCAATCTTTCTTACCATAACCTTACAATTCACACATTTCTTTACACCTTAAAGATCTGTGACATGTCCTTGCAATTACCAAGAATTTAGTTAGTGTTTCTAAGTTTACTAAGGATAACAACTTCTTTTTTGAATTTCATCCTTACTTTTGCTGTGTTAAATTTCAAGACACAACGGCGGTGCTTTTTCAAGGACCTATTAGAAGAGATGGACTATACTCATTTGACATCTTCAATCTTAAACATTTGCCTAACTCCAGATCAGTTTCAAAGTTCTTCACTCAAAATGAAGCTTCAAAGAAATCTTGTCATCTTGAACACCAAAAACTAACCTGTAATGCTTCAGCCCCTTGTAATAAAGTCTATTCTCTTTTGCATGATAGACTTGGTTATCCCTATACTACAATTGTAAACCAAGTCTTGTCATCATGTAATATTCAACTTTCTAATAAAAACTTTTCTCAATTCTATTTTGCTTGTCTTTATGGGAAATCACACAGATTGCCATATACTCACTCACAAACACACAGTACACTACACCACTACAACTAATATTCATTGATCCTTGGGGTCCTGCTCCTACTTTCTCTATCTTAGGCCATAGATATTATATAGCCTTTGTTGATGCCTATTCTAGGTACACTTGGTTATATCTTCTAAAAAACAAGTCAGATGCATTTTCTATTTTTCTTCATTTTAAAAGTCTAATTGAAAATTAATTTTAGTCCAAAATTAAAAGTATTCAATTTGATTAAGGAGGAGAATGTTGGGTGTTTTCATCGTACTTAAACAAAAATGGAATCCTTTATAGACTTATTTATCCTCATACTCATAAAAAAAAGGTGTTGTTGAGAGAAAGTATAAACACATTGTAGAAAATGGCTTGTCCCTTTTTACTTATGCTCACCTGCCATTGTCTTTCTGGGGTAAAGCATTCCAAACAATAGCCTTCCTTATCAACAAACTTTCCACACCCAAACTTCTTCACTCTTTACCTTATGAAACTCTTTTCCATAAAAAACCAGATTGCCATTTTCTAAAAACATTTGGGTGTGCTTGTTATCCTCTACTAACACCATATAATAGACACAAGCTATCTTTTCACACTGAAGAATACACCTTCCTTGGTTACAATGATTTACACAAAGGCTATAAATTTTTATGCTTCACTGGTCAGACTTGCATCTCTAGAGATGTTAGGTTAAATGAAAACATATTTCCATTTCAAACAAAATCTCAACTAGTAACTTAAATACATCTTCTTCCCCCTTCACCAATGCCATTTTTCCCATTGTGCTTACTGAGGACTTAACTTGCTCCAATACCTCACAATCTAATAAGTGTAATTCTGATGACAGTCTATCTCATAGTGTTACTACTGCAGGTCCTATAATTACTAGCCTAGATAGTGTCTCCACTGATCTACCACACCAGTATAGGTTCCATTTGCTGAGAATGATGACACCACTGAATCAAGTTTAACATCTCTGCAGCCTTATCCACTTAATAATAACACTCATCCTATGATCACTAGAAGCAAAAATGATTTTGTCAAGTCCAAGGTTATGACTACTGTAAAAGAATCAAATTCTATTCGTGATGCTTTACAAAGCAGTGAATGAAAGAAAGCTATGGAAGAAGAATTCACTGCTCTTCAACAAAATCATACTTAGACATTGGTCAATCTACCATGTGGTAGAAAAGCCATAAGATGTAAATGGGTCTTTTGCATTAAAGAAAATCCTAATGGTATAGTTCAAAAGTATAAAGCAAGGCTTATGGCTAAAGGATTCTCACAATAGCAAGGATTTGATTTTAATGAAACCTTCTCACCTATTGTAAAACCTACAACTATCAGGACTGTTCTTACACTAACTGTTGCTTCTAAGTAGGAGATCTGACAACTTGATGTCAATAATGCCTTTCTAAATGGCAATCTGAAGGAAGAAGTTTATATGATATAGCCACCTAACTTCGAAAATCTAAATAAGAACATAGTTTGCAAACCTGACAAAGCTTTATATGGCCTCAAACAAGCTCCACATGCATGGTTTGAAAAGCTAGCTTCCACTCTATATTAGTTTGGTTTTAAAGGCAATAAGTGTGATCCTTCACTCTTTATTCGAAATAACACCCTTGACAGAATGTATGTTTTTGTCTATGTTGATGATATTATCATTACAAGTAATAATCCAAGTGCTATCTCAATTCTAGTACACTTCTTGCACACCAAATTTACCTTAAAAGACTTAGGCACTTTGAATTACTTTCTAGTAATTCAAGTTTCTCACCTGCCAGATGGAAGTTTACAGTTAAACCAAACTAAATATATTACTGATTTGCTAAAAAGAGCCAATATGTCTACTGCTAAAGGAATCACCACTTCAATGGTCACCAATGAAAAGTTGTCCAAATATAATCTTGATGAAATGCATGATCCACAGCTGATAGGTCTATGGTGGGAGCCCTTCAATATGCAACCATTACTAGACCTAAAATATCTTTCATTGTTAATAAGGTATGTCAATTTATGCACAAGCCACTCTATAGTCACTGGAAATCTGTCAAAAGAATACTTAGATATCTTAAGCTAACTGCAAATTATGGCATAGTGATTTAACCTACTTCTTAGTTAAATCTTGTTAGTTATAGTGATGTGGATTGTGGAAGTGATGTGGATGATAGAAGGTCTATTTCTGGTTTATGTTTATTCTTAAGTGGAAATCTGATTTCATGGTCTGTAAAGAAATAGACATTAGTGGCTCGATCAAGCACTGAAGCAGAATACAGGAGTTTAGCCTTGTTGCAGAATTGGTGTATGTACAGTCCTTGCTAACTAAACTTAGTATTTATAGCATGTCTAAACCAACTGTCCACTGTGACAACTTGAGCACAATACTGTTATCCCATAATCCAGTCTTACATAATAAGACCAAGCATATGGAACTTGATATTTTTTTTATCAGGGAAAAGGTTATACAGAACCAGTTAACAATTACCCATATCGCCTCAGATCAACAAATTGCAGACATTCTTACTAAACCTCTGTCCTTCCAAAGATTTTCTAAATTGCGAACTTGTGACTGCTCAACCTCACATTGAATTTAAAGGGGTATGTTAGAGTAAAGTGTTATAATTGTAAATATAATTAAGTTAGTTAGTCTTAGTTAGTATATCGGTTGATTAGTTGTGAACCAATCTCCCTCGGTTACATCAGTTGGAGATCTCATCATGTACACTATTTATGTATCTATTGAAGTATGGAAATATATTAGAAAATATTCAGTTCAAACCCTATTTCATCTTCCTTTCTTGTTTACTTTCTTTCAATGATTGCTTATTTGGCTTAGTATAAGGTTAGTGCGTGTTTTTCCTTTAAAAATGTTCCTAGTCAGTAATAGTTATCATGCTTTGATTATTGAATATTGAATTAAAATTTGAAGTTTGAATATTTTGTTTCTTTTTTTTTTTAGTTCCCTTTTTTCCTTGTATCACTTGGTTATAGAGGCTTTAATACTATATGAAGGACCAATTCAATTAAAAGCTTAAGCTATTGAGTAAAGGCTTTTGAATAGTCTTATTATAATATCTTGCATCCATTTTTCTTCTCAAAATTTTCTTTTGAAAGGATACTTCTTCTTTTTTTTTGCAATTGTTGGAGAAGTTGAAAGTCCTCAATCTAAGTCATTCCTGTTACTTTAAACAGACACCTGACTTCTCAAATCTACCAAATCTTGAAAAATTAATATTAAAAAAATTGTCCAAGCTTGTCCATGGTTCATTGGAGAATTGGAGATCTAGATAAGCTTCTTCTAGTTAATTTGAAGGACTGTAAAAGCCTTAGTAATCTCCCAAGAAGTTTTCATAAGTTGAAATCTTTGGAAACTCTCATCCTTTCTAGTTGTTCAGAAATTGACAAGTTTGAGGAGGACATTGAAAAAATGGAATCTTTGACAACTCTAACGGCAGATAACATTGAGACAAGGGTCTTTTTCAATATTAAGATCAAAGAGCATTAAATATATATCCTTATGTGGTCATGAAGGATTATCAACCAATGTGTTTCCTTCTCTCTTCTGGTCTTGGATGTTAGCAATGAATAATCCTGAGCCCCTTATCCAAGCATCTTGGAATATTTAATCTCTAATTTTCTTGGAAGTACATAGTAACAGTTTTCATGATTTGTCATCAACTCTTAGCAACCATTCACAAATTCAATGTCTCAAGGTTAAATGCCATTCCAAGTTTCATGTAAGACAAGATAAAGCAAGGATTTTAGATGCTTTAGATGCAATAAATTGTGCAAAACTTGAGACAAGACCAAATGCATTAAATTTATCAAATGTGGGAACTTTTGCATTATCTAATAGTAACAATCAAGTTTAAATTTTAGGTTCAGAAAGCTTATTGAGTTCTGTTTGGATTCATATGGGAGGACACGTTGAAGCTCTTGAAGAGAGAATTTTTCAAGTTTTCTCTCCCTCTTTTCATCATAATTATCATTTCCATTCTGATACCTATACCTCTTTATGTGTATCTCTCACTGTTTTATGCAAATATTATGAATTGTATATACTTGAAGTAATATTTTCTTCCAAGGTTAGTTTCTTGAATAATTATAATATATAAAACAATTTTAATTAGTACAATTGCATATTCTGTTGTGCTAAGTGTATATGTTATTTTCTTCTCATTTTCTTGTGACTATTTTATGTTCCTTTTTATGCCTAAAATGTAGATTCTCTCTTTTAATTTTCTTTTGATTAATCAAATTATTTTTTTTTTTTGGGTTTTACTTTTTTAACTGCCCACTATTATTGAAGTTAAGAATTGAGAGTCTTCAACATAAGGTATTAATATGGAATAGGTTATATAGGTTAAAAGCAAATAATTATATTTTCTCATTTGTTCTTTTATTCTTGTCATTGTGATGGGCCTGATATATACTAGAAAATATAAGCAAAGGTAAAAGGAAGAAATATTGAGAGGGACAAGATTGCAAATGAGTAGAAAAACTGAGGGACACGTGTAAGCTCTTGAGAGAAAGTTTTAAAATGAATTGGTTAGGAAATTCTCAATAAAGAATGAAGCGAGAGCCAAAAGGGAGGAAAATTTAGAAGGGACTTGGGAGTGCTAGCCTCTCAAAAGCTAGCTTTATCATTTTTATTTTTCCTTGTTCTACTATTTTGGTGCTATTGTATTTTTTATTTTTGGATAGGTTCCTATCAATTGGTATCAAAGTCGACAACAATCCGACAAAACATGGCTGGCTTGGAGAATAGGATGGACTATTTGGAGAGAGAGATGACAGTGGTGAAGAAGGACATAACAATCATCAAAGAGTGTATGAGAGACCTTCGTGATGTTTTAGTTAGATTAAGTAAAGAAGAATTGGGGGAAATACAAAAGAAACCTATCAAATAGTCTATTAGTTGAAGCCAATTGGAAAATTCTTGGGTTTCCTAAGTAAAGAGAGGTAAAGAAGAGGAGAAGCTTGAGTTAAACAATATATCAGTATTTGCCTTCAAGAATGAGACAAAAGATAAGATGAAGTTGAAGTAGATTGGAAGTTAGAAGAGTAGATGAATTTAATCCCACTGTTGATATCAAGCTATTTGGAAGGTATTTATTATCCTTTCAAGGTGAATATAGCCAAGGTAAGAGAGTATTACGGCTACCAAGGAGATGTGAAGTTTGATGCGTATAGATGGAGGAGGTGGCTTTCTTTTCAATTAACAACAAAAGATGATGAAGATGAGGGTAATGTAAAGAAAGATAGTTGGGTCATGGATTGGGTTAGGAAAATTAAGTGGGAAGAAGCCCGATTCTAAATGGAAAAGAAAAAATTATTAAGCCCATAAATTTTTACACTTATATTATTGGGCCAACTTTCAATAATCTAACCTACAACTCATTAAAGTTAATGGGCTTGGCCTATATGATAGATGAGAGAAACCTAATTTTAGAGAAGGGTAAAGAAAATAGACTGAGTAAGGCCCAAAAGAATTTAGGTTTAGTAAACCTTTGGGGCTTCTAAACCCATATATTCTATTTACCCTACCATTTGGCCAAGGAAAAATCGTCCATGCCATGAATCTTAATTAATCTGAAGCGCAACGTTCTTTAGGGGAGAATGAGAAAGTTGAAGCATGGGAGAATGAGTGTGATTGTGTAAGAGTTTCAAAGTCATCACAGCCTTATTCAAACATATGGTAGTAGCGTCTTAATCATTCAGCTTCGGTATTCTTCTTTGTCATGCAATTTTTTTGTTCACTTTCATCCATTCTCCACCTTTTGGCCTTTATTCAATTCTGTTGGTGAAGAAGACAATGAAGTCAAAGAAGGGAAAGCACCAAAGAAAGATATCCAAATTCAGGAAAATAAAGAGCCATCAATTGAAATTCTCATATATTCTATTGTGGGCAAAAATTGTAAGGTTTATTAATAAATAATGAAAAAAGATGAAAGGAAGAGGATAAAGGGAAGGAAACATTGACTCGAGAGAATATTATGGTTTATGAACTTTAGGGATATCCTATTTTACTTTTTATAGTCTTTTATTCTTTTGATGGGCCATTTAATATGCTTGAAGACTCTAAGAAGGAACCTACATTTGAGTCTCTAAGAACTTTGAAGTCAATTCATAATTTTTTATATTTTAGTTTTTATGCATATTGCTTGAATGATTATAACAAGCTAAAGGGTGTAAAGGAAGGTCAAGAAGAGGGGATTCAAGTTGTGCAATGTTTCCTTCCATTTGAATTTGGAATAGCAAATGTTGGTCCAATAGGTGTTGGGCTGTGTTCTTTGGAGAAGCAAGAGTAGAGACCTATTGGAAAGAAGCCACCTATCTCAAATTCTAATTCTCACCTTGAGGGCAAGGTAAAGCTTCAAAGGTCGGGTAATGATGGGCCCTAATATATACTAGAAAATATAAGCAAAGGTAAAAGGAAGAAATATTGTGAGGGACAAGATTGGAAATGAGTAGAAAAGCTGAGGGACACTTGTAGGCTCTAGAGAGAAAGTTCTAGAAGGAGTTGGTTAGGCAATTCTCAATAAAGAGTGAAGGAAGAGAGAGCCAAAGGGGAGGAAAATTTGGAAGGGACTTGGGAGAGTGCTAGCCTCTCGAAAGCTAGTTTTGTCATTTTGTTTTTTCTTGTTCTTCTACTATTTTGGTGCTGCTGTATTTTCTGTTTTCCAATAGGTTCTTATCACATTGCTTTTAAGTGCAAAACTATAAGATTTTGTTCTTTTTATACAATACAATTATATTTGATCTTTCTCAACTCAGATGAAGAAAATAAAATATACCTTTATGTGATATTTTATGGACCTAAGTGTTAATAATTTTCTATTAATTTTATTACTAGGAGAATAACTTTAATGTTATAAATATAAATTTTCTAGTACAAAAAACAATTTATGATTAAATTATTTTCATAAGCACGTCTATCAATAATAAATGTTGAGCTTAAGTATTCATAATAAGTTCTAGAATTATTTGTTCAAATATAAATCTCTCCTTACGCTATGTGCTACTATTGAGATATGAATATCAATATATCAAACTGAATTTTTCCCTGGTACCTCATTTATATTGTGCTTTGCCTTGAGTCTTGTACTCTTAAACTCTCTTAGAAATGCACAATTTAGTAAGTCCATAATTTCACCATGGTAAAATTGGGAATGATATTTTTGCTAGTACAAATAGTTAAATAGGTGCCATGTCACTGGATTTTGTTTTCCTGGTGCAGGGTTTAACAACCAATGAGGTTATTGATTATTTTCTTGCTGGTGACAAATATCCTGATTTGCTGACCTTCAAGGATGAAGGATCTTCAGTATTGTTCAAAATGCCCCAAGTTATTGGTTGTAGCTTGAAAGGGATGACTCTGTACACTACTTACTCCTCTTCACTTGCCAACATGACATCTATACATCTTAGGAGTGTATTGATTGTTAACCGCACAAAGGCTAGCATCCAGATCCATAAGAAAGAGGCATTAATCTCCCCTACAGTTGAAGAATGGAAGGCCATCATATCTGATCTTGAAGCAGGTGTTGAAGTGGAAGTTCTCGTAGTTTTTGGACATGGACTCACTGTGAAGGAGACAACAGTCTATCTAATATTTGATGAATCAACTTATGAAAATATTGGGTGTTCATCTGCACAATATAATGATGCTATTGTTTCTAATGAAGAGGAAAGTATTTGTACATATTCAAGAAAAATTAATTCTTAGAGATGCCTATATGAGGAGGACGAATTTTAATGAGGGCCAAAAGAAGATGAAAATGTGAAAGCTTGAATGGTTATGGGGGGGTCATTTCAATTATAGTATTTTATTATAATTTCCTTACTTGTTCCTTATCTCTTGCATTATTTCTCTGAAAAAATTTTCATGTAAGAAACTGGAAGAAAGTGTTCTGTTTTTTCACTTGATACTCATAATTCAGAGTCTGAGGATTTTGTGGCTGTATCTATGTCCTTTTTTTTTATTTTCTTTGCTGTTCCAAATGATTCCATGTATGTTGGTCTTTGAATGTAGGCATGATGTTTGGTCAAATTATTTAGTATATTAGTAAGTTACTGAACTGCTATACTGTATTTCTTTTGTCTCTCTTTATGTTTGATAATGAACAAGTTAGAGAGTTCTATAAAAATTAAACCAAAAAGAAAAATATTCAAGGTAAAGAGAAGTTGATCAACCTGAGCTGCACTTGTTGTCATTAAATGAATGAACTTGAAACTCATTCAGTTGAGTAAGAGAAGATTTGATTCTTTCTAATAAAGCTTCTACTAAGTAGACTCAACTCTTGAATAACTGCTTTGATTCTTTCTGTTGTGCCTCAGGTCAAAAGGTGAATGCCACCAAAACATGAGAGTTGCACAACTTTTAGTTTTGAGCTTGGTTCTTAGCTCAACTGGAATCTTGGTAAATCATTAGATTTAGAAGGCATATTTCATCACAAGTAAATCTCTAGGCAAATTTATAATTTTATTTTGAAGAAGGCATTAAAAGTTGAATATTTTGACCTCAACTCATTATGCTATCTTGGCGTCATAACCTATATTTAAACTATAGTTGTTGTACTTTTAAGAAAATTAAGTTTTCACCTTAAATTTATTAGTAATATTATTTGTTTTAAATTCAATTTTTTTATAAAATGATAAATAAAGTTTTTTTTTAATAGTTTCAATTATTATTTTCTTTGGTCTCTCATTACTTCTAAATTATTAAACTATTTTTTATTTAGTCAACTCTTTGTATGAGATTTTAATAATCTCTTTTGTATATGATAAAACTACCTAAGACGTATTTTTACTAAATTTTTTATAATAGGTGCTACCATAATTTTTACTTTAATGAAATAATTTCTAATGATATATTTTTTAATGTATCCCACTTATTCAATATAATATTCTTATTTTTTATAATGTTAAATTTTTGTTCATGCAGACTTTTTATCGTCAACATTCATTATCATATAATAATAAAAATCTTATAATTGTGTAATAAAATTTTTTCTTAAACTTGAGTGATATTTTTTTATCATAAATAACATTTAAAGTTTTTCTTCATTATATCCATCCAATTTGGACCTTTGATTTATATTTCTCTCTTTTTTCTATTATTTTTTAATTTCAAAATGTTTTATAATGCAATTTAATCTTTACCAAGCTTTAAGGTTACTACTCATCAATCACAAAGCATGCAAATAGAAATTTACGGTTTTTTAATTTATTGATTAGGTCTTGCCGAAGCGGCCACTGCGAAATTAAGGTATCCACTCCATGTGCATTTTTAATCTATGTTTTTTTTAATTTTTTTTCTTTTAATAATTGACTTGAAGTCAAGGCAATACTATTTTTCTCCCTTTATAATTGTAGACATAATAAGTGAGAAGACTACACCTTCATCATTATCTATAAATATTGGATGATATAAAAAGACTTGTTGTTAAATATTAATTTTTATAGTGGAAATTATTATGTAAATACATTGTCAATTCTGTCATTTAAGACCAGATTATTTATTAACAAAAAATAAAATAAAAAATATAAAGAGATAATGTGGAGATCAACCAATTTGTAAATGAAAAAAACATAAAAAGATTAGGCAAGACGTATGGAACTTGTAGCATTGTGAAAAAACTTGAAAAAAAAAAAGAACAAAAGAACAAAAGAACATAAACAAAAGAAAGCAAAGATCGACCAATAAGTAAATATAGGTTAAGATCGATGGGCTGAGGAAGACTGATGGACATAAATATAAGCTGAAAAGGATTGGCTTATCTTAGAATCTTTTGACGTGTTTCTTCGTTGAACTGACTAAAAGGCGGGAAGGAAGAGAGTGCTCCGCCTTTGTTCTGCTGCATCCACGCACTCCATAGAAGGCAGGACCGTCAGATGAATAGCGATTCCACATTCGAGTTATTGTGGACCCACGGCCACGTGTTCAAGGATTATCCCATAGGATTAAATATCGTTTTGGTGATCATAATTGTGTTTTTAACCTTTTTCTTTTCAAAATATTTTAATATAAGGCAGGCATTCGTTATGATTGTGTTTTTAACCTTTTTCTTTTTAAAATATTTTAATATAAGGCATACATTCGTTATGATTGTGTTTTTAACTTTTTTCTTTTTGAAATATTTTAATATAAGGCACAAATTAGTTATGATTGTGTTTTAACCTTTTTCTTTTCAAAATATTTTAATATAAGTCATACATTCGTTTGTGGAGTTGGAACGGCAGAGGCAAAAGCAGGTACTGGTCCCAATCTCTCTCTTATTGTTCTGTGTTTTTAATAAGATTTTTTTATTTTTTTACAAAGAGGGCTAACAAAAGAAATTATATCCATGAGTAAAGAAATAGGAACACTAAGGAAATCTTCTCATGTACTGAGAAAAAAAAGAGTTATGAGATCCAAACCTCGTCAACTTATCCGCACTGGTTGGCTTCCCAAAACTTAATAAGATTGAAACGAAGAAAAGAGTTCAAACAACGAAAAGTTGAGACCCAGAAACACAGACACAGGAAATAAATAGCATCTAATGAATTGGAGGTCAATAATTTAAAAAATAGTCCATAATTTATTTTAGACAAATAATTTATTAGTTTAAATTTTACCTTGTTTTTAAAATATGAAAAGATTTCAGTTTACCCACCTTTAATAACAAATTTTATATTAACTTTCTTTCATTAATTTCAACTTTTGAAAGAATTATAGATAAAGGGGAGATTGTTATTTAGATTTTTACAAAAATATTTATTTTTTATTATTTTAAAAAATTATATTTTTATTTCCATCTATAAAAACATCATTTTTTTAATAAAGATAATTTGGTCATGCTAATGAACGAATTTGGCTGTGAGCCAATTTAGCAAGTCGACAAGACTTTACTTTTTGTGAATTCCCTACCCATTTCCTCGACACTTCGTCAACAACTCCAAAGGTGGTGCTAAAAAAATCTTCATATTAATTTCTTCAGTCAAAGTTGGTAGACTGTGTAGGATGACATTAATAATTAATAAAATAAAACAGTTGAAAGGTAATATTTTTTAAAATAATTTAAAAACAGATATTTTTTTTACTGGATTATTATCTTCTATTTTTTAAAACATATTTATAAAAATTCAAATATAATTTTTATATCTTAATTATTATTTTTTAATTTAAAAATAATTTATATAACTTAAATTTTTTATAATTAATTTTTTAAAAAAATTAATATATTTTATTTTAATTAAAAAATTTAATAAAAATATAAATAATTATGTATAAATAAATTTTATTAAAAAAATTAATAGAAGATAAAGATAAAGGAGTAGTCTTATCAATTAAACTGCCCTGCCTCCTTGCAAGAAAGCAATTTCTTGCCTAGTTATCTCCTTCACTCTCTTCTTCCTTGCGTCCTCTCTTGAATATCCATGGCTTCCTCTAATACCAAATGGAAGTACGACGTGTTCATAAGTTTCAACGAAGAGGACAAACACACTGTTGGGTCTTTCATTGACGATCTCAATTTGGCTTTAACACAGAAGAAAATCAACAGTTTCCAGAGAAAGGGAGAAGAGATGCCATCCTCAGTGCTGTTGCGAGCAATCGAAGAGTCTAGAATTCTTATCGTTGTTTTCTCTCTAAAATATGCCAATTCTATATGTTTCTTAGAAGAGGTGTGGCAAATTATGAAGCGCTTTTACGGGAACATAAGTCAGGTAGTTTTACCTGTGTTTTACAATCTGGATCCATACCCAATACAGTTAGCGATAGCTACAGCGTGGAGATGGATGGCGCCGCCAGCAGAAGCGACGACTTTGCCTGGATTGGAAGTGAGACGTGTGAGGTAATCTCATTTCTTGTATCTTATAATACAAAAATATGTATGGTACAACTACAAACTAGTTTACTCCTATATAATTTTTCCGACCAAACACTATGAAGGCTGAAACAACATGGGATAAAAATGCAATATAATAAAAAATCATTTTCTTTAAAACTTAATTAAATTTGGGCTAGCCTGGACCTTTTTTTTCAAACAAGTCTTTAGTTTGAATTATATTTTTTAAAAAAATATTAAACAAACAAATTATATATTTGATATTATAAAATAAAAAAATAAAAAACTTTTGTTTAAACTTAATAATGTTTATCAACAAAAAAAAATTTATATTTCCTGCTTTGTTTCATTTCAAAAATATATATTAGATACACAAATAGTTATTTTTAATTATGTATTATGAATTATGTATGATTTTATGGCAAAAAAATAAATATAATATATATTTTTCAATTGAGTCAGTATTCAACCTAAATAATTGCTACAAAAAATGGGTTCGGGCCTGAGTCTAATGTTTTTTAACTCGAATGGCTTCTTTTGTTTGATGCCATGGCATACTATTTTTCTGTTTCTGTTAGACATGAAAGAAATTTGGAGCAAATTTGGAGTAGCATGGCTATGGATTACGAGACTTCGGCGATGGCGCTAACAGAAGCGGCGAATTTGTTTGGATTGATAGTGATAGGTGGGAGGTAATCTCATTTCGTGTATCTTATAATAGAAATATATGTATAATCCAACTACAAACTATTTTACTGCAATATAATTTTTCCTAGCCAAGTGCTATCAAGGTTGAAACAACGTGGGATAAAATCATAAAAATGCAATATGAGCTTGAAATAAAAGTATGTACGAATAAAAAAAATCAGTTTTTTTAAAAGCCCAATTAAATTTGGGCTAAATTTGAATTATTTTTTAAAAAATATTAAAAAATTATATATATATATATATTAGAATATAAACTATAAAAACATAATAATTCATTTAAAACTAATATTTTTCAATAAGAAATTAAAAAAATTCATATTTTTTGTTTTATTTCACTTTATAAAAATATATTATATGTACAAATAATTATATTTAATTATGAATAATTTTGTGATAAAAAAGTTAAACATAATACATTTTTTATTAATTCTTATATTTTAAGTTTATAATTTATAAATATTATATTATATTTTACTTTAACTTATGTTAAATAAAAAATATGACATATAATTAATTTTAATTTTTATCATATTTTAAATTCAATCTTGGCCGTGTTTTTTTTTTTTAATTAATCAGGTCGGGTTCCTGACCCAGGCAAATAATATGCATAGAGTTTTTTAATATATACATATAAACGAGCCCAGACCTTTTCTATTTTTGTTAGAAATAAAAGAACTTGAAACAAATTTCACTGGTTTTAATTTTGTTTTATTTTATTTTTTCAAAGAGAAATATTTTTTTAGAATAAATAGAAAAATCATTATTATTTTTTATTTTTACTACTTTCATTTACACTTTTCTATGGGTGAACATCATCATTTAAAATTAAATTTTCTCTGAAACAAATAATTTTGGTAAAAATTCACCGGTTTAAATTTTATTTTATTTTATTTTTTCAAAGAAAAAGATTTTTTTTAAATAAATATAAAAATCATAATTATTTTTTATTTTTACTACGTTCATTTACAGTACTTTCTATAGGTCAACATCATCATTTAAAATTAAATTTTCTCTGAAACAAATAATTTTGGTAAAAATAATAGAAATATTTAGTGATGATATTTCATGAATTGTTATCATGTGACTCTATTTTTTTTTTTTATTCATTGAAAACTAAAATTACTTTCTGTCATGCTTTTATAAATAGTAGCAATTTTTCTGAGTCTCAAAGTTACTATTTTATTTTTTCCAGGAGTGAGGGCATGGGAATCAAGAATATAACTGACTCTATTTTGAGAATATTACACAGTTATTCCTCGTACAATATGTTTGAGGTTGACCCTTTTGTGGAATTAGGTTCATCTATCAGACCCGTGTTGTACTTCTTGAGTAGTCGACCAAATGAAGTTGGAATATTAGGGATTTGGGGATCAGGAGGGATTGGTAAAACAACTCTTGCCAAATTCATTTACAATAAAATTGGTCACAATTTTGAGTGTAAAGGCTTCCTTGAAACTGTGAGAAGATTCTCAGAGCAAGATGATGGCCTAGTTGGTTTACGAGAAAAATTCTTTTCAGGTATATTTTATACAGAAGAAGGAAAGATATATAGCAATGTTCAATGGCGAGAACATAAAACGAAGGAAGTTCTGCGCCATAAAAGGGTACTATTAGTGGTTGATGATTTGAACTCTATGAACCAATTTAAAGCATTTGTTGGAAGTCGGGAATGGTATGGTAAGGGGAGTAGAATAATCGTCACAACTAGAAATAAGCTTCTCCTTAACGAAATTAAAGCAGATTATAGGCATGAAGTGAATAGTTTGGATCTTTCTCGTTCTACTAAGCTTTTTTGTTGGCATGCATTAAAGCAACCATGTCTTGAACTAGATGTGTTGAAGTTCTCTGATGCCGTTGGAAGTTGTGATGGGAATCCATTATCACTTAAAATCCTAGGCTCTTATTCTGCTGGGAAAAGTGAAGAAGAGTGGAAAAATGCATTGAATAAATTGAAACAAGTTGGTTATAGTGAAGAACGTTTTCAAGATGAAATCCTGAAAATAGGCTATCATGGTTTATCTAATCTAGAGAAAGATATCTTCCTTTACATAGCTTGCTTTCTTATTGGTAAGGAAAGGAGCTATGTCTCATTAGTTGGCTCTGAACTTGATATTGAAAATGGATTAACTGGGCTTATAGAAAAAGGTTTCGTATCAGTTGATGGGACAGACAAGTTGAGAATGCATGATCTGCTACAGGGCATGGGAAGAAAAATGCTTCTTCAAAAGACAAAACATGAATGGATCTATGATGTTTTCTTAAGTTTTAGAGGTGAAGAAACTCGTAGCTCTTTCACCTCTCATCTCTATGCTGCTCTAACAAACGCAGGTTTAAAAGTCTTTATGGATGATAATCTTCGGAGGGGAGATCATATTTCGTCCTCTTTATCACAGGCAATTAGAGGTTCTAGAGTTTCTATTGTCATTTTCTCAACAAATTATGGTGGTTCAAGATGGTGTTTAGAGGAACTAGAGAAAATTATGGAGTGTCAAAGAACTATAGGACAAATGGTTATGCCAGTTTTCTATCATGTGGACCCTTCAGAAGTTCGTAAACAAACCGGCTCTTTTGGAAAATCGTTTGCAGATCTCTTGAAAATTCGGAAATCGGTAGACACGTTGTTGAGTTGGAAGAGAGCACTAACCGAAGCTGCAAATTTTTCTGGTTGGGATTCAAAAAATTTCAGGTACGTTCGAAAATCTTTTCTTTGACTCTTTATTTTATGATATCTAATTTTGCATTGTTACATGTCTCAAAAACTAGGTAAAAAAGAAAATCTTTATTTTAAGAAAAATGATAAAGAAAATATTTTAATTTGGGATGACATTTTTTAATCAAACAAGATTTAAATTTTATGTAGTTTTACATATAAAGGAAGAATCGGAAGCTGATAAAAGACACGAAGAGAAAAAAAAAAAGTTCTAATTTACACAACTTCTTTTGTTTATATAAGTTTTATTCTTTTATTTTATTGCTCATGTTAAAAATAGTTTTATATAATTCTCTGTCATACTTTTTTAAATATACTGATACTTTTTAAAATAAATTGACGCATATGGATCACACAAATAAATTGAGGTTTATATATAATAATATTTCTCTGTTATATACCTGATTGGATTTTGGTAAATAATCTGTAGCAAAATTTTTTTGCATAAAAATTTAGAAATTTTGTAGACCAAAACAGTAAAATCATATTATTATTGTCCACAAGTATTTCGGTTTTCATTTTGTTACCTAACAAATTAATTTTTCTCATATCATACTTTTATACTTCCAATTCTGAACCTTCAATTTACTAACCATTGATTTGACATGCTACTTTGCAAGGGTAGGCTGGTCATACCTTTCTCAATGTTTGCATTTTTTGCTAGACAGTCAGTCAAGAATAATTTTAAATTTTAATTATTCATTAAATACATAAACATTAATTGAAAGTTTAAAAATATTAGAAATTAAAAATATTTTATTAATTGATGACTAAAAAAGTCAGTCTGCTTTAGCTTATTTATAATTAAAAAAACTTTTTTTTAATTAGTTGGAATCGATTAAATAAATTAAGTAATATTAATGTATTTTATCTTAATTTATTTTTATTGTTAGATTGTTTATAATTAATATTTTTTGTAGTTTATCTTTTTTTATCCCCTATTGTTCTAGTTTGAACTATCTTATAATCTTTTTTATGTATGACTAAATCATTTAAAACATATTTCTACTAATTTTTTAAAAATGTGTTACCACAATTTTTTTCATATACAATCATTCATAATCTTACCTTGATTTTTTGTATTTATCTATCCAACATAACGTTTTTATTTTTGTAACATTAAATTTTTATTTATGTTAACTTTTTATTAATATTATTACTATACAAACAGTCTAATAATTATGTGATAAAATTTTTTTTCAAATTTGAATGATATTTTTCTATCACAATAATACTTGAAATCTTTTTTTATTTTATTTATTCAATTTGGACCCTATAATTTATGAACTCCTCTATTTTTTCATTAATTTGTATAATAATTCTCAAATACTTAAAACTTGTAATTTCTTATATAAAATGATCTTCAAATTTTACCTTTACCTTAAAATTGTATCACCTTTAACTAAAGTTACATTTAGATTTTTATTTACTTCAACTTATACAAAAATTATCTATCTACAAAGTTTGTGTTCATCTCTTTAATTTTTTGTTTACTTTTACTTAAGCTTATTTATTTTATTTTTAAAAAATTGATAACTTTTGAACAAAAATAAAAAATAAGCCTATATTTGTCTGGTTGGGTTTGAACCCTACTACTAGAGTGTGTGTGTGTAAACTATAATGTCTCTCTCTCTCTCTCTGAGAGAGAACTATAATGTCTTTGTGTTTCTATGTAAACTTTAATGTCTGTGTGTATGTATGTGTGTGTGCGTGCACGGTAGTTTGCTATTTTAGTAAATTATAATGTCTATGTGCGTGATTTTAAAAAAAGAATAAATCTACTTATAAAATTATTAATAACAGATAAAAGAATAATAAATAAAATATAAGATAATATATTAATAATTTTAATAAAAAATTTAATATATCAAAAATTTTAATTTAATATAAACACTAATTTTGTAATATTTAAAATTGAAAAATATATGCATAAAACAACTAGTATACTAGCTTTTATTCCTTCTTTTATCTCTATATAATCTTCTATGTATTCTAATTGAATTGTACATCTTTCTATATAAAAATTTATTATAGCTATTATACGATTTGATATTGGTTCTTTCTTAACTTCTAAAAGAATATATATTTCTTGAGGTTGGATTAGATCTATTTGTGATATATGTGAGTTTATTTCAGTCAATCTACTGCTTATAGGTATTTTTATTAATTGATATCTAAGACTTCTTGAATTAAATGATATATTTATCTTTTTCCTTTGATTTTATTAGTTTACTTACTTTTGTTAGGCTTTAAATATAATTATATATTTTTTATCTTATTATATTATCTTTGATTAAATATTATTCTTCTTTTTGTTATTCCTTGAAATGAATTTCTATATTCTGCATATTTTGAATAAGGTTATTTTTTGTTATTATATAATCTCTTTCATATTCTTCTATAGTTATAATTATATTTACTTGGTGCATTTCTCCTATCAGTGAATTTTTAGAATTATATTCATTAGAATCTTTATTTAATATTTTTAATTTATATATTTTTATGTTTGAATTTTTTAATTCACTATCTAATATATTATCATATTATAACGGTTTTAATTTATATTCATTGACTTATTGTAGTATATTCATAGGTTTCTTAGTTTTTTGTTTTGAACAGTTTGTGAATATATGTCTTATTTTTTTACAATTATAATATCTACATTTTATTATTTTTTGTTATAATTTATTCTTTTTCTTCCTTCGTTAGCATATTTCTTATATTTATATTTTTTATATACTTTTTTAGGTATTTTTTAAATTTGTATGCCTGTGTATTTGAATCTAATTTACATATTCTATTTGATGCAATTGAGTTATTGCTATTTTTATTTTAATGATTTCATTTAACCTTGTGCTTCTCTCTAAAATTTTATTTCTTAGTAATTACTCATATTATCTTATTAACATGGCATATAATTCTTTTCAATTTGAATAAGGTGCATTTATAAATCTTGCTTGTTTTCTAAATTCTCCTATTTTATTCTTTCACCAATTTTGTACTATTCTAGTAAAACTAGCTTCAAGTAATGAGTATTTATATTTCTTCCTATTAATGTTATTAATTGTAATTTTGATCATTCTTCTATTTTTTTATTATCTAAATGACAATCTAAGTATAATCATATTCCTAAATTAAATATTTGTTTGTCTCATTATTCTAACAGAGTTGGAGTACATTCTATACTTGTTGGTATTTTAAAAATTATACTATTTATTTGTATGATATCATTCACTTTTAATGGCTTTTTATGTCTTAATGTTTCTTGCTCTATTTTACTTTTTCTACTTATATTAGATGATACTGAATTCTTTGTGTATTCTAGGTTTTTTATATTTGGAGAATTTATGAGTTCTTGATTTTGCATATTGATTTATGGTATGTTTGTTGTTATAATAGTCATACGTTCTATTTCTTGTTTTATTTTCTTTAAGTTATCTTCTTTTTGTTTATTAATCTTTCTATTTCTTTAGTATCAGATTCTTTTGTCTCACTTTTTTTTATTTCTCTTAAAGCTTGCATCATGTTTATGGTTGGTAATTTTTCTTTCTTGTTTTGTTTTTCTAATGATCTAAACATTCAAAAACTATTATCTGTATGTATTTCTATTTGACATACTATTTTTAATATTTCATAGTCTTTTTTAGTTAATAGTTGTATAATTTCTTCTGTTGAGATTTTTGAAATTATTTATTCTTATTTTACCAATAATCTTTGTTGTCTTTCCATATCTATTTTTTTATTTCTTCAAAAATAGTTTATATATTTTTATTAATTATTTATTGTCTTTTTTGGATTTGTTCAATTATTATTTTTGTTTGTTTCATGTTTTAATTGAAGGCCTGAGATTTAATTTGTTTTTCAGTTATTTCTGGTTTTGATTTTATTGCTTGTAATATATATATTTGAGAATTTTGTTGAATATATTGGTGATCATATTCTTAAAATTTTTATTATTTGTCTAGTATTTCCTCTTACATATGCTAGTTATGTTTTTTTAATTTTATATACTTTTTTTTCTAATGATTTTGATAATTCTTCTAATATTTCTAATCTATATCTAGAGTTTTCTTTATTTTTATTAATTTTGCTTTTTCAGGTAAAATTTTTATAATATTTTTTTGAGGCATTATATTTTTTTCTAAATTAGAATTTATATAACATCTTAATTATTTTGTTAAAAACATATTTAACTAATTTAATTAATTAAAATATTATCTCCATCACCTGTAAGTATAAAAGGTGTATAAATACATGGTTCTTCTTCTGATAGTAGAATAAATGAACTCACTAGTAATTATGTACTTTCTACGCAACATATTCTATATGTTCTACTTTTTCTAATACTTTCGTGGTCAATTCTTAACAAAGTATATTCTATATTCAGACACAAAATTCAACTGGAATTAGATTCATGCACAAAATAAAAATAGGCTAAAGCAAACTTCTAATTTAAATTATAGAGATTAAAAATTTATGTTATTTTTTTTCTTCAAGCTCTGATACTATAATTTGATAGCTTATTTATAATAATGTCACAATTTAGAAGTACTATTTTTTACCAACAATAATCAGGTAATAAAAAGACTCTCATGTAGAAGCTCTATTATAGAGCACAACACAAAAAGTCTAAAGACTTTTCTCCTTCAAATTATAACAGCACATCTTTTTATTTTTTACAAGAGGGATACCAAACTTTTTGTTTTAATATTATTACAAATAATATCTCTTATAAGATTATAGGTATTAAAATAAAATGATATTACTCTTTAATCTCTATAAAAGTTTTAGTTGTAGGCCATTACCCTTATTTTGAGTCTTGATAAAATTTGATGAAAATTATTTTGAGAGAGGAAGTAAGGCAATAATGCAAAGATTCTCAAAACACAAATAGATAGAGAATTTAAGAGTTTATTACTCGAAGATTTTCTTTACAACATTTCAGATTGAATATAGTTGTTTTGGTTACAACATAACTCTATCGTACACTATCAGAAGATAATTCATGTACTTATATATCTTTTATACTAAGAAGTGATGGAGACAGCAATTTTAATTAATTAAATTGGCTAAATATATTTTTAATAAAATAATTAAGATATTATATAAATTATAGTTTTAAAAAAGAATATAGTGCCTCAAAAGATATTATGAAAACTTTATATGAAGAAGTAAAATGAATAATAGATAAAGAAAATCATAGATATAGATTAGAAGAATTGTCAAAAAAACTATATGAAATTAAAAAAAATAAAAATAAAAAACTTAACGAACTATAAAAGAAAATACTAGATAAATAATGAAAGCTTTAAGAATAGGATTATTAATAGAACTTATTCAACAAAACTCTCAGATAAATGTGTTATGATCAATAGAATTAAAATCAAATATAACTAAAGAACAAATTAGATCTCAAACCTTAGATTAAAACATGAAACAAACAAGAATAATAACTAAACAAATCTAAAAAAGACAATAAATAGTTAATAAAAATTTATGGACACTTTTTGAAGAAATAAGAAAAATAGATATGACAAGACAACAAAAATCATAGGTAAAAGAAGAATAAATAATTTCAAAAATTTCAACATAATAAATTATACAACTATTAACTAAAAAAGACCATGAAGTATTAGAAATAGCATGACAAAGAGGAATAGATATAAATGATATTTTTGGAATAATTAGATCACTAGAAAAATGAAAAGAGAAGGAAACATTATTAACCATAAACATGATGTGAGCTTTAAAAGAAATAGAAAAATGTGAGATTGAAGAATCATATACTAAAGAAATAGAAAGATTAATGAGACAAGAAGAAGATATTTTAGAAAAAATAAAACAAGAATGAAGACATATGACTATTAAAAGAACAAAAATACCATAAATAAATATGTAAAATGGTTTCTCCCAAATATAAGAATCTTATAATATACGAATAATTTAGTATAATCTAATATAACTAGAAAAAATGAAGTAGTGCAAGAAAAATTAAGACATAAAGAGTCATTAAAAGAATATGATATCATACAAATAAATAGTACTACTTTTAAAATACCAACAAGTAAAAGCAGATGAAATCATACACATAAATAGTACTACTTTTAAAACACCAACAAGTACAGAATATATTCTAACTTTGTTAGAACTAAATGAGACAAGACAAATAGTTAATTCAAGAATATAGTTAGACATAGGTTGTAATTGGATAATTAAAAAAGAATAAAATAATGATTAAAATCACAATTAATAACATTAATAGAAAGAAATATAGATACTCAAACATATAGTCTAGTAATAGAAGTTAGTTTTACAAGAATAGTATAAAACTAGTGGTAGAATAAAATAAAAGAATTTAGAAAACAAGCAAGATCTATAAATACACCTTATTCAACTAGAAAAGAAGTATATGCTATATTAATAAGACAATATGAGTAATTACTAAAAAATGAATTTGTAGGGAGAAGCACAGGGATTAAAAGAAACTACTAAAATAAAAAGAGCAATAACTAAAATGCATCAAATAAAAATATTTAAATTAGATTCAAAATACCTAAATCCATATATATGTGCATATAAGAAATATTACTATGAAAGAAGATTACCAAGTTATAAACAAAAAAGATTTTATCTAGATTTATTTTTTATAAAATTACCTAAACTAATATCTAAAACTATTATAGAGTATTATAGTAGAGCATTTAATAATATAAAATTAATGCTATTCATTGATACCATAAGAAGAGGAGAGGTTACTTAAAATAAGCATGAAGAAACATGAAATATTACAAAATAAATAAATTATTCTTAAGATGTAGAGAATTAGAAACTCTTCATAGATGGGGTTGTACACCAAATCAAACAAAGCAGAATAAAAGAAGATATAAATACAAATTTAAAAACTGTCCAAAAGAAAAGTTATATAAAACATATAAACATAAGAATTATTTCAAGGAAGGAAGAAAAAGAATAAATTATAATAATAAATAAATAAAATGTAGATGTTATAATGGTGAAAAATTAGGACACATATCCACAAAATTTCGAAAACCAAAATCTATGAATATACTACAATAAGTTAATGAATATGAATTAGAGTATGATAATATATCATGTAGTGAATTAAAAAATTCAGATATAAAAATATATAAATTTAAAATATTAAGTAAAGATTTTGATAAATATAATTATGAAGAATCACTAATAGAAGAAATGCACCAAGGAAACATGATTAGAGCTATAGAAGAACAAAAAAAAAAAAAAGAGATGATACAAAAAGAGAAGAATAACCTTATTTAGAATATGAAGAATATAAAAATTCATCTCACAAAATAACAGAATGAAGAGTAATATTTAATCAAATATAATATAATAAGATAAAAAATATACAATTAGATTTAAAACCTGAAGAACTTACAAAAAAAAATTATGACAAAAGTAAGTAAAATACTGAAATCAAAGAAAAAGAATCAACATGTATAATACTAGAAAAGAAACATCCAATAAAATCGACATTAATGAAAGCGATACTGAGAATATCTTTGATAAACAAAACATTAATAGAATTAGAAATTAGTAAATTACCTTTTAAAGATGAAATAATAGAAATATATATTGTAAGAGTACAAAAGAAGGAATAAATTTATTTATAACTATATATAATAAAAATCAATGAAGAATAACTATAAACTGATATTTCATGCTTAGTATGAAAAGAAACATAGTTAGGTCTTACTAATATAACTATACTTGCAAACAATTAGAATTAGATAAAATAAGATTATATACAAAAAGATTACCAAGAAGGATAGAAACAAATAGTACAATTGAACAAAGATCATTAAGAATAAGTACACTATCTACATCAACATTAAATATTAATATAAATTCACCAAGAAGTCATAGTTTAGATTATCCAAAAAATAATATAAATAAGAAAAGGATAAACTAATCATTTAATTCAAGAAACCTAAGACATCAATTAGCAAAAATACTTTTAAACAATAGACTTAACTGAAATAAACTTATAAACACTACAAATAGATTTAACCTAACCTCAAGAAATATATATTCCTTTAGAAGTTAAGAAAGGACCATTATGGAATCATATAATTGTAACGACCCCCTAATTCATATCAGAGTAGTGAAAACATATAAAGTTTTAAGTAAATTTTTCACTTTTCCCATGTCGAGGAACATCAGATGGTTGCTACTGATTAAGTGTAACCCAAATAGACTCTTGTCACAGTCCATTTAGATTCCACTCAACCCTAAGTACTATGCAGCATTTTTATTATCACATACAGACCATAACATGCTCTAGAATATAAATACTAATAACCATAAAAATTCAGAATACTAAATCCATTCAAATTCATTTCAAAATAAACCATTCTTCCATACCATTTTCCTACCGAAAATCTGGCAGAGTTTCCCCTGAAAACTGAATGTTTCCAATAAATACAACTAGTCAAAAACCATAAAATACATCCAGTCAATTCATTAGAATTCAACACCAACAACAAAGATATACATATGTATAATTCAAGCCTAAACTAAGCCACAACGTCATCCCCCTATCCTGCTTATACCCAGCTATCTCCTAGGCATTTCCTATTCCTAATCATTTGAGCAAACAACTTCATGAGACAGCTCAATCCTAGTAAAGAAATTTACATTTTTCAGTACTAAAATAGTTGGATGCTCAGCTGTGACAATGCATAAAAAACATCTCCCCATATTCAAATTAAATGCATGTGAATTATCGCATTCTTTAAAATATAAAACATATGGGAAATCGATGCAAATGATAAAATGAGCATAAAATCTTTATTCTGAAAATTTATACTGAAATTCTTATTTAAAATCATGCCTGGGGGTTTTCATATACTTATCAGCCACAAGTCTCATGTGACTGTTTATTATTCTTTCCAATTGCATGCCATTTTACAGAAAACATAATTTTATGTTGGGTGTGATCCGTAACACCAATCACTCGAAAAAACGTCTATATTGTGAGTGTGATCCATGAAACCAATCACTCACTCAAGGACCGAGTGAGAATCAACATCTAGGGCGTCCCTTAGCATGTGCACAAACGCTAATTCTCATCCTCATACAGTCTATACAGAACTAAATACGCATAGCCGACCAATTCTTTAGGTTATAGGATGTTATACTTAAACCAAAATGTTACCCCGTATAGGTTATCCCCCCTTATACGCCTTAAAATTTTTATAGGGTTGTCCTGGTTTAACGAATAATCCCTAACGAATGCAGACTTAATCTAATTAAAACAATTCATTTGCAAAAGCCATCTACATACGGGATATTCAACGGCTGTCCTATACAAGCTGTTGAATACCCACCTTAAGTCAGTTCGTTCCTATGGCATATAAATCCGATAGCCAAACATATCAAACATGCAACAGGCATACTCAACACACAGGAATACATATATACTCATATATTTTAACACGCATTCGCATGCAACAAAATTATTGTAAAACAGGCATTCACAATGTCAATTTCAAGTTTAAGGGAGTGTAAATCACTCTACCTTTCATCGTTTGCTCCTAATTAGGTCAGAATTTCATGTTTCCTCTGTAATTGATCCTAATTAATTCTATGGGAAAAATAAATAAATTTTTAGGCAGGTTTTTCTTTCAATTAGGCTTTCCTATGTCAATTTATCAAATTCCTAGGTTGGTCTAATCCTTAAACATATCCAGGGTCAATTTCAATAGGAAAATATCAAATTGAGGGTATTTTAAATTATACCGAGGGTTTCAAAAGCTTGAAATCTAATTCTATCAACTTTTCGGCAACTTTGGCGACGGCACATGGCAGAGCACAATGGTGGACAGTGGCTCACGGCAGCGCACTGGGGTCAAAAGATACACTAAAATGTAGCCTGCAACTTGAGGATGCCGAATTCTGGGTCCGTTCAGTGAAACATGATCATTTAGACGGTATTTTCTGGCAACAAAATGCTACATACGACAGATTATTTTTTTCTCCGCTCTGACCACATTACGGTGGTGCTCACTGGTTAGAAGCTAGTAGAGGAAGCTAGTAGCTCAGGTTATCCAACGGTGGCGGCGGTGTGGCCAGATGGCTTCAGACAGCGGAGATCGTGATGGAAGAGGAATTTCGCGACAAAGGGAGAAATGGGCTATTTTTGATCGCTATGGCGTATGTCGGCAATCGGGGATGGTGGTTGGAGGTCGAAGGCATCGAGCTACACTAGTGGCAGGGTCCGACAGCGCAAGGTGGCGTGCAAAAATGAGAGAGAAGAGAGAGAAAATGTAAAAGGAGAGAAAGGAAAGGAAAAATGAGAGAAAACATGGAGATTTTGAAATTTTAAGGACTTCAGGGGCATTTTGGTCTTTTCTCACTTCACGCGGGGTAAATTTCGGATGTATTCTCTGATCTAGGCAAGAATACGAGCCCACAGGGAAGGAATTTGAAGGTCTTTTGACGATTTAAAGCCTTCCAAATTATCTGCTAATTTCCTGAAGCTGGACCGAGTTTTTCTCTGTCATATCAAATTTTAACTTTGAAAAATTTCCAAATTTTAACCTCAAGCTCAGAAAATTATGCTGAATTCGATTTTAACAAAATTTAAATTTATTTTACCCAATTAATTTATTTTAAAAATATGGGTTATTACATTCTCCCTTCTTAAAAAAGAATTTTGTCTCCAAAATTGATACCTGTAAATAACTCTGGATAACGTTGTCTCATCTCGTCCTCCTTCTCCTACGTCATCTCCTATGATGCTACATCCTGCCAAAGTACCTTAACTAAAGGGATTACTTTATTTCAGAGTTGTTTAGTCTTAAAGTCAAGGATTTGGACAGACGTATATTCATAAGTTAAAATTTCCTTTAATATTATGGGTTGATTTCCTAATACATGCGCAGGATCTAGGACATATTTATAGAGTTTTGAGACATGGAATACGTCATGCAAGTTTGACAGGTATGAAGGTAAAGCAATTTGTTTGACATGGAATACGTCATAAGAACTGTGCTTCCTTTGATTGTTTGACGCTCTCAGGGAAATATTGCTTCATGAAGACTCCCTTAAAAGATTCCTAGGTAAGCAGAATACCCCTACTTTTCATCAACTGTTGGGCACCTGTCCACCATAGTTCCACTTCACCCTTCAACATATATGTTGCATATGTGACCTTCTGTTCGTCATCACATTGCAACAACTAGAAGATCTTCTCTATATCTTTCAGCCATGCTTCCACTGCGGCTGGATCAGAGGCACCTGAAAATGAGGATGAACCTGCCCTCTGAAATTCAATCCATCCCTGATATAAATGGATTAGCATTCTGGGTGGCTCTATCATTCTTGGTCTGCCTGTCCTCCTGTTACTGCCTCATTACGTTGGCACTAGTAGTGGGTTGATCCCTCATGGCATCGGCTATCATCCAAATGGAATCCATCATCTCCCGCATGTCGACGTTAGTCTCCTTACTACCACTACTTGAAGCGTCTTGGTTCCTATGTCTTGGCCTTCCTCTTGGCCTACGAGTGCTATCCCTGCTTGGTTCTGCCATAATTATCTGACACAGAGAGAAAATAGATCAGTCTTAACAGTAACAATTAACAGAAAGACATTAAATTCAGTCAATCACTTATCGATTCAAGATTAGGTCCTAATATTCTAGAGTTAAGTCAATTAAAACCCTAAAGCTGTAAGCCCGAAGATTCACAATCCTTAGCCCACTAAACCAGACAACTGACAAACCAGGCTCTGATACCAAACTTGTAACGACCCCCTAATCCATAATATACTATCCTCTATCTGCATAGTAGAAGCATATAGGTTTTCACAATAATTTTTTACTTTTCCCTTTCAAGGAAAAGATCAGGGGATCGCTACTGGTTAAGCATAACCTAAATAAACATTCTGTCATCCATTCAGATTCATTCAACCCAAAATCAAATGCAGCTATACTAATTACACATACAATCATCACAATAAACTCTGGAATAATAAACTAGAATCTATACATAAAGCATGCAATCTATTCATACAAATTCCATCTTAATCTTACACATTTACAACATTAAACCCTACTGAAAATTCAGCAGAGCCTCCCCTATTTTTTGAACGTTTCCCCAAGTATAAACAGATAACAATTTAGAGATTTACATCCAGTCCAATAACAAAGGAAAACCAAAGATTACATAACCCAATACAAAACATCAACAGGATATATACATCACAATTCAAGCCTAGTACTACGCTGCTCGTCTGTGTATCATCAATTCATTTCCTAGCTATCGTCTAGGCCCCTGTTCCTGTTCATCTGAGCAAACAACCTTATGAGATATTTAAATTCCAGTTGAATAATTTACAATTAATAATACTGTTCGAAAATTGGTTAATTACTCAGCGATGCAAGCACCGAAAATAAACTTCTCGCGTTTGGTTCGAAAACAGTGAAATACCTTATCCTTTTAAAATCATTATTTAGCATGGAAATCGCAGCAAATATTCAATAAATATAAAATTCTATTTTATGAAAATCTGTAACAAAAGAATCAAGTTAAATCCCATGCCTGGTGTTTCTAAATCTGTGTCGGCCACAAGTCATATGCGACCGAGTCTAAAACCATCCAATTGCATGTCGTTTAGAGAAATTCTATCTCTTGACATTGGGTGTGATCCATAACACCAATCACTTGAAATCTTGCTTATGTTGTAAGTGTGATCTGTAACACCAATCACTCACTCAAGGACCGGGTGAGAATCAACATCTAGGGTGTCCCCTAGCATGTGCACATACGCCAATTCTCATCCTTATACAGTCTATTCAAACTCATGCACACAGTCGGCTATTCCTCAGGGTTCTAGGGTATTACGCCTAAATCACAACGTTTCCCCGTATAGGCTATCCCCTTTATACTCCTTAAACATTTCTTAGGGTCATCCTGATATATCATGTGATCCCTAACGTAATGCAGACTAAATTTGGTTAAAACAATATATTTATAAAATCCCTGCACTCGGGATACTTCACGGCCGTCCCATACTAGCTATTAAGTACCCTACCTTAAGATAATCCATCCCTATGGCATATAAACTCGATAGGCAAATTGTCTAACATGCAAAGGGTATTTTTCAGCACACAGGCATGCAATTTAATCCATCGAAAGGAGCACGTAAATCTATGCAATAAACCTAATTTATTTAGGTATCCACAAGGTAAAATTATAAAGTTTGGGAAGCGTAAATTATCCTACCTGGTCTCTGTTTGCTCCTAATCGATTCGGGACTTCTCGTATCCTCGGAATTCAAGCCTAATCAATTTTTTGGGCATTTAAATGAGTATTTTAGTCTGTTACGTCATTGGTTTTACTTTCCTACGTCCGATTACACAATTTCCTAAGCCGATTAATTTCCTATTCATGTTCAGCAGCCAGTTCAGTCAAAATACATTAGGTTTAGGTGATTAAGACCTTACCGGGGGTTCCGGATAATGGAAATCTGTTCCAGGGTAGTTTCTAGATTTTTCTCAAGGCAACGCACTATGGCAGCCGGAGACTCACAGCGGCACACGGCGGTCGGTGGTGTTTTGGGTCAAAAATTACACTACGGTGAAGCTCTTAAGATGGGGAGTCCGAATCTGAGGTTGGCGCAACAGGTCACGGCCGTTTGGATGGCGTTTTCTTGCGATGAAGAGTGACGCACAGTGGACGCCTTTTACCTTGATCCGAGTGCGTGACAGTTCTGTTAGGTGGCTGCGAGTTAGTGGAGGAAGTTGGCAGCTCGGCCTACACGCTGGTGGTGGCGGTGACGTCCAACGGTGGCTGACGGCAGAGATCACAGTGGGCAAAAAATCACGTGATGGAAGAGAAAAATGTCCTCTTTTTGGCGACAGTGGCGGCCGTTGGTGGCCGTGGGTGGCTGCTGGAGGTCGAGAGTGGTGAGGTGCGTTGATTGGTGGGTCAGGTGGCGGCTTACGGCAGCCCTGGTGGTGGCGTGCGGCGGTGAAAGGAGGAGAGAGAGGAGAGAGAAAATAGAGTGAAGAGAGAGAGAGAAAGGATGGAAATGGTAAGAATTTGTGGCATTCCAAAGAATTTAAAACTTCTGAGGGCAATTCTGTCTTTTTTTGAACACACAGGGAAACTTTTGGATGTCATCTTCGATTCGGACGATGGCACGGGTTCCCATGCAGAGGTTTAGGCCTCCATATGAGGAACCGAAGTTTGAAACTCCGTTTGTCAGTCTCTTATCGCCGGGTCGCATTTCCTTTCATCAGATTACGTTTTTTACTCCGAAAAATCCTTCAGTTTCAACCGTCAACTTTGAAAATCGTGTTGAACCTAGTTTTAATGAAATTAACCTCAAAATTCAATTTTAATCTTTTAAAAGAATTTCGGTTATTACATTTATAATTCATATAAATGAAATGAAAAAATATGATCTAATTAAAAAAATAAATCAGAATATATTTTACCAACAATAATTGTAATAAAACATAGTGAAGAAAAAAATCAAGAATGATTATTAATTACAAAAAACTAAATTGATTAGTTATAAGAAATAGATATTCTATACCAAAAATAAACCTTTTATTCAACCTAGTAAAAGGAAAGACAATATTTAATAAATTTGATTGTAAATCAAGATTTTTTCAAGTAAAATTAAAAGAAAGTAAGAAATCTATAGCTTTTAGCTGATATGAAGGATTATATGAATGAAATGTCTTACTTATGGAATTCCATAATAGTTTAAGTATATTTCAAGAATATACAATTAAAACTCTTATAGAGATTAAGGAGTAGTGTTATTCTATTTCAATAAATATGAACTTATAAGATATACTATTTCTAATAATATTAGAACAAGAAAGTTTGGTATGCTTTTTGTAGAAAATGAAGGAAGGTTGTGCTATTATAATCTAAAGGAGGAAGGTTTGAGCACCTTTCATTTTGTGCTCTACATGAAAAAGGATAGGAATTCTTCTATTACCCAGATTATTGTCGGTCAAAAACAATACTTTTAAATTCTGATATTATTACAAATAGGCTTTCAAATTATGATATATATATATTTGTGGCAAACTAATCTTTCACATTAATACTTAAAAATGTCTCAAACAGAATTGTATCCACTAGGAGAAAACCTGTGGGAAATTAAAACAATTATACTTTCTTTCACAATCTTCAATGCAATAATGTAAGTTGAATGCTAATTATTTTCTCTCAAACTTTATTGAAAGAGTCTAGAGATTAATTTTTCTTGCATGGTTTAGAATCAAATGACTTTTTATTTTTTTTTATTATTTCATTTTAAAGTTTAAGGAAAGTGTTAGAATAAATTAATGGATTGTTGACTCTTCTTTGTATGCTGTTTTTATCTGATTTGTATTTGTTTTTGGCAGATCTGAAGTGGAGTTAATTAACAATATTCTCAAAACCATCCTTGTAACAGTGGATGATGGTACATACTTGCCCATTGCTAATCATCCAGTGGGAGTAAAATCTCGTGTTCAAGATATAATTCCATTCTTAAGTGGTGAGTCAAATGATGTTTGCATAGTAGGAATATGGGGAATGCGGGGGATTGGTAAAACAACTTTAGCCAAAGCTATTTACAATGAAGTTGGTCGCAGTTTTGGCAGTAAAAGTTTCCTTGCAAATATTAGAGAAATCTGGAAGCAAGATAAAGGTCTAGTCTCTTTGCAAGAACAACTTGTTTCAGACATACTGAAAATGAGAAGGATGAGATTTCATAATGTTGAATTAGGTGAAGTCATTATAAAAGAAGGCCTTCGCCATAAAAAGGTATTTGTTGTACTAGATGATGTCATTCATTTGGACCAACTAAAAGCTCTATGTGGAAGTCGTGAATGGTTTGGTCGAGGAAGTAGACTAATTATTACCACTACAGATAAGCATCTACTTGATCTTCTTCAAGTGGACTATGTACATGAATTGAAACCAATGGAAGAAAGTGAGTCTCTTGAGCTTTTTAGCTGGCATGCATTTAAGAATGCAAGTCCTGAAGATGATTTCATTGAACTCTCAAGAAACATTGTTACATACTCTGGAGGATTGCCACTAGCTCTTGAAGTTCTTGGTTGTTATTTGTTTAATAGGAAAATACCAGAATGGGAAAGTGTATTAGAGAAACTCAAACGAATACCCAATCATGACATACAAGAGAAGCTAAAGATAAGTTTTGATGGACTAAATGATGATACAGAGAAAGAAATATTTCTTGATATATGTTGTTTCTTTCTTGGTGTGGAAAGAAACTATGCCATTCAAATATTAAGTGGCTGCGGATTTTTTGCAGAAATTGGGATTAGTGTCCTCATACAACGAAGCCTCGTATCCATTGACAAGAAAAACAAACTTAGAATGCATGATTTGCTTCGTGACATGGGAAGAGAAATCATTCGTAAAGAATCAACAAAGTTTCCTGAAGAGCGTAGTAGATTATGGTTATACGAAGATGTGCTAGATATATTAAAGAACCACAGAGTAAGAATTCTTTACTCACATATAGTTTTTATGAAAATAAGGCATTAAAAAAATTGCACCATTAATTTTGTTTCTTATCATGGTTCTCTAAGAATTGCCCTTATATAATGTAAGACATTAAAATAAAATTATTTGTGGGCTGTCACTTAAAAACACAAGTTTTAAGTGAAATGGTTCTTGAAATGGGATAAAAAATGGTTCTCGAAATGGTATTAAAATTTGTATTGGAAAATTTTATAAAGTTTGATCTTTTCCTGTTCCACATTTTCTTTAATAAAATGAATTTTTAACACGAGTGTGATGATTGTGTTTATTCTGCACTTCATTTGCAATTGACTTTGACGTAAGTAAACGTATAAGAGAATATAGTAAAATTATTCTAGAGCCTTCATTTAATAGCTCAAACATGAATTGAACTACTCCTTAACACCTCCTTAACACATTGTATGTTTATGTTTTTAAGGTTAATTTCATATTTCAAGGATGTTCTAGTTACCACATATTTTAATTTTTGAGCAAGAAATTAAAGGACTTTTTATTTATATATATATTTACTTCTTTTTTCCTTCTATTTTATAGGGAACCAAAAATATTGAGGGAATAACATTGAAGTTGTCAAGAACCAATGAAGTTATTTTGGAAAGCAAAGCATTTAAAAAGATGAAAAGGCTTAGATTGCTTCAACTTGGTCATGTACCACTTTCTGGAGATTATGAATATCTTCCGAGAAACATTAGATGGCTCTATTGGCATGGATGTCCTTCTAAATACATGCCTAGAGAGTTTTATATGGGAAGTTTAGTTGCTGCTGACTTAAGATATAGCAAACTCAAGATATTATGGAAGGAGCCCCAGGTATTGCTTAAATGGTTATGTTTTGTTTTGTTACCATTTATTTCATTTCATATTGTCAAGAACCATTGAACTCAAAACTTTAACTATTAATTGAATGATTTTATTAACTTTGGGCCTGAGTGTGGACAAAACGCAAGTCCATTATATCTTGTGTTGAAATTAAATTTTAATTCATTAACTACGGTTGGTAGGGGATTAAACTTTTGACCACTTGGTAATAGAATTATTTATTTATGTGACAAAGTTACTATCGTTTGAGAAATTGGCCAGTAAGGTTGATAATTTTGGACAATTTGAATAATTTAGGAAAATTTGGATAATTTAGGATATTTTGAGGGATTTGTGTGTTTAATTGAAAATTTAGAGAAAGCATTTGGGGCTTGAATTTATGTTTGCTTATTAGTCCTAGGATTAGGTTATTGTATGTCTTTCCTTTAAATATTCACCTAATCAGCTATAGTCGTTGATGATTGATTGTTTATTATTGAATTAAAATTTGAAGTTTGAGTTCTCTGTTTCTTTTTCCTTTGGTCCTTTCTTGCATCACTTGGCCATAGAGTGTTTGATAATATGTCCTGGATTTATTAATTAATACTTTATGATATTGAGTAAAGGTTTATGAATTATTTTATTATAATATATAACAGGCATTTTTCTTCTCAATTTTTTGTTGTTGAAATTATACTTTTCTGTCTTTGTAGTTTTTGGAGAAGTTGAAAGTCCTCAACCTAAGTCATTCCTGTTACTTTATACAAACACCTGACTTCTCAAAACTACCAAATCTTGAAGAGCTAATATTAAAAGATTGTCCACGCTTGTCTTTGGTTCACCGGAGCATTGGATATCTAAATAAGCTTCTTAGAGTCAATTTGAAGGACTGTAAAAGCCTTAGAAATCTCCCAAAAAGTTTCTATAAGTTAAAATCTTTGGAAACTCTCATCCTTTCTGGTTGTTCAGAAATTGACAAGTTGGAAGAGGATATTGAACAAATGGAATCCTTAACAACTCTAATGGCAGATAACACTGCTATAACACAAGGGCCTCTCTCAATAGCAAGATCAAAGAGCATTAAATACATATCTCTATGTGGTCGTGAAGGATCATCAACTGACGTGATTCCTTCTCTCATTTGGTCTTGGACTTCACCAACGGATAATGCAGGGTCCCTTATCCAACCATCTGGGAACATGTCATCTCTAATTTCACAGCTTCGAAGTGTCAGGGTCAAATTCCAATCGAAGTTTCATTTAAGACAAGATGTAACAAGAATTTTGGATGCTTTAAGAGCAGAAAATTGTGCAGAACTTGAAATAACACCAATTGCATCCCAATTATCTGACATGGGAACTTCTACATTGTCTAATTGTCACAATCAACTTCAAATTTTAGGTTCACACAGTTTGTCGAGTTCTCTTTGGATTCATATGGGAGGGCACAACAAAGCTCCAAAAGAGAGAATTTTACAGGTTTCCTCACCCTCTTTTCATTTCTATTCTGATTCCTATACTTTATTATGTATCCCTCACCATTTATGCAAATGTTATGAAATGCATGCTTGAATTAGTTACTCACTCACATGATGACTATGTACAGTTTTCTTAATCCTCTATCTAACAATTTTCTTCCACATAATACAATATCATTTTTTATGAAGTAATATTTTCTTTTGGTGATAGTTTCTTGAACGATTATAATGTACAGAATAAAGCTAAGTACTAGAGTAGCATACTCTATTATAATGAGCATATATATTCTTTTCTTCTTCTCTTGTAACGTCTTTTGTAGTTTTGACGTTCGTTTTTAGTTTTAAATCTATGTTCCCTCTTTTCTCTTACTTTTCTTTTCATGTATTTGTAAACTATAATGTTTTAACTGCCCAGTATTATTGAAATTTTAGATTCAAGAGTCATCAGCATACCAACATAGGACTAAGTATTACAAGTTGAAAGCAAATAAATGTTATCAAATTCTTGACATTGCCTAGAAGTGTATGTAGTTTTAATCTCTTCTATTGCATGCAGTGGAATTATTTTTAATCCTCCTCAACTCGAGTGAAGAAAATAAAAAAGATACCTTTATGTGATATTATGAAACTAGTTTTAATAATTTTCTAGTAAAAATTGGCTTATTATTAAACTACTTTTCTTAGGTTTGCTTCATCTGTCATTTATATTTTGCTTTTAGTCTCAAATTCTGTTGCAAATATACATTTTAGTAAATAAAGGGAATGATATTTTTGCTTGTAAAAATAGTTAAATAGGTGCTTGTTCACTTGTGCTTGTGTTCCTATTGCAGGGTTCAACAATTAGGGAGGATGGTGACTGTTTTCTTCCAACTGGCAAATGTTCTGATTGGCTAATCTTCAGAGGTGCTGGATCCTCAGTATTGTTCAAAATGCCTCAAGCTATTGGTCGTAGTTTGAAAGCGATGACTCTGAACATTACTTATTCCTCTTCACTTGCCAACATGACATCTATATATCTTAGGAGTGTGTTGATTGTTAACCACACAAAGTCTACCATCCAGATCCACAAGAAAGAGGTATTAATCTCTCCTTCAGTTGCAGAATGGAAGGACATGATATCTGATCTTGAACCCGGTGACAAAGTGGAGGTTCTTGTTGTTTTTAGACAAGGACTTACTGTGAAGAAGACAGCAGTTTATCTGATATACAGTCCATTGGTTGATGAAAAGACTGAGTGTTCATCATCACACTCTGATAAAGCTATGGATTATAGTGAAGAGGGATATACTTGTCCAAATCCAACTAAGATCTATTCTAAGAGATGCCTAAAAAAGGAGGAAGATGAGTCTTTTAAAAGGGGTCAAAATGAAGATGAAAGTGTGAAAGCTTGAATAGTTATTTCTTGTTTTTGGGGGTGGCGGGGAGAGGGTGGTTGTCGTTTCAAATTGAGTTTTTTGATCATGATTCCCTTTCTTGTTCCTTATCTCCTGCATTTTTTCTTTGGAAAAAATTCATATATGTAACTGGTAGAAACTAGAAAGTGTTTTGTTTTCTTGATACATGCATACAGTCAAGACCTTGAGGATCTTTTTGCTGCATTTATTGTTTCTTTTTGTTTTATTTTCTTCATTGTTCCTAATGATTCCATGTATCTTGGTCCTTTAATGTAAGGGCGTGATGCTTGGTGAAATTCTTCAGTATGTTAGTATTTTAGTGACCTATTTAATTACTTGTATTTTCTCTATCTCTCTTTGTCTTTGTGAAAGAAAAAAAATTCATAAGTGCACGTTGTACTATCTTATTGGTATATTGACCAATAAAATTAAACTATATATTATTATTTTATTCACCACATGGATCCTTTAGTTTGAAATATGAAGGATTAGATAAATATTATTGGTCAATGTTCAAATGACTTGGTGTGCTATATGTACCTAAGAACTTCTCTGTGAAAGCATAATATCATTTGCTAAGAAACTATTTTATTTATTCCAAAATTATGAAGCACAAAGTGACATGAAAATCTTTATAGAGTACAAGCCACTCATAGAAATACTTATTACAGGTATTTTGAAACTTTGTGTCAAGTTGAAGGATATATATCATGTGCTCTAAGCATATTGCAAATAATGTCACTAACAAATTGACACCTCTGTTTCTTTCTTTCATTAAAAGCATGTGTAACTGAACTGATGTTTGTGATCAACTCGAGTTGGACTTGTTGAAAGCTCAGTATAAGTTATTTATTAGATGAATAATATATGACACTCATGTAGTTGAATAAGACAGACTTTGATTGTTTCCACTAATGCTTCCATTAAGCAAGTGCAAATCATGAAAAACTTCTTTTGTTTTTCCTATTATGACACAGTTCTAAAGGTAAATGGAAGCAAAACATGAACGCTGCAAAACATAGTTTTGACCTTGGTTTTCAAATACACGTGGACATTGGTAAATAATTTGGAGGCATACTTTATCGCAAGCAAGTCTTTAGGCAAACTTATCTAATTCCTGGCTGCAATGTTGCCGCCATAATACACAATAATTTTGTACCATTTTAAGCAATTTTTTAAAAAAATTATTCATAATTTAAGTATTTCTGAGTTAACAGAGAAAAAAAAAAACAAGAATGTATTTATTTTTAATGTAGAAAAATATGAAAAAAATAATAGAGTTATGCATACCTTAAAATGTATCTAGTATAAACTTAAGATTATGATTTAATTTAAAATTCATGTATGATTTAAATCAAAATGTTAATTTTGAAACTAAATTATTCTAACTTCAAAAATTATTATTTGGGCAAAATAAAATATTTAGAACAATACCAACACATGGTTGGTTAGAGGAGTAAGAGCAATTATTCTAAGAGATGCCTAGACAAGGGGGAAGATGAGTTTTTAAAAATGGGTCAAAATGAAGATGAAAATGTGAAAGCTTGAATAGTTATTGGGGCTTTGTCCTTTCAAATTGGGATGTTTATTATGGTTCCCTTTCTTGTTCCTTATCTCTTGTATTTTTTCTCTGAAAAAAATTCATACAAAACTAGAAAGTGTTTTGTTTCTTTACCTGATACGCCTGATACCTGCATATAGTCAATACTTTTGAGAATTTTGTTGTTGCATCTATTGTTTCTTTTGTTTTATTTTCTTTATTGTTCCTAGGGATTCCATGTATCTTTGTCCTTTAATGTAAGGGCGTGATTCTTGGTGAAATTCTTTAGTATGTTAGTAACTTTTTGACCTGTTTAATTACTTGTATTTTTTCTATATATGTCTTTGATAATAAACAAGGTAGGAAATGTGAAAGAGGAAAAATTTCTTAAGTCCACATGGTGTGTTACTTCATTTGTAAATTGACCATTAAAATTAAACTAGATATTATTATTTTATTCACTATATAGATTTTTTAGTTTGAAATATAAAAGATTAAATAAATATTACTGATTAATATATTATATGCACTTAACAACTCCTCGAAAGTATACTATCATTAGTTTAGAAATTATTTTATCTACTCCAAAATTATGAAGCGCAAAGTGACATGAAAATCTTTGGAGTACGAGCCAGTCATTGAAATACATATTACATGTCTTTTGAAACTTTTTGTTTCTTGTGCTCTAAGTTTATTACATATAATGTCTCTAACAAATTGACAACCGCTTTCTTTCTTTCATTAAAAGCATGTGTAACTGAGCTGATGTTTGTGATAAACTCGAGTTGGACTTGATGAAAGCTCAGTACAACTTATTTATAATAATATATGACACTCATGTAGTTGAATAAGACAGACTTTGATTCTTTCTACTTATGCTTTCTTCTATAAAACAGGTGCAAATCGTGAAGAACTTCTTCACTTTTTCCTGTTTTGACAGTTCTAAATGTAAATGGCAGCAAAACATAATGCTGCAGAACATAGTTTTGAACTTGGTTTTCAACTAAACGTGGCCCAAATATATATGTAAATTTGGAGGCGTACTTTATCACAAGTCTCTGGGAAAATTTATCTAATTTCTGGATGCAACGCTGTTACCACAATTCACAATAATTTTGTCCTATTTTAAGTAATTTTTTTAAAAGTTACTTATAATTTAAGTATTTGTGAGTTGACAAAGAAAGAGAAAAATGAAAAAGAGTGTTTTTATTTTTAATGTACACAAATATAAAAAAAATAATAGAATTATGCGTACTCTAAAATTTATCTAGCAGAAACTTAAGATTATGATTTATTTTTCAAAATTACTTAAATCAAAATGTTAATTGTGAAACTAAATTAGTCAACTTCAAGAAGAATTATTTGGGCCAAAATAAAATATTTAGAACAATGTCTCAATTTAAATTGCTTTACATGGATTCAAAATAAAATCTGAATGTCATATTTATCTTAGTTAATTAAAAAATAAAAGTGAATAATTTTATACTATTTTAAGTAATTTTAAAAAAATTATAATTTAAATATATTTTTTTTCACAAATATATTTTTATGAAAAATAATTCTATTTAAATCACTAGATGTGAGTAAAAATAAAAAAGCATGTATTAAGGTATATGTGACCTTTTTTATATAAAGCAGCAATTTTCGCTGCTGTAAAATATCTATTAAATTTTTTTAAAAAAATTAAACAGCTCTTAATTTAAAAAAATGTAATTTTTCCTGAAAAAGTTATTTGCCCAAAACTCTACATCATTTTTAAGATATTAGGAAAGATGTAAACTAGAGTCAAAATGACGTTCTTGTTCGCTAATTAATTTGGATATCTATATATAATTAACTTGGAAACTAAATTGGTTAAATAACATTTTAAATAAAATATATTTTTTAAGTTAAAAACAATAATATACTCTTTAATTGAAAATGTAGATAATGCAAAAATAGTTACTATGAAATTAAACTGTAACTTTTTTTTTTTTTTGGGGATTGCTTGTGGAGATTAGGGAGGTCGAGCTCCTACTCTCATCTTCAAGTGGTGGAAGAGAACTCATCCTCAGTACTGTTGCGAGCAATCGAATAGTCAGGAATTTCAATAGTTACTATTATTATTTAGCTTTTTTTATGTTTAAACTAAATTATAATAACTAAATACAGAAATTGATTGTAATTTTTTATTAAATTTTAAATATCATGTTTTAACTTTTAAGTTATTTATTTTTAAAAAAATTGAATTTTAAATATAATGTAAAAAATTAGCATATGCATTATAATTTTTTGTATTTAATTTATCATTTAAAAAATTTTTGAAATCATAATTCGATATAATTTGTATAAAAAATTTTTTATTTTAGTCTTTTTAATTTACTAATTTTCTCAATCAATCCCTTATGTTTACTCTTTTTTAATTTAGTTAGTTACTTTTAAAATTTGTATCAATTTAATTCCTCCTTCTATAAACCATTAAAATATATAATAGAGATAGTAAAATAGAGTTAAATATTACGATTCCTATTTATAAGATATTTGAGCATGAGAAATATGAAAATGTTAAAGTAGGTGTTATGTATATCCTAAATAATATATAGATGTTGTATATATGAAATTGTCACATTTGTAACTACTATAGAAATACATAGCCTCTTAGCTTACAAAAGTAAAATTACATACATTTAAACCCCTTTAAACCTCTAGTGGTAAGAGTTTTGTACAGTACGCTGTCCTTTTATTTTTAGAATTTTTTGATTTTCATGAAATTATTCTACTGGTTACAGCTTCACCTGAAAAGTAATTTGGATTGTCTCTTTAATAGTTATTACTTGTTTTTAGTTCCTATCTTCAATGGTTAAAACACAAAACTAGTTATAAAAAAAAATTGCAATAAAATGAAAGATGATTTTTTTTTTAGAAGTTACATAGATTTGATTATAGATAGCTTTTACTAAATTAAACAAAATGATGACAGTACTCTCATGAACGTGGATATCTGATTTCTCTGTTTTGTTGTTCAGTTTTTAATGTAATTTACTACATTTTTTTTTCACTGAAGCATTACATATAATCTACACATACTTCTATATGATAATGAAATTATGTATTATAAATTTCGCCTCTCAAGACCAAATTTGCATTATAAACCCATGCTCAACCATGTTAATAAGCTCCCTTTAATTTGATTGGCCAAAAAAAAAACTATGTGAATAAGCTTATTAAATATAACATTTTAAAAACTGCATTCAAATTGGAGGGATTTTTTGACGTTTTCTCTAATTATTTCTTGTGAAAAATATAATTAAGGCTTAAACGCACTTTAATAATATATATTTTGAAACATATTGATCACAGAACAAGGAGATCGCAGAAAAGCTGGAATCAAACAGAATCAATGCTAGAGAGAACTTAGGGATGACATCTGAAGATTGAGACCTTTTTCTTTCTATGGTTTCCTTTTTATTTTTATTTTTCTTAAATAAGTACATGGCTTTCTTTCAAATAAGTTTGCTTGAACATGGAATTTGTTCAATTAAAAAAACAGGTTTTTCCATTTTATTAAACAACAATGTCTCATCTTAGCCTTGTTTTTTTTTTAACCTCCCTACATTTTATTAAACTACAATTTGTAAAACATGATTTTAACCAATGCATATCTTCTGTGAGAAGATTAATATAACAGCATGTTGTCAAACTACTCTCATTCACAATCTTCAATGCAATTTTATGTAAGTTGAGTGCTTATATTTTATCTCAAACTTTGTCTAAAGAGTCCAGAGATTAGGTTTTCTTTCATCCTATGGTTTAGAATCAAATGACTTGAAAAGTTTCTCTTTTTCCTATATTTCATTTTACAATTTAAGAAAAGTTTCAAAATAAATTAATGGGATGTTGATTGTAAATATTCTCTTCTTTATATGCTGCTTTTATCTGATTCATATTTGTTTTTGCCAGAACTGAAGTGGAGTTAATTGACAGTATTCTTAAAACCATCGTTGTTACAGTAGATGATGGCACAAACCTATCCATTGCTAAACATCCAGTGGGATTGAAGTCTCGTGTACAAGATGTGATTTCATTGTTAAGTGTTGGATCGAATGATGTTCGCATACTAGGTATATGGGGAATGAGATGGATTGGTAAACAACCTTACTAAAGCCATTTACAATGAGGTTGATCGCAATTTGGCAGTAAAAGTTTCCTTGCAAATATTAGAGAAGTTTGGGAGAAAGATAAAACTAGAAGTTTGGCAGTAAAAGCTTAGTCTCTTTGCAAGAACAGCTTGTTTCAAACATACTGAAAACTAGAAGGATGAGATCTCATAATGTTGAATTAGGTAGAGTCATCATTAAAGAAGGCCTTCGCCATAGAAGGGTACTTGTTGTACTTGATGATGTGAATCATTTGGACATTATGTGAAAGTCGTAAATGGTTTGGTCAAGGAAGTCTGGAGGGCTGCCATTGGCCCTTGAAATCCTTGGCTGTTATTTGTTTAATAGGAAAAAATCAGAATGGGGAAGTTTATTAGAGAAACTCAAAAGAATACCCAATCATGACATACAAGAGTAGCTAAAAAAAAGTTTTGATGGATTAAGTGAGGACACAGAAAGAAATATTTCTTGATATATTTTGTTTCTTTATTGGTGTGGACAAAAACTATGCCATTCAAATATTAAATGACTGTGGATTTTTTGCAGAAATTGGGATAAGTGTCCTTAGACAGCAAAGCCTTGTCACCATTGACAAGAAAAACAAATTTAGAATGCATGATTTGCTACGTGATATGGGAAGAGAAATCATTCGTAAAGAAGAGCGGAGTAGATTGTGATTGCATGAGGATGTGCTTGACGTATTAAGAAATCACACTGTAAGAATTCTTTACATACATAAAGTTCTTGTGTAAAAGGAAGCAAAATTGGCATTTAATGAATTGCACCATCCTTTCTGTTTCTCGTCATAACATTGTAAGAATTGCACTTGTATGATGTAAAAGATTATAATAAAACTATTTGAAGGCTCTAAATTAACAATTTAAGCTATTGAGTGAAATGGTTCTTGACATGGTATTAAATTTTTTATTACCACATGGCATAGAGTTTGATCTTTTCTACCCCTTATTCTCTTTAATAAAATTAATTTTCAGCACATGGTATGGTGAGCTTGTGCTTATTCTACACTTTAAGTGCAATAGGCTTTCGTGAGAGTGGATTTATTAAAGAGATTATACTAAAGTTATTCTATAGCCTTCAATTAATAGCTTAAACTTTAGTTGACCTACTCCCTGACATATGGTTTGTATATGTTCTGCAAATTGGTTACATTCATATTACAAGGATGCTTTTAATTTTTGAGCAAGCAAATGGCCCCTTTATATATATTTACTATTTTATTCTTTCCATTTTATAGGGAACAAAAACTATTGAGGGATAGGCATTGAAGTTCTCAGGAACCAACAAAATTTCTTTGACAACCAAAGCATTTAAGAAGATAAAGAGGCTCAGATTGCATCAACTTGGTCATGTACCACTTGCTGGAGATTTTGAATATCTTCCGAGAAGCATTAGATGGCTCTATTGGCATGGATTTCCTTCAAAATGCATACCTGGAGAGTTTTATATGGGAAGTTTAGTTGCTGCTGACTTAAAATATAGCAAACTGAAGGTATTTTGGAAGGAGCCTCAGGTATAAACTGAGTGGTTGTTTTTCGTTGCCATCTGAGTCATTTCCCACTATCAAGAACCATTTCACTAAAAGCTTAAACTATTAAGTGAAGGGTTTAATTATAACCTTACACTCACCCTTACACAAGAGCCCTTTGGGCTTAAAGAATGGACAAAGCACAGGCACTATATCTTGTGTTGAAACTTCATTTTAATTAAGTGAATAGGGGGCCAACTAGAATTACACTCTTGATCATTTGGTAATGCAATATGAGAAGAGATTTTATTATTGTTGTTTTTATTACACTCTTGAGACTAATTTGTTGAGTTCTCTTTGGATTCATATTGGAGGGCACATCAAAGCTCATGAAGAAAGAAATTTACAGGTTGTCTCTCCCTTTTTTTTCATTATAATTATCATTTCCATTCTAATTCTGATACTTTTTAATATGTATCTCCCACTATTTATGCAAATATTATGAAATGTATACTTGAATCAGTTACTTGCACATTTGACAGCTATGTAATTACAATATGTTTAATTTGTTACCTAACAATTTTCTTCCAAATAATACATTTTGTATAAAGTAATGTTTTCTTGCAATGATTGTTTCTTGAATAATTATTAAACAAAGAATAAAGCTAAGTACTAGAGCTGCATACTCTGTTGTACTGAGAATATATATTTTTCCTTCTCATTTTCTTGTAACTGCTTTTGGTTCTTTTTTAAGTCTAAATGTATGTTCTCTCTTCTCTCTTACTTTTCTTTTTATGATTTGCAGTCTTTATGTAATATATTATGGATCTAAATGTTAATAATTCTGTTACTGTTATTAATATCAAGATAAATGTTAAATTTCTAGTCCAAAACTGATTTATTATTAAATTATTTTGGTAAGCACGGACATAAATAGTGAATGTTGAAATTAAAGTATGACATAAGGTCTAAAATTAGTGTTCTCATAAAAATCTGTCTTTTTCAGTTGAGGTTTGCGTGATTTCATCATTTATGTTTTGCTCTAACTCGATTCTCATACTCTAAAACTCTGTTGCAAATGCACATTTTAGTAAGTCCATAATTTCACCGTAATAAAATAGATACCTGTTGCTGGTGAGGATGGTGACTGTTTTCTTGCTGGTGACGGCTGACCTTCAAGGGTGAAGGATCCTCAGTATTGTTCAAAATGCCTCAAGTTATCGGTTGTAGTTTAAAAGCGAAGACTCTGTGCATTGTTTATTCTTCTTCACTTGCCAACATGACATCCATACATCTTAGGAGTGTGTTGATTGTTAACCACACAAAGGCTACCATCCAAATCCACAAGCAGGAGACTCTCTCCTTCAGTTGAAGAATGGAAGGTCATGATATCTAATCTAGAACCCGGTGATGAAGTAGAGGTTCTTGTTGTTTTTGGACATGGATTTGCTGTCAAGAAGACAACAGTATATCTGATAGATAGTGAATCAGTTGATGAGAAGACTGAGTGTTCATCAGAGCACTCTGATAAAGCTATTGATTCTAGTGAAGAAGAATATACTTATACAGATCTAACTAAGAGATGCCTAGACAAGGAGGAGGATTGTTCTTTAAAAAGGGCCAAAGGAAGATGAAAATGTGAAAGCTTGACTAGTTATTCTTCAAAGGCAAGTGTATTATCCATTGTTTAATGTGAATAATAATGAAAGCTGGAGGGTCTTTTCCAACTTGCTTATGATCCATATTGTTCATAAAAGTTATTTTTCAAGTAAACCTAAAAGGTTTATAAAATGGAGATTTGAGGCAAGCTTCTCGTGTCACCATGTTAGCTTGTGAGTGCTAGTATTAGTGGTGTTGCCGAAAATTTGTTCATGACAGATTTGGGGTACATTATTGTTTTTGTCTTTAAAAAATAGATTTTATTTTAATGTAATTCGTAGTAGATTAAAATTTTTAATTTTATTGTTTTAAAAAATATTTTTCAAATAATTTAATATCTATATTAATTATATGAGTGTAGTATTAGAGCATAATAGTTGTTTTAGTTTGTTATAAAATTATTTGAATATTCATATAATTAATATAAGTATTAAATTATTTGGATAATATTTTTTAAAAGATAAAACTGAAGATTGTAATATTTTAAAAATTAGAGCTTAGGCATTGCTGACTTTAGGTGCATTTTTTATTCTGTGTTTTTTCTTAGATTTTTTCCCCTTAATAATTGACTTAGAGTCAAGGCAATACTGTTTTTTTTTTACTTCGTTAATAATTGCAAAGATAAGAAGTGAGGGGGCCACACATAACATCGTCCATTCTTATTATTTTATGCTACTTTTGACCCACCTTTCATATCCATGTCGTATAAATTAACGAAAAAAATATTTAGGTAGTGTTTATTTTATTTATATATTAATTAATAAATTTTAATTATTTGTTTTTTTATTTTATTTATTATATGAGCCTTTTAATTTAAAAAATAAAAAATTAAATGAATGTTATTAGTTGGTACAAAAACAATCCAGTACAAGTTTTCTAAATTAAAATGCTTTTTCACTTTGCAAAAGTGTTATATGAGTAATAGGCATAATTATTTATTTAGTTTAATTTTTATATATAAATATAAATATGTTATAAAATTTTCATATTCATCATGATTTTCTGTTTATATTATTTAAATTTATAAAAAAATGAGTTCGATTAAGCTAAAATTTTAGCTATTGTTTATATAAATATAAATATAACATAAATGGCTAAATAGATTGTCTTTGAAATTAGTAAAATAATCTTGCTTGAAATTCCGAGGCTGAGCAATGTTGCTTCAGTCTCCATTGCTTTTCACTCTTTCCTCTGCTTCAAAGCTTCTGAGTTGTTGGCTTTCAATCCATGGCTTCCTCTAATTCGAAATGGACGTACGACGGGTTCTTAAGCTTCAGCGATGAAGACAAAGACACTCTTGGGTCTTTCATCGATGATCTCAATTTCGCTTTAACACAGAAGAACCTCAACACTTTCAAAGGAAAGAGCGAGCTTCTTAAAAAGGAAGAAGAGAGCGACGATGGGATTGAGTCTAGAATTTCAATAGTTATTTTCTCTCTAAACTATGCCAATTCTAAATGGCGTTTACAAGGATTGAGTCGAATTATGGAGTGTCACCTAAAATTGGGTGAGGCAGTTTTGCCAGTGTTTTACGATGTGGATCGATCGGAAGTTGCTGAACAAAGTGGTGCCTTCGGAGAAGTGTTTGAAGAACTAATTATGCGTATCTCGGCCAAGAGGGATGAAGTCTTCAACTGGAGGATGTCGCTTATCGAAGCAACGACTTTGTCTGTCGTCGGATGGGATCTCGGAACTGGGAGGTGATACGATTTCCTGTTTCCTTTTATACAAATTGATGGGAGAAAGAAACAATTTTGATTGTATTAATATATCATTTAACTCTTTAAATTTATTATTTAAAAAGATTTAGTCCTACAAATTATAAATCATTAACAAAAACTCTCTTAAAATTGTCAATTCTTTGTTATGTTAGAAAAGGAATTTGGAAAATCTTTTACTATTTTAAAGTTTATATACTTTATTTCTAAAATTAAAAGAAAAACTATTTCAAAATTTTATTTTAACCCATTACTATTTGATTAAATTTAGACATATTATTTTAACACAAAATAAAATATATGGAGAAATTTTTAAAAGGACCTATTATTATTAGGATATGTTTATATAATATAGTTTATATAATATATAAAATGTACTTTTTCCTTCTTATTATTATATAGCGTTAAGTTGTAAAAATATTCATTTGTTAATTAAAAAATTTGATAATAAAAATATAAAAGTTTTTATTATTTATTGCAGCCAATTTCACATGTGATTGCTATCATAGGCTAACATTTTCATCAAAATTCACGGTTATGATTGTTTCCAAATTTAAAATTTTCGTTTAGAAAATTTTAATAATGAAAGTATGAAACAAATGGCAGAAATTTTTTTGTGAAATTTTTTCTAAAATGATTATAAAAAAATCACTTTCCTTGAAAAAATTTAGAGCAAGAATAATTTTAATGAAAAGTGTAAAAATAGTCTGTGATCATAATTCATAAATTGTTATTATGTGACTCCCCAATTTATTATGTTGATTTATAAAAGTCACTTTGGTTAAATTGTGAATTAAATGCTATTATGACCCTTAATTATACATGTAACATTCAAGATGACAGACATTCCGTGCTATATCCTTTAATATTTTGACATATAATTTAAATATTTAATTTAGTTTTTAGTAACAAGAGAGAGGTGAAGTTCTTGAACAATGACAAAGATAGAAAGAAAAAAAATTTAACTCTAATCTATTTAGAATAGATATTTTATTTATCTTGCTCCTAATTTTTTTTATTTCTTTCTTGTTTCAAAAATTTTACCAAAGTATTTAAAAGGATTATTTTACGTTGTATTGGATCTTAAATTTTTTACAATATTATCAAAATATGAAAGTCAGTAATACTGAACTTTTTAATATTATAAGAGTATAGTAAATATTTTTGGGTGGTACATCACTCTAGGTACAGCCATTAGGATGTTTTGCCTAGCTGTGCCTTGATGTGTGCAGCCTCAATGCATCTTCTAGGAATCCAAGAGATTTTAAATTGACTAAAAGCATGACAAATTGGTTGAAATCTTCCACAAGAGGTCCAAAATAAGAAAAATAATCTGAAATGTGCCTTGGTGGATCAAAAACAATCTTTGCATTACCTTCAAACCATACCTCGCTCAGAAGCTGTCAGACCTAATTCTCTTGCTAAGGCCACTCCCTTGTTTGCTGCTGCTCTAGCTTCTACAGATTTGGATCGCAGAAAGTGGTGAAGTGATGAAATGAAAAGAGAGATGAAAAGAAAAAAAGTAACCGAAAGATAAATTAAAGACTCACTTTATATAAATTGGGGTTTACTTGTGTTTTTTCTTGCTTTCTTTCTCCTCACTTCACCACTTCATCATTTTCTTCACTTTAGGGATCCAAATCTAGCTTTTACATGGGTTGCTGAGAAAAACTCCTTGTAATTTCAATTTTGCCCCAACAAATCCCCTGTCTAGTTTCACATAATACAAACATTCCATAAGACCCATCTACATTGGTTTTAGGGATTCAAGATGAGTAATACCATGTTGAAATTTAGGATTAAAGTAAAATTGATGGTAGAAATTAGTGGCTTAAGACAAACACCACACATTTCAACCCTCTATGCTTTCCTTTATTTATAATAGGTAGAAGTACGATTTAAGTTCTTGAAGTTTGGGGTTATTTTTAATTTTGTCCTAATTTCATCATGACTATTTAAAAAAATTTTCTATGCCATCATAATTGCTAATGCCTACTAAATTACTAAATTTGTAATGAAAAAAAATCTGATTTGTCAATTACATAGTCAGTTTGTCTTAATATTTGATCAAAATCCAAGAAACAAGCCCTAAAAAGGCCATATTATTATCACTGTTTTGTTATTAGAAAGAAATCTTAGGTGAAACTGGGTTGTTTTGTCACCCAAATGAGTATCCATTTTGCTGAATTTTTCTTCATGCTTGCATTCTTTAATGAACATCTAGCCAAACGTTTGACAAGTTAGCTAATTCCATTATTAATTTGGATGTCATTAATAAATAGAACAAAATTGAAAATGTTGTAAACATTTATGACAAAATTAATATTAAGAAACAAACTAGAAAGATAAAATTGACTCCCCAAGTTTTAGGAACAAGAATGGTACTTTTACTATTATAATAATTGAAAACTGAGCTTAACTAGAAGATAAACTCCTAATGATGAAGGTGAATAATAAAAGATAACTAACTTTCCTATCCTCAGAATAAATCAAAACAATTGTCATAAGAGATAGCTATGAGACTCCTAAACAATAATAAACACTCAAACTCTGGATAATGGTAAACTCAATGACTCCAAATAATTATAAACTCCTAATTCTTTAACAATTATGGAAATCGCTTACTTTCATGCTTTTATAAATAGTAGTAATTTGCCTTAGTCTTTAAATTATTTTTTCTAGGAGTGAAGGCATGGTAGTCAAGAATATAATTGACTCTGTTTTGAGAATATTGGACAGCTCTTCATACTTGTTTGAGGCTGACCATCTTGTGGGAGTAGATTCTCGTGCACAAGAGGTGATTCAAGTGTTGAGTCGTCGATTAATGAAAGCTCAAATAGTAGGGATTTTGGGAACTGGAGGAATTGGTAAAACAACCCTTGCTAAAGCCATTTACAACAAAATTGGTCACAATTTTGACTGTAAAAGCTTCCTTGAACATGACAGAGAATTGTTGGAGCAAAATGGTCTTGGTTTAGAAGACAAATTCTTTTCCGGTATATTTAATACTGTGGAAGGGAAGATATGTAACATTCAAGGTGGAGAAAATATAGTGAAGGAAATACTGCAACATAAAAGAGCACTTGTAGTTCTTGATGGTGTGAATAAGATGGACCAAGTGAAGGCATTGTGTGGAAGTGATGATTGGTGTGATCAGGGGAGTAGAATAATCATCACAACTAGAGATGTGCAACTACTACATATTATAGGAGCAGATTATATTTATCAAATGAAGGAAATTAATCACTTTGAATCTCTTCAACTCTTCAGCTGGTATGCATTTAAGTAAGCAAGTCCTAGACAAGATTTTGTTGAGCTCTCAAAAGCAGCAGTTGATTATTGTTGTGGAGTTCCACTAATGCTTAAAATCTTAGGCTCTTGTTTTGCTGGGAAAAGCAAAGAAGAGCAGAAAGCTGCTTTACAGAAATTGAAAGGATTTCGTAAAATACATCCAATCCTGGAAATAAGCTATGATTATTTATCTGATTTGGAGAAAGATATTTTCCTGTATATTACTTCTCTTTTTATTGGTAAGGACAAAGACTATGTTATATTAAATGGTTTTGGACATGAAACAGAAATTGGGTTAACTGTTCTTATAGAGAAAGGCTTAGTATCAGTTGATGAGAATAACCAGTTGAGAATGCATGAACTGCTGCAAGAACTCGGAAGAGAAATGCTTCGTGAAAAAATGAAACCCAATTGGATCTACGATGTTTTTTTAAGTTTCAGAGGTGAAGAAACTCGCAGCTCTTTCACCTCTCATCTCAATGCTGCCCTAACAAATGCAAGTATAAAAGTTTTTATGGATGATAATCTTGAAAGGGGAGATGATATTTCATCCTCACTGACACGGGCAATTAGAGGTTCTAGAGTTTCCATTGTTATTTTATCAACAGATTATGCTGGTTCAAGATGGTGTCTAGAGGAATTGGAGAAAATCATGGAGTGTCAAAGAACTATCGGACAGATGGTTTTTCCAGTTTTTTATCATGTAGACCCATCTGAAATACGTAAACAAACAGGCACTTTTGGAGAAGCGTTTGAAGGACTTTTAAGCAGAATTTGGGCACCAGAAGAAATGGTGTTGAGTTGGAAGAGAGCACTAACTGAAATTGCAAATTTGTGTGGCTGTGATTCAAAAAATTTCAGGTAGTTGAGAATCTTTTCTTCCTGATTTTATTTTTTGACATCTGATTTTACATGATTAGTACTCTTAAATACCTTTCTTTCTTTGATATACATGGTTTTACTAATTGATATACTTTAATGAATTTTTTTTAGAACATTATGGCTGTCTTTGGTATGTGGAAATTTAATACCCTAAGAATTGTCTTATTTAAGAGATACTTGAGCAAAAGAAATATAAAATATTCAAGGTTTGTGTTGTATATCCTAATTAATATATAGATGTTGATTTGTTTTTTGGTATAGGTCATATTCAAAGTTTTTATTAATAAGCTTTAAGTATTTGGAAAATAAATATATCCCTGTAACAATTGCCTCCTATGTAACTATTATAGAAATAAAGTGTTGACCTATCAACAATGCCTGACTGACATGTCATAAGCTTTTGATTTTATGAAGTTATCCCACTGGGAAAAGCTGCAGTAATTGGATTATCTGCTTCATGTTTGTCGTCATTTTTTTTCACTTCTTATCTTCTATAGTGAAGACATAAAAACAGTTATAAAAAAAATAAAATTGTAATAAAATGAAAGATGATTTTTGTAGAAGCTACATAGGTATGATTATGGACAGCTTTCACTGAATGAAAATAAATGAAGACACTCTCAAGAATAGAGATAGATGTCTCTGTTTTGTTATTATTAACCAATTCCTTCCCTTTCACCTTTGAAGTTGTTGGCCAAGATTGATGCCAGAGAGAACATTAGGATGAGATCTGAAGAGTGCGATCCCTTTCTGTTCTATGGTTTCCTTTTCATTTTTTTCTTTAAAAGTACACGTGTGCTTTCCAATCAGTTTGCTTTTTTCATTTCATTTTTTTAACCTCCCTACATATACATTGATGAGGATTGTTGAGTTTGCTATAGTTTTTATTTAAGTATTATTTTTGTAATATTATCTGAAATCGTGCCCCTTACAGTTGGTAAAACTGATGATGTTACCCCATGTATATTTTCACTGAGAAAAATAAGAAAACAGCATGCTGTCAAACTACTTTCTCTCACAATCTTCAATGCCATTTGGTAAAAGTTGAATGCTAACTGTTTTATCTCAAACTTTGTCGAATGATTCTAGAGATTAGTTTTTCTTGCATCCTATGGTTAAAATCAAATGATTTGAAGAGTTTTTCTTTTTTCTTTTCTATTTCATCTTACAATTTAACAAAAGTTTCAGAATAAATTAGTGGTTTGTTTATTGTAAATATTGCTTCTCTTCCTTATGTGCTGTTTTTTTTTTCCTGATTTGTGTTGGTTTTTGCCAGAAATGAAGTGGAGTTAATTGATAAAATTCTTGAAACCATCATTCTGACAATAGACGATGGTACATACTTGTCCATTGCTAATCATCCAGTGGGAGTAAAGTCTCGTGTACAAGATGTGATTCCATTTTTAAGTGGTGGATTGAATGATGTTCGCATAGTAGGTATATGGGGAATGCGAGGGATTGGTAAAACTACTTTAGCCAAAGCCATTTACAATGAAGTTGGTCGCGATTTTGATGGTAAAAGTTTCCTTGCAAATATTAGAGAAGTTTGGGAGCAAGATAAAAACGTAATCTCTTTACAAGAACAGCTTGTGTCAGACATACTAAAAACTAGAAGGATGAGATTACATAATGTTGATTTAGGTAAATTCATCATAAAAGAAGGCCTTCACCAGAAAAGAGTTCTTGTTGTTCTTGATGATGTGAATCATTTGGACCAATTAAATGCATTATGTGGAAGTCGAGAATGGTTCGGTCGAGGAAGTAGACTAATTATTACAACTACAGATGAGCATCTGCTTCATGTCCTTCAAGTGGATCATGTACTTAAATTGAAACCAATGGAAGAAAATGAGTCTCTTGAGCTTTTTAGCTAGCATGCATTTAAGAAAATAAGTCCTGAAGTGGATTTCACTGGACTCTCAAGAAGCATAGTTACATACTCTGGAGGATTGCCACTAGCTCTTCAAGTTCTCGGCTGTTACTTGTTTAACAGGAAAATACCACAATGGGAAAGTGTATTAGAGAAACTCAAAAGAATACCCCATCATGAAATACAAGAGAAGCTAAAAATAAGTTTTGATGGATTAAGTGATGATACTGAGAAAGAAATATTTCTTGATATATCTTGTTTCTTTATTGGTGTGGACAGAAATTATGCCATTCAAATATTGAATGATTGTGGATTTTTTGCAGAAATTGGGATAAGTGTCCTTATACAGAGAAGCCTTGTGACCATTGACAAGAAAAACAAACTCAGAATGCATGATTTGCTGCGTGACATGGGAAGAGAACTCATTCGCAAAGAATCATCAAAGTTTCCTGAAGAGCGGAGTAGATTATGGTCACATGACGAAGTGCGTGATGTATTAAAGAATCACACCATAAGAATCCTTTACTTGTAGTTCTTATGTAAATGGCAGCAAAATGGGTATAACTTAATTGTACCATCCGTTCTGTTTCTTATCATATTCTAAGCATGGCACTTGTATTTTGTAAAAGATTAAAAGAAAACTATATTTGTGCGTTTTCATTTAACAAGATAAGCTTTTGAGTAAAATGGATTTTGACATGGTATTAGGCTTCATGACCAAGTGGTTAATTAAAATTAATTTTCTGTACAAGATATGGTGAGCTTGTGCTTAATCTACAGTTTAAGTGCTATAGGCTTTCATGTGCATGGGTGTGGTAGAAATTACAGTAAAATTATTCTCAAGCTTCAGTTAATGGCTTGAACTTGAGTTGAACTGGTCCTTGACATATTGTATGTTCATGTAATGCAAATTGGTTACATTTATATTAGAAGGATGCTTGGGTTAAAATATATTTTAATTTTTGAGCAAGCAAATATATACGTTTACTTTTTTTTTTTTTTCTTTTTTGTTTTACAGGGGATGAAAAGTATTGAGGGATTGACATTGAAGTTGCCAAGAACCAGTAATGTTTGCTTTGAAACCAAAGCATTTAAGAAGATGAAGAGGTTGAGATTGCTTCAACTTGGTCATGTATCACTTGCTGGTGATAATGAATATCTTCCAAGAAATGTTAGATGGCTCTACTGGCATGGATTTCCTTCGAAGTGGATACCTGATGACTTTTATATGGGAAGTCTAGTTGCTGCTGACTTAAAATACAGCAAACTCAAGGTATTCTGGAAGGAGCCTCAGGTAAAGACCTCGTGGGGTTTTTTTATTCCCATATACTTCATTGCCCATTGTCATGAGTCATTTTGCTCAAAGCCTAAGCTCTTAGATGAAGGGTTTTATTATAACCTTGCACAGCTCCTCACACAAAAGCGTTTTAGGCACTACATCCTGTGTTGAAACTTAATTTTAGTTAAGAAAATTGGTGGCAGAAAGGATTAAACTGTCCACTTGGTGATGCAATATGAGGAGAGATGTTTGTTGGATATTTTATTACTTAACAAAGTTATTATTATTTGGGAATTAGGGCTTTTAATTTGGAGCAATTGGGACTTGGGATATATATATATATAGAGAGAGAGAGAGAGAGAGAGAGAGAGAGATTTTAGTTTTTAATTAGGGATTTGGATAATCCATTTGTCTTAGATTTCTGTTTGCTTATTGGACCTAGGGTTAGGCTAACCCTATGTCTTTCCTTTAAGTATGCATCTTATTGAAATTTGAAATTTAAGCAATTTGTTTCTTTTTTCCTTTGGTTCCCTTCTAGAGAGGCTTTGATACTAATCAAGGACCAATTCAAGTTAAAAAATTAAGCTATTAAATCAAGGCTTTTGCATAGTTTTATTATAATCTCTAAGACCCATTTTTCTTCTCAAATTTTTCTTTTTAATGTATACTTTTTTTGTTTTGGTAGCTGTTGGAGAAGCTGAAAGTCCTCAATCTAAGTCATTCCTATTGCTTTACACAAACACCTGACTTCTCAAAGCTACCAAATCTTGAAAATCTAGTATTAAAAGATTGTCCAAGCTTGTCTACAGTTCAGTGGAGCATTGGATATCTAAATAAGCTTCTTTTGGTTAATTTGAAGAATTGTAAAAGCCATATCAATCTCCCAAGAGGTTTCTACAAGTTAAAATCTTTGGAAACTCTCATCCTTTCTGGTTGTTCAGAAATTGACAAGTTGGAAGAGGACATCGAGCAAATGGAATCCTTGACAACTCTAATGGTAGATAACACTGCTATAAGACAAGGGCCTTTTTCAATATTAAGATCGAAGAGCATTAAGTATATATCTCTTTGTGGTCTTGAAGGATCATCAACTGATGTGTTTCCTTCTCTTATTTGGTCTTGGATGTCACCAATGAATAATCCCAAGTCCCTTATCCAAGCATCTGGGAACATGTCATCTCCAATTTTCTTAGAAGTACATAGTGATAATTTTCTTGGTTTGTCATCAATTCTGAGCAGCCATTCACATATTCGAAGTCTTAGGGTCAAATGCCAGTCAGAGTTTCATGTAAGACAAGGCATGGTAAGGATTTTGGATGCTTTAGATGCCAAAAACTGTGAAGAACTTGAAGCAAGACCAAGTACATCGCAATTATCAGACTTGGGAACTTGTGCATTGTCTAATTGTGACAATCAAGTTCAAATTTCAGGTTCCGACAGTTTGAATTCTCTTTGGATTCATATGGGAGAGCACACTGAAGCTCTTGAAGAGAGAATTTTACAGGTTCATCTCTCCCTTCTTTCATCATGATTACCATTTCCATTGAGATACCTACACCTGTTAATATATATTTCCCACTATATATGCAATTATTATGAAATGTCTACTTGAAGAAGCTAAAATGTATGATACATTTGACAACTATGTAATTACAATTCACTTGACTTGTTGCCTTGGAATTTTCTCCCATCTAATACAGTAATAATTTGAATGAATTAATGTTTTCTTCACATGATCGTTTCTTGAATCATTATAATATACAGAATGCGTACTCTGTTGTATTGAGTGCATATGTTCTTTTGTTCTCCTTTTCTTATGACTATTTTTGGTTCCTTTCTATGTCTTAAAGTATATTCTCTCTTCTCTCTTCTTTCTTTTAATGATTCAAATTCTTTCATGTATTTATAGGCTGTCCTTCTTTCAACTGTCCAGTATTCTTGAAATTCAAAATTCTAGAGTCATCAACATGAATATCATATAGTGTATACAAGTTGAAAGCAAATAAATGTTGTCAAATTCTTGACATAGCTTAGAAATGTATAATGTTTTTTCTTTTTTAATATGGTGCAATTAGTTTTAATCTAATCAAATGAAGAAAACAAAAGCTTTATTGTGATGGAACTAAGAGTTAATAACTTTTTTTTTTTTTATTAATGTTATTAATGTAAAGATAGCTTAAATCTTATAGTTGTAAATTTTCTAGTACAAAACTGATTTATTATTAAATTATTTATGTTAGTAAAGATATGAATAATAAGTGTTTAAATTAAAGTATGACATAAGTTCTAATATTATTGTTCTCATATAAATCTCTCCGTATCTCAAGTTCTACTATTAGCAAATGGATATCTGTATATCAAACTGAAATTTCCCTCACTACATCCTTTATATTTTGCTCTGCCCTGATTCTTGTAATCTAAAACTCTCTCGAAAATACACATTTTAGTCAGTCCTTAATTTCACCATATTATAATTGGGAATGATATTTTTGCTAGTAAAAATGATTAAATAGGTGCCTGCTCACTAGTGCTTGTGTTCTTGGTGCAGGGCTCAACAACCAGTGAGGTTGGTGACTGCTTTCTTCTTGGTGACAAACATCCTGATTGGCTGACCTTCAAGGGTGAAGGATCCTCAGTATTGTTCAAAATGCCTCTTGTTATTGGTTGTAGCTTGGATGGGATGATTTTGCACATTGTTTATTCCTCTTCACTTGCCGGCATGACATCTATACATGTCAGGAATGTATTGATTGTTAACCACACAAAGGCTACCATCCAGCTCCACAAGCAAGAGGCATTAATCACTCCTTCAGTTGAAGAATGGAAGGCCATAATATCTAATCTAGAAACCGGTGACGAAGTGGAGGTTCTTGTTGTTTTTGGACATGAACTCACTGTGAAGATGACAATAGTGTATCTGATATATGGTGAATCAGTTGATGGAAAGACCGAGTGTTCATCCATGCACTGTGATAGTGCTATCGTTTGTAGTGAAGAAAATACTTGGACAGATCCAACTAAGAGAAAATGGAAGAGATGCCTAGACAAGGAGGAGGATGAATCTTTAAAAAGGGCCAAAGGAAGATGAAAATATGAAAGCTTGAATAGTTATGGGGGGTTTTGTCATTTCAAATTGAGGTTTTTATTATGATTTCCTTACTTGTTCCTCATCTCTTGCATTATTTCTCTGAAAGAAAAAAAAAATCCATAAAAGAAATTGGTAGAAAGTGTTTTGTTTCTTTACTTGATATGTGCATATAGTCAAGACACTGAGGATTATGTGGTTGCGTTTTTTGTCTCTCTTTGGCTTTGTTAATAAACAAGGTAGAGAGTTCTATAAAAAATTAAAAATAAATTATTGAAGGTAGAGAGAATGAGACAAGATGAGAAATTTTTGAAATGTGAAAGCATAATAACTTATGCTTAGACACTATATTTATTTTTAAAAAAATTTAAGTATAATTTTTATATTTTTATTATTGAATATTTTAATTAAAAATATATATAATTTATAAATTTATTTTTTAATTTTTAATTTTTTAAAAAATTTTATATATTTTATTTTAATTAAAAAATTTAATAATTGTATATAAGTTTAATTCTTATCAATTATTGTAAACTGGCAACGAAGCATATAATATTGCATCCTTCAGTTAAAAAATAGTTTTTTTTTTAATTTTTTCTCTGGTTTTACGTCAGCCTGTAAAAGATGTGCGAAAGGTTTAATCATTTGCTTTTTATTTTTTGACTGTTGGCTACGGCACAAATAATCTCTTTTGAAGTGTTCCCTGGAGAACTATGTTCATTATTCAATTTTAATATCTTGTATAGATAACTCGAGTTGGGGAGAAAGGGCGTGAGGAATTTGTACGGGCTGTTTCTAGAGTTTTTCTTGACTCAGAACAAGGATATTGTGAAAATTAACAAAATGGTGTCAAACTCACTTCCGATGTAACAAGCCTACTAGAAAGATGAAGATGGGAGATTATTTGTTGATGGGGCTCTCTCTCTACATTTCTCTTTAGCGTCTTCAACGCCAACCCCAATATGGAGTACAAGTGGTGAAACATTCAGCAAAAACTAAGAGGCTCACGCTGGAAAGCTTGATTGATTTAGGATTACAAAAACTAAATTCACACTGCATAACCATTTCTCTTCTTCTCTTTCTGCCTTGTCCTTCTGATTTGGTACCATTTTTGTTTCATTTTACTAAGGTGCCCTTCTCATTGTTGGATAATCTTTTGGGAACCACCACATCAGCGTGGATAATATAAAATTTCATATCACATTAATGATACATATAAAAAGAGGTGAAATGATATGAAGGTGAGTCAAGTGACAGGCAATGAGTCTTACTTTTTCTTTACTTGCATCGGGGATCATGGTCAAAATTTTTCATTTTATTTATCATTAATAATGTTAGGGACGAGACAGTAATAATAAAATATAATAAAAAATATACGTAGTGAGGGAGGGAATCACAATGCAGAGTTTGGTAGTGGAGGGAGATATCTTAATTATTTGTGTAGACCCGTATCCAATAATTTTTTTTAGCCACCTAATGATAAATTTTATTTAATTATATATATATATGAATTTTGTTAATAAATATATGTTGATTAAAATTTTTTATTAGTTGATAAAATATTTAATAATTTAAAATTTATAAAAAATTTATAAAAATAATAATTTTATTGTCAAATAATTTTATTAATTAATTAAATAAAATTTTATGTTTAATAAATATTTATTAATATAAAAAAACTCTTACAAGTTTATTAATTAAATTTATGTGTTGAGTTTATTGTCCTTTACGAGTTTATTTAAAATATTAAGTTTTATAACTTTAGTTTCCTTTTTATTTTGTTTGAATTTTTAAAAATTTTTAATTTATGATAATTAAAATTAAAAAAAATTAACATAAAATCTTGTAATTTAAAAGAGTTATATCTTCATTATAAGACTCCAGCTAGTTTGAATTAGATTAATTAAAATCTAATAGACTTTTAGATATTGATAATTTCAATTAAAATTATTTTCTCCGCTTCTATTTTCTTCTGCTTCAAAATTTTAAAAACTAAAAAGTTTGTAAATTCTTTTTTGTTCTGTTTTCTCCCTCTCAAATAGTTTCTAAAAGTGTATTTGGGAATGAGAAAGAAAAGAAAAAGAAAAAAATTAAAAAGAAAAGAGAAGAGAGAAAAGTAAATGTTAAATAATAATTTCTTTTCTACTTATTTAAATTTTTAAAATTTTTTTAATTTAAGATAATTAAAATTAATAAACAATAAAGTTTAAAAATAATTAACATAACTTTCTTTAATTTCTTCTCATTCAAAATTTTAAAAATTAAAATAAAAAAAATATTATTATATATTTTTTATTTTCCATTCCTTTCTCCCTCCAAAATCCTCCTTTCGAACACACTCTTAAAAAAATGTTTAAAAATAGAAAGGAGAAAGAAAGGAAAATAATTAAGAAGAAAAAAAATTAAATAGTAATTTATCTTCTCTTTATTTAAAATTTTTAAAATATTTTAATTTAAAATAATTAAAATTAACAAAAAAAATATTAAAAATTTAATATAAAAATTTTTAATTTTTTTCTTCAAAATTTTAAAATTTAAACAAAAAAATATTATTAAATTCTCTTTTCTTCCTTCCTATTTCCTTCCCTTCTATTTCTTAAATTTTCTTTTCTTCCTTTCTATATCCTTCACTTCCATTATTCCTCTACCAAACAGGTCGTGAATTTGAGACAGATTTATTTGTTTCTATCATCTTTCTTCCCATTTTCTGATTTCTTCTTCAAATCATTGTGTATTGTATCATTGATGCTTTCGTTAAAAGTTTGCAATGACAAAATGAAACTCAACACTTGAAGATCATTACAAGAGCTCATTTATCGACCTAAAATTCTCTTCAAAAATAGCCAAAAATACTGATGTTATATCATCCTGTGGTGGTACTCTTATTCTAGTGGCCGATAGTCAATCTTGTTCTGATCCTTCCCTCGTGGAAGATGCGGGTAATTGTATTACGTGTTTCACAACATGCATACAGCAACCAAAAGAAAATGTCACCAATATACATCATATATAAGAACAAACTAGAAATCTCAACACAACAAAACAAACTAGCTCTTCCCGAAGTATGAAAATAAGGTTGGTTGTTTATCATCAGCACCCTTTAACTTTTCCTTCTTCAAAGGAGTTGTGCTCCCCGTCACAGTATTATGCAAACCTGGCTTTGAATCTGCTGTTAAAGCCTCGTAATCACGCTTGATTTGGTGCTTAGCTGCATCTTCTTGAGAGCAATTACAATTCTTGATTTTTCTGTCATCAACCCCTTTTTCAGTTTCAGGTTCATCATTCTTGCTTTTTGGCAGTTTAGTCTCAACAGGCTTGTGACTTAATACTTTCTGCTGTGGCTTTGAACCTTCCCTTTCCACGCCTTTTATTGAAAAAAACTTGGAAATTGAAGCGTTCCGTTCTGTTTTGAGTTGAATCTGCAAAACATGGGATCAAGCTAACTGAAGGTTTTCAATTAATTATCTAGTACAAGATTCATTTTACATTTTTAGTACAATAGGAGGATCGAACTTCGAATTTAGATTCTCTCAATTTCTTCCTGAAATTGCCAATGCCAATCATTGTTAAGAACTCAATCTTAATAGGGCAATCTTACAATTTTATGATCTTATTCATAGAAATTGATTATAATATTACATAGAAACAAAATGTAACAACGATAGTATTAGGATCTCAATTCTCAATCTTGTATGTTTAATCTAACGAGCTAACGCCCTACTGACCCTAGATCTCAGAATCCTATATTAGAAATATACCATTTAAAAAAAAAAAATTCAAAGATCACACTAGCAGTACACGTCAATGATATCCAATCCTAGAAGTTTTCTGAGCAATCATCTTTATATGATATCAAATAAAAGTTAACAGTCCAAACCTCTTTGATACACTCAGGTCCGTCAAAAGATGGCTTGCCCATTGTAGGTGTAACTGGATACCAGACCTGGAGATAAGAGTATTAGGATAGAAAAGGGATACTAAATTTTATAGCTGTGATGTCAAAATATAAAAAACAGTTACAACTAAAAACAGGAAAAGAAAGACGTAGAAAAAGAATCTTTTGCCTCAATTTCTCATTTCAAAAGCTCATACAGTCATACCAAATCAGATTCCTCATATGACTTGAGCACTGTCTTGTAATTCAAAGAATTGTTTAGCCAGGTATCAGTTGCACCCTTGTCACCTAGAATAACAGGCATCCTATCTGCAGAGGCACATTGTTACCTACGTCAGGCGTGGTAATTATGGCAAAGATTTAGACAACCATCCTCATTTGGTAACATGTCCCAAAACAATGACAAAAGTCTTTACTGCAGGCGTATAATCAAATTAGTATATCATGTAGACAAAAGGATTAAATAGCATCCATTTGTTTCCAGCTTTTATAAATGGAAAACTGTTCAGAAACTTGTGTTTGGATAAAACCTTAGTTTTTTCTAGCTACTTTCTTTCCATTTTATTTCTTATTAAATTCCTCAACTCTGCATATTTTTGAGGCAGATATTAAACCTTCTTAAAAGGTTTCCCCTTTTAATTAATGCATATGTGGTCTAGTCAGAAGGGACCACGGGTGCTATAACTTTAGGTTTGTCAGGGTTATCTAATGCATTCATGTGTAAAATGAAGAGAAAATGTGCGCCTTACATAAATAACAACATGGATTTTTTTTTTGCCAACAACAAATTATATTCTTTTGATCCAAGCAGAATGGGCTTATAGGGAGAGTTGGAAAAGCACAGAGGAGAATGTAACTGAGGAACAGTGTATGACAAAAATAACTAGGGAGAAGTAGAATAATATTCAAGAAAATCAACCTCTGCTACTGCAAGATAATAGAAATTCTTAATGATAAAATCTTTATCCGGAGGAGGACAAATTGCAGAATATTTAAAAGTTGCCGGCTTATGGTCGTAATATTGGAGCAACACCAAAATTTTCCTTCAGCAATTCAATGCATAATTTATGCATGATGAATTCTTGTTAATTTACTAAACCATTTAAACATTTATAGTCTGTTCATAGTCAATAACAAAATATCAACTATAAATTTTGTTGGCCTGTCAACAAATAGGAGTGCACCACTCACCATGCATCCACTGCAGGGCTGAAGACGAGGAGGTTGTAAGAATAGTGAATGTGTAAAGTATCTCACCTGCAGTAAGGAATATTGCTATCTTCATTCACAAGTACAGTTAATAATACTCACATTACCTTTCCAACAAAGTGCAAATCCAACTCTTCATCTTTCTTCCGGAATGTTACCTTCAGAATTTTTCCAAGAGTCATAAAGGGCAGCAAAGACAAGCGGGCGTCCATCTTTGAAGTGAATGTAGTAAGGCTGTTTTCTTGAACCATCTTTTTTCCACTCATAAAATCTTAAATATACATATATACAAATCAGTTGACAGAATAGAACTATTAAACAAAATACACTACACTGGTTTCTTTTAAGCATGAGACCTACACGTTCTGTTTTCCTGTTATATTTTCATAAATGCCTATTATCTCTAATCTAGCCAATTTTATGACCATATGCATTCAACCACAAAAGGTTGTGAAATGGAATTTTCCTTATAGTCATTTTCCATGAAGAATGATGGGCCTGAGGTTGGTAATAATAGTCTTATTAAGTTGTATGAAGGCTGTGGTGGAAGAAAATGAGCCTAACTTTACTGATTTAAAGGTTTACTCCAGGAGGAACAAAGGTAGACAGTCAGCACCAGGGTAGGAAAGGGAATTATCCCAAATAAGTAACTTCAGCAGCTAGTGCCTGTGCTGTAGGAGCTGGCAGAGAGAGGAGGTTTTCAGGTAGGGCAGCTTTAAGGAGAGTATCTGGGGCATTTGAGTGGGGTGGAGAATTTTGGCAGAGAATGTTGGTGGTGACCTCTAGCTTCTCAAATTGCTAGAGCACTATTATTTTTCTGTAGTTTTCTTTATTTTCTCTATCTATTTTTCACCTGTATCGCTCTGTTGCTGCATATCTTTCAGTATTGGTTTGAGCTATTTTCCTCCTATTTTCCTACTTGTAAGACTGAATAGCCTATTTCTACATCTTTAATGCCATTATTAGAAGAGGTTTCTATCAAATCATCTTTCATATCATTATGATGCCCACAAAAACAGCAAAGACAAACTAAACTTACAATAGAAAATTACATTAACTCTATTAAACTTTGATATATTAGAAAAGTCTATCTTTTAGAATATACCAAAATATTAGATTATTCAAAAAATTATCTTCATTGACAAACAACAATTAGAGCAATCAAGTATAAATTTTAGAATTATGTGTATTTAAAGGACAGTGTAGTGCTTTAGTTCTTCCATCCATGATTAATGGATGTTTACCCAAAAAAAAATTCTCAATAGGAGGAAGCATTATTAATTCATGCCAAAGCCAATAAAATCACTATAATGATAAACATACCCTTCAACTGCTACAAGGCACCTGCATTTAGGAACTAGACGGCGAAATGAAGCTTTTTCATCTATGGATTCAGATCGAGCATTAAACTGAAATACATAGTACACATCAGTATAAATACTTTGTCAGCAAGGGACATGATTTGCAGTTGTCTTGTGGTAAACTTTTAAGGTATTGCTCAAGACAGTATACATATACCATGTAAGTTTTTCACATTGTTACATATATTTTTTTAAAATAGAAAAATTGATATTTATAACCAACAGAGCATAAATTCCAACTGACAGGTTCATTTCTTGTAATGACTTTCATGGATGACTGTACAAAAAGATAAAAGTTAAATTGCTCATAGATTGGGGAAAGAAAAAAAAATGTAAAAATTAAAAAAAAGCATATATTTAGAAGCATAAACAAGGAACATATGTTCATTGATTAGAACACAATAAAGCTGCAAAAGAAGATTCATTAATAATTTAATAGCAATATCATTTGCAAATATAAACACTTTTTACTTTTCATTTCAATATATGTTTACTTACAAAAAAAGAAGAAAGAACAGACTACAAATTTTCACTATTCCTTTTTTTTTTTTTTTAAATGTCAGTTGTGTATCATAATGGACATAATAAGGAGCTAGATGAAAATCAAAAGGAAAACTTGTTCGCCCTAATTGACCAAGGGACTCGGTACTGGAGTAAGTTAAATAAGCAGAACGGGGAAACTATTAATACATCATGAGAAGGCTGATATCTATTCTCAACTTTGAGCTTATATGGGCGACTTCCCTAGAACATATCCAGAGAGGTCAATTAATATACAATAGAAACAATCATAAAGATGTGAACAACAAACTAGCGTAATGAGAACTATATTTGCTTGAAAAATGGTGCAAATAACTTACTCACTGCACCAATATTGCAGTAAATATATAAGGACATGAAAAGAATGACTCAGATCGAATTACTTCAACTATGTAGGGAATAACTCTTCAAATCCCCTTCTTCCAAATAATAATAATAATCTGCTCATGCTTCAACTAGAGTGAAGAGATATTAGTAAATTTACCATCTTGTAGTAATCAGGTTTCTCTGTTTTCTTCGTGAAACTGGGAATTAAGCCCCACTTCATGCAATGGAGAATACATCCATCGCTATCGGATGTATCTTCTCTACGAACTACTGGCACGTTAAATCCCGGAGACACATTATATGATGGCCTATACCTAAGCGTTCAATCAAATAAAAAATCATTCTGTGTTCACTTCAAGAATGACAACAAACGTAAAATCCCCCACTTTCATCCTCTTTCTCTCCCTCGTCAGTTGCGAAAACAACCACAACCAAAAACGACAAAACCCCAAAACCACCATCGTAAATGATTATTATAGTTTCAAAAACAAAGCAAAATGGGCAGAAACAAAAAGAGAAGGCTCACTGGTCCATGTTGACGGAACGAACGGGAACATCGTCGCAGTGACAAGCCTTAGGAAAGTCATCGGGTCTGAGAGTACAACGAGCCCTTCCACACATCTCTCTGCCTCTGAAGACGATTGGCTTCTCTTGGAATCTTCTGATGTGTTCCTTCGCTGAACTGACTAGAAGGCGGGAAGGAAGAGGGTGCTCCGCCTTTGTTCTGGTGCAGCCACACACTCCGCAGAAGCCACTTGAGGACCGTCAGATATATAACGATTTCAGATTCGAGTTATTGCAGACCCCACGGCCACGTGTTCAAGAATTATCACCAGAAGATTAAATATGATTTTGGTGATCACGATTGTGTTTATAACCTTTTTCTTTTCAAAACATTTTAATATAAACGTTTTATTTTGCTTGTCATTAATACCAGAGGCGATGTCCCAATCTCTCTCTCATTGTTCTGTGTTTTTAATAAGATTTTTTTTTTATTTTTTTGCAGAGAGGGCAAACAAAAGACAAGATATCAGTAAGTAAAGAAATAGGAACACTAAGGAAATCTTTTCAGACTGACAAACAAGAGTTATGAATTGGAGTCAGGAAATAAATAGCGTCTCGGTGTATGAATCGAAGACAAAGCTTCCATAATGAAATGGAGGTCAACAATTTAAAAAATAGTCCATATTTTATTGTAGACAAAAAATTTATTAGGTTAAATTTTACCTTGTTTTCAAAATATTAAAAATCGTGTAAAATATCAAAAGATTTCAGTTTACCCACCTTTAATAACAAATTTTATTTTAACTTTCTTTCATTAATTTCAATTTTTGAAAGAATTATAAATAAAGGAGAGATTATTATTTAGATTTTTACTAAAATATTTATTTATTTTACTATTTTAAAAAATATATATTTTTATTTATATTTATGAAAACATATCATTTTTTAATAAAGATAATTTGTTAATATTAATAATAAATTATAATTAAAAATTATACAGATTAACTCTTAATAAAAATAAATTTATAATCAAAAATTGACATCAATTTATTATGATTGATCAACTTTACTTTTTGTCAATTCTCTACCCATTTTCTGAAACTTCCTCAACAACTTCTAGTAGTGCTAAATAAATCGTCATATTAATTTTTTCAGTCAAATTTGGAAGGCTGTGTAGGACAATATTAATAATTAGTAAAATGAAATAAGTGGAAACGTAAGAGTGAAAACTGTGTAGGATTTGATAGACTTCTAATAATTGTGGAACCCACCAATTGCGAAGCTGATGTGGCTCCTTAATTTAATTTGTCCATGAATGAATGACTGCTGACCTGTGAACAATAACACAAACATTTTCTTCAAAACTCCCTAGGCTATGTCATCTAAATAATAATGTGATGAACGAAATTAAAGAGCCTCGTCACCTTGCCAAAAAAGTTATAGTGATACGTGCAATTCCACCGAAAACCACAAAACCTCTCTTTATTCGTGTTCATCCACTTAATCTCCCTCTTAATTCTTGTTTTCCCATCTTTCTTATTTCTTTCACGCTCTTCGTTGTGTCCTCTTTTCCTCTGCTCCAAATTAAAGCTTTTGAGTCGTTGTGTTGGAATATCCATGGCTTCCTCTAATACCAAATGGAAGTACGACGTGTTCATAAGTTTCAACGAAGAGGACAAACACACTGTTGGGTCTTTCATCGACGATCTCAATTTCGCTTTAACACAGAAGAAAATCAACAGTTTCCAAAGAAAGGGAGAAGAGATCTCATCCTCAGCAGTACTTTTGCGAGCAATCGAAGAGTCTAGAATTCTAATCGTTGTTTTCTCTCTGAACTATGCCAACTCTATATGTTTCTTAGAAGAAGTGTGTCAAATTATGGAATGTTTTCACAGGAACATGAGTCAGGTAGTTGTACCAGTATTTTACAATCTGGATCCATTCCCAGAACTTGAACCAATTTGGAGTAAAATAGCTAAGGAGTACTGGACTTGGAAGAGGGCGCTAGCAGAAGCGGCGATTTTGTTTGGATTGGAAGCGACAAGTGGGAGGTAATCTCATTTCTTGTATCTTTTATGCGTAGTCCAACTACAAACTATTTTACTGCTCTATAATTTTTTCTTACCCAAGTACTATCAAGGTTGTAACAACTGTTGAAAATGGCTGGCTTCAAGAGGGGGTGAATTGGATATAAAAAAAATTAGAGAATTTATACTTAGTTTAAGCAAAAATGTACAGCTTATGAGAGCAGGAATTGATTCAGTTATATTCACTTAACACACAGCTTCAAGAGCAATTTTATCAAGAAGAAAAATGTGGCAGGAAGTATTAGCTATGATAGTAGAAGAATTAACTGAAAGTAAATAATAATGTAAAGTGCTGGAATTTAAAGGACACAAGCAATTTATCCTGGTTCAACTTATTAGCAAACTTACATCCAGTCCCCAAATTAGTACTTTAGATTTTTTACTTTTTTCACAAATTTAACAAGGGCACTTGTAAGCCACTATAAAATTTCACTCTTATCAATTTTCACAAGGAAAATATTTCCTTGATATCTCTCAGTTCAGAGGAAGAATTTTTGTTAACTCAAAGACTCTCTCAATCAGAGTAGATTTTACAGAAGAAGAACTAATGAAAACAATAGTAAACAGAGCTCAAATGGTTTTCAGAAGATAATTTTCGTTCAGTTATTTTTTTTCTATTTTTTAAGGCTTTCCAGAGACTTTATTTATAGAGTTTTTACAAGAGAAAGGGTTAAAAATTTGTTCAGGAAATAAATCAAATGTAATCTCTGCAAAATTAGTTGTTTGTACTTACCCTGATGTTACCTCTACAACCTGTAAGTCGACTGCTATGGTATGCCAGTCGACTGTCGTGTTCTTAAATTCAAATTTTTCGCGATGCGGTAGATCGTGATGATCGATGCTCATATGGAAGTCGACTGGTGACATTCTAGAAAACTTTACTTTTCAAAAATAGTGTCATGGCAGTCGACTTCTTTACCCTGGCAGTCGACTAGTTACATTCTGGAGGGAAGATTTTTCAAAAGTTGTAACTTGGCAGTCAACTGCTATACCCTAGCAGTCAACTGGTTACATTTTGGAAAGAGGAATTTAAAAGTTGTAACTTGGCAGTTGGCTGCTATACCCTGGCAGTCGACTGTCGTGCCTCCAGTGTAAGTTTCTTAACTGTCAATGGTCTATCAGTCGACTGTTAACTTCTAGCGGTTGACTGGTAGCATACTGTTTGCAATCAGTCAACTGTTAGTTTCAAGTTAATCAACTGGTGGCTTTCTGTTTAGAAATTTTCAAAGCTCCACATCTATCAGTCGACTGTTATATTGTGCAAGTCGATTGCTAAGCGAGAGTTTTGTTTTTCTTTGAATGGAAACTTTGATTTTAAAAAGAAACTTTGGAAAGCTACCTCAGATGTTTTGTGAAAATATTTGAGCTTAAGTTTCTATTATTTTCTTACACTTTCAAGTCCTAATTTCCTATTTAATATTCTTGTTTTTTATTTACCTTGATGAGCATTTGGACTTGATTTTTCTAAAATGGTTCAATTTTTTTGTTATCATCAAAATGGCTTTAAGAGCCAATTGCTCAATGAGTCAACAATCTCCCCGTTTTTTATAATGACAAATACATTGATAAAGGCACTTTGAAAAAGAGTTAGTTGCACATAATATTTTTATCATAAGGCTCCCCCTGAATTTATGCATATATAAAAAACTTATAGCCAGATTATATTTAAAAAGCCTTTAGATTCAATCAGATTTAGTCAACTCAGTTAAGCAGTAATTTCAAGTTCTAACTAACATAAATGCAACAAATTCAGTCAACTCAGTTAAGCAGTAATTTCAAGTTCTAACTAAAACCAATGCAACATAAATTTCAAGTCCTAGCTAACTACTTCTCCCCCTTTTGTCATCAACAAAAAAAGAGGAAGGGTAAGATAGAAAACAAAGTAAAGTAGCTATGGTTTAGCCTTCAATCCTTGAGATTGCTGAAGAGCCTTTAATAACTAAATGTTTTCTGTAGAAGTAAATTCAAGAGAGGTAACCCTGGTGCCAAGTTCAGCAATTTGTTCATTTACCTTATCCATTCGAGTTTTGAAGGAGTTAAAGCTGTTGATGACAGAAGTTTGAAGGCTCTGGATGGCATCCAGAACGTCTGAGTTAGTCGGTGGAGCAAGCAAGCTTAACAATGGTGAGGATGGAGGGGGCACATTCTGAGCAGCTTCTCTTTGCTCTCTTTCTTCCTGCCTTTGACTTTGAGTAAAGGACATTGGTTTTTGGACCCACACCCCAGCATGCTTAGTGTAATGAAATCGAGATAGAGTGGTTTCATCAATGACGGTGGGACTGAGAATTTCCTCATCAAAGGGATCTAGGCTATTTTTTTCCAATATCCACGTTATTAGAAATCCAAAAGAGAGAGCGGTCTTCTTAACCTGAAAACACCTAAGCATCTTTTCTATGATAAAGTATGGGATGTTAAAGGCATCTTCAGTTAGGATGCAATACATGGTAAGGCTCACTAGCATAGGCCAAATTACCTCCTTTGTTCACCAGACAGTTAGCAATTACATAGTGAAGCATTCTGTTATCTAGGCTAAAATGAGTGGTGGGAAAATTAGCAGTGGGTTGGGCTGCAGGTTGGGGAAGCAGGGCATTCAGTACTATCCTAGCATCATAGTTGGGAATAGAACTGAAGGAAGAGGGATGGTCACTAAACATATGTCCACTGGGTTTAACCCTAAGCCACACCCCTAATTGCTGTTGATTGAATTGGATAACTTTGCCTTTAACCTCAGTGGTGACACAGTGTTCCAAGTCATCTCATTTTAGATTTGAATAAAATACTTTAACAATTTTAGGACTCCATCAATTTGTAGAGGCCAATAGATTTTAGCAATGGGAAAATTGAAAAATTTTATCCTTCAAAGAATGAGATACCTACATACTTATTGGTGGCTACAGAGTGATTGGCAAAAGTTTCCATGAAGGCTTGTTCTTGAGATGCCGAGAAAAACAGTGGTAAAGAACTGTGGCCTTGGGAAGAGGACCCCTTGGTTTTTAATCTTTTTGCCCGAGCTGCCATGGATAATAGATGGATGAAAGAGGAGGTTTAGCAGATGCTTGGTAAGGCAATATGGACGAAATCGATCAAAATCGCAAGTTTTCCAGTTTAGGGGTTAGGGTTTCTCGCACAGCACAATTAAGTGATTTTGAAAGCAAATTGTGCTTGATTTAGTGGAAGAATTGGTGGGTTTTGGTCACAAGGTCGTTTAAAAGCAATTGTTCAGTGCAATTTTTGAGAATTTGGAGAAGAAAAGTAAGGGTTTTGCAAAAAATAGGGGTTTTCTGGCTAAATAACGAAATTTAGAGCCATGGCAGTCGATTGTCGAGTCCTTAGCAATCGACTGTCGGGCAACATTTAGGTGTAAATTGGTTCCAGTAGCTCATCAGTCGACTGCCATCTGCTTATCAATCAACTTCTATGTTATTGACAACCCAGAATTGGGGAAGAATAAATCAGTCGACTGATAAGGTGTGGTAGTCGACTATCAGGTGTCCAGCTTTTCTAATGAGGTTCCAGAGGCTTACCAGTCGGCTGCCATGAATTACCAGTCGACTGATAGGTGCTTGTAGCTTATCAGTCCACTGTTACTGACGTGTCAGTCGACTGCTTACTTGCTGTGATGAATTTCCTTGATCCAAAGAGTCAGCAATCGACTGCTATTGTTGTGACAATCAACTGGTACCTTTGTTGTCCAATTTGAGGTCTAATTTTGTGTCTTATGTAGATCTAATTCCCTTTGTTCCTCCTTGATAAATCTCTTTACAGACATTTGGTATTGTAGCGTCAACTTTATACCATTTCTTTGTCAACTCTCAGACAATCTTTTGGGATTAAAGGAAATCCTGCAAAATAAATCTGAGGCCACTCCAAAGCTCAAGTTAGTTCAATTAAAAGAGGTAAACAAGACAAAAAATGTGCTCAATGGGGAGATGATAATCCAAGTTCAAAGTTCTTTTCTTATATAACAAAATCTCTCTTTAGGAAGAGGTTTTGTAAAAATGTCAAGAAGTTGATATTCAGTTTGAATGAATTCCAAGGAAACATTATGGTTAAGCATATGATCTCTGATAAAATGATGTTTTATGTCTATGTGCTTAGTTCGTGAATACATGATGAGATTTTTGGTTAAATTAATGGCACTGGTATTGTCACATTTTATGGGAATTTCTTTGAGATTCACATCCATATCTTGGAGTTGTTGTTTTATCCATAAAACTTGTGCACAACAACTTCCAGCTGCTAAGTATTCAGCCTCAGCAATTGAAAGAACTTTATAGTTTTGCTTTTTACTGAACCAAGATACTAATGAATTTCTAAGAAATTGACAGGTACGACTTGTACTTTTCCTGTTAGTTGTGTTACCAGCAAAATCAGAATCAGAATAGCTTATTAACTGACATGAAGATCCATTAGGATACCACAGTCTCATATTAGAGGTTCCCATCAAATATCTGAAAATTCTTTTTACAATAGTAAAATGAGAAATTTTGGGACAGGTTTGGAACCTAGCACACATACATACACTAAACATTATATCAGGCCTACTAGCAGTTAAATATAGCAATGAACCAATCATACCTCTATATTTTGTGATGTCAAATGATTCACCTTCTTCATCCTTATCTATTTTAATGATTGGACTCATAGGAGTTCCAATTGCTTTTGCATTCTCCATGCCAAATTTCTTAAGTAACTCCTTGGTATATTTTGTTTGGTTGACAAAGATACCTTCTTTAAGTTGTTTTATTTGAAGCCCAAGAAAGAAGTTAAGTTCCCCCATCATTGACATTTCAAATTCTCTCTACATAAGCTTGGCAAATTCTTCACAGAGAGTTTCATTAGTGGATCTAGAAATAATGTCATCCACATAAATCTGAACGATTAATAGGTTATTCTCTCTCATTTTAATAAATAATGTATTGTCAACTTTACCTCTTGAGAAATTATTTTCAATTAGAAAGTTACTTAGCCTTTCATACCAAGCTCTAAGACTTGTTTTAATCCATAAAGGGCCTTTTTCAATTTAAAAACATGATTTGGTAAGTCAGGATTTTCAAAACCAGGAGATTGCATTACATAAACTTCTTCCATTATGAATCCATTTAATAAGGCACTTTTTACGTCCATTTGAAATAATTTAAAGTTTTTAGAACATGCAAAAGCTAAGAGCATCCTGATAGCTTCTAATCTAACTACTGGTGCAAAGGTCTCATCATAATCTATTCCTTTTTCTTGATTGTAACCTTTTGCAACTAATCTAGCTTTATTTCTGACAACTTTTCCTGATTCATCAAGTTTATTTTTGAAAACCCATTTAGTTCCTATAATAGGATGATTATTAGGTACAAGAAGTAAGTCCCAGACTTGGTTTCTTTCAAATTGATTAAATTCTTCCTACATGGCTAATTCCCAATGTTCATCCATTAAGGCTTCTCTTATATTTTCAGGTTTAATTTTGGATAAAAGACTAACATTATAATCAGTATTCGTAAGAGAGTTTCTAGTTATTACCTTTTGTGAAATATCACTTATTACTTGATCAATTGGATGATGCCTCACATTTCTCCAAGATTGTGGGAGGTTTGGTTCTGTATCTTTTTCCTCAACTTTTTGGCTTGGTGGTTGACCTTTTTCTTTATCTTGAATACTCATATTCTCAAGTCCAACTGTAATATCACTAGGTACACTTCTTGATTCAAGAGGGTTAAATTCATAAAAAAAAACATGAATAGATTCTTCTACAGAAGATGTTCTTTTATTGAATACCCTATACCCTTTGCTAGTGCTAGAGTAATCTAAGAAAATTGCTTCATCAGATTTAACATCAAACTTTCCTAATTTATCTTTTCCATTGTTGTGAACAAAACATTTACAGCCAAACACATGCAGATGAGAGATATTTGGTTTTCTTCCTTTGTATAGTTCATAGGGAGTTTTCTTTAAAATAGGTCTAATTAATGCTCTGTTCATGATGTAGCATGCAGTGTTTATTGCATTAGCCCAAAAATAGCTAGGTAATTTTCTATCATTCATCATTGTCCTAGCCATTTCTTCTAAGGTTCTATTTTTTCTTTCTACTATCCCATTCTGTTGTGGAGTTCTTGGACACGAGAAATTATGTTCAATTCCATTTTCTTCACAGAAGTTTTCAAAGGGATTGTTTTCAAATTCTCCTCCATGATCACTTTTGATTTTCACAATAGTTGATTCTTGTTCATTATGAATAAATTTAGCCAATTTAATGTAAAGTGCAGGAATTTAAAGGACACAAGTAATTTATCTTGGTTCAGCTTATTAACAAGCCTACATCTAGTCCCCAAGTCAGGACTTGAGATTTTTCACTATTTTCACAAGTTTAACAAGGGCACTTGTAAGCCATTATAGATTTTCTCTCTTATCAATCTTCACAAGGAAAACATTTCCTTGATATCTCTCAGTTCAGAGGAAGAATTTTTGTTAGCTTAGAGATTCTCTCAATTAGAGTAGATTTTAAGAAGAAGAACTAATGAAAACAATAGTAAATAGATCTCAAATGATTTTCAGAAGACGATTTTCGTTCAGTTATTTTTCTTTGTTTTTTAAGGCTTTCCAGAGGCTCTATTTATAGAGTTTTTACAAGAGAAAAGGTTAAAAATCCGTTCAGGAAACAAATCAAATGTAATCTCTACAAAACTAGCTGTTTGTACTTACCCTGATGTCACCTCTGCAACCTGCAAGTCGACTGCTATGGTATGCCAGTCAACTGTCGTGTTCTTAAATTTAAATTTTTTGCAGTGCAGCGTGCAGCAGTCAACTAATGCTCATCTAAAAGTCGACTGGTAACATTCTAAAAAACTTTACTTTTCAAAAATAGTGTCATGGCAGTCGACTACTTTACCCTGACAGTTGACTGGTTACATTCTGGAAAGAGGAATTTAAAAGTTGTAACTTGGCAGTCGGCTGCTATACCCTGACAATCGACTGTCAGGCTTTCAGTGTAAGTTTCTTAACTGTCAATGGTCTATCAGTCGACTGTTAACTTCTAGCGGTCGACTGGTAGCATACTGTTTGCAATCAGTCGATTGTTAGTTTCAAGTCAGTCGACTGGTGGCTTTCTGTTTAGTAATTTTCAAAGCTCCACATCTATCAGTCGACTGTTATATTGTGCAAGTCGACTACTAAGCGAGAGTTTTGTTTTTCTTTGAATGGAAACTTTGATTTAAAAAAAAAACTTTGGAAAGCTACCTTAGATGTTTTGTGAAAATATTTGAGCTCAAGTTTCTATTATTTTTTTACACTTTCAAGTCCTAATTTCTTATTTAATATTCTTATTCTTGATTTGCTTTGATGAGTTTTTGAACTTGATTTTCCTGAAATGGTTCAATTTGTTTGTTATCATCAAAATAGCTTTAAGAGCCAATTGCTCAATTGGTCAACAATAACATGCGATCAAATCATAAAATGCAATGAGTTTGAAAATAGATGTACAAAAAAAAAAGTTATTTTTTAAAAAAGCTCAATTAAATTTAGACCTAAGTTTAAACTTTCTCTATTTGAATTATGTTTTATACAAAATATTAAACAAAAAAATTATATATATTAACATATAAAATATAAAAAAACAAAAAATATTCATTTAAACCTAATATATTTTATAAATGATAAAAAAATTTATATTTCTTATTTTATTTCACTACATAAAAATATATTACATACACAAATAATTATATTTAATTATGCATGATTTTATGAGAAAAAAATCAAATATAATATATTTTTATTTATTAATTCTTATATTTTAAATTTATAACTTATAAATGTTATATTATATTATATTTTAATTTTCTATAGAAAAAGTTTTTATTGAAACAAATAATTTTGGAAAAAAGAATAGAAACATTTAGTGATGATATTTCATGAATTGTTATCATGTGACTCTAATTTATTCTTTTATTCATTGACAACTACGTAAATTGCTTTCTGTCATGCTTTTATAAATAGTTGCAATTTTTCTGACTCTTAAAGTTACTATTTTATTTTTCCAGGAGTGAGGACATGGTAATCAAGAATATAACTGAATCCATTTTGAGAATATTAGACAGTTCCTTGTACAATATGTTTGAGGTTGACCCTTTTGTGGGACTAGGTTCAAGAATGCCGACAGATGTGTTGGAATTGTTGAGTGGTCGATCAAATAAAGTTCGAATATTAGGGATTTTTGGATCAGGAGGGATTGGTAAGACAACTATTGCTAAATTCATTTACAATAAAATTGGTCACAAGTTCGAGTGTAAAGGCTTCCTTGAAACTGTAAGAAAATTCTCAGAGCAACATGAAGGCCTAATTGGTTTGCAAGAAAAATTCTTTTCAGGTATATTTTATACAGAAGAAGGAAAGATATATAGCAATGTTCAATGGGGCGAAAATAAAATGAAGGAAGTACTGCACCATAAAAGGGTACTATTAGTGCTTGATGATTTGAGCTCTATGAACCAATTTGAGGCATTCGTTGGAAGTCGGGAATGGTATGGTGAGGGGAGTCGAATAATCGTCACAACTAGAGATGAGCTTCTCCTTAATAAAATTGCAGCAGATTATAAGTATCAAGCGACGAGTTTGGATTTTTCTTGTTCTACTAAGCTTTTTTGTTGGCGTACATTAAAGCAATCAAGTCTTGAACAAGATTTTTTTGAGCTCTCTGATGCCGTTGAATGTTGTGGTGGAAATCCACTATCGCTTAAAATCCTAGGCTCTTATTTTACTGGGAGAAGTGAAGAAGAGCGGAAAAATGCCTTGAATAAATTGATAGCATTTCCTTATTCTGAAGAACACCGTCAAGATGAAATCCTGAAAATAGGCTATTATGGTTTATCTAATCTAGAGAAAGATATCTTCCTTTATATAGCTTGCTTTCTTATTGGTAAGGAAAGGAGCTATGTCTCATTAGTTGGCTCTGAACTTGATATTGAAAATGGATTAACTGAGCTTATAGAAAAAGGTTTCGTAGCAGTTGATGGGACAGACAAGTTGAGAATGCACGATCTGCTACAAGACATGGGAAGAAAAATGCTTCTTCAAAAGACGAAACATGAATGGATCTATGATGTTTTCTTAAGTTTTAGAGGTGAAGAAACTCGTAGCTCTTTCACCTCTCATCTCTATGCTGCTCTAACAAATGCAGGTTTAAAAGTTTTTATGGATGATAATCTTCAAAGGGGAGATGATATTTCATCCTCGTTATCACAGGCAATTAGAAGTTCTAAAATTTCTATTGTCATTTTCTCAACAAATTATGGTGGTTCAAGATGGTGTTTAGAGGAACTAGAGAAAATCATGGAGTGTCAAAGAACTATAGGACAAATAGTTATGCCAGTTTTCTATCATGTGGACCCTTCAGAAGTTCGTAAACAAACCGGCTCTTTTGGAAAAGCGTTTACAGATCCCTTAAGGATAATTTGGGCATCGGAAGACATGGTGTTGAGTTGGAAGAGAGTACTTACTGAAGCTGCGAATTTGTCTGGTTGGGATTTAAAAAATTTCAGGTACATTCGAGAATCTTGTCTCTGACTTTTTATTTTTTGACGTCTAATTTTCCATGGCTACAAGTCTTAAACTAGGCAAAAAAATCTATATTTTGAGAAAAATGAGGAAGAAAATTGATAGGAACTAATAGGATCTTTAAAACGAAAATAAGAAAGGAAGAGAATGAACAAACACTAAAACAGAATCTAAATTTTAATGTGTATTGACTGAATTAAGACAACAAACTCAATACAACTAAAAATAATCTAAAAAGTATTTATAATGGAGATACCCGAATACAATCTTTATTAGAAAAATAATTTAATACCTGAATATAAAATAAGAATATATACTCTTACATCTCTCTCTATTTTTTTATTATTTTATATTATAATTATCAAATACTTAAAACTTGTAACTTATTATATGAAACAATTTTTAAATTTTACCTTTACCTTACAATTAACATACCATTAACTAAATTTATATTTTAGATATTTTATTTTATTTTGACTTATATAAAGATTATAAGTTTTAAAAATTTATCTTTACTTCTCTAATTTTTTATTTACTTTTGCTTTAACTTGTCAATTTTATTTAAAATAAATTGGTAACTTTTGAACAAAATAAAAAAGAAAAAGAAGAAAAAGATATTTTCAACTCATGGGACTGGCCTAGGTTCCTAGGCCTGGTTGGGTTTGAACTCTACTGGTAAGTGGACTTCAATTTTGAGTCCAACCTATCATTTTGGTTGGTTTGGATAGGTTAACCCTTTCAAATTTTTTGACGGTAGCGTGATAGTTAGGATCTCTTTAGAGCATAACAAGAGGAATGATTCTCTCTCTGCCTATGACATTGATGTCATGTGATACTAATGTAAATTTTTTTTTTCATAAGGCCTTCGTTTGACTAGTCAAAATGGGCTTGTATTTTATTTTTTAAATTCTTTCGTCTATGGTAAATTAATTTAATAAGTGATATATTAATTTAAATTTTAAATAAAATACTAGTCGATAATGGTCTTACGAAAAAAATTATTTACACTAGTGCCACATGGCATAGATGTCATAAGAATGACATTCTCCTTGTCATGATATGAATCAAGACCCTCACGCTAGGGTCAAAGCCTTTTTTAGCTATTAACGCAATTTCTCTCCTAATTAAAATTTATAAACCTAAAACCCTAAATTAAATATCATTAATCATATTTAAAGACTATATGGGTTTATTTTAGTCAAAACACATATAAATCTTATAAATGAAGCAAAAGCACTTCAAAAATGTTTTTTTGACACTCTTGTTTAGGCATTTGCTAAAATAGAATACGTTGGCATCGTTTGATCTATGTAATTGATTCTACTTAATGATAAAAAATTTTATTTATTGTTGTTGTCTTCATTTGGGCATTCAAAACCCCAAATTAAGAACATTCATAAGTTTTTGAAGCTATACAAAATTAACTTAATGATCTTTTTGGTCTTACCTAATTAAACTCTCTTTTGTCAACTCTCTCTCTCTCTCTCTCTCTATATATATATATATATATAACTTTCTTTTGCTAACTCAATTATACTTTGATAAGAGTAACTTCACATGAACTTCATCTATGGCTATGTTGTTAGTGATATATACAAATGACATTTGATCAAAGCAAGAAATTGCATTAAATAGTAAAGATAAAAAAATAATTTGGAAACTAGAAAAGATAAGGGACAAAAAAACCTCATAATTCGAAAGAACACATATACAAAGTTGGTCTAGGACTTTTATTCTTTATTTTTAAATAACTATACACATCATTTTAAATAAATTTGCTTGAAGTTGGACATTGTCCAAATAAAAAAAAAGTTCTTTCCATTTTAGTAAACTATAATGTCTCATCTTAGCCTAATTTTTCATTTTTTATAACCTCCCCTACATATTAGTTAATAGTGATTATATAGTTTGCCAAAGATTTTGCTTTATTTATTCTTTAACATATTTAAAATCATTCCCTACAATTAGTGAAACATGTGATTTAAACTATTCAAATTTTCAATCAAAAAATTAATATAACATCATGCTATCAAACTATATTTTTATTTTGTGGCAAACTAAGCTTCGAATCTTCGTTGGATGAGGTATCCACATTTATGTTCCAACAATGTCTCGAACAGGATTGTATCCAATAAGAGAATACCTGTGAAAAACTAAAAAAATTATACTTTCTCACAATCTTCAATGCAATAATGTAAGTTGAATGCTAATTATTTTCTCTCAGACTTTATTGAAAGAGTCTAAAGATTAGTTTTTCTTGCATGGTTTAGAATCAAATGACTTTTTATTTTTTTCCTATTTCATTTTATAGTTTAAGAAAAGTGTTAGAATAAATTAATGGATTGTTGACTCTTCTTTGTATGCTGCTTTTATCTGATTTGTATTTGTTTTTGGCAGATCTGAAGCGGAGTTAATTAACAATATTCTCAAAACCATCCTTGTAACAGTGGAGATGGTACATACTTGTCCATTGCTAATCATCCAGTGGGAGTAAAATCTCGTGTTCAAGATATGATTCCATTGTTAAGTGGTGAATCAAATGGTGTTTGCATAGTAGGAATATGGGGAATGCGGGGGATTGGTAAAACAACTTTAGCCAAAGCTATCTATAATGAAGTTGGTCGCAATTTTGACAGTAAAAGTTTCCTTGCAAATATTAGGGAAGTTTGGAAGGAAGATAAAGGCCTAGTCTCTTTGCAAGAACAACTTGTTTCAGACATACTGAAAATGAGAAGGATGAGATTTCATAATGTTGAATTAGGTAAAGTCATTATAAAGGAAGGCCTTCGCCATAAAAAGGTATTTGTTGTACTAGATGACGTCATTCATTTGGACCAGCTAAAAGCTTTATGTGGAAGTCGTGAATGGTTTGGTCGAGGAAGTAGACTAATTATTACCACTACAGATAAGCATCTACTTCATGTTCTTCAAGTGGACTATGTACATGAACTGAAACCAATGGAAGAAAGTGAGTCTCTTGAGCTTTTTAGCTGGCATGCATTTAAGAATGCAAGTCCTGAAGATGATTTCATTGAACTCTCAAGAAACATTGTTACATACTCTGGAGGACTGCCACTAGCTCTTGAAGTTCTTGGTTGTTATTTGTTTAATAGGAAAATACCAGAATGGGAAAGTGTATTAGAGAAACTCAAAAGAATACCCAATCATGAAATACAAGAGAAGCTAAAGATAAGTTTTGATGGACTAAATGATGATACAGAGAAAGAAATATTTCTTGATATATGTTGTTTCTTTCTTGGTGTGGAAAGAAACTATGCCATTCAAATATTAAGCGGCTGTGGATTTTTTGCAGAAATTGGGATTAGTGTCCTCATTCAACGAAGCCTCGTATCCATTGACAAGAAAAACAAACTCAGAATGCATGATTTGCTACGTGACATGGGAAGAGAAATTGTTCGTAAAGAATCAACAAAGTTTCCTGAAGAGCGTAGTAGATTATGGTTATACGAGGATGTGCTAGATATATTAAAGAACCACACAGTAAGCATTCTTTACTTACATATAATGTTTATGAAAAAGAGGCATTAAAAAAATTGCACCATTAATTTTGTTTCTTATCATAGTACTCCAAGAATTGCCCTTATATAATGTAAGAGATTAAAATAAAACTATTTGCGGCTGTCACTTAAAAACATAAGCTTTTAAGTGAAATGGTTCTTGACATGGTATCAAAATTTCTATTAGAAAATTTTATACAATTTGATCTTTTTCTGTTCCACATTTTCTTTGATAAAATGAATTTTTAAAACAAGAGTGTGACGATTGTGTTTATTCTACAATTCATTTGCAATAGACTTTGATGTAAGTGAATGTGTAAGAGAATATAGTAAAATTATTCTAGAGCCTTCATTTAATAGCTCAAACATGAATTGAACTACTCCTTAACACCCCCTTGACACATTGTATGTTTATGTTTTCAAGGTTAAATACATATTTCAAGGATGCTTTGGTTACCACATACTTTAATTTTTGATCAAGCATTTAAAGGACTTATATATATATATATACTTCTTTTTTCATTCTATTTTATAGGGAACCAAAAATATTGAGGGAATAACATTGAAGTTGTCAAGAACCAATGAAGTTATTTTGGAAAGCAAAGCATTTAAAAAGATGAAAAGGCTTAGATTGCTTCAACTTGGTCATGTACCACTTTCTGGAGATTATGAATATCTTTCGAGAAACATTAGATGGCTCTATTGGCATGGATGTCCTTCTAAATACATGCCTAGAGAGTTTTATATGGGAAGTTTAGTTGCTGCTGACTTAAAATATAGCAAACTCAAGATATTATGGAAGGAGCCCCAGGTATGGCTTAATTGGTTTTGTTTTGTTTTGTTACCATTTATTTCATTTCATATTGTCAAAAACCATTTAACTCAAAACTTAAACTATTAATTGAATGATTTTATTACAATATTAAACACCCCTCACACAAAAGCACTTTGGGCCTGAGTGTGGACAAAACACAAGTCCATTATATCTTGTGTTGAAATTAAATTTTAATTCATAAACTATGGTTGGTAGGGGATTAAACTCTTGGTAATAGAATTATTTATTTATGTGATAAAGTTATTATCGTTTGAGAAATTGACCAGTAGGGTTGATAATTTAGTACAATTTGAATAATTTAGGACAATTTGGATAATTTAGGATATTTTAAGGGATTTGTGTGTTTAATTAAAAATTTAGAGAAAGCATTTGGGGCTTGAATCTATGTTTGCTTACTGGTCTTAGGATTAGGTTATTGCATGTCTTTCCTTTAAATATTCACCTAATCAGCTATAGTCATTGATGATTGATTATTTATTATTGAATTAAAATTTGAAGTTTGAGTTCTCTGTTTCTTTTTCCTTTGGTCCTTTCTTGCATCACTTGGCCATAGAGTGTTTGATAATATGTCCTGGATTTATTAATTAATAATATGATATTGAGTAAAGGTTTATGAATTATTTTATTATAATATATAACATGCATTTTTCTTCTCAAATTTTTTTTTGAAAGTATACTTTTCTGTCTTTGCAGTTTTTGGAGAAGCTGAAAGTCCTCAACCTAAGTCATTCCTGTTACTTTATACAAACACCTGACTTCTCAAAACTACCAAATCTTGAAGAGCTAATATCAAAAGATTGTCCACGCTTGTCTTTGGTTCACTCGAGCATTGGAGATCTAAAGAAGCTTCTTATAGTCAATTTGAAGGACTGTAAAAGCCTTAGAAATCTCCCAAGAAGTTTCTATAAGTTAAAATCTTTGGAAACTCTCATCCTTTCTGGTTGTTCACAAATTGACAAGTTGGAAGAGGATATTGAACAAATGGAATCCTTGACAACTCTAATGGCAGATAACACTGCTATAACACAAGGGCCTCTCTCAATAGTAAGATCAAAGAGCATTAAATATATATCTCTATGTGGTCATGAAGGATCATCAACCGACGTGATTCCTTCTCTCATTTGGTCTTGGACTTCACCAACGGATAATGCAGGGTCCCTTATCCAACCATCTGGGAACATGTCATCTCTAATTTCACAGCTTCGAAGTGTCAGGGTCAAATTCCAATCGAAGTTTCATTTAAGACAAGATGTACCAAGAATTTTGGATGCTTTAATAGCAGAAAATTGTGCAGAACTTGAAATAAAACCAATTGCATCCCAATTATCTGACATGGGAACTTCTACATTGACTAATTGTCACAATCAACTTCAAATTTTAGGTTCACACATTTTGTCGAGTTCTCTTTGGATTCATATGGGAGGGCGCATCAAAGCTCCAAAAGAGAGAATTTTACAGGTTTCCTCACCCTCTTTTCATTTCTATTCTGATTCCTACACTTCTTATTATGTATCCCTCACTATTTATGCAAATGTTATGAAATGCATGCTTGAATTAGTTACTCACTCATATGATGACTATGTACAGTTTTCTTAATGATTTATCTAACAATTTTCTTCCACATAATACAATATCATTTTTTATGAAGTAATGTTTTCTTTCGGTGATTGTTTCTTGAACGATTATAATGTACAGAATAAAGCTAAGTACTAGAGTAGCATACTCTATTACAAAGAGCATATATATTCTTTTCTTCTTCTCTTGTAACGTCTTTTGTAGTTTTGACGTTCCTTTTTAGTTTTAAATCTATGTTCCCTCTTTTCTCTTACTTTTCTTTTCATGTATTCGTAAACTACAATATTTTAACTGCCCAGTATTATTGAAATTCTAGATTCAAGAGTCATCAGCATACCAACATATATAGGACTAAGTATTACAAGTTGAAAGCAAATAAATGTTATCAAATTCTTGACATTGCCTAGAAGTGTATATAGTTTCAATCTCTTCTAAGCAGTGAAATTATTTTTAATCTTCCTCAACTCAAGTGAAGGAAATAAAAAAGATACCTTTATGTGATATATTATGAAACTAGTGTTAATAATTTTCTATTAGTTATTAATAGAAAGATAAATACTAATTTTCTAGTAAGAATTCACTTATTATTAAACTACTTTTCTTAGGTTTGCTTCATCTGTCATTTATATTTTGATTTTACTCTAAAATTCTGTTGCAAATATACATTTTAGTAAATAAAGGGAATGATATTTTTTGCTTGTAAAAATAGTTAAATAGGTGCTTGTTCACTGGTACTTGTGTTCCTATTGCAGGGTTCAACAACTAGGGAGGATGGTGACTGTTTTCTTCCAACTGACAAATATTCTGATTGGCTGATCTTCGAAGGTGCTGGATCCTCAGTACTGTTCAAAATGCCTCAAGCTATTGGTCGTAGTTTGAAAGCGATGACTCTGAACATTACTTATTCCTCTTCACTTGCCAACATGACATCTATATATCTTAGGAGTGTGTTGATTGTTAACCACACAAAGTCTACCATCCAGATCCACAAGAAAGAGGTATTAATCTCTCCTTCAGTTGCAGAATGGAAGGACATGATATCTGATCTTGAACCCGGTGACAAAGTGGAGGTTCTTGTTGTTTTTAGACAAGGACTTACTGTGAAGAAGACAGCAGTTTATCTGATATACAGTCCATTGGTTGATGAAAAGACTGAGTGTTCATCATCACACTCTGATAAAGCTATGGATTATAGTGAAGAGGGATATACTTGTCCAAATCCAACTAAGATCTATTCTAAGAGATGCCTAAAAAAGGAGGAAGATGAGTCTTTTAAAAAAGGGTCAAAATGAAGATGAAAGTGTGAAAGCTTGAATAGTTATTTCTTGTTTTGGGGGGAGAGGGTGGTTGTCCTTTCAAATTGAGTTTTTTGATCATGATTCCCTTTCTTGTTCCTTATCTCGCATTTTTTCTTTGGAAAAAATTCATATATGTAACTGGTAGAAACTAGAAAGTGTTTTGTTTTCTTGATACATGCATACAGTCAAGACCTTGAGGATCTTTTTGCTGCATTTATTGTTTCTTTTTGTTTTATTTTCTTCATTGTTCCTATTGATTCCATGTATCTTGGTCCTTTAATGTAAGGGCGTGATGCTTGGTGAAATTCTTCAGTATGTTAGTATTTTAGTGACCTATTTAATTACTTGTATTTTCTCTATCTCTCTTTGTCTTTGTGAAAGAAAAAAAATTCTTAAGTGCACGTTGAACTATCTTATTGGTATATTGACCAATAAAATTAAACTATATATTATTATTTTATTCACCACATGGATCCTTTAGTTTGAAATATGAAGGATTAGATAAATATTATTGGTCAATGTTCAAATGACTTGGTGTGCTATATGTACCTAAGAACCTCTCTGTGAAAGCATAATATCATTTGCTAAGAAACTATTTTATTTATTCCAAAATTATGAAGCACAAAGTGACATGAAAATCTTTATAGAGTACGAGCCACTCATAGAAATACTTATTACAGGTATTTTGAAACTTTGTGTCAAGTTGAAGCATATATATCATGTGCTCTAAGCATATTGCAAATAATGTCACTAACAAATTGACACCTCTGTTTCTTTCTTCATTAAAAGCATGTGTAAATGAACTGATGTTTGTGATCAACTCGAGTTGGACTTGTTGAAAGCTCAGTATAACTTATTTATTAGATGAGTAATATATGACACTCATGTAGTTGAATAAGACAGACTTTGATTGTTTCCACTAATGCTTCCATTAAGCAAGTGCAAATCATGAAAAACTTCTTTTGTTTTTCCTATTATGACACAGTTCTAAAGGTAAATGGCAGCAAAACATGAACGCTGCAAAACATAGTTTTGACCTTGGTTTTCAAATACACGTGGACATTGGTAAATAATTTGGAGGCATACTTTATCGCAAGCAAGTCTTTAGGCAAACTTATCTAATTCCTGGCTGCAATGTTGCCGCCATAATACATAATAATTTTGTACCATTTTAAGCAATTTTTTTAAAAAATTATTCATAATTTAAGTATTTCTAAGTTAACAAAGAAAAAAATAAACAAGAATGTATTTATTTTTAATGTAGACAAATATGAAAAAAATAATAGAGTTATGCATACCTTAAAATTTATCTAGTATAAACTTAAGATCATGATTTAATTTAAAATTCATGTATGATTTAAATCAAAATGTTAATTTTGAAACTAAATTATTCTAACTTCAAAAATCATGTTCCCAGTGTTCCTGAAAATTGAGTTCTCCTACTTTTCATTTTCTGTCTGTTCTGTTCCTTGCAATTCTCGCAATAATGTCGCTTCATGATTAACCTAGGGGTTGCAAAATATCTCTTTAGGTCAGTGTTTCATTGACACGACTTGAATCGTTTGTTGCTTTCAACCCATTTTCTCTACAATTTAAAGAGATAGTCCGATACCATGGCTGCAAATCAACCCAATAGTGATACTGCTAATGCCACCGGTCCTTCTACCAATGTCTCTGCAGTCATGCCACTTCCTCGACCATTCCCTGACACATCAAAAATCGAAGTCTTTGATGGCCAAAATTTCAGGCACTGGCAGGAAAGAATATATATTGTCTTAGACATGCATAGGGTGGTCAATGCACTTACTGAAACTTTTCTTGTAAAATGAAATAGGGAAAAGAAACTAGAGTTATGTTGTAACCAAAATGGCTATAAAAAGTTAGGAATGCTGTAAAGAAAATCATCATCCATTATCAAAAGATGACCCATGTCTTCATACACATTTTATACTAGAAAGTGATGGAGATAGCAATTTTAATCAATTACTATTGAGTTCATTTAGTCCACTATCAGAAGATGAACCATATATTCATACACCTTTGATACTAAGAGGTGATGGAGATAGCATTTTTAATTAATTAAATTGGTTAAATATGCTTTTAACAAAACAATTAGGATGTTATATAAATTATAGTTTAGAAAAAGAATATGATGACTCAGAAGATATTATAGAAACTTTACCTGAAGAAGCAAAATTAATAATAGATAAAGAAAATCTTAGATATAGATTAGAAGAATTGTCAAAACTGTTAGAATAAAAAGTATATGAAGTTAAAAATTAAAAATTAAAAACTTAACAAACGAACTAGCATATGTAAAGGCAAATACTAAACAAATAATAAAAGCTCTAAGAATAGGATCATTAGTAGAACTTATTCAAAAAAACCCTCAGATAAATATGTTACAAGCAATAAAACCAAAACTAGAGATAACTAAAGAACAAATTAGATCTTAGACCTTAGATTAAAACACAAAACAAACAAGAATAATAATTGAACAAATCTAAAAAGGACAATAAATAGTTAATAAAAATTTATGGACTATTTTTGAAGAAATAAGAAAAATAGATGTGGCAAGACAACAAAAATCATTGGTAAAAGAAGAATAAATAATTTCAAAAATCTCAACAAAAGAAATTATACAACCATTAACTAAAATAGACCATGAAGTATTAGAAATAATATGTCAAATAGGAACAGATATAGATGATATTTTTAGAATATTTAGATTCTTAGAAAAACAAAAAGAGAAAGAAAAATTACCAACCATAAACATGATGCAAGCTTTAAAAGAAATAGAAAAATGTGAGATAGAAGAATCATATAGTGAATAAATATAAAGATTAATGGGACAAGAAGAAGAACATAACTCAGAAAAAATAAAACAAGAATTAGGACATATAACTATTATAGGAACAAACATACCACAAATAAATATGCTAAATCAAGAAACAATAAATCCCCTAAATATAAGAAACCTAGAATACACAAATAATTCAGTATCATCTAGTATAACTAGAGAAAGTGAAGCAGAGCGAGAAGAATTAAGTCATAAAGAGCCATTAAAAGTGGATGATATCATACAAATAAATAATACAACTTTTAAAACACCAACAAGTACAGGATATACACCAACTCTATTAGAACAATATGAGATAAGACAAATAGCTAATTAAAAAATATGGTTACACTTAGATTGTAATTTAGACAATGAAAAAAGAATGGAAGAATGATCAAAATCACAATTAATAGCATTAATAAGAAGAAATATAAATACTCAAGCATTTAGCCTAATAATAGAAGCTAGTTTTATTAGAATAGTACAAAATTGGTGGAAGAGTAAAACAGAAGAATTTAGACAGCAAGAAAGATCTATAATACACCTTATTCAAATAGAAAAGAATTATATGCTATATTAATAACAAAATATGAGCAATTATTAAGAAATAAATTTGAAGGGAGAAGCACAAGGATTAAATGAAACCACTAAAATAGAAAGAGCAATAACTAAAATGAATTAAATAGAATATTTAAATTAGATTCAAAATACCTAAATCCATATATATGTGAATATAATAAATATTATTATGAAGCTAGATTACCAAGATATGAACAAAGATTTTATCTAGATTTATTTTTTCGGAAATTATCTAAACTAATATCTAAAACTATTTTAGAGGATTATAATAGAGCATTTAATAATATAGAATTAATGTCATTCATTGATACCATAGTGGGAAGAGAAGATTACTTAAGAGAATACCTATAAGATAAATGTAGACAAGCATAGAGAAACATAAAATATTACAAAACAAATAAACTACTCTTAAAAAGTGAAGAATTATAAACTTCTCGTAGATGGGGTTGTACAGCAGATCAAACAAAGCATAATAAAAGAAGATATAAATACAAATTTAAAAACTACCCAAAAGAAAAGTTATATAAAAAATATAAACCTAAGAATTATTTTAAGGAAGAAAAAGAATAAATTATAACAAAAAACCAATAAAATATAGATGTTATAATTGTGAAAAACTAGGACATATATCCGTAAACTGTTGAAAACCAAAAACTATGAATATATTACAATAAGCTAATGATACGAATTAGAAAATTTAGAGTATGATAATATATTAGGTAGTGAATTAGAAAATTTAGATATAAAAATATATAAATTATAAGTGAGGATTTTGATGAATATAATTATGAAGACTCACTAGTAGAAGAAATGGACCAAGTAAATATGATTAGAGCTAGAACAAGAAAAAGATGATACAACAAGAGAAGAATAACCTTATTCAGAATATGAAGAATATAAAAATTTATCTCAAGGAATAAGAGAAAGAAGGATGATATTTAATCAAAAACAATATAATAAGATTAAAAAATATATACAATTAGATTTAAAACTTGAAAAACTTAGAAAACAAAATTTTATGACAAAAGTAAGTTAAATACTAAAATCAAAGAAAAATAAAAAATCAACATGTATAATACTAGAAAATTAAAGAAACATCCAATAAAATCAACATTAATGGAAGGGATACTAAGAATACGTTTGATAAACAAAACATTAATAGAATCAAAAATTAGTAAATTACCTTTTAAAGATAAAATTACATAAATATATATTGCTGGAGTATAATTATTAGTAAAAGCCTATTTTCAAGAAGGAATCAATTTACCTATATAATTATTAATAAAAGATAAAAAATAATAATTAATGCACAAGATAGTATATTAGGAATATTAACAGGAAATTTAATATATCAAAAACTTAAATTTACTATAAATACTAATTTTGTAATATCTAAAGCTAATGAACATATGGATAAAACACTAATTAAATATCATAAATTAGATAACATAAGACTAATACCTGGAGCTAGAACTATAAGTATAATTGCAATAATAGGAGTAATATTTACAAATGAACATAATATATATATATTTATAATAAAAATCAAAGAATAATAACTATAGAATGACATTTGATGCTAGTATTAAAAGATATATAGTTAGATCCTACTAATATAACTAATACTCAAACACTTAGAATTAGATAAAACAAGATTATATATAGAAAGATTACCAAGAAGTATAGAAACAAATAGTACAACTGGACAAAGAACGTTAAGAATAAGTACACCATCTACATCAATATTAAATATTAATGTAAATTCACCAAGAAATAGTTTAGATTATCCAAGAAATAATATAAATAAGGAAAGGATAAACATATCATCTACTTTAAGAAACCTAAGAGATCAATTAGTAGAAATATCTATAAGCAGCAGACTAACTGAAATAAATAAATATATATATATATATTTGTGGCAAACTAAGCTTTCACATTTAGTGCCCAACAATGTCTCAAATAGGATTGTATCCAATAGGAGAATACTTGTGAAAAATTACAAAAATTATACTTTCTTTCACAATCTTCAATGCAATAATGTAAGTTGAATGCTAATTATTTTCTCTCAAACTTTATTGAAAGACTTTAGAGATTAGTTTTTCTTACATGGTTTAGAATCAAATGACTTTTTATTTTTTTCCTATTTCATGTTATAGTTTAAGAAAAGTGTTCGAATAAATTAATGGATTCTTGACTCTTCTTTGTATGCTGCTTTTATCTGATTTGTATTTGTTTTTGGCAGATCTGAAGTGGAGTTAATTAACAATATTCTCAAAACCATCCTTGTAACAGTGGATGATGGTACATACTTGTCCATTGCTAATCATCTAGTGGAAGTAAAATCTCGTGTTCAAGATATGATTCCGTTGTTAAGTGGCGAGTCAAATGATGTTTGCATAGTAGGAATATGGGGAATGCGGGGGATTGGTAAAACAACTTTAGCCAAAGCTATTTACAATGAAGTTGGTCGCAGTTTTGACAGTAAAAGTTTCCTTGCAAATATTAGAGAAGTTTGGAAGCAAGATAAAGGTCTAGTCTCTTTGCAAGAACAACTTGTTTCAGACATACTGAAAATGAGAAAGATGAGATTTCATAATGTTGAATTCGGTAAAGTCATTATAAAAGAAGGCCTTCTCCATAAAAAGGTATTTGTTGTACTAGATGATGTCACTCACTTGGACCAACTAAAAGCTTTATGTGGAAGTCGTGAATGGTTTGGTCGAGGAAGTAGACTAATTATTACCACTACAGATAAGCATCTACTTGATCTTCTTCAAGTGGACCATGTACATGAATTGAAACCAATGGAAGAAAGTGAGTCTCTTGAGCTTTTTAGCTGGCATGCATTTAAGAATGCAAGTCCTGAAGATGATTTCATTGAACTCTCAAGAAAAATAGTTACATACTCTGGAGGACTGCCACTAGCTCTTGAAGTTCTTGGTTGTTATTTGTTTAATAGGAAAATACCAGAATGGGAAAGTGTATTAGAGAAACTCAAAAGAATACCCAATCATGACATACAAGAGAAGCTAAAGATAAGTTTTGATGGACTAAATGATGATACAGAGAAAGAAATATTTCTTGATATATGTTGTTTCTTTCTTGGTGTGGAAAGAAACTATGCCATTCAAATATTAAGTGGCTGTGGATTTTTTGCAGAAATTGGGATTAGTGTCCTCATACAACGAAGCCTCGTATCCATTGACAAGAAAAACAAACTCAGAATGCATGATTTGCTACGTGACATGGGAAGAGAAATCATTCGTAAAGAATCAACAAAGTTTCCCGAGGAGCGTAGTAGATTATGGTTATACAAGGATGTGCTAGATATATTGGAGAACCACACAGTAAGCATTCTTTACTTACATATAATGTTTATGAAAAAGAGGCATTAAAAAAATTGCACCATTAATTTTGTTTCTTATCATAGTACTCTAAGAATTGCCCTCATATAATGTAAGAGATTAAAATAAAACTATTTGTGGCTGTGACTTAGAAACATAAGCTTTAAGTGAAATGGTTCTTGACATGGTATCAAAATTTCTATTTGAAAATTTTATAAAGTTTGATCTTTTCCTGTTCCACATTTTCTTTAATAAAATGAATTTTTAACACAAGAGTGTGAAGATTGTGTTTGTTCTACACATCATTTGCAACAGACTTTGATGTACGTAAACGTGTAAGAGAATGTAGTAAAATTATTCTAGAGCCTTCATTTAATAGCTCAAACATGAATTGAACTACTCCTTAACACCTCCTTAACACATTGTATGTTTATGTTTTTAAGGTTAAATTCATATTTCAAGGATGCTTTAGTTACCACATAATTTAATTTTTAAGCAAGAAATTAAAGAACTTTTTATTTTTATATATATTTACTTCTTTTTTCCTTCTATTTTATAGGGAACCAAAAATATTGAGGGAATAACACTGAAGTTGTCAAGAAACAATGATGTTATTTGGAAAGCAAAGCATTTAAAAAGATGAAAAGGCTTAGATTGCTTCAACTTGGTCATGTACCACTTTCTGGAGATTATGAATATCTTCCGAGAAACATTAGATGGCTCTATTGGCATGGATGTCCTTCTAAGTACATGCCTAGAGAGTTTTATATGGGAAGTTTAGTTGCTGCTTGTAACACCCCTATTTAGTCTTGTTGTTCAGTCCGATATCAATAGATAAGTTTGGTACATTATTCTTATCCTTTTAATTATTTTTTGAGTCGTTAGACCATTCAAGTTACGTTAAACGAATTAGGTTCAGGATCTTTTGCTCAGATAAAAATAAAACTTACATGCACAGCGGAATAATGAAATTCTACTCTACATGATGAAAATACAGGCTTTCATATGAATCCAATAATACAAGTCTGATAATAATCATTACATACTGATGTACTTGTCCCCAGATATGTGAAGTACCCATCCCACAGAAGTCAGGGGACAACAGGCCTGCCACTCAGACTTTTGCACAAAATAGTGATGGACCGGTCCTTCACATATCCGTTTTCCCCGGTATCCCTAGAACCACTCATATATACAATCAAATTAGCTGTTCTATTCTAATTCGAGTACATCTAGGACCTAAAAATAGGGGTTACAAAAAACTTTTCTTAATCAAAAGGTACTGCCACCACGCGTCCCTGCTACGCATCCGTATCTGATACATATTAGCACATAGATGAGAAACACAAGTTTCCCAGTAGCTTAGCAATTCATAGTTTAAAAGAAACTAATATGTACCAGGGTGCAGACACTAAAAACGTTCAACCTACATCCTTGATTTAGGAGTAAAATACATAACTATAAATAGGCAATTATTGCATGATAAATTTAGTATTTAGCAACAGTTATAGATCTTTTTCACCTTACCAGTGTTCTCTTATGCGTACCGGTTTATTATTTTGAAGTTATCAGAACGTACATACATGTTGTGTGAACACTAGATCACAGGGGTGGAACACCTTCGGTCACACCTCCCTAGGTCACCCGTGTAAAGCACCTTCGGCTACATCTCGTAATTCGTGGACACTTGGCCACGTATATAGCGTAATCGCGGACACTAAGTCATGGGCATGGAACACCTTTGGCCACACCTTGCTAGGCCACTCGTGTAGAGCACCTTTGGCCACACATCGTAAATCGTGGGCACTCGACCACATACATAAAATCATCGGGACACTAGATCACGGGTATGGAGTACCTTCAGCCACACCTCCCTAGGTCACTCCTGTGAAGCACCTCTAGCCACACCTCGTAATGCGTGGACACTCGGCCATATGTCTAGCGCGATAGTGAACACTAGGTTCTGGACATAGAGCACCTTGGGTCATGCCTCACTAGGTCACTAGTATGCACTCGGGACCCCACGTGGTGCGGTGTCACCCTACATCCCCCTTTTTGTTATCCAGGGACAGGTTTTGTTTCCTCGGAACTTTCAAATAAATTCAAAAGTTCCATATTATTCATTTTTTTTTAGAAATTATATCTAAGTTCCTTCTTAAAATATTACCTATGGACATACTGTTGTCTACTTTTCTTGGGACTTATCCTCACATAGATTCCTTCCTAAAAATATTATTAATTAGACATAATAATTTCTATTTATTCTTACATAAACTTCTTTCCAAAAATTATTATTAAAGGACATAATATTTCCTATTTATTTTTACCTAAATTTCTATTATTAATGGAAATAATATTTCCTATTTTTTCTCCCATAAATTTCCCTCCAAAATTATTATTAATGACTACAATAGTTCTCTACTTTTCCTTAGAATTTATCATTACATAAAATTCGTTTCAAAATATCAATAATGACTACGAAATTTTCTACTTTTTCTTAGCATTTATCTTTACATAAAATTTCCTCCAAATTATAAATAATGACTACAATATTTTCTACTTCTTCTTAGAATTTATTATTACATAAAATTTCTTTCAAATTATAAATAATGACTACAATATTTTCTATTTTTCTTAGAATTTATCATTACATAGAATTCCCTTCCAAATATCAATAATGACTACAAAATTTTTTCTAATTTTTCTTAGCATTTATCTTTACATAAAATTTCCTCCAAATTATAAATAATGACTACAATATTTTCTACTTCTTCTTAGAATTTATTATTACATAAAATTCCTTTCAATTACAAATAATGACTACAATATTTTCTACTTTTTCTTAGAATTTATCATTACGTAGAATTCCCTTCAAAATATTAATAATAACTACAAAATTGTTTACTCTTCTTAGAATTTATATCTCCTATAATTTCCTTCTAAAAGTTTAGTAATTCCCATGAGAATATCCCTCCTAACCATGATCTTTATTCACCTTAAACCTCCACAATTTCATTCCTCATAATAGTATTTATCATGAATTATTTGTGTTTATGGCAATAAAGTTCCCAATGCTAACTTCATACATCTTACTTCATCTTTATTTGTGTTTATTTTTCAAACATAAAGGGCTAACACATTATGAATCTTATTCAACATAGCCAACTCCTAAGTTTATCATGCTTATTATATCAAACCACATCCTAAATCAAGAATGGAAAGGATTATTCTAGCTCCATAAAAGCAACATTGTGGAATACATATACCAACTTATGGAACCAAAATAAAAAAATTGCTAACCTACATTTATGGTAAGCTAAAAAGAAATGATCTTGGCCCCCTCCTTGGTCTCCTTTATTCCTTGTTTCTTTGCTCTTTTCTTCCTTGGTCTCTCTTTCAAGTGAGGTTTGTTGTGTTTATGGAGAGTCAATCTCTCAACTCCTTCTCCCCCCTTTTTTTTTGGACTAAAATTCTACACTCTCTTTTTATAAAATATATATATATATATATTGCACAAAGTCTACTTGCAAGTACACTTTGCCTTTACTTGCACTCTTTGTATTTTCCTTCCTTGCAAGTTTGGATTTGTCCACTCTTACAAGCAACTAACTTCCACAAGCAACCTTGATATTCCCCTTTTTTTTTTTTTTGCATCCTTCTTTCCTTCTAGAGCTTCTTATTACAATAATTAAAATAAAAATTTTGCACTCCCTTCTTGCCTACTTCACGTCACCTTCCCTTACTTGTGATTGTGCTTGCCATGAGGTTATCTATATGTATATACATTTAGCTTAAATTCTCTCTTTTCTTTGGCAATTTGGCTAAGCCTAATCAAAGGATAAAAATTTAAATCAAGTACTTTAATTTTGTGCAAGCTTACCTTCAATATAACTATTTTGGGCCCCTTTAATTATGCAAGTAGAATTTTCCCTTTCTTAAGCTAATTCCTTAAATTGATTAGCAAGCAAGCAATTAATTAAATGACACCATTAATTTAGGTTAATTAATTGATGGGGTGTTACACTGCTGACTTAAAATATAGCAAACTCAAGATATTATGGAAGGAGCCCCAGGTATGGCTTAAATGGTTATGTTTTGTTTTGTTACCATTTAGTTCATTTCATATTGTCAAGAACCATTTAACTCAAAATTTAAACTATTAATTGAATGATTTTATTACAATATTAAACACCCCTCACACAAAAGCACTTTGGGCCTGAGTGTGATCAAAACACATGTCCATTATATCTTGTGTTGAAATTAAAATTTAATTCATAAACAATGGTTGGTAGGAGATTAAACTCTTGACCACTTGGTAATAGAATTATTTATTTATGTGACAAAGTTATTATCGTTTGAGAAATTGGCCAGTAAGGTTGATAATTTAGGACAATTTGAATAATTTAGGATATTTTGAGGGATTTGTGTGTTTAATTGAAAATTTAGAGAAAGCATTTGGGGCTTGAATTTATGTTTGCTTATTGGTCTTACGATTAGGTTATTGTATGTCTTTCCTTTAAATATTCACCTAATCAGCTATAGTCATTGATGATTGATTATTTATTATTGAATTATTTTGGAGTTTGAGTTCTCTGTTTCTTTTTCCTTTGGTCCTTTCTTGCATCACTTGGCCATAGAGTGTTTGATAATATGTCATGGATTTATTAATTTATAATTTAAGATATTGAGTAAAGGCTTATGAATTATTTTATTATAATATCTAACATGCATTTTTCTTCTCAAATTTTTTTCTGAAAGTATACTTTTCTGTCTTTGTAGTTTTTGGAGAAGCTGAAAGTCCTCAACCTTAGTCATTCCTGTTACTTTATACAAACACCTGACTTCTCAAAACTACCAAATCTTGAAGAGCTAATATTAAAAGATTGTCCCCGCTTGTCTTTGGTTCACCGGAGCATTGGATATCTAAATAAGCTTCTTAAAGTCAATTTGAAGGACTGTAAAAGCCTTAGAAATCTCCCAAGAAGTTTCTATAAGTTAAAGTCTTTGGAAACTCTCATTCTTTCTGGTTGTTCACAAATTGATAAGTTGGAAGAGGATATTGAACAAATGGAATCCTTGACAACTCTAATGGAAGATAACACTGCTATAACACAAGGGCCTCGCTCAACAGTCAGATCAAAGAGAATTAAATACATATCTCTATGTGGTCATGAAGGATCATCAACTGATGTGATTCCTTCTCTCATTTGGTCTTGGACTTCACCAACGGATAATGCAGGGTCCCTTATCCAACCATCTGGGAACATGTCATCTCTAATTTCACAGCTTCGAAGTGTCAGGGTCAAATTCCAATCGAGGTTTCATTTAAGACAAGATGTAACAAGAATTTTGGATGCTTTAGGAGCAGAAAATTGTGCAGAACTTGAAATAAAACCAATTGTATCCCAATTATCTGACACGGGAACTTCTACATTGTCTAATTGTCACAATCAAGTTCAAATTTTAGGTTCACACAGTTTGTCGAGTTCTCTTTGGATTCATATGGGAGGGCACATCAAAGCTCCAAAAGAGAGAATTTTACAGGTTTCCTCACCCTCTTTTCATTTCTATTTTGATTCCTGTACTTTTTATTATGTATCCCTCACTAATAATGCAAATGTTATTAAATGCATGCTTGAATTAGTTACTCACTCATATGATGACTATGGAATTACAGTTTTCTTAATCCTTTATCTAACAATATTCTTCCACATAGTACAATATCATTTTTTATGAAGTAATGTTTTCTTTTGGTGATTGTTTCTTGAACGATTATAATGTACAGAATAAAGCTAAGTACTAGAGTAGCATACTCTATTATGATGAGCACAAATATTCTTCTTCTCTTGTAACGTCTTTTGTAGTTTTGACGTTCCTTTTTAGTTTTAAATCTATGTTCCCTCTTTTCTCTTATTTTTCTTTTCATGTATTTGTAAACTATAATGTTTAAACTGCCCAGTATTATTGAAATTCTAGATTCAAGAGTCATCAGCATACCAACATAGGACTAAGTATTACAAGTTGAAAGCAAATATATGTTATCAAATTCTTGACAGTGCCTAGAAGTGTATATAGTTTTAATCTCTTCTAATGCAGTTGAATTATTTTTAATCTTCCTCAACTCAAGTAAAGAAAATAAAAAAGATACCTTTATGCGATATATTATGAAACTTGTGTTAAGAATTTTCTGTTAGCTATTAATAGAAAGATAAATACTAATTTTCTAGTAAAAATTGACATTAAACTATTTTTCTTAGGTTTGCTTCATCTGTCATTTATATTTTGATTTTACTCTAAAATTCTGTTGCAAATATACATTTTAGTAAATAAAGGGAATGATATTTTTACTTGTAAAAGTTGTTAAATAGGCGCTTGTTCATTTGTGATTGTGTTCCTTTTGCAGGGTTCAACAACTAGGGAGGATGGTGACTGTTTTCTTCCAACTGGAAAATATTCTGATTGGCTGATCTTCGAAGGTGCTGGATCCTCAGTATTGTTCAAAATGCCTCAAGCTATTGGTCGTAGTTTGAAAGCGATGACTCTGGACATTACTTATTCCTCTTCACTTGCCAACATGACATCTATATATCTTAGGAGTGTGTTGATTGTTAACCACACGAAGTCTACCATCCAGATCCACAAGAAAGAGGTATTAATCTCTCCTTCAGTTGCAGAATGGAAGGACATGATATCTGATCTTGAACCCGGTGACAAAGTGGAGGTTCTTACTGTTTTTAGAAATGAACTCTCTGTGAAAAAGGCAACAATGTATCTTTTATATAGTCAATTGGTTGATGAGAAGACTGAGTGTTCATCATCACACTCTAATAAAGCTATGGATTCTAGTGAAGAGGAATATACCTGTGCAAATCCAACTAAGAGAAAATGGAAGAGATGCCTAGACAAGGAGGAGGATGAATCTTTAAAAAGGCCCAAAGGAAGATGAAAATGTGAAAGCTTGAATAGTTATGGGGGGTTTTATTTGTCATTTCAAATTGAGGTTTTTATCATGAGTTCCTTACTTGTTCCTTATCTCTTGCATTATTTCTCTGAAAGAAAAAAAAAATTCATATAAGATTGGTAGAAAATGTTTTGCTTCTTTACTTGATATACATGCATATAGTCAAGACTGAGGATTATATGGTAGCATCGTCTATTCTCTAAGGGTGTCATGTTTTGTGAAATTCTTTAATATATTAGTAACTTACTAATAAAAATTCTTTAATACAATTTTTTTTATTATTTATCATTAATAATGTTAGGGACGAGACAGTAATAATCAAATAAAATAAAAAAATATACGTAGTGAGGGAGGAGAGAGATATATTAATTATTTGTGTAGAACTGTATCCAATAATTTTTTTTAGCCACCTTATGACAAAAGTTTAATCTTATTTTATATATATATATATATGAATTTTGTTAACAAGTATATGTTGATTAAGATTTTTTTATTAGTTGATAGAATATTTATTAACTTAAAATTTATAAAAATAATAATATTTAGTGTCAAATAATTTTATTAATTAATTAAATAAAACTTTAATTAATATTCTAGGAGTACTTAATTTTATTTTTAATAACTATTTATTAATATTAATAAACTCTTACAAGTTAATTAATCAAATTTACGTGTCTAGTTTACTGTTTCTTTATAAATTTACTTAAAATCTCGAGTTTTATAACTTTGATTTCTTCTCTTGTTTTATTTAAATTTTTTAAAATTTTTTAATTTATGATAATTAAAATTAATAAAAAATAAGTTAAAAATAATTAACATAAAATTTTTTAATTTAAAAGAAGATAATAAGACCTTAACTAATTTAAACTATATTAGTTAGAGTCCAAAAATTTTTTAGATATTGATAGATTCAATCAAAATTATTTTCCCCTTCTATTTTTTTCTCTTTGGAAATTTTAAAAACCAAAAAGCTTGTAAATTCCTTTTCCTTCTCTTTTCTTCCCTCATATTTTCTCTCTCCAAAATAGTCACTAAAAATATGTTTGGGAATGAAGAAGCGAAGGGAAAGCGAGAAATTGAAAGGAAAGAAGAGGAAAGAAAAGTAAAGATTAAATGATAATTTATTTTTTACTTATTTAAATTTTTTAATTTAAGATAATTAAAATTAATGAAAGATAAAATTTAAGAATAATTAACATAAAATCTTTTAATTTTTTTCGTCAAAATTTTATAAATAAAACAAAGAAAATATTATTAAATTTTTTTACTTTCTATTCCTTTTTCTTTCAAAATCCTTCTAAGGAAATGTTTGGAAATGAAAAAAAAAAAATTGAAAAGAAAAAAAATTAAATAATTATTTCTCTTTATTTAAGTTTTTAAAAATCTTTTAATTTTAAATAATTAAAATTAACCAAAAATATTAAAAAATTAATATAAAATCTTTTATTTTTTTCCTCAAAATTTTAATAATTAAACAAAAAAATATTATTAAATTCCCCTTTCTTTCTTTCTATTTTCTTTCCTTCCATTATTCCTCTCCGAAACAGGTCGTGAATTTGAGAGATTCATTTGATTCTATCATCTTCTTTCTTCCCATTTTCTGATTTCTTCTTTAAATCATTGTGGATTGTTTCATTGATGCTTTCATTGAAAGTTTGCAATGACAAAATGAAACTCAAACACTTGAAGATCATTACAAGAGCTCATTTATCGATCTAAAATTCTCTCTGAAGATAGCCAAAAATACTGATGTTATATCATCCTGTGGTGGTACCCTTTTCTAGTGGCCGAATAGTCAATCTTGTTCTGATCCTTCTCAAGCACAGGGCCTCGCGAAAGATGCGGGTAATTGTATTACGTGTTTCACAACATGCATACAGCAACCAAAAGAAAATGTCACCAATGTACATCATATATAAGAACAAACTAGAAATCTCAACACAACAAAACAAACTAGCTCTTCCCGAAGTATGAAAATAAAGTTGGGTGTTTATCATCAGCACCCTTCAACTTTTCCTTCTTCAAAGGAGTTGTGCTCCCCGTCAAACCTGGCTTTGAATCTGCTGTAAAAGCCTCGTAATCACGCTTGATTTGGTGCTTAGTTGCATCTTCTTGAGAGTAATTACAATTCTTGGCTTTTCTGTCATCATCCTTTTTTTTCAGTTTCAAGTTTATCATGTGTAAATATCTTAATTATAATTTTTAATTTTATGATAGGCTAAATTAAAAAAAAAAATCTTAGTTCAACTATTTAATTAGGGTTATAATTTTTAAATTATAAGTATAATTTTTTTTTAATATTTCATCATAGAAAAAAATTCTATTCTTATAAACTTATGCTTATTAATTTGAAAGACCTATAATTGTAAAATCGAAGAATAGTTATAGATTCAAGTACGTTTTCGCATTTAATTTATCTTTTTGATAATTTGACATGAATAATATTCTGAATTTGATTTAGTTTATATATTCAAAATATTTCCTCAACACATCATTCTTGCTTTTTGGCAGTTTAGTCTCAACAGGCTTGTGACTCAATAACTTTCTGCTGTGGCTTGGAACCTTCCTTTTCTACGCCCTTTTGTTGAAAAAAACTTCGCAATTGAAGCGTTCCGTTCTGTTTTGAGTTGAATCTGCAAAACATGGGATCAAGCTAACTGAAGGTTTTCAATTAATTATCCAGTACAAGATTCATTTTCCATTTTTAGTACAATAGGAGGATCGAACTTCGAATTTAGATTCTCTCAATTTCTTTCTGAAATTGCCAGCGCCAATCATTGTTAAGAACTTAATCTTAATAGTACAATCTTACAATTTTGCGATCTTATTCATAGAAATTGATTATAATATTGCATATAAACAAATGTAACAAAGATAGTATTAGGATGTCAATTCTCAATCTTGTATGTTTAATCTAATGAGCTAACGCCCTACCGACCCTAGATCTTAGAATCCTATATTAGAAATATACCATTTAAAAAAAAAATTCAAAGATCACACTAGCAGTACACGTCAATGATATCCAATCCTAGAAGTTTTCTGAGCAGTCATCTTTATATGATATCAAAGAAAAGTTAACAGTCCAAACCTCTTTGATACACTCAGGTCCGTCGAAAGATGGCTTGCCCATTGTAGTTGTAACTGGATGCCAGACCTGGAGATAAAGAGTATTAGAATAGAAAAGGGATACTAAATTTCATAGCTTTGATGTCAAAATATGAAAAACAGTTACAACTAAAAACAGGGAAAGAGAGACGTAGAAAAAGAATCTTTTGCCTCAATTTCTCATTTCAAAAGCTCATACAGTCATACCAAATCAGATTCCTTATATGGCTTGAGCACTGTCTTGTAATTCAAAGAATTGTTTAGCCAGGTATCAGTTGCACCCTTGTCGCCTAGAATAACAGGCATCCTATCTGCAGAGGCACATTAAAAAATAAGTTACCTATGTAAGACGTGGTAAGCAAAGATTTAGGCAACTATCCTCATTTGGTAACATGTCCCAAAACAATGACAAAAGTCTTTACTGCAGGCGTATAATCAAATCAGTATATCATGTAGACAAACATTTTTTTCCAGCTTTATAAATGGAAAACTGTTCAGAAACTTGTGTTTGGATAAAACCTTAATTTTTTCTAGTTACTTTCTTTCCATTCTATTTCTCACTAAATTCCTCAACTCTGCATTCTTTTGAGGCAGATATTAAACCTTCTTAAAAGGTTTATCCTTTCAAGTAATGCATATGTGGTCTAGTCAGAAAGGGAATGTTAGTATGAATATGCTGATTTCTTTAATTTTCTCTTACAATGAAAATATTGCTGGCTTCCAAGGGTTCTGTACCTTTAGGTTTGTCAGGGTTATCTAATGCATTTATGTGTAAAATGAAGAGAAAATGTGCGCCTAATATAAATAACAACATGGATTTTTTTTTTTGGCCAACAACAAATTATATTCTTTTGATCCAAGCAGAATGGGCTTATAGGGAGAGTTGGAAAAGCACAGAGGAGAATGTCACTGAGGAACAGTGTATGGCAAAAATAACTTGGAGAAGTAGAATAATATGCAAGAAAATCAACCTCTGCTACTGCAAGAACAAATAGAAATTCTTAATGATAAAATCTTTATCCAGAGGAAGACAAATTGCAGAATATTTAAAAGTTGCAGGCTTATAGTCGTAATATTGGAGCAACACCAAAATTTTCCTTCACCTATTCAATGTATAATTTATGCATGATGAATTCTTGTTGATTTACCAAACCATTTAAACATTTATATTCTGTTCATAGTCAATAACAAAATATCAACGTTAAATTTTGTTGGCATGTTAACAAATAGGAGTGCACCACTCACCATGCATCCACTGCAGGGCTGAAGAGGAGGAGGTTGTAAGAATAGTGAATGTGTAAAGTATCTCACCTGCGGTAAGGAATATTGCTATCTTCATTCACAGGTACAGTTAGTAATACTTATATTACCTTTCCAACAAAGTGCAAATCCAACTCTTTATCTTTCCTCCGGAATGTTACCTTCAGAATTTTTCCAAGAGTCATAAAGGGCAGCAAAGACAAGCGGGTCCCCATCTTTGAATTGGATGTAGTAAGGCTGTTTTCTTGAACCATCTTTTTTCCACTCATCAAATCTTAAATATACATATCTATACAAATCAGTTGACAGAATAGAACTATTAAACACAATACACTACACTGGTTTCTTTTAAGCATGAGACCTACACGTTCTGTTTTCCTGTTATATTTTCATAAATGCCTTTTATCTCTAATCTAGCCAATTTTATGACCATATACATTCAACCACAAAAGGTTGTGAAATGGAATTTTCCTTATAGTCATTTTCCATGAAGAATGATGGGCCTGAGGTTGGTAATAATAGTCTTTTTAAGTTGTGTGAAGACTGTGGTGGAAGAAAATGGGCCTAACTTTACTGATTTAAAGGTTTACTCCAGGAGGAACAAAGGTAGACAGTCAGCCCCAAGGTAGGAAAGGGAATTATCCCAAATAAGTAACTTCAGCAGCTAGTGCCTGTGCTATAGGAGCTGGCAGAGAGAGAAGGCTTTCGGGTAGAGCAGCTTTAAGGAGAGTATCGGGGGCGTCTGAGTGGGGTGGAGAATTTTGACAGAGAATGTTGGTGGTGACCTCTAGCTTCTCAAATTGCTAGAACACTATATTATTTTTCTATAGTTTTCTTTATTTTCTCTAGCTATTTTTTACTTGTATCGCTCTGTTGCTGCATATCTTTCAGTATTGGTTTGAGCTATTTTCTTCCTATTTTCCTACTTGTAAGACTAAATAGCCTATTTCTACATCTTTAATGCCATTATTAGAAGAGGTTTCTATCAAATCATCCTTCATATCATTCTGTTGCCCACAATAACAGCAAAGACAAACTAAATTTACAATAGAAAATTACATTAACTCTATTAACATTCAATATATGACAAAAGTCTCTCTTTTAGAATATACCATAATGTTAGATTATTCAAAAAATTATCTTCATTGACAAACAATAGTTAGAGCCATCAAGTATAATTTTTAGAATTATGTGTATTTAGAGGACAGTGTAGTGCTTTAGTTCTTCCATCCATGATTAATGGATATTAACCAAAAAAAAAAAAATTCTCAATAGGCACCTGCATTATTAATTCATGCCAAAGCCAATCAAATGACTATAATGATAAACATACCTTCAACTGCTACAAGGCACCTGCATTTAGGAACTAGGCGGCGAAATGAAGCTTTTTCATCTATGGATTCAGATCGAGCATTAAACTGAAATACATAGTACACATCAGTATAAATACTTTGTCAGCAAGGCATATGATTTGCAGTTGTCTTGTGGTAAACTTTTAAGGTATTGCTCAAGACAGTATACATATACAATGTAAGTTTTTCACCTTGTTACATATATTTTTTTTCAATAGAAAAATTGATATTTATAACCAACAGAGCATAAATTCCAATTGACAGGTTCATTTCTTTTAATGACTTTGATGGATGACTGTACAAAAATATAAAAGTTAAATTGCTCATAGATTGGGGAAAGAAAAGAAAATATAAAAATAAAAAAAGCATATATTTAGAAGCATAAACAAGGAACATATATCCATTGATTAGAACACAACAAAGCCTCAAAAAAAGATTCATTAATAATTTAATATCAATATCATTTGCAGTGACAAGCCTTAGGAAAGTCATCGGGTCTGAGAGTACAACGAGCCCTCCCACACCTCTCTGCCTCTGAAAACGATTGGCTTCTCTTGGAATCTCCGGATGTGTTTCTTCGCTGAAAACTTTCTTTCATTAATTTCAACTTTTGAAAGAATTATAATATAGGGGAGATTATTATTTAGATTTTTACGAAAATATTTATTTTTTTATTATTTTAAAAAATTATATTTTTATTTCAATCTATGAAAACATATTATTTTTTAATAAATATAATTTGTTAATATTAATAATAAATTATAATTAAAAATTACATAAATCAATTCTTGATAAAAATAAATTTATGATAAAAAAATTGACGTCAATTTATTATCACTAAAAGCAAATTTTGAGTGATCAACATTTTTTTTTATTAAATTTGCTCGTGCTAATGAAGGAATTTGGCTCTGAGCAAATTTAGAAAGTCCACCAAACTTTGGTTTTTGTGAATTCCCTACCCATTACCTCGAAACTTCCTCAACAACCCCGGAAGTAGTGCTAAAAAAATCTTCATATTAATTTCTTCCGTCAAATTTGGTAGACTGTGTAGGACAACATTAATAATTAATAAAATAAAACGGTTGAAAGGTAATATTTTTTTAAAGTTAATTAAAAAATAAATATTTTTTACAAATCTTGATTATTATCTTTTTTTTTTATTTTTAAATATATTTAAAAATTTTAAATATAATTTTTATATCTTAATTATTATTTTTAATTAAAAATTAATATGTATATAATTTATATAACTTTTTTTTATAATTAATATTTTTTAAAAAAAAATTATATATTTTATTTTAATTAAAAATTTTAATAAAAATATAAATAATTATATATAAGTAAATTTTATTAAAAAAATTAATAGAAGGCAACGATAAAGGAGTAGTTTTATCAATTACAGTGCCTTCCCTCCGACTCTGAATCCAGTGCTGTTCAAAACCTGTGCTGTCGGTGCTGTCCATGAGTGAATCTTTTTTTTTTTTTTAATATATACATCAAAACGGTGTGTTTTTATCCAAAAAAGAGAAAGCATAGAAAGAACAGCATGGGACAGGACGGTGTTGGACAGCACCAAATCCCTTCTCCTTGCCTTCTTGCAAAAAAGCAATTTCTTGCCTACTTATTTCTTTCACTCTCGTCTTCCTTGTGTCCTCTTCTGAGGAGTTGTGTTGGAATATCCATGGCTTCCTCTAATACCAAATGGAAGTACGACGTGTTCGTAAGTTTCAACGAAAAGGACAAAGACACTGTTGGGGCTTTCATCGACTATCTCAATTTCGCTTTAACACAGAAGAAAATCAACAGTTTCCAGAGAAAGGGAGAAGAGATGCCATCCTCAGTGCTGTTGCGAGCAATCGAAGAGTCTAGAATTTTAATCGTTGTTTTCTCTCTAAACTATGCCAAGTCTTCATGTTGCATAGAAGAAGTGTGTCAAATTATGGAGTGCTTTCACGAGAACATGAGTCAGGTGGTTGTACCTGTGTTTTACAATCTGGATCCATCCCAAATACATCAACCAAATCGGAGTAACACACTTCTAATAGAAACGGCGCAAGCAGAAACGGCGACTTTGTTTGGATTGGGTTTGAGGTAATCTCATTTCTTGTATCTTATAATGTAAAAATAGGTATGGTACAACTACAAACTAGTTTGCTCCTATATAATTTTTCCTACCAACTACTATGAAGGCTCAAACAACATGGGATAAAAATGCAATATAATAAAAAAATCATTTTTTTTAAAAATTAATTAAATTTGGGTTAGCTTGGACAATTTTTTTCAAGCAAGTTGAATTATATTTTTTAAAAAATATTAAACAAACAAATTATATATTTGATATTATAAAATACAAAAAATTAAAAAAAACATTTATTTAAACTTAATAAATTTTATCAACAACAAAAAAAATTTATATTTCTTACTTTGTTTCATTTCACAAATATATATTAGATACACAGATAATTATTTTTAAGTATGTATTATGAATTATGTATGATTTTATGAAAAAAGTTAAATATAATATATATATTTTTAATTGAGTCAGTACCCAACCCAAATAACTGCTACAAAAAATGGGTTCGGGCTTGAGTCTATTGTTTTTTTAACTCGAATGGCTTCTTATGTTTGATGCTATGGCATACTATTTTTCTGTTTTTGTTAGAAATAAAAGAAATTTGGAACAAATTCGGAGTAACATAGCTATAGATTACGAGACTTCGATGATGGCGCTAACAGAGGCGGCGATTTTGTTTGGATTGGAAGTGAGAAGTGGGAGGTAATCCGATTTCTTGTATCTTATAATAAAAATATATGTATAATCCAACTGCAAACTATTTTACTCCAATATAATTTTTCCTAGTCAAGTGCTATCAAGGTTGAAACAACGTGGGATAAAATCATAAAAATGCAATATGAGCTTCAAATAAAAGTATATGCGAATAAAAAAAATCTGTTTTATTTTAAAGCTCAATTAAATTTGGGATAAGTTTAAACTTTTTTTGTTTGAATTATTTTTTTAAAAATATGTTAAACAAAAAATTTATATATATTAGAATATAAAATATAAAATATAATAATTCATTGGAACCTAATATTTTTTAATAACCAATTAAAAATTTCATATTTCTTGTTTTATTTCACTTTATAAAAATATATTACATATATAAGTAATTATATTTAATTATGTATAATTTTATGATAAAAATTCAAATATAATATGTTTTTTTAATAATTCTTATATTTTAATTTTATAATTTATAAACATTATACTATATTTTACTTTAACTTATTTTAAATAAAAAATATGATATATAATTAATTTTTATTTTTATTAAATTTTAAATTCAAGTTGGGATGAGTCTTTTTTATAATTAATCAGGTTGGTTTCTTGGCCCAAGTAAATAATATACATGAAATTTTTTAATATATATATATATATATATAAATAAATATAAAGTTTGACCTGTTTTTAACGAGCTCGGTCTTTTTCTGTTTTTGTTAGAAACAAAAGAAACTTGAAACAAAATTTATTGGTTTAAATTTTATTTTATTTTTTCAAAGAGAAAGATTTTTTTAAATGAATAGAAAAATCATTATCATTTTTTATTTTTACCACGTTCATTTACACTTTGTATCAATCAACATCATCATTTAAAATTAAATTTTCTCTGAAACAAATAATTTTGGTAAAAATAATAGAAATATTTAGTGATGATATTTCATGAATTGTTATCATGTGACTCTATTTTTTTTTTAATTCATTGAAACTAAAATTACTTTCTGTCATGCTTTTATAAATAGTAGCTATTTTTCTGAGTCTTAAAGGTGACCATTTTATTTTTTCCAGAAGTGAGGGCATGGTAATCAAGTATATAACTGACTCTATTTCGAGAATATTACACAGTTATTTCTCATACAACATGTTTGAAGTTGACCCTTTTGTGGGATTAGGTTCAACTATCAGACACTTGTTGTACTTCTTGAGTAGTCCACCAAATGGAGTTCGAATATTGGGGATTTGGGGATCAGGAGGGATTGGTAAAACAACTCTTGCCAAATTCATTTCCAATAAAATTGGTCACAATTTTGAGTGTAAAGGCTTCCTTGAAACTGTGAGAAGATTCTCAGACCAAGATGATGGCCTAGTTGGTTTACAAGAAAAATTCTTTTCAGGTATATTTTATACAGACGAAGGAAAGATATATAGCAATGTTCAATGGGGAGAACATAAAATGAAGGAAGTTCTGCAGCATAAAAGGGTACTATTAGTGCTTGATGATTTGAGCTCTATGAACCAATTTGAGGCACTTGTTGGAAGCCGGGAATGGTATGGTGAGGGGAGTCAAATAATCGTCACAACTAGAGATGAGCTTCTCCTTAATAAAATTAAAGCAGATTATAGGCATCTAGTGAATGGTTTGGATATTTCTTGTTCTATTAAGCTTTTTGGTTGGCATGCATCAAAGCAGTTAAGTCTTGAACAAGATTTTTTGAAGTTCTTTGATGCCGCTGAATATTGTCGTGGAAATCCACTATCACTTAAAATCCTAGGCTCTTATTTTGCTGGGAGAAGTGAAGAAGAGCAGAAAAATGCCTTGAATAAATTGATAGAATTTCCTTATTCTGAAGAACGTCGTCAAGAAGAAATCCTGAAACTAGGCTATTATGGTTTATCTAATCTAGAGAAAGATATCTTCCTTTATATAGCTTGCTTTCTTATTGGTAAGGAAAGGAGCTATGTCTCATTAGTTGGCTCTGAACTTGATATTGAAAATGGGTTAACTGGGCTTATACAAAAAGGTTTCGTATCAGTTGATGGGACAGACAAGTTGAGAATGCATGATCTGCTACAAGACATGGGAAGAAAAATGCTTCTTCAAAAGACAAAACATGAATGGATCTATGATGTTTTCTTAAGTTTTAGAGGTGACGAAACTCGTAGCTCTTTCACCTCTCATCTCTATGCTGCTCTAACAAATGCAGGTTTAAAAGTTTTTACGGATAATAATCTTCAAAGGGGAGATGATATTTCGTCCTCATTATCACGGGCAATTAGAGGTTCTAGAGTTTCTATTGTCATTTTCTCAACAAATTATGGTGATTCAAGATGGTGTTTAGAGGAACTAGAGACAATCATGGAGTGTCAAAGAACTATAGGACAAATGGTTATGCCAGTTTTCTATCGTGTGGACCCTTCAGAAGTTCGTAAACAAACCGGCTCTTTTGGAAAAGCGTTTGCACATCTCTTAGAGACAATTTGGATATCGGAAGACACAGTGTTGAGTTGGAAGAGAGCACTAACTGAAGTTGCAAATTTGTCTGGTTGGGATTCAAAAAATTTCAGGTACGTTCGAGAATCTTTTCTTTGACTCTTTATCTTATTATATCTAATTTTCCATGGTTACAAGCCTCAAAAACTAGGCAAAAAAGAAAATCTTTATTTTAAGAAAAATGATAAAGAAAATATTTTAATTTGGGATGACATTTTTTTATCAAACAATATTTAAATTTTATGTAGTTTTACATATAAAGGAAGAACAGGAAGACGAAAAAACACAGAAAGAGAAAAGAAAAGTTTTAATTTACACAACTTTTGTTTATATAAGTTTTATTCTTTTATTTTATTGCTCATGTTAAAAATAGTTTTATATAATTCTCTGTCATACTTTTTTAAATATACTGATACTTTTTAAAATACATTGACGCATATGGATCACAAAAATAAATTGAAGTTTATATCTAATACTATGTCTCTGTTATATACCTGATTGGATTTTGGTAAATAATCTGTAGCAAAAGTTTTTTGTATAAAAATTTGGAAATTTTGTAGACTAAAACAGTAAAATCATATTATTATTGTCCACAAGTATTTCGGTTTTCATTTTGTTACCTAACAAATTAATTTTTCTAATATCATACTTTGATACTTCCGATTCTGAACCTTCAATTTACTAACCATTAATTTGACATGCTACTTTGCAAGGGTAGGCTGGTCATACCCTTCCCAATGTTTGCATTTTTTTCTAGACAGTCAATCAAGAATAATTTTAAATTTTAATTATTCATTAAATACATAAAAATTAATTGAAAGTTTAAAAATATTAGAAATTAAAAATATTTTATTGATTGATGACTGAAAAAGTCAGTCTGCTTTAGCTTCTCTATAAGTAATGTTAATATATTTTATCTTAATTTATTTTTATTATTAAATTATTTATAATTAAATTTTTTTATTAGTTTATCTTTTTTTTTTCTTCCTATTGTTCTAGTTTTGAACTATCTTATAGTCTTCTTTATATATGACAAAATCACTTAAGACATATTTCTATTAATTTTTTTTAAAATAAGTGCTATCACAATTTTCTCTCTCATACAATCGTTCATAATCTTACCTTTATTTTTTGTATTTATTCATCTAACATAATGTTCTCATTTTTGTAATATTAAGTTTTTGTTAATGTTAACTTTTTATCAATATTATTACTATACAACAATACAAGCAGTCTATCAACTATGCGACAAAATTTTTCTTTAAATTTAAATGATACTCTTCTATCACAATAACACTTGAAGTCTTCCTTTATTTTATTTATCCATCTTGGACCCTATAATTTATGACCCCTTCTATTTTTTCATTAATTTGTATAATAATTTTTAAATACTTAAAACTTGTAACTTTTTGTATAAAATGATCTTTAAATTTTATATTTACCTTAAAATCAATGTACCATCTTTAACTAAAGTTACATTTAGATATTTTCTTTTACTTCAACTTATACAGAAATTATATATTTACAAAGCTTGTCTTCACTTGTTTAATTTTTTGCTTACTTTTACTTAAGCTTATCTATTTTACTTTTAAAAAATTGGTAACATGTGGAAAAAATAAAAAAGAAGAAAAAATTGTTTTCAACTCACAGGAATTGTCTATATTTGTCTGGTTGGGTTTGAGCCCTACTACTAGTGTGTGTGTGTGTAAACTATAATGTCTCTCTCTCTCTCTCTCTCTCTGAGAGAGAACTATAATGTCTTAGCGTGGGTGCACGCTATGGTAGTTTACTATTTTAGTAAACTATAATGTCTGTGTGATTTTTAAGAAAGAATAAATTCACTTATAGAATTATTAATAATAGATACAAAAATAATAAGTAATGTATAAGATAATATATTAAAAATATTAATAAAAGATTTAATATAAACACTAATTTTGTAATATTTAAAGTTGACAAACATGCATAAAACAACTAGTATACTAGCTTTTATTCTTTCTTCTATCTCTATACAATCTTCTATATATTCTAATTGAATTGTACTTCTTTCTATATAAGAATTTATTATAACTATTATACGATTTCATATTGACTCTTTCTTAACTTCTAAAGGAATATATATTTCTTGAAGTTGGATTAGATCTATTTGTGGTATTTGTGAGTTTATTTTAGTCAATCTACTGTTTGTAGGTATTTCTATTAATTGATATTTTAGACTTCTTGAATTAAATGATCTATTTATCTTTTTTCTTTGATTTTAGTATTTTACTTACTTTTGTCATAAAATTTTGTATTTATTGGCTTGTTGTAGGTATTTCTATAATTATATTTACTTGGTACATTTCTTCTATTAGCGAGTTTTTAGAATTATATTCATTAGAATCTTCACTTAATATTTCTAATATATATATTTTTATGTTTGAATTTTTTAATTTATTACCTGATATATTATCATATTATAAAGGTTCTAATTTGTATTTATTGGCTTGTTGTAGTATATTCATAGGTTTCTTAGTTTTTCATTTTGAACAATTTGTGGATATATGTCCTATTCTTTTACAATTATAATATCTACATTTTATTGATTTTTTGTTATAATTTATTTTTTTTCTTCCTTCCTTAACAGATTTATTATGTTTATATTTTTTATATAATTTTTTTAGGTATTTTTAAAATTTGTGTGTGTGTATTTGAATCTAATTTACATATTTTTATTTGATGCAGTTGAGTTATGCTATTTCTATTTTAGTCATTTCATTTAATCTTGTGCTTCTCTCTAAAATTTTATTTCTTAGTAATTACTCATATTATCTTATTAACATAGCATATAATTCTTTTCTATTTGAATAAGGTGCATTTATAAATCTTGCTTATTGTCTAAATTCTTTTATTTTATTCTTTCACCATTTTTGTACTATTCTAGTAAAACCAGCTTCAAGTAATGAGTATTTATATTTTTTCCTATTAATGTTATTAATTGTAATTTTGATCATTCTTCTATTCTTTTTTTATTATCTAAATGACAATCTAAGTATAATCATATTCCTAAATTAAATATTTGTTTGTTTCATATTATTCTAAAAGAGTTGGAGTACATTCTATACTTATTGGTATTTTAAAAATTGTACTATTTATTTGTATGATATCATTCGTTTTTAATGGCTTTTTATGTCTTAATGATTCTTGCTCTATTTTACTTTCTCTAATTATATTATATGATACTAAATTATTTGTGTATTCCAGGTTTTTTATATTTGGAGAATTTATGACTTCTTAATTTTGTATATTGATTTGTGGTATGTTTGTTCTTACAATAGTCATATGTTCTATTTCTTCTTTTATTTTCTAAGTTATCTTTTTTTTGTTCCATTAATCTTTCTATTTCTTTAGTATCAGATTCTTTTGTCTCACTTTTTTTATTTCTTTTAAATCTCGCATCATGTTTATGGTTGGTAATTTTTCTTTCTTGTTTTTTTTTCTAATGATCTAAATATTCAAAAACTATCATCTGTATGTATTTTTATTTGACATGCTATTTTTAATACTTCATAGTCTTTTTTAGTTAATGGTTATATAATTTCTTTTGTTGAGATTTTTGAAATTATTTATTCTTATTTTACCAATAATCTTTGTTGTCTTGTCATATCTATTTTTTTATTTCTTCAAAAATAGTCTATAGATTTTTATTAATTATTTTATTGTCTTTTTTGGATTTATTCAATTATTATTATTTTTTGTTTCATGTTTTAATCGAAGGCCTAAGATCTAATTTGTTCTTCAGTTACCTTTAGTTTTGGTTCTATTACTTGTAACATATATATTTGAGGATTTTGTTGAATATGTTCTACTGGCGATCATATTCTTAAAGTTTTCATTATTTGTCTAGTATTTCTTTTTACATATGCTACTTAAGTTTTTTTTTTAACTTTATATACTTTTTTGTTCTAATAGTTTTGATAATTCTTCTGATCTTTCTAATCTATATCTAGAGTTTTCTTTATTTTTATTAATTTTGCTTCTTTAGGTAAAGTTTCTATAATATTTTTCTGAGGCATTATTTTTTTTCTAAATTATAATTTATATAACATCTTAATTGTTTTGTTAAAAACATATTTAGTTAATTTAATTAATTAAAAATGTTATCTCTATCACCTGTTAGTATAAAAGGTGTATGAATACATGGTTCGTCTTCTGATAGTAGAATAAATGAACTCACTAGTAATTTTGTACTTTCTACACAAAATATTTTATATGTTCTACTTTTTCTAATACTTATATGGTCAATTCTTAACAAAGTATATTCTACATTGGAACATAGAATTCAACTAGAATTAGATTCAAGCACAAAATAAAAATAGGCTAAAGCAAACTTCTAATTTAAATTATAGAGATTAAAAATTTGTTATTTTGTTTCTTCAAGCTCTAATACTATAATTTGATAGCCTATTTATAATAATGTCAAAATGTAGAAGCATTATTTTTTACCAACAATAATCAGGTAATAAAAAGACTCTCATGTAGAATCTCTATGATGGAGCACAACACAAAAAGTATTTAGACTTTTCTCTTTCTAATTATAACAGCACATCCTTTTATTTTCTACAAGAGGTGTACCAGACTTTCTTGTTCTAATATTATTACAAATAATATCTCTTATAGGATTATAGTTATTGAAATAAAATAACATTACTCTTTAATCTCTATAAAAGTTTTAGTTGTAGACCATTAGTCTTATTTTGAGTCTTAGTGAAATTTGATGAAAATTATTTTAAGAGAGGAAGTAAGGCAATAATGTAAAGATTCTCAAAACACAAATAGATAGAGAATTTAAGAGTTTATTGCTCGAAGATTTTCTTTACAACATTCCTAATTGAATATAGTCATTTTTGTAACGACCCCCTAATATAACATACACAATGCTTGTCTGATTAGCGGAAGCATATGGACTTTTCTAAATAGTTATTTCTGATGTGAAAATATCGGGGGATCGCTACTGGTTGAGCGTAACCCAAATAGACATTTCGTCGTCCATTCGGATTTCTTTCAACCCTGATTCACATGCAGCTAAACTAATTATACATACATACATCATAATTTACTCTGGAATGAAAACTAATATCCATACATGCAGCATACAATCATTTAATGCAAATTCTAACTTAATTACTTAGGTTACAGCAGTAAACCCTACCAAAAATCCGGCAGAGTCTCCCCTGTAATTCAGACATATCCAAAGTACAACAGTCATCTGATTTATACATATACAATCAATCCAATAACCACAGCAGGCAGAAGTTACAGAAAACTAATATACAACATCATCAGGAAAATATATACAATGCAATTCAAGCCTATACTAATCTTCTCTTCTGTCTATCACCAAGTCATCGTCCAGCTAACGTCTAGGTTCCTGTCCCTGTTCCTCTTCCTGTTCATTTGAGTAAGTAACCTGGTGAGATATAAAATCCCAGTAGAATAATTTACAATTCAAAATATAGTTTGAAATCTGGTTGAATACTCAGCGGTGCGAGCATCGAAAACATCCTCCCGAAATTAGTTCGAAATTAGTGAAATACCTTATCTTTAAAATCATTTTATCACATGTAAATCGCGGCAAATACTCAAAATCATAAAAATCCATTTCTTTGAAAATCAATAATCGTAATCAGATTAAATCCCATGCCCAGTGTATCTAAATCCATCTTGGCCACAAATCCTCTGCGACCAAATCTCAAATCATCATCCAATTGCACGTCATCTCGAGAGATTACCTCTCTTATCGTTGGGTGTGATCCGTAACACCAATCACTCAATCAAGGACCGGGTGAGAATCAACATCTAGGGCGTCCCCTAGCATGTGCACATACGCCAATTCTCATCCTCATACAGTCTATTCGAACTCATATGCTCATGGTCGGCTATTTCTCAGGGTTCTAGGGTATTACGCCTAAATCACAACATTTTCTCGTGTAGGCTATCCCCCCTTATACTCCTTAAACCTTTCTTAGGGTCGTCTTGATTTATCGCGTGATCCCTAACGCAGTACAGGATAAATCTATTAAAAACAATGTCAATTAAAAACCCCCTGTACTCGGGATACTTAACAGCCGTCCTATACCGGCTATCAAGTACCCTACCTTAAGTAAATCCATCCTAAGGGCATCTAAACTCGATAAACAAAACATCTAACATGCAATTAGGATATCTAGCACACAGGCATGCAATTTAGTCCATCAAAAGTAGCACGTAAATCTATGCAATGAAATCTAATCGTTCAAGTAATCACTAGGTCAAATCTAAGACTCGGGAAGCGTAAATCATCCTACCTGGTCTCCTGTTGCTCTGAAATAATTTAGAACTTCATGAAATCTCAGTTTTTGAGCCAATTAAATTCCCTGGACATTTAAATGAATATTCAAGCTCGTCACGTCATCCATTTTACGATTCTAAGTCCGATTATACTAATTCCTAGGTCAATTTATTTCCTATTCACGTTAGGCAGCTAATTCAATCAAAATTCATCAGTTTTTGGGAAATCAGACCTTACCAGCATTGTCGGATAATGGAAATCTATCTCGGGGTGGTCTCAGTTTCTCCCGGTGTATGTCCAGATGCTCCGGCACAGCGGCGCATGGCGACGCACGGTGGCATACGGCGGTGCACAGCGGTGCACTGCGAAGGGGTGTAGTTGGCCTCGAAATTCATACCACAGTGAAGCCCGCAAGATGAGGAGTCCGGATATGGTGGTGACGCGACGGTTCATGCCGTTTGGATGGCATTTTTTGGCCACGAAGAATGACGCACGACGGATGAAAAAAGCCTCGATCTGAGTGCATCGGACCTCCGTTCAACGTCGGCGAGCTTATGGAAGAAACTGGCAGCTCAGGCTACACGCTGGTGGTGGCGGTGACTGCTAACGGTGGCGGACGGCAGCGATCTCACCTAGCGAAGTTTTTGCGCGATGGGGGAGGAAAACAGCATTTTTCGACGGCGTTGGCGGCCGTGGGTGGTTGTTGGAAGTCGAGGGTGGCAAGGGGAGTCGATTGGTATGCCAGGTGGTGGCTCACGGTGGCTCTAGTGGCGGCGCACGGTGGAGGAAGGAGGAGAGAGAGAAAATTGATAGAAATGGAGGGATTCCGGGAAATTTAAAGCCTCTAGGGGCGATCCGACTTTTCTTGGACCACCCGGGGAAACTTCGGGATATCAGCTTCCATCCAAACATTGGCATGGGTTCCCATACGAAGATTTTGGCCTCCGTCAGTGAAACTGAAGTACAAAACTTGGTTTGTCAGTTCCTGATCGTCAAATTGCGTTTCTTTCCATTCGATTATGTTTCTGACTTTATATCGCTTTCTGAGTTCAACCATCATCCTACAAAGTTGTGCCAGACTTAGTTTAAATGGAATTGGTGTCAAAAGTTCAATTTTATCTTTTAAAAACATTTTCGGTTATTACAATTTTGGTTACAACATAACTCTATCGTCCACTATTAGAAGATGAATCATGTACTCATATATCTTTTATACTAAGAGGTGATGGAGATAGTAGTTTTAATTAATTAAATTGGCTAAATATATTTTTAACAAAATAATTAAGATATTATATAAATTGTAGTTTAAAAAAGAATATGATGCCTCAAGATATTATAGAAACTTTACCTGAAGAAGTAAAATGAATAATAGATAAAGAAAATCATAGATATAGATTAGAAGAATTGTCAAAACTATTAGAACAAAAAGTATATGAAATTAAAAGAAATAAAAATAAAAAACTAATGAACTAGCATATGAAAAAAAAATTCTCTTTTTATTTTTCTAATGATCTAAATATTCTAAAAATATCATATATATTTGTTCCTATTTGACATGCTATTTCTAATACTTCATGGTCTTTTTTAGTTAATGGTTGTATAATTTATTATGTTAAGATTTTTGAAATTATTTATTCTTTTTTTACCAATGATTTTTTTTTGTCTTACCATATCTATTTTTCTTATTTCTTCAAAAAGAGTCCATAAATTTTTATTAACTATTTATTGTCTTTTTTAGATTTTTTTAGTTACTATTCTTGTTTGTTTTATGTTTTAATCTAAGACTTGAGATCTAATTTGTTCTTCAATTATATCTGGTTTTAGTTCTATTACTCATAACATATTTATCTAAGAGTTTTGTTGAATAGGTTCTATTAATAATTCCATTATTAGAATGTGAAGAATATAAAAATTCATCAAACAAAATAACAGAAAGAAGAATAATATTTAATCAAAAATAATATAATTAGATAAAAAAATATATAATTAGATTTAAAACCTGAAGAACTTAGAAAACAAAATTTTATGACAAAAGTAAGTAAAATACTGAAATCAAAGAAAAAGAATCAATATGTATAATACTAGAAAAGAAACATCCAATAAAATCGACATTAACCGAAGGGATACTGAGAATATCTGTAATAAACAAAATATTAATAGAATTAGAAATTAGTAAATTACCTTTTAAAGATGAAATAATAGAAATATATATTGTAGGAGTACAAAAGAAGGAATAAATTTATTTATAGAATTATTAATAATAGATGGAAGAATAATAATTAATGTACAAGATAATATATTAGGAATATTAACAAGAAATTTAATATATCAAAAACTTAGAGTTACTATAAACACATATGAATAAAACATTAATCGTATATCATAAATAGATGATATAAAACTAATACTTGAAGCTAAAACTAGAAGTATAATTGCAGTGATAGGATTAATATTTACAAATAAACATAATATATATATAATAAAAATCAAGAAAGAATAACTATAGATTGATATTTCATGCTTAGTATGAAAAGAAACATAGTTAGATCTTACTAATATAACTATACTTGCAAACAATTAGAATTAGATAAAATAAGATTATATACAGAAAGATTACTAAGAAGGATAGAAACAAATAGTACAACTGGATAAAGATATTAAGAATAAGTACACCATCTACATCAACATTAAATATTAATATAAATTCATCAAGACATAGTTTAGATTATCCAAAAAATAATATAAATAAGGAAAGGATAGACTGATTATCTAGTTCAAGAAACCTAAGACATCAATTAGCAAAAATACCTATAAGTAGTAGACTTAACTAAAATAAACTTACAAACACTACAAATAGATCTAACCCAACCTCAAGAAATTTATATTCCTTTATAAGTTAAGAAAGGATCATTATGGAATCATATAATAGCTATAATAAATCTCTCTATAGAAAGAATTACAATTTAATTAGAATACACAGAAGATTGTATAGAGATAGAAGAACAAGGAACAAAAACATTTAGTATACTAAGATTTAATAATAGAGATATGATAAACATTAGATTATGGATAGAAGAAGAAATAAATATAAATAGTGAAATAAAAATAATTTTAGGAAATAATTTTTTACAATAAGTAAAACTACATAGAATACAAAATGATAGAATTTTATTCAATATAAATCAACAAACTATTATAATAAAAAGAATTATATAGTTAAAATATAGTTATATATCATTTTAATAAATATTAATTGTAAAAATTATAGGTCTAGAAAATATCATGCTATAAAAGACACATGAGAAAATATTTCTGTAACAAAATATAATGAATTACCATTAGAATTATAAAAAAAAAATGATTAAGAATGGCCAATGAGGGACAAGACATACATATGATAGAATTATTTGTAAAAAATATACCAATACAAATAGGAGAGTATGAATTATACATTCAAACTTTAAACTAATTTAATAAAGGAACAAGTGATATAATATTAGGATTAGACTTTTTAAAACAATATATACCTATATATATAACTAAGAAGCCTTAATATTAACTACTCCTTGTAACTATGAAGCATGAGGAATAAGAATAACAAAACTTTATAGAAGAAATGATAAAAAAAATTTAGAAGAAATACAATTCCTACCTAATAATAAACTAATAGAAATTAAACTAAAGTTAGGAACTATAAAAACTATAAAAGCCCATAAAGAAATAGAACAAAGAATTTTAAAAAATTATAGTGATAATCCATTAATTCATTGAAAAAAATTAAAACTATTAGCAAAAATAGAACTAAAAGATTATAGTAAAGAAATAAATTGTAAACTATATTTATGGACAGAACAAGGTAAAGAATTTATAATTCATATAAATGAAATAAAATATGATCTAATTAAAAAAATAAATTAGAATATTTTTCACCAACAATAATTGTAATAAAACGTAGTAAAGAAAAAAATCAAGAATGATTATTAATTACAAAAAACTAAATTTATTAACTATAAGAAATAGATATTCTATACCAAAAATAGACCTTTTATTCTACCTAGTAAAAGGAAAGACAATATTTAATAAATTTGATTGTAAATTAGGATTCTTTCAAGTAAAATTAGAAGAGAATAAGAAATCTATAGCTTTTAGCCAATATGAAGGATTATATAAATGAAATGTCTTACCTGTGAGATTCCATAATAGTTCAAGTATATTTTAAGAATATACAATTAAAACTTTTATAGAGATTAAGAAGTAATGTTATTCTGTTCCAATAAATATAAACCTATAAGAGATACTATTTGTAATAATATTAGAACAAAGAAGCCTGGTATGCTTCCTATAAAAAATAAACGAAGGTTATGCTGTTTTAATCTAAAGGAGGAAGGTTTGAGCACCTTTCATTTTGTGCTCTATAACAGAACTTCTACATAAAAAAAGATAGGAATTCTTCTATTACCTAGATTATTGTCAGTCAAAAATAGTACTTTTAAATTATGATATTATTACAAATAGGTTGTCAAATTATTATATATATATATATATATATATTTGTGGCAAACTAAGCTTTCATATTTAGTGCCTAACAATGTCTCAAATATAATTGTATCCACTAGGAGAAAACCTGTGGGAAATTAAAAAAATTATACTTTCTTTCACAATCTTCAATGCAATAATGTAAGTTGAATGCTAATTATTTTCTCTCATACTTTATGGAAAGAGTCTAGAGATTAGTTTTTCTTGCATGGTTTAGAATCAAATGACTTTTTATTTTTTTTCCTATTTCATTTTAAAGTTTAAGGAAAGTGTTAGAATAAATTAATGGATTGTTGACTCTTCTTTGTATGCTGTTTTTATCTGATTTGTATTTGTTTTTGGCAGATCTGAAGTGGAGTTAATTAACAATATTCTCAAAACCATCCTTGTAACAGTGGATGATGGTACATACTTGCCCATTGCTAATCATCCAGTGGGAGTAAAATCTCGTGTTCAAGATATGATTCCATTGTTAAGTGGTGAGTCAAATGATGTTTGCATAGTAGGAATATGGGGAATGCGGGGGATTGGTAAAACAACTTTAGCCAAAGCTATTTACAATGAAGTTGGTCACAGTTTTGGCAGTAAAAGTTTCCTTGCAAATATTAGAGAAGTCTGGAAGCAAGATAAAGGTCTAGTCTCTTTGCAAGAACAACTTGTTTCAGACATACTGAAAATGAGAAGGATGAGATTTCATAATGTTGACTTAGGTGAAGTCATTATAAAAGAAGGCCTTCGCCATAAAAAGGTATTTGTTGTACTAGATGATGTCATTCATGTGGACCAACTAAAAGCTCTATGTGGAAGTCGTGAATGGTTTGGTAGAGGAAGTAGACTAATTATTACCACTACAGATAAGCATCTACTTGATCTTCTTCAAGTGGACTATGTACATGAATTGAAACCAATGGAAGAAAGTGAGTCTCTTGAGCTTTTTAGCTGGCATGCATTTAAGAATGCAAGTCCTGAAGATGATTTCATTGAACTCTCAAGAAACATTGTTACATACTCTGGAGGATTACCACTCGCTCTTGAAGTTCTTGGTTGTTATTTGTTTAATAGGAAAATACCAGAATGGGAAAGTGTATTAGAGAAACTCAAACGAATACCCAATCATGACATACAAGAGAAGCTAAAGATAAGTTTTGATGGACTAAATGATGATACAGAGAAAGAAATATTTCTTGATATATGTTGTTTCTTTCTTGGTGTGGAAAGAAACTATGCCATTCAAATATTAAGTGGCTGCGGATTTTTTGCAGAAATTGGGATTAGTGTCCTCATACAACGAAGCCTCGTATCCATTGACAAGAAAAACAAACTTAGAATGCATGATTTGCTACGTGACATGGGAAGAGAAATCATTCGTAAAGAATCAACAAAGTTTCCTGAAGAGCGTAGCAGATTATGGTTATACGAGGATGTGCTAGATATATTAAAGAACCACACAGTAAGAATTCTTTACTTACACATAATTTTTATGAAAATAAGGCATTAAAAAAATTGCACCATTAATTTTGTTTCTTATCATAGTACTCTAAGAATTGCCCTTATATAATGTAAGAGATTAAAATAAAATTATTTGTGGGCTGTCACTTAAAAACACAAGTTTTAAGTGAAATGGTTCTTGAAATGGTATCAAAAATAGTTCTTGAAATGGTATCAAAATTTGTATTGGAAAATTTTATAAAGTTTGATCTTTTCCTGTTCCACATTTTCTTTAATAAAATGAATTTTAACACAAGAGTGTGATGATTGTGTTTATTCTGAACTTCATTTGCAATAGACTTTGACGTAAGTAAACGTGTAAGAGTATAGTAAAATTATTCTACACCCTTCATTTAATAGCTCAAACATGAATTGAACTACTCCTTAACACCCCCTTAACACATTGAATGTTTATGTTTTTAAGGTTAATTTCATATTTCAAGGATGCTCTAGTTACCACATATTTTAATTTTTGAGCAAAAAATTAAAGGACTTTTTATTTTTATATATATTTACTTCTTTTTTCCTTCTTTATAGGGAACCAAAAATATTGAGGGAATAACATTGAAGTTGTCAATAACCAATGAAATTATTTTGGAAAGCAAAGCATTTAAAAAGATGAAAAGGCTTAGATTGCTTCAACTTGGTCATGTACCACTTTCTGGAGATTATGAATATCTTCCGAGAAACATTAGATGGCTCTGTTGGCATGGATGTCCTTCTAAATACATGCCTAGAGAGTTTTATATGGGAAGTTTAGTTGCTGCTGACTTAAAATATAGCAAACTCAAGATATTATGGAAGGAGCCCCAGGTATGGCTTAAATGGTTGTGTTTTTTTTGGTTACCATTTAGTTCTTTTCATATTGTGTTGAAATTAAATTTTAATTCATAGACTATGGATGGTAGGGGATTAAACTCTTGACCATTTGGTAATACAATTATTTATTTATGTAACAAAGTTATTATCATTTGAGAAATTGGCCAGTAAGGTAGATAATTTAGGACAATTTGGATAATTTAGGATATTTTGAGGGATTTGTGTGTTCAATTGAAAATTTAGAGAAAGCATTTGGGGCTTGAATTTATGTTTGCTTATTGGTCTTTGGATTAGGTTATTGTATGTCTTTCCTTTAAATATTCACCTAATCAGCTATAGTCATTGATGATTGATTATTTATTATTGAATTAAAATTTGAAGTTTGAGTTCTCTGTTTCTTTTTCCTTTGGTCCTTTCTTGCATCACTTGGCCATACAGTGTTTGATAATATGTCATGGATTTATTAATTTATAATTTAAGATATTGAGTAAAGGCTTATGAATTATTTTATTATAATATCTAACATGCATTTTTCTTCTCAAATTTTTTTCTGAAAGTATACTTTTCTGTCTTTGTAGTTTTTGGAGAAGCTGAAAGTCCTCAACCTAAGTCATTCCTGTTACTTTATACAAACACCTGACTTCTCAAAACTACCAAATCTTGAAGAGCTAATATTAAAAGATTGTCCCCGCTTGTCTTTGGTTCACCGGAGCATTGGATATTTAAATAAGCTTCTTACAGTTAATTTGAAGGACTGTAAAAGCCTTAGAAATCTCCCAAAAAGTTTCTATAAGTTAAAATCTTTGGAAACTCTCATCCTTTCTGGTTGTTCACAAATTGACAAGTTGGAAGAGGATATTGAACAAATGGAATCCTTGACAACTCTAATAGCAGATAACACTGCTATAACACAAGGGCCTCTCTCAATAGCAAGATCAAAGAGCATTAAATATATATCTCTATGTGGGCATGAAGGATCATCAACCGACGTGATTCCTTCTCTCATTTGGTCTTGGACTTCACCAACGGATAATCCAGGGTCCCTTATCCAACCATCTGGGAACTTTTCATCTCTAATTTCACAGCTTCGAAGTGTCAGGGTCAAATTCCAATCGAAGTTTCATTTAAGACAAGATGTAACAAGATTTTTGGATGCTTTAAGAGCAGAAAATTGTGCAGAACTTGAAATAAAACCAATTGCATCCCAATTATCTGACATGGGAACTTCTACATTGTCTAATTGTCACAATCAACTTCAAATTTTAGGTTCACACAGTTTGTCGAGTTCTCTTTGGATTCATATGGGAGGGCACATCAAAGCTCCAAAAGAGAGAATTTTACAGGTTTCCTCACCCTCTTTTCATTTCTATTCTGATTCATATACTTCTTATTATGTATCTCTCACTATTTATGCAAATGTTATGAAATGCACGCTTGAATCAGTTACTCACTCATATGATGACTATGTACAGTTTTCTTAATTCTTTATCTAACATTTTTCTTCCACATAATACAATATCATTTTTTATGAAGTAATGTTTTCTTTTGGTGATTGTTTCTTGAACGATTATAATGTACAGAATAAAGCTAAGTACTAGAGTAGCATACTCTATTATAATGAGCATATATATTCTTTTCTTCTTCTCTTGTAACGTCTTTTGTGGCTTTGACGTTCCTTTTTAGTTTTAAATCTATGTTCCCGCTTTTCTCTTACTTTTCTTTTCATGTATTCGTAAACTATAATGTTTTAACTGCCCAGTATTATTGAAATTCTAGATTCAAGAGTCATCAGCATACCAACATAGGACTAAGTATTACAAGTTGAAAGCAAATAAATGTTATCAAATTCTTGACATTTGCCTACAAGTGTATGTAGTTTTAATCTCTTCTATTGCAGTGGAATTATTTTTAATCTTCCTCAACTCAAGTGAAGAAAATAAAAAAGATACCTTTATGTGATATATTATGAAACTAGTTTTAATAATTTTCTAGTAAAAATTGACTTATTATTAAACTACTTTTCTTAGGTTTGCTTCATCTGTCATTTATATTTTGCTTTTACTCTCAAATTCTGTTGCAAATATACATTTTAGTAAATAAAGGGAATGATATTTTTTCTTGTAAAAATAGTTAAACGGATGCTTGTTCACTAGTTCTTGTGTTCCTATTGCAGGGTTCAACAACTAGGGAGGATGGTGACTGTTTTCTTCCAACTGGCAAATATTCCGATTGGCTGATCTTCGAAGGTGCTGGATCCTCAGTATTGTTCAAAATGCCTCAAGCTATTGGTCGTAGTTTGAAAGCGATGACTCTGAACATTACATATTCCTCTTCACTTGCCAACATGACATCTATATATCTTAGGAGTGTATTGATTGTTAACCACACAAAGTCTACCATCCAGATCCACAAGAAAGAGGTATTAATCTCTCCTTCAGTTGCAGAATGGAAGGACATGATATCTGATCTTGAACCTGGTGACAAAGTGGAGGTTCTTGCTGTCTTTAGAAATGGACTCACTGTGAAAAAGACAACAGTGTATCTTTTATATAGTCAATTGGTTGATGAAAAGACAGAGTGTTCATCATCACACTCTGATAAAGCTATGGATTCTAGTGAAGAGGAATATACTTGTGCAAATCCAACTAAGAGCAATTATAAGAGATGCCTAGACAAGGAGGAAGATGAGTTTTTAAAAATGGGTCAAAATGAAGATGAAAATGTGAAAGCTTGAATAGTTATTGGGGCTTTTGTCCTTTGAAATTGGAATGTTTATTATGATTCCCTTTCTTGTTCCTTATCTCTTGCATTTTTTCTCTGAAAAAATTTCATATAAAACTAGGAAGTGTTTTGTTTCTTTACCTGATACGTGCATATAGTCAAGACTTTTGAGAACTTCGTTGTTGCATCTATTGTTTCTTTTGTTTTATTTTCTTTATTGTTCCTAATGATTCCATGTATCTTGGTCCTTTAATGTAAGGGCGTGACTCTTGGTGAAATTTTTTAGTATGTTAGTAACTTTTTGACCTTTTTAATTACTTGTATTTTTTCTATCTCTGTCTTTGATAATAAACAAGGTAGGGAATGTGAAAGAGGAAAAATTTTTCAAAGCACACATGTTGTGTCACTTCATTTTTAAATTGACCAATAAAATTAAACTATGTATTATTATTTTATTCACTATATGGATCCTTTAGTTTGAAATATAATGGATTAGATAAATATTATTGATCAATGCTTAGTGCACTATGTACTTAAGAACTTCTCTACGAAAGTATAATATCATTTGCTTAGAAACTATTTTATTTATTTCAAAATTATGTAGCACAAAGTGACATGAAAATCTTTGGAGTACGAGCCACTCATAGAAATACATATTACATGTATTTTGAAACTTTTTGTCAAGTTGAAGGATATGTATATCATGTGCACTAAGTGTATTACAAACAATGTCTCTAACAAAATGACAACCTCTTTCTTTCTTTCATTAAAAGCATGTGTAACTGAGCTGGTGTTTGTGATAAACTCGAGTTGGAGTTGTTAAAAGTTCAGTATAACTCATTTATTAGATGAATAATATATGAAACTGATTTAGTTGAATAAGACAGACTTTGATTCTTTCTACTAATGCTTTCTTCTATTAAGCATGTGCAAATCGTGAAGAACTTCTTTACTTTTTCCTGTTTTGACACAGTTCTAAATGTAAATGGCAGCAAAACATAATGCTGCAGAACATAGTTTTGAGCTTGGTTTTCAACGAAACGTGGACCTTGGTGAATAATTTGGAGGCGTACTTTATCACAAGTCTCTAGGAAAATTTATCTAATTCCTGGATGCAACGCTGTCGCCACAATTCATAATAATTTTGTCCTATTTTAAGTAATTTTTAAAAAAATTATTATAATTTAAGTATTTGTGAGTTGACAAAGAAAGAGAAAAATGAAAAAGAGTGTTTTTATTTTTAATGTACACAAATATAAAAAAATAATAGAATTATGCGTACTCTAATATTTATCTAGCATAAACTTAAGATTATGATTTATTTTTCAAAATTACTTAAATCAAAATGTTAATTGTGAAACTAAATTAGTCTAACTTCAAGAAGTATTATTTGGGCCAAAATAAAATATTTAGAACAATGTCTCAATTTAAATTGCTTTACATGGATTCAAAATAAAATTTGTCATATTTACATTAGTTAATTAAAAAATAAAATTAAATAATTTTATACTATTTTAAGTAATTTAAAAAAATTATAATTTAAATATTTTTTTCACAAATATATTTTTATAAAAAATAATTTTATTTAAAATATTATCACTAGATGTGAGTAAAAATAAAAAAGCATGTATTAAGGTATATGTGACCTTTTTTATATAAAGCAGCAATTTTCGCTGCTGTAAAATATCTATTAAATTTAAAAAAAAAATTAAACAGCTCTTAATTAAAAAAATATGTAATTTTTCCTGAAAAAATTATTTGCCCAAAACTCTACATCATTTTTAAGATATTAGGAAAGATGTAAAATAAAGTCAAAATGACGTTCTTGTTCGCTAATTAATTTGGATATCTATATATAATTAACTTGGAAACTAAATTGGTTAAATAAAATTTTAAATAAAATATATTTTTAAGTTAAAAACAATAATATGCTCTTTAATTGAAAATTTAGATAATGCAAAAATAGTTACTATGAAATTAAACTGTAACTTTTTCTTTTTTTTGGGATTGCTTGTAGAGATTAGGGAGGTCGAGCTCCTACTCTCATCTTCAAGTGGGAGAAGAGAACTCATCCTTTCCACTCAAAATCGACCCTCGATAAAAAAAATGTGTACGGTCGGTGCATTCAATGGATTCGAAATAATTTAAATTATTTAAAAAAGGTTGGTACTAATAGCATTGGTTGTAATTTTTTTTTTTATTTCAAATATCATGTTTTAACTTTTAAGTTATTTATTTTAAAAAATTGAATTTTAAATATAATATGATGGATTAACATGTGCATTATAATTTTTTGTATTCAATTTATCATTTAAAAAAAATTTTGAAGTCATAATTCGATATAATTTGTATAAAAAAAATTTTATTTTGGTCTTTTAAATTTAATAATTTTTTTAATTGATCCCTTTCGTTTACTCATTTTTATTTTAATTTCTTATGTTTAAAATTATTATTAATTTGATCATTTTATCTATAAATCATTAAAATATATAACATAAATGTTAAGTTGAGAGTTAAGTATTAAGCAAAAATTATCCAATTTATATTTTGGTGCTTTACATTTAACGATTTTTTTAATTTGATCACTCATTTATTCATTCTTAATTTAATTTTTAACATTTAAAACTATTATTAATTTAATTTTTCTAAATGCAAAGTGTCAAAATATTTGATGATGCATTTTCATTGTTTTTTTAAAAAGAGAAAACAAAATATGAAACCTTCTTTTATGTTGGGAAGGTAAAATTTTGTTATATATTAGAATCATTTACTTATTGATTGGACCAATTAATTTTTTTATTTATTGTCTATTTGGATATTCATTCATTCATAAAATATTTTTGTTCTATATTTTTCTTTTCTTACTAATTGGTATATGTAATTTTAGAAAGGCCTTGTTAATTTTATTTGTATTTTTATTAATAAAATAAAAACTTTAAAATTTATATAATAATCAAAACACTTAATCTGAAGAAATTTTTAACTCTTAGAAAAATACTAAAACTACTTGGTGATTAATATTTAACATGTGGTTTGTAATACACAAGACAAGTCAAAATTTTTTATTTTTTTTATTTTACCTCAATGACTAATATTTTTTTCTTTTTCAACTTATATAAAGTTAAGAGTAATTTAAAAAAAAAAATAGTAAGGGACGATATTCCAAAAATCGTATCACTAAAAATTCTTTCCAAGAAAAGTTTGCGCAATAAAAGAAATATTATGTAAGTTAGTAGAATGTTTAGACATAATAAATTATAATTTTTAGTAAAGTTTTGTTAATCAATATTATTAAGATTTTATTGATTGATTGATAAATTTTTTAGATATGAAAAATATTATTTTTATTAAATTTTTATAAATTTTAAATTATTAAATATTCTATCAAATAATTAAAAATTTTAAATAATATACTTAAAATAGTATTTTTAAATCAAAATTGTTAAATATTTTAAGAAGATGAAAGATAGTTTTAAATGTATGAGATTAAATTGAAAAAATCGTTAATATTAAAGGATTAAATTAAAAAAATTATTAAATTTTAGAGATTAAATTAAAAAAATTGTTAAACTTGACAAACTTAATTAAAAAAATTGTTAAGCTTGAAAGATCAAATTAAAAAATCTCTAAACTTGGGAGCAAATTGATAAATTTACTAAATTTAAGAAACCAAATTAGACAAATCGTTAAATTTGATAAAAATATATATATATATATATTTAGTAATTTTTACTCAACATTTAATTTATTAACTTAGTATACCCATTATATATTTTAAAAGTTTGTAAATTGAGATATTAAATTGATAATAATTTTAAATATAAGAGACTAAATTTAAAACTAACAAATATGATGAACTAAATTAAAAAAATTATTAAATTTGAGTAAATAAAATGAAATTTTTGTCAATTTGTATCAGCAGGCTAAGTGGATTGAACGAATAAGTTTAGTTTTAAAAGACTGAACTTGATCTTAATTACTTCACTCGATTAACATACCTAAATTCGTTGCATGATACGATACTCACCCATAAAGTTTTAACAGGAACTTGAGTCAGTAGTTATACCTGCGTTTTACAATCTAGATCCATCTGTCAACAAAGTGATGCCTTCGGAAAATAGTTTGAAAGACTAATTAGACGTACCTCAACAAAGGGACGTGAAGAGTTAGCTTGGAGGAGGGCGCTAACAGAAGCTGTTGACTTTGTCTGGATGGGAGGTCATAAGTGGGATATAATTTATTCCCATCTCTTGTTTTATGCCATGCAAGAAAGCACAGAAACTTCAATTTGTATGTATATCGGAGTGTTAAACATTTGTCAAATACAGACATTGTCACGATACACTAACGTTTGACATGCATTCGTACGTATCTAAACAAAAAAATAATTATTTAGTTTGGACATGTGCTTAATATAATTTGGACACTGCTCCGACACAATAATACAAGACTCCAATACATATTAGACATAACAAGTTAAATTTTATTTTTTAAAAAGAAAAGAAAGCAAAAGGGGCAAAACATGTGTTTTTTCTCCAACTCATCTCTATACTAAAATGTGTGTTTTATTTGCCTTTTCGCTTCTCATTTTCTAAAACTAAAATTTTATTCTCTTTACTAAAACAAGTACAATACTATAGTCTGATACCAATAAAAAATAAGAGAGTAAAAATAGATATAATATAACCCAATAAAATTCATGCCCAATATATATATATATTATTCTTTAATTGTCTCCTTCTTTAATTTTTATTCACTAATAGAATTATAATATATATGCCGTGTGAGACAGTACTCTTTTTGTTTGCTATGTTAAAAAAGAAATTGGGGAAAAAAATTTCACAAATTTATATTTTATTTTAATTTTTTGAAGAATAATATTCTAATTAAAAATTGAAAAAAAAAATTATATAATTGTTGCTACTGTCATTTTCACTTTCTATGGCCCAAATCATCATCCAAATACCAAATTAAAAATTTCTCTAGAAAAGATTTCTTTTGAAACAAATAATTTTGGTAAGAAGAATCGAAATATTTAAAAAATGTGACTCCCGATTTTTTCTTGAGTAAATTTATAATAATCTATTTGGTTATACTTCAAATAAAATGCCTTCCCTCATTGACAACTGCGTAAATTACTCTCATGCTTTTATAAATTGTAACAATTTACTATTTTATTTTTCCAGGAGTGAGGTCAAGAATACAACTGACTCCATTTGAGAATATTACAGTTCCTCGGACACGTTTGATGTCAACCATGTTGTGGGGTTACGTTGAGGAATGGAAAAGGTGATTGAATTTTTGAGTGATCGAACAAATGGAGTTCTAATATTAGGTATTTGGGGATCGGGAGGGATTGGTAAAACAACTCTATTCAAAGTACAATTTATGCATGATGAATTCTTGTTCATTTATTAAACCATTTAAACATTTAATTCTGTTCAGAGTCTAACAAAATATCAACATTAAATTTTGTTGGCATGTCAACAAATAGGAGTCCACCACTCATCATGCATCCACTGCAGGACTGAAGAGGAGGAGGTTGTAAGAATAGTGAATCTCACCTGCAGTAAGGAATATTGCTATCTTCATTCACAAGTGCAGTTAGAAAGTAATATTTATATTACCTTTCCAACTCTTTATCTTTGACGTGGATGTAGTAAGGCTGTTTTCTTGAACCATCTTTTTTCCACTCATAAAATCTTAAATATACATATATACAAATCAGTTGACAGAATAGAACTATTAAACACAATACACTACGCTGGTTTCTTTCAAGCATGAGACCTACACGTTCTACACGTTCTGTTTTCCTCTAGCTTCTCAATGGCAGAGAGAGGAGACTTTTTGTAGTTTTCTTTATTTTCTCTAACTATTTTTCATCTGCATTGCTCTGTTGCTGTATGTCTTTTGATGGCTGTCGATTATAACAAATTAAACTTATTATATAAAATTTTTTTGTAATTAGTGATAAGTAGAGTCAAACTCATAAGAATTAGTAACAATTTAATTCTCTTAGCCTAAATAAGTAAATAAAAAATATCTAGGGTTTAAAGAGAAATTAATTAAAAATAAAATAATTAAACAAGAACAAATAGATAATGAGAAAATTGATTTTAAGTAGCATCCAACCAAGGTATAATCTCATTTTTTATTTCTTCAATCTTCAATTTATCATTAATTCAAAGATAGCTCAATCTCTCAATTAATAATTAGTTATAGTTGTTAACAAGCTCTAACAACGTGTTTTATTTTGTTCATTCGTTAAACAAAATAGGCTTTTTGATTAATCCCTAATTAATAAACAATCTTAAATAAACTCTTAAAATTTAGTTTAAAAATTATAAACTCTAAAAAGCCTACTAATTTTAGTCAATAAACACAAAAACTTGGTTTATTTAGACTAAATCATGCATCCACATAACAAAAGTAGAATCCCTTGTATTGAACTTTGTTATTTTACCACAAGATATTAAGATAATTAAACAATATAGATAGTATATTGTTTGAATAAAAGAATAATGGGCCCTATTGAATCTAACAAACAAGCAATGATGGTGATTAAGCATGGAGAATGTATAAATATTAAAGAAAAAAAAGAGAAATAAGAAAGTAATTAAATCTCAAAATCGAAAGAAATCAAACTTTGATTAACTTTAATTAGGTAAAAGAAATTTAGCTATACATAATTATCAATGTAAAAATAAAACAAATCAAACTAAGAAAATTTATCAATAGAAATCACTGATTCAACCTTTCTCTCTTCAGATTCAAACTCTCTCTTCGTCTTGCGTCTCTTCTAGTCCAAGAAGAAGTCTCCTCTTTTTTCATAGTCAAGGCTAGGGTACTTATAAAATAATGCTAGCTGTCTTCAAGGAAGATCCTCAACCAAAAAGAATTCTAAGATTTTTCAAAAGAAAGGATAGGATAAAATAAGATAAGAGATAAGTCAAGATAAGATAAGATGAAATAAGTTAAAATAAAATAAGATGAGTCAAGATAAGATAAGATAAGGTGAGTCAAAATTAAACTAAAAAATGATGAATGGTCAAGAGAGATAATAAGATTTTCAAAAGAAATTATAATAAGTCAAAATTCCTTCAAATGTAATGATGTTTTTAAAAAGATGATAAGTTTTTAGCTAGATGATCATCCTATGATAATAAGTTTATTTTTATTTTTATTTTATTTATTTATTTATTCATTTTATACATGCTCACTCTCTATTTACTGCATTGGTAAAAATTACAAAAGAAAAAAAAATGTGCTAAGCTATTAAAATTATATTTAATTATAAAATTTATTTTAAAAATACTAATATTTAATTAAAAATATTAAAAAATATATATAAAACTATCAAATAATTAAATCTAACATCTTTTAGCATTGATTTGAGTTATTTTCCACCTATTTTCCTACTTAAAAGACTGAATAGCCTATTTCTACATCTTTAATGCCATTATTGGAAGAGGTTTCTATCAAATCAACTTTCGTATTGCTATGTTGCCCACAGTAACAGCAAAGACAAACTAAACTAACAATAGAAAATTACGTAAACTCTACTAACATTTTATATATTACAAAAATCTCTCTTTTAGAAATATACCATAATATTAGATCATTCAAAAAATTATCTTCAAGGGTGAAGGATCCTCAGTATTGTTCAAAATGCCTCAAGTTATTGGTTGTAGTTTAAAAGCGAAGACTCTGCGCATCGTTTATTCTTCTTCACTTGCCAACATCTTAGGAGTGTGTTGATTGTTAACCACACAAAGGCTACCATCCAAATCCACAAGCACTCCTTCAGTTGAAGAATGGAAGGCTATAATATCTGATCTAGAAATCGGTGACGAAGTGGAGGTTCTTATTATTTTTGGACATGAACTCACTGTGAAGATGACAATAGTGTATCTGATATATGGTGAATCAGTTGATGGAAAGATTGAGTGTTCATCCATACACTGTGATAGTGCAATCGTTTCTAGTGAAGAAAATACTTGTACAGATCCATCTAAGAGAAAATGGAAGAGATGCCTAGACAAGGAGGAGGATGAATCTTTAAAAAGGGCCAAAGAAAGATGAAAATGTGAAAGCTTGAATAGTTATGGGGGGTTTTGTCATTTCAAATTGAGGTTTCTATCATGATTTCCTTACTTGTTCCTTATCGCTTGCATTATTTCTCTGAAAGAAAAAAAAAATTTGTACAAGAAATTGGTAGAAAGTGTTTTTTTTCTTTACTTGATGCATCCATATATTCAAGACTGAGGATTATGTTGTTGCGTCGTCTATTCTCTAAGGGTGTGATGTTTCGTAAAATTCTTTAATATATTAGTAACTTACTAAACTATTTAATTACTTGTATTTTCTGTTTCTCTTTGGCTTTGTTAATAAACAAGGTAGAAAGTTCTATACAAAATTAAAAATAAAATTATTAAAGGTTGAGAGAATGAGACAAGATGAGAAATTTTTTAAATGTGAAAGCGTAATAGCTTATGCTTAGACACTATATTTATTTGAAGAAAAAACTTTAAGTGTAATTTTTATATTTTTATTATTAAATATTTTAATTAAAAATTGATACGTATATAATTTATAAAATTTATTTTTTATATAAATATTTTTAAAAAATTTTTTTTTATATTTTATTTTAATTAAAAAATTTAATAATTAAAATATAAATAATTATATATAAATCTAATTCTTATCCATTATTGTAAACTAGCAAAGAAGCATATATAATTTGCATCCTTCAGGTAAAAACTAGTTTTTTTTTTTAATTTTTGGTCTGGTTTTACTTCAGCCTGTAAAAGATGTGCGAAAGGTTTAACACATTTTCTTTTTATTTTTTGACTGCAGGCTACAGCACTAATGGTGTAGCTATCCTCCCGCAGCTGAGCCCCTTTGAAGTGTTCCCTGAGAATCACGTAAAATGTTATAATTAATGTCCGCATTAATAATTTTGTGTATCTATTTTTCTTTCATTTATTTTATCTCCCCTTTTATGTGCGAGAGCAAATGACATGATTTCGTAGATTGGAGAACTATGTTCATTATTCAATTTTAATATCTTGTATAGATAACTAGACTGGGGGAGAGAGGGCGTGAGAAATTTGTACGAGTTGTTTCTAGAGTTTCCCTTGACTCAGAACAAGGATATTGTGAAAATTAACAAAATTGTGTCAAACTCACTTCCGACGTAACAAGCTTGCTAGAAAGATGAAGATGGGAGATTATTTGTTGACGGTACTCTCTCTCTACATTTCTCTCTAGCGTCTTCAACGCCAACCCCAATATGGAGTACAAGTGGTGAAACATTTAGCAAAAACTAAGAGGCTCACGCTGGAAAGTTTGATTGATTTAGGACTACAAAAACTAAACAAATTCACACTGCATAACCATTTCTCTCCTCTTTCTGCCTTGTCCTTCTGATTTGGCACCATTTTAGTTTCACTTTATTAAAGTGCCCTTCTCATCGTTGGATAATATTTTGGGAACAAACCAAAGACCACCGCGTCACCATTGATAATATAAAATTTCATATCATATTAATGATACGTATAAGAATTGAAATGACATATGAAGGTGAGTCAAGTGACGGGCAATGCGTCTTACTTTTTCTTTACTTGCATCGGGAATCATGGTGAAAGTTTTATTAATAATGTTAGAGACGAGACAGTAATAATCAAATAAAATAAAAAATATACGTAGTGAAGGAGACCGGGGGTTGGGGGGTGGGGGGTGGGGGGATCACAATGAGAACTTTGGTGGTGGAGTGAAATATATTAATTATTTGTGTAGAACCATATCCATTATATATATATATGAATTTTGTTAATAAATATATGTTAAGTAAAATTTTTTTATTAGATGATAGAATATTTAATAATTTAAAATTTATAAAAATAATAATTTTTAGTGTCAAATAATTTTATTAATTAATTAAATAAAACTTTAATTAATATTCTAAGGATACTTGTTAATAAAATTTTATGTTTAATAATTATTTATTAATATAAGTAAATTCTTACAAGTTTATTAGTTAAATTTACGTGTTGAGTTTACTTCCCTTTACAACTTTATTTAAAATATTGAGTTTTACAACTTCAATTTTTCTTTTTTGTTTTGTTTTAAATTTTTAATTTACAATAATTAAAATTAGTTAAAAAAAGTTAAAAAAAATTTATATAAAATATTTTAATTTAAAAGAGCTCTACCTCCGTTATAAGACTTCAAGTAGTTTAAGATTAATTAGAATTCAATAAATTTTTAGATATTAATAATTTTAATCAAAATTATTTTTTCCCTTCTATTTTCTTATCTTTCGAAATTTTGAAAACAAAAAAAAATTATAAATTCCTTTTTCTTCTCTTTTCTTCCCTTCTATTTTTTGCTTCTCAAATGGTGTCTACACGTGTGTTTAGAAATGAAGAAGGAAAGGGAAAAAGAGAAATTAAAAGAAAAGAAAAAGAGAGAAAAATAAATGTTAAGTGATGATTTTTTTTTACTTATTTAAATTTTTTAAAATATTTTAATTTAATATAATTAAAATTAATAACAGATGAAGTTTAAAAAGAATTAATATAAAATCTTGTAATTTCTTCTTCTTTAAAATTTTAAGAATCAAAATAAAAAGAATTTTATTATATTTTCTTACTTTTCATTCCTTTCTATTAAAAAAATGTTTGGAAATAGAAAGAAGAAAGAAAGGAAAAAAATTGAAAAGAACCAAAAAAAAAAGAAAAAAATTAAGTCTTTGTTTAAAATTTTTAAAATTCTTTAATTTAAAATAAAAAAAATTAAAAAATTAAAATAAAATTTTTTATTTTTTTTCTCTTTAAAATTTTATTAACTAAAAAAATATTATTAAATTCTCTTTTTTCCTTTCTATTTCCTTTCCTTCCATTATTCCTCTCCAAAACAGGCCATGAATTTGAGAGATTCATTTGATTCTATCATCTTTCTTCCCATTTTCTTATTTCTTCTTTAAATCATTGTGTATTGTTTCGTTGATGCTTTCGTTGAAAGTTTGCAATGACGAAATGAATCTCAACACTTGAAGATCATTACAAGAGCTCATTTATCGATTCAAAATTCTCTTTAAAGACAGCCAAAAAATACTGATGTTATATCATCCCGTGGTGGTACTCTCTCTAGTTGCCGATAAGTCAATCTTGTTCAGATCCTTCTCAAGCACAGGGCCTCGCGAAAGATGCGGGTAATTGTATTACGTGTTTCACAACATGCCTACAGCAACTAAAAGAAAATGTCACCAATATACATCATATACAAAAACAAACTAGAAATCTCAACACAACAAAACAAACTAGCTCTTCCCGAAGTGTGAAAATAAGGTTGGTTGTTTATCATCAGCACCCTTTAACTTTTCCTTGTTCAAAGGAGTTGTGCTCCCCGTCACAGTATTATGAAAACCTGGCTTTGAATCTGCTGTAAAAGCCTCGTAGTCACGCTTGATTTGGTGCTTAGCTGCATCATCTTGAGAGTAATTACAATTCTTGGTTTTTCTGTCATCATCCCCTTTTTCAGTTTCAGGTTCATCATTCTTACTTTTTGGCAGTTTAGTCTCAACAGGCTTGTGACTTAATACTTTCTGCTGTGGCTTTGAACCTTCCCTTTCTATGCCTTTTTATTGAAAAAGAAACATTCCGTTCTGTTTTGAGTTGAATCTGCAAAACATGGGATCAAGCTAACTGAAGGTTTTCAATTAATTATGTAGTACAAGATTCATTTTCCATTTTTAGTAAATAGGAGGATCGAACTTCGAATTTAGATTCCCTCAATTTCTTCCTGAAATTGCCAGCGCCAATCATTCTTAAGAACTCAATCTTAATAGTACAATCTTACAATTTTTCGATCTTATTCATAGAAATTGATTATAATATTGCATAGAAACAAAATGTAACAAAGATAGTATTAGGATCACAATTCCCAATCTTGTATGTTTAATCTAACGAGCTAACGCCTATCGACCCTAGATCTTAGAATCCTATATTAGAAATATACCATTTTAAAAAAAATTTCAAAGATCAACAGTTGCAGTACACGTCAATGATATCCAATCCTAGAAGTTTTATGAGCAGTCATCTTTATATGATATCAAATAAAAGTTAACAGTCCAAACCTCTTTGATACACTCAGGTCTGTTGAAAGATGGCTTGCCCATTGTAGGTGTAACTGGATACCAGACCTGGAGATAAGAGTATTAGGATAGAAAAGGGATACTAAATTTTCATAGCTTTGATGTCAAAATATAAAAAACAGTTACAACTAAAAACAGGAAAAGAGAGGCGTAGTAAAAGAATCTTTTGCCTCAATTTCTCATTTCAAAAGCTCATACAGTCATAGCAAATCAGATTCCTTATATGGCTTGAGCACTGTCTTGTAATTGAAAGAATTGTTTAGCCAGGTATCAGTTGCACCCTTGTCACCTAGAATAACAGGCATCCTACCTGCAGAGGCTCATTAAAAAATAAGTTACCTATGTAAGACGTGGTAATTATGGCAAAGATTTAGACAACTATCCCAAAACAATCACAAAAGTCTTTATTGTAGGCGTATAATCAAATCAGTATATCATGTAGACAAAAGGATTAAATAGCATTCATTTGTTTCCAGCTTTTATAAATGGAAAACTGTTCAGAAACTTGTGTTTGGATAAAACCTTATTTTTTTTCTAGTTACTTTCTTTCCATTCTATTTCTTACTAAATTCCTCAACTCTGCATTCTTTTGAGGCAGATATTAAACCTTCTTAAAAGGTTTCCCCTTTTAAGTAATGCATATGTGGTCTAGTCAGAAAGGGAATGTTAGTATGAATACGCTGATTTCTCTAATTTTCTCTTACAATGAAAATATTGCTGGCTTCCAAGGGTGCTGTACCTTTAGGTTTGTCAGGGTTATCTAATGCATTCATGTGTAAAATGAAGAGAAAATGTGCGCCTAACATAAATAACAACATGGAATTTTTTTTTTGCCAACAACAAATTATATTCTTTTGATCCAAGCAGAATGGGCTTATGGGGAGAGTTGGAAAAGCACAGAGGAGAATGTCACTGAGGAACAGTGTATGGCAAAAATAACTTGGGAGAAGTAGAATAATATGCAGGAAAATCAACCTCTGCTACTGCAAGAACAAATAGAAATTCTTAATGATAAAATCTTTATCTAGAGGAGGACAAATTGCAGAATATTTAGAAGTTGCAGCCTTATAGTTGTAATGTTGGAGCAACACCGAAATTTTCCTTCAGCTATTCAATGTATAATTTATGCATGATGAATTCTTGTTGATTTACTAAACCATTTAAACATTTATATTCTGTTCATAGTCAATAACAAAATATCAACTTTAAATTTTGTTGGCATGTCAACAAATACGAGTGCACCACTCACCATGCATCCACTGCAGGGCTGAAGACGAGGAGGTTGTAAGAATAGTGAATGTGTAAAGTATCTCACCTGCAGTAAGGAATATGGCTATCTTCATTCACAAGTACAGTTAGTAATACTTATATTACCTTTCCAACAAAGTGCAAATCCAACTCTTCATCTTTCTTCCGGAATGTTACCTTCAGAATTTTTCCAAGAGTCATAAAGGGCAGCAAAGACAAGCAGGCGTCCATCTTTGAAGTGGATGTAGTAAGGCTGTTTTCTTGGACCATCTTTTTTCCACTCATAAAATCTTAAATATACATATATGCAAATGCGTTGACAGAATAGAACTATTAAACACAATACACTACACTGGTTTCTTTTAAGCATGAGACCTACACCTTCTGTTTTCCAGTTACATTGTCATAAATGCCTATTATCTCCAATCTAGCCAATTTTATGACCATATGCATTCAACCACAAAAGTTGTGAAATGGAATTTTCCTTATAGTCATTTCCCATGAAGAATGATGGGCCTGAGGTTGGTAACAATAGTCTTATTAAGTTGTATGAAGGCTGTGGTGGAAGAAAATGAGCCTAACTTTACTGATTTAAAGGTTTACTCCAGGAGGAACATAAGTAGACAGTCAGCCCCAGGGTAGGAAAGGGAATTATCCCAAATAAGTAACTTTAGCAGCTAGTGCCTGTGCTGTAGGAGCTGGCAGAGAGAGAAGGCCTTCGGGTAGAGCAGCTTTACGGAGAGTATCTGGGGCATTTGAGTGGGGCGGAGAATTTTGGCAGAGAATGTTGGTGGTGACCTCTAGCTTCTCAAATTGCTAGAACACTATATTATTTTTCTGTAGTTTTCTTTATTTTCTCTAGCTATTTTTCACCTGTATCGCTCTGTTGCTGCATATCTTTCAGTATTGGTTTGAGCTATTTTCCTCCTATTTTCCTACTTGTAAGACTGAATAGCCTATTTCTACATCTTTAATGCCATTATTAGAAAAGGTTTCGATCAAACCATCTTTTGTATCATTATGTTGCCCACAATAACAGCAAAGACAAACTAAACTTACAATAGAAAAGTACATTAACTCTATTAACATTTGATATATTACAAAAGTCTCTCTTTTAGAATATACCATAATGTTAGATTATTCAAAAAATAATTACAGCAATTAAGTATAATTTTTAGAATTATGTGTATTTAAAGGACAGTGTAGTGCTTTAGTTCTTCCATCCATGAATAATGGATGTTTACCAAAAAAAAAAAAATTCTCAATAGGCAGGAAGCATTATTAATTCATGCCAAAGCCAATAAAATGACTATAATGATAAAGATACCCAACTGGTACAAGGCACCTGCATTTAGGAACTAGACAGCGAAATTAAGCTTTTTCATCTATGGATTCAGATCGAGCATTAAACTGAAATACATAGTACACATCAGTATAAATACTTTGTCAGCAAGGCATATGATTTGCAGTTGTCTTGGGGTGAACTTTTAAGGTATTGCTCAAGACAGTATACATATACTATGTAAGTTTTTCACCTTGCTACATATATTTTTTTCAATAGAAAAATTGATATTTATAACCAACAGAGCATAAATTCCAATTGACAGGTTCATTTCCTGTAATGACTTTGATGGATGACTGTACAAAAAGATGGAAGTTAAATTGCTCTTGGACTGGGGAAAGAAAAGAAAATGTAAAAAAAAAAAAAAAAAGCATATATTTAGAAGCATAAACAAGGAACATATTTTCATTGATTAGAACACAATAAAGCCTCGAAAAAAGATTCATTAATAATTTAATATCAATATCATTTGCAAATATAAACACTTTTTACTTTTCATTTCAATAAATGTTTAATTATAATAAAAGAAGAAAGAACAGATTCACAAATTTTCACTATTCCTTTTTTTTTTTTTTTAAATATCAGTTATGGATCATGATGGACATAATAAGGAGCTAGATGAAAATCAAAAGGAAAACCTGTTTGCCCTAATTGACTCGGGAACTCAGTACTGGAGTAAGTTAAATAAGAAGAGCGGGGAAACTATTAAATACATCAGGAGAAGGCCGATATCTATTCTCAACTTTGAGCTTACATGGGCGACTTCCCTGGAACATATCCAGAGAGGTAAATTAATATACAATAGAAACAATCATAAAGATGTAAACACCAAACTACCGTAATGAGAACTATATTTGCTTGAAAAATGGTGCAAATAACTTACTCACATAGTACACGTATATTGCAGTAAATATATAAGGACATGAAATGAAGGTCTCAGGTCGAATTACTTCAACTATGTAGGGAATAACTCTTCAAATCCCCTTCTTCCAAATAATAATAATAATAATAATAATCTGCTCATGCTTCAACTAGAGTGAAGAGATATTAGTAAATTTACCATCTTGTAGTAATCAGGTTTCTCTGTTTTCTTCGTGAAACTGGGACTTAAGCTCCACTTCATGCAATGGAGAATACGTCCATCGCTATCGGATGCATCTTCTCTACGAACTATTGGCACGTTAAATCCCGGAGACACATTATATGATGGCCTATACCTAAGCGTTCAAGCAAACAAAAAATCATTTTGTGTTCACTTCAAGAATGACAACAAACATAAAATCCCCCACTTTCATCCTCTTTCTGTCCCTCGTCAGTTGCGAAAACAACCACAACCAAAAACGACAAAACCCCAAAACCACCATTGTAAATGATTATTATAGTTTCAAAAACAAAGCAAAATGGGCAGAAACAAAAAGAGAAGGCTCACTGGTCCATGTTGACGGAACGAACGGGAACATTGTCGCAGTGACAAGCCTTAGGAAAGTCATCGGGTCTGAGAGTACAACGACCCCTCCCACACATCTGTCTGCCTCTGAAAACGATTGGCCTCTCTTGGAATCTTCTGATGTGTGCCTTCGCTGAACTGACTAAAAGGCGGGAAGGAAGAGGGTGCCCGGCCTTTGTTCCGGTGCATCCACGCACTCCATTGAAGCCACTTGAGGACCGTCAGATGAATAACGATTCTAGATTCGAGTTATTGTGGACCCCACGGCCACGTGTTCAAGGATTATCATAGAGGATTAAATGTGGTTTTGGTAATCATGCTTGTGGACCCTCACAAGTACTTAATATTTTTAATCGTTTTTCTTTTCAGTCATATTGAAAACTTAATAAGGTTTTTTTTTACAGAGAGGGCTAACAAAAGACAAGATATCAGTAAGTAAAGAAATAGGAACACTAACGAAATCTTCTCAGGTAGTGACAAAAAAGAGTTATGAGATCCAAACCTCGTCAACTTATCCGCACTGGCTGGCTTCCCAAAACTTAATAAGATTGAAACTCCCTTGCTTCTGAAGAAAAGAGTTAAAAGAACCAGAAGTTGACACCCAGAAACACAGAGACGCGAAATAAATAGCGTCTCGGTGTATGAATCAGAAGACAACGGCTTCTATAATGAATTGGAGGTCAATAATTTAAAAAATAGTCCATAATTTATTTTAGACAAATAATTTATTAGTTTAAATTTTACTTGTTTTCAAAATATTGAAAATCGTGTAAAATATCAAAAGATTTCAGTTTACCCACTTCGAATAACAAATTTTATATTAACTTTCTCTCATTAATTTCAACTTTCGAAAGAATTATAAATAAAGGGGAGATTATTATTTAGATTTTTACGAAAATATTTATTTTTTTACTATTTTAAAAAATTATATTTTTATTTAAATCTATAAAAACATATCATTTTTTAATTAAGATAATTTTTTAATATTAATAATAAATTATAATTAAAAATTATACAAAATAATTCTTGATAAAAATAAATTTATAATAAAAAATTAACATCAATTTATTATCACTAAAAGCAAATTTTGACTGATCAACATTTTTTTATTAAATTTGCTCATGCTAATGGACGAATTTGGCCATTTCCTCGAAACTTCCTCGACGGCTCCAAATGTAGTGATAAATAAATCTTCATATTAATTTCTTCAGTCAAATTTGAAAAACTGTGTAGGATAATATTTTTTAATTAATAAAATGAAATGGCTGACAGGTAAGAGTGAAGACTGTGTTGCACTTGGTAGACTTCCGGTAATTGTGGGACCCACCAATTGGGAAGCTGACGTGGGCCCCTAATTTAATTTCTCCATGGATGAATGACTGCTGCGCTGTGAACAATAATATACGCATTTTCTTCAAACATTAATATTATTCCCTAAGTGCTCACCTCATCTAAATAATAATGTGATGAACGAATTTAATGAAAAATCGTTGATAAATTAAAATTTATTTTTAGTAATAACGATGTCAAATTTTTTTAGCCATAAAATTATTTTTATTAAAATTAAATTTATGCAACTTTTATAAATTTAAATAAAAATATAAATTTTTTTTAAAGTGATTAAAAATGAATATTTTTTAAAATAATTAAAAAAAAGATTTTTTTTTTATAAATTTTGATTATTATCTTTTTTTAAATATATTTAAAAAAATTTAAGTATAATTTTTATATCTTAATTATTAATTTTTAATTAAAAATTAATATATGTATAATTTATATTTTTTATAATTAATTTCTTAAAAAAATTCATTTATTTTATTTTAATTAAAAATTTTAATAAAAATATAAATAATTATATATGAATAAATTCTATTAAAAGAATTAATAGAAAGTAAAGATAAAGCAGTACTCCTTTTATTGCCTAGTTATTTCTTCCACTCTCTTCTCTTCCTTGTGTCCTCTTTTGAATCGTTGTGTTGGAATATCCATGACTTCCTCTAATATCAAATGGAAGTACGACGTGTTCATAAGTTTCAACGAAGAGGACAAAGACACTGTTGGGTCTTTCATCGACGATCTCAATTTGGCTTTAACACAGAAGAAAATCAACAGTTTCCAAAGAAAGGGAGAAGAGATGCCATCCTCAGTACTGCTGCGAGCAATCGAAGAGTCTAGAATTTTAATCGTTGTTTTCTCTATGAACTATGCCGAGTCTTCATGTTGCATAGAACAAGTGTGTCAAATTATGGAGTGCTTTCACAGGAACATGAGTCAGGTAGTTGTACCTGTGTTTTACAATCTGGATCTATCCCAAGTATATCAACAAATTTGGAGTAAAACACCTATCGATCATTACTCAGCGAAAGCTAAAGAGTGGACTTGGCGGAGGGAGTTAGCAGAAGCGGCGACTTTTTCTGGCTTGGAAGTGAGAAGTGGGAGGTAATCTCATTTCTTGTGTCTTATAATAGAAAAATAGGTATGGTACAACTACAAACTAGTTTACTCCTATATAATTTTTCCTACCAACTACTATGGAGGCTGAAACAACATGGGATAAAAATGCAATATAATAGAAAAATCATTTTTTTAAAAACTTAATTAAATTTGGGTTAGCTTGGACTTTTTTTTTTCAAGCAAGTCTAAAAGTTTGAATTATATTTTTTAAAAATATTAAACAAACAAATTATATATTTGATATTATAAAATACAAAAAAATAAAAAAAACATTTATTTAAACTTAATAATTTTTATCAACAACAAAAAAAATTTATATTTCCTGCTTTGTTTCATTTCACAAATATATATTAGATAAACAAATAGTTATTTTTAATTATGTATTATGAATTATGTATGATTCTATGACAAAAAAAATCAAATATAATATATATTTTTTAATTGAGTCAGTACCCAACCTAAATAACTACTACAAAAAATGGGTTCGGGCTTGAGTCTATTGTTTTTTTAACTCGAATAGCTTCTTATGTTTGATGCCATGGCTTACTATTTTTCTGTTTTTGTTAGAAATAAAAGAAATTTGGAACAAATTCGGAGTAACATAGCTATAGATTACGAGACTTCGATGATGGCGCTAACAGAATTGGCGATTTTGTGTGGATTGGAAGTGAGAAGCGGGAGGTAATCTCATTTCTTGTATCTAATAATAGAAATATATGTATAATCCAACTACAAACTATTTTTCTCCAATATAATTTGTCCTAGCCAAGTGCTATCGAGGTTGAAACAACGATAAAATCAAAAAAATGCAATATGAGTTTGAAATAAAAGTATGTACGAATAAAAAAAAATCTGTTTTTTTTTAAAGCTCAATTAAATTTGGGCTAGGTTTAAACTTTTTTTGTTTGAATTATTTTTAAAAAGAATTAAACAAAAAGTTATATATATATTAGAATTTAAAATATAAAAAACATAATAATTCATTTAAACCTAATATTTTTTAATAACCAATTAAAAAATTTATATTTCTTTTTTTTATTTCACTTTATAAAAATATATTATAAATAAAAATAATTATATTTAATTATGCATAATTTTATGATAAAAAAGTCAAACATAATACATTTTTTTATTAATTCTTATATTTTAAGTTTATAATTTATAAATACTATACTATATTTTAATTTAAATTATGTTAAATAAAAAATATGATATATAATTAACTATAATTTTTATTAAATTTTATATTCAATTTGGGCTAAGTTTGTTTTTAATTAATCAGGTCGAGTTATTGGCTCAAATAAATAATATACATAAATTTTTTTAATATATACATATAAAAGTTTGACCTCTCTCTAACGAGTCCAGTCTCTTTTTGTTTTTGTTAGAAATAAAAGAAACTTGGAACAAATTCCAGTGGTTTAAATTTTATGTTATTTTTTAAAAGAGACAGATTTTTTTAAAATAAATAGAAAAATAATTATTATTTATTATTTTTATTACTTTCATTTACGCTTTCTATGGGTCAACATCATCATTTAAAATTAAATTTTCTCTGAAACAAATAATTTTGGTAAAAATAATAGAAATATTTAGTGATGATATTTCATGAATGTTATCATGTGACTCTAATTTTTTTTTATTCATTGAAAACTAAAATTACTTTCTGTCTTGCTTTTATAAACAGTAGCAATTTTTCTGAGTCTCAAAGTTACTATTTTATTTTTTCCAGGAGTGAGGGCATGGTAATCAAGAATATAACTGACTCTATTTTGAGAATATTACACAGTTATTCCTCATACAATATGTTTGAGGTTGACCTTTTGGTGGGATTAGGTTCAACTATCAGACATGTGTTTTACTTCTTGGGTAGTGTTCCAAATGAAGTTCGAATATTAGGGATTTGGGGATCCGGAGGGATTGGTAAAACAACTCTTGCCAAATTCATTTACAATAAAATTGGTCACAATTTTGAGTGTAAAGGCTTCCTTCAAACTGTGAGAAAATTCTCAGAGCAAGATGATGGACAAGAAAAATTCTTTTCAGGTATATTTTATACCGAAGAAGGAAAGATATATAGCAATGTTCAATGGGGAGAAAATAAAATGAAGGAAGTTCTGCACCATAAAAGGGTACTATTAGTAGTTGATGATTTGAATTCTATGAACCAATTTGAAGCATTTGTTGGAAGTCGGGAATGGTATGGCAAGGGGAGTAGAATAATCGTCACAACTAGAAATAAGCTTCTCCTTAATAAAATTGAAGCAGATTATAGGCATGAAGTGAACAGTTTGGATTTTTCTTATTCTACTACGCTTTTTAGTTGGCATGCATTAAAGCAATCAAGTCTTGAACAAGATTTTTTTGAGTTCTCTGATGCCGTTGAATGTTGTCGTGGAAATCCACTATCACTTAAAATCCTAGGCTCTTATTTTGCTGGGAGAAGTAAAGAAGAGCGGAAAAATGCCTTGAATAAATTGATAGCATTTCCTTATTCTGAAGAACGTCGTCAAGATGAAATCCTGAAAATAGGCTATTATGGTTTATCTAATCTAGAGAAAGATATCTTCCTTTATATAGCTTGCTTTCTTATTGGTAAGGAAAGGAGCTATGTCTCATTAGTTGGGTCTGAACTTGATATTGAAAATGGATTAACTGAGCTTATAGAAAAAGGTTTCATATCAGTAGATGGGACAGACAAGTTGAGAATGCATGATCTGCTACAAGACATGGGAAGAAAAATGCTTCTTCAAAAGACAAAACATGAATGGATCTATGATGTTTTCCTGAGTTTCAGAGGTGAAGAAACTCGCAGCTCTTTCACCTCTCATCTCCATGCTGCTCTAACAAATGCAGGTTTAAAAGTTTTTATGGATGATAATCTTCAAAGGGGAGATGATATTTCGTCCTCGTTATCACAGGCAATTAAAGGTTCTAGAATTTCGATTGTCATTTTCTCAACAAATTATGGTGATTCAAGATGGTGTTTAGAGGAACTAGAGAAAATCATGGAGTGTCAAAGAACTATAGGACAAATGGTTGTGCCAGTTTTTTATCATGTGGACCCTTCAGAAGTTCGTAAACAAACCGGCTCTTTTGGAAAAGCGTTTGCACGCCTCTTAGCGACAGCTTGGGCATCAGAAGACACAGTGTTGACTTGGAAGAGAGCACTAACTAAAGCTGCACATTTGTCTGGTTGGGATTCAAAAAATTTCAAGTACGTTCGAGAATCTTTTCTTTGACTTTTTATTTTATGATATATAATTTTCCATGGTTACAAGTCTCAAAAACTAGGCAAAAAAGAAAATCTTTATTTTAAGAAAAATGACAAAGAAAATATTTTAATTTGGGATGACATTTTTTTATCAAACAAGATTCAAATTTTATGTAGTTTTACATATAAAGGAAGAGTAGGAAGATGAAAAAAGACAGGAAGAGAAAAAAAGTTTTAATTTACACAACTTCTTTTGTTTATTTAAGTTTTATTCTTTTATTTTATTGCTCATGTTAAAAATAGTTTTATGTAATTCTCTATCATACTTTTTTAAATATACTGATACTTTTTAAAATACGTTGACACATATGGATCACAAAAATAAATTGAAGTTTATATATAATAATATTTCTCTGTTATATACCTGATTGGATTTTGGTAAATAATCTGTAGCAAAAGTTTTTTGTATAAAAATTTAGAAATTTTGCAGTCTAAAACAGTAAAATCATATTATTATTGTCCACAAATATTTCGGCTTTCACCTTGTTACCTAACAAATTAATTTTTCTAATATCATACTTAATTTGATACTTCCAATTCTGATCCTTCAATTTACTAACCATTGATTTGACATGCTACTCTGCAAGGGTAGGGTGGTCATACCCTTCTCAAAGTTTGCATTTTTTGCTGGACAGTCAATCAAGAATAATTTTAAATTTTAATTATTCATTAAATACATAAACATTAATTGAAATTTAAAAAATGTTAGAAATTGAAAATATTCTATTAATTGATGACTAAAAAAGTCAGTTTACTTTAGCTTGTCTATAATAAACAAAACTTATTTTTTACTAGGTCAGATCGATTATATGAATCAAATAATATTAATGTATTTTATTTTAATTTATTCTTATCGTTAGATTATTTATAGTTAAAATTTTTTAATAAATTATCCTTTTTTTCTCCCTCTTGTTCTAGTTTTGAAATATCTTATAGTCTTTTTTATAGATGACTAAACCACTTAAAGACATATTTCTACTAACTTTTTTAAAATAGGTGTTATCACAATTTTATCTTTCGTACAATCATTTATAATCTTATCTTTATTTGTTGTGTTTACTCATCTAACATAATATTTTTATTTCTGTAACATTGAATTTTTGTTCATGTTAATCTTTTATCAATATTAGTACTGTATAACAATACAAGAAGACTCATAACTATGTGATAAAATTTTTCTTTAAGTTTAAATGATACTTTTCTATTACAATAACACTTAAAGTCTTCTTTTATTTCATTCATCCAACTTAAACCTTATGATTTATGTCCCCTTCTATTTCTTCATTAATTTGGATAATAATTCTCAAATACTTAAAACTTATAATTTTTTTGTATAAAATAATCTTCAAGTTTTACCTTCACCTTAAAATTAGTGTACCACCTTTAACTAAAGTTACATTTTGTATATTTTATTTTACTTCAATTTATACAGAAATTGTATGTCTATAAAACTTGTCTTCACTTATTTAATTTTTCATTTACTTCTACTTTAGCTTGTATATTTTATTTTTAAAAAATTGGTAACTTTTGAACAAAATAAAAAAGAAGAAAAAGTTGTTTTCAACTCACGGGACTGGCTAGATTGGTTTAGTTGGGTTTAGACCCTACTAGTAAGTGGACTCCAATTTTGAGTCCAACCTATCATTTTGGTTGGTTTAGATAGGTTAACCCTTTCAAAATCTTTGGCAGCTTTTTGACCCTAAGGTGATAGTTAAGATTTCTTTGGATAATGACAAGAGGAATGATTTTCAACCTACCTATGACATTGATGTCATATGATACCAATGTAAATTCTTTTTATAAGGCCTTCGTCAAACTAGTCAAAATGGGCTTGTATTTTATTTTTTTTTAAACTCTCTCGTTGATTGTAGATTAATTTAATTTAATAATTGATAATTAATTTAGCTTTAAATAAAATACAAGCCCTCGTTGATTAGTCCAATTAGGACCTTATGAAAATAAAAAATTATTTACACCAGTGTCATATGGCATTGATGTCATCGGAATGACATTCTCCTTGTCATGTTCTGAAGAATCTAAACCTTAACGGTAGGGTTAAAAAAAATTTTTTGGCTATTAATACAATTTCTTCTCTTAATTAAATGTTATAAATCTAAAACCCTAAATTAAAAATCATTAATCATATTTAAAGACTACATGGATTTATTCTAATCAAAACACAACTAAACCTTATAGATGAAGCAACAACGCTTCAAAAATTTTTTTTTTGACATTCTTCATTTGATATTCACCAAGATAGAATATGTTAGCATCGCTTAATCCATATAAGTAACCTTACTTAATAAGAAATAACTTTATTTATTGTTGTTGTCGTTATTTGGCCATTCAAAAACGTCAACTTAAGAACATTCATAAATTTTTGAAGCTATAGAAAACTAAATGATTATTTTGGTCTTACCTGATTAAACTCTCTTTTGTCAACTTTCTATATATATATATATATATATATATAAAACTTTCCTTTGCCAATTCAATTATGCTTTGATAAGAGTAACTTTACTTGAACTTCATCTATGGCTATGTTATTAGTGATACATACAAATGACATTTGACCAAAGGCAGCAATTGTATCAATTAGTAAAGATAAAAAATAATCTTGAAACTCAAAAAGATAAGGGGCAAAATTAAAACCTCAAAGGAACACATACAAAGTTTTTAAATAACTATACACATCATTTTAAATAAATTTTCTTGAAGTTAGACATTGTCCAAATAAAAAAAGTAAGGTATTTCTATTTTAGTAAACTATAATGTCTCATCTTAGCTTAATTTTTCATTTTTTATAACCTTCCTATGTATTAGTTAATAGTGATTATTTAGTTTGCCAAAAATTTTGCTTAATTTATTCTTTAATATATTTAAAATCATCCCCTACAATTAAGTAAAACATATGATTTTTTGTGGTGTATAATGTATAACCCCATCTATGATTTTCAAGAAGGAATAAATTCACCTATAGAATTATTAATAACAAATGGAAGAATAATAAATAATGTACAATATAGTATAATATTAACAAGAAATTTAATATATCAAAAACTTAAATTTACTATAAACATTAATTTTGTAATATTTAGAGTTGACGAACATATGCATAAAACAACTAGTATACTAGTTTTTGTTCCTTCTTCTTCTATCTCTATACAATCTTCTATAATTTCTAATTGAATTGTACTTCTTTCTATAGAGGGATTTATTATAGCTATTATATGATTCTATATTGGTCCTTTCCTAACTTCTAAAGGAATATATATTTCTTGAGGTTGGGTTAAATCTATTTGTGATATTTGTGGGTTTATTTCAATCAGTTTACTACTTATAGGTATTTTTGCTAATTGATGTTTTAGATTTCTTGAATTAGATGATTTGTTTATCCTTTTTCTTTGATTAGTATTTTACTTACTTTTGTCATAAAATTTTATTTTCTAAGTTTTTTAGGCTTTAAATCTAATTGTATATTTTTTATCTTATTATATTGTCTTTGATTAAATATCATTCTTCTTTCTATTATTCCTTGAGATAAATTTCTATATTCTTCATATTTTAATTAAGATTGTTCTTCTCTTATTGTATCATCTTTTTCTTGTTTTTCTATAGCTATAATCATATTTACTTGGTGCATTTCTTCAATTAGTGAGTCTTCAGAATTATATTCATCAGAATCCTCACTTAATATTTCTAATTTATATATTTCTATGTCTGAATTTTTTAATTCACTATGTGATATATTATCATATTCTAAAAGTTCTAATTCGTATTCATTGACTTGTTGTAGTATATTCTTAGGTTTCTTAGGTTTTAGTTTTCGACAGTTTGTGGATATATGTCTCACTTTTCCACAATTATAATATCCACATTTTTTTAGTTTTTTGTTATAATTTATTCTTTTTCTTCATTTCTTAAAATATTTCTTAGGTTTATATTTTTTATATAACTTTTCTTTTGGGTATTTTTTAAAGTTGTATTTATATCTTCTTCTTTTATTCTTCTTTGTTTTTTCTGGTGTACAACCTCATCTATAAGGGGGTTTCTAATTCTCTACATTTTAAAAGTAATATTTTTTTTTTGTAATATTTAATGTTTCTCCATGCTTGTCTACATTTATCCAATAGGTATTCTCTTAAGTGATCTTCTCTTCTTCCTATGGTATCAATGAATGACAGTAATTCTATATTATTATATGTTCTATTATAATCCTCAATAATAGTTTCATATATTAGTTTAGGTGATTTTCCAAAAAATAAATCTAGATAAAATTTTTTATGTTCATGACTTGGTAATCTTGCTTCATAATAATATTTCTTATATTCACATATATGAATTTAGGTATTTTGAATCTAATTTACATATTTCTATTTGATAAAGTTGAGTTATTGCTATTTCTATTTTTGTGGTTTCATTTAATCCTGTGCTTGTCCCTACAAATTTATTTCTTAGTAATTGCTCATATTGTCTTATTAATATAACATATAATTCTTTTCTATTTGAATAAGGTATATTTATAGATCTAGCTTGCTGTCTAAATTCTTCTATTTTACTCTTCCACCAGTTTTGTACTATTCCAATAAAACTAGCTTCTATTACTAGGCTAGATACTTGAGTATTTATATTTCTTCCTATTAATGCTATTAATTGTAATTTTGATTATTTTTTTATTCTCTTTTTATTATCTAAATTACAATCTAAGTCTAATCATATTCCTGAATTAAGTATTTTTCATGTCTCATATTGTTATGATAGAGTTGGAATATATTCTATACTTGTTAGTGTTTCAAAAGTTGTACTATTTATTTGTATAATATCATCTGCTTTTAATGGCTCTTTATGTCTTAATGTTTTTTGCTCTACTTCACTTTCTCTAGTTATATTAAATGATACTAAATTATTTTTGTATTCTAGGTTTTTTATATTTGGGGGACTTATGGGCTCTTGATTTTGCATATTTATTTGTGGTATGTTTGTTCCTATAATAGTCATATGTTCTATTTCTTGTTTTATTTTTTCTAAGTTATCTTCTTCTTTTTGTCCCATTAATCTTTCTATTTTTTTAGTATTTGATTCTTTTGTCTCACCTTTTTTTACTTCTTTTAAAGCTTGCATCATATTTATGGTTGGTAATTTTCCTTTCTTGTTTTTTTTTTCTAATGATCTAAATATTCTTAAAATATCATCTCTATGTGTTACCATTTGACATGCTATTTCTAATACTTTATGGTCATTTTTAGTTATGGTTGTATAATTTTTTTTGTTGAGATTTTTGAAATTATTTGTTCTTCTTTTACCAATGATTTTTTTTGTCTTGCTATATCTATTTTTTTTTATTTCTTCAAAAAATAGTCTATAGATGTTTATTAGCTATTTATTGTCCTTTTTGGATTTTTTCAGTTATTATTCTTGTTTGTTTCATGTTTTAATCTAAGGCCTGAGATCTAATTTGTTCTTCAGTTATCTCTAATTTTGGTTCTATTGCTTGTAACATATTTATCTGAGGATTTTGTTGAATAGGTTCTATTAGTGATCCTATTCCTAAAGCTTTCATTATTTTTCTAGTATTTCCTTTTACATATGATGGTTCTTTAGTTAAGTTTTTTATTTCTTTTTTTATTTCATAAACTTTTTTTTCTAATGGTTTTGATAATTCTCTTAATTTTTCTAATATATATCTAGGGTTTTCTTTATCTTTATTAATTTTGCTTCTTTAGGTAAAGTTTCTATAATATCTTCTGAGGCACCATATTCTTTTTCTAAATTATAATTTATATAACATCTTAATTGTTTTGTTAAAAACATATTTAGCTAATTTAATGAAGTAAAAATGCTATCTCCATCACCTATGAGTATAAAGGTGTATGAATACATGGTTCATCTTCTGATAGTGGAATAAATGAACTCATTGGTAATTTTGTACTTTCTACACAATGTATTCTAGGTTCTACTTTTTCTAATATTTTCATAATTAATTCTTAACAAAGTATATTCTATATTCGGACACAGGATTCAACTTGAATTAGATTTAAGCACAAAATAAAAATAGGCTAAAGCAAACTTCTAATTTAAATTATAGAGATTAAGGATTTATGTTATTTTTTTCTTTCAAGCTCTGATACCATAATTTGACAGCCTATTTGTAATAGTACCAACATTTAGAAGTACTTTTTTTATCGACAATAATCGGGTAATAGAAAGACTCCTAACCTTTATCATGTAGAAGTTCTAGTATAGAGCATAACATAAAATGTGCTCAGATCTTCCTCCTTCAGATTATAACAGCACAATCTTCCTTCGTTTCCTATAGAAGGCATACCAAACTTTTTTGTTCTAATATTATTACAAACAATATCTCTTATAGGATCATAGTTATTGGAACAGAATAACACTACTCCTCAATCTTTATAAGAGTTTTAGTTGTAAGCCATAGCTTAGTCTATTTTGAGTCTTGATGAAATTTGATGAAAGTTATTTTGAGAGAAGAAGTAAGGTAATAATGCAAAGATTCTCAAAAAAAATTGTAGAGAATTTAAGAGTTTATTGCTTGATGATTTTCTTTATAACATTCCTAACTTTTTATAGCCATTTTGGTTAGAATGTAACTCAAGTTACTAGAATTATTGTAAAGTAACTAGAGTTATGTTGTAACCAAAATAGCTATAAAAAGTTAGGAATGTTGTAAAGAAAATCATTGTCCACTATCAAAAGATGAACCATGTACTCATACACCTTTTATATTAGGAGGTGATGGATATAGTAGTTTTAATCAATTAAATTGGCTAAATATGTTTTTAACAAAACAATTAAGATATTATATAAATTATAGTTTAGAAAAAGAATATGGTGCCTCCAAAAGATATTATAGAAACTTTATTTGAAGAAGAAAAATTAATAATAGATAAAGAAATTTCTAGATATAGATTAGAAGAATTGTCAAAATCATTAGAACAAAAAGTATATGAAATTAAAAAAATGAAATAAAAAAATTAACTAACGAACTAGCATATGTAAAAGGAAATACTAGACAAATAATGAAATATTTAGGAAGAGGATCATTATTAGAACCTATTCAACAAAACCCACAAATAAATATGTTAAAGGCAATAGAACCAAAACCAGAGATAATTGAAGAACAAATTACGTTTCAAGCCTTAGATTAAAACATGAAGCAAACAAGAATAATACTGAACAAATCTAAAAAGGGCAATTAATAGTTAATAAAAATTTATGGACTATTTTTGAAGAAATAAGAAAAATAGATATGGCAAGATAACAAAAATCATTAGTAAAAGAAGAATAAATAAGTTCAAAAATATTAACAGAAGAAATTATATAACCATTAACTAAAAAAGACTATGAAGTATTAGAAATAGCACGTCAAATAGGAACAGATATAGATGATATTTTTAGAATATTTAAATCATTAGAAAAAAAAAAGAGAAAGAAAAATTACCAACTATAAACATGATGCAAACTTTAAAAGAAAGAAAAATGTGAGATAGAAGAATCATATGCTAAAGAAATAGAAAGATTAATGGGATAAAAAGAAGAATAAAACTTAGAAAAAATAAAACAAGAATTAAGACATATGACTATTATAGGAACAAATATACCACACATAAATATACAAAATTAAGAAACCATAAATTCCCAAAATATAAGAAACCCAGAATACACAAATAATTTAATATCATCTAGCATAACTAGAGAAAGTGAAGCAAAGCCAAAAAAATTAAGACATTAAGAGCCATTAAAAGTGGATGATATCATACAAATAAATAGTAAAACTTTTAAAACACCAACAAGTACAAAATATACTTCAACTCCATTAGAACAATATGAGACAAGAAAAATAGCTAATTCAAGAATATAGTTAGACTTAGATTGTAATTTAGATGAAGAAAAAGAATAGAAGAATGATCAAAATCATAATTAATAACATTAATAGGAAAAAATATAGATACTCAAGCATCTAACCTAGTAATAGAAGCTAGTTTTACTGAAATAGTACAAAATTGGTGGAAGAGTAAAACAAAAGAATTATTCAAATATAAAAGAATTCTATGCTATATTAATAAGACAATATGAGCAATTACTAAGAAATAAAATTGTAGGGAGAAGCACAAGATTAAATGAAACCACTAAAATAGAAATAGCAATAATTCAACTGCGAACATCAAATAGAAATATATTGATTAGATTCAAAATACCTAAATCCATATATGTGAATATAAGAATATTATTATGAAGCAAGATTACCAAGTTATGAACAAAAATTTTATCTAGATTTATTTTTTTAGAAAATTACCTAAACTAATATATGAAACTATTATAGAGGATTATAATAGAACATATAACAATATAGAATTAATGTCATTCATTGATACCATAGGAAGAAGAGAAGATTACTTAAAGGGAATACCTATCAGATAAATGTAGACAAGCATGGAGAAATATGAAATATTACAAAAAAAAATAAACTACTCTTAAAATGTGGAGAATTTGAAACTCCTCATAGATGAGGTTGTACACCGAATCAAACAAAGCAGAATAAAAGAAGATATAAATACAAATTTAAAAACTATCCAAAAGACAAGTTATATAAAAATATAAACCTAGAAATTATTTTAAGAAAGAAAGAAAAAGAATAAATTATAACAAAAAATCAATAAAATGTAGATGTTGTAATAGTGAAAAACTAGGACATATATCCACAAACTATCGAAAACCAAAAACTATGAATATACTACAATAAGCTAATGATTATGAATTAGAACATTTAGAGTATGATAATATATCAAGTAATGAATTAGAAAATTTAGACATAAAAATATATAAATTAAAAATATTAAGTGAGAATTCTAATAAATATAACTCTGAAAACTCACTAATAGAAGAAATGCACCAAGTAAATATGATTAGAGCTATAGAAGAACAAGTAAAAGATGATACGATAAGAGAGAATAACCTTATTAAGAATATAGAAATTCATCTCAAGAAATAACAGAAAGAAGAATGATATTTAATCAAAGGTAATATAATAAGATAAAAATTATACAATTAGATTTAAAACTTGAAGAACTTAGAAAACAAAATTTTATGACAAAAGTAAGTAAAATACTAAAATCAAAGAAAAAGAAAAAAAATCAATATGTATAATACTAGAAAAGAAACATCCAATAAAATTGACATTAACAGAAGGGATATTAAGAATATCTTTAATAAAAACAATATTAATAGAATAAAAAATTATTAAATTACCTTTTAAAGATGAAATTACAGAAATATATATTATAGGTGTGCAATTATCATTAAAAGCCTATTTTCAAGAAGGAATAAATTTACTTATAGAATTATTAATAATAGATGGAAGAATAATAATTAATGTACAAAACAGTATATTAGGTATATTAACAGAAAATTTCATATATCAAAAACTTAAATCTACTATAAACACTAATTTTGTAATATCTAAAGCTGACGAACATATGGATAAAACACTAATTATATATCATAAATTAGATAATATAAGACTAAAATTTGGAGCTAGAACTATAAGTATAACTGCATAATATATATATATAATAAAAATCAAGGAAGAATAATTATAGAGCAACATTTGATGCTAGTATTAAAAGAAACACAGCTAGATCCTACTAATATAACTATACACAAATAATTAAAATTAGAATTAGAATTAGATAAAAAAAGTTGATATACAGAAAATATTACCAAGAAGAATAGAAATATAGTACAATTGGACAAAGAACATTAAGAATAAGTACACTATCTACATCACTAAGATAGTTTAGATTATCCAAGAAATAATATAAATAAGGAAAGAATAAACAAATCATCTAGTTCAAAATCGAAGACATCAATTAGTAACAATACCTATAAGCAATAGACTGACTAAAATAAGCCCACAAACACCACAAATAGATCTAACCCAACCTCAAGAAATATATATTCCTTTAGAAGTTAAGAAAAGACCATTATGGAATCATATAATAGCTATAATAAATCCCTCTATAGAAAGAATGACAATTAAATTAGAATATACAGAAGATTGTATAGAGATAGAAGAACAAGGAACAAAAACTAGTATACTAAGATTTAATAATAGAGATATGATGAACATTAGATTATAGATAGAAGATGAAATAAATATGAATAGTGAAATAAAAATAGTAGGAAATAATTTTTTACCGCAAGTAAAACCATATAAATTACAAAAGGATAGAATTTTATTCAATATGAATCAGCAAACTATTATTATAAAAAGAATTAAATAGTCAAAATGTAGTTATATTTCATTTTAATAAAAACTAATTATAAAAAATATAGGTCTAGAGCGGGACAAGAAATACATATGATATTTGTAAAAAATATACCAATACAAATAGGAGAGTATGAATTCAAAATTCAAACTATAAACTAATTTAATGAAGGAATAAGTGATATAATATTAGGATTAGACTTTTTAAAACAATATATACCTATACATATAACTAAGAAAGACCTAATATTAACTGCTCCTTGTAACCATGAAGCATGGGGAATAAGAATAACAAAACCTCATAGAAGAAATGATGAAAAATTTCAAAAGAAATCAAATGAAAAAGAAATAAATTCCTACCTAATAATAAACCCATAGAAATTAAACAAAAGTTAGGAACTATAAAAACTATAAAAGCCTATAAAGAAATAGAACAAAAGAATTTTAGAAAATTATAGTGATAATCCATTAATTCATTGGAAAAAATTAAAACCATTAAAAAAAATAAAACTAAAAGATTATAGTAAAGAAATAAATTGTAAACTATATCCATGGATAGAACAAGATAAAAAAGAATTTATAATGCCTATAAATGAAATGGAGAAATATGATCTAATTAGAGAAAGAAAATTAGAATATTCTTCACCAGCAATAATTATAATAAAACATAGTGAAGAAAAAAGAGGAAAATCAAGAGTGATTATTAATTACATAAAACTAAATTCATTAGCTATAAGAAATAGATATCCTATACCAAAAATAGACCTTTTATTCAACCTAGTTAAAGGAAAGACAATATTTAATAAATTTGATTGTAAATCAAGATTCTTTCTAGTAAAATTAGAAGAAGAAAGTAAGAAATATACCGCTTTTAGTATATCTAAAGGATTATATGAATGAAATTTCTTACCTATGAAATTCCATAATAGTCCAAGTATATTTCAAGAATATACAACTAAAACTCTTATAGAGATTAATGAGTAGTATTATTCTGTTCTCATAATTATGAACCCATAAGAGATATTGTCTGTAATAATATCAGAACAAGAAAGTCTGGTATGCCTCTTTTAGAAAACATAAAGGAGGAAGGTCTGAGCACATTTTGTTTTGTGCTCTATAATAGAACTTATACATGAAAAAGAATAGGAATTATTCTATTTCCCAGATTATTGCCGGTCAAAAATAGCACTTCTAAATTTTGGTATTATTACAAATACGCTGTCAAATTATGATAAATATATATATATATTTGTGGATTTAGTGCCCAACAATTTCTTGAATATGGTTGTATCCAATAGGAGAATACTTGTGGGAAATTTAAAAAAATTATACTTTCTTAATCTTCAATGCAATAATGTAAGTTGAATGCTAATTATTTTCTCTCAAACTTTATTGAAAGAGTCTAGAGATTAGTTTTTCTTGCATGGTTTAGAGTCAAATGACTTTTTATTTTTTTTCCTCTTTCATTTTATAGTTTAGGAAAAGTGTTAGAATAAATTAATGGATTGTTGACTCTTCTTTGTATGCTGCTTTTATCTGATTTGTATTTGTTTTTGGCAGATCTAAAGTGGAGTTAATTAACAATATTCTCAAAACCATCCTTGTAACAGTGGATGATGGTACATACTTGTCCATTGCTAATCATCCAGTGGGAGTAAAATCTCGTGTTCAAGATATGATTCCATTGTTAAGTGGTGAGTCAAATGATGTTTGCATAGTAGGAATATGGGGAATGCGGGGGATTGGTAAAACAACTTTAGCCAAAGCTATTTACAATGAAGTTGGTCGCAATTTTGACAGTAAAAGTTTCCTTGCAAATATTAGAGAAGTTTGGAAGCAAGATAAAGGTCTAGTCTCTTTGCAAGAACAACTTGTTTCAGACATAGTGAAAATGAGAAGGATGAGATTTCATAATGTTGAATTCGGTAAAGTCATTATACAAGAAGGCCTCCCCCATAAAAAGGTATTTGTTGTACTAGATGATGTCATTCACTTGGACCAACTAAAAGCTTTATGTGGAAGTCGTGAATGGTTTGGTCGAGGAAGTAGACTAATTATTACCACTACAGATAAGCATCTACTTCATGTTCTTCAAGTGGACTATTTACATGAATTGAAACCAATGGAAGAAAGTGAGTCTCTTGAGCTTTTTAGCTGGCATGCATTTAAGAATGCAAGACCTGAAGATGATTTCATTGAACTCTCAAGAAACATAGTTACATATTCTGGAGGACTGCCACTAGCTCTTGAAGTTCTTGGTTGCTATTTGTTTAATAGGAAAATACCAGAATGGGAAAGTGTATTAGAGAAACTCAAAAGAATACCCAATCATGACATACAAGAGAAGCTAAAGATAAGTTTTGATGGACTAAATGATGATACAGAGAAAGAAATATTTCTTGATATATGTTGTTTCTTTCTTGGTGTGGAAAGAAACTATGCCATTCAAATATTAAGTGGCTGTGGATTTTTTGCAGAAATTGGGATTAGTGTTCTCATACAACGAAGCCTCATATCCATTGACAAGAAAAACAAACTTAGAATGCATGATTTGCTACGTGACATGGGAAGAGAAATCATTCGTAAAGAATCAACAAAGTTTCCTGAAGAGCGTAGTAGATTATGGTTAAACGAGGATGTGCTAGATATATTAAAGCACCACACAGTAAGAATTCTTTATTTACGTATAATTTTTATGAAAATGAGGCATTAAAAAAATTGCACCATTAATTTTGTTTCTTATCATGGTACTCTAAGAATTGCCCTTATATAATGTAAGAGATTAAAATAAAATTATTTGTGGGCTGTCACTTAAAAACACTAGTTTTAAGTGAAATGGTTCTTGAAATGGTATCAAAATTTGTATTAGAAAATTTTATAAAGTTTGATCTTTACCTGTTCCACATTTTCTTTAATAAAATGAATTTTTAACACGAGTGTGATGATTGTGTTTATTCTACTCTTCATTTGCAATAGACTTTGATGTAAGTAAACGTGTAAGAGAATATAGTAAAATTATTCTAGAGCCTTCAGTTAATAGCTCAAACATGAATTGAACTACTAGTTAACACCCCCTTAACACATTGTATGTTTATGTTTTTAAGGTTAAATTCATATTTCAAGGATGCTTTAGTTACCACATATTTTAATTTTTGAGCAAGAAATTAAAGGACTTTTTATTTTTATATATATTTACTTTTTTTTTCCTTCTATTTTATAGGGAACCAAAAATATTGAGGGAATAACATTGAAGTTGTCAAGAACCAATGAAGTTATTTTGGACAGCAAAGCATTTAAAAAGATGAAAAGGCTTAGATTGCTTCAACTTGGTCATGTACCACTTTCTGGAGATTATGAATATCTTCCGAGAAACATTAGATGGCTCTATTGGCATGGATGTCCTTCTAAATACATGCCTAGAGAGTTTTATATGGGAAGTTTAGTTGCTGCTGACTTAAAATATAGCAAACTCAAGATATTATGGAAGGAGCCCCAGGTATGGCTTAAATGGTTTTGTTTTGTTTTGTTACCATTTAGTTCATTTCATATTGTCAAGAACCATTGAACTCAAAACTTAAACTATTAATTGAATGGTTTTATTGCAATAGTAAACACCCCTCACACAAAAGCACTTTGGGCCTGAGTGTGGACAAAACACAAGTGCATTATATCTTGTGTTGAAATTAAATTTTAATTCGTAAACTATGGTTGGTAGGGGATTAAACTCTTGACCACTTCGTAATAGAATTATTTATTTATGTGACAAAGTTATTATCGTTTGAGAAATTGGCCAGTAAAATTTAGGACAATTTGGATAGGATATTTTGAGGGATTTGTGTGTTTAATTGAAAATTTAGAGAAAGCATTTGGGGCTCGAGTTTATTTTTGCTTATTGGTCTTAGGATTAGGTTATTGTATGTCTTTCCTTTAAATATTCACATAATCAGCTATAGTCATTGATGATTGATTATTTATAATTGGATTAAAATTTGAAGTTTGAGTTCTCTGCTTCTTTTTCCTTTGGTCCTTTCTGCATCAATTGGCCATAGAGTGTTTGATAATATGTCATGCATTTATTAATTTATAATTTAAGATATTGAGTAAAGGCTTATGAATTATTTCATTATAATATCTAACATGCACTTTTCTTCTCAAAAATTTTTTTTGAAAGTATACTTTTCTGTCTTTGTAGTTTTTGGAGAAGCTGAAAGTCCTCAACCTAAGTCATTCCTGTTACTTTATACAAACACCTGACTTCTCAAAACTACCAAATCTTGAAAAGCTAATATTAAAAGATTGTCCAAGCTTGTCATTGGTTCATTGGAGCATTGGATATCTAAATAAGCTTCTTATAGTCAATTTGAAGGGCTGTAAAAGCCTTAGAAATCTCCCAAAAAGTTTCTATAAGTTAAAATCTTTGGAAACTCTCATCCTTACTGGTTGTTCAGAAATTGACAAGTTGGAAGAGGATATTGAACAAATGGAATCCTTGACAACTCTAATGGCAGATAACACTGCTATAACACAAGGGCCTCTCTCAATAGTAAGATCAAAGAGCATTAAATACATATCTCTATGTGGTCATGAAGGATCATCAACCGACGTGATTCCTTCTCTCATTTGGTCTTGGACTTCACCAACGGATAATGCAGGGTCCCTCATCCAACCATCTGGGAACATGTCATCTCTAATTTCACAGCTTCAAAGTGTCAGGGTCAAATTCCAATCGAAGTTTCATTTAATACAACATGTAACAAGAATTTTGGATGCTTTAAGAGCAGAAAATTGTGCAGAACTTGAAATAAAACCAATTGTATCCCAATTATCTGACACGGGAACTTCTACATTGTCTAATTGTCACAATCAAGTTCAAATTTTAGGTTCACACAGTTTGTCGAGTTCTCTTTGGATTCATATGGGAGGGCACATCAAAGCTCCAAAAGAGAGAATTTTACAGGTTTGCTCACCCTCTTTCATTTCTATTCTGATTCCTATACTTCTTATTATGTATCCCTCACTGTTTATGCAAATGTTATGAAATGCATGCTTGAATTAGTTACTCACTCACATGATGACTATGTACAGTTTTCTTAATCCTTTATCTAACAATTTTCTTCCACATAATACAATATCATTTGTTATGAAGTAATGTTTTCTTTTGGTGATAGTTTCTTGAAAGATTATAATGTACAGAATAAAGCTAAGTACTAGAGTAGCATACTCTGTTATACTTATGCTACTATTATACTAAGCATATATATTCTTTTCTTCTTCGCTTGTAACTTCTTTTGTAGTTTTGTTCCTTTTTATTTGTAAATCTATGTTCCGTCTTTTCTCTTACTTTTCTTTTCATGTATTCGTAAACTGTAATGTTTTAACTGCCCGATATTATTGAAATTCTAGATTCAAGAGTCATCAACATACCGACATAGGACTAGATTATACAAGTTGAAAGCAGATAAATACGTTATCAAATTCTTGACATTGCTTAGAAGTGTGTGTATATAGTTTTAATGTCTTCTAATGCAGTGCAATTATTTTTAATCTTTCTCAACTCAAGTGAAGAAAATAAAAAAGATGCCTTTATGTGATATATTATGAAACTAGTGTTAATAATTTTCTATTAGTTATTAATGGAAAGATAAATACTAATTTTCTAGTAAAAATTGAATTATTATTAAGCTACTTTTCTTAGGTTTGCTTCATCTGTCATTTATATTTTGCTTTTACTCTAAAATTCTGTTGCAAATATACATTTTAGTAAATAAAGGGAATGATATTTTTGCTTGTAAAAATAGTTAAATAGGGGTGCTTGTTCACTAATGCTTGTGCTCCTATTGCAGGGTTCAATAACTAAGGAGGATGGTGACTGTTTTCTTCCAACTGACAAATATTCTGACTGGCTGATCTTCGAAGGTGCTGGATCCTCAGTATTGTTCAAAATGCCTCAAGCTATTGGTTGTAGTCTGAAAGCGATGACTCTGAACATTACTTATTCCTCTTCACTTGCCAACATGACATCTATATATCTTAGGAGTGTGTTGATTGTTAACCACACAAAGTCTAACATCCAGATCCACAAGAAAGAGGTATTAACCTCTCCTTCAGTTGCAGAATGGAAGGACATGATATCTGATCTTGAACCCGGTGACAGAGTGGAGGTTCTTGCTGTTTTTAGAAATAGACTCAGTGTGAAAAAGACAACAGTGTATCTTTTATATAGTCAATTGGTTGATGAAAAGACTGAGTGTTCATCATCACAGTCTGATAAAGCTATGGATTCTAGTGAAGAGGAATATACTTGTGCAAATCCACTAAGAGTAATTATAAGAGATGCCTAGACAAGGAGGAAGATGAGTCTTTTAAAAAAGGGTCAAAATGAAGATGAAAATGTGAAAGCCTGAATAGTTATGGGAGATTTTGTCTTTTCAAATTGAGATGTTTATTATGATTCCCTTTCTCGTTCCTTATCTTTTGCATTTTTTCTCTGAAAAAAATTCATATAAAACTTGAAAGTGTTTTGTTTCTTTACCTGATACATGCATATAGTCAAGACTTTGAGGATCTTGTTGCTGCATTTGTTGTTTCTTTTCGTTTTATTTTCTTTATTGTTCCTAATGATTCCATTTATCTTGGTCCTTTAATGTAAGGGCTTGATGCTTGGTGAAATTCTTCAGTATGTTAGTATCTTAGTGACCTATTTAATTACATGTATTTTCTCTGTCTCTCTTTGTCTTTGATGATAAACAAGGTGGGAATGTGAAAGAAAAAAAATTCTTCAGTGCACATTTTGTATTAACTCATTTGTATATTGACCAATAAAATTAAACTATATATTATTATTTTATTCACCATATGAGTCCTTTAGTTTGAAATATGGAAGATTAGATAAATATAATTAGTCAATGACTTGATATACTATATATCCCTAAGAACTTCTCTGTGAAAGCATAATATCATTTGCTTAGAAACTATTTTATTTATTCCAAAATTAGGAAGCACAAAGTAAAATGAAAATCTTTATAGAGTACGGGCCACTCATAGAAATACATATTACAGGTATTTTGAAACTTTCTGTCAAGTTGAACGATATCTATCATGTGCTCTAAGCATATTACAAAAAATGTCTTTAACAAATTGACACTTCTATTTCTTTCTTTCATTAAAAGCATGTGTAACTGAACTGATGTTTGTGATCAACTCGAGTTGGACTTGTTAAAAACTCAGTATAACTTATTTATTAGATGAATAACATATGAAACCCATTTAGTTGCATAAGACACACTACAAAAAAAACAACATTTAGTGGCGGTTTTTGAAGTGCCAGTAATTTTGTGACGATTTTTCTCATTTTGTGACGATTAAAAAGTCAGAAAATGAAACTTAAATATTTTTTAAGAGAAAAAATTTAGCAGTGGGTAATAGTCACCACAAAATGAAACTAAGCTAGCATATAGTGGCGGTTTAGTAAGCGTTAGCAAAGTCAACATTTAGCGACGCTTTGGTAAGCGTCACAATTTGAAAATAAATATTTTTTAAAAAAGAAAACTTTTTCGGCAATTTGTAGACGCCACAAAATGACATTAAAGATTAGCAATGAGGCACATCCTAATAGTTCAAAAAGCGTCACAAAATGAACATTTTTGGCGGTTAGTAAAGCGTCAAGAAATTCTTCATTTGTCAACGCATGTTTCATTTATTGGAGTTTATAACCTGTCACTAAATGAAAAAATAAATATTTTTAAAACAATTAAAATTTTCAAGCAGTTACTAAGCCTCAAATTATCAGCGCAATTCCTGAGCCCGCGCGATTTTCATTTTACCTTCCCTCGCTTTCAATTTTGCTTCGCATCCAACCAATGTTTCCAAACTCTTTGTCATTCTGCTCCTTCATTGCCGCTCCGGCGAAGTCCGGTGGCTGGGTCTTGTTTGAGGTGTGGGATATGAGGCTAGAAGAGTCTGATTCTGCAAAATCGTTACATTACCGAACGAAGAAGTTGCACTGCTTGTTGTTGATGCCTTGACAAAACGGACTACTGCTTGAGGAAGACGAAGCTGCTGCGGTGCTGGCTGCTGGTTGACAAGTGACAACGGCTCACTGCTCACTGCTCTGCTAAGAACTAAGAAGGACTTGCTGCTCGCCACTGCTCTATGCTTAGGTACCTCGATTTAGGCCATTTAGGTGTTGGTGAAGGCAGCTGGTTTGTGTGCTGCTTGATACCTTCCACGAATTATGTGATGCTTTGAATTTTCCTGTCTGTTGCATAACTCAGTTTTTTTATTTTTTGTTGCACATAGAGATAATGTTAGGAGAGGATGCTTGGGTAATAATGTTGAATATCAACTCCTTGATTTTGAATTTGACATCTTTTGTTTTGATATATGTTCAAAACAGGGTTTTTGACAATTAGTGTCTCCTCATACTCTGCATCAAGAAAGTGACAATCTTGCTCTCCAAGTGAGGGAGAAGGGGCAACTTTTAGTAATAGCATAACTAAAGCTTCAGACTCAGAACATGTGAACTATGCATCACACGGTTTGTCTCTATTTTGTTCACTGTGTTGTTGTGCTGGGTTCTATTTTGAAGAACCCTTATTGAACTATACATCACATGGTTATTTGGAGAGACTCTAGAGCATGATGGTGGGTAGTTGGACTGAAGTTCCTTTCTAGCATAGATATGTGAGTGCTAGCTATATTAATAAATTTTTAAAAAACGGGATTTCCCAACCAAATAGTGGCAGATCACAGAGCTTTGTGTTTTGCAATTCAGGGCCTATTCCACATTAAGTTAATAGCAAACAACTAAAAACTAATAAGTTTTCTGCCATTAAGAGGATGTTAATGGATGAAGATACAGAACACCTAAGTAGAGAAAAGGACTCCATGATTATCTTGTATCTACAGGGATGATAAATATCATCATTCAAGATTCTATGATTCTTATGGTAAAGGCAGCCCTAATTTGCAGAGTCAATTAATCTGAAGTTACTCATTTCAATTAACTATTATATGTAGTTAGAAACAACTGTACATATATAGCCTATTGTTATTGGAAATAGAATAGAAGGGTGGGAAAGATCACAAGATTAATGAAGTAATATACTTTTGAGATATAAAAGATAATATGAACTGTTTGATTCCAAGTTTATAATTATTCTAAATTTCAGAAACTTGGCATGTAAATAATCACTCATATTGTAATGTTAATTATTCACAAAATTGCCATTAAATGTATTTACATGGATTTTGTTCTATGTTTCTATTTGATATATAGCTTTTGGTGACTCTATGTGTTTACTTCTCTTCTATGTGTCATTTTTTCTATGTTTCTATCTGATATATAGCTTTTGTTAATTGATGAAAAGATAGCATATATATAAAATTGTAATGGGCATATCTCACAGCAAGTATATATATAGTATTATAATAATATTCTCAAGATCTTTCGGGCTAAATTCCTGGACTATGTAAAAGGCAAGCAAGCTGAAATATATTTACTCACAGACTACAAATTTACGACACATAGCAGCAAAAGCTTACTATAAAGGCATTGTAATTTGTAATATGTGACTAAACTTGCAAGGTTCTCTAATTTTATTTATAGCTTTAGATTCAATTTCAGGCTGTGGCATTTTTGTTTAATATATTTATTATCACTGTTTTTCATGCTTCCTCCAATGAATTTTAATGGTTTTTCTTAGCAACATATATTAGAAGCTAAAACCTTATGTTTGACTGCATTAGTGCAATATTTGGTGATTTAACGTATCTTATATAGGTAGTCTATCAATGATTCTTTTGGTGTAATTTATGCAACTCTTTGTTTGATTGCCTTAATTTATTGGTTTTATTTTGATTGCATTAGTGTAATATACTTCAAAATTTTGCTTTGAAGTATATGAGATTCATTTATTGACCAAGCAAATAATCTTGAGGTAAATTATATCTTTTTTTGTACTTCAAAATTTTGCTTTGATATTATTCAAATATATATAAAATTTGTTAATTATATCAAGTACTTTATGATAACTGTCAGTAGAACATCAATCCTCAGTAAATGAAGATTGTAATACATAGATGCAATTCAAGAAGAAGCACGTGGTAGATTTTTTTGGAGGTTAGGAAGAAGCACTTGGTGTTTCGTAATTAACATTTTTGAATTTTTATAAATATGTATTTAATGACAGGAGATATTGGTAGGCAAAATTATTTAAGATAACTTTTGTATATACTTGAAAATTATTATTAAGAAATTACATATTTTTATATATATTGTAAAACCATTGAGTAGGAGAAATTACTTGAGCACTTATACAAATTTGATCTTTTTTAGTAAGTACAAATAATAATTATTTTTGTACATCAAAATTGTATAAAATAACAATAATAAATTCATCCTTGAAACATATTTTTTCTTTTAAAACAAAAAATAATAATAATAATATTTATCATTAACCTTTTTATTATAAATTTTGAAACAATTTAAATCTTTTTTTAAAAATAAAAATTTAACAATTGTGACAGTTACAAAGCGTCACAAAATGAAAATTAATACTTGTGGCGGTTTTAGACCGCCACTAGTAGTAACAGTTTGAACCCGTCGCAAAATACCCAACACATAGTGACGGTTTATAATTGTCACAAAATGCATACACGGGTGGCAGTTTTTGACCATCACTAAATATTATTGGTGACATATGTTCCAGTACTGACCAAAAGTGTTATTAAATAACATCTCAATGCATATAATTCTCACAGTTGACTAAATGTTACTAAATTTATTTTATGATGGTTGAACCGCTATAAAATAATATTTTTAAACGTCACTAAATGACATTTTTTTTAAGTGACATACTTTGATTCTTTCTACTGACTCTTCTATTAAGCAAGTGCAAATGGCAGAAAAACATGAACGCTGCAAAACGTAGTTTTGACCTTGGTTTTCAACTACACGTGGACGTTGGTAAATAATTTGGGGGCATACTTTTTCACGAGTAAGTCTCTAGGGAAACTTATCTAATTCCTGGCCACAATGTTGCCTCCATAATACACAATAATTTTGTACCATTTTAAGAAATTTTTTTAAAAGATTATTTATATTTTAAGTATTTGTGAGTTAACAAAGGAAAAAAAAAACTAAAAAGAGTGTATTTATTTTTTATGTAGACAAATATAAAAAAAATAATAGAATTATGCGTACCTTAAAATTTATCTAGCATAAATATAAGACTATGATTTATCTTTAAAAATTCATCTTTGATTTAAAGCAAAATTTTAATTTTGAAACTAAATTATTCTAACTTCAAAAATTATTATTTGGGCCAAACTAAAATATTTAGAACAATGTTTCGATATTAAAAAATATAAGTAAATTCTTCTAACTTCATTTTATTACTTATATTGCATTATGAATGTTATATTTATATTAGTTAATTAAAAAATAAAATTAAATAATTTTATACTATTTCAAGTAATTTTAAAAAAAAAATTATAATTTAGATATTTATTTTTTTCTTACTGATATATTTTTATTCAAGATATATGAATAATTTTTTTGATAATTTAAATATTTATTAGTTGACAATGAAAAAATATTAAAAAATTGTATTAAGGTATATGTGACATTTTTTTATAAGTAGCAATTTTCTCCGCTGTAAAATATCTATTAAATTTTTAAAAAATAAACAACTATTAATTAAAAAAATATGTAGTTTATCGTGAGAAGATTATTTGTCGTCCAAGACTCCATATCTTTCCTAAGGAAAATTATGAATAGAATATTGTAATGCTCATATTTAGACCCTTACTCGGTTAACAAAAATAATCTCTATCCTCAAGTTCGTTTATTCAAAAAAGAATTAAAAATTATTAATTTTTTAAATTATGATTTATTAATATATAAATTTATTAACAAAAATATACAAATTACATCAATTATATTATGTAAACTTCAAATATATAAAAAATATAAAATCTTAACTAATTTATCCTTACAAAATTATTAAATATAATAATTTATAAATTTATATTAAAATTAAATTATCTTATTAATAATATTGAATCAAATAACATAATTTAGATATACACACATATATATATATTCTTCAATAAAATAAATTAAATATATATACTTATATTACAAAAATAATATTTAAATAATTTATATAAAATTAATCTGGATAAAATATCATTCTCTTCAAACCTAAATTTTGAAATATTCCTCTAATATTTGAACTCAAATTTGCAGGTTAGATTTTACGGTACTCATAACATACGGATATTTTGATCCTTAATAGTTCTTTCCACCATCCGGTCGGTGGAGGAGACCAGCGAACTAAAATCACAGGTTTAGGACTAGAGGGTTTGCTTAACTCTGAAAGCTAAAAAAAAATTTTCTCCTCTAGTCTTGGCTAAGTGAAGGATCTTTTGAGGATCAAAGGGGGTTTGTTGGAAAAGAAGAAGATTTCTCCCATTCCAGATATGCCATAGGACATGTATAAAGATGGTGCCATGGGGGACACTAAGAGAGGAATTAGTTTTGGAAGTTGAATTCTTCCTTATCCAATCTGCTGTGGAATTCCCTTGAATAAGGTTAAATTGGGGCTTCAAAGTGTCTAGATGCTGTTTGAAGTCGGGCAAGCACAGAAGAGGTGATCGAAAGTCTCCTCAGCTTGATTACACAGAAGACAGAGGTTTTGAATATTAAAACCCCTTTTGGCAAGGTTTTGCTTAGTAGGAATAATATTCTTGAAACATCCCCACATGAAAAACTTAATTCTACGGTGACAATCGAGTTTCCATATCAAGGAGAAATTTGAAGTGCTATGGAGTATTTCTTCATTAATGGCTAATAGATAAGCTGAACTTAGATCAAAGTTACCATCCGCTTTAAATTTCCACCCCTTGGAATCTTGCTGATTAGATGATTTAGAAACGCAAACAGTATTATGGATTTTTTAACATGATCAGGCAGTTGTATTGAAAGCAGATTCCAGTCTCAGATTTCATTTGGAATATATAACTGAGCTACTTCTAGGTTGGACTCATCTCTCATGAGAGGGCCCTCTATCACACCACGGATAGGACCAAAGAAGCACCAACTATCCATCCACACCCTGGTGGTTAACCCCGAACTGACAATGATTTTAGTCCCTTTATAAGCCAAATCTTTACCCAATTTCAGACACTTGCTTATCAAAGAGTTGTTATAGATACTGCATTGAAGCCTGTTGGAACAAACCCAAGCCCACATTTGGTCTCTTTCCAGCGTAACCCTCCGAGCATGTTTGGCTAGTAAAGCTAAGTTTATTTCTCTAGCTCTATGGATACCTAGACCTCCAAGCTTTTTACTGATACATATTTGGCTCCAATTGTCCAATCGAATTTCTTTTTCTTTGGGTTAGAACCCCCAAAAGAAATTTCTGTGGATTTTATCAATTTCTTTGCACACACTAACTAGGAATGGGAGAGCTTGCATGTAGTATTCTACTGTAGGAGAGCTTACTGCATTTATCAGAGTTAATCTCCCTATTTGGGAAAGGTGTTTGGCTTTCCAAGACTCCACCTTACTCATTAATTAATCAATAATGGGTCTGAAGTCTCTTTTATTACCATTCAACCCAAGAGGAAAACCTAAATAATTGCCAAGCCGGAATACTCATATGATGCCAATGACAGACTTAGCATTATTTCGGGAAGCTTCAGGGTTGTTGGGAGAGAACCAGATGGAGGATTTACTCTCATTGATTTCTAATCCTGAGCAGCTCAGAAAATAGGATAAAGCCCTTTTAGTAGATTTATGCTGCCCCTATCTGATCTAGAAAAATGGAGAACGTCGTCAGCATAGAAAAGATGGGAAAATTAAAGATCTTTGATATGAGTTGGCTTCCATTTTCCTTTAGTGACTTCCTCATTAATGATCTTGGTAAAAATTTCCATTCCAAGAATGAAGATGTATTGTGATAGAAGGTCATCTTGACGGATTCCTCGGGAAGGAGAGATTTGGTCTGAGGTACCTCCATTAATAAGGATGGAATATTTGACCATGGAGATACAGTTTTCAATCAGGCTAACCCAAGATGAAGGGAAATTGAAATGAGTAAGGCTACTGATTAAAAAGGACCAATCTATTTTGTCATAGGCTTTTTGGAGGTCTAGTTTAATAACTAGCCACCCTTCCCTGGTTCCTTTCTTCTTTTTGAAATAGGAGATAATTTCTTGAGCAATAATAACATTATCAATTGTTTTTCTTTAGGGAACAAAACTCCTTGATTGAAGGAGATAAGCTGGGGTATTGAAGGTTTCAGTCTTCTAACAAGGATCTCACTCACAATTTTGTAAAGTGCAAAGGCTGATGGGGCAGAAATTCTGAATTTCTGAAGGGCAAGCCATATTGGGAATCAGGAATATCAGAGTTATATTCCAATCTTCATCAATTTTGCATAAATTGAAGGCTTGTTGGATAACTTTACAAACTAAATCACCTACCGGTTCCCAGTGTTTCTGGTCCCATCTATCCCAGCAACCTTAAAAGGCTTAAGATCCCAGAGAGCATCCCGAATTTCTAAATTTGTGGGAATGGAGGTTGGAAGGTCATTGAGGCAAGGGTAGTTGCTTTCGGCTAGAAGGACATTGGATATACCACTGACTTGGTAGCTCTAAAACATTCCCTGAAATGTAGGCTGATTAAATTCCTAATCTCCTCGGCATCTAGAACCCATTACCCATGTTATCTTTTAAGCCATTTATACCATTGGACAATTTTCTATTTAAGACTGACACATGGAAGAAAGAGGTGCTTGCATCTCCCAAATTTAGCCAATCTACTCAGGACTTTGCCACCCAAAGCTCCTATTTCAAGGCCAGGACCAATTGATATTCCTTAGAAAGCTGGTTTTCAAGAATGGTAAGTAGGTGATTGGGTTTGGCCGAGAGGGCTCTCTCAATCCGTTCAAGTCTTTTAATTAGCACATTCTTCCTATGAAACACGTTTCCAAAAGTTGTTTTGTTCCATTAAATGGCCATGAATTTTAGGCTGGTTAGTGCCTCTGAGATGGAATTAGAATCATGCCAAGATTGGCAAACCAAATTTGAAAAATTCAGATGGTTAAACCAAATTTTTTCACAGCGCAATTAAACCACTACCTAGAACCAGGATGGGAGTGCAACAAGATGGGGTTATGATCATATCTAATTTTGGTCAAATGATAGTTCACAGCATTAGGAAATGTTTTGATCCAAACAGAATTTCCTAAAAATCTGTCTAGACATTCAAAAACAAGTTTCCCATTTGGTCTCTTATTGCACCAAGTATATTTAGGTTTCTATCAGCCCACATTTATTAACAGAGTCTTTAAAGTCCTTAATTCTACTTACTGAAGCATCTCTAACTCCCCACTTTTCATCAAGACTTAAATATCATTAAAATCCCCACATACTAGCCAAGAAAATGGATTTATAGGAGCCATCGAAGATAAATTCTCCCAGAGGATTTCCCTCCTTTCTCTACTAGGACTAGCATAAACAAATGAAAGTAAAAGAGAAGGATGACCATGTACCTCCGCCTCTGCGTGAATCTCCTGGAAGGAGTCCCCTAGATGGTAAGCTTAATCTGATCATGATCCCAAACAAGCCACAATCCACCTGCGTAGCCTAACGGGTCTACCTTGAATGAACTGTAGAAGCCAAGCATGTCGATTATTTGTTATGCTCTAGGACCACCGACCCTGGTTTTAGTAAGTGGCACCAAATTCGGTTTGTACCTTGCCACAAGATTAATGAAGACTCTACGGAACTCCACATTCCCTGTACCTCGAATGTTCCACGCTAAAATGTTCAGTGGATTCATCACAGCTTGATTAAAGTTATAGTGTTGACCCACAGAGGAAGAATCAGAGCTAGAACCCGAAGATTCAAACTGATGGGTTTGAACTTTGGTTCCCCACTTCAAAGTCGAGATGCACCGTATCTGATAGTTCAGGCTGCCTGTTGCGAGCTGCAGATAGTCAGCGACAGAGACGTCTACAGCTTGTATTGACCAAGAGCCCAGGATTGATGCACCATTTGGTAGATTTCCTTTCAGAATGCTGACTACCGAGTTGAAATCTGAGTCTTGTAATCGATCAATTGACCTGTCGCAAACAAAATCTAGTTCATTTCCACGCTCCTGTCCCTTGTCACGATGGCATTTGGAGGAAGAATAAGAAATAGTCCATTCAGACTGAGGACTTTAATGAAATCTTTCGCTTCTTGGTTCAACAACGAGTGGTATTATGCCTCCAATATCAGTCGAGCCCAATGGCATAGCCAAGGCTCTTGGACTGTCAGTGCTGCAATCAGATTTTCCCACACCTTTATTGGATAGGACAGCCTCGCAAGAGGGTTGTTCATCAGATGAGAAACGGATGGGTATTGCCTCCACTGGAGATTTTAGTCTGATGGAAGTTGTCGAAATGTTCCGTTGAAGAGGGTGAAAGCTGGGATTATCACTGGAGTTTTCTGAGTGTTAAAGAAGCGGTCCCCGTAGATGATCTCCCTTCTCAGTTCAGCTTGTCTCTGTTGAAGGCGGCGACGCCTATCTAGGATAAATTGGATCGACGGTCTCAGCATTGTTGGGTTTTGGACAACTTGGTGGTTGGAACTGCTGGGAGTGTTTATTGATGGAGTGGCACGACACCCCTTTGAAGCTGGGACTGTAATATAAGAGATATGAGAGAGATGGTTTGATGAGGATTCGATGGCGTAGAATAGGTGATGCGATATAGGGAGACAGTGCTGAGCTTTTTCCTCATAGATGAAAGGTCTAGATGTAGTATAAGGGGTAATTTCTATTGGTTGGTTATTTACTGTGGGGCTATTTTGTTTGACTTTTGTAGATGAATACTTTTTCAATGTGTATGGCACTAACTTCGAGGTAGTGTCAACCTTTAGAGGGTCAGCAGCTGCATCGCTTGTAGGAAACTCAGAGGTTTAGATTTGTGGATATCAGGTGGTGTTTGCAGAAATTCAAAGTTTTTCTAAACGCCTTGGGAAACGGTAGCTGCGATGGTTCCCTTGTCGGCTGGAATTTTCCTACTTTTCTGATCTGCGTTTCTGGGTTTATTTTGAGATTTCCTTGATTTGACAGCGATCCGCGCTCGATCTTCAGTTGCAACGTTGATGGGAGCATGTGGTACGGTTGGTGGGTCCGATTTTCTTGCTAACTTACATCTTGAGATCAAGTGATTTACCGCTCCACAATGATGACAAAATCCTATAATACCTTCCGGATGAATGCTCTGAAAGAAATTATCAAAACTGATTGCTTGAGGGATTTCAGTTCCAATGTTCAGCATAACCCAAATCCTAGCGTACGAAGGTTGAGTTGCAGCATCAAGGCCGAGAAATGTGCCCAGAGTATTCCCTGTACGAACCAAAATGTCTTCCATTCTTACCCATCCCGGTGAATAGCATTCCTTTTGATGAAGGAGGGAGTTGAAACGAGGTGACCAAATTCAAACTAAAACAAAATGCCCATTGATGAAACTTGGGCCACGAAGGAGGGCCTTCCATCGATCTTCCACAAGTTGAAATGTCTTTAGCAAGCACCCATGGCGTATAACGATTGAAAGCATCCACATCTGTACAATAATCGAGTTAAATAAATTAGTCTATAGATACTTACTTTGACAATGCTATGTACAACTTATACAGAGACTTCAAAATTAAAAATAATATTAAGTTTTAATTGTATTAAAAATAAGAAGAATGTTACTATGAGATTAATATATTAGGGCTTAGGGGTAAATTGATATTTTGTTTTGAATTAAGTAAGATTTTTGTTCAAAAAGAGATTTGTTCTAAAAAGCTCAAACCATTCTCCTACAATTTTTGTTCTAAAAGAATTGTGTTTCTTTAATTGAGTAAATTATTATTTTTAGTCTTGATATTCTTTATTTTAATTTAATTTTTGAAAGGTTAAAATCTTTTATTTTGTCTTCTAAAAAAATCTCTATTCTTTTTTTAACTATTTTTTCTTATAAATAAAATAAATAAATTACATTTTTATTTCTTAAAAGATTTTGAAATTATATTCTCTTCCTCTTTGTTTTAAAAAATTACATTTTTTTTCTTTTAAAAGATGAAAAAAATCTATAAATTTATTTATTTTAACTAAATTATCTTTGTGTTTATTATTTATATAATTAAAATATATATTTAAAAAATATAAAAATATTTTTTTAACTAAAAATGAAATGAATTTATCATTCTTAACTCAAAATAAATACTAATAATAAAATATTATAAACTTAAGAATCGAAATATTTAAAAAATGTGACTTCCCGGTTTATTTTTGAGTAAATTTATAATAATCGTTTTGGTTATACTGGATATAAAATGATTTCACTCATTAACAAGTATGCAAATTATTTTTTGGCATGCTTTTATAAATACTAGCAATTTGTTTGATTCTTGAAGTTATTATTTTTTTCCAGGAGTGAAGGCATGGTAATCAAAAATATAATCGACTCTATTTTGAGAATATTAGACAGCTCCTCATACTTGTTTGAATCTGACCATTTTGTGCCATTAGATTCAAATATGCAAAAGGTGATTGAATTGTTGAGTGCTGGTCAATCAAATGAAGTTCTAATATTAGGGATTTGGGGATCGGAAGGGATTGGTAAAACAACTCTTGCTAACGCCATTTACAATAAAACTGGTCACTATTTTGAGTGTAAAGGCAAATGTGAGAGAAGTTTGGGAGCAAGATGATGACCTAGTTGGTTTACGAGAAAAATTCTTTTCAGGTACATTTTATCACATGGACCCGTCAGAAGTTCGTAGAGAAGCAGGCCCTTTTGGAGAAGCATTTTGAGGACTTTTAAGAAGAACTTAGACTTCAGAAGATATAGAATTAATTGAGGTGGAAGAGAACACTAACTGAAACTGTAAATCTATCTAGTTGGCATACGGAAAGTTTCAGGCACTCAGAATCTTTTCTTTGGCATTTTGTTTTTTGACATCTAACTTTAAATGATTACAAGTCTCAAGTTCCTTTCTTTCTTTAATACAAGGGTTATGGGACGTTTACACCTATATATCAACAACAACAACGCGTAGTTGCTAGGGGAAAAAAAATCAACAAAAGAAGAATTTAATTGTGGCATGGATAACATTTTTTTCATAAAAAAAATATTTAAATTCTACATAAGCATACATAAAAGAAGGATAGGAAGATGGAAAAAGATAGGAAGATTTTTTTTTTAAAAAATTTAGACAACTTTTTTTATATAAGTCTTATTCTTTTATTTTCTTTCTCATTTAAAAAATAGTTTTACATAATTTTCTATAATATTTTTTGAAATATATTGATACATATTGATCACGAAAATAAATTTGAGGTTTATATATAATACCATTTCTCCATTATAGGGTCTACTTAAATATTTTTTTAATTAATTCCAAGTTGATTCCGAAAAAAAAACTTGATACCAACTTAATTTGGGTTGGCCTTATTTTTCTTTATAATTATTAATTTTTTTTAATTTTAGTGAATTATATTATTATTTGTACATAGAATGTACTGAAGTTGGTTGTTTAATCTGTTTTAGTGCTCGTCATACATCTCCCAAATTTTGAGATATTTGTAGTGTACACGGGTCCTAAATATTAATGAAGGTATTTTAATATGGCCATGGATAGTGCATCCACACTAGTCCATTAATTACTTGCATATAGCTCAATTTCTAATTACTTTTTATAATTTTGTAATTTATTGATTTTGCACATAATATAAATACCTAAATAGTATAGGTAGCGGTATGTTTAATATTTATATAATATTTAATTACTTATTTAATGTTCAATTTTAAATAATAAAGGACAAAATAAATTTGAAAAGAATCATAAATAAATTTAAGGCTAATTTTAAATTTGTTTTAAAATACTTTTTTATATCTCAAAGTGTACCAAACTTATGACTTGATGTTTTTATTAAGTTTAGATTTAGATACAATTTTTTATATTTTTGTTATAAAATTTTTTAATAAAAATAAGGCATTTGATTTTTATAACAAATCAATCATAAAAGTTATGAGTTATATAAATTATATACATATTTTTTTAATCAAAAAACTTAATTACAAATATAAAAAAGTTTACCTAAATTTTTTTTTATTTAATGGTGCATATAATCTTAAAATGACCAAAATTAAGTTTATTATTTATATTTTTTTAATATATTTAATTATTTATTTTATCAATTTAACTAATTTTTTTCATGAACGGATAAACTCAATTATTGATTTGAGTTCAAAGACTATACTTGCAATTCTAATCTATCATTCTACTAACCATTGATTTGACCTGCTAGTCTGTAAGAGTAGGGAGGCCTTACCCTTTTAAGAGGGATTTGAGTCCTCTAAAGTGTGAAGAGAGAAAGGAAGACAAAAAAAAGAAGATAAATTAAGAATCTATCCTATATGAACGGAGCTCATCTATGGTTTTTTTCTTTTTTCTTTTTTTTCTTTGCACTTCATTTTAGCTCTCTTAAAATTTTAGAGAATCCAAATCTTTTTTAAAATTGATGTACTGCGGGACAGCTAAATAATTTTAAATTATAATTATTCGTCAAATACATGAAAACATTAATTACAAATTTAAAAATATTAAAAAAATGAAAATATTCTGTTAATTTATGGATAAATAATCCAGCTGGCTTTTTCCTGTCTATTTTATTTAAAAAAAGTGGTGAATTTTGGACAAAATGACCAAAGAAAAGGTGTTTTTAACTCATGGGATTGGTCTAGTCTAGTCTTGTTGAGTTGGAGCCCTACTTGTAATTGGGCTCTAATTTTGAGGCCAACCTGCCAATTTGGTCGGCTTGGATAGGGTTTTGGGCCATTGATAATCCGTAAAACAACATAGCAAGAAAACTAGAGACAACATAGAAATAATAAAATAAAAGAAAGCAGCAAAGCTGGAATTAAACATAATCAATGCCAAAGAGAACTTTGTCAAGACAGCTGAAGATTAAGACCCTTTTCTTTTGTACGGTTTCCCTTTTATTTTTATTTTGGCCAAAATTAATTTTTTGTCGTTTAATTTTATATAAGGTTTTAATTTTATTTTTTATATTTATTAATACATATATGACTATGAAAGGAAAAAAAATTTATTAATTAGTAAAAATTAGAGAAAATCTTAAAATCAAAAAAAGATAAGGGATAAAAAGTTGGTATAAACCTTTTATTTTTTACTTTTTAAATATGTATGTACATTCTTTTAAACCTCCCTACATGTAAGTTAATAGGGATCATTGAGTTTTCTAAATTTTTTGCTTTATTTATTTTTTAATATATCTAAAATCATCACAGTCTATTAGTAAAACATATATTAACCCATGCATATTTTAAATGAGAAAATTATTATAACAGAATGCTATCAAACTATACTTTAATTCACAATCTTCAATGCAACTTTTTGTAAGTTGAATGCTAATTATTTTCTTAGTTTTAGTTGCATCCTATGGTTTAGAATCAAATGACTTGAAAAGTGGTCTTTTCCAATTTCATTTTACAATTTAAGAAAAGTTTCATAATAAATTAATTGGCTGTTGACTCTTCTTTATATGCAACTTTTATTTGATTCGTATTTGTTTTTGGCAGAACTGAAGCAGAGTTAATTGACAACATTCTCAAAACATCCTTGTAACAGTGGATGATGGCACAGTGAGAGTAAAATCTCATGTTCAAGATGTGATTCCATTGTTAAATGGTGGATCAAATGATGTTTGCATAGTAGGTGTATAGGGAATGCGGGGGATTCGTAAAACAACTTTAGCCAAAGCTATTTACAATGAAGTTGGCCCCCATTTTGATAGTAAAAGTTTCCTTGCAAATATTAGAGGAAGTTTGGAAGCAAGATAAAGGCCTAGTCTCTTTGCAATAACAACTTGTTTCAGACATACTGAAAATGAGAAGGATAAGATTTCATAATTTTGAATTGGCTAAAGTCATCATAAAAGAAGGCCTTCGCCATAAGAAGGTACTTGTTGTACTTGATGACGTGATTCATTTAGACCAACTAAAAGCTTTATGTGGAAGTCGTGAATGGTTTGGTCGAGGAAGTAGACTAATTATTACGACTATAGACAAGCATCTACTTCATGTTCTTCAAGTGGACTCTGTACATGAATTGAAACCAATGGAAGAAAGTGAGTCTTTTGAGCTTTTTAGCTGGCATGCATTTAAGAAAGCAAGTCCTGAAGATGATTTCATTGAACTCTCAAGAAATATAGTTACATACTCTGGAGGACTGCCACTAGCTCTTGAAGTACCCTTGGTTGTTATTTGTTTAACAGGAAAACACCAGAATGGGAAAGTGTATTAGAGAAACTCCAAAGAATACCCATCCACGACATACAAAATTGTGCCAATTCTAATTTTAATTTACCAGCTAGCAAGTGCATCTATGATGCAGTCATCAATTCTCCCGAGAGGCCACAATTACTGCGAGCAAACATATTAGTTTTGTTGGTTGGTTAATTGGTCACATTTTATTCATGAAATGGGTTGGATTGGTATTAGCCTCAGCAAAATAATTCTATTAAATCTAATGTACTTATTTTTATCTAAGCCCATTCAAAAACAAGAAAATTACATTGTGATTTGGATTTGATCTTGATGAAAACAATACACCAATAAGAAGTTAGTTCAATAAGTGTTTAATATGAAAGCACTCTTTCATATACTAGGGGATTTTACTTGGAAAAGAAAATGTTCCATACTAATGGATTTGGGTTCATAACTATGGGTTCCAATGTACGAGATCGATTTTCTTTCATATCCAAAATTATATATTGGTGGGGGACTTATAATAAGATTTTTCAATGGAAAAAATGTAAGAATGAGGAAATGAGATGGTCCAGATTTTTCTTATCAATAGGTTTAGCTAGGACATTTATAACACAACCCAAATAAGCCTCACTAATTATTGGACCGAGCTAGATTTGAACTAGCATAGACATATTGCCAACAAATTTACAATCTATCCCCATTAACCGCTTGGGCATCGACCCAGGACGAATAACTTAATCTGAATTATAGAGCTACAACACATTCTAACCCAAACGAACATTCTTGCTTCCACTTCATCCACCACTGCTTGTGCGGGTCCTTCCTTCTAAGGCAAAACACTCCCCTAGCAATGCATTCTTACTTCCCACAACTTCGAGCAATAGCACATGGTTTTATAAAATTGTACGATTTTCCTAATCCATCACCCCAAACATGCCAATATTAGCATTGATGGTACATAAATGTAACTCGTTGTTCAAGCAACTATTCAAAGTTCCTCAACTCCCTGTAAGGCTTGTGTGTGATATTCTGAATCCTCATTACTAATGGAATCGAAATGATCTCTGGATTGATCAGAAGATCCAAGGAATTTTTGACACAAGTATTCAATTAGTTCGAACTTGTTTAATCTTGAATTGGGATCGAGACAAAAAAAAGTTCCTGGAATTAGTCACTTCAATAGTCTTTGATGGTTATACGGGTATCCAACTGGCATGCCCAGTAACCTAGGTGTGGTATTTGAAACGTCTTCCTAATTATATCGCAAATCTTTTAGATGAACCTATTAAAGAATTAGAGAGTCAATGGTTTCACGGGATTCAGCCAATTGTCGTGATCGTGGGATATCAAGTTCAGCAGCAAATCACGAAATCTTGGTGATCTTCTCTATCTAATGAATTGGGAGTCTATTTTTAAATCATCCACCCTGCACCCACCCCCTATATGCTTCAACAGGAATCACACAGGGGTAGATTGATACAATAGAATAGATATGACTAATATGGAAGGCCCAATATTGAATAAACAAATATTTTCCCTAGATGGAATAAGATTCTCTTTGAAAAGTAATTTTATTCCGTCTGCTAGAGATTGAAGAACTCCCAAAGGACTGACGTATTCAGGTCCAATACGCTATTGTATCCTTGCAGATATTTCTCTTTCTAACCATAAAATCACAAGTTATTAATGAATAGATGAAACCAAGAAATAACTCCTCACGTGCGAAATTATAGAGGGTCCCCCTTAAGATCAAACAATTTCATTGAATTGAGTATGATCGTATGTGTGATAGCATCTACTATACCAGGAATATCAATGAACCCAGTTATTGAAATTGCTCAGGATACCCTTTTTAGCTTCTAGAATTTATTTCTTAGCTCAAGATCTCTCTTATTAACTGGAATCAAAGAATTAGTATATCTGTTCCACCCAAAATGGGAATGGGCTAGGGTTATGAACTTATAATCTATAATCTGATGATTGAGTCGATTCCATGATTATAAGTTCATTCCATATCGGACCAGATCCCGCTTTTTTTTTTTTTTACGAGAAGGATTTAAACTAACAAATTTGTGTCTTACTTGAACTTGATCATTAATTACTACAAGGTTAGAAATATTTATTACCAAATGGTATACATTTTGATCTTTGTTGTCCCTCATTTTCTTTAATAAGATTAATTTTTAGCACAAGGTATGGTGATTGTGTTTATTCTACAGTTCATATGCAATAGACTTTGAAGTGAATGAATGTGTAAGAGAATATAGTAAAATTATTCTAGAGCCTTCACTTAATAGCTCAAACTTGAATTTAACTACTCCTTAACACCTTTGAAACATTGTGTGTTTATCTTCTCTGGTTAAATTCATATTTCAAGGATGCTTTGGTTACCTTATATTTTAATTTTTTAGTAAGACCTGTTTATATTTATTTACTTTTTCTCCCTTCCATTTTACAGGGACCCCAAAATATTGAGGGATTGGCATTAAAGTTGCCAAAGACCAATAAAGTTATATTCATTTGTGCCCACGCGTCCTCAAGGTCTCCATTCACACTAAAGGTCTTCCATTCAAGCATGAGGAATACTAAAAAGACGGCCTTTTTTTTCCTGATATCAATTTCACAGTCTTCTTCAACTTAATAACCAGTGTAGATTTCAGTGGCATTGTTGTTGAACCTGCTGCTCTTATGAAGCTCATTCATATCAATTTGTCCATTAATCATCTTGAAGATGAGCTTCCAAACACTACACTAAATCTTACACAAATTTAGATGCTTGATGTTTCTTATAACAACCTCACTGGTGTGGACTTGGAAATTTGAAGAAACTTGTCCCTGAACTTGAGTTCTCTAACAATAACAAAGGAAGCATTCCTTCAAGCTTGCCACATGACTAGCTTGGCATACTTTTGGTACAACAAAAAAATTGAAGATGAAGTGAACTAATTCGAGAAAAGAACTGGAATTGGAGAATTGCAATTAATATTAGTCTAAATTATTTTATGAATCATTTTTAGTAAATATATTAAATTATATACTCAATACTCCCTGTTGGATTGGGGAAGTGTGAACCATCTATTCATTAATTTGATAATCAATTTTTATAACAGTTAAAATATAGTGAAGAAATGGTGGAAGCGACCCAATAAAAAATTATAATGAAAAAGAGAATCATATAATCTTAACTCGCCCCTTATTGATATGCTTAAACTCGCCTGACCCGATCATATAGTCTTTACCACTTTTGGCGAATATGCTAAGTAATTAAATCTATAACAACATTTTCTATGACCTTCAAAACCTACGATTGCAAACAACTATTTGGTTGAGACGTGGTTCCTCCAACATGGTTGCATGAAGCTTTCACAGGTTTGTTTTCATAGGTAAGTTTCACATCCTCCAATGTTATTCCAGTGCATGGATATTTAGGACTACAATTAAATTTCACTGCAACTTCTGAGGCAGATGTGCCATGAATATCCTCATACACAATGTTGCTAATTTGAACTCCAGAAATCTGCTTGTGATCAGGAAAGAAATAAACTAATGCAATCAGCTACTTGCAATTTTTTTCATATGTACCAAAAAAATAGTTTTAATTAGAAAAATAAATGGAAAATTTTAAGGGCAAATTACATGTCCCTAAGACATAATCACAAAATTGATACATGTAAATAAGACTTAACAAACCTTCTCCTGAACTTTAAAATACAACAAACGTCCTCTTCAAAGCAATGTTAATTTGATGTTTGGTATTTAGGAAATGTTGTGTTATATTTTAAAGTTCAGGAATGTCTTGTTTTACTTTAAAAAGTTAAAATATCAATTTTATAATTAGACTTCAATTAAGGGGATAAAATATAATTTTTTTTTCAAGTTTCAAAAACATTCTTTGAGAAACTCACCTGACCAGGACAATTCTTTTGGTCGGGGCAGTAATTTTGGTCAATCAAAATAGGATTTTGGACATTAATCATGGTAGCATGTTGGAATAAAATGTCCTTTGCAAAGCCATTGCTAGGTCTACCCCATGACTTGATTCTTACACCATTTTCCGTACCAGTAAAAGTGACTATCTTAACCGTTACATTTTGCACACCAGGCTCCTGAAGCTCCTTCCCTAAACTTCCAACACTGCCACATATATTACAACCAGTGTTAATTAGCAAAATATGCAATACTAGTAAATAATCACTTCAAATTTTGGCAATGAATATCTTAAGTTATGAGTACAATAAACACAGATTTAGATTGAGAAATAATATATATATATGGGGTATATGCAATGAGAGAGATAAATATAAAATTGATTAAATAGTAAAAATTATTAGTGAATGGTATATTCTTACTCTGTGTCTATCTCTAATCTTCATATAATACATTATTTTTTCACTCAAGAAGATACTGATCCCTGAACACAAGGTTTTTTTTTTTTTTTTTGAAATGAAAATGTAGTTACCTTATTCCGTGACCTGGTCCACATGCTATCTCTTCTATCCATAAATTTGTTGTGCCAGGACCGATTGAGATGCAATCATCACCAGTGGCTATGTTGGAGTTGAGAATGGTGACAGATGATGATAGTTGAACATGAATTCCATCTGTGTTGGGACTGTTTCCTGCAGCTGAGACCTTAGCACCTTGTACTTTCACATTATGGCATCTGTCTATAACTATGTGGAACATTTGACTGTTGAGAGATGTTAGCCCATTGATGATGATGTTGTTGGAGTTGGTGAATCCTAGATTCTGTAGAGTGTAGACACAAGAATTTGTAATTGGTATTGAAATTTCTAAGTGACCATGAAATTAAGTTGCCCTGAAAAACCTAATTAATATAACAAAACTAAAAATTCTTACTGTGGCTCCACTTGGACAATTCTTGCCAGATTTCTTACAGTCCCACAAAGCAGAACCTTGACCATCAAGGACACCACCAATGATGGTAACCCTATCAACATCATCAAACAACAACCAATTTCCATTATTACCAATCACACCATAGTTCGATGGAGCTATCAAGGTACCATCAATACGAACAGTGATGTCATTGCTATTGCATTTTCCTTTGAACACAACACTAGCAACTAAGAACCTTCCAAGAGGCACATAAATGGTAGCTGAGCCTATTGAACTGCAAGCTCTGTCCCATGCAGTGAGGAATGCATGTGATGAGTCAACTTCACCATTAGGGTTTGCCCCAAAATTCACAACGTTGTAGGTTATTGGTGTAGCCATGGAAGAGCTAAATGAGAAGAGAAAGAGCAAGGCAAGTACAAGAAGAAAGGACATTGGTTGTGCCATGTTAATTCTAATCTTTTTGGATAACATGAATGCTTTGAATATATGAAAGTGAAATAGAGAATGACGTTCGAATTGAAGATTGGAAGGTGTTGTGGGTTTTTGAATGGTTTGCGAGGTTATTTATAGATTGGGATTTGAAAAATGCATGCATGAGAAAATCAGAGAATCATAAATTTAAGGTGAGAAGTTTGAGAAAAACAAACCTAACTTCCGTTTTATGTTGGATTTTTTTAAGACATTTTTCTTCATAAAAATATTTTCTATATGAAGAAAGACAATAGAGAATGTTTGTGGATTAGTAAGGAGAACATGCACGTATGGGCTTTATTAATAAAAACTAGACTTATATTGACTTGTTTATATTTTTGCTATCTCTAAGTTTTCAATCAAAATCAAACATGTGAAATTTTTTTTTTAAAAAATTAATTATAAGAAAGATACATTGTATAAATCATATATGTATAAGTCTCTCATTGAAAAATTTAATGAAAAAGATATAAAAATTATATTTAAATTTTTTTCTATCAATAAATGGACTAAAATGGACAAGACACAATACGTAAATAGTTGTTTTGATTGAGCAATCAAAAGACATTGTTCATGATTTTTGGGTTATTATCCATATAGCCAACTAGATTTATAACAGCCACTCAATCCCATCATCCAATTGCCTCATCTTATCTATCTATTTCTCTCTCAATTGACTTTTTTTTTTACAGGGTTAAATAAATTAGTCAGTCCTAGCTCATAATTTTTCTTGTTAGAAGTAATTTCTAAATTTAGAAATACTTTTGGCATGATATTGAAGTTTGAGTAAGTAGATATGTTCACTTCCTCCCTCTGGGTTTTGCGTTAAAAATGTACAGTACATTCTCTTATATTTTTAAAAATATGTTTTGCTATTTAGTTCGTTTTAAAGTTACATTTAACATAAATCATTTAATATGATTGGATTTTTTCTTGCATATAAATTTGATTCCTACGCCTTAGTGCAAATTGGTGAATATAAAATAGTTCAAAGAAAAACAATAATGCAATTTAAGAAAAAAAAAAAACAAAGAGGCACTCAACTCCATATCCCACCGTCGTATAGAGATGAAAGAGAGGAGAAAAACAGGCATGCATAAGGTAACTTTTCTTTTGTTTGTTGCTACCAACATCTGATTTTGAGGCTTAAAGACAAAAATTAGAGTTAGATCAATGTGACAATGTCTAACTCAATAGGTTGGCCTGTTTATAATATCAAAATGATAGATTATTTGTTTTTTTTTATTTTTTTAACCTGTATAATTATTAAAAAATGTTTACTTTACTTAATTAATTCACGGATTATACAAACCAACTCGTTTTAATTGTGGATTGGTCCATTTATTTTTAAACTCAAGTGCTCTCTACCAAATCAATTCACTAAAATGATATTGAAAAATTTTATTTTATGTTATTTGGTTGATACTTTATATTATAAATTGAGGAGATTCCAATTATTTATGCTTATAGCAATATTCTAATATGATGTTGGTGGTTTTAATAAAATATTAAACTTAACAGAGTTTGTTTTAGTTATTAATTATTTGAGATCTTAAATTTTTAATTGGATAGTATTGTTGTGAAATTTGTATTATTGTTAATGTGTGAATTTGAAACATATTCAATATTGTATTATTATTTTCTTTTTGTATTTTTTCTCGTAGTTTCTCTCTTTTCAAATTTTTTTGGTTAAATGGGTTGGTTTTTTTAATTCCTTTAAAAATAAGAAAAAAAAATCGATTGACTCACCTAACTCAACTTATGACAAATCAATTTACATGAACTAAGATTGGCTCGTTTTTACAACTATAACCTCAGTAAGGTCACATTATATACTGCCAAATTAAATCGACATATTATATAATTTATTGTAACTATATTGAAGCTCAACGGATATATTGCATTGCATGAAAAATAATCTGTGACTAAAAATGGGTCAAAACCCATCAAAGATATATATATATATATATATATATATATATATAAATTAAAAATTCATATAATAAATTTTTTTCTCATTGTAAAGTATAAGCACTAATATTGAATAAAAATATTAAGTATAATTCGACACTTCAAATTAAAAAAAAAGTAAATTATATCTTATAATTCAAGTCATAATTCAAGTAAGCAAAGCACAAAAAAATAAAAAATAAAAAAGCAAACAAACTTTTTGCCATGATAAAGGTAACTAAAAGTCGTCATTAAATAGTATTCAGTATAATTAGGGATGATCACAATTCGGGTCCGTTTGGATTTGAGGTCAGTCGGTTCGGGTGAATCAAAAAAATGAATGGGTTGGGTCGATTCAAGTTTACGAAAAATGAATCAACCAACACGAATTGACCCCAACCAACCATGGGCGGTTTGGGTTTGGTGGGTACCCGATGATTATTTTTTATAACATTGCACAAAAAGATCAAAGCTACTAATCCTAATTCAATGAGAAACCTAAATGACACCGGGTATTAGTGGCAAGAGCATGAGAGATATACATGAGAAAGCAATGGAAAAAGCAACGGTGATAGAGATGGAGAAGATTCAGAAGAACGTGGAACGTTGAACACTGAATGGAGAAGAATGCATGTTGAATGCTGACGAATGGAGTCACAGTACAGAAGAAGTCGACAGCCGAGAAACCAAACAACCAGTGACAGAGAAAAACATCAAACAGAGGTGGTGCTGCACACTCGTAGTCGCTTCTTGGGGCTAAGGCACTCGTGAAATGGACACACTGCTACTTGGTGTCTGGCATATAGCTTTAGGCAAATAAGAAGAAAAAAAATAAACTCAGTCGAGGTGGTGGATCAGTTCGGGTTCAATGGATTCCAAGTTCTGAAAGCTGTTGATCAAACCAAAAGGGTTCGGTCGATCTTTTGTCAATCTAACCCTCCCCGATTCAACTTTGTAGGTTGGGTCAGATTGACAGGTTAACCCAACCCGCTGTACACCCCTAAATATAATGGACAAAGCCTTTTTCAAATAGTGAGATGGTTCTAATACCATCTAAAATGATCTATTTCTTACTAATAATATGCACATTTATATTCAACGCAACATTAGCATAGGAAATTGGAAACAATGCAGGGACCCTCTAAACTTCGACTCAATAGCGAAAATTGGGTCTCTAAACTTAAGTTTTAGGAAATAGATCATTCCATCCAATTTCTTACAAGCATTGTTAACTTTTGCCAAATCAGACTTCCAAGTGTTAATTATATTTATCACATAAACATCATTTCCAAAATACGTCTGCACATTTGAAGCCTAATTCGTCAAGGCCAATGCTCAAAAGCAATTTCAAGCACGAGGAATATTAAAAGAAGGCCTTCTTTTTCTATTTTCTGATATCATTTTCACAACCTTCTTCAATTTAAGCATTGTAGATTTCAGTGGAATGGGACTTCAGGAAGAACTGTTGTTGACCTTGGTACTTTTATGAAGATCACTCATCTCAATTTTGGAACTATGACGGTAAAATTGCTTATGAAGATATCATTAAACCAACAGAAGGCTTTGACTTCAAGTATTGCATCGGAAAAGGTGGTTATGGTAGTGTTTAAAAACTTCACCGCTTGGTATCTGAAGACCCTTCTTTTTTTAGGCGTTTTCGCAATGACGTCAAAATAATGACACAAATCCGTCATCAAAACATTGTTAAAACCTATCTTGATCGCTTGATTTGTATCATATTCTTAATAACATTAATGTGATACCATTAAAATTAAAACCTATCTTGATTGCTTGATTTATATCAGAACTTGCATTTACAACAAAGGTTATCAAATCGTGATTCAAATCGTGAATCAATAAGCTAATTTTTGAATCATATAAATTGTATAGAATCATACCATTTATGAACACAAAGAAAATTAACTTGAGATATTTCATATTAATGACTTATATATTTATATTATAAACAAAATGCTCAATTTAAAAAAATAAAACTAGTAGTTGTCATAAAATTTTATCATAGGTCTCACTCAAGTTATAAGTTCATAATTAACGACAAAGTATAATAAATTAATAAAGCCAAAAGAGTCCAGAAGTAACTAAATCAAAATTAGTTGAAGAGTAAAGAGAAGGAGAAGAGAACGGCGGCACTGTCTTCATGTTTGGCACTGTTCTGTCTTCATATTTGGCAAATATATTTTAAAGGGACTTTAGTTTTAGTATGTAGTGGGGCTGTGGCACGACGTAAAAGGGAATCTGAAGAGTTTTTTTTTTTTTTTTTTCTATTCTTATTGTAATTGCCTAATTGGTTTTTGATTGTTTTTTTATTTTAAACTTAAATCATTTTGACTTTTCAACTCCCTCAAGTCACGGAATCTTCTTTATTTATTTATTTTTAAAAATAGCATCACTGATCTAGGTGTCATCTTCTTCATGTGTCTGGGTCACGCAGGTCAGTCATGACCTAGTTTTGTGACCCACGTAACTTAGACGTAAACACAGTTTTAAAATTGCCAGAAACATGCGATTCACAATTTTCGGTATGAATCACGCGATTCTGGCAATTCGTACAACGATTGTGGCCAAAAAATGATAAGCTCTATAAACTGTATCATTTGGCCGTTGAATCAATGTGAATTGAAAATTTTGAATCGTGAATGTGTGATTTTGATAACTATGTATACAACAATTGTGACCGAAATATATGACGTTTCTAGCTTTAGATTTGTGACGTTAGAAATAATAATGGAAACAACATCCTGTAGAAATAATTTCCTCTTTAACAAGGTCATCTGTTGAGTTTGAAAAAAGATTTTATCAGATATCTTGGACTCACGTCTAATTATTCTTTCTTCACACAAAGATGCTCAAGATTTAGTTGTTGTGGTAATACTAGCAATAAGATGACTCCATTCAAACCCACCATTGCTAATGCCTTTCAATGATATCTCACTCCACCACATGAATCCGGAAATATATTTGGTACATCAAGTTTGAATTTTTGACTGTCTTCTCTTTAATGCTGGATAGGTTCTTTCAATTTTCCAGGACCATCCTTTTTTATTTGGGGGCCTTGAATGATTGATTTTGATGTATCATATCATATAAAATGTTTAATATATATTATTTTTTATGCCTGTAAATTAAGGCGTAGTACTATATTTATAAGTATTTATATTGATTAAAATGTTTAAAGTTTTTATTGTGATTTTACTTTTTATATTTGAATTAATTAACAATAAGAACTTAATCAGAAAAAATCAAAATAAATATTTAAAATCACTTATATTTTTTTTTCTTGTAATCTCACAGTTAGAAAAAATTTAAATCACTTGTTCATTCTTGAAAACGTAGCTTTTTGGACGAACCGGTCAACCAACTAGGAAATCCGGCCGGTCCAAGGATGGCCGGCGGGTTAAAGGATGGATGACCCATCAAATTCGCTATAGAGTATAGTCGTTTGATAGCAGGCCAACTAATGACACCCAATCGATCCAATTACTTACCAACCCAAGCTTGCAAATGAGCCCACAAAGCTCGGTCATGGACAAAAACATTATATTATTTATGTATTAGAAATTTTTCTTTTGGTGAGAACAAGATTCCATTTATATATAAAAGGCCTTAAGCTTAATACAAATACTAGAACCAAATGTAAGACACAATAGGTAATAATTCTTTAATCAAGCATGCAATTTTAGAGAATACCAAATCAATAACCACTGGCAACACAGCTAAGTAGAATCAAATGGAGAACCCAACTAAAATTCTAGGGAAATTTAAGACTAGATCTTTTATCAAGGTATCACAATTTAAAAAGAAAAAAAGTACAACACTCTTTACCCTAGCTATCACAAATTTTCTTCAAATAAAAAAAAAAAAATTGAAGATTTGATTAAAGAGGCAACAGACACCTCCTTTACTCCCTAAGGGATTAATATTCTGAGAGCTTTCTTCAAATCAATAGTCAAGCCTTTGCATTGAAGATCTGGAGAAATTGTATTTCTTCAAAGTCAAAACTCTTGCATAGAAGAGGATAAACTCCTATAAACAAGGAGATGAGAGAGAAAACTTTGGTAGAGGAGGAAGAAAACCTCCATACTATATAACAGGGACCAACTTTCCTAAAGTAAGAAGAAGCCTTCATACAAGAAAGAAAAGTAAGGAAACAAGAAAAAAAAAATATTAAAAAAGCAAAAGTAAGTGCGGAAGGGCCCCAAAATCGACTGTGTAGTGCGGTGTGGTGCGGTACTGGAGAGAATGCTAGGGTTGAGAGGAAAGAGAAAAAAAGGTCTAACTAAAGATTAGTATCGTTGTAAAATACAATCCCTTAGAAGTTATGTATTGAAAAGCTAGAATTAGATATTTTATAGCAGAAGCTTTGGGTACAACAAAAAATTGATGGTGAAGTGAACTAATTCTAGAAAAGAATTGGAATTGGAGAATTGCAAGTATTAGTATAATCAATTCATTAATTTGATAATCAATTTTTAAAACATTAAAATATAGTGAAGACATGGTGGAAGCAACTCAACAAGAAATTAAAATGAAAAAGAGAATCATATAGTCCTTATGACTTTTGGCAGATGCTAAATAATTAAATCTATTACAATAATTTCTATGGCCTTCAAAACCTACTATTGCAAACAATTATTGGGTTCAACTAAACCAGGCGTGGTTCCTCCGCATGGTTGCATGAAGCTTTCGCAGGTTTGTTTTCATAGGTAAGTTTCACATCCTCCATTGTTATTCCAGTGCATGGATATTTAGGATTACAATTAAATTTCCTTGCAACTTCTACTGCAGATGTTCCATGAATACCCTGATAAGCAATGTTGCTAATTTGTACTCTAGAAATCTGCTTGTGATCAGAAAAGAAATAAACTAACACAATCAGATACTTGTAATTTTTTTTTTATATGTGCTCAACAAATATTTTTATATTAGAAAAAATAAATGGGAATTTTTAAGGGCAAATTAGATGTAACTAAGACATAATCACAAAAATGATAGATGTAAATAAGACTTAACAAAACTTCTCCTAAACTTTTAAAAACAACAAATTAAACATCCTCTTCAAAACTAAGTTAATTTGATGTTTGTTATTTAAGAAATGTTGTATTATATTTAAAGTTCTGGAATGTTTTGTTATTAGGCTTTAAAATGTTTAAATATCAATTTTACAATTAGGCTTCAATTAAGGAGACAAAATATAATTTTTTTTTCAAATTTAAAAAGCATTCTTCGAGAAAACTCGACCACGACAATTGTTTTGGTCAGGACAGTAATTTTGGTCAATTAAAAAAGGATTTTGGACATCAATCATGGTAGCATGTTAGAATAAAATATCCTTTGCAAAGCCATTGCTGGTTCTATCCCATGATTTGATTCTTAATCCGTTTTCAGTACTAGTAAAGGTGATTGTCTTAACTGTTACATTTTGCACACCAGGCTCTTGAGCTCTTTCCCTAAACTTCCGACACTGCCACATATATTACAACCAATGTAAGAAAAATATGCAATACTAGTAAATAATTACTTGAGATTGGTTAATGAAATCCTAAATTCTGAGTACACTAAACACAAAATTTGGATCCTCTCGTATTGAGTCTCATTCATATAATAAAAATTATGAAGTTGGTGAATCCTTGATTTTGTAGAGTGTAGACACAAGAATTTGTAAATGGTATATATGTATTGAAATTTCTAAGTGGCCATGAAAATTAAACTGAAGTATGAAAAATCTAATTAATATAAGGTTAAAACGTATAAATTTTAAATTTTAAATTTTAAATTCTAAACTTTCTTGAATTATAAAGTTATTATACAAAATTTCTTAAATTTTAAAATCTAATATAAAACTTTTTTAAATTTTTAAATTTTTATAAATAACATTATTTATTAACTTTTTTATTTAATTTTTAATGATCAAACACTAAGTCAGCAATTTTAACTCTAATTAAAACTTTTAAGTGATTTAAAAAATGAGTATTTTGTTCATTTCACCTATACCTCTGACATGACTTAGACTTCGATCTTCTCAACTGATCTAACCTCAAATCGGAAGTAACAAATGCGTGATTATGAGGTACCAGCAAACTGGAGTGGAACTTTCTCTTCTTTCTTTTTTTTTTGGCCTCCAGAGTGGAACTTTAATGGAGGCAAAACAAAAGAACTCAGACTATTGCTACTGCATATAATGGGAGATTTCCAGAATGGCCAAACCAAAATTTTTTCGATAAAGGAGTTCGAATTCTAGACTCTTCTACTCCTACTTCTGTTCCCTTTAAGCAATAAAGAAAATAATGTATCTGGTTAACAGGCTCCACTTATATTATACTATGTTAAAAGAGACCGAATTCCAGGCACGAAGCTCAAAAGGAACGGGAAATGAAAGAATTGAATTGAGTGAGAGCAAAGGCAAATTGAGGAATCCCAAAGTTTGGCAGCAAAAGTGCAGAGGAAAAGCCAAATGTCAAAATGAAATGATTAGTTAAATGAGATGGGACCCACCTCTCTTCCCTCGTAATCTCTGCTTTCCAAGTTTCCCTTATTTCTTACCTATGATTGGATCCCACCTCCCTCTTCCATTATTTTTCTGGATTCAATCTTCAAAAATATATAATCCAATTCAAACAAAACAAAACTGCAATTCTCACGTGAACTCTAGCTGAACCAAACTTCATCCTCCCTCCTCCTTTATCCATGCTTCCTTCTCTCTCTGTACATCAAACTTCTCCTTCGCTCGTACAAAGAGAGAAAGCAAATATACACACGCACACACTCTTGTTTAGTCATCCCTCATGAAATTGACCACCATAGAGATTAGTGATGAAAGCATTTATTGAGTTTTGGACGGCGAGGATGGAAATTTTTCCGATAATGCTAGGTTGGTTATCAAGCCAGAAGGAATTGGAGTCGTGGGTGGGTTACTTGGTTATAAGCGAAATGATCAAAATATCCATTGTTCAAATTAGCTAAAAATCTTAGTTGGAGTCAAAATTATTAACGTGTATGACTTTTAAAAATTATATAGAAAAGTTTAGAAGATATCATTTGCAAAAATTTAAAAGTTTAAGTTATTGTTAGATTTTAAAGTTTACAAAAGTTCTGTACAATAACTTTATAATTTAAGAAGTTGTATTTTAGTCTTAATATAACAAAATTAAAAATTCTTAATGTGGCTCCACTTGAACAATTCTTGCCAGATTTCTTACAATCCACAAAGTGACCATCAATCACGCCACCAAGGATGGTAACCTTATCAACATCATCAAACAACAACCAATTTCTATTACTACCAATCACAACGTAGTTCGATGGAGCCATCAAGGTACCATCAATACGAACTGTGATGTCATTATTTTGTATTTTCCTTTGAACACGACACTACCAACTAAGAACTTTTCAAGAGGAACATAAATGGTAGCTGAGCCTGTTGAAGTGCAAGCTCTGTCCCATGCAGTGAGGAATGCAACTGTTGAGCCAACTTCACCGTTAGGGTTTGCCCCAAATTTCACAACGTTGTAGGTTATTGGTGCAGCCATGGAAGAGCTAAATGTGAAGAGAGAGAGCAAGGCAAGTACAAGAGGAAAGGACATTGATTATGCCATGTTAATTCTAATCTTTTTAGATAACTTGAATGATTTGAATATATGGAAGTGAAAGAGGGAATGACGTTCGAATTGCAGATTGGAAGGTTTTGTGGGTTTTTGAATGGTTTGTGGGGTTATTTATGGATTGAGATTTGAATAATGCATGCGTAAGACAATCACACAATCATAAATTTAAGGCGAGAAGTTCAAGAAAAACAAACCTAACTTCCGTTTTACGTTAGATTTTTTTAAGACATTTTTCGTTATAAAAACTATTTTCTATATGAAGAAACACAAAGTTTGTGAATTAGTGAAGGGAACATGCATGTATGGGCTTTTGTTTTTTGTGACTAAAAATTTCAGGGAGGAGATAGACCCCAATCTAACGGCAGGCTTCCAGATACAGAGAATATTTATAGGAACTTACATATAACCCACCAATAAAAAATCATCTAGATTCAAACTTAAGCCATGCAGCTGAAAATTTTGATTGAGCGATCAAAAGACAGTGTTCTTGTTTTTTGGGTTAATGTTATGGTTGTAGCCAACTAGATATATAACTGCAACATAATCCCATCCTCCAGTAGCCTCATCTCTCATCTATCTATATGTTTCTCTCCCAATTGACTTTTTTTTTTCTTTTGTAGGATTAAATAAATTTTTCAGTCCTAATTTTTCTTGCTAGAAGTAATTTCTAAATTTATAAATAATTTTTGCAGGACATTGAAGTTTGAATAAGATATTTTCAGTTCCTCTGGGTTTTGGGTTAAAAATGTACACTAGATTCTGAATTTTAAAAACATATTTGTTACCATTTAGCTCCTTTTCAAATTACATTTAACATAAATCATTTAATATGATGGGAGGTTTTCTTGCATGTAATTCTGATTCCTACTCATTAGAATGTAAAGTATATAGTCCAAAGAAAAAGAATAATGCAATTTAAGAAAAAAAAAGGCACTCAACTCCATATCTCTGCTTCATAGATGAAAGAGTAGAGAAAAATAGGCATGCATAAGGGAACTTTTCTTTTGTTTAATTGTTGCCACCAACATTTGATTTTGAGGAGTGAAGACAAAAACTAGAGTTAGATTAGTTATAATTCAATGTCCAACTCCATGGCTTGATCTATAATTTGTTAAAATGATAGCTTTAGTTTTTAATTTTTTAACCTATAGAGTTATAAATTTGTTTTTTTTAGTTATTGAATCTTTGAGATCTTAAATTTGTAATTGTATAATGTTGTTGTGTAACTTCTATTATTGTTAGTGTTGAAATTTGAATCATATTCAATATTGTATTTTTTTTTTTTTGTATTTTTTCCTTTTCTAATTTTTTTTTTACAGATATTTTTTTTATTAAAGACAATCTACCCTATCACACACTAAAAAATGAGTTGATGATTTTTTTTATCACTTTTATAATGAAAAAAGAAAAAGAAAAATCGACTCACGTAACTTCATCTTAATAAGTTAACTTACATGAACTAAATTGCTCGTTTTCACAACTATAAGCTCGGTTAAGGTTACATGATATGGTATATATACTGTCAAATGAAATGGATATATTATACAGTCGTAACTATATCGAAGCTCAATGTATATATTGTATTGCGTGAAAAAAGTAATCTGTGACTAAAATTGGATCAAAACCCATCAAATGTGTGTGTGTGTGTATATAAAAATTAAAAATTCATAATAATATTTAGAGGGGGATTGCCATGAAAATAATCGATTAGGAATAAACCTATTTTTTAAAATTAGGAGAGAGAGAGAGAGAGAGATGGTAATTGGAGACGAAAATTAATGTTAGTATGTGCAATTTTCTCTTAAATAAATGGATTTGAGTATGAGAACGTTAGTATTTTAAATAACTTTAAATAATAGCATTGGAGAAAGCGACAGTGTCACAATGAATGGGCGGTCCAAAAAGTTCATTAAAATGGAAAAATTATTATATATTTCGTCAAATTTTTTATAAAATTGTTACATATTAATAATTATGTAAATAAAATTAAGAATAATATGACTTAAAAAATAATTTAATAAAATTTAATTTTTTACAACTATCAATTTTAATTATAGGTATTTTTTTTTTGTTAAACACTTAAACACATATATGTAAACTTGATTTATTTTTTACCGATACTTTAAGGAACTCAACCTTACAAAAAGTTATTTTTTTTTTAATTTTTCTCTTGTTTTAAAAATAAAAAAATAAAAAAGGTAACTATCGAAGAGGTCAACCATGTGAGAGGTGGACTTCTTCATAGTATAGTCCTTTATTTTGGCATTTACATTACTTTTGTGTGTACCATTCTTTATGACTTATCTAACAATCAAACAAACATGGCTTATTCTTCTTCCTCCTCACAACCTCAATGGATGTGTTGTTGGCTTTCAGAACCAAATGCCCTTCAATAAAAACTGCTGCAATCAAAACCTTTGTTAGCGATCCTGAAGAGCCTACGTCTTTGGCTTCGCTATCGCAAGTCACCCAACGCTCCAGAATCGCCATCGTTGTTTTCACAAATGAATTCGTTGAGAAATTTGAAAAAATAATGGAGTATTGTAAAATCAGAGATGATAATAATCAGGTAATTTTGCCTGTCTTTTGTGCTTTGAATAGACGAGAAGTAATGCGGGCAAATTCCAGATTTGAAGAATTGTCGAAGAGGATGATGAAGGGAATCTATAATAAGGAGTTGAGAAAGAGATGGGAAAGAGCCGTTGCTGGAGTCACTCTTGGAGCCACCTAAGAAGTGTCAACTACTACTGAAAATAAGTTTAACTCGGAAAAACTGAAACTCGAGTGTGGTGTAACACTGAAAACCCAAGTGGTGAAACCATGGGAGTCCTGAGGCAATGCTTATCTCGTCATCAAGAAAGCAGTATTTGCAGTCAAGATAGACAATGTCGAATAACTAAACAAAAGTTAGTAACACAACTAATAACTTAACTATTACAACAAGAAATAAACTTTCACACTTGCCAATTAGTGCCAGCACTAGTTAATATTTTTTTTATTGGTTAATAAAATTTTTAAACATTAAACATTATTATTTTTGTTAATATTTTGTAAGTTTCAAGTCATTAAATACTCTATCAATCAATAAAAAAAAGTTTAATTAATACCTCAAAAACATTAGTTAACAAAACTCAAACTTTTTGCTCTCCATGAATGAACCAAAGTTATTTTAACTAAGCACTTATAGGAGATTGATTATCATAAACAAATAAAAATAAATACTAACACAACATAATATAATAAAATAAAATAAAATACATACTAAAATATTAGTATTTAAACTTTGAAACATTTACTATACTATAAAAGAGTGAGTTGTTTACAAATTTTTATTGTCTAAAATATCTTTAAAAATTATAATTATATATTTCTAAAGTCATATCCTTTTATATATAGTTTTTACTCTTTCAAAATATAACTTTTCATGTTTAAAAGAATCACGTTCTTTTATATGTAATTTTTTTAAAGTTATATATTTTCATTCAAAAAATATAACTTTTTATATTTAATGTCATGTACTTTCTTATGTACTTTTCATGTTTAAAGTAATGTCCTTTTATATGTAATTTTTTTAAAAGTCATATATTTCATTCAAAAAATATAATTTTTCATATTTAAAGTCATGTCTTTTTATATATAATTTTTTAAAAGTCATATATCTTCATGTTATATGTAATTTTTTTAAAGTAATATATTTTCATATCATATGTAATTTTTTAAAATCATATTTTTTATATATATCTTTTCAAAATATAAATTATCATTATTAAAAGTCATATCATTTCATATTTATTTATTATTTTGAGAGAAAGTAAACAAATGTTATATGTGAAAAATATAAACCGATCTTTCTATCTATCATAAAAATGTGAGTTGTATACAAATTTTTATATCTAAAATACCCTTAAAAATACATATGTAATATTTATTAAACTCACCCTTTTAAAATATAATTTTTCTCTTTTTAAATGTAATTTTTTGTATTTAAAGTCATGTCATTTTAAACTCACCCTTTTAAAATATACTTTCTTATTTTTAATTAAAGTCATATCCTTTCAAGTTGTTTATAATTGCATCATAGTATGTAATTTTTTTTTTACAAGACAAATAAAGCAAATGCTATGGGTCATATATTGATATACTGCTTTGAAGTCTTGACGTTGAAATCTTGCCATGTATTAATGGATTAATTCCTTTTCTTTCCTTTTTATTTTTCTCCTTTAATTCTCCATTAGCTTCATCGGATGGTGCTGTCCCAATAATGGTTAGTGATCATGCATGATTGGTCTTTAATTTCATACATTTTATATTCATCTTTGGTTGTTGCTTTGTTTTTCTAGAATTTCAACTAATGAAACTACTTGTATATTTTAAATAAATCAAGAAGAATGGTGCCGTTTTTAATTTTTTTTTTTTTATAGTTGCTATAGGTATCACTTTTGAATTTCTCATCTTATCCAATATTTCAAACAATTCTTGTGGTTGTGACTTTTTCTCTTTTTTTTCTCTATAGCTTCTATCTTCACTTGGGTTTTCACTTTTCAAAAACCAAACAATAGAAATGGCGTCCGGATTCTTTGCTTGGCCCCTGCTTTGCACTTAGTGGCGGTTTTTTCCGCTGCTAAAATTTCTTGCAACAAAAAGTATTGCAACTATAACTCTTTTAAAATTAATTATTTAAACAAAATTTATAGCAGCAGTAATATTCGTTGCAATAATATTAAAACAACTTTAGCAGCGGAAAAACTCGCCGCTAAAAGTGCCAAGCAGGTGCCAAGCAGAGAAATGCCAAGCAGAGGATCCAAACTCCATAGAAATGACGTCGCCTAACGCAAAAATATTCCATGTGTTTGGTTTCTTCTATTTCCATCTTTAAAGTTTAATTTTTAATTATAAAAGTTTCAATATTTAAAAATATTTTAGTAAGTAGTATATAAAACTAACATTTTATTCATATTTATTTTTAAATGAAACTAATTAAATGATCACATATTTTATATATTTTTTATTTCCAAGTTCATTAAATAATATATTTGGGTTAATTTAAACGAAATTATATATTATGTCAACCTAAATTATAAATTCTAATGTTTTCAGTATTGATTTTTTTTTCTTATACATCATTGTAATTATTTAAAGGATATTTAAATTTAAATTAATAGTTCAATAATATATTTTGAGTGGATAGTTAATGATATAAAATAAAATAAACTAATCAACTTTCAAATGGATAGTAAATAATTATAATTAGTTTTATCTGTAGACAAATAATGAGAACAAATTGCTGTAAACCACTACACTGAACCCACTTCATCACAAACTAGGAAATTGTAGTCTGGGTGGGTTTTAGATAATCATTTATCTTTTGCTTTCTCTGTTTTTTATTTGAGTTTGATAAATAGTTATTAAATATTGATTTTGTAAAAGTAATAATAATAATAATATATTATTATAAGTAATTGGATTTTGGATTTTGTTTTTTGTACAAATTACTTGCTCTTGATTTGTGTTATCGTTTTTTTTTTTTTGTGTTATCCTTATTTTATAAGAATAAGAATATATATATATAATTTTCATTATATATATATATATATATATAAACAAATAGGGAAACGAACACAAACTTATAAGAAAGCAACAATACACAGTCAAATAAATGTAGAACAACTAACAACTAACAAAAGCATATAATTAATAAAGGGAAGAAGCACCAACAAAGGAATAAGTTTTTAAAATGAAGGAATAATTTATTCTTCTTGCAGATATTTTTGAACGAGGAAGGTTGGAAAAAGAAAGGAAATTCTAATAATAAAATTTTTGCAATTCAAACATTAGAGATTATTTTTAATGGTGTTTACTCTTTTTTATAGATACTTGAGTTTAAAATTTTGACATATAATTTTTTTTATCTCACTATAAAAAATCTGAAAATATACATAATTTATATATTTTATTAAAATGGATATTTTTTTCACGTTTAATCTTGGTTAGTCTTGCCATAAGGATGTGTAGTTATGTGTATCTTAAGTGAGATTTTGGAAGTGTTATTGATGTGCACAATTAGGTTTAGGATTTTAAACCCTGTCACCTTTTTTTTGTTACATTAATTTATGTGTTATGGCACTCATTTAATTAAAATTTATTATAATTGATGTAGTATTAATAGTACAATCATCATTTTTTTTAGTGTTTCAATATAATATTCTAATTCATATGGTGGGCTACAAAAATTATTTTTAAATTATGCTTTCCACCTTTCATATAGTAATAATATAAATTATTGTAATAATTACATTATATATATCTACGTACTAAAAAAATCCAATATGTGCATCGCAAGTCCTTTCAAATAGTAAATACTAAATCAGCGATAACCTCGTTAAATGAGTTGATTTTTATAACTGGAAATTAAAACAAGAAAAAGTACATTTTATTTTCTTCAATTATAGTTTAACTAAAATATTTGTATTTAAACTTTCAAACATAACACTTTACACCCCTGAATTATCATAAAATTAAAAATAAGACAACTAATTAATGATATGTGTACTTGTAGAAGTTAACTTTCAAAGTATTAAAAATAAGACTATAAACAAGTCAAACTGAGTTGAATCTTAACTTAATTAAGTTTATTCTTTTAAAATAAAATGAGCTTGAACAGTTTATAAATAATATTATAAATATAATATATTTTTTTTACATATATAAAATTTAAAGTAAATAAAAAAATTAACTTTCATATAATTTATAAACGTATATGAGAAAATCATATATAATTTTATATATTATATTTTTTAATTATGCATTAAATTTTGTATCCATCTAAGATTTTTTTATAATATATATATATATGATTATAGTATATTTATATAAAATTTAAAAATATAATATATATTAAATAAAAATAATATTTTATTATTAAGCGAGATGTTCGTGAGCTAAACAAATATAGCATCAAATGTTTAGGTTTGGTTCATTTAACTAAACGACTTGATATGTTGATCAAGTTTATTTATTTATTAAATGAACTAAGTTTGATTTAAACTTTTGATGATTTAAATTTGAATAGTTCACAAATAGTTCAGTTTTTTTGCACTCGTAATTAAAAGTCAACTTATATTATTTATTTTTAAGTCTTTTTCAAAGTGATATGAAATATTGTCTTTTTTTCAATGTTGTAATTAGGTTATAATATTCACAAGGGTATAGTAGATAAAATTTATCATACATATATGTGTGTATGTACATATAACATGCATGCATTATTTTATATTATAATTTTTCTAATTTTAAATCAATTTTTATCAACAGAGGTAGTGAGGTAATCGAAGATCTCATTTACTACATTAAGAAAATATTACAAGATAGGTACACTTGGGATATTTTTGCAGGCATTTTAAGAGAACAAATTTCTTGGAAAATATCAAGAATGTATGCGAGCAAGAAAATGGCAAAATTCATCTACAGAGACAACTTATTTAGATGTTTCTTATAGAGAATCTGTAGAGATGCATGATATTGAAATGGGAATATAAGACAATTGAAGACAACATTGAGGCATGAAAAAGCACTTGTAATACTTGATAATGTCACTCAAATTGCCCAACTAATGGCATTATGTGGAAGTAATATTGAATGGTTTGGTCCAAGGAGTTTGATATTCATTATAACAAGAAATAAGCATTTTTTTATCACTTGAAATTGGATTTTGTATAATTTAAACATATATATATATATATATTGCACCTAACAAAACCAAGAAATCAAATAAGCAAATAGAAATTCTAAGATATATGAATTGCTTATCTGAAGAGAAGAAAACCATTGAATTCCACGGAAGAGTTTCCAACCTCCCTTGCCCAGTATTGAATCACAAAGAGAGTAAAACGAATTGTAAAACTCATAATGAAGAAGCTTGAAGAGGGTTTTGAGCATCTAGTAAAGTGTGTGTATATATAAAACTCATTTGTAACTGATGCCATAAAAACCAATAATATATATTGAGTATGAATTCATAATTGACATCAAGTTTAAATGTGTAACATTAATCTATAAAATTCTAACAATCTCCTACTTGAATAATGTTAAACAATCATCAAGTCTATATATATATATATAGACACACACACATATACATAACTCTTTCACTCTCAGTCAATAATTTGTTAAGATAATTATTAATATGTATTGGGTTGCATGTTGGGTCTTCTTCTCAAAAGACTTTACAAATAATCAAACTTATCACTGATTATTTACAATTAATTCATAAAACCAATTCTTTTATAATTAACTCAAGAAGAGTTCAAATTAAGACAACACAAAATCACTCATTTTTTTTATTGTTGTATTTTGCATTATGAATACTAGGTTTTCCTTTTACATAAGTTCTTAGTTTTTGTTTTCAGAACCGAAATTGAGTTGATTGACAACATTATTGAAACTATAACCATGAAGCTAGATGACAATGGTGGGGGGTTTACCTCGGACAAACGTGGACAGTAACACAAGTGCCATTTCATTAATAAGATCAAAAGGCATTAAATATGTCTTTGTGTGGTTGTGAAGGATTTTCACGTGATGTACTTCCATCTCTCATTTGGTCTCAAATGTCGCCAGCAAATAATCCAAGGTCCCTCACTCGAGCATTTTGGTATTTGCCAAATTTACTCCACAATCTACCTCTTAGAGATATATTTGCCAAAAGGACTACAATATTGGAAAAAAGACCAAGTAGACCTCAAGTTTCATATAGGAAATCTCCAGCATCAATTGGTTTTCAAGAGCCACTTCACATGGAGAGGTCAAAGTTTCATGAGTTCTATAACAATTCATGTGGGAGGGCCCAATCAAGTCATTGATATACTTTTGAAGAGTATTTCACAGGTTCTTCTCTTTACCTCATAACACATTTGTCATATTTCAATAGTTATTAAGGAAATGAATATTTTGAAATTTAATTAAATGTGAAATAATTTACATTTTAATCATTTTTCTTATACATGTTCATGGTTTAGGAATGGAGTGACAGAGGGTTTTGTGACTATTCTCTACCTGGAGATAATTATCCTGGTTGGATAAATTTTAAATGAGAAGGATTATCAGTACTGTTTAAAGTACCTCAAGTTACTGGTAGGAGCTTAAAAGGATGATTTTGTGCATTATTTATTTGTCTCCTCAAGATAATATGACATTCGTATATCCTGCAAGTGTGTTGATAAAAGATTACACAAAGCTTAACATTGAGTTCCACAAGCGACATTCAGTAAAAAGTTCTAATAATGAAAAATGGCATAAAATGATAAATAATTTGATACCAAGTAATCAAGTGTAAGTTAAATTAGATTTTGCTTGTCAACTCTGTGAAGGAGACAGTAATCTATTTGGTATATGGTGAAGATGTTGGCAAAGGAAAAGTTATAGACTATTAAGCATCATCAAAATGATAGTTGCATGTATAACGAATTATATAACCAGAAATTAAACAATTTATTTGGAAAAATGTTATTTTATTTAATATTTCAGCTAAATATGTTACGATTTTGTATTTTAAATTATCATCTTGGCTGCACAGAATATTTTAAAAGACTGTTTTAATTTTATTTGGTTGCTTAGTAGAGATTTGCAAAAGATAACCATCTGTTTTGAATACGTATCATTCAAACTAGAAATTTCAATCTCGAGAGTCTCAGAGCCTATTTTTACATAAATTTTATATTAGCTCGACACAAGAAAATTTTAACCTGTTTATTGGATATTCTACATCATATGCAGAGAGATTACTCTGCTTCTTCGTATTAGTACCTTGGTCATAACAATTTTATAATTGATCTATTTAAATTTCTAATGAAAATTCAATCATTATAATTGATTCTTATAGAACCTTTTAAAATTTTTGTGAGGTAGCATCAACACTTTGGAGTGTGGCTAATTACCTAGGAAAATCATTGCCATAAAATCTTGTCAATCATGATCATAGATGCAATATCTAATAGAAAGAAACAAAAATGTTGATAATTTGGTATAAAAGATTTTACCTTAAACAAACATCACAATATACTAAAAATAAGCGACTATATACCATGAAAATCCTAATTGACAATTGAAAAAACCACTTACAAGTATATTAAAATCTACTCCATAACATTATTCCTGCAACTATATTTTTGGTTATGTTTAATATTCTATACATTTTCTTTTGTCCGCATCTTCACCATATACCAAATAGATCACTGTTTCCTTTACATTGAGTTGACAAGCAAAATCTACTTTAACTTCCACTTGATTGCCAGGCACCAAATCATTTATTATTTTATGCCACTTTTCATCATCAGAAGTTGTTTCTGCCGCATCTCTCTTGTAGAACTCAATGTTAGGCTTTGTGTAATCTTTTATCAACACACTTACAGGATATACAGATGCCATATTATCCTGAGGAGACAAATAGACAATGCATAGAATCATCCCTATTAATTTTCTATGAGCAAGTTGAGGCACTTTAAACAACACTGATAATCCTTCACTTTTGAAATTTACCCAATCAGGATAATTATCTCCAGGCAGAGAGTAGTCACCAAATCCTCTCTCACTCCATCCCTGAACATAAAAAAAAAAAGAAGAAAGGAATTTCAATACTTTTCATCATATTCAAATAAATTATGTATATATTGTGGTAATAGAGAGATAAAGGAGGAAAACAACCTGTGAAATACTCTTTAAAAGTGTATCAGTGGTTTTGTTGAACCTTCCCGCTTGAATAGTTAGAGAACTTGTGAAATTTCCTGACCCTGCCATTTGAACTTTGTCCGGAAAATGAATTGATGTTGTAGCTTTCCGGTGTGAAGTATGAGATGTAATTGACCTTCTTTCCAATATTGAACTACTCTTGGGAAGTAAATGATGTCCAAAACTCTGAAGTAAATATGGTAGATTCCCACATGCTTGAATTAGGGACATTGGATTTTTTGTTGGTGACATCCATGACCAAATGAGAGTCGGAAATATATCACTTGATAATCCTTCATGACCACACAAAGACACATAATGAATGTTTTTTGATCTTACTAATGAAAAAGGCACTTGAGTAATTGCAGTTTGATTCGCCACTAGAGTAGTCAAGGATTCCATTCGCTCAATTTCTTCTTCCAGCTTGTCAATCTTCCAACAACCAGAAAGAATGAGAGTTTTCAAAGATTTCAAATTATATATACTTCTTGGGAGATCTTTAAGGCTTTTACAGTCCTTAAAATTTAGCAAAATAATATGCTTCAAATCTCCAATGGTTGGGTGAACCATGGACAAACATGGACAATCTTTAAGTATCAACTTTTCAAGATTTGGTATCTTTGAAAAGTCAGGTGTTTGTGTCAAATAATGGGAATGACTCAAATTGAGAATTTTCAACCTTTCCAACACCTGTGAAAAGAGAATTTTTAAAATAAAAAACTAATATAAATGAAAAAAAATAATTGAAACAAATACTGTTGTTACTAGTGTTTAATTATGAAAAGTCAACATAAGTACCTGGGTTTTCTTCCACACTTGTGTGAGATTACTATATTTTAAGTCAATAGCCACTATGCTTTCTTGGCTAAAGTCCATAGGAATATTTTCCAAAGGAAATCCATGCCAGCTAAGCCATCGCAATTCTTTAGATAGATATTCATAATCCCCATCAAGTTTTACATGATCAAATTGAAGCAAACGAAGTTTCGTCATCTTCTTAAATGATTTAGTACTCAACGAAAGTATATTATTGTTTCGTGACAGGTTCAAAGCCAATCCCTTTACAGACATAGTTCCCTGTCAAATGAAAAGAAAGGGAAAATAAAAAGGATATCATGCTTATTGAAGAAATTAATGTTTTAAAATTAAAATAGTAAACATGAAAGTTAGTGAACTAGTGAAATCAACTCACTGAAAAAATCTCTTACAGTTTTATTTCTCAACACGTAGAGCACATCTTCTTGAAACCATAATCTTGTCCGCTTTTCAGGCTCCTCTGGTGACATCCCACGAATGATCTCTCTTCCCATGTCACGTAGTAAGTCATGCATAGCAAGATTATTCTTCTTGTCAACTTTTACAAGGCTTAGCTCTATTAAACGTCTAATTCCAATGTCTGCATGAAGTTTGCAATCATTTAATATTTGGGTGACATAGTTCCTATTTTTACCGATGAAGAAACAACATATGTCAAGGAAAATATCTTTCTCTGTATGATCACTCAAACCATCATAGCTTATTTTTAGCTTTTCATGTATTCGATCATTTGGAATACGTTGTAGCTTCTCCAAGACACTTTCCCAATAAGGTATTTCCCTATCACATAAATAAGAACCAAGAACTTCAAGAGCTAATGGCAAACCTCCAGAGTAAGAAACTACCCTTGTTGAGAGTTCATAGAAATCCCTTTCTGGGAATGCTTGCTTAAATGCATGCCAACTGAAAAGCTCAAGAGACTCACTTTTGTCCATTTCTTTCGCATTGTATACATGAACCACTTGAAGTATCTTAAGTAAATGTTCATCTCTTGTAGTGATGATTATTCTACTACCTTGGCCAAACCATTCACGACTTCCACAAAGTGCATTGAGTTGATCAACATTGTTCACATCATCAAGTACAATAAGTGTCCTTTTATGACGAAGCCTTTCCATCATTATAGTTTTCCCTAATTCAACATTTGATAGTGTCACCCTTCTGGTTTTTAAGATGTCTGAAAGAAGTTGTTCTTGTAAATGAACTTGGCCATTAACTTGCTCCCAAACTCCTCTGATATTTGCAAGAAAACTTTTACCCTCATAATCACAACCAATTTCATTATAAATGGCTTTGGCAATGGTTGTTTTACCAATTCCCCCCATGCCCCAAATTCCTAGTATAATGACCTCATTTGATTTATTGATAAGAAATTGGGTGATGTCCTGCACACGTGACTTTAGTCCCACAGGGTGATGAGCAACAAACAAATACATGTTGTCGTCTAATTTCATGGTAATAGTTTCAAGAATCTTGTCAATCAACTCAGTCTCAGTTCTGAAAAAAACAACTAACAAGTCAGATAAGAGGAGAAATTAGGTATTTCTTTAACATTCATTAATCATAAAATGACAAGCATGTAGAGTGAGCTAGTACGAAGCATAAATAAATACTTAGAATTAAGGGATTAGCGTTTCGATACTAGCTTTTATGGGTGTTCGTGGATTTCAGGTTGAGAGATTTTATCAACCCAAACCAATTAGTATATGGTGGATTAGGTTGACTTGGGTTGGGTTATATGAAATCTATCATAGATTTTAAACCAATCCAAACCTTGCTTATACGGTTGGTTTGCGTTGAAATGGTGGGTTGGCATTTTCTTAAAATATATATATATATATACAAGTGCGAGCACACACACATCTGATTTCCTTTTTGATAATTTAGGAAAATATATATATAGATCATAGAGATAAGACAAGAATGATTATTTGTACTCTACAAGTACTAACATGAATTAATGTCAGCATGTTATGATGTCCAATTTATATATAATTATGATATTTTTAATTTATCTTATCCTTCCTTTATAGTTTGAAGAGGTGATTGAATGAGTTTAATTAATAAATGTGAAAAATTGGAAAAGATCCTTCAAATACATAACATCAAGTTTTAATATATATATATATATATTTAAAAAAGAGTTCAATGCTTAGGGTTTGAATGGATTAATTTTCTTCAACTTGTAATCTAAATCATTAGTGACAGATTAAAATGAATCCAATTGTGTGGATTAGGTTGGATTTGGCGAGTTGCCTAGTTAACCCAACACAATAAACACATATACTATCTTCCATGTTTCATTTTGAACAACTTTTTATTTTGAAGGGTTATACCAATCTTTGGGAACTAAAGATGGGAAGAGAAGAATATTTAAACTTGCTAAGAATAAAAAGAGAAAGACTAGAGATATAGACCAAGTGAAATGTATTAATAATGAATGACATGATATCTTGCTAAGGGAACAAGATATCTAAAAAAAATGAAAAAATTATTTTCACAAACTTTTCAATGAATGACACGTCTCTTTGTCATGCTCGCAGGCTTAATACTAAGGAGGGGGACAAAAATTATATTTTTTATTAGAAAATCTAGAAGTTTGAAGTAGTACAAGTATTGAAGAGAATGGATAATGACAAAGCAATAGAATCAAATAATATATTCATTGAGGTGTGGAAGAGTTTAGGAAGAAAAGGTGTAAGTTAATCAACAATGTTGTTTGATGAGATAGTGAGATCCAAGAAAAAGTCAAATGAATGAAGTAAAGTACTTTAATTATCGTGTATAAAAACAAGGGAGATATACAAAATTGTGCAACTTATAAAGGAATCAAGCTTATAAGTCATACTATAAAGTCATGGTAGAAGGTTGTTCAAGAGAGATTAAGGCTAGACACACATATTACAAAGAACCAATTTGGTTTCATGCTAGGAAGGTTAACCATAAAGGAAGTATACTTATTAAGAGGATTGACGAAGAAATATCAAAGAACTCATTAGAACCTACATATGATTTTTGTTCATTTAGAAAAAGGCTTAAGATATAGTATTGAGAGATGTATTGTGGAAGGCTTTGGAAAATAAAAAAGTTCATGTGATTTATATTGAGTAATCAAATATATGTATGATAGAATCACGACTTGTGTGAGAATATAAGATAGAATCATGAAAAATTTGTCTATAATAGTAGGACAACTCCAAGGTTCAACTTTGAACCCTTACTTTTTTAACTTGGTATAGGATGTGCTCATTGAACATGTCCAAGAAATGGCACTAAGGTATATGCTAGTCCTTGTTGAAGATTTGAAAGAAGTAAACAAATAACTAAAGATGTAGAGACAAGTTTTGGAAATATTCAATTTAAGTCGAAGTAAAACAGAGTATATGAAATGTAAATTTAGTTAAAGGTATACTAATTCTAGGATAAAGGTAAAACTTGGGGATCATTTCATAGAACTAGTTATAAGTTTTAAGTATATAGGCACTATCATACAAAATAATGAAGAAATAGAGGGAGACGTCTATCATAAGGTCCAATCTAGGTGATGAAATGTTCTAAGGCTTCAAGTGTCATCTATGTTAGAAAAGTATCAGTTAAACTTATGAAAAAATTTTATCACACAATTATAACACCTACATTATTATATGGTACCAAATGTTGGGTGATAAAAAATTAACATGAGCAAAAATTTAATATTATAAAAATGAGAATGTTGCATTAAATGAGTAGGCTCAATAAAAATGATAGAATGAGGAATGAATGTATTTAAAAAAAAAATTGGAGTAGGATCTATCATAGAAAAGCTAGTAGAAATGCATTGCCTGAAATGATTTGGTCATATACAAAGGAGATTGATAGAAACACTTATAAGAGTATATCAAATAGAAAATAGCCTAATAATTGAACTTAGAAAAAGCCACAAAAAAATAAGAAAAATTATTATAATAGATCTAACTAATAGTGATCTAACTGTAGAAATGAATAAAAATAAAATATATTGACATTATTTGATCCATGTAATCGACTTCATTTTTTTTTTTTTTACATGAGTTATTATCTAACATATTATAACCTGATTATTCAACTTACAAAACCTATGGGAGACTAATTAACTAGTTTTCTTGTAGATTTATTTCATGTTTAGATGCTTCTAATTTAGAGATAAAAAGTAGTAACTTAAACTTGTCACTAAAGTTTATATACTATCTAAGTTGGTGGCCATGTGTTTTTTTCTAAAAGTAAATTACACTTTTCTTCCTTTAAGAAATACTAAAATTAAACTCCTCTCTCCTCTACTTTGAAAACTTACACTATCCTCCTTTAAAAGACGTAAAAATTTATAATTTCACTTATTTTGACTAAAGTATCTTTAATAAAATTATTAGTTTTCTAAAAATATTATAATTTATTATAAAATATATTTTTTAAAAATTATTCTTATTTATTTTAAGTTAAAAATATTTTTTTATATTAGTCAAAAACATATTTAATTATATAAATAATAAAAATAAGGATGGTTTGGTCAAAATATGTGAAATTGTACAATTTCTCATCTCAAGGAAGGAAAGTATAATTTTTCAAAACAGAGGAAAAGAAAGTAAGGATGAAAATAGACGGGTACCCTGTCATTTTTTTCACTATCCGCATTTGTGTCCGCTCAAAAGATACAATGTCTGAACCCTAACCATATCCCAAAAAAATATAATTTTTAATATTTGTATTCGAAATTATCTGATACCTGAAATATCCAAAACACTTGAAATATCTGAAATACCGAAAAAAAGTAATCGATATTGAATACAAAATATCATATAATCAAGTAATCTATCCAATATCTAATACCCGATATCCATCTAATAAAAAAATTTTAAATATTATAAATCGATATAAAAAATTATTTTACAATAAAAAAATTTTACATAATTATTATAGACTAACATTAAAAAAAATTCTAATATTAATAAAAGAATAAAATTTTATTTAATAATTATATTATTTAGATATCAGATATCAAGTATCTTATTTACTCATGTATATTGGACAAATATAGAGTATTTGAATCTAATATTTACACCCGTCCAATACTCGATGGATAGTTATATTTTACTATCTGTACCTTATCTAATATTCGATATCACTATCCGTACTCTATCCAATATTCGACATCCATCGAATATTAATTATTTTGTTCAAATAGATATCATTGGGTACCCATAATACAAATACTCATTGCCATCCTTAGAGGGAAGTGTAATTTTATGATCTCTCAAGAAGGGGAGTGAAATTTACTCTCTCTCTCTTTTTTTTTTTTTTTCAAATCCATTCCCTCTTTTAGCAAGCATAACTTTATTTATCTTTCCTCTACTTTTTTAAGTATGTAGAACTAATAGAAAGTTAAGGCTCTTTAACATGCCAAATTGGAAACAGGTAAAAGAAAATTTAGAGAACCTGTAATCATGCAGACTCCACCCAGATAAGTTGGCAGATTCAGCAAGCACTCTTTTCCAACTCAATTCCTTGTCTTTGCTAGTCGAGATTCTCGTTACAAGCCCATCCAATCCTTTTCCAAAAGTGTTGACTTGTTTTCGTACGTCTGAAGGTTGCACATTATAGAATATTGGCAAAACCTCTTGACCAGTAGTTCTGTGACACTCCATGATTTTCTCTAATTCTTCCAAGCACCACCTAGAGCCACCGTAATTTGTTGAAAATATAATGATTGAAATTCTAGAACTCTCAATTGCCTTTATTAGTGAGGATGGAATATTTTCTCCCCCTGTAATTGCTTTATCCATAAAAACCTTAATACCAGCTTGTTTTAAAGAAGTATAAAGATGAGTAGTAAAAGATCTACGAGTATCTTCACCTCTGAAACTTAAGAACACATCATATATATATATTGGCCTTGGCTTAGTAAGATGGATTCCTCTTGCTATCTCTTGCAGCACATCATGAACATCAAGCTTGTCATCCAGCTGGTCATTAATCTTTACAAGGTTGCGCTTAATGAGTACATCTATTCCATTTTCTATAGGGAGTTTGGAATCATAAAGTGTTTGTGTAACATCACCTTTTCTTTTACCCACATAAAAACAAGCTATAGTAACAAATAGATCTTGCTCCCAATTAGCTAAGAAATCAAAACTTATTTTGAGTTTCTCTTGTATTTGACCAATGGGGATTCCTTTCATTATCTTCAATATGTGTTTCCACTCTGATATTGTCCTATTGTGCAAAAGAGAGCCAAGAACTTCAAGAGCCAATGGTAGTCCTTCACAAAAACTAATTGCTTTTTTCGATAGATCCATGAAACCATCTATTGGACTAGATCTCTCAAAAGCATGAAGACTGAAAAGCTCAAGAGATTCTTTTTTGTCTAATTTTTTCATTTCATATACATAATTGACTTTAAAGTTATCAAATAGGTGCTTGTCTCTTGTTGTAATGAATATGAAACTCCCTAAACCAAACCATTCACTATTTCCGCACAATACCATTAGTTGGTCTATTTGTGCGACATCATCAAGTATCACAAGTACACTTTTAGTACTCAATTTTTTCTTCAATTGTCTAATTTCCATAGATTTTGTAAAAGAAACATCTGAAATCAGCTGTTGCTGCAGATATATTTGACCATTATCTTGCTCCCATACATTCCTAATATTTGCTAGGAAACTTGTACACATAAAATGCTGCCTAATATTGTTATAAATAACCTTGGCAACAGTTGTTTTACCAATTCCTTCCCTGCCCCATATTCCCACAATGGTCACATTGCAAGGAATATCTTCTGAATAGAATTTAGACAGACGAAGTATTTCTTCATCGCGAAATGATATGCCCACTTGATGGTGCGGGATAACAAAATCTCCAACTTTCTTCCTAATAGACCCTAAGATTTGTTCACTGAAGTTGCCACCTCTGTTGGAAAAACTATGTAGAATCAGAAAACTAAACTGGCCGGGCAGTCACTATAATTAAACATGATGAGATGACAAATCCATGTTACATGTATAGATGTTTCAACTTTAATTGATCAATAAAAAAATAATATTTTATAAATTAAATGATTAATTTATCCTATTTATTCTTCAAAATGCATTAATTATTACCTGATAGCGGAAATGGAAATTGGTGCTTCCCAACTCAATTTCACAACAGCTTTAGCAGCTGCCTCTCTCCACGTCAACTCTAACCAATGCCCCGCGATGAGTCTTTGAAGCGCTTCTTCAAATCTGACGGGCCGAATGATGGCATGCTCATTATTCTCAAGAAAAAATAGAGCAAAAACCATCTTACCTCTAGCTATCTGCAGTTGAATAATTTTTTGAAATAATGCCAGACACTCATTGATGAACTCTTTTGTGAAACCAAGGACCACAATTCTGGACTCTTCAATGGCTCGATCTATCAACTCATGGAATTCATTTTCATCACCGCAGTGTATCTTTATAACCTCTTGTAAAGAGGTTTGTCGAGAGCTTAGTATATAGCAATCGCTTGCAGTAACCAAGAATATATCGCAATCATCAGGTTCTGCGCATGAAGATTTAGGATCCCAAGATGGAGAAGCAAAGATGCGCATGTTAACTGTAGGAGATAGGTGTGGTACAGAGGAGAAAACAGAGAGCTAATTAAAGAGAAAACGAGGATTTGAAAATTTTCTCCAGTAGTAGCAGCAGTTCCAGCAAAATCGGAAGTTTTCTGGACGACTTCAGGACAGCCTGAGCTTTAAATCCAAAGATCAGATTTTGAAATTTGAATTGCTCTGTTTTTGTCTTTTGTAGGACGCTATTTGGTAATGATCAATTACGGATTCTGATGACAAAGATTGGGCATAGAGATGATCAAATTATGGACGGCTTTCGCAAGGTGCCGAGAAAGTAGGAGGAGGAGGAGGAGAAAGATGAAGAGAAGGTGGAGTAAGAGGAAGAACGAGACGAAGAGAGAGAAGAGAGCGAGGGAAAAAAAATATAAAAAAGAAGTGGAACATGCGGAGAAAGTAAGAGAGAGGAGGAGAAAAAATAAAAAATGAGGAGGTAGAATAAAACAAGAGTAAAAGAAAAAAGAAGGGGAGAGAAAGAGAAAGTATCTGTAAAGAGAGTAAAAGAGGAAGGAGGAAGAAAAAATAAGTACATGGAAAACATAAAAGTGGATAGGTAACATAAAAGAAGAGAGAAAAGTAAATAAATAAGTATGATAAAGAAAAAATAAGTAAATATAATAAATATAACATTTTTGAATTTTTTAAAAATAAACATAAGTAAAATATTAACTTTTTTTAAAAAATATAAGATGTATTATTTACTTATTTTATATAAAATAAAATTATATGATATATTTTTTATTTTATATTATTTATTTATAATAAATATATATTAATGTAATTACGGTTCAATAAATAAAGTGTGAATTAATGTTTCATGATTAATTTTATTTTTAAAATATAAATATTTGAATCGGTTTAATATATATGAAAAATATATTATATTAGTTTATTATATATATAATATTATATTTTATATTAATATATTAATAAAATTGTATAGTTATTTTATTTATATTTTAAGCTAATATATTTGAGGACAAAATTGTTATCTACTTATATTAGTTGTATATTTAAAGTAAGCTTTGTTAAACATTTGTGAGACTTGATTATATTTTAAATTTTAAATATTATATTTGTGATTTATTTATTTTATATAAAAAATTTATGTAAAACCTTAGATTGTTTTTAAAAAGTAACCATTTTAAAAATTTTTAAGTTTTAGAAATTCGGTGGGTCTACAGTATTGATTTTGATACGTATAGATTCAACTTAAAAAAAAAAAAGTTTTTAAGTCCAATATTATAATACCTTATTTGTATCCTATTTAATTTAATAATATATATTAATTATATTAATAAAAAAAATGAACACTACACATAAAAACAGATATGACATTTACACTTCATAATATATTATAGGTCTTGTTAATCCGTGTTTGATTAAGAAAACATTAAATATAATTAGATAGTATTAAAAATAATAAAAATAATATGAATCAAAATGAGTTGAATTAAATGTGATTCTTTTATTTTTTTTAAACAAAAATATTTTCTTTTCAATAAATTTTTTTTGTTATTTCACTATAGAAATACATTATTTTTTATTGAACAAATATTCATCACTTCCAAGGATATCTTTATAATATAAAACGTTTTATTAAAATAAAATAGTTAAAAATATATATAAATTATAAAAATCAAACTATCAATTTATATTGCAAGTTTCGTATTTTTGACTTTAAAATAAAATTATTAAATAAATGTTAAGAAAATTAAATTGTCAATTTATAAATTATAAAATAAATGTTAAGAAAATGAAAAGAGAGCATTTTTATCTTTAAAAGAAAGAAAGAATCACATTTAATGTAAGACATTTAATTTATATTAATTTTTTATTTTTATAATATTTAATTATATTTAATATTTTCTTAATCCGTGTTCTAAGGCAATTGTTAACAAGACTCATACATTATAAACATACAGTTGACATAGAAAATAAAATAAAATAAATTTAAGTACACATCAAGTATAATTTGAACATATATCAAATGCAATTTATACTTGAACTAAACACAAAATAATGTGAAAAAAGATTAAAAGACAACAAATATAAGTGAATTAATGTCCAGAAAACTCATTTTAGTAAGTTTTTTTTAATTATTTTTTTTTACATAAATACTTTAAATAATATAAAGTAATAACATTTAATTTAAAAAATTTGATTTAAAAATAATAAATTTTTTAAAATATAAAATAATATTAAATATTTTTATTTTTCATAGATATATTATTAAAAAAATTTTATATACATGTCATCTTCTAAATTTTTTTAAAAAAGTTTTAAACGCTAATGTATATGTATTGTGTCAAATGTCCATATTATTTATACTTGGTAATTAGAGAACATGAAAAATTAATAATAAAAAATAATTTAAATATTTCTTAAATATATATATATAAATATTAATTATAAATTTTTAAATTATGAAAATTAAATTAAAAAAATGAGTTAACCTAATTTAAATCATCAATGCTGTTTTGGAAATGTCCAGAATTACTAAGTTGGTGCATTGAGTAGTCTATCAACTGTCTTTTTATGGAAGAGACGCATTAATTTGAAAGATGATTATCATTATTTTAAAGATAATACTAATATCCTGCTACTAATCTCTCGAGTTCCATTTGTTTGGTCTTCTTAACATATTAACATTTTGTTCAATAGTAATGAGATACTTTACCTTTACTATTATTTTATATACTAAAAAAATAAAATTTATATATAATCTCGTTTATGTTTATAATTAAATTCTTTAATTAAATTAAAATATATAAATATTCTTTTAAAAGAGACTCAACCATTAGAGTAATTAAATATATAAATTATACATGTATTATTTTTAATTAAAAAATTCAATAATAAAGATATAAAAATAATTCTTGAATTTTTTCTTTATTATTATAGTTAATACTTGAGGGGTTAAAAAAACACAATGGTATGCTTATGCTCTGTTCTTGCCATAAGATCGGAGATGAAAACCTTGAGACCGGCCAATTATAGTTATAGTGATGATCCTGATTTATACAATTTAATGTTTTATTTGATAAATTACTTATCATCAGAATGGAAGTAATTTGGTAACGTCCTTTTGCATTCTCTTTTCCTGCTTTGATTATTTGAAAATAGACAATTTCTTAATTAGTTTAGCAACCAACCAAACCGAACATAGAGAACAGGTTTTCACTTATTCTTAATTGACAATTCTACGAAATCTTTAAGGAGAACCTTTTGATTTCCCTTTAACTTTTTATGTGGCATAAACTTTTTTAACAAAGTATATCTTTATTTATTCTTTATTTTTTAATATTTTAATGAGTTTTGCTAATTAGTTTTTTAAGACACATTGATTAAAATTTTTATAATTAATTAATAAAATATTTGATGGTTTAAAATTTAATAAAAATAAGAATTTTTAATATTTAAAATTGTTAACAACCAATCAAATCGAACGTAACAAAACCGTAATTTAATTGTTGCTCAATTGGGGTGGGTCAGTTACCTTTTCACAGCGGATGAATAGAAAATTATTAAAAAAATAAAAAAAATAAAGAAGTATGAATATTTAAAATATAAATTTTAATGAAATAGTAAAATATAAAAAAAAAATTAAAATATACATAATAAATCTTAATTTATATACAATAATTTTTTTCTATTTCTTTATTAAAATTTTCATAGCAGAAGAAACTGGGATTGCTGTGACTTTCGGTGGAATTGGGCACATGAATGCGACGGCTTTCTGAAGTACCATCATCAAGTACCACAAGTACTCTTTTTTTGCATAGCACTTTCCCCATATATCTTTCTCCCATGTATCCTGGATATTTGTAAGGAAGCTTTTACTTTGAAAGCTATCACCAATTGTATCATAAATGGCTTTAACAACGGTCGTTTTGCCAATACCTCCAACCCCCCATATTCCAACCATGACCACATCTTCTTTATGATCAATATTTTTGAAAGAATATTTGGACAAACGAAGAACATCTTTCACACGAAGTTGTACTGGAGAGAGTTGGGAGAAACAAGTATGAATGTAGTTTTTTTCTGATATACTCAGTCAATTCTCTGATTTCTCTGCTGACCAAAATATTCTAGATTTAGAAAATTAAAATGTGTGTATATATATGAAATGAGAGAAAGAAACGATTATGCTGAATCACAAATCAATTTTCAACTGTCTCTGGATTATTGCATTGAACAGAAACTTTGTAATAATTTAATCCTATATTGTAAGGCTTTGTTCATGATATATAAAAAAAATTTATGTAATATATAGTGATTATTTTATTCTCTCACCTCTCAGAGATCTTATGTAAGAGGTAAGAGGAGGAAATTATAATTATTAGATTACAAATAATAATATGATAGCTGAAGATAACGATTTTTGCTTTGATTTTGGTGAAATATTAAGACAGTCGGACAAAATGATCAACAAATAAGATCATTTTCATTACTAAATTTATTGATATTAGGAAATAATATTTTATATTGAAATTTTTTTATAATAATAAATTACACTCTTTTTTTCCGGAACTCTTGAAAGATTAATAAATTACAATTTTATTTATTGATTATGACTAAAATATCTGACATTAATAAATTTTTTAAAACATATATTTTAAAATTTCTTATTTCAATATAACTTATTTTGAGTTAAAAATGATAAAGTTATTTATTTTAAATTTTAAAAATAATTTTTATATTTATCAAATATATATTTAATTATATAAATAATAAACATAAAAGTATTGTAATAAAAATAAGTTAAATTATAAAATTTTCTTATCTCTTAATAAAAAAATATAATTTGTCAAAACAAATGAGTAAATAGAATATAATTTCAAAATTTCTGATCAAGACAGGGGAGTCGAAAATTATATTAGAATGAAATTAAGACCCAACAAAAATTAAAACAGTTAAATATATCCAAAAACTCGAAAGACCAAAATTACCAATTTCCGAACATTAAATGAGATTTATCATTAAAATATGCATTAATAGGTGTAATTTCTTGGTCCTTTCTTTTAATTAATTTTTTTTCAATAAAAATAGTACTTTAAACAATATATTTATATTCATATTGAAAGAATAAAATGACTTTGCTTTAATGACCACAATTTCTTGGTCCTTGCTTTTTATCCACTGAAATGCATTTCTTTGGGTCAAAAGTTGCGGTAACCAATGGGAAGCGTTCACTTATTGTGTCTGCGTTTGGCGGTATTATTCTGTTGACTCCAAGTCAATTGTGAAAAGCCTTCTCTTGACTCCAAGCCTTCACACGATTCGTGAAGAATCAATCCAAAAACTTACAAGAAGAAATTAAAACAAGGGAATACCGACATTAAGTCAATGCTTTTCAGAAATACTGGCCATCATCAGAATTAAATTATATTTCCTTCATTCCTTTTTGCTTTCACCCACCCAATCTTCTGTAGCACGCTTGTTGAACTTCCACAGTCGTGGTTGCCTGCAATAAGCTTCCTCAAAAAGATGAGTTATGGGTATTGAATATCCCAAAATGTTACGGAGAGAGAGGATGAGTGGAGCAGATAATGAATAAAAATAATAGAGTTACAAAATAATGAGATAAAATAGCTTCTCATTTTGTAATCTATTATTTTGATTATATGATATCAAAATTAGTATTATTTTATAATATTAAAAAAATTTTATTATCTCAATTTTTAATAAATTTTTTTAATATATTCATTTTATTTATATTATATTATATTTATTTATTAACTTAAATAAATAATATTTTTTTTTTTTACTTTTTTTCTTTAAAAGTACTTTTTATATCTATAATTCTCTAAAAATATTTTTATCATTTAGATAATTATTTTTTTAAAATATTTTGTTAAATATTTTTAGTTATGATAAATAACTTTATTTTAATAGTATAAAATAATGATTACTTTTTTCATTTAAAATTAATTATAAAGTTTTTAAGATTATTTTTTATGAAAAAAATATTTTATTCATCAAGGTGAAGATTCACAACTTAACAAATCGGTCTAAATAGGTGGCGTGTCTTCTATCGATACATAGGTGTCATTCACTCCGCGTGTGTGATGTGCAAATCTATGTGCAATATCATCAATAACGAGGCCTAATGTGTAGGATTTTACATTCTATGAAGTCAAGAAATTATAATTTTTTTAAAATTAAAAAAATAAAAATAAAAAAAATAATAGATTCAATATTAATAAAAATTTACTCTGAATATATTAAAAATTAAATTTTTTAATTTTTTAATTTTAAAAAAATTTATGATCTCTTAACTTTAAAAAATTTTGATATCCTACCTATTATTCTCCTTCAGTCGTCGTAACGTACTTATTATTCTCCTTAAGTCGTTTTCTATTATAATATCTAGGGCGGAGGTCTCTAGCTAAAGTCATGGTTGTCCTGTCTCAAGATAATGAATATTATTATAAATTAATAGTTATTTTTTTAATTTAAAATTAATTCTAAATTTTTTAAGATTAATTTTTAAATTCAAAGTTAATTATAAATTTTTTAAAATAATTATAATATAAATATAATATAATATTTATTTAAATTTATAAAAATATATTTAAAAATTATAAAAGTAAATAAGTATATTTAATTAATATAAATAACTAAATATTTTTATTTTATATCAGTTAACTAAAATATAATTAATTGACATATTAAATATAAATATAATAAATATTATAATATGTAAAATTATATTATAAAATATTATGTTATTTAAAATAATAAGATATTAACAATAACAATGCAGCCAACGATGCCTAATATTTTAAAACTTATTAAAAGTTAACAAAAATAATAATTTTTAAAATTTAAAACTCTCATCCATCTTGAAATCTTAACCAATGTTTTAAGATACTTGTTGGTAAAACTCAAAAAAAACTGAGAAATATTAAATAAAGCCATTGATTCGCTTTGGATTGAATATCCAAAATCAAATTGATTGGATCAATAATTAAACTTGCTTAACCTAGTGAAAGCTATGCGTACCTTTTACTAGGAGAGATAATATATATATATATATATATATATATATATATAAAGCCACCGTTTGTCCAAATTAACTTGAGTCGTAGAAATTTAATATAATAATTTAGATTCTTTATTAATCACTCCTTATCATGTAGATGATAGTAATAGAGACTAGGGGAGGTTACGAAGCTTTTCATGCTTTTTCAAATATTCCAAGAATTTTCTGAGAAATAACTTGGTGGATGAAGGTTTGTGAAAAGCAGAAAAAAGCAAAGGGAAGAAAAGAAGTCTAGGATTCACATGAATATTCGTGAAGAATCAATCCAACATAATCATTTACAAGAAGAAAAACAAGGGAATACCAACGGTAAATCAATGCTTTTCAGATTGGCCATCATAATAATTAAATTATATTTGAAATTTTTATTTAAACATTATCCTCAATTTTTTTATATTTGGTATAATATAATTTATAAAAGTCTCATTTTTTAACCAAGTTAATTATATATATATATATATATATTTCTTAAAATAATAAAGTTATATATTATTCTTATAGCCATAGAAAGTAAACATCCCATATTAGAACTTAACATTAAATTTATTTATTATTATTATTTTAAAAATAAAATTTAATCTTATCTTGTGTGTATAAAAAAGTTATTTTTGTTGAAAAAAATATAATATTAAAGATGAGTTGAATAGAATTAATAAAACTATCTTATGTTGAATAACCAAAAATATTGTCTTTAATAATTTATTTTTCCTCTTTCGATTGTTATACATTTCCAAAACAAATATATATGGTCCGTGATTATTCCAATGATTCTGAAAATGCATAATTCACGAATGGAAATGTTGGTTGGAGTAGTAGTAGGTATTAATTTAAGTTTTATATATGAAAAAATTTAGGAATTAAAGGATTCTCACATGGATTATTTTTTTCTTCTTTTATAAACTCAGTAATGATGACTTTTGTCTAAATTGAAGCAAAACACGAAGGGGATTTGTTGTGTACACAATACATTGCACCATGTCATTTTTTAATATTATTAAGCCAGTTTATTTAAATTTACTAGCTAGTCATCATTTGTTAGATAAAGGAAGGGGATGCTGATTAGCGTTGTCTGTATGTCCAAATTATACGTAAATTTAAATAAAATTCTCAATTAAAAGTATATTATTTGTGAAAAAATATGCTCACATACTCGACTCCATTAAACTCATCACATATTATAGTTAAATAGATAAAATAAAAAATAATTTAATTTATGTTCTTTTTATTAATTCAAATTACACCCATATTTTTTTATTTTTTTATTAAATTTTTAATAAAAGATAAATTTACTTATAATTTATATAATAATATAAATTCAAATTCATAAAATTAGTAGAATGATCAATTTCTTAAAGGATTTGAACAAGAAGTTCCACTTAATTATTAGAGTCAACGATGACTTTATTCTTTTTGCTAATAAGTTAACAATGAGTTGAGTAGCTGTTAATTGTGAAGTGTACTTCTGTTGAAGTTTCTCATGGAGAATGTCCTAAGTGAATGGTGACTGCCTGACTCGGCATTTCTTCTAAAATTCTTGAGTAAATCATATTAATTTTTTTAAAATAATTTACTAAAATTATATTTATTATTTTTTTAGTCTTAAAAATTATATTTGATGTTCATAAAATTTGATATAATATTACATAAAAATTTTTATTATAATTTATTTATTATCAATAAAGTTAATTTTTTAAAATAATAAAATTATCTAACTGTCTTTTATGGTGGCATTAAAATCTTATATTAAGTTTAGTATATATTTAACTGAATTTAATTTTATATATTAAAAATAAAATCACAATCTTATTTTATATAAAAACATTTATATTAACAAAAAATAAATTAAAAATAAATAGAATTTAGTCGAATCTCAAAATTTGGTATAATTTACTCAAAATTCTAATAAAAGCATAATAATTACAATCACAAGCATGTGAACCAATCAAATTAGTAACTTTTTTGAAGAAATTTAATGGTTTAGAATAGGCATAATAGAATTTAAAAGTTAAAAGAAAAAATTAAAATTTAATGGTAATAAATATTTTTTAGAAAATAAGACAAGATCGATTGATATTGATTCGATTGAATTTAAAAAATTAGGGATATTGATTCGATGGAATAAAAAAAATTGATTAAAAATTAAAAAAACTTATGAAAAATTGCTCGATGGGGCTTTAGTTGGTTTGAAATATTTCCTTCCTTGTATTTCATGTTTTAATAATTTTTTTAAAAAGATAGATAAAATACTAGAAAAAAAGAAAAAAGAAAAAGCGAATAGAAAAAAGAAGAGATGGTGATAATATCTTATTAAAAGTTTTAAAAGAATGAAAGAGAAAAAGAAATAAATATAGAAGAAAAGAAGATAGTCAGAAAGAGAAGAAATGATGAGGAAAAAAAAAAAAGAGATTAGATGAAAAAGATAAAGAAAGTTGAGAGAATGTGAAAAGGTGAGAAAAGGGAGGAATGCAAAGTAATAAAAGAAGAAATTTAAAAACAAAAGAAATAGAGAGAGATGAGATAAGATAGGACAGAGGGAGAGTTTGACCTTAACTTAGAACAGAAATTCTTGTATACACGCTGATACATTATTTTTATGTTATTTAATAATATTAAATTATATTTTTTATTTTTGTATTAAAAAATAGTGTGGTTGCAATAATTCAGTGAATTTAGGGATTAGATTAGATCCTATCCTGTTTAATTCCATCCCAGAGAGAGCATAATTCATTACCAATCCTCTCTTGCCATCAATGGCTTCGTCTTCATCGTCAAATCCCCAACCTTGTTTCTCAAAACCCAAATGGAACTACGACGTATTCTTGAGTTGTACGATCGAATGTTTTTTCACATCGCAACTGAAATCCTCTCTGAGTGTTGCTAATTTCAAAACATTCATCGACGACCATCGTGAAGGAATCGTCACGGATTCCCTAGTGCGAGCCATTGAAGTGTGCAGCATCTCGATCGTCGTTTTCACAGAAGAGTACGGTGACTCCGATAGGTGTTTGCAGAAACTGGAGAAAATCATGGAGTGCCACAGAAGAATGGGGCAGGCGGTGTTGCCCATCTATTACGATGTAGATCTGTGGGAAGTGCGGAAACAGAGTGGGAGATTTGGAGAAGCGTTTGAGGGATTGATAAAGGGAATGTGTGTGAGTGAAGATAAGGAGTTGAGATGGAGAAGAGAACTCGCTCAAGTTACTTGGCTGCCCGGTTGGAATGTGTCATCTTCTAGGTACGTGTCATCTTCGACTTCACATGGTTTTCAAAATAGTTTACAACAGAAAAGATACATATATGAAATTTGTTTTCAGCTCTTGAAACAAATATGAAATCTCCTTTCATCTCTCAATTGCTGTAAAAATATATTTTATGTCTTAAAATTTTATAATTTTATTTTTAAAATTTAAAAATATAATTAATTTCCTTTTATAATTTAACATTATTTAAATTATTAATAAAAAATAATAAGTTAACATTCGATCTAAAATTAAAAATAAAATGTTGATTCATTAATTTTAATAAGATAATGAGAAATTTAGGTTCTTGTATTTAATTTTTAATTTAGATAATGTTAAGATGTAGATAAAAATAATTATAATTTAAAATTTTAAAAATAAAATTTATTGCAGAAAAATTGTAAGAATGAATCAAAAAATTAATATAGAGTTTTGATATATAAAAAATAATTTTTTATTTTAAAAATATTATTTTAGTTTTTAAAAATCTTCTTGTTGGTATGGTAATCTTTAAGCATATATTTTTAATTCATTTTAATTATATATATAATATTTTTATGATTAAATTATTAGAAAAACATGTATAGATTGCTTTACAAATAATATTATTTAAATAAAAAAATAAATTTAAATATTTATTAATATTGATAATTTTAATGAAGTTTTTATTATAAATTAATATAAACAAATTTTATCAATATATTAAACTTGTTTAAGTTATGATAACATATATATATATGATATTTTTTAAATTTTATATAATATGTATTATAATCATATATGCAATAATAATAAACTAATTTTTTCCTCAAGTGTAATTATAAATATATATTTTAAAATATTATATAAATACTAAAATTTATACATAATTAAAAAATATAATATATAATAAATTTATATAATTTTCTCTTATAGATATATATTATTTGAAAGTGCATAGTTTTCTTTATTTATATAGTTTAGCTTTTATATTTGTACATAAATATATATTTTATATATAGTTATACTTTTTGTAAACGATTTGATTTCTCGTTTCTTTTAAAGTTCAGATTCATTTTATTTTAAATGAATATATTAAATTTAATTAAAATTTAACTTTATGTGATTTATTTACATTTTATTTAACTTTAAAAAGTTTAATCAATTTTTTTTTAATATATAACAATGTTAATTTACTTAACAAAATATATTGAGTTGAAACTAAGTTTAATATTTATATACCAAAATTATTATCAATGTTAAAAATTCATTAATCTTATATATTTTAAAAATATCAAATCTTTAAATTTTTTCTACATTTTATTTTATACTTTGCCATAGCCTAGAGAGGAAAAATCTATGAGTAAGCAATTTGTCTACTTAATAACAATTGCTTTCACCGATAAATCTTCATCTAAATTGAATTTAAGTTGAATTAGATTGGCATTAATAAAAATTAAAGTTTCTATTTTCAATTTTATTACTTGGATTTGGATTGAGTGTTATTATTAAGATGATGACTAATAGTTTTGATCTATGGCTAAAGAATGCTTTTTTTTGGCCAAAGAACTGCAAGGAGGTAGATATACTTTTATTTTTAGGTTTAACGAGTACATAATTTGAAACTTAGAGTTTAAATTTAAAATTTTATTAATTTTTTATATGTAAGATTAATAAATACATAATAATTATTTATTAAAAATAATTAAATATAAAGATATTAAAATTAACTCATACTCAATATTTTTGTTAAGTAAATTAAAATTATTAGAGATTAGGAAAAGGTTGATTAATATTTTAAAGTTAAATCACTAAAGTGACACTAATCTAATTTAAACCACAAAACAAAAATTTGAGTGAAAATTAAAAGATAAATAATAAATTATTATTATTATTAATTTTTAGCTTCTTCTTTTATATAAAGCGAAAAACTTTAATTTTTAACTTTTCTTTTACAACTAAGATCATTTTAAGATTTGGTTGGGATGATGATTTGAAAATAGTCTTGAGATAGAATGACTTGACTATCTAAACTCTTGGTTGAAATGTTTAAAAAACTATCGAGGTGAGGTAGTTTATAATGGTCTGAAAATTATTTTAAATTACTCAACACACTAATTTTGAAAACCTTTCAAATTGATGGATTAAGATGATTTAGATTTTTTTTAATTTTTAGTTTCATTTTGATCCATTTTTACCTTTATACTTTTATTTATTTATTTATTTACTTATTTTTTTTAATTACATGTTTTTCTACCTTAATAATTTAAAAACCACAACTTATTCTAACTTGTTTTAAACATAAGATATGAAGTATAGAAATTAACAAAAATTAAAAAAATAAAATAAAATGAGCTTGGTGGATTAAAATGATTTATATTAAAATTTTAAAAGTTTTCATTATAACGATAAAATTAAAATTTTGACCATCCAAATACTATCACGGCATTAATGATATAATAAATAATTTGTTTAGTTCACTCTAGTGTATACAACCCCATACTGCGTAACACCCCATGTAACCACCTCTCACTCCACTTTCAAAACTCATAACCAAACTCTTGGGTCATTTAAAACAACTTCTCTCCTATAATTTATTTTAACTATAAAAATTAACTTAAAATTTTTTTAAATTACATAATGTGTAAAATATTTCTTTTTATTAATTTTTTATAAAAAAATCATAACAAAACAGTAATACTTTATCAAAATTAAGTTATATTAAAATGTAAAAACTTCACTTATTATAAAAAAAAATCTCTTAAATAATTGTTTCAAAATTTCTTAATTTAGAATAATTAAAATAAAAGATAAAGGTTAAGTAGAATTATTACAAAATCTTTCTTTTTTTTCTTCCAAAATTTAGAATTTTAAATAAGGGAAAAAATTTTAGATTCTCTTTTTTTGTTTCCTTTCCTTTCTTCTCAATTCTCCTTAATCCAAACATGCCTGCAGGAAATGAAAACCATCTAGATGTTGATTTGTTTGGTCCATTTTCTAAATGAATAATGTTTCACATGGCTTGCTTGTTGCTGTGGATAATATTTGTTCATGGGATTAAAGATTATCCAGTGAGAAGTAAACACAGGACGATAAGGAAAAGGTGGCATGCTGGTTTGGTCGTATAATTGGCAAAAAAAATGTTAAAAGTGAGTCATTGATTGGGACAGGTGGTACTTTGTTTTGCATGTCAGACTTAATGCAGAGTTGAAAAGAGATCCTCTTAAATGCGTTTTTTATTAAGTGTTGAAGTGCAGTATTTTTATACATTAATTCACACGGAAATTAATGTGTAATGTAAAATATTTGTTTCACATATTAACCTGTATACAAGGTAATATGTAAAAATACTGCACTTCAATACTTCATAAAAAGTGCATTTCAAAGAATCTATTTTCATTAGTTATATCGTTTCCAATAGCAGGGCTAACGTTGAAAGTTAAAATAAAATTAAATAAGACATAATTACAGGCAATTGAAGTGTATGAAGTTCTCTCAATTTAGGAGAAAACTGCAGAGACGAAAATTATAATTAGATCTAATATTAATCAAAATTAGCTCATGTTAAAGTTTCTTTGTTGTTCGTACTTGAATAATTCCAAATTCTTTTTATTTGATAGTGGTTCTATAAATCGCATGCCCTTAATTGCCATCATGCTTATGTTATAGATTTATTCATATTTGTGTTCGTGTTTCTGATTAATATTTTTGTGGCCAGTTGTGATGGCAAGATAGTCACACATATTATTGATGCTATCAAAAGAATACTAGACAATACATTCTTGTTAACTGCACGTCATCCTGTGGGGATAGAACGTCGTGTGGCAGAACTGCTTCCATTATGTGACTCTGATGATGAAAAAGTGAAAGTCATAGGGATTTGGGGAGTTGGTGGAAGCGGTAAAACAACTATTGCCAAAGCTGTTTACAATGAAATCAGTAGTAGGTTTGAGAATAGAAGTTTTCTTGAGAATATCAGAGATGTATGGCAGAATCATAATGGTCCAGTTTATCTACAAGAACAGCTTATTTCAAATATTTGCAATACAATGGACATAGAGATACATGACATTGAAGTGGGAATTAGACAAATGAACATCTTACTACGCAATAAAAAGGTGCTTATAGTACTTCATGAAGTGTGTAAAATAGACCAACTAAGTGCATTTTGTGGAGGTCGTGACTGGTTTGGTGTAGGGAGTGTTGTATTCATCACCACTAGAGATAGGCATCTACTCGATCAACTTAAAGTGGACTATCTGTATCAAATGAAAATTTTGGATAAAAGTGAATCTCTTGAGCTTTTTAGTTGGCATGCATTTAAATGTCCTAGTCCTCCAAGTGATTGCATTGACCTGTCAAGAAAAGCAATTACTCATTGTGCAGGACTACCATTGGCTATTGAAGTTCTTGGATCTCTTTTGCTTGATAAGACAATACCTGAGCGGAAAAGTTTGATCAAGAAACTCTCAAGATTTTCCGACAATGCAATATCAAATGTGCTTAAGCTAAGCTATGAATACTTGGAAAATTCGGAGAAAGATATGTTCTGTGACATAGCTTCCTTTCATGTGGGTAAAGACAGACAGTATGTAACAGAAATTTTAAATGATAGTGGCTTTAGTGCAGAAGTCGATATAAGCATGCTTATTATGCGTAGCCTTCTAAAAGTTGACAAGAATAACAAGCTTGAAATGCATGATTATTTGCAAGAGATGGGAAGAGGAACCAATCCACGTGAGAAAAAATCCAGTTATATCTATGATGTGTTCCTGAGTTTTAGGGGTGAAGAAACTCGCAAAACTTTTGCTAGCCATCTGTATGCTACTTTGAGAAATGCTGGCATTGAGGTTTTCATGGATGATAAGCTCAAAAGGGGAAAAAACATCTCATCCTCACTATTGCAAGCAATTGAAGTTTCTAGAATTTTTGTAGTTATTTTCTCAACAAATTATGCTGGTTCTAGCTGGTGCTTGCAGGAATTGGAGAAAATCGTGGAGTGTCGCAGAAATACAGGTCAAGAGGTTCTACCTATTTTCTATGGTGTACAAGCATCTGAAGTACGTAAACAAATAGGGAATTTTGGAAAAGCATTTGAGGAACTTATTGTGAGAATTTCAGCTAGTAAAGAAAATATTTGGAGAAGAGCGCTCACTGAAGCCGCCAATATTTCAGGGTGGGACTCGCATAATTATAGGTAATCTAAATCTTCTTTTACTAGTCTACCATTTTTTTTTTGGGTGAAAAGAACTTGTCTGCCATTTTAAATTCTGAAGATTTAAGTTTCTTCTTTTCTTCCATGCTCAGCATCAATAACAATAACAATAATAATAATAATCAATCAATCAAGCAAGCAAGCAAACAAACAAATATATAAAAGTTAGTTTGATATATTGATCTCAAACGTAGCTTTTTGGAATTTTGGTAGAGTTAAACCAGCAGGTAATGATGGTGTTCAACTAGTTTAGAAAAGTTTCTGGTCATATATGATCAAAGTTATGCAGAGTGTCAGCATTATATGGTACTCCTAAGAAAATTCAATCGAATGTCCACATAATAGCACCATATACACTTAAAACAGTAGAGTCCCATACTTAGAATTATAAATTTTGATGCCCATATTGGTTTGTACATGGTTGATATGTGTAGTTACCATTTACTTTGGTGACGCAATGTTTGTATCCATATTGGACCTCATTCACAACACAAATTTAATAGTTGTAACACTCAATCCCCAAGAACTTAACACTAAATTTCGCGGTTAAAATTATATAGTTCATATGCCTTGTGTTTTCGTTATGCATTTAGTTACAGTGAAATTCAGTGTTATATATTCCTAATCCTAACAATTATAGTGCAATCCTAACACCATTAACATTTAATCCCTGCACTTTTCACAATAAATCCCTAGACACTCTATTTAAGTCTTTGATTTTTCAGGTTGGAGAGTTTCCACTTATTGAACGACTATTGTGATTTGAAGATAGAGAAATGAGAGAATAGCCAAGTTTTGCTAAATAAAAATCAAATATGAATACTGGCACACTGAATTGGCGTGAACGATGTACTCAACTTTCAAAAATACATTAAATTATATTTAATAATTAAAAAAAATAGACGACTAATAAACAGGCATCGTTTTTTATTTTCAAAATTGAACTTGAATTTTCTTCAGAACAAAACTAGCGAATTACTTTAATCCATGCACATAATTAATCTATAGAACTTGAATTTTCTTCTCACGAATCACATGCTCCTGCACACAAGCACACGGATACTCACCTATAGACACAGAGCAAAGGAAAAAACTTTTAGCAGAAAAAATTGGGCATTTCCAAGTGCTTATATATGTCAAGTTTTGGTAATTGGCTCACCAGAAATTCCTTTTATTTTGTTGTGATAATAATATTATTTTGGATAATTGTAAGGATAACGTAAAAGACTTTCCTTTGGTCTAATCTGTATCTTTTTTGACAGAACTGAAGCAGATTTGATTAACCATGTTGTTGAAAGTGTTACTATGAAACTAGATGACAACACGTACTTGTTTGTTGCTGACCACCCAGTAGGAGTGAAGTCTCGTGTGCAGGAGATTGTTAAATTGGTAAGTGGTAAATCAAATGAGGTTATCATTGTAGGGATTTGGGGGATGGGAGGAATTGGTAAGACAACTATTGCCAAAGCCATATACAATGAAATTGGTAGAAAATTTGAGAGTAAAAGTTTCCTTGCAAATATTAGGGAACATTGGGAACAAGATAATGGCTTGGTTAATTTGCAAGATCAACTCCTTTCAGGAATTCTCAAGGCAAGAAAAATGAAACTACATAAAAATGGATTGGGGAAAACTGTAATGAAGGAAAGGTTGTGTCATAAAAGGGCACTTGTTGTACTTGATGACGTGGCTAAGTTGGACCAACTTAGGGCATTGTGTGGAGGTCGTGAATGGTTTGGTCAAGGGAGTAGAATAATCATTACTACTAGAGATGAGCGTCTACTTAACGCCCTTCAAGTGGATAATGTATACAATATGAAAGAATTGGATGACCATGAATCTCTTGAACTTTTTAGTTGGCATGCATTTAAGCAAGCAAGCCCTATAGGAGGTTTTGTTGAACTTTCAAGAAGGGTAATTAATTACTCTGGAGGACTGCCACTAGCTCTCGAAGTCCTTGGTTCTTATTTGTTTGATAGGGCAGTACTAGCTTGGGAAAGTGTCTTGGACAAACTACAAGGAATTCCCAATGATCAAATACATGAAAAGCTAAAAATAAGTTATGATGGTCTGAGTGATCAAATGGAAAAAGATATATTCCTTGACATATGTTGTTTCTTTATTGGTAAAGACAGAAATTATGTAGCACAAATATTAAATGGCTGTGGACTTTATGCAGAAATTGGAATTACTCGTCTAATAGAGCTGAGCCTTGTAAAAGTTGACAAGAAAAATAAACTTGGCATGCATGATTTACTACAAGTCATGGGAAGACAAATTATTCGAGAAAAGTCACCATATGAGCCTGAGAAGCTTACTAGATTATGGGTTCAAGATGATGTGCTTGATGTGTTGATAAACAATACTGTAAGAACTTTCTTTGTTGTCTTTTATCTGAGATTTTGAAAATTTCATCACTTATTGGTGTTGTTCGTACCTTTTTGCTATTAATTATGGGTTTCATAGATCTTAATTTGCATTTCTCACATCTATTCGATTGTTTTTCAATGAGAAAGATATCATTTTTATTTTGCCCTTGCTCTTTACTTCACAGGGAACCATAGCTGTCAAGGGACTAGCCCTGAACTTATCAAGAACCAGTGATCTTTCCTTCAGTACCAAAGCATTTAAGAAGATGAAGAAATTAAAATTGCTTCAACTTGGTCATGTAAAACTTGCTGGGGACTATGAATATCTATCAAAAGACTTGCGATGGCTATGTTGGCATGGATTTCCTTTAAGACACGTGCCTGAGAACTTTTATCAAAACAATTTAGTTGCCATTGACTTGAAATACAGTAATCTTACACAAGTATGGAAGAAGTGCCAGGTATTTAAAATGAAATTTCAAATTCAAGACTATTGATAATAGTAAATGTTGCCATCTACTTTATTCTTTCCAATTATTCTTGATATCTTATTATTAAATTTCTCTATTCACAGATGTTGGAGAGGTTAACAATTCTCAATCTAAGTCATTCTCATTACTTGATGAGGACGCCTGACTTCTCAAAATTACCAAGCCTTGAAAAGCTTATACTCAAAGATTGTCCATGTTTGTCTATGGTTCACTCAACCATTGGAGACCTTAAATATTTAGTTTTCTTAAATTTGAAAGACTGCAAAGAACTCAGCCATCTCCCAAGAAGAATCTATAATTTGAAGTCTTTGAAAACTTTCATTCTTTCTGGCTGTTCAAAAATTGGCAAGTTAGAAGAGGATATTAAGCAGATGGAATCATTGACAACTCTTATCGCCGATAACACTGCTATAACACAAGTGCCGTTTTCATTAGTGAGATCGAAAAGTATCAAATATGTGTCTTTGTGTGGTTTCCAAGGATTATCACGTGACATATTTCCATCTCTCATTTGGTCTTGGATGTCACCAGCAAATTATCCCAAGTCCCTCATTCAAGCATTTGCTAGCATGCCATTTTTACTTCGAAGTTTTTCTCATGGTTTATATGCCAAAAGTAGTGGAAAATTGGAAGCAATACCAAGTAAATCTCAGAACTCAGGTACAAAAGCTGCAGCATTAATTGAATCTCATGACCCAATTCACATTGCAGAGTCTACAGATTTTAGTGCAGAATTGGAAGCAGAACCAAGTGCATCTCAGATCTCATGTACAAAAGCTCCGGCGTCAATTGGTTTTCATGACACAGTTCATATTGTAGAGTCTAAAAATTTCATGAGTTCACTTATTATTCAAGTGGGAGGTGTCAACAAAGTCAACCACATTCTTTTAGAGAGTATCTTACAGGTATTTATCTCTCTCTTCAATATTTTTTCATCTCAATATTTAGAAGCACATTTTTCAAATATATGTTATATCAATTAAGAAAACTACTTATAATTTAATGCTTTCAAATTTTAAATGTGTATTGATCATAGTTTCTCTTCTCTTCATCTCACTATCACTAATTCTATATTTCTTGAAAGACAGTATATGAAAGTCTCAAACATAAAACCGAAAAGGTGTTGAAACAAGTGTTGAATATTGAATTAATATTTTCTGTTCCTGTGAATATTATATAAAGACTGTACGTGTCAATATAAGTGTCCAACACATTCCAAGTAAGAATTTAAATATTTTTGAAATGTCCGTGCTTTATAGTATTATTAGTGAACACAATATTTTCTCAATTAATGATTTATATTTCTTCACTATATCCAGTAATATTTTCATTCCTAGGGCTTTCGCCATCTAAGTTCAAGTGAGAAATAAAAAATGTTCAAGTATGACTCTCATACCATTCGTATTTTTGAATTCCCATATATTTGACTGATTAAATATAATTAACATGAGCTCGTATACGAAAAACAAAAATCGCATGGCAGTAAAAAATGAAAAGTGGCCTTCTTTAGGCAAATTTGTGCCCTGCTTTTCATCATGCATGTTAATGATACAGAGATGCAGTGACGGAGAATTTGTTGATGATTCTCTTCCTGGTGACAACTATCCTGTCTGGTTAACATTCAAAGGTGAAAACTCTTCAGTATGCTTCAAAGTGCCTCAAGTTATTAATTGTAACTTAAGAGGGATGATCTTTTGTATTGTCTATTCGTCTACCCTAGACACAATGACATCTGTGTTTCCTATCAGTTTCCTGATACAAAATTACACAAAGGCTACCATTGATCTCTACAAGCGAGATGCTGTTACTACTGATGATGAACATTGGCAAGGCATACTTTCTAATTTGGAGCCTTGTCATGAGGTAGAGGTTACAGTAGCTTTTGGGCGTAAATTTAATGTGAAGAAGTCAATAATCTATCTACTATATGGGGAAGACTGATAAAAATTTGAAGGGTATCAATTTTTTTGGTGGATGGGAATTGTGTTGTGAAATTGCGGATGAGGCATTGTTGCATTGTTGAAAAAATATAATTTTTTATGTTGAAGTATTAACGTCAAATGACCTAGTAGAATGGAAGCATTAAAGTGACTTTGATAACATAGTAGCCGCTTTAATGAAAATTTTATGACCTTTATGCTTTGAGTGTGAGAATCTCATAAAACTTTATTAACATCGTAGTGGTAATATGTTACAGCTTTCTCCAAGCATATAAATGAGTATTTGTGAGAGTTAAGATCGAAGGACACAATAATATATTAGTATCACAGAATCCTAGATTGTGAAAATTTAATGTGTAATATTTGATTAAAAATTTAAAAAAATGAGTACTGATGAGCAACCTATTAATTTGTCATGTCATTAGAATGCAGAAATGGAATCTAAAGCAGGCCAAATTAAAGCATCAGGCATAAAGAACAAGGAGGTTGAATGAGTGTCACCCAATAATTGGGTACTAGTTGAGAATCAGAGGAGTAGTAAAAATAGTGTTATATTTAATTATGATTTTTAAATATAATGAGTAATTTATATAAATTAATTATATATATAATAATAATATAAGTTTAAATTAGAATAATCTAAGAATTTATATTGTTCATAAATTACGTTAGTTGTTTTATAATAATATAAAATTTTAAATTTTATACCCAAATATTAAATAAAGAAACAATATTTGATCAATTTAGTAACAAATTATCCAGTACTTGATTTTGGTATAGTCAAATTATTTCAATCGATTCTTCAAATTTTAGGGATAAATTAGACTGTTCAACTAGTTAATTATCAGTTTAATTGGTCAAATTATCCGATTCAATTTGGTTCTAACAACATTAAGTAAAAGTGATTAGTGATTAAATTATGAGAAGTTTGTTATGTACTCTTAGTGCATTTTAGAAAATAAGTTGAGTTTGGGACTATAAAGCACAAACACGCTTATCTTTTCGCCTATCAAGCATCCAACACATGACACGTCATTAATACATTATGATACTCTATAGACACATGTTTAACTAACACAAGTGTACCTGAAAAAGGTGTTCTTCATAACTAATAAATATGGCAAATGTGTTCTTCCTATGATAAGATAAATTATGCATTGATGGTAGTAGAAAGACAAAAAGAGAAATACCTGAGAAAAACTCTTTAAAAGTGTATCTATGACATTGTTGAACCCTCCAACTTGAATAGTTAGAAAACTTATAAAATGCTAAGCATACTAAAATGCTAAGCATATCTCTCCATTTTACTAATAGTTGTTCTTTTAGGTATTATGACGGTTTTTTAAGTTTCCCTCAAGGTTAGTATAGATTTAACTCTCTATAACCCCTGTTTTATCGAATCAAAAAACAAAAAGGTGAGCTAGACGAAATGAATTGTTTAGCATCAAGTCACTACTAGTTTTCTGCTGAAGCAGAATCATCATTCCCAACTAGACCTCAAGCATCTGCTTGATTTAATGCACTTCAGATGGATGAAGTACAAACATTCAAATTTTAGACAAAAAATTAAAACTAATTTCTTTAGCATTTTACTTTAGTTGGCATGCGTTTAAAAGAGAAAAGTCCATAATTGGTGGTAAAAGAACAGAGTGGGAATGTGAACAGGAGAATCCATAAAATTTTAATTTGAAAATTTTTTATTTAAATTTAAATTAATATTTTTTTCATTGTTATTCATTCTCCTCAATCCCCCAAAAAAAAATGCAAATTGATGTGATCACGTAAAAAATAATGGATGGTTGTGATTTTTCTGCATGCAGAAATTGGGATTAAGTGTCCAAATGGAATGACGTTCATGTCTTGTACTTGTTGACAAGAAAAATCATTAAAACAGACTAAAGAAAATTGCCTGTGGTGATATCAAGTCACGTATCACATAAAGGTTACCATTGAGTTCTACAAGCCACATGCATGCATTAATTAAATACTTCTAATTGTGAAGAGTGGCATATAACATTGGCAAAGCTAACTTTTACATCAACGATGCATGAAAATGCAATTATTCGTTCGGTGACATTCAATACATAATTCTTTTGCCAATATCTTCAGTATATACTAAATAGATGAGTGTTTTCTTCATAGTGATTTGACGTGCAAAATCCACTTTAACTTCCACCTCATTACCTGGCACCAAATTAGAAATTATTTTGTGCCATTTTTCTTCATCATCACAAGTTGTTACTGCATCTCGCTTGTAGAATTCAATAGTAGACTTTGTGTAGTCTTTTATCAAGATACTTATAAGATGTATTGATGTAGTTTTATCTTGAGGAGACAAATAAACAATGCACAGAATCATCCCTTCTAAGCTCCTACTAGTAACTTGTGGTACTTTAAATCAATAGTTGAGGTTAATGTAAAATAATTTTTTTATTGAAGGAAATCTTAGTCCGGTACATTGTCATGCACTAAATGTAGGTGAACATCTCTTCCAACGAGGAATATATAATAAATGCACCCTCTTATTGATCTGATTTATAATTGACAGGAATGAGAGTGAGAATATCGATAATATTGTTGAACATGTTTGTAATATACTAGACAAGACAGACCTTTTTGTCACTGATCATCCAGTTGGAGTGAATTCTTTTGTGCAAGATGTGATTAAAATGTTAGAAAATAATATGTCAAATGTCCTCATGGTAGGGATATGGGGAATGGGCAGAATTGGTAAAACAACCATTGACAAAGCCATTTATAATGAAATTGGTCGCAATGTCGAGGGTAGAAGTTTCCTTTCAAATATGAGGGAAGTTTGGGAGCAATAAAATGGCCAAGTTTGTTTACATGAACATCTTCTTTCAGAAATCTATAAATCAACCAAGATAAAGATACGTAGCATTGAATTGGGGAAAATTATAATGAAAGAAAGACTTCGCCATAAGAGGGTACTTACTGTACTTGATGATGTGAATAAGATGCGTCCAGATTCTCTGCTTGGTACTTCTTTGTTAGGCACCTGCTTGGCACTAGCGGCGGTTTTTTCCGCTGCTAAAATTTCTTGCAACAAAAAGTATTGCTGCTATAACTTTTTCAAAATTAATTATTTAAACAAATTTATAGCAGCAGTAATATTCGTTACAATAATATTAAAACAACTTTAGCAGCGGAAAAAACCGCCGCTAAAAGTGCCAAGCAGAGGATCCAAAATCAAATAAGATGGACCAACTAAATGCTTTATCTGGAAGTCGTGAATGGTTTGGTCCAGGGAGCAGGATAATCATCACAACTAGAGATGAGCATCTACTTAATGTCCTTAAAGTGGATGGTGTATGTAGAATGAAAAAGATGGGCAGAAAAGAATCCATTGAGCTTTTTAGTTGGCATGCATTTCAGCAAGCATGTCCTAAAGAAGATTTCGTTGAACTTTCTAGAAATGTGGTTGCTTATTCTGGGGCCTACCACTAGCTCTTGAAGTCCTTGGCTCCTATTTTCTTGATAGGGAAGTGGCAGAGTGGAAGAGTGTATTGGAGAAACTCAAAAGAATTCCCAATGATCAAATACAGAAGAAGCTAAAAATAAGCCTTGACGGTTTCAGTGATGATATTGAGAAAGAAATATTCCTTGATATAGCTTGTGGGAGGGCCCAATCAAGTCATTGATATACTTTTGAAGAGTATTTCACAGGTTCTTCTCTTTACGTCATAACACATTTGTCATATTTCAATAGTTATTAAGGAAATGAATATTTTGAAATTTAATTAAATGTGAAATAATTTACATTTTAACCATTTTTCTTATATATGTTCATTGTTTAGGAATGGAGTGACAGAGGGTTTTGTGACTATTCTCTACCTGGAGATAATTATCCTGGTTGGATAAATTTTAAATGAGAAGGATTATCAGTACTGTTTAAGTACCTCAAGTTACTGGTAGGAGCTTAAAAGGATGGTTTTGTGCATTGTTTATTTGTCTCCTCAAGATAATATGACATTCGTATATCCTGTAAGTGTGTTGATAAAAGATTACGCAAAGCTTAACATTGAGTTCTACAAGCGAGATTCGGTAAAAAGTTCTAATAATGAAAAATGACATAAAATGATAAATAATTTGATACCAAGTAATCAAGTGTAAGTTAAATTACATTTTGCTTGTCAACTCTGTGTGAAGGAGACAGTAATCTATTTGGTATATGGTGAAGATGTTGGCAAAGGAAAATGTATAGACTACTAAGCATCATCAAAATGATAGTTGCATGTTTAACGAATTATATAACCAGAAATTAATCAATTTATTAGGAAAATATTATTTTATTTAATATTTCAGCTAAATATGTTACGATTTTGTATTTTAAATTATCATCTTGGTTGCAGAGAATATTTAATAGACTGTTTTAATTTTATTTGGTTGCTTAGTAGAGATTTGCAGAAGATAACCATCTATTTTGAATACGTATCATTCAAACTAGAAATTTCAATGTCGAGAGTCCCAGAGCCTTTGTACATAAATTTTATATTAGCTCGACACAAGAAAATTTTAACCTGTTTATTGGATATTCTACATCATATGCAGAGAGATTACTCTGCTTCTTTGTATTAGTACCTTGGTCATAACATTTTTACAATTGATATATTTAAATATCCAATAAAAATTCAATCATTATAATTGATTCTTATAGAACCTTTTAAATTTTTTGTGAGCTAGCATCAACACTTTGGAGTGTGGCTAATTACCTAGGAAAATCATTGCCATAAAATCTTGTCAATGATGATCATAGATGCAATATCTAATAGAAAGAAACAAAAATGTTGATAATTTGGTATAAAAGATTTTACCTTAAACAAACTTCACAATATACTAAAAATAAGCGACCATATACCATGAAAATCCTAATTGACAATTGAAAAAACCACTTACAAGTATATTAAAATCCACTCCATAACATTATTCCTGCAACTATATTTTTGGTGATGTTTAATATTCTATACATTTTCTTTGTCCGCATCTTCACCATATACCAAATAGATCACTGTTTCCTTTACATTGAGTTGACAAGCTAAATCTACTTTAACTTCCACTTGATTGCCAGGCACCAAATCATTTATTATTTTATGCCACTTTTCATCATCAGAAGTTGTTTCTGCTGCATCTCTCTTGTAGAACTCAATGTTAGGCTTTGTGTAATCTTTTATCAACACACTTACAGGATATACAGATGCCATATTATCCTGAGGAGACAAATAGACAATGCATAGAATCATCCCTTTTAGTCTTCTATGGGTAACTTGAGGCACTTTAAACAACACTGATAATCCTTCACTTTTGAAATTTAGCCAATGAGGATAATTATCTCCAGGCAGAGAGTAATCACCAAATCCTCTCTCACTCCATCCCTGAACATAAACAAAAAAAAAAAAAAAGGAATTTCAATACTTTTCATCATATTCAAATAAATTATGTATATAAAGTGGTAATAGAGCGATAAAGGAGGAAAACAACCTGTGAAATACTCTTTAAAAGTGTATTAGTGGCTTTGTTGAACCTTCCCGCTTGAATGGTTAGAGAACTTGTGAAATTTCCTGACCCTGCCATTTGAACTTTCTCCGGAAAAAGAATTGATGTTGTAGCTCTCCTGTGTGAAGTATGAGATGTAATTGACCTCCTTTCCAATATTGAACTACTCTTGGGAAGTAAATGATGTCCAAAACTCTGAAGTAAATATGGTAGATTCCCACATGCTTGAATAAGGGACATTGGATTTTTTCTTGGTGACATCCATGACCAAATGAGAGTCGGAAATATATCACTTGATAATCCTTCATGACCACACAAAGACACATATTGAATGTTTTTTGATCTTACTAATGAAAAAGGCACTTGAGTAATTGCAGTTTGATTTGCCACTAGAGTAGTCAAGGATTCCATTCGCTCAATGTCTTCTTCCAGCTTGTCAATCTTCCAACAACCAGAAAGAATGAGAGTTTTCAAAGATGTCAAATTATATATACTTCTTGGGAGATCTTTAAGGTTTTTACAGTCCTTAAAATTTACCAAAATAATATGCTTCAAATCTCCAATCGTTGGGTGAACCATGGACAAACATGGACAATCTTTAAGTATCAACTTTTCAAGATTTGGTATCTTTGAAAAGTCAGGTGTTTGTGTCAAATAATGGGAATGACTCAAATTGAGAATTTTCAACCTTTCCAAAACCTGTGAAAAGAGAAATTTTTAAAATAAAAATCTAATATAAATGGAAAAAAATAATTGCAACAAATACTGTTGTTACTAGTGTTTAATTATGAAAATTCAACATAAGTACCTGGGTTTTCTTCCACACTCGTGTGAGCTTACTATATTTTAAGTCAATAGCCACTATGCTTTCTTGGCTAAAGTCCATAGGAATATTTTCCAAAGGAAATCCATGCCAGCTAAGCCATCGCAATTCTTTAGATAGATATTCATAATCCCCATCAAGTTTTACATGATCAAATTGAAGCAAACGAAGTTTCGTCATCTTCTTAAATGCTTTAGTACTCAAGGGAAGTGTATTATTGTTTCGTGACAGGTTCAAAGCCAATCCCTTTATAGAATTAGTTCCCTGTCAAATGAAAAGAAAGGGAAAATAAAAAGGATATCATGCTTATTGAAGAAATTAATGTTTTAAAATTAAAATAGTAAACATGAAAGTTAGTGAACTAGTGAAATCAACTCACTAAAAAAATCTCTTACAGTTCTATTTCTCAACACATAGAGCACACCTTCTTGAAACCATAATCTTGTCCGCTTTTCAGGCTCTTCTGGTGACATCCCACGAATGATCTCTCTTCCCATGTCACGTAGTAAGTCATGCATAACAAGATTGTTCTTCTTGTCAACTTTTACAAGGCTTAGCTCTATTAAACGTGTAATTCCAATGTCTGCATGAAGTTTGCAATCATTTAATATTTGGGTGACATAGTTCCTATTTTTACCGATAAAGAAACAACATATGTCAAGGAAAATATCTTTCTCTGTATTATCACTCAAACCATCATAGCTTATTTTTAGCTTTTCATGTATTTGATCATTTGGAATTCGTTGTAGCTTCTCCAAGACACTTTCCCAATAAGGTATTTCCCTATCACATAAATAAGAACCAAGGACTTCAAGAGCTAATGGCAAACCTCCAGAGTAAGAAACTACCCTTGTTGAGAGTTCATAGAAATCCCTTTCTGGGAATGCTTGCTTAAATGCATGCCAACTGAAAAGCTCAAGAGATTCACTTTTGTCCATTTCTTTCGCATTGTATACATGAACCACTTTAAGTATCTTAAGTAAATGTTCATCTCTTGTAGTGATGATTATTCTACTACCTTGGCCAAACCATTCACGACTTCCACAAAGTGCATTGAGTTGATCAATATTGTTCACATCATCAAGAACAATAAGTGTCCTTTTATGGCGAAGCCTTTCCATCATTATAGTTTTCCCTAATTCAACATTTGATAGTGTCACCCTTCTGGTTTTTAAGATGTCTGAAAGAAGTTGTTCTTGTAAATGAACATGGCCATTAACTTGCTCCCAAACTCCTCTGATATTTGCAAGAAAACTTTTACCCTCATAATCACAACCAATTTCATTATAAATGGCTTTGGCAATGGTTGTTTTACCAATTCCCCCCATGCCCCAAATTCCTAGTATAATGACCTCATTTGATTTATTGCTAAGAAATTGGGTGATATCCTGCACACGTGACTTTAGTCCCACAGGATGATGAGCAACAAACAAATACATGTTGTCTAATTTCATGGTAATAGTTTCAAGAATCTTGTCAATCAATTCAGTCTCAGTTCTGAAAAAAAACAACTAACACGTCAGATAAGAGGAGAAATTAGGTATTTCTTAACATTCGTTAATGATAAAATGACAAGTATGTAGAGTGAGCTAGTACGAAGCATAAATAAATACCTAGAATTAAGGGATTAGTGTTTCGATACTAGCTTTTATGGGTGTTCGTTGGCTTCAGGTTGAGAGGTTTTATCAACCCAAACCATTTAGTATATGGTGGATTAGGTTGACTTGGGTTGGGTTATATGAAATCTATCATAGATTTTAAACCAATCCAAGCCTTGCTTATACGGTTGGTTTGCGTTGAAATGGTGGGTTGTCATTTTCTTAATATATATATATATAGAGAGAGAGAGAGAGAGAGATCACACATTTGATGTCCTCTTTGATAATTTAGGAAGAATATATAGATCATAGAGATAAGACAAGAATGATCATTTGTACTCTACAAGTACTAACATGAATTAATGTTAGCATGTTATGATGTCCAATTTTTATATAATTATGATATTTTCAATTTATCTTATCCTTCCTTTATAGTTCGAAGAGGTGATTGAATGAGGTTAATTAATAAATGTGAAAAATTGGAAAAGACCCTTAAAATGCATAACATAAAGGTTTAACATATATATATATATATATATAGAGAGAGAGAGAGTTAAAAAAGAGTTCAATGCTTAGGGTTTGAATGGATTAATTTGAATCATTAATAAAAGATTAAAATGAACCTAAACCAACCTATCAACCCAATCCAATTTTGTGGATTGGGTTGGATTTGGCGAGTTGGCTAGTTAACTTAACACAATAAATACTTCAACTATCTTTAATGTTTAAATATGGGAAGAGAAGAATATTTAGACTTGTTAAGAATAGGGAGAGAAAGGCTAGAAACATAGACCAAGTGAAATGTATTAAGAATGAATGAGGTAATATCTTGTTAAGGGAACAAGATATACAAAAAAGATGAAAGAATTATTTTCACAAGCTTTTCAACAAATGACATGTCTCCTTGTCATGCTCATAGGCTAAATACTAAGGAGGGAGACAAAAATTATACTTTTTATTAGAAAATTCAAAAGTTTGAAGTAGTACAGGTGTTGAAGAGAATGGATAACAACAAAACAATAGAATCAGATAATATATTCATTAAGGTGTGGAAGAGTTTAGGAAGAAAAAGTATAAGTTAATCAACAACATTGTTTAATGAGATAATGAGATCCAAGAAGATGTAAAATGAATAGAGTAAAGTACTTTAATTCTTGTGTATAAGAACAAGGGAGATATATAAAATTGGGAGAAAGTTGTTAAGTAGAGATTAAGGCTAGACACGCAGATTACAAAGAACTAATTTGGTTTCATGCTAGAAAGTTTAACCATAAAGGAAGTATACTCATTAAGAAGATTGATGAAAAAATATTAGAGAACTCATAAAGACCTATATATGATTTTTATTGATTTAGAAAAGGCTTAAGACATAGTATCGATAGATGTATTGTGGAAGGCTTTGGAAAATAAAAAATTTCATGTGACTTATATTGAGTGATCAAAGATATATATGATAGGATCACGACTTGTGTAAAAACATAAGATAGAGTCACGAAAAATCTTTCTATAATTATAGGACAACTCTAAGGTTCAACTTTGAGCTCTTAATTTTTTAACTTAGTATAGGATGTGCTCATTGAACATATCCAAAAAATGACACTAAGGTGTATGCTAGTCCTTGTTGAAGATTTGAAAGTAGTAAACAAATAACTAAAGATGTAGAGACAAGTTTTGGAAACATTCAATTTCTAGATAAGTCGAAGTAAAACAAAGTATATGAAATGTAAATTTAGTTAAAGGTATACTAATTCTAGGAAAAAGGTGAACCTTGGGAATCATTTTATAGAACAAGTCACAAGTTTTAAGTATATGGGGACTATCATACAAAATAATGAAGAAATAAAGAGAGACGTAAATCATAAGGTCCAATCTAGATTAATGAAATGTTCTAAGGCTTCAAGTGTCATCTATGTTAGAAAGGTATCAGTCAAACTTAAGAAAAAATTTTATCACACAATTATAAGACCTACATTATTATATGGTACCAAATATTGGGTGATAAAAAGTTAATATGAGCAAAAATTTAATATTGTAAAAAATGAGAATGTTGCCTTAAATGAGTAAACTCACTACAAATAATAGGATGAGGAATGAATATTGTACTAGAAAGAATATTAGAGTAAGATCTATCATGAAAAAGCTAGTAGAAATGCACTGCCTTTAGTGATTTGGCCATACACAAAGGAGATTGATAGAAGCTCTTATAAGAGTAGATCAAATAGAAGATACCTAATAATTAGAAGTAGAAAAAGTAAAAAAAAAAAAAAAGAGCAACTATTATAATAGATCTAACTAACAATGATCTAACTGAAGAAATGAATCAAAATAGAATACATTAACATTACTTAATCCATGCAATTGACTCCATTTTTTTGTTTACTTGAGTTATTATCTAAAACATTATAACTTAATTATTCAAACCCCATATTTTGTTTTACTGAACCTGACATGATCTTACAAAACCTTTGGGAGACTAACTAGTTTTCTTTTAGATTTATTTCATGTTTAGATGCTTCTAATTTGGAGATAAATAGAAGTAATTAACTTGTCACTAAAGTTTATATACTATTTAAGTTGGTGACTATCTGTTTTTTATCTTTTTTTTTTAAAGTAAATTACCCGCCTTCCTTGAGAAATATTAAAATTACACTCCTCTCTCCTTTACTTTGAAAATTTACGCTCTCTTCTCTTGAAAGACATAAAAATTTATAATTTTACTTATTTTGATTAAAATAACTTTAATAATATTACTAATTTTTTAAAAATATTATAATTTATTATAAAATATATTTTTAAAAATTATTATATTTTATTATTTATTTTAAGTTAAAAATATTTTTTTATATTAGTAAAAAACATATTTAATTATATAAATAATAAAAATAAGGACAGTTTGGTTAAAATGTATGAAATTGTAGGATTCCTCGTCTCAAGGAAGGGAAGTATAATTTTTTAAAATAGAGGGGAGGAGAGTAAGGATGGAAATAGATGGGCATCCTGTCATTTTTTTCTATCCGCTCAAAAGATTTGATGTCTGAACCCTAACCATATCCTAAAAAAAATATAATTTTTAATATATGTATTCGAAACTCCTCGATACCTAAAATACTCAAAACACCTAAAATATTTGAAATATCCAAAAAAAAGTAATTGATACTGAATATAAGATACCCTATAATCAAGTAATTTACTCAATATCTAATACCTGATATTCAGCTAATAAAATTTTTTTAAATATTATAAATGGATATAAAAAATTATTTTACAATAAAAAAATTTACATAATTATTATAAACTAACATTAAAAACAAAAATTTTAATATTAATAAAAGCATAAAATTTTATTTAATAATATATATTATTTAGATATCAGATATCAAGTACTTTATCTACTCATTCATATTGAACAGATATAAGTTATTCGAATCTAATATCTACACCCGTTCAATACTCGATGAATAATTATATTTTATTATCTGTACTTTATTAATATTTGATATCTATCAGATATTGATTATTTTGTTTAGACGGATATCATTGGTACCCATAATACAAATACCCATTACCATCCCTCAAGGGGAGTGTTCATAATCACCGCAGTGTGTCCTTATAACCTCTTGGAAAGAGGTTTGTCGAGAGTTTAGTATATAGCACTCGCTTGCAGTAACCAAGAATATATCGCAATCATCAAGTTCTGCGCATGAAGATTTCGGATCCCAAGATGGAGAAGCAAAGATGGGCATGTTAACTGTAGGAGATAGGAGTGGTACAGAGGAGAAAACAGTGAAAACAGAGAGCTAATTAAAGAGAAAACGAGGATTTGAAAATTTTCTCCAGAGAGCTAACTAAAGAGAAAACGAGGATTTGAAAATTTTCTCCAGAAGTAGCAGCAGTTCCAGCAAAATCGGAAGTTTTCTGGACGACTTCAGGACAGCCTGAGCTTTAAATCCAGAGAGCAGATTTTGAAATTTGAATTGCTCTGTTTTTGTTTTTTGGAGGACGCTATTTGGTAATTATCAATTACGAATTCTGATGACAAAGATTGGGCATAGAGATTATCAAATTATGGACGGCTTTGCAAGGTGCCGAGAAAGTATCAATCAAAAAATTATAAATTAGTGTTTCATTCAATTCAATGATCAATCTCTTTCAAAACATTGAATATTTGAATCGATTTAATATATATATATATATTGAATGAGATTGATCATTGAATTAAATGAAATATTAATTTATAATTTTTTGATTTATACTTTCTCAGCACCTATATATATATATATATATATATACACACACACACTAATTTATTATATAATATTATATTTTATATTAATATATTAATAAAATTGTATAATTATTTGTGAGACTTGATTGTATTTTAAATTTTAAATATCATATTTATAATTTATTTATTTTATATAAAAAATTTATGTAAATAAATCATAGATTGTTTTAAAAAAAATTAATCATTTTAAAAATTTTCAAATCTGGGTATTTAGAAATTCGGTGGGTCTACAGTATTGATTTTGATACGTATAGACTCAAATCTGATTATGAGAAAATATTTTATTTAGTCCAATATTATAATACTTTATTTGTATCCAATTTATTTTAATAATATATATTAATTATATCAATAAAAAATCAACACTACACATGAAAACAGATATTACACGACATTTACCCTTCATAATATATGATAGGTCTTGTTAACCAGTGCTTAAGTGGTTAAAAAGAACTAAATATAATTAAAATACCTGAATTAAATGTTATTTTTTTTATTTTTTTAAATAAAAATATCCTCTTTTCAATAAAAAAATATTTTTTATTATTTCACCGTATAAATACATCATTTTTTTTATTAAATGACTAATTATCATTTTTTATTAAATTAATATTTATCACTCCCAATGATATCTTTATAATATAAAACTTTTTAATAAAATAAAAAATTTAAAAATATATATAAATTATAAAAATCAAGTTATCAATTTATATGGCAAGTTTCGTATTTTTGTCTCTAAAATAAAATTATAAAATAAATGTTAACAAAACTAAACTGTTAATTTATAAATTATAAAATAAATGTTAAGAAAATAAAAAGAGAGCATTTTTATCTTTAAAAAAATAAAAGAATTACATTTAATTTATATTATTTTTATACTATTTAATTATATTTAATATTTTCTTAATCAATATTTTAAAAGCACTGGTTAAAAAGACTCATACATTATAAATATACAATTAACATATAAAATAAAATCAGACACACTTCAAATATAATTTAAACATGTATTAAATATGATTCATACTTAAACCAAACATAAAATAATGTGAAAAAGGTACTAAAAGACAACAAATATAAGTGAATTAATGTACAAAATAACTTATTTTAGTAAGTTCTTTTTTAATTATTTTTATTTTACATGACTACTTTAAATAATATAAAGTAATAACTTTTAATTTAAAAAATTTGATTTAAAAAATAATAAATTTTTAAAATATAAAATAATATCAATTATTTTTATTTTTCATAGATTAAAGTGATCCGTCAGTTGAGTTTTATACGTAAATTGGGTCAAAAGTAGCACAATCGAGGTAAGGATTATCTGCCATTACTGCCTTGACTCCAAGCCAATTATTTTCAGGTAAGGATTCGGTGAGAAAACAATCGAGGATATAGTTGTTAAAAGATAAAAATTTTATGTTTATCTTTTACGTGTAATAATTTTTTTAATTTAATTTTTTATATTTATTTATTTATTTTTAATTTAATTCTTTACATTTAAAATTATTATTAATTTAATCTTTAAAATTTTATAATTTTATAATTTAATTTCTCAATTTAATATTTTAAAATTTAATAATTTTTTTAATTTAATCACACAATCAATATATTTATATATATTTTAATAGTTTGTGAACTAAAACATCAAATTAAGAATAATTTCAAATATAAATAACTAAATTGGTAATAAATAAATATGAATGATTAAATTTAAAAAATTATTAAACTTAAAATATCAAAACAAAATTTTTATCCTTTCTAAAAAATTGGCTCAACTCAATGAAACATTTGAGTTATTAAGTTGTTGGTCTACGTCAGGTTAGTAAAAAGTTGATTAAATTGTTAAAATAAATTAACTAGTTTAAAATTTAAAATAATAAATTTATTTTTTATTATTTTAAAATTACATACAGTATTGAATAAAAATATTAAATTATAAATTTAATACATTTTAAATTATAAAGATATAATTTTAAAAAAACTTAGCTAAACAAGTATTTAAAAAATAAATATTAAAATAAATTATAATATTTAACTATTTATTACGCAAGTGGTGGGTTCTAGGCTGGCTTGCATGAGGTAAGTCCCCTAATCGTGTTCCTCTGCTAGTTTATTTGGAAGACATGCCCTCGAAACTTTTGTTAGCCAATACGAATTTGATTCACGGATCGGTGATCCCTCCACGACACCGCATGTATTAAAGGATCTTTGTTACTTGACTTAAGAATATCCCAAGTTATTATCAAAAAAGTAGTTAACAAACTATTTATAAAACGTAATCGCCTTATAGTAATCCAAGTTTCTTTAACAGAGTCGAAGTGTGAAGGAACAGTTCCAGAATTGAAAATCAAATGAATTAAAGAAATGCGTATTTTATTGAAGATGAAATCAGAATGAATAACACAATAGATATGCTCTCTATATATTCAAGAGCATGAGAAGAGTTTATACACGTGAACTGTACAATGGAAGAATATTTCTTGAGACATCTTCTAATTCAAATTGGAAGGAATAACCAAGTCACTAGTACTCTATCAGAGAGTATTTAGCAGCTTCATCTCTCTCTCCTTCCCTCCCTCCTTTTTACATTTAAAGAAAAATAGCAGTTGGACCATATGATTTGTGGTTAACTTTATTTAAATTCAGCAATAATCAATTCTTATTTATAATTAGAAAAATCTACAGATTCAACAATTATGACTGTGTTCGGAACATTCAAAGTTTGAGAATTCAATTGAATTAGTTCTCTCTCTCTTTTTTAATTTATCTTTTGGTTATGTAATTTAAGGTGGAATTTAATTCTTTTTTTTAAAAAAAAAATTGTGGATATCTCTAGGTTTTTAAATCCCTCCAAAATTTATAGGATTTCACTATCTAGAATTGATTTGGTGACAAAAAGACTTCTATTGTCCTTCAATATGATTCTGCAGTTACACTAGAAAAGGATAATATTGTAACATTAACAATCTAATTGAATTCTCAAGTTTTAAAATGTAATCCAATCAATTAAATTCAATTTATTTCTACCAAATTCAAGATTTATTTCAAACACAATTTAATTAACAAAGCATTTAACTAAAATCATTACTAGAAATTCAAATGTGTCTAGATAGAATTTGTTCTAATCATACCTATATGAACATGTCCAGAGCACGTAGATGTTTGTTAATTAAATGCAACAATTTAATACTAGTTTCTTAGTCTATCTAATTCTGTTTTTATTTTGAAAAAACATGTTTAAGTGAGTCATCATTATATATCATTTTTTCAATTAAATTGGAAATGACCTTTCTGTATGCACTAGTTATATAGTTGAATTAGAGCTTATGCTTCAATTTGTTGTACAGGGATTGACTCCCAGGACTTGTGGCGATGATGACCAAAATCCCTATTGGTTAACTTACAAGGGTGAAGGAGCTTCAGTAAATTTCAGAGTGCCTCGAGTTAATGGTTGTAATTTGAAAGGGATGACACTTTGCTGTGTATATTCCCTTCATGTGTTTTGGTCAACATGGAATTTGATTCTCTTATCAGTGTATTGATCATAAATTACACAGAGACTTCCTTGGAAGATGATGAGTGGCACGGCATAATATCAAAGCTGGGATATGAAGACCACGTGGAAGTGATAGTAATTTTTGGGTATGGATTCTCTGTCAAGAAGATAGCAGCCTACTTGATATATATAATGAATCATTTGATGAAAAGGTAGAGCCTTCACCCACAACAAATAAAAATTTTTTGGTTTATAGTGTTTATGAATATGACAGTATATATAGGAATTCAACAAGGCTTAAATCCAAAGAATGCAGGTGTTATGATGAGGAGGAGGAATTACACCTTATAAGAACAAGAAACTCATTGAAAATGTGAAATCTTGAAAGAGTTCTTTAGTTTTCGTTTAGAAATGTCGTGTTGAGATTCCCTTGTTCTTAAGAGTACTTGAAATACTTTATTTCAAAAGTCAATATGGTGTCATATCAGACGCAGATACTAACTTTTATTTCCTTGGTTTGTTGATACATGATGATTAAGATTACATTCTAAGTTTTTAATTAGCTTTCTCAAAGTCAACATATTTGATATGATCTGAAGATGATTTGGTTGTGATTTTATTTTTCATTTACAGTAATTCCTAGATTTCTCTTTGTAATCTATCTAGAAAGTAAGATCCTTAGAATTTTTTAAAAGTAATATTGTAAATAGATTATTAGATATGAGATGTCAAAGTATAAAAAAATTATGAAAGAGAAAGTTATGGGAGTGTAAAAAATTAAATAATTTTTTATTATATTTAAAGAAATTTAGCCTGAAAAACCGTAGAATATGCCTTTCGTATAGCTCTGGGGATCCTTAGGCTTAGACTGCTGTGATACAGAGGGAAAATATTCTCAAATAATTTTGTCAAACTTAAATTACCTGTCATAATAATTAATTGATATAAAATTTTTTTTAAAACATAGTTATCTTAAGATAAACAAAAATTTACTGCAATCTGAAACGAACTTTCAGCCTAGGTATTGTACTATATTTACCTAGAGTTTCTGCAAAAACCGTAAATAGAAGGAGTTACTTGATGCGAAGGGCCCCTAACAAGTTCAACTTTATTTCTATCCTGAAGATTGTGAAGGGCCAGTCTCCACAACATCCTCCAGAACAAAATTTTAAGTCTCATTTTCACAAATAAGTATTTTAAAATAATTAATACAAATATTTAAAAAATATACAAATTAAGCCATACAGCCGCAATTTGTCTAGAGATTTGCAAACTAGTAATCTATTATATAACTCAGCCATATAAAACAAGATATCTAAATTTCTAATTGCATTTTTTCTTAACAGCGAACAAACAATTCGATCCATAGAAAATTAGGCTAATTTAGGAGGCATTTGGTACAACATCTTAATCATATTATCTTAGATACTATAGCATATTGAATAATATAATTGGATGATAATATTTTTTTATAGTGTTATTCTTATGTGCTAATAAGAAGACATATGAAATAACACTTTATTATTACATCATTTTAAAAAAATATTATTTTATAATATCAAAAATATTATGTTATTTCACATAACACAATTAAATAAAATAATTTATTTTAACTTATTAAATTTATCCATATTATATTTTATTTCTTTCTCAACATATATTAATAATATCACATCTTTTCTTTTCTTCTTTTTTTGCTAAAAAAAATACTACATATATATATATTTATACTATTAAAATTCTCCACAAAATACTTGATTCTTCTACAATTTTGAAGCACAACGCAATATGTAAATTTTAATTAACTCTCCAATGTTATTAAAATATTTTGTTAAATATTTTTAGTTATATTAAATTATTTAATTAACATTTTATTCTAATAGTATGAACTAATAATTTGTCTTTGATTTAAATTTAATTATAAGTTTTTTAAGATAATTATAGTATAAATATAATAAATAATTTATTTAAATTTATAAGAGTAAATTTACAAAATTACAAAAACAAATAATATTAATTAATATAAAAAATTAAACATTTACGCCTTATATAAATATAATATAAAATATTATCAATTGACATATCAAATATAAATATTATAAATATTACGTATGCAGAATCATACTGTAAAATATTATAATACATAAAATACCTTAATATTTGATATCACACTATATCAACCACTCCTTTAGTTTCAGTTCCAAAAATTGTGAGTGCATAATAAGCTCGTTGCATATCAGAGCTTCCAGCATCTTCGAGTCACTTGGCCAAAAAATGTGCAACAAGTTTATACACACATTATCAACTTTTAAAAACTCACGTTAAATCGGCCTTAATAATTCAAAGACCAAACTGTTAATTTACTTTAAATATTAACAAGGATAGCCACACTCAGTTGGAGGCCTCAGATTTCGGGGCAGATTGATTGTCTTCTGGGGTAGATGCCCTACGGAAAACTGACCCAAGCTGAATTCCCAAAGTAGTAGAGTCCTCATGAGAACTTCCTTGGCCAGAATGACTATTATTACCACCTCTTTGTCCTTTCTTCTTCTTCACCTTTTGGGCCCAACCAACAAGACCCACTTGCACATGCTCATCAAATATTGCCCTCTTAAAGTGAGTTCCCATCTGCACATTGTTAGACAAAGACAAGTGTTAAAGCAAAGGGGCTTGAATTTTTTCACCAAAAAAAAAAGGGCTTGAATTTAGATTCAGAAAATGGGATCAGGATGCTCCTACTTGAGAATTCCACTTAACATTATCATAAGTTGCATCTTACCCTCGCATCGCTTAACAAATAAAAGGTTTCATGTTGACACTACAAATTTATGAATTGATGTAGTAGACTGGTGAATATTTGTGATTTTATTTGTTATATATAATGTGGCATTTTTTTTCAATTAAAAATAAATGATAAGATACAACTAAAATAATGTTGTGTAATATTCTCACGTAAGAAGATCTCGAAAGTGAATCAAGATTTCAGCTTGAATTCAAACGCACCTGGGTAACAAGTGCATAAAGTGGCAGTGTGCTGTAGCTACAAAGCACCTGAATAAATACCCTACAATACAAACCAAAGAGGAAGAAAATGAAGAATAAGGACTAGGTTAAAAGCTTTTTATAACTATAGGAACCCAATTACAAACTTTTAAACTCTAAGAACCAACAAAATAATTCAATCAATAAAGAAGTCACAATACTTGGAAGGAACAGCATTGCACTTACCCAATGATGAGCCTTGGGACAATGTAACGGACTTGTCCCATTATGCAGGAATCAAAGCCATACGTAACCTGAGATACACAAGCTGATAGGGTTATGTTCATTACAACTGGGAGGTTATATTTATTATTATTTCAGTTACGTAAAACTCTCTCCCCAACCCCACAAATCAGGTGTCCACTCTCCAAACCAGAAGGGTAAATGATATGGAAGAATAATAACATGTCTATCATGCTTCAAAAGAATGCTTACCAAAATCCAGAAAAAGAAAGCTATCTCGAAAGAATTTTGAAAAAGGATAAAGTGAATCAAGAAGAGAACAAAATGAGGCCGATGAAACCAAAAGTGATCATCTGATGGCTGAACAACCAAGTCACCTTCTATGGCAGCATGCTTTTCAGCTACTTCATGAGCTAATTGGATTATTACATGCTCCAGCTTAGTGCCCACAGCAAGTAGAAGCTGAAACAGTGCAAAACAGAACAAAAGAATAATTATAGAACGAGATACAAAGTGAGGACGAAAAAGTTTGAAAGAAAAATTAAAAACAGATAAGTCCCTGAAAATTTCAAATTGCAAGCTGAAATTATATGTCTACGTATATTGGACAATAATTGCATGAAATTTCTCAATCAAATCTTGCAGAGTATTTGAATTTGAGAAAACACTTTGACATAGAAAAAAATAAGGTGCTGTGATTGGGGGTTTATTTATTTTTTAGCCATGGGGATTTAGAGTTTATTATTCATAATTTGGGATTTTAATTTAGTTATTTGGTTAGTGTGCTAGCGAAGTTCTTATTCCAATGCAGTATTTTAGTGAGATTATCCCACTGCTTTGTAGTATTTTTTGTTGTGTTCGGCCTATATTTAAGTATACTGACATTCTTAGAAAAGCACCCTATTATGATTGAATTATAATAAATGAATAAAGTATTCAAGTGTTTGTTATTTTTCTTGGTTTCTTGATTACTGTTCTTCATCACTTTGGTATAAGATACATATATATACTCTCAGTACCCAATAAAAAAAAAATCATCTAAAAATCTCCAAAATAGTTGTTTTACTGTATATTTTTGGCCGGTGGCTTCATGGTGTTTGGTATCTTCTTAGAAACAGGGGAATCCAAATTTTCAACCTCTAAAATCTATCTGCAAAGATAAAAGACAGACAAAATAGAAGTTTCCTCTTTCATCCAGAAATTAGGTAGAACGATTTATGGGCCTTTTGAAGGTACAGCTATTCGAAAAATTTTCAATTTCACAGGATCAAAAATAAAAGAAATGAAAATTAAAAGTGTACAGATATATCAGCATATCAGGTGTTTCAGGTCAATCCTAAATTAATGAGCCATTCGGTAATGGTCACTCAAATTAAATCATACTTGGTCAATAAATGGGTATATGGGAAAACCAATCCTGCTATAAACGCATTCCATTCCTCAATGGATTTACCTACTTTAAATAGAAGATAGTAGATTCAATAAGTGACATAGCTATACTATTAAAAGATGAGATATTGTGCAACTGCAGTCAGCATCCAAAGGATGCTTTGAGATCAATTCCCTAGTACCTATGCTGATAACAAAATGGGATCAGAAAATACGGCATAGCATAGAAGCAACAGTTTGGTTTTATTAGAATATACCCATTTAAATTAATGAATAAAGAGAAAAAGTTTATTTTAGTCCTTAACAGATATAATAACTTTTAATTTAATCATTTACAGATCGTTCCAGTCAATTTAATCCTTAAAGATAAAAATATTTTCAATGTTACCCTTTTATCTAAACTACATTCATATTTTAATGTATAACTTAACAAAATGTTGACCAAAATTTTTCTTGCTAACATAAAAGTTACATGTGATAGATAATGCATATCATATTAAAAAAATTCATGTATGCAATTATCCAAATCAATCATAATTCTCAAATTTTCATCAAATACGCAATTAATAAAAAAATTCATGTATATGTGAAATTAGGGAATTTTCATTTATATCTCGACATTTATCTTTTGTAAATTAATGAGTGACATGTTAGACAGCCATGTTATCAAGACATTAAATAAATTACACTTCAACATTAAGCAAAGTAGGAAATTAAGGATGAAGTTTGAGTACAAGGGCAATATTGAAGTATTTTCATCTTTGATGGATTAAATTGACAAAAATGATCTATAGAGAATCAAATTAAAAATCACTATATCTATGAAGGACCAAAATAGTGTTTTACTCATAAATAAAACTACAAGCAACTGTCCAATTTTTATAATATCACTTCTACATAATTGAAACATGATGAGTATGTAAGCAGAATAAATTATATGAATCCTGACAACGCAAGTGCCCACAAAAAATTGCAACTAATCTTATGAAGGTACTTACAAGAAAAGGAATAAAAGCTATCCAGAAATACGTATGCCAACCTGAAGAGTAAAGAAAACATCTTAATTTTGAGATTGTAATGTTCTTTCACAACTTACAAAACCATAAGAAACTATTAGATCAAAGATTCCTTATAGGCAAAAGCAAGTTAATACAAGAAAGTGTGCCCTTTAAATCACACAAGGACAAAGTTTAATACGGATGAAGTATAACCCTGACCATAATGACCAAAAAAAAAGAATGTTGATGTTGTTAGTGCCCCATGATGGTTAAAATTTACTACCGAACCACATCAACAATAGCCATTTCTTATTTTTCATTAAAAGAAAATGAGTAATTTCACGCAAGTGCTAGGTCATTTAGCATACCGTTTATATTAAGCAACAAGAAGATGACCACAAAGATCCAAAGATACCAACTGCAAACCAAAAGAAAAATATATATTCTCGTGACAATTTGAATCAGCAACTTCACATAAAAGAAAAATGATAAGATAGGGCAATCTAACTGATGGAGATGTAGGATTAGCATAAAAGCATTATTAGTTATTAGTTAATCTTCAAAAGCACTTACCTTATGCCAACAACTTGCCTAAAATCGTCTTCAAGGGCACGTATCATGTATTTGTGAAAATTAAACTTTGGATTTGCCTTGCAGTGTGTCTACAAGAGAAACATACAAAAATATTGATATCCATATTCTAGCTCAGAGGCTACTGCTAACAGCCATCTAAAAGGTTATTTGACAACACATGGCATCACACACTAAAAACTTACCATAATAAAACCAAGCCGTAAGGTCACATAATCCATTTTTGTCACAGAGCCATAAAATTGCTTGAAAAAGGAATGCTGAAAGAAACATGAAAGATTAGGACATGTAACTAAAAATTCAAATAAAGGATCAACAAATTTTTGAAGTACTCAAGGAATTTGCTAACCTGAGCTTAAGAATATGAAGAATAGAACTACATAGAGCGGTGATGGGAATGGGGATAGCATGAGATGTTCTTAGGATAGTATGGGCTACCGAAGTCCCACATCGAATAGAATGAGATGCTCAATGGGATATTTAAATAATTTGGTTCTTTCCCTTCAATAGTTAGCTTTTGAGGGAAGGTTTCCCAAGTCACTTGGATTCCATCAAGTGGTAATCAAACTTAAAAGGAAACATATATGGAAAGGAGACATAACAGTTTTGAAAGCAAACTGGGCACCATTAAGATATTAAAAAACCAATCTTTTGGCAGAAATATCAGGGACTCACCAACTGATGTTGCCAAATTATTCATGGTCTCTTGTAATATAAGGGGCGCTCAAGCTAGACAAAGAATAGATAGAAATGGCTTGAAATTGAGCTTGATTGGAAAAGCACAAAAAATACCAAAGAAATATATATTATGTGTTAGGATGCATTATATAGAAATTGCAATAGTCATTAATATCTTATCTTCTTTCCCTGTCTCCATGTGAATCATGTGTCAGGGTGCAATATATAGGATTAGAGAAGTAGAAAGAATTCAGAGAAAAACTTCCCATAACATGAGAGGATAGAAAGGGATTTTAGCATGAGTGACATGAGTATCTTTTTATAGTTCAAAGTTTCAGACAGTAGAAAACTTAAGAACAACTTACCAACCAACCCATCAGAGCAGAGTCTTTACCAAAACCCAGAAACCGGTCCCTTATAAAAGCGTGCTGTTGAACATGAGTGATCTTTGGTTCCAGAACTGCAGTGATTCATTACATGTATAAAGAGTAACGAGTAAAGAAAAAATCCAGAATATAGCTTTTGGAGAGTTAGATAGATAATCTAAATTGGTAAATTGTTTCCAATGATTGCATTGGTCACTGAAAGAGAAAGATAATCTATATTAAAAAATTAGCATCATGATGACTTGAAAAACATTAAATTTGGTAAACATCAAAATTTCCACACTTCACAGGTTGATCAAATAATTGAACACAGCACACACACTGTACCTTTCTGCGTTTCATAGTTCTCTTTAGCAATTGAATCCTCCCAGTGCTTCCACTGACGTATCTATATAATAATAGATGGATTATTAATAGAAGAAAAAAAGCAAATTTTGAACAATCATAGCTTATAATAGAATTTTATTAGATACATACCTTTGCTCCTCCAAAAACAATAGTCAGAACACAAAAGGTCAAATGGACTATAGCTAGGACGAATATAAAGATATGCAGGTGATGCAGGGCTTCGACAGATAATAATGGCACCTTGTTCTGAAAAGGAAAAAAGAAAGACAAATAGGAGGTGTTATGATTAAAGTAATTATTATGTGAAACCCATGGAATAAGTAACTGACAAGCTTAGATCCTCATTTTGAGAACCCAGATAACTGATCTGATGATAGTACACAGAAAATCAGTCCTTTTATTTTTTAAGAGTTTCCTTGCCTTCTCAAATTATAAGAATCCGAACAAAATGCACACACATCTTGTTTAAAGTGCATCTTCACACCCAACAAGGAGATCACAGTGCTTAATCCCAAATAAAGATTATAAGCCTAAAATAACCACACAAAAAAAAAAAAGGAAAGCTCTATTAAGAGAGATGAACTTTCATTTTGGTCTTTGAAGTAATAGATGAACTTTCATTTTGGTCTTTGAAGTAATAGATGAACTTTCATTTTGGTCTTTCAAAATCAATTACTTCAATATAGTTCTTCAATCTTTAAAATATTTAAACATTAGTCTTTGATTTGAGTGTTGTGCTCTGCTCGGAAAGCTTTACAGGTTATGGTGAACCAGATTAGTTAGAGTGGAGTCTAGTGTGTTTATGAATACTGGTGATTTCAACCAAAAAAATATTTAAACATTGCTATCCTATCACTATAAATAAATAAATAAATATATATATATATATAAAAGTGTACTGACTTGACATGTTTGCTCCAGACACCAATAACTCACCTTAAATTTGGTATCCAAGTAAGCAGACAGATTGATTTGGCATCAAATTATGAACGGAAATGAGATGGAAAGCGATGTTGCTGATTGAAGCAATAATTTGAAGAAGTGATATCAAATTGAAAGCTCACCAATCTCAACTGATGAAAGCGCAGTTTTACTGGTGAAAATCTAGTGCTTACCTTACGAGAACAGTAATCAGTTGTAGACTCAGATGCTGACTCCTCAGCAAGAAGACGACGAGCAGTTCCAGAAATGTGAGGGAAAGAGAAAAAACTCTGGAAATGGGAAGTGGATGTTGTTGATTCTTTGTGTTCTTCCTTCAGTTTACATGGAAGCATATGACGAGTCAAACCCGGAGGAACGCAGATTTTGGTTATGCCATTCTGTGATACCGTCAAAAGCAACGATATGAATCCTAACAGCATCAGCTCTGAAGAGTGAACACAAAGAAAAAACAGAATTTCAGAAAAAAAAAAAACAAAAAATATTCTCGAAATCGAAAACATCTGCGCAGGCACTGACGGAGGAGAGAGAAAACAAATGAACATTTTAAATCAAATTAAAAAATGATAATGCAGTTCTTTTTATCTTTTTAACTTTTTCAAAATTTGTACAAAAAATAATTAAGAAATTCAATCTCTCGATAACTTCAATTCTATCAAAATTCATCAAAAAAATCAAACCAAAAAAAAAAAGTAAAGAACAAACAGAACCTTCTTTGACTTTCTGAAGAGCTTCATAGAGAGGCTTCTGATTCTTCTTCTTTAGGAACTTTCCGCCATAATGAAGAAAACGTTCGGCGGCAAGAGAAACGGCGACGATGACAGTGCAGACGAGAGCAACAACCCATGTTGGAGTGTACTCCAAAGACGTCTCTTCTTCCCCACCACCTCCGCTCATTTTTCCTTTACCTTTCTCTCTCTCTCTCTCTATCTCTCTAGTTCTATCCTCTTGCTACTCTGTGGACTCTGCTTTATCTCAGTTTGGCCTTATATACCAGTTACCACTATAATCGTTACAAGTCCCACCTTTGTCCTCTTCTATTGTGTCCACTACCATACACACACGCAGTTTTATTACAGAGCCATTTCATTCATACAAGCTAACTTCACACTCCTTACTGTTTATATATATATATATATATATATATATTATTTTTAATTCAATTAACTATTATTTTTATCTTATCTCTACTTAGTTTTCTTAAATTTTAATAATAAGAGATATTTCTTTTTTCTGATTTTATCTGGTAATTATGTTCCTTTAACAAAGATAGTTGACATAAGCTGTGGTTGTTAAGTATGGCCAAAGAACGAAAAAGCTTTGGTTGTTAAAGTGATTATTTCGCGTTAAAAGTGCTTAGAAAATTACAAAATACATTACTTTTATTAATCTAATTTTTTACGTTTTAGTTGTATAGTTTGTATTAGAAAAATGAAATACACAAATTTTTTTTATTTATTTTTATTAATAAAGTTAGTCCTTGTGTTGTATCCTTTTCAAACTTAGTACGACATATTCAAAAAGAGAGTGTGCGTGGTCGTCGATCTTCTTTTACAAGTTACAGATTATTTTATATTTAGTCTTTTTTTTCATAAAGGTTCACTGTTGTAAGAAAATAATCTACTAAATCTAATTAATTTATTATCATTTATTCTGTTTTAGGGAAATTATTCAAGATTTTGAGATTTTCAAACTTTTTCAACTTTTTAAGCTAAACTTTTGACATAGACAAGAGAATCAAATGCGCGTGATTCTCCTCCTGGTAAAAATTTTTCTCTTACGAAATATTTTGTAAATTTTTATAATATTTACTATTATGAGAAAGTAATTTAATTATTTCCTAGTTTGTGCACTGACAACAGCCTTCGGTGCTAAGTAAATGCCCTGAGAAAAATTAAAGGCACTTTTCTTTGAATTTAAAAACATTTTCAAATTGTATTGCGGACAGTGGGCTCTCCCATCTCCATTCTATCTTCACTATTGGCTCGTTAAAAAGAAAAATAAACGATTCAATTAATTAATAATTCAAAGATAATTTTATGTTACCTTTTTAAAAATTATTTTTATATCAAAATATTTCATTTATTAGATAAAAATAAAATTTCACTTGATTGTTAACTAATTATATGAATTAACATAATAAATAGCAAAATATTTGTTAGAAATTAAATTGAAAAGATTTATTTTTAGTGATGAAGTTAAGAAAAAAGTTATATTTAATAGAATTAATCAAAATTTTTAATTTTTTAAAAAAACTTATTCTTCTAATTTTTATACTTTCATTCAATTTTATTTGGTTTGTATAATTTAAAATTTATAATTAAGTTTCTATAGTTTAATTAATAAATTTTAATTTAATTCCTAAATTTAAATTGTTATCAACATTTTATTAAATTTTGATAGAATTAATGCTCAAAGAGATAGAAATTGAACGGCTAATCTTTTATCCATGTGTGAGGGCTATTTTATCAAAATGGTCATAATTATACAAATTGATAGTTATGACTTTTGCAAGTTGACAGGGCTAAGTAATTGTATGAAAAATATTCACCCACATTCAACTAGATTGAATGTTAAGTATATATGTTCTAACAGCTTATTAAATGTTGATCAAACACAATTTTTTTTATAATTTTTACAGGTATCATTTATTAAAGATAATTTTATTTAAAAAATTATTAAATATTAAATATAAATATTTAAAAAAAATCAAAATCATAATTTACTATGTATAAAAAACTAACTCCTTTTGTAAACACAACTTAAGTTGGTTGATAAAGTACAATTTGATTGATTCAACATGTCCACTTCACAATCTCGAAGGTTTTGATTTTAATTTATTTCAATTTAGTAAACCTGCTCGTCTAACATTTTTTTTTTTTGTGGGCACTATTGCTCGTTTGACATATTGACAAATTCCTTTTGGCATTTCAATGTATATAATTGACCCCTTTTTTTTTTTGAGGTTATAGAATTTTTTTGAATAATTTAATTGGGTTTAGGCAACATATGGAGGAAAAGTCCACATATATTTATCTAGAGAAGGTTTTATCTAGTTCTTAATTGAATATAATCCATGAATTGTTAATGCCATTAAGTTTCAACGTGTTACCGTGTTAAAAATAAGAAGATTTATTTTATAGCCTCAAATTTATTTAAATTATATATAACTTTGTCACGTATTAAAAGTTTAATAAAAAAAATTGTCCAATTGTAAGTAACAGTTATAAAAAAAAATTAAATTAAATTATTATTAATTCATTCATTCAATTCTTAACATGACGACTTTTATCTAAGATTTAATACACTCAAATTTGTGAAAATTTTCAAAAATAGTTATTGCCACCTTATAAACATGTGGGCTGAATAATTATATAAAAATGGAATATTATTTAATATTGAATAATTACATATATTACTAAAGAGTGTGACTTTCATAAAAGGTTGTTCCAACAAAATGCTCCAAAAAAATAAAATAAAAAATTCAATGCTTTATTTTCACCATTAATCTTGACATAAATAATTTTGTTGAGCTGGGCAGCTGGCCATGAATTCTTCCTCTCTCTGTGTAGAATTCTTTTTCTATAAAACGTATTGGTGAGGGATTTCTTTCATATATAGATTTTTTAATTAAAAAATTAAATGCTTCTTACCTATATTTGGTCCACAACCTCCTAGAGAAACCTTGTTTATTAGATAATTTAATTCGATACAATATTTATTAATTTAATTTTTTAAATAAAATTTATAAAATTTAGTTTTTAATTATAGTGGATTTAAATATTAAATTTTAAATAAATGACAATAATACAAATTTAAATATACAAAACTATATTAAATATTTTTGTCTTATAGCTAATAAAATAGCAGTACTACATGCTGATTCTTGTTTTTATCAATTAACGTTAAAAGAAGAACGTCCCTTCCATGCGTCTCTTTCTTTTTAAGCATTTAGTGGCCTTTATTACAGTAACCAACCAAGTTTTTTCTCGGACGGAACTTACAAACTATAAGAAAATTAATATTTTTGTCTTTAAAAGATATTTATTTTTTAATGTAATTTTTTAAAATTAAAATATTTTAATTTAATCTTATAAAATTAATTTTTATTAATTTAATTCTTTAATTAATAAAATAAATTGACAATTAATAGATAGTAACATTAACAAATGTTAATATGATTGTTAAATTTTTTTTATGACTGTTACATGATTAATTATATTCTATTCAATTAAAAAATAAAATATATTAAATTTACAAATGATACATAGTTAAAATGTAATGTTTATATTTTTTTATATATAATTTATAAATAAGATATATTTTATTTATTTTATTTTTTATTGATATAATTTATTATTTAATAGTTAAATGTCAATAAATTTTTTATCTATCTCATTAAACTTAAGGTCCAAATTAAAGATAAATTAATTTTTAAAAATTAAATTAAGGTATTTTATCTTTTAATAATTAAATTAAAAAATATATTTTTTAAGATAAAATTATTAATTTACTGAAATTAAAATTAAAATGTAAGGTTATTCCTTACTTAAATTAGTAATTTAATTATAATGGGGTGACAATAATACAAATTTTAGTACACAAGATTATATTAAATATTTTTGTATTATTGATAATAAAAAAAGGAAGAGGAAGAAGAGCGAGAGCGTCCCTTTCTTAGTATAGGGCCCATTTTAATATGGTGCCTTCAAAATAGTTCCAACTTCCAAGACGAGGCCCACCGTTGGAAAACTGGCTATGATTTTAGAAGGAGAAGTGAAATTAGTAAATCTTAGAGGATCTGTTCAAAAGTTATTTTTAAAAATAATTTTTTTATTTTTAAAATTAAAAATATATATATGCGTGTGTTTAAATTTATTATTTTTAATTGAAAAAATAAAATAGGTTTTTTGAAAAAAAAACAAAATAATTACAAAATATTTTAAACTTCAATTATTAAAACAAAAAATAAATAAGAGTTTTTATTAATGATATTTACATAAATACATACAAATAAAAACAAAAGTAACATGAATTCTTAACATTAATTTTACAAAATAATTTTTAAAAAATAAAAAAGCAAAAATAGAATAGTTTAGGTTCAAATGTTAGACTCGTTTTTTTATTTTTTTTGTGAAATTAATATATCATTTCATTCAAAAAGAAGATATTCATAAGATATAGTGGGGCAGTAAATACAATAGATCAGAATGGGCTCGTTCTTCAGATACAAAGTGTAAGAACACTTATGAGAGGCAATACATCTTACAATGTATAAATTAAAGTAAAAAAAAAAAATTACATCCCAAACTTTAAAAAACAAGAATTATATAAATTCAAATACAAGAAAAGTACATTAGATATATAAAGAGAGACAATATACATCTCAATCTTTTCTGAAGATTAATATTGCAAATACTGATGTAATGCTCTTTGTCTTGAATGAATTTTATGAATCTTTAAAGTCTTCTTCACTATTAGAGCATTTTATGGCAAAAATATTTTTTACGTTTTTAAATTTTATTTTAATTTTTAATTACATTCTTAAAATTTTTTTTAATTAATTTTGTTCTTAAAATTTTAAATTATAATCGATTTTATCTTATGATTTAATATTGTCTAAATTATTTAAAAAAATAGTGATATGATATTTGATATAATATTAAAATATTAAAAAAATAAAATATTAACTGATAGTAACTTTGAGAACATAATGTTAAATGTTACACTATTATTTTTTGTTAATAAGAATAATATTAGACTCTGAAATAAAATTAATTATAATTTAAAATTTTATAAAAAAAATTAACTATAAAAAAAATTTTAAAAATAAAATTAAAAATTAATATAAAATTTGAAGACACAAAAAATTTTTTTATTACTTTTTATTATAAATGTGATAAGTTTGAATGTAAACCTTTCAAAATGTTCACACTTTTAGTGTTTTCTTGCTCTCACTTGATCATGAATTGGGCCTTGGATTTGGCCATTGGTTACAAAAAGGATTATATTAGGGATGACAATAGTTTTGGATATTTTAGATACCTCTTGTTATCTACTTAAAAAAAAATATTTGATACTTATAACATTTTAATAGGGTATGTATAATAATTTTTAATTATTTAATAGATAGTGAATAAGTGCAAATATTAGTATGAAGTATTTCATATTTATCTAAAATTAATGAGTAGATAAAATGTTCGATATCTGATAATCATATAATATATTAATTAAATAATATATATATTTACTATTTAAATCTTTTAGGTATTTCAAATATAAATACCAAAAAAATATATATTTTTTGAATATGAATAAGATGTAGATATAGGATACTTTAACTAAATACAAATACTCATAGTGCAAAATTGATTGGATATCCACCTATTACCATCCCTAAATTGTATGACTATAGTCCATATAGAGATATCTAAAAATTTAGACCTAAGTCCTAAAAGGTCAGGAAAATGTTGTTTATGGTCAAATTTTATATCAATCTGTCACCTTTTAATAGTTAAATAAATAACATAAAAATTAATATAATTTAAAAAATTGTTTAATATAATTTATTTTTTTTATAAATATTAATTTTAAATTCATGCATTTTTTAATTAAAAATTTAATACATTTTTGACGTCTCACTTCTTATTAAATAAAATAAAAATGTTTGAGATGATTTATAACTTATGAGGTATAAAATTATATAATTTTGTTTGAAAATTTTAATTAAAAATAGAATATTTAAATTTAAAAAATAAAAAATACCTCTCATTAAAGCAAACAGTATAAAGTCTCATTTTTTATTTTGGCAGTAATAATTTTTGTCTTAATGATTTGTGATTTAAGGATGTAGGGGTGATTATTTTCCTCCTAATCTTTATATAAAATTTCTCAAACTTCATATATATAGTATAAAGTGTTAATTATGTTGATAGAAATTTTAAAAATTTATTATATTTTTATGCAGCTTAAATAAAATAAAAAATTGCATAAAAATTTTCTATGCAATAAACAAGTAGAATTTTTTTAATTTTTCTTTGAAAAAAATATATTTTACTCTTTCAAACTAAAATCCATAAAAAAAATATAAAATGCAATAAAGCATCTCTTAAATTTTGGATTAAAACAAAAAATTCCAATAACTTTTAGAACTAAAAAGAGATTTTTAAATTGAAAAAGAATTTTTTTTGCAAGTCCAACTTAGTATAAATCCAATATAATTTTTAAATAAAAAACTTTATATTTTATTTTAATATGAAATTAAAAAAAGTTTTATTACATTTCAAAATTGATGTGTCAATTTTATAATTAGAATTTGGGTTGAATAATAAAATATATTTCCAATTTGTCTTTTCCTTACTTTTTAGTTTTTACCAACTTCCCTCCCCTCAATCGGGTCTAGCTTGCATATATCCAACCGGGGCCGAACCGGTTCGGGTCACTGTTATCTGGTTGGCTTTATCCGTAGCAGAGGATAAGAATTTAGCTCACTGTATGATAGTAAGGTCCCAGCTATCTTGTTCCATTTCCATTTCTTCTCTCTACACAGAGTGAAAGAAATCAATGTCTAACCTCTGAATCTTGAAGTAAACTCAGATACGTAGTGATGTCAATCTTATCAATTTCCCATTCTTGTCCTGCAACTTCATCATTTCCTTACCACAATTCTGCTTCCACTTCGTATCTCAGATGCTCTTTTACATTCCCACCATGCCAAATCAAGAGCCCATTGCTGAAATTGCAGAAACCGTACCATCCGAAACTGTACTCTATTTCTAGAGGAGGAAAAAGGCCACCCAGAAGCGTGGTGGTTATGAGCATGGAAGCTGGCATAGGAGTAATGGGCACGAAGTTAGGGATGATGAGCTATTTCGAACCTAATGGTCAGGTTGTGCCAGTGACTGTGGTGGGTTTCAAAGAAGGGAATATTGTGACTCAGATAAAGACGGAGGGTACTGATGGGTATAGTGCGGTTCAAGTGGGCTACGAAAGGGTCAGGGATCGAAAGCTCACGAAACCTGAGTTGGGTCATCTTGAGAAGGTAGGTGCGATTCCCATGAGGCATCTCCAGGAGTTTCGTCTTCAATCTGTGGATGGGTTCGAAACTAACCAGCGGCTTGTGTTGGATGAGCTTTTCAAGGAAGGTGATCTTGTTGATGTCTCTGGCACCACCATTGGCAAGGGATTTCAAGGTTTTCTTTCTCTCTCTTTTCTGCATCCTCTTTGTGTTCTGTTGCATAATTTGTGAATGAAATTAGAGGAAAGCTTATTTGGTTTCTCCAGAGATTTGAGGAAAACTTATTGTCTGATGGAACACTTTTTTCAATTTAACCGCTCAGCTTTTGAAGTACTTGCAATGCCACCCTTTCATTCTATTTTCATCAAAAGTTTAATATTTTGCTAACTCAGATTTTATTTGCTATCCATCAAAGGATTTCTTGACAGACTATCTTTCACTTGTAATATTTTGTCATATTTGTGTTACTAAAAGTCGTACCTGATTTTGATACGTAAACTGATTTTTTTTTTTTCTTTATACAGTTCAAAGCCTTTGTAGTTTATAACATGTCTTAGTATGTATCAGTATTAGAGTACATTATATGTAGTTATTTGAATATGGGTACATTATATGTAGTTATTTGAATATGGCCTTAGTTGATGCAGAACTGGGATAATGGTAGCTGATATATAGTATAGAGTATGCCGCTTTATACCTTAGCTTTTGGCGTATTGCTTCCATTCATTGATGAAGTTAGTAAAGGAAGTTACCTGGAATAGCGTTAATTTAGTTATCATATGTAATTTACGTGGCAAGTTCTTGATATTATGGATACGTTTACTGCAGTCTGTTTATCATGTCAGTTGATAAGCTATGTTTTCTGAAGATTGGCACCTGACATGTCTAGGCTCAGATGGTTTTCTATTTCTGTTACTAGAATTAAGTGTTTCCTCGTTGCAATATATTCTGTGGAAATTTATTTTATTTTTTCGGAGGTAATCACTATCTTGTGTCTAGTGTTACTCAAGAGTTAAGAGTCCTCATATTGTTTTCTTGAGAAAGCAATTGTTCTATAGTTTATTGATTGGAGATTGTTATTTTCTTTTTCATATTTTCTCTTCTTCTTTGGGTATTCTTTATTTCTTCTCTATTTTCTTACTTCATTGATTATGCCTCTGCTGCTGCCTCAGCATACATATTATGAGATGTTTCATCTATTTTTACGCTGATGATGATTATATCTACGTTGCATATGCTACCTTTTTTCTGCTTTGCCCTTTTGATGCATATATCCCACATTGTGATTGAAAATGTCTGCTTCTTCCTGTCTATTTCTGTAGTAATATGCAAAATAGTTGGGTTCTGCTACAGAGAGGCGCTCAAGCTCTCTACCATCTGATCAGCTCAAAATTTGTGATGAATAATATTTTATTATGATACATAAACTTTTGAAGGTGATTGTAACCAATCAGACAGCTTAGATCTTGAGCTCCAAACAGCTCAAGTTTTCCATAGTGTTGCCCAAAAGTCTTGTTCACAATGTGTCATTTTCTAATGGCACAGTAATTGAAAGGTCCTGGTTTGATGCCAGAAAAAGAAAAGAGAAAACTCATGGTTCACATAGGTTATGTTGTTAATAACTTTCAAGAAGTAGGAAGACCAAAAATATGGAAAGATGTCAATGCTAGACTTTTGTCTATTTAAGCCCATTTTATGGTAAATTGTTGAACTCTGAAATTAAAGTCCCAAATTATCAATTTACTTTCCAAAGTATTAGTTTATTATAATTTGTTTCTCAAAATCTCTCTCTCTCTCTCTCTAGCTTTCGCATAAAGTGATTATAAGATAATAATATGTTGCAGTTTACTCTGAAAAATAACATAAGATTTATCTTGTTCATCATTCTTGCAACAGTTCCATGATGAATCTTGTCTCTTATTCTTCAACCATACATACTCTATATGGCACATAAATATGACCCCCTCTGAACTTTGACGACAGAGTGAATATCATGTGGGTTATGTCATAATGTAGAAACATTCTGTGATTGAGATCCTCTTAAGTTTTTTTGGGACAGAGAAAGACACAACATTTGGTATTCACCACTTAATCGGTAGACCCCACTTACTTCTAAAATGTGGATCCTAGATCAATTGTCAATCTCTTTGAAAGTTACATGATAAACTTCTTTGAGAACTTTAGAAGATCTAAATCCAACATTTCATAACCTCTTAGCCTCTGTGATTGACATTTGAGTCATAGTGTCAAATGTTTTATAGATTAAAATCTAATCTTTAATAGTTTCCTTCTCATAGGATTCAATGTCAAGCAGCCAAAGTGATGAGTTAGCTTGATTGTAGCCTAGATAAGTTGACATTGTAGGCAGATTCTGATACGAAACTGACACTTTTTTTGCAGGTGGAATCAAGCGTCACAACTTCAAAAGGGGTCTAATGACCCATGGTTCAAAGAGTCACAGACAATTAGGATCAATTGGTGCTGGAACTACACCCGGTCGTGTGTACAAGGGAAAGAAGATGCCTGGTAGGATGGGAGGAACAAAGACAAAGATAAGAAAGCTCAAGATTGTCAAAATTGATAAAGATCTTAATGTTGTGATGATCAAAGGTGCTCTCCCTGGTAAACCTGGAAATCTTCTTAGGATAGCTCCTGCCAAGATTGTAGGGAAGAATATTCCAAAGAATTAGTTTTTTTTTTTGGTTTCATTTTTTTCTTTTTTTAATTTGGCTTTGATTAATTTTTCTGTATTTTTTTCACCCTTCTATCTAAGTTGATAGTTTATGTTACTGTTCTGCCTTTTGAATTCTTGTTTCTTGTCAATGAATAAGTTATACAGCACCTTCCTTTTAAATGTCTTCCTTATATCTTAATTTAGTATTTTGGTAAGTTTATTTATTAAACAATTTTTTTTTCTGTTAACAAACATTACTAACAGTACTGATTTGGTATACTAGATGTCTCCAAATATGATAGATGAAGCTAAGAGCTACATATATGCTACGAACTAGAAATTAAAATCCCATCTTGGCTATGAAACAAAGGGACCAAAGCGAAATAATAAATAAACTAAGGGCCCAAAATATTAAGATATATCTTACTAATGGTAGATGAACTTCAGAGTATATGAGTAATTTCAGAAAACTCAGAACTGAACAGAAACTTGAACCAAATATCTTTTTCATTGTAAATCATCATTTCAATGAAATCATTTAAACTAATTGATTATCTTAATAATGCTATTGCTTTTTGAATTTCAAATTTTTTACTTTGATATTCCAAATAAGTTTAACTTTAAAAAGTTGAACAATTTCCGAAACTTCTCGTAACTTCTACATACTACATAAGAAAACAGAAGAAAGGAAATAAACCATACTACTCGAACTACTACATGAAGTGAACAACCACGACCACATATATATATATATATATATATATATATTAAAACCATATTATATCAAGTGAAAACTATGATACTATTCTTCTTCTTCTTCCTCCTAACAAGAAGATTCACTTTCAATCGGTGTCTCATTAGGATCCAACTCCATTTTTGTTTCCTTAAGATCAAAGATCAAAGTCTATTTTCCTCAGACATTCATTCACATCTTCAACATTAGGAGGTCGTAGAACTATAGGTGGTTCACCAAGAAACCGCTCTTCTCGAAACCTCCTTACATCATCATTTATCATTTCAATAAGATTTGGTATTGCTTGACTTAAATGCTCATAATATAGTTTTATTTCCTCTACAGTTGATTTGATTCCATTCACCTCTCTCGAACAGTTCACTGCGTGTTGCTTTGGCTTCTTGAAACGCTAGTATCTCTTGTCACTTTATATGTAACGCCCCTATCTAATCTTGTTGTTCATTTAAATAGCAATAGATAGGTTTGGTACATTATTCTTGTTCTTTTAATTATTGTCTGAGCAGTTAAACCATCGAATTATGTCATACACAATAAGTTTGGGATCTTTATGCTCAGATAAAAATAAAAACTCACATGCAAAGCAGAATAATAAAAGTCTATGCTACACGATGCAAATACAATCTTTCATATGGATCAAATAATACATCTTTAATAAAAATATTCATTACAACTAATGTATCAGTCCCCGAATATGTGAAATACCCGTCTTAAGAAAGTCAGGAGACAACAGGCCTGCCACTCAAACTCCCGCACCAAATAGTACCAGACTAGTCCTTCACATATCCGCTTTCTTCGGTATTCCCAGAACTACTCGTATATAGAGTCAATTTAGCTATCTTATTCTAATCCGAGTACTTCTAGGATCCAATAATGGGGGTTTACAAAAACTCACTCGATCCAAAGATACTGCCACTGCGCGTCCCTGCTACGCATTCGAATCTGATACATATTAGCACATAAGTGAGAAACACGCATTTCCTAGTAGCCTAGCAATTTATAGTTCTAAAAGAAACTAACATGTATCAGGGTGCAAGCACAAAAAATGTTTAGACCGTATCCTTGATTTAAGAGAAAAGTACATATCAATAAATAGGTAATTATTGCATGATAAATTTAATAGTTGGTAACAGTAAGCGTTCTAATTTATCATCGCGAAGTCGTCAATGCGTGCGTACATGTTATATAAAACACTAGGTCTCAAGGGTGGAGCACCTTAGCCACGCCTCCCTAGGTCACCCGTGTGGAGCACCTTCGGCCACACCTCGAAATTTGTGGACATTCGGCCATATATATAGCGTGTTTGTGAGCACTGGGTCCCGAGCACAGAGCACCTTCGGCCGCGCCTCGCCAGGCCGCCCGTGTGGAGCACTTTTGGCCACACCTCATAAATTGTGAACCCTCAATCCACGTACATAAAATCCTCGGGACACTAGATCACGGGTATGGAGCACCTTCGGCCACACCTCCCTAGGCAACTCGTGTGGAACACCTATGGCCACACCTCGTAATGCGTGGACACTCGGCCACTGTCTCAGTACGATCGCGAACGCTAGGTCATGGGCATGGACCACCTTCAGCCACGTCTCCCTAGGCTGCCAGTGTACACTCGGAACCTCGCAGGGTACTGTGTCACCATATTTTTCCTTTTATTAACCAGAAAAGATTTTGTTTTTGTAAGGCTTTCGAATAAATTCGAAACCTCCCTACGATTTCGCATTTTTACCTTAGAATTTAATCTTATGTCAATTTCCATCCATAATATTATTTATGGACATAGCATTTTCCATTTTTCTTAGGATTTAATATTACATAAATCTCCTTTCATAATATTATTTATGAACATAGTATTTTCTATTTTTTTTCCTTGGAGTCTTATATCACATAATCTCCATCCATAATATTATTTATGGACATAATATTTTTTCTATCTTCCTTGGAATGTTATATTACATAAATCTCAATTTATTTATGGACATAATATTTTCTATTTGCTTTAGAATTTAATATTACATGAATTTCCTTCCATAATATTGTTTATGGACATCATATTTCTAATTTCCTTAAAATTTAATATTTCATAGAATTTCTATTCATAATATTGTTTATGGACTTAATATTCTCCTATTTTTCTTTAAATTTATTCTTAAGAGATTTCCTCTCAAAATATTAATCATGGGAATGACATCTCCCATTTTTTTTTTTGAATCTATTCTCTCTTCATAATGTTAATTTATGAATATAATACTTTCTATTTTTCCAAAATTTAATCTTGCATACATTTCCCTTCATAATATTAATTATGGATATAATCTTTGCTACTTATTTTTGTGTAAATTTTCTTCTAAGGATAACATTAATGAGCATAATATTTTCTAAGCATTCTTACCTAATTTTCAATATTAATGGCCATAATATCTCTTATTCATTCTCACCTAAAATGCTATTATTAATGGAAATATTATATCTTATTATTTCTTTCCTAACTTTCCTTCCAAAAAGATTATTAATGAACACCATAGTTTCTACTTTTCCTTAAGATTCATCATTACATATAATTTCCTTAAAAATATTAATGATGACTACAATCTTTTCTACTTTTCTTAGGATTTATCTTGGCATAAAAATTTCCACAACTCCTAAATAATGTATACACTATATTTTCTATGGCAATAAATTTTCCTTATCAACTAGTCCATCTCCTTTCATCATCACATGCAATTATTTATTAAACAACTATGTCTAATTACATTATTAATTCCATTTAACTTAGGTAACCCCTAAATTTATCATGTATAGTATATCAAATTTCCTCCTTAATCAAGAATGAAGAAAGTGACTCTAGTTTCATGGAAGCAACATTATGAAACATATATGCTAACCCATGGAAATAAGACAAGGGAATTGCTAACCTACCTTGCTTGATTCTTTTCTTGCTTCTTCTTCTTCTCTTCTTTTTCATCCTTTCTCTCTTCTCCTTCCATTCTTTTTCTTTTCTCCCGAATGGATGTGCTGTGTGGTTTTTCCTTGGTTTAAAAATGCTTATCTTCTCCTTTCTTCTTATGTTTTTGTTTACTTTTCTCTTTCTCTCCACGTGCAACACCCTTCCCATTTGACTTTGGCTTATTCTTGTTTATACCCCATGTGAACCTTGCTTTCTTTGCACTCCACCTTAGTCACATGCTTCACGTCACTCTCTTCTCCACACAAGGAAATTTGCTACACCTATTCCATTAATTAAATCCCTTTTTGCTTGCTTCAATTTGTTTTCCCTCCTCTCACACGTAAGGTGTGTCCCATGAGTAACATAATTCTGCACCTTTATATATATTTAATATATTTCAGCATTAATTCTTGCATCACTTGCCTTTGCTTGCACAATTGGTTTTTCCCTTTCTTGTAAGTCTAGTTTATCCAATCTTGCAAGCAACTATTTTTTTTGTGCAAAAAAAAAAAAACAATTTCTGCTCTTCCCTTCTTTTCTCTTTTCGTGAAGTGCATATATATATATTTTTGTGTGTTTGTTTTACTTTTTCCTTCCCACCTTACATGAGGGCCATGCATGTGTGTATATAAAATTTAATTCCACTCACTTCCCCTCTTCTTCATGTGAAAGCATGCATATATATATAAATTTGTATACCTACTCTTCCTTTGGCATTTAGACTAATTACACAAGAAGATAAGGCTTAAATTAAGCAAGTGAAAATTTCCTCCCTTAAGCAAACTCTTAAATTTATTAGCAATAAAGGGTTTATTTATTGACACCATAATTTTATCCATCAATTTATGCTAACTAATTTATGGGTGTTACATTTCTCCCCTCCTTATAAATAATTTCATCTTCGAAATTTATACATACCTCATGAGAATAGCTCTGGATGAGCTTTGCGTATGTCCTCCTCCCTCTCTCAGGTTGCCTCATGTGGCGCCGTCGGGTCCCATAGAACCTTTACTAGGGGAATGGCCATATTCCGCAGGGTCTTGACCTCAGTACCGATGATTTGGATAGGTTTCGACTGGTAAGTCAGATTATCTTTTAATTGCAGAGTACTAGCGTCAAGTATGTGGGAGGGGTCTGGTATGTATTTTCGGAGCTGGGAGACATAGAAGACATAATGAAGGTTGGACAAATGTGGGGGTAAAGCTATTTGGTGAGCGGATGGACCCACTCTCTTCAATATTTGAAAAGGCCCAATGTATCTAGGACTTAGCTTCCTATACTTCATAGCTCTACCAATCCCAGTAGTCGGGGGTAGTCGGGGATACTTTCAGAAAAACATGATTCCCTTCCTTAAATTCTAAGGGCCTTTTTCTCTTGTCAGCATAGCCCTTTTACCTGTCCTGAGCCTTTGCTATTTTTTCTCTGATCATTTTAATTTGATCAGTTGTTTGTTGCACTAACTTAGGACCTAGTAATTGCCTTTCACCCACTTCATACCAACATAACAATGACCTACATTTCCTTTTATACAGAGCCTCATAGGGAGCCATGCCTATACTAGAGTGAAAACTATTATTGTAAGAGAACTCAATTAATGGCAGACTCTTTTTCCAGTTCCCTCGGTATTTTAAGAAACAAGCCCTAAGCATATCCTCTAGGGTTTGGATAGTTCTCTCTGTTTACCAGTCCGTTTGAGGATGATATGATGTACTAAAATTCAGTCTGGTTCCGAAGGTTTCTTGTAGGGCTCTCCAAAACCTAAAGGTAAACCTGGGATCCTTATCCGAAACAATGCTAATGGGTACCCCATGAAGTCTCACTATCTCCTGAATATATAGCTGTGCCAGTTTATCCAAGGAGTAGTTAATCCTAATAGGAAGAAAGTGAGCGGACTTAGTTAACCTATCCACTATGACCCAAATAGCATCATTTCTTGATTGAGTTCTAGGTAGTCCTACCACAAAGTCCATAGAAATCTTGTCCCATTTCCACTCAGGGATATCCAAGGGTTGTAGTAGCCCAGCAGGTTTCTGATGTTCAATCTTGACCTGCTGGCATACTAGGAACCTAGCTACATGCTTCGCTATATTCTTCTTCATTCCTGGCCACCAGAACCTACCCTTAAAGTCCTGATACATCTTGGTGGCTCCAGGATGGACAATGTACTTACTTTGGTAAGCTTCCTCTAGAATCTTATCCCTCAGTCCTCCTGTCTTAGGGACGTACATTTTACCCTAGAAAGTTACCATCCTGTCGGCCTCTCTTGTGAACTCCTTTGAATCCTTTAGGGATCCTAGAAATTCGTCCTCCTTTTGGGTTTCTAGGATTTGGGCTCTAAAGGTGTTCTTAATCCTTAACTCACTCAAACAGATCTTATTTGGTAATACCAAGGTGGACAACCTCATGTTCCTAAATTTCTCTATCAAGTCCATCTCACTCACCATTAGACGAGCTACGTGGAGAGACTTCCTATTTAGGGTGTCAGCTACAACGTTTGCCTTACCCAGATGGTACTTTAGCTCAAAATCATAGTCCTTAATGAATTCCATCCACCTCCTTTGTCTCATATTCAATTCTTTTTGGTCGAAGAGGTATTTGAGACTTTTATGATCACTAAATACCTCGAATCTAGACCCATAGAGGTAGTGTCTCCAAATCTTTAAGGCAAACACTATAGTCGCTAACTCTAAGTCATGGGTAGGGTAGTTTCTCTCATGTGGCCTTAGTTGCCTAGAAGCATAGGCCACTACTCGTCCTCCTTGCATCAGTACACAACCTAACCCTTTCTTCGATGCATCATAATACAACTCAAACTTCTCTAAAGGGTCAGGGATAACTAGCATAGGTGCAGTAGTCAACTTCTCCTTTAAGGTTTGGAAACTTTGTTCACACTTTGTGTCCTACATAAAGGGAACGTCCTTCTGGGTGAGCTTGGTCATTGGCATTGCTATTTGCGAAAACCCCTGAATGAACCTCCTATAGTATCTTGCTAAACCCAGAAAACTCCTAATCTCTATCACAGTGGTGGGTCTTTCCCAGTTCACTACCGCTTCCGTCTTACTTGGATCCACAGACACCCCTTTGTCAGAGATTACATGCCTTAGGAATTTAACTTCCCTTAGCCAAAACTCACACTTTTCTAGCTTAGCATACAGCTGCTTCTCTCGGAGTATTTGTAACACCATCTTGAGATGCTGTTCATGCTCCCGTCTATCCTTGGAATACACTAATATGTCATCAATAAACACTATTACGAATTGATCGAGGTAGGGCCTAAAGATGCGGTTCATGTAATTCATGAAAACAGCTAGGGCATTACAAGGAATTCATAGTGCCCATACCTAGTCCTAAAGGCAGTCTTGGGTATGTCCTCTTTCCTAACTCTGATCTGATGATATCCCGACCTCAAATCAATATTAGAAAAGATAGTGGCCTCTCTTAGTTGATCTAGTAGGTCATCGATCCTAGGGAGAGGATACTTGTTCTTTATGGTTACCTTGTTCAGTTGTCTATAGTCTATGCACATCCTTATACTCCCGTCCTTCTTCTTAACAAACAACACAGAAGCTTCCCATGATGACACACTGGGTCCAATGAATTGTTTCGCTAAGAGGTCCTCTATCTGCTCTTTCAACTCTTTTAACTCCATCGGGGATATCCTATAGGGTGCTATAGAAATTGGCCCCGTCCCAGGGACTAGGTCTATGGAAAACTCGATCTCTCTCTCTGGTGGGAGACTAGTAATATCCTCTGAGAACACATCCGAAAACTCCTGGACTATAGGTATGGTTTCTAATTTCTATTGACTTTCTACCTCCGAGGAACATAAGAAACCCATCCTTTGGTTTTTCATCTCTATCCCCATATTTACTGGCCTAGTGTCTATGAAAGTCACAGACTTAGCTAAGCAGTCCAAGATAACATTGTTTGAAGAGAGCCAGTCTATACCAAGGATGACATCTAGGTCCACCATGGGTAAACAGATAAGGTCTACAATGAAGGTTCTGTTTGCAATTACAATGGGAAAATTTAAACAAATCAGGGATGTAGACACATGTTCATTGGTGGGTACTGCTATGGATAATTCATATGGTAGGGTGGTTGTGGTTAACTTTAAGTTACGAATACAATCTACTGAAATAAAGGAGTGGATGGTCCCAGAATCATATAATATAATTAAAGAAATATCATAAATAAAACACATACCTTTCATCAAATCTTCGGACTGGGCCACCTCTTTTCCCTTCATGGTATATACCCTTCCCCTGGTAAGAGGTCTAACTGGTTCCTCTGGCTTCCTCAGGGTTGGGTAGTTTTGGGCGATGTGTCCTGGCTTTCCATATCTGTAGCACACGTTCTGTCCTATCAAGCATGGCCTATCCCTATGATTCTTCCCACACTTCAAACAGTTATGCTGCGGTGCTGGGGTGTTCATTGGCTTCTTTCCTGACTGACCCCTCTAAAACTTCCTGTCACAGCTCGTGTTGAAATTGACTGAGCCCTTCCTCTTATGGAAACTCGCCTCATTTTTCTACTTCTGTAGGGCTGCCAGGGTCCGAGAGGCGATTTTGCACCTATTGACTAAAGTCGGGTAGTCTCGAATCTCGTGGGCTGCCACTTCATGATACAATTTTGGGTCCAAACTGTTCTCCAAGTGCAGGGCTTTCCATGCCCTGTCCGGTCTCCACTTCAGGTAGGAAGAGAACTTTGATAGCTCTTCGAACCTGGCTAGGTGTTCCTCAAATGACCGGCCACCCTGTTTGATTTGCATGAACTCGGCTTCCTTGACATTCCTCTCGCTCTGGGGAAAATACTTCTCAAGGAACGAATCTCTGAAAATCTCCCAGGTGATCGGGGTTCCCTAAGCCTCCATCAGTTGCCTCGTACTTTTCCACCAATGCTTCGCTTCACCTTCCAACTGGTAGGCGGCGAAGGTAACCTTCTGTAGTTCCATGGTCCCTAATACTTTAAATAGTTCTTCCATCTTCTGTACCCACTCTTCAGCCTTCTTCGAACTTGCTAAGCCATTGAAAGTGGGAGGCCTGGCTCTCTAGAAGTCGACCGACCTCCATCGATCGAGGTCCTCACCGCTCGCTCGCCTGGTCTCTTCGCTTTGGTGCATGCGGGCTCGACGAAGTGCCTCGGCTGTAACCTCAGCTTGGGTTCTCATATCTTCGGCCATGTCTCTCATGGTCTGCATCATCTCATTCACATCAACTCCCACATCTCGAGTCCGTGGTCTACCCCTCCGTGCCAGCAGCATGCTGTCAATTTGCAAAACAAGTATTACCGAGGTGATCAGGCTCAATAACAGATTATTAAGTAGATAACATACAGTACCAACAAGAGCTTCCATCTTCCCAAACCTAATGCTCTATTCCCCAAGATCAAAACAAATACAGGTTAGCCAACCGCCTAGGTACAGCCAACTAACCCGAACCAGTCCCTTACTTGGGGAATTTTACCCCGTTCCTAACCTAGGTAGCTGTGCTCTGATACCAACTTAATGTAACGCCCCTATCTAGTCTTGTTGTTCATTTAAATAGCAATAGATAAGTTTGGTACATTATTCTTGTTCTTTAAATTATTGTTTGAGCAGTTAAACCATTGAATTATGTCATACGCAATAAGTTTAGGATCTTTATGCTCAGATAAAAATAAAAACTCATATGCACAGCAGAATAATAAAATTCTATGCTACACGATGCAAATACAATCTTTCATATGGATTAAATAATACATCTTTAATAAAAATATTCATTACAACTAATGTATCAGTCCCCGGATATGTGAAGTATCCGTCCTGCGAAAGTCAGGAGACAATAGGCCTGCCACTCAGACTCCTGCACCAAATAGTACCAGACTGGTCCTTCACATACCTGCTTTCCCTGGTATTCCCAGAACTACTCGTATATACAGTCAATTTAGCTATCATATTCTAATCCGAGTACTTCTAGGATCCAATAATGGGGGCTTACAAAAACTCACTCGATCCAAAGATACTGCCACCGCGCGTCCCTGCTACACATCCGAATCTGATACATATTAGCACATAAGTGAGAAACACGCATTTTCCAGTAGCCTAGCAATTCATAGTTCTAAAAGAAACTAACATGTATCAGGGTGCAAGCACAAAAAATGTTCAGACCGCATCCTTGATTTAGGAGAAAAGTACATATCAATAAATAGGTAATTATTGCATGATAAATTTAGTAGTTGGCAACAGTAAAAGTTCTTTTCACATAACCAGTATTTTCCTAAGCGTTCTAATTTATCATCGCGAAGTTGTTAACGCGTGCGTACATGTTATATAAACACTAGGTCCCAAGGGTGGAGCACCTTTGGCCACGCCTCCCTAGGTCACCCGTGTGGAGCACCTTCTGCCACACCTCGAAATTCGTGGACACTCGGCCACGTATACAGCGTGTTTGCGAGCACTGGGTCCCGAGCACGGAGCACCTTTGGCCGCACCTTGCCAGGCCACCTGTGTGGAGAACTTTTGGCCACACCTCTTAATTATGAACCCTCGATCCACGTACATAAAATCCTCAGTATACTAGATCACGGGTATGAAGCACCTTCGACCACACCTCCCTAGGCCACTCGTGTGGAGCACCTCTGGCCATACCTCGTAATGCGTGGACACTCGGCCACGGTCTCAATACGATCGCGAACGCTAGGTCATGGGCATGGACCACCTTCGGCCACGCCTCCCTAGGCCGTCGGTGTACACTCAGAACCCCGCAGGGCACGGTGTCACCATATTTTTCCTTTTATTAACCAGAAAGGTTTCGTTTTTGTAAGGCTTTCGAATAAATTTTAAACCTCCCTACGATTTCACATTTTTACCTTAGAATTTAATCTTATGTCAATTTCCATCCATAATATTATTTATGGACATAGCATTTTTCATTTTTCTTAGGATTTAATATTACATAAATCTCCTTTCATGATATTATTTATGAACATAGTATTTTCTATTTTTTTCGTTGGAGTCTTATATCACATAATCTCCATCCATAATATTATTTATGGACATAATATTTTTTCTATCTTCCTTGGAATGTTATATTACATAAATCTCAATTTATTTATGGACATAATATTTTCTATTTGCTTTAGAATTTAATATTACATGAATTTCCTTCCATAATATTGTTTATGGACATCATATTTCTAATTTCCTTAAAATTTAATATTTCATAGAATTTCTATTCATAATATTGTTTATGGACTTAATATTCTCCTATTTTTCTTTAAATTTATTCTTAAGAGATTTCCCCTCAAAATATTAATCATGGGAATGACATCTCCCATTTTTTTTTTTTGAATATATTCTCTCTTCATAATGTTAATTTATGAATATAATACTTTCTATTTTTTCAAAATTTAATCTTGCATACATTTTCCTCCATAATATTAGTTATGGATATAATCTTTGCTACTTATTTTTGTGTAAATTTTCTTCTAAGGATGACATGAATGAGCATAATATTTTCTAAGCATTCTTACCTAATTTCCAATATTAATGGCCATAATATCTCTTATTCATTCTCACCTAAAATGCTATTATTAATGGAAATATTATATCTTATTATTTCTTTCCTAACTTTCCTTCCAAAAAGATTATTAATGAACACCATAGTTTCTACTTTTCCTTAAGATTCATCATTACATATAATTTCCTTAAAAATATTAATGATGACTACAATCTTTTCTACTTTTCTTAGGATTTATCTTGGCATAAAAATTTTCACAACTCCTAAATAATGTATATACTATATTTTCTATGGCAATAAATTTTCCTTATCAACTAGTCCATCTCCTTTCATCATCACATGCAATTATTTATTAAACAACTATGTCTAATTACATTATTAATTCCATTTAACTTAGGTAACCCCTAAATTTATCATGTATACTATATCAAATTTCCTCCTTAATCAAGAATGAAGAAAGTGACTCTAGTTTTATGGAAGCAACATTATGGAACATATATGCTAACCCATGGAAATAAGACAAGGGAATTGCTAACCTACCTTGCTTGATTCTTTTCTTGCTTCTTCTTCTTCTTCTCTTCCTTTTCGTCCTTTCTCTCTTCTCCTTCCATTCTTTTTCTTTTCTCCCGAATGAATGTGCTTGTGTGGTTTTTCCTTGGTTCAAAAATGCTTCTCTTCTCCTTTCTTCTTATGTTTTTGTTTACTTTTCTCTTCCTCTCCATGTGCAACACCCTTCCCATTTGACTTTGGCTTATTCTTGTTTATACCCCATGTGAACCTTGCTTTCTTTGCACTCCACCTTAGTCACATGCTTCACGTCACTCTCTTCTCCACACAAGGAAATTTGCTACACCTATTCCATTAATTAAATCCCTTTTTGCTTGCTTCAATTTGTTTCCCCTCCTCTCACACGTTAGGTGTGTCCCATGAGTAACATAATTCCGCACCTATATATATATTTAACATATTTCAGCATTCATTCTTGCATCACTTGCCTTTGTTTGCACAATTAGTTTTTCCCTTTCTTGTAAGTCTAGTTTATCCAATCTTGCAAGCAACTATTTTTTGTGTGCAAGAGAAAAACAATTTCTGCTCTTCCCTTCTTCTCTCTTGTCGTGAAGTGCATATATATATTTTTGTGTGTTTGTTTTACTTTTTCCTTCCCACCTTACGTGAGGGCCATGCATGTGTGTATATAAAATTTAATTCCACTCACTTCCCCTCTTCTTCATGTGAAGGCATGCATATATATATATAAATTTGTATACCTACTCCTCCTTTGGAATTTAGACTAATTACACAAGAAGATAAGGCTTAAATTAAGCAAGTGAAAATTTCCTCCCTTAAGCAAACTCTTAAATTTATTAGCAATAAAGGATTTATTTATTGACACCATAATTTTATCCATCAATTTATGCTAACTAATTTATGGGTGTTACACCATGCATTGTATGGCAACCTTGAACCTGAAGCCATGGAGGAAGCCGATGAATTTCTTTTGAATGAGAAAGTGTGTTGGTTAATTTTAGGGTGAAAAATAGTGAGGTTTTATAGATAACTTTGAGGAAAAAATTGTGCTTTCTCAATGTGAAGTATAAGAATTTCGTTGATGCACCAGAGAATTTTTATGACTTTGGAAAGTTATCATGCAATCAGTGTCGAATCCCATGGATTACTCCTGTCAAAAAAAAAATACGAGAAACCTGTATATTTCTTTTTCATTATATAATTTGAAAAGAGAGTCGCAAGTTAAAGTATTTTTAGTAATAAAAATTTGGAAAAACTGCAAAATTATTGATTCTAATTCCAAACTATACTGATATAGCACCACGAAATTGTAGTGTGGTTTGAACTTTACATTTGGATTAAAAGATAATTGGAACCAGCATAACTCCTTTTTGTTTTCTGTCCTAAAAATCTGGTTTGATAGATCATAATAAATTCACAACTTCTTAGTACATAGTTTCCGCATGTGCAAGTTGGTGTCAAATCTTCACACCTTTAGTCTGTAGATAACTAATACGTCCTAACTTGCAATCTTTTTTAGTCTCTTAGACAATAAACTCAAAAAAATGAGTCTCAGATTAATAAAATAAATTAATATCTTATAATTTAATAAATTAATATTTAAATTTTTATTGAAAGAAGCGTTTATGTTGAATATTTAAAGAATAACAATGATTCAAACAGATTGCATCTAATAAAAAAAAATATTTATGAAAAAAAAATTGATACATGAATGAACGAGTTCAATTTTGCTCTGCTGTCTTAGCATCCCATTTTTAATGGAGTCTCCTGGTCTTGATATTGGTGCCATTACTGGGTATTCATTTTCATGACTCGTGGGAAATTAATTGTGATTATGCTGCTATATTTTTAATTTATATTGACATTGATTGTTATACATATCAAATAAAAATATTTTTTCATGTTAATTTTAACTACACATATTATTTTTTTATTTTTTCACCAAATTATTAATATATAATGAGTTTATATATTATTTAAATGGAGTCAAGTTTATAAAATCACTATCCTTATTAAATAAAATATCTTACAAATAATATAATGAGTTTATATACTATCTTTTTTAAGAACTATTTTAAGACTTTTAATGCAAGATAGAATTTAACTAAGATTAAATTTATAATTTAGTCATTAAAAGTTTTTCTCTATTATTTAGTCTCTGATTAATATTATACAGTTTGGTCCATAAAATTTTTTTTCTCTTTCCTATTAAAATACTAGAAGATTAGTAATTTAGTACTCTACGGTTTAGTCATTATAAATTTTAAACCTTATATATATTAATCATTTCATCAAGAGAAAGAATAATCTTTCAAAAACTAACATTTTTTAGATTTAGAGTTTATAAGGACTAAATAAAAAATATTTCAAAAATTAACAAAATAGTGCTAATGTTTCAGAAATTAAATAAAAAGAGGAGAATTAATTTATTGTTTTTAATTAATATGTCAATTTTTTTTTAATGAGTACAACAGGTAAAACAGTACTAGGAAGGCAGAAGAATATTTGTGCAAAACTGATAAATTATTGGCTTCTCGAATGTATACTTTTTATAATGTTAGGCTTCACTCATCGTCATTGATCTTGTTAATTGCATTATTTAGTTGAAACATTTGTCTTTTCTAAAATATTTGAGAGATCGAAGGATTCCTCCTTAATGATACAATTATAGAGTACATTTGAAGCTAATATCTGAGAGATTTGTGCAATTCTTTAGTGTCATGGAATATTTATTTGTGCACTATAATTTTTATTATTTTAATTGTTTATAAATATTTTTTATTAATAATAATCTTATTCAAAAATTATTTATTATTTACTAATTATAAATATTTTTTTAAACAAAAATTTAAATTTAAATTCATCATGAGAAACTAATTTTTTTTTATTAAACTGTTAAACTTATTTCTTTATTTTGTTTGAATACTAATAAAATTAAGAAGATTTTTTTTTTTTAAAGTAACAACTTCCACGGTTTGACTAAGGTATGTTCGACCAAGCATTGAGGAGGAAATTTTTTTTTAATTTTCTTTTAAAGTATTGAAAAAATGTGCTTTTAGTGGTAGAGAAATATTTTTTTAGTTATATAACAAAAGTTAATTCTTTTTAAAAACAAAATCATTTTCAATACAAATTTTTAAAAAATAAAAAATAAAAAAATTTGATTGAATTACGACTTTTGATTGAAAATAAAAAGTAGAATATGTATTTTAAAAATTAAAAAATAGAATAATTAATAAAATTTTTGAATTTTAATTTTTTAACATTAAAAAAATATAAAAAATAAATTTTTTATTAATAATATGTATATAAATACTTAAAAATAATATTAACATCTTTTTTTAAAAAATAAACAAATAAAATAATATTCAAACATATCCTAAATATTTTAAAATAAAAATACTTCTTTTAAATTTTTATATTTATTATAATAATTTTAATTCTGTTTAAAATATTTCACAAATATTTTTTTAAAAAATAATATTATACATATATATATATTATTTTCAACTTATAAATCAGAGTATAAAATACTTATATATAAAACATGGATATTTCAGAAAGTGTGGTTCGGGTGGAGAGTGACGGACACGCGCACTTTGAAATGCAAGTGTCCTTTCAGAAAATTTTTTTTTATTAAATCAAAGGGTATCAAATTAAAAAACTAAATAATATAGATTATACAAAATGACAAAAGCGTCATCTGCTTCGAGAAAATAAAAAATAAAGTGTAGTTGGTACTCCCAGAAAAGTTTGACAGTTTCATTTCATTCTCACTCGCAAGACAGATTCACTGTTGAGCATTTCAATTACGTTTCAGTTGGATCGTCTTCACCGTTGTTAGCTGCTTATCTCATCTTGGCTCCAATTTTCATTGCTTTAAGTTTCTGAGTTTCACTTTAAGCACTGTGCCTTCCTTTGTCTTCATAAAACCTCAAAAGAAAAAAAAATTGTTTGTCTTCTTTGATCTCGTTCTCTGATTTCTTTTCTTCATCTTTATCTAAAAAAAATTCTTTGGAATCTTTTGTATTAAAGTTCGTTGCTTTGTTTCCTTTTGTGTTCATAAACTACAAAAGAAAAAAAATTGTGTTTGTTTCGATCTTTTTGTTGATTTCTGTTCTTCGTTTTTATCTCAAAAAAAGAAAAAATAAATTTTCTTTGCACTCTTTTGCGTTGAAGTTCGTTGCTTTGTTTTCTTTGTGTTCATAAAGCTCCTCAAAAGAAAAAAAATTGTTTGCTTTTTCTTCGATCGTTACGTTAATTTCTGTTGTTGGTTTTAATCTAAAAGAAAAAAAATTCTTGGTACTCTCTCTGGTTTAAAGTTCGTTGCTTTGTTCTCACTGTGAATCATATACACATTAAAATTCCAAAAAAAAAAGAGTTGACATTTCTTGAAACACCTCTAATATTCAGCTTTCAATATACAGTGTTTGTAAGTGTTCCTTCTCGTTGAAGTTGATCCATTCCATAACTGGTGTAAATATATATAAACTGCTTCTTAATTTTCTTATTTTCCGTTTTGGGTCTCAACAACAGGACTTCAATCATTTGCTGAGAAACCACAACATCGCCGGCAACGCTTCTCATTCATATTTCGGCAACATCTTTTGAGAGGTAAACGACCTTTCATATATATGACTAGTTCTTCATATTTTTTTCAACTAGTTAGTATTTCGTAAGTTTTAAATAGTTAAAAATTTATCTATAAATTTTAATAAAGTATAGTGGTCGATATTTTATTCTTTTGAAGTAATAAAATTTTTTAAGTTTAAATCTCCGTAAAAATTATCTCATTAAGTGTGGTTTTGACATAAAAACAAATATAAGCTATACATAAATTTTTCTTAAATTTTTTAGAATAATAACAAGGACAAATTAAGTATTTTTTTTATTAAGTAGTGTTGTTTATATGGATAAGTGGCGATATCGTATTCTATTTAAAGTTTTTTAAAAATTATAAATAAATTTTAAACACTTTAAAAATTTCATTCTCATTTTATTATTTTGTAATAATTGGGTTTTTTTACTTAGCTTCGGTGAAATACTGGCCGTTGAAACAACTAAGGTATCAAAGCTTCCAAAATTTATTTATTTTGAAGAATTTGTGTTTGTGAAGGATTTCAGATAAAAGAAGCTAAGAATATTATAGTAAATAAAAAATTTTGATAAATTTTTTTGTCTTAAAATATTTAATTTTTAATAATTATATTTTTCTTAGAAGCAAAAACTACAATTTTTTTTTAACTTTTTCTCAATAGATAGAAAATCGCTTCTGCATCCTACCATTTAATTTAAAAGCACTTTTTTTTTGTTTTACTAAATACCTACATTTTTTTAAAATAAATACTTTCGAAAAAAATACCTAATTTTTCATTCCGTATAAACTTGGCCAAACATATAAAACCAAATGACGGAAGGATTTTTATTTGGAGGAATTTATTTTTGGCATGTATATAATATTGAATATCAGTATTATTACTTATTACTATGATCTAATTTAATTTCTTTTTTAATTATTAAAATTTACATATTTAAATCATACGTGTTTTGCTTATCTATAAATTATATTTATTTGCATTTTTATGCATCTATACTCAAAAAGCACCAAAATAATAACAATAAAAACTAATGGTTTTGTATGAATTAAAGTGTATGGCGCACACATGTTTTTGATTTTTTACTCTCTTTGTATGTATTTTAAATTTATGTGTTAATATATATATTTAAAAACAAAAAAAAAATATAGTATAAAATATAATAGTAGATTAAAGCTATACATAATAGTATACAATTGCAATAACTAAAAAAAAAAAAATTTAAAATAATTTGAAATTTTAATTAAGAGATAATGGGGTTAGTTATTAGACTAAAATAAATTAGAGAACATTTTTAAAAGTAAAACAAAATTTTAGGAGCAATATTAAAATTTATTAATCTAAATATTAGGTAAATTTAAGAATTAAAAGAATTAAAAAATTTAAGTAAAAACTTTAAAATTAAATTAAATAATATTTGTAGGAATTATTTTAATTTCATAATTTACATTTGAGATTTTTTTTAAAATTGAAATTTTATCTAGTAAAATTTTTTTTTATCTAATAAAGACTTTGATATCAAATAATTTTAATAAGTTTATGACTATGTAAATTTTACAAATCTTTTATATTTTTACAAACAAATAAATCTTGGCTTAAAAATCTAACTTAAACTACACGATCTCATATCTGGAATTATCATTTCGATGTGAAAAAAATAAAAATACCCAAACTGCCCCTAAAATCCATTAACCCATTTGAGTCTTCAAATTCACTGTGTCCATTTTACTCTTCCTACTTTGTTTTTCTTCGTAAAAAATGTTCATTGCTCTCTTCTTTTCTCAAACATAAATCTTCACTTTGATTCTTTCCTTTTCCACCGCGAGTCACTGCCGCTACTGCCACCGTTGTTGGATGTCTCTAGCCGACCTCCAGCCATCTCCTCTGTGTGTAGCAGCCATGGCAGCGTTTTTCAGCTGAAAAGTATGCATACCATATATGAAACACAAATACTAACATGGACACAAACATATTAAAATATCAAACTCTAAACAATATAGGACACAACACGACATATATATATTTATTAAGTTTTTTTTAATGATATACTTATAAAAAGAAAAAAACCAATATTATTCTATATTTTAAGCAACTTTCCTTATTATTTTTAAATCAAATTTATTAAATCTCATATATGACAAAAATAATGAAAAAATAATTTTAATAATCTCATTAAAATGAGTTTTCTAGACTTTTATTCATTTATTTTATGGTATTTTCTTTTTTTTTTTTCAAGTCATCCGATGCTTTGCTCAAGTAGAAGTTATGTTTGGTACGCGTCTAAGTTGCATTTGGTGCTTGTTCAAGTTGAAAAAAATAAAATTTTTTATTTTGATGTACTTGTATGTGTGTTGAATGCATGTCTACAAGGTGTCATGGCGTGTCAATGTTGTGTCATGTGTTCGACACATGACACGCCTAAAGATATATGTGTTTGTGCTTTATAGTATACATAAAATTGAGCTCCAATGTGTGTGAAATTGAGGTTTTTGCTAGCTTAGTGTGTAGTCAAACACATGACACGCCTAAAGATAGACATGTTTATGTTTTGTAGTGTGCATAAAATTGAGCTCCAATGTGTATGAAATTGAGGTTTTTGCTAGATAAGTGTGTAGTCTCCTTCCTCCTTAAATCTTGTTTAGTGGCACTTGTTTGGATGATCATTGATTGTAATTTTAGCTAAAATATTGATGGAGATACCAGCCCTATAGTTTATCCTCCATTGGGGAATTTTAGCAATTTTACACTAATCTAGTGTTTATCCCACATAACCATACTTTGTGTTGTAATCTTAACCCCTATCATAAATTATAAGCTCAAAAGATAGGAATTTAGGTGTAAATTTATTTGGGCTTTAGGTTGTAATTTAGCTTAGGAATTTATATGAACTTGGTTAGATTATAGTATAAAAGTGAAATTAAACTATTAGAGGACTTAAACTTGTATTATGCATTCTTATGGATAACTAAGTATAGGTATCTTAGGTAATGTCTTGTTTTCTAGGTCTAGGAGTCCTTGATTGGTGAGTGAAATAAAAGGAGAATTTAAATTTTGAAACCTTGATTTATAAAGGGTTAATTGTGAAAATTGTAGAAGTTGAATTATATGAACTAGAAATTAGGAAATAATTATTAATCAAGTTGTTTAAGTATAGTGTTTTGAAGCTTTTTAATTATGAACTTGGTTAGTAAGATAAAAATTAGATATGATAAGACTTATAGAAATTGGGCAAAATTATTCATGGGTTTTGAGGAAAGAGTAATTAGAAAGAGAGACTTATAAGTAATTGAATGGAATTATTGAATTTATTGAAAAATGAGGTTTCTTTGAGTGGGTTATAGATTCTTGTGGTAATCAAGTTCAAATGGTTAATTGAGATTTCATTATTAATAGTAAGCATTATATTTTGCATAATAGGTGTCTTGGAAATGAGATAGAATGTTGCGTTGGATGAATGATCACATTGGAAGGGATATGATTAGAAATGAATGTATTAAAGAGAAAGTCAGGGTAACACTTGTTGTAGAAAAATTAGTAAAAATGTGCTTTAAGTGGTTTGTTTATCTAAAAAGGAAATCATTAGAGGCTTCTGTAGAATAATTGGTCAAATAGAAGATAGTCTAATAACTAGAGGTAGAGAAAGACTAAAGAAAATCGTAAGAGAAATGTTGACATCATTCAATAATTAATTTTAATTTATTTAATTATATAGTTGACCTAGGTATTAATTATGTTATGATTTTGTGATTACCTAATTGTTGAGGATTATATTTATGACTAATCGTAGCTACTAGTGTATATAATTCCTAGTGTCTCAATGAAATGATATCACACAATAAAAAATTCATAAAAGTCACATGGTATTAGAGTTACCAACGTTTGAGCCTTGCAATATATAGCCTAATCTTAGTGTTACCGATACATTGATTAACGATTCTCACTGTTGGTCAAATTAGCATCGCTGACCTCTAATAGACAAAAACCAGTTGTTTTCGACAACCTACCTCGTAGTGTGTACCTCGCATACACCACTCCTATTTTGGACAGTATTTCACACACTCGTTAATGGTACAGCATATTGATAGCTATTTATTTTTTTTCTTAGCATCACAACAAATTTTTTAGCAAGTTATGTCTATTACCCAATAGTTTTAGCCACTTCTTGCTAGGGTTCTCTCTCATCCTACCACTGAAACAAGTGTGTGAAACCTTTTTTTTTGCTACTGCTGTGAAAGCTAGGGTTTTTTGAGCTCTGAAGATGGTACTTTAGAATGATAAACTTGTTGATCAAGGTTATATTAAGGCTGAGATGACTAGTTATGAAGAACATGTGATTAGTACTGAGATTGTTGATTCCAGTGCTTTAAACCATATAAAGGGTAATGAATTACTTTTTGATAATTTTGTTTCATGTCAAGGTGACCTTGTGGTTAGAATTATTGATTGTTCCTTATCTAAAGTGAAAGGGAAAGGAACAGTTACTCTATCTTTCAATACTAAACTGAAAGATATGTTGCTTGTGCCTAAACTGTCTTGCAATTTATTATTTGTTTGTAAAATTTACAAGATGATGGTTGTTATGTGATTTTTAACAAAAGTGGATGTATTTTTTAGTACTTGGATGGAAGGACAGCAATTGGTAATGCTAAGGAAGAAGCAGGACTGTATCTTTTCAAGCTTGATTGTAAGAATAAGGCTTTCTTAGCTAGCACTATTCCCAATACTATGTTATGGCACTATAGACTAAGTCATCCAAGCTTTGATTATATTAAAAAATTGTATCTTGAACAATTCACGGAAGATTCTATTTTTCCTACATGTGAAGTGTGTCTTATTGCTAAACACACCTGAAATACCTACCATCCTCACTCGTATCATCCAAGCAAACCCTTCTTCTTAATCCATAGTGACATTTAGGGGCCTTCACTAATAAAAAATATTTCAGGTGTTCGTTGGTTTGTTACTTTCATTGATGACAATACTAAAACAACTTGGGTGTATTTAATGAAAGAAAAATCTGAGATAACAACTATACTCAAATAGTTCCACAAGTTTGTCTAGAACCAATTCCAAAAAAATATTGTTGACAGATAATGCCAAAAACTACTTTAATACCAATTTGAATGATTGCCTTTTGTCACATGGTATTATTCATCAAAGTTCATGTATAGATAAACTCCAATAGAATGGTGTAACTGAAAGAAAAAATTATCACTTATTAGAAGTAGTCTGGACACTGATGCTTATACCACTTATGTCCCAAAATTGAATTGGGGAGATGTTATTCTTAATGTCACCTATTTGATAAATCGAATGCCCTCTAAAATCCTTAAATTTACCATCCCTTGCCAAAAATTACTTGAATATTTTCCAAACATGAAAATCTTAAGCACTATTCCTCAAAAGGTGTTTGGTCAATAACCTTTATCTATAACTACCATGTTGGAAAGCTCGACCCTAGAGCCCATAAGTGTATATTCTTTGGTTACTCTTCCACAAAAAAGGGGTGCAAATGTTATTCTCCTACAATCAAGAAAACCATATCAGTATGGATGTTACATTCTTGGAAGATTAATCTTTTTACATCAAAACACTTATCCAAGGGGAGACAACTGAAAATGAATGGGGTTTGGGGAGTAGGGGGCATATGTTTCACCAACCTTATCTTGAACCTACATTAATTCCTTTGATACTTGAAATTGAGCTTGAACCTATTCTTGAACTTGATTCTAAACCCATTGAAACTCCTTCCCAATCTCATCATTCTACTAAGCTTGAACCTACTGAACATGAACCTAAACAATGGCCAAATAGAGTTATTGTTATACTCTAGAAGAAAAAGAAAAAATGAGAGACGGTCCATTGCTTCTTCAATGCCAACTTTCAATCCAAGTCTTTAAGAGGATAGTGATTTTCTTATTGCTTTACGAAAAGGGGTAAGGTCGTGTTTCCAGCATCCCATCGCTAACTTTGTATCATATGATCATCTTTATCCTATATAAAGCATTTGTGGCAAGTATTTCTCAGGAACAAATTCTCACAAATGTTAATAAATCTATGAGGAACACTGAATGGAGCAAAACCATCATAGAGGAGATGAGTACCTTTGAGAAGAATGACATATGGACATTGATAGAACTTCTAAAAGAAAAATAAGTTATAGGATGCAAGTGGATATTTACTATTAAATACAAACCTAATGGAAGTATCAGTAGACATAAGGTAAGGTTGGTGGCAAGAGGATTTACTTAGATCTATGGAATTGATTTCCAAGAGACTTTTGCTCTAATAGGAAAATTGAACTCCATTAAAGTATTATTGTCATTGGCAGCAAACCTTGATTGGCCTTTATTTCAATTAGATGTGAAGAATGCCTTCTTAAATAGTGATTTGGTGGAAGAAGTTATTAAGAAATACCTCTATGATTTGAGAGCAAAAGCAACAGTGGAAAGGTTTGCAAATTATATAAGTCACTTTATAGATTTAAACAATCTCCAAGAGCCTGGTTTGATAGATTCATCAAGGCTGTTAAAAGACTAGGATACAAACAAGGGCAAACAGATCATACTCTGTTCTCCAAAATATCATTTGATGGTAAAATTGCTATTTTAATAGTTTATATTGATGAAATTATTGTCATAGGTGATTACACTGAGGAATTAAGAAGACTAAAGGAAGCATTGTCTAAAGAATTTGATATTAAAGATTTGGGAGAACTTCGTTACTTCTTAGGAATGTAGGTTGCTAGATTTAAAAAGAGAATAATTGTTTCTCAAAGAAAATACACTCTTGACTTGTTGAAGGAAACAAGTATGTTTAAATGCAAACTGGCTGATACTCCTATAGAGACTTGTAGGGAAACTAATATACCTTTCACATACTAGACTTAACATTAGCTTCTTAGTTAGTGTAGTAAGCTAGTTTATGAATAAACTAATTGAAGAGCATATAGAAATGGTGAATAGAATTCTAAGATACTTGAAGAAGACTCTTGGGAAAGTTATCTTCTTCAAGATAAGAGTAAGCAAAGATGTCAAAGTTTATATTGATGCAGATTGAGCTGGAGATGTTAATGATCAAAGATCTACATCAAGTAATTGTACCTATGTGTAGGGGCATCTTGTGACATGGAAAAGTAAGAAATAACTAGTTTTAGATCAAAATAGTGCTGAAGTTGAATTTAATGCCGTTGTCCATGGATTATGTCTGAAATGACTTCTTGATGAATTAAAGATCACTCTCAAAACCCCATAAATGTTAGATGTAATAATATGGCAACTATCAGCATAGAAAATATGTTGTTCATCATGATAGAGCAAAACATGGAGATAGACTGACACTTTATCAAAGAAAAGATAGAGGCCGATGTGATTAATCTAGACTATGTTTATAGTAGTCATCAAGTTGCTGATATCCTTACAAAGGGACTTAGAAGAATCAAGTTTGAAGAACTATTGTCCAAACTGGGAATGCTTGACATCTTTTCCTAGTTTGTGGGGGAGTGTTGACAACATTCAATATTAGTCTTTAATTTATTTAATTGTATAGTTGACCTTGGTATTAATTATGATTTTGTGATTACCTAATTGTTAAGGACTAGATTTATGACTAACTGTAACTACTAGTGTATATAATTCCTAGTGTATCAATGAAATGGTATTACCGAATAAAAAATTATGAAAAATCACAAGAAACTATTAGGATGAATTTAACTATAGAAATAAGTAAAAAGAAAATAGTTGGCATCGCTATTCATATAGCTGATCCCATTTAATGGGAAGAGACTTTGTTTGTTGTTGTTGAAAAATACTTAAATGAGTTATTGTATACTTAAAATTGAGCTATTGTTGAAATTTTAAAGAGAAATGCTTATTTATATGAGTTTAATGTTTATAGAATGTTATTGTTGGCTTTATACTATTTACGTGAAAATTTATTATTATTATTATTACTATTATTATTGTTTTTAAAATGCGAGGAACTCTTTCTTTCAAAAACCAAGGTGTTACAACTATATCTGTAGCCTTATGCACACCTAGGTATTAACCTCAACCTAACAGAGGTTAGTTGATGCTAGTCCCGTGTGCAGCCACACACGTTGAGTGTATGTATTTTGTAGAGAGAGATTGAGGCTACATAATGGGTTGTGGACGGAGTTATGTAATTATATAATGTTGATGAGAGATGAAACAAGAGTATATATGAAATTGTTCTGTGAGATGTCTCTATTATATGAATTTGGAAAAAAAATTCATTATTATACCTAAGTTTTTAATATTTAATAAATTTTCATTTATTCTAAATTGTTATCGGGATTAAATTTCTTCAATCTTTATGTTTGATTTTGTTTGAATACTCTGAACCACAAAGTTTGTTTAATTTGTATTACCTAAATTTTTGTTTAAATTGACTATTTGCTTTTCTACTTTTATAATTTATTTTTCCATGATATCGTAGTTTATTATGTCATTAAGTATAAATTCTTCATTTGACTTTCTAAATCACTTGTACATTATTTGTCTTGGCTTTTGTTATTGGAGTTGTTTTATCTACTTATTTGATGGTTTTTCATTCACCCTTTTATTTTCCTCTCTTTTCCAAATAGCCTAGTAAGTTTTGAGTATTCGTACAAGATGTGGTATAGTTAATTCCAGAGTTGGCCTAATATTGTTTCATTGGGCACTGTTTTCATTTTCTGCATGTTATTTCAAATCTAGAGTCATTGTATTCCATAGGCAAGATTTCCCACCCCTATTTTTGTGATTTGGTTAGATCTGATATCGAGAGTGGAGTTTTTCTTATGTATTAATTTTTGGTTATGATTGTTTGTACAAAATTTGGAAACATCTATTTTTAGGGGATTCTGCTGAAATGGCCACAAACAGTTGTAGTTTAGGTTACATGTTTATTTGAATAAATTGTCTTAGTAATATGTTAGGCCTTGCTCTATATATACTTTACTAGAAATCAATTGCTGGAGAATCATTTCATCAATTGCATCATTTAAGTTTGATTATTAGGGTACAATATATGTTTGTTGCCAGGCTTATGGAGACGGGGTAATCTCCTATGTCCAATGCCGGTTGCATTTTTCCTAAGTGGGGTGTGACAATAATATAGATGAAGATAATTATAATAAAAAAAGTAGAAAAAAAAAACAAGAAGGGAAAGTTGTTGTAGATTCTGTGCCTCTTTGTTTCTGATTTGATTTTCGTTGCAGGTCTTTCTTGAAGCCATCAACAAATTAAGGAAAAACAAACTTGCTCTATTGATATCTGGAAGAGAGGTTAGTGATCCATCTCTTGTATATTTTACACTTACTAGTTCCTCACTTTTTCTTGTAAAACTTGCTATAGCTTACTTGAGATTCTGATCTTTCTGATTAAATGGGGAAAGAGAGAAAATTCCAGGCTAACTGATATCTAAATTCAAGTGAAAGCAATCCTAACTCATTTAAAAGAAGCGTAGTGCCATTTTTATTCACTTATCTTTTTTCTATGGTTATTTGATTTTATCTTATATTTATGAGTTTATGTACAACCAAATCAGGAAGCAAGAATGGAAATTCTTATTTCCATTGCTGCAAAAATAGCGGAGTATACTGTGACACCCGTTGGAAGGCAAGTGGGTTATTTGATTTCTTACAAAGACAATATGAAGGAGCTCATGGTTCATGTTAAAGAGCTGGAGGGAGTAAAAGAGCGTATCAAGCATTCTGTTGAAGCAGAAAAAAAAAAATGGAAGAGAGATTGAGGTTGATGTGCAAAACTGGCTTGATGAAGTGGATGAGATTACAGAAAAAGTAAAGCAACTTTGTGAAGATCCACGCCATGCAAATGTAGGATGTCCTAGACTGTCTTTTCCTGATTTGAGGTCACGACATCAACTTAGTAGAAATGCAAAAAAAATGACAAGAAACGTGGCTGAAGTGCATGAAAAGGGAAAGTTTGATCGAGTTGGGTATCTCCCTCCTCAAGAAGCAGTAAGCTTTGCTTCTGCAACAAGAGGCAGTGAAAAGCTCGAGTCAAGGAAGAAAATGAAGGAGGATATTGTGTTGGCTATGAGAGATCCCAAAGTAAGCAAAATAGGGGTGTATGGGCTAGGTGGGGTGGGAAAGACGACTCTAGTGAAAGAGGTTGCTAAGCAAGTTAAAGATGACAAGTTGTTTGATGTAGTAATTATGGCAAATGTATCCCAAACTCCAGATCTTGAAAAAATCCAAGGTGAGATAGCAGATCAATTGGGTTTGCACTTTGAAGAGATGTCCATAGTTGGAAGAGCAAGCCGTTTATGTGATAGGATAAAGAAAGAGAAAACTATCCTTATCATACTAGATGACATATGGGCAAGACTGGATATTGAGAAATTGGGAACCCCTTTAGAGGACAAACATGAGGGTTGCAAACTATTACTAACTTCTAGAAATCAAGATGTGTTACAAAAAATGGAAACACAAAAGGATTTCAGACTTGAAGTTCTAAACGAGGAAGAAACTTGGAGCTTGTTTGAAGCTATGGCTGGTGATACTATTAATGATGCTGGTTTGCGAAACATAACAACTGAAGTGGCTAAAAAGTGTGCAGGCTTGCCTGTTCTAATAGTAACAATGGCGAGGGCATTAAAAAATAAGGATATTTATCATTGGAAAGATGCCTTGAATAAACTAGAAAGAGTAGGCAGTGAAGAAATGAATGAGATAGTTTATTCAGCTTTGGAGTTTAGTTACAATCGGTTGGAGGGTGATGACATTAAGGCATTATTCTTACTCTGTGGAATAGTTGGAACATATTATCCGGTTGAGTACATCTTGAAATATGCAATTGGTCTAGGCATATTCAAACACATAAATACCATTGAAGGTGCAAGAATAAGACTTTACAAAATGATTAGTGATTTGAAGGCATCATGTTTGTTGCTTGAAGATGACATGAGCCAAACAATCAGAATGCACGACATTGTTTGTGAAGTAGCTATCTCAATTGCATCTAGAGATCATTATGTTTTCACATTGAAAAGGTATTCTATGTTGAAAGATTGGCCAAGTGAGGGTTTTTTTAGAAGGTGTACCCAGATCATCCTAGTTAATTGTGGTGTTCAAAAACTTCCTGAAAAGTTAGACTGTCCTAATTTAAAATTCCTCCACTTAAATAGTAAAGATAATTGCTCTTTGGAATTTCCACTTTCTTTTTTTGAGGGAATGAGAAATCTTGAAGTGCTAGATTTAACAGGTTTGATCATATCCTCATTACCTGCATCTCTTGCTTCCTTGATTGAACTTAAAACATTGTGTTTGGATGAATGTGTTTTGGGAGACATGGCTCATATTGAAGCTTTGAAAAATTTGCAAGTTCTTGGCATTCGTGAGTCATCCATGACAAGATTTCCTAGCCAGTTAGCGCAATTGACTCTTCTTAAAATGCTGGATTTGAGTGGTTCGGGAATTGAAATGATGCCATCTAACATCATATCAAAATTAACCAACTTGGAGCAATTGTACATAATGGCCACCTCTATCAAATGGGAGGTGGAAGATTCATCATCAATGCAAAATAGAAATGCTAGCCTTGCTGAGCTTAAGCATTTGACTAACTTAGCTGCTCTTCAAATTCAAATTCGAGAGGGTTGGATTTTGCCAAGGGATTTAATGTTTGAGAAGCTAGAGAGATATATGATTGTTATAGGAGATATATGGGATTCTCTTGATTTGAGTGGGACTTTTAGAATGAATTCTAGATCGTTGATGCTCAAGCTTGGAACTAGCATACATTTGGAGCATGGGATTAAAACACTTATTAAGAGGGTGGAGGATTTGTTCTTAGATGAAATAAATGGCATTTCAAATGTGCTTTACCATTTGAACGGAGAAGGTTTCCCGCTGTTAAAGTACCTCCATGTCCAAAATAATGCAAATATTCATTACATTATTGACTCAAAGGAGAGGAATCAAACTCATGTTTTCTTCCCAAACTTGGTGACGCTAATACTTCACAACCTCAATAGTTTAGAAAAAATATGTCATGGCCCACTCACAGTTAATTCCTTTGGGAAACTTAAAGTCATCAAAGTCGGAAGTTGTAGCCAATTAAAATATCTATTCTCAGTTACAATGGTTAAAGAGTTTTCTGAACTCCTTGAAATTGAAGTTTCTCAATGCAATTCTTTGAAGAACATTGTGTTTATAGAAAACGTGGATAGTGACATAACTCTTGATAAGATTGAGTTTATTCCATTGTCCTCTTTGACTCTACAACATTTACCAGAAATTGATCAATTCTGCTCTGATGACTCCACATCTATAGCCGAGCTGAATTACAAGACATTGAGGACTAATATTCCGACATCGTTTTTTGGTATGAAGGTACGTTCTTTATGTTTTACTCATGTTTCATGTGCATACACTCTACTGCACGTAACAGTTGGTTTGGAAAAACGAATAGAAAGTTAGGGGCGAATAGAAAGTTAGGGGCATTTGGTACATGGATAAATTTTTTGCTCCTAGTAATTATTACCATGAATATGATTATCAAAAATTTTAAAAAATTTGTTTAATTTAATTAAAATATTCTTAGGAATATTTTATAACTCTGACAAATTTAAAATTTTTTATAATTCTTTTTTGTTTTAGAATTAGAGTTTCACAAAATTATTCTAGAGGAAGAATTATTTTTTTAGATACGTATTTAGATAGTAAGATAAAGATTTTTTAATTTTTAAAATTTATATTTATATCTTTTTCTTATAATTTCATTTGATTCATATTTATTTATCTAATTAAATTTATCTAATTTTTCAAACATTTTTTTTTCAATCAAATTAATTTAACTTAAACTCGGTCAATTTAAATAAAATTAAAATGTTAACTTTTGAAAAAAAATCTTGTAATTTTAAATTTTAACAGTATTTATCTTTTTTGAATTTGAATTATGATAAACATAAATTTTTAACAAAAATTAAAATCAATTAAATATATTTTTAAAATAAGTCAAATAATAAATAAATTATAATAAGGTATAGTTAAATTTTAGAAGAATAATTTAATAATTTTACTCTTATAAACATATTCTTATGTCACGGGAATACAAGATTTTCACCCCTTAGGTGGGAATGAAAATTTGTAAGAATATGAGAATACTCTATTTTGGAGAATTTAAGGGCTTGTTTGGATGTTTTCTTCTTTTTATTTTTTAGAATTATTTTATAAAATTAGTTCTGATGATTTATATTAGAATTGTTTTTATGTATTTATATACATGCTATTAATGCAAATATTTGTTTTCTTTATTTTTTTTGTTTTAAAAAAATCAGAGTTAAGAATTTCTTTTAATTGTTATGTGTTTTTTTTTTCCAAAACACATATTCTATTATTTTTTTCTATGTTTGAAAACAATTATTTAAACAAGTTTTCTTGTTTTTTTATTTTTAAAAATCTAAAATAATTTTTAAAAAATACAATCAAACGGGCCCTAATATTTCCTATTTTTTAAATGTGTATCAAATTTGAGAATGCAATATTCTAGATCTCTTATTCTTGAGAATCTTTTTTTTTTTAACCGTGTACTCAACTCCTTCTAAGAGCTCAAAATCATTTCTATTTCCAACAAAATAGCTAGAATAAGTTCAAAATAGAATACTTATTTCCAATATTTACATTTGAAAAATTTGTCACTTCAATATGTTTTTAATTTTCTTTTTCATTTTTTATGGTGGTGCTGACAAGTTTATTTGGTTTCCACTTCTAAAAATAAAGGAAAAAAAATAACATTTTTATTTCATAAAGCAAAGTTATATTTAAATTAAGGAAAATTTGAAAAAAAAATTGAAAATGTTTTCTACAATGAATTTGTTAGGCATGGAGCCATATATTAATAACGTCTTGTGACACTCTATAATATATATATATATATATATATATATATATATATATATATATATATCATAAGATTCCTCAAATCTTAGGTTGATGCTGAAATATTTTTATTGCATTAAAGTAAATTAGAATAAAAGGAAAGAAGAATTACTTTGTTAAATTTTATTTTTTGTACAAACTGCAACTAGGGAACTTCGATATGGACTAAATTTAATACATTTCTTTATAGTTTTGTTATTAGGTTTTCTAATAAATTATCAATGTGTTATTTTGTTATTAAAAAATTTGATAATAAAGATATAATAACTGCAATGATTTTCTTTTTCTCTCAACTTAGATATATAAAATATGAGAAAGGAATTCAAAATGAGGACCTTCTGAGATCTTAAAATAGAAGGCTTATTTGGATATATTTATAGCTCTTTAACAAAACTAATATATTTTTTGTAGGTTGCATTTCCGAATTTGGAGACCTTAAAGTTGCGCTCAATAAATTTGGACAAAGCTTGGGATGATGATCATCTTTCCGTAGCCTATTCTTTTCAAAATTTGGCTAATTTGATTGTGGAGGATTGTGGCAACCTAAAGTATTTATTCTCACCTTTCATGGTTAAAAGTTTGAAAAATCTCAAACAACTTGAAATAAGTAAATGTGATATGATGGAAGAGATAGTAGCCACACAAGGGAGAATCAACGAGACTGCATTAGAAGAGGTACATTAATTTTTCCATTTAGTTTGTTGTTATTCATTTTGATGGAATATCATACCACCCAAAATTTAGGAGACAATCTATATCATAATAATACAAAATGTATAGAGGAAAATAATTAAGTTACCAAATGTGTCAAATAAGTGTGTAGCATATATATATGCAAGGATATGATTTCATTTGAATTATAACTTATAAGTGTTATTACCATATCATAATTATGCTTCATATAGGTTCGGTTTTCGAGATTGGAGAAGATCATAATAAATGACATGAAAAATTTGAAGACAGCATGGCACTCCCAATTTGAGGGATTGAAGAAATTGGAAGTCAACAAATGTGAGAAACTCCAAGACATTTTTCCATCTGGTTACGTGATCCAGAAAGCATTTGCAAGTCTTCAAACATTGAAGGTCAATGATTGTGCTTTAGTGGAACAGATATTTGACTTGAGCAACAACGGAATGCATAATGAAGAGTTTACAACACAACTAAAAGAACTAATTCTACTTAGATTGCCAAAGATGAAATAAATATGGAGTAGGGATCCTCATGGAATTCTTTGCTTTTCTAATCTATTATCTGTGCGGATTGAACATTGTCAAAATCTGGAATATCTTTTTCCATTCTCCATTGCTAAGAATATTCCACAGCTAGAAAATCTCAAAGTAAATTCATGTGGGATAAAGGAAATTGTCTTAAAGAAGGATGGACCCATGGAAGCAACTCCCATATTTGAGCTTAATCATCTCACATCCTTGTTCCTTCATAATTCTTATGAACTCAGAGGATTCTATGCAGGGGCTCATTCTTTAGAATGTCAATCCTTGAAAATATTAGATGTGTTCAATTGTAAGCAATTGAAGGTATTCCATGTACAGTCAAACAGATACGAAGAAAGTTCTTCAACTGACCAACTTCATTTATCAATGCCAAAACCTCTCTTCACTGTTGAGGAGGTATGGATGAAGCAAAATTTTATCGTGAGTTTGATAATTATAAATAGAATGTATAGCATTTCTCCATCTAGAGTATCTGTACTATATTATCGAAGTCATATTTATTTTAAATACTATAGTTACTAAGGCTAAGTTGAATGTATTGCTGGCACCATTAGCGCCTCAATTGTTGAGAATTGCCATTTTTCTTCAAATTAAATTAGACCTTTTATACTTAGTAAATATACTCTAAAATGATGACTTTTTTTAACCATGATGCAAAGTAATTAAAATTTCACTTCAAATAATTTAATTTTGTTTTATGCAATTAAGTTGTAGGTGATTGGCAATTTGGAGGTGTTGATACTAAATTGTAGGGAAGCTAATATGATATTGGAACACAAAGTTCCATGGCATCTATTCTACAAACTTACACTTCTAAAGATATCCCAGTTTGAAGATTATGGAGCAACTTTTCCACATTTGTTTCTACAAAATGTGCCCAATCTCAAGCACCTAGTTGTTGAATGGAGTTACTTTCAGGAGGTATTTTATGATCAAACAATAAGAGATAATGAAGGATGGAATCAATTTAGCACACAACTTAAAAAGTTGACGCTATCAGTACTGCCTCGACTCCAGCATATATGTAAAAAAGGATGCCAAATTCACCCCATTCTTGAGGTTCTTGAAATGTTATATGTGATACAATGTTCCAGTCTAAGAAATTTGGTTCCTTTCTCTGTTACTTTTTATCACTTGACATATTTGGAGATACAAAATTGCAGTGGTTTGATAAACTTAATTACTTCATCAACAGCAAGAAGTTTGGAAAAACTGGAAACAATGAAAATAAAAGAGTGCAAATCACTTGAAGAAATTGTGACAGAAGAGGAAGATGAAACAAAAAGTGAAATTGCATTTAGTAGTTTGGAAATTCTTGAGTTGGAATGTTTGACAAAGCTCAATAGTTTTTCTAGTGGTAAGTTCTTATTGAAGTTCCCATTGCTGGAGAAAGTAACTGTGAGGGAATGTCCAAGCATGATGATCTTCTCCAATAGAGAAACAAGCACACCAATGCTACAAGAAGTACTAACAGGGGGTAAAGATGAAGAATGGTGTTGGGAAGGAGACTTGAATGGAACAATAAACAAAATGTTTCTGAATAAGGTATATTTTAATTTAGCCAACTATCAATTTCCTTTCAAAGATAGTCATTGGAAACTTTATTTCATTTCTCTTTCTAAAATAACTTGTTAGAAAAATTCTACTACACATCAAATAAAAGTCAAGTATATATTTAATTTTTTTTAACTCTCCCATGTGCATTCATTTTGATTGACTATATAAATTCTTTTGTACTTATAGGTTATTATGTCAAAGCATTTGGAGCTTTCAAAATACCCTAAAATGAAAGAATTATGGTATGGGCCAGTTGGATACAAATTATTTTCTTGTTTGAAATCTCTGGTGGTGCAAGAATGTGATTGGTTATCAAATGTGCTTCTCCCTCTGAATATACTACAAGCTCTTTCTAATTTAGAAGAGCTTAAAGTAGTAGAGTGTGCTTCACTAGAAGCTGTGTTTGATTTAGGCAGTATAATTGAAGGGCCAATACAGATGAAAGAAACCATTCAATTGAAAAAAATAACTCTCTCAAATCTATGTAAACTAAAGCAAATATGGAAGCAGATCTCCCAAGGAATGAAGATGCTAGAAGCTCTATGCTTTGAAAATAAAGGAGAAGAGGTATAAGCTATAATTTTTTTTAACAAGTTTGATTATTCACATGCATGGTTTAAAAATGTTTCATGGAAATATAGAGATGTAGGAAAATGTTACTGAGTTTTCAAATGTTGTTTTAGTCTAACCTCATAGAATTAATTCATTTTGTTGTGGCAAGTGATAAGATATATGTCATTATTTATCATTTGACTGTTCAAAACTTAAGTAAAAGATGTTTTTATGGCCTCTTGTTGGTGACATTACATTGATATTGTAAATCAGAGAATGGAATGGAATTTCTATGTGTATATTATTCTCATACAAACACATATATATACAGGAGATATGAATTCTAAAATAGGGAAATTAGTCCCTTGAGACTAGCTATCTAATCCCTAAGATTAAGCTATAGTCAACTTTTTGATTTCCTAATTATGTACAATGCATAAAACTCCCTCTCAAGCTGGATCATAGATATTAATCATGCCTAGCTTGTTACAAATATAGTTAACCCTTGCTCAATTCAAAGATTTTGTGAAAATGTCTCCTAATTGCTCTCTTGTTTTGAGATATGCTGTAGATATTAAATTTTCTTCAATCTTTTGACAAACAAACTGACAATCGACCTCAATATGTTTAGTTTGTTCATGAAAGACAGGGTTAAAAGCAATGTGAAGGGTGACCTTACTATCACACCATAGCTTTGTGGGCAAAATGATCTTCAGGCCCACGTCTCTTACTAGTTGATGTATCCACACAACTGCACTTACTATTTGAGCCATAGCCTTGTATTAAGATTCAGTACTAGAACGAGAAACCACATTCTGATTCTTGCTTTTCCAAGAGATCAAATTTCCTCCTACAAACACACAATATCTTGTTATAGATCTCCTATCTGCTTTAGGCCCTGCCTAGTTTGCATTGAAAAAGCATTCAATATTTGTATGCCCATTGTCTCTATATAGCAAGCCAAGTCTTGGAGCTCCTTTCAAGTAATAAAGGATTTGTTCCAAAGCTGCCCAATATTTGACTGTTGGTGAAGACATGAATTGCTGACTATACTCACAGAGTAGGAAATATCAAAACAGGTTACTATGAGATAGTTTAGTTTCCCAACTAATCTTCTATACCTTTCAGGGTCTTTAAATGGTTTATCATCATCTTTCCAAAGTTGTAATCTTGGAGTCATTAGAGCATTACATGGCTTAGCTCCTAATTTTCCAGTCAGTGTCAATAAATCAAGGACATATTTTCTTTGGCAGAAGAAAATGCCCTTTTTTCTCCTTGTAATCTCAATTCCCAAGAAATACTTTGAAAGCCTTAAGTCCTTTGTTTGAAACTTAGACTGTAAGAAGGATTTAAGGTATGAAATACTTGAATTATCATTCTTAGTGATTATAATATCATCAACATACACAACCAAAAAATTATGCTAGCTCCTGTTTGTCTTTAAAAGATTGAATGATCACACTTGCTTTTAGTCAAACTATACCTCAAAGCTACTTTATTGAATATGCCAAACCAAGCTCAAGGACTCTATTTTAGACCATATAGAGATTTGTTTAAGTGGCAAACCTTCTAAAACTCCCCTTAAGCTACAAACCTAGGTAGTTTCTCCATATACACCTCCTCTTGAAGATCACCATAAAGAAAAGCTTTTTTAACGTCTAATTGGTGTAAGGGGAATTTGTAGATTGTTGCCTTAGAAATGAATAGCCTAAAATAGGTAAGTTTGGCCACAAGAGAGAAATTGTTAGAATAATCAACTCTATAAGTTAGAGCATACTCTTTAGTAACCAAGTTGGCTTTGGATAAGCCATAGATCCATTAGGGTTAACTTTGATAGAAAAAACCCATTTGCACCCAATAGCCTTCTCATCAATAGGTAAGTTTACCAGAGTCCAGGTGTCATTGTTATCAAGGGCCACCATCTCTTCACGCCAACCAGAATGGGTCAAAGCCTCATAAACAATGTTAGGAAGTGAAATATGGTCTAGAAAGGTATAGCTAAAGGAAGAAGATAAATGGTCACAAGAAACAAAGGATGAAATAGGATAAGTGTAATGATGTTTACCTTTGCAAAGAGCAATAAGGAGATCAAGGCTTAGATGGAATTAGATTTGATGATGAAGAAGGTAGTGAAGGGCATGAGTTTGGATTGGGAGATGCAATTGCATGTGGTCACCTAGAATAGACATCAATAATAGGTGGTTGAGTGTCATGAAAAAGAGGCGTTTGAGTCACAGTATATACCAACAAAACATCTTCCTGTAATTGACTGGTATTCATAGGAGAAGGAAAGAAGGAATGGTTTCATGGAAAGTGACATATGGTGTAACAAGATGATGATTAAGAGTAGGAGAGAAACACTGACACCTTTTCTAAAGGCAAGAATACCCAAGGAAGAAGCACTTAAGAGATTTAAGATCAAGTTTAGTTATCTGAGGGCAAGTATCTTAAACAAAACAAGTGCTGCCAAAAATTTTGGGTTTGATAGGAAACAATGGGTTAGAAGGAAAGAGAATAGTATAAGGTATGTCACCATTAAGAATAGAGGAGGGCATCCTATTGATTAGAAAATAAGCTATAGACACATCATCAGCCTAAAATGTTTGAGAACTTTCATTTGAAACAAGAGAACTCTAGCTACCTCTAGTATATGCCTATTCTTTTGCTTAGAAACACCATTTTGAGATGGAGTATCAACACAAGAAGATTGATGAAGAATACCATTTTGCAACATATCTTATTGAGATGATTTAGAGAAGTATTCTTTGGCATCATCATTACGTAATGTGTTTCAAAATATTACATTGATTTTTAACTTCATCACAAAAGGCACAAAAATGAGAGAACAATTCAAAATGATTTTTCCTTAAGTAAAGCCAAGTAACACAACTTAGACACAACAGGACAAGGACCCCAAACATCAGAATGAACTAACTTAAATATGGATGTAGCTCGTTTATTGACTCTAGAAATTGAAGGAAGATGATGTTTGGAAAACTGACATGAATCACAATTTAAATAGGACAAATGATTAAATTGAGGAAAATTCTTCTTAAGAGATGGCAAAGAAAGATGGTTTACCTGGCAATGCACCTTTAAGGGAGTGAGGACATTTAAACATGCAATAGTTCTAGGCAATTGAGAATCCAACATGTACAGCCCTTCAGACTCATGTCCTCTACCAATAATTCGCTTCATTTTAAGATCCTAAAATAGACAATGATTAGGGAAGAATGAGATACAATAATTTAAGGCATAAGTGAGTTTACTGACAAAAAGTAAATTGATAAAAAAATTTGGAAAAATTAACATAGATGATAAGGAGAGAGAGTACATGGTATTCACTATTTCAAAACCAAGGACACAAGTGGAACCTTCTACTAAAGTAACATGAGAAGTAGTGGCATAAGGCTCAAAAGTGGAAAAGAGTTGTGGATTACCTATCATGTGATCAATGGCTCCTGAATCTGTGACCCATTTGGATGACGAAGATAGTAGACATGTAGTTAATTTACATTATTTAGCAATAACCGTAATAGAAGTTTATGGTGCAGGAGATTTCAAGGATTCTTGATACTTGGTAAACTGAGCACACTTATCGGTTGACACAGCTATAGTCTTGTTAGATGAAGTACTTGCAACAACATGTGCAGACTAGGGCTTTTGTTGCTTGTTCAAGAGTTTCTTACAACTACGTTTTGTATGCCCTGGTTTATGACAATAGTAGCATACTACTCCTAATTTATGGCTTTGGCCATCTACTACATGTGCTCCCCCTACATTATGACCACCACGATGATGATGCGAGCAACTAGTCTCTCCTTAGCCTATAATAGCACTGACATTACTAATAGGCTGCGATTGTTTACTCTCAGTATGAAGTACTCATGTGAACATTTTCTGAAGAGAAGTAATATCAGCGCTAGAGAAGATATAAGATTTAGCTACCTCAAATTTAGAGGGAAGGTTAGATAACCAACTCAAAATGACCATTTTCTCCCACTGAGCCATCTGCACTTTTATTTTAGTGATAAAAGATAACAAAGCATTCAGTTCTTTATAGGCCTTTTTGAAATCTAGAATGTAAGTTTTGAGAGACTTATCTTCTTTTTCAGGATAAAAAAAGGATCTACACACATTGTAAGTGTGAGATATATTTCCTTTCCTAGAGTATATAAATTCTAAATATTCCATTAATTCTTTAACAAACTCACAGTGGTTGGTGTAACCAATAACCTCAGAACTGATGAAGTTTTGAATATGTAGAAATAGTTTGGAGTTATCCCTAAGGCAACTTGCTTTGTATTATCTTAAGGAGGATCTTGAGTTAGATGATTATCTTTTTCAATGCTTCATAGATAAATGCAAATTTTTTTGACCATTATAAGTAATTTGAAGCAATAAGCATGTGCTCCGTGATCCTAGGATTAATGGGAACATCACTATGTGATACTCTTGTTCTCTACCATTTGATGGATACCCATAAAGAAATCACCTAAAAATCACCAAACAAAGGAACTACATAGCTTCTTACCCAGTCCTAAAACCACTAAAAAAACCTTAACAGGGTTGTATGAGGTCCAAAAAAGAAAAGGAAAATGAGAGGACGTTGTTTTTGATGTTAGGAGGGCAAATCATGGTCTTCATATGCCACGCAATGCAGAAGAGTGAGACGGCACGTGAGCTTCACGCATTGTACCAGTGGACATCGAAGTTTGGGGAATGATCAATCGAAAGCTTTTGCTTCTCCCCTAGCCAGCAGTGTCACAAATGGCCACCTTTGATTATGGATCTTCAAACGTGTAATAGCGTTCTACACTCCACATGGATGCACACAGAGAGATAAAATAGACAAGAGAAGAATAGGCCTCACAAAGACTCTAATACCATGTAAATCAGAGAATGGAATGGAATTTTTATATGTGTATTATTCACATAAGGAACACACACACACACACACATATATATATACAAGAGAGAATTCTAAAATAGGAAAATTAGTCCCTTGAGACTAGCTATCTAATACTTAAGATTATGCTTGTCTAATCCCTAAGATTAAGCTATAGTTAACTTTCTGATTTCCTAATTATGTACAATTCATAACAATATGGATTCATTGAAGCATAATCATTTTCTTGTGGCAGTTACATAATCAACCCAATTAAAAGGCCTGACAATAGAATAATCAATACTAATTAAAATGAGTAGAAAAGTCTTCATAATTGACATATCATTTTCAAATAATGTTCAATATAGTGAATTATCTTTGCAAATTATAGCATCTTATACAGTCAAAGAATTTAATTACTCTAAAACAGGTTTTCAGTGGAGATCCTCAAAGAATTGTTGGCTTTCGTAATTTGCAAGTTGTGATTGTTGAATGTTGTCAAGAGTTAGAATGCCTTTTTCCATTCTCCATATCCGTGCATCTTCAGTGCCTTGAAAAAGTTGAAGTAAAATCATGTGGGATCAAGGAAATTGTTGCAAATAAAGAAGGACCCATGGATGAAACTGCTGCTTTTGAGTTTAATCATTTCGTCTCTTTGCATCTCAGAAATTTGCATAAATTGGAGAGATTTTATCCAGGGAATTACAGTATGGCATGTCAATCTTTGAAAGAAATTCGAGTGTTTGAATGCAGAAAATTAGAGTTATTTAAGACACAGTCTATGCACTCCATGGTTGTGAGGCCTTCAATGCAACAACCTCTTTTCATAGCTGAAGAGGTAATTTTAATTATTGCATTTATTATTTTCAATCAAGATAAGCCTTAAAGCAATGATAAAATTGCTACCATGTGACCTAAAAGTTACATACATTTGATGCCTTGTGCACTGGGCCATTGTTATTATTATTTTCAATCAATCTAGAGGGTGAGCCTTGAAGCAACGATAAAGTTGCTACCATGTAACCTGAAGGTTACATAAATTTGATGCCTTGTGCACTAGGCAGTCGTTATTATTATTTTCAATCAACCTACAACTGTAAAATAATAATTTTGTTTTTGAATATGTATGTAAACCAGTAACAGTTGTTTCAATTTAAACTTGATATAACTCAAAGAACAAAAAAGAAACAAAATAAGTTCCTGTCATGTGAAGGGATGGAGAAAATACATTAGGCTGATGCAAGTTTCACAAGAAAAAAAAAATTAATATTACTAGAAAATATTGAGTCGGCCAGATAAAAAATAGTTCAATAATTAGAGGTAGGGGAAGACCAAAGAAAACAATAAGAAAAACTATTAGGATGAATTTAATTATTAATAATCTAATTCTACGAATCAAAGATATTTCATTGCGTCACTTGATCCATTTAGTTGACCACTTTTAGTGGGAAAATACTTTGTTTGTTGTTGTTGTTGTTTGTGGAAAATATTGCCACATAAATTGAGAGTAAAAGGTGGGAAGTTAAATAAATTTTTGTTACTTAATTTCACTATTTTAAAATATAATAATTATTTCTTTATTTTTATTTAAAAATTTAAAAATTTAGAAATTGACATCCATTTTTGTTGCTAAACCACTAGTATGTAATTAATATGTAGAAATATTTGTTTTCAATAGTAATCAATGCTTATTTGAATTAAAATGAAACTTCATTTGTATGATTGTATCTTATATTTAATGTTACAGGTGATTCCCAGGTTGGAGCAATTGACCATAACAAATGTGCTCAACGTTATGTCATTTCGAGGCACAAATTGGTCTGACCCCTTGGATAAACCAAAAGTTCTCCAAGTGCATTACTTTGATTATGAAGAAGCTGCTTTTCCAAATTGGTTGTTTCAAAATGTATCTAATCTGGAAGAACTAGAAGTAAGATGGAGTTCTTTTAAGAAGATATTTGAGGATGAAAGACAAGGCAAAAGTAGCACAACACAGCTTAAATGTTTGACATTGGTGAGGTTACCCCATCTTCAACATATCTGTAATGAAAGATCGCAAATTGACCTTTTTGAGGTTCTTGAAAGTCTCACTATTTATGAATGTTGCAGTCTGATAAATTTGGTGCCTTCTTCTATCTCTTTGAATCACTTGACATCTTTGAAGGTAGAAAACTGTAGTGAGCTTGTAAGTTTAATTACCTGGGCGACAGCCAGAAGTCTGGTTAAATTGAAAACAATGGAAATAAGAAATTGCAATTCGCTTGAACAAGTAATCACAGAAGCAGGAGATCAGACAAAAGAAGATGTTGTGTTTAGTAGTTTAGAAATCTTGGAGCTTGAATGTTTGCCAAGGTTTATCTGGTTTAGCTCAAGTAAGTGCATTTTGAAGTTACCATTATTAGAGAAAATTGTTGTGACACAATGCCCACGAATGAAAGTCTTCTCTGAGAGTGAAACAAGCACACCACAACTTCAAAAGGTGATGGTGGAGAAAAATTATGAAGAATATTGGAGCAGTGGGACTGAGAGTGACCAAGGGGAGAATGAAGATGAAGAATGGTATTGGGGTGCTGACCTGAATGGAACCATAAATACGATGTTTCTCAATGTGGTATGTATTAATTTAATCAATAAGTTTTATTATAGTTTTCTCTCTTTCTAAACTTTAGTTATGTTTTTGAGTTACATGCACAGTCAGATAACATGAAATTTTATAACTTTATATCGTAAATAAAACCTGCCAGTTGTTCCAACTAATATGCTATAAAGGAAAAGTTATAAAGTAGTCGTGTAAACAAAATAAACCAAATAAAACATAGCCCCATGTGTTAATTGCTTAATTCTCTTCAATATCTTTGTAATTAATTTTAGACATCCTATGATTTGGTTAAACAGGTGGCTTTTCATAGTTTCAAGCATTTGAAGCTATCGGAATATCCCGAGCTGAAAGAGTTGTGGTACAATCAAGTTGGGAAAAAGATATTCTGCAATTTGAAAATTTTGGTGGTGCACAAATGTGATTTTTTATCAAATGTACTCTTTTCGTTGAATTTATTACAATTGCTACAAACTTTGGAGGAGCTAGAAGTAATAGATTGTGATTCATTAGAAGCAGTGTTTGATGTAAAAAATGTTGATGATAAGGAAATGCATGTTAAGGAAGCTAGTCAATTGAAAAAATTAAAGCTATCGGGTCTACCAAATTTGAAACACATATGGAATAAGGATCCTAAAGAAATACCCAGCTTCGGAAATTTACAGGTTGTGAAAGTTGCTGAATGCCAAAACTTGATACATTTGTTTTCGGTGTCACAATGTCAAGATATCAATCAGCTTAAAAATCTCATTATAGAGTCCTGTGGAGTTGAGCAAATTGTTGCAATTGAAGAAGTACGGGAAGAACATAGGTTTAATTTTCCTCAATTGACTACCTTGAAGCTACATTATTTGACTAAGCTTAAGAGTTTCTACCCAGGAAGGTATAATTTACAATGCCCTTCACTGGAGACACTGGATATCTGTCTGTGTGAAGCATTGCAAATATTTTCCTTTGACCATTATGATCTCCAACCACCACATGTGGTAGAAGAAGTTGATATCGCAATTCAGCAAGCCCTCTTTTCTATTGAAAAGGTACATGCCCTTTTTCTACTCTCATTTGTAATTCATGAACTGTGCATTGATGCTAAGATGAATTACACTTTGTTTATATACTAGGTATCACCAAACTTGAAGGAATTGACATTAGATGACAAGGATGTTGTGAGGATATTGAATGGCCATTATGAAGCAAATCTCTTTCATAGCATAAACATGCTTCATTTGCAATACTTTCAAGAAACTCCAATGACGTTTTTAAATGATTTCCTTGAAAGATTCCCCAATAACATTGAAATTCAAGTGCGTTATAGTTCTTTTGAAACACTTTTTCCTTCGAAAGGAATTGGTGATTGTAGTACTAAACGCCAGAGCCAAATAAAAAAATTGTGGATTTATCAATTGGAACAGCTGAAGCATATATGGAATGATGATTCTCTGTTAAACCCCCTTGTTCAAAACCTTGAATCTCTCAGAGTTGAGAATTGTTCTAGTTTAGTAAATCTGACACCACCTTCAATATCTTTCACAAATTTGACTACCTTGGAAGTGAAAGACTGTAAAAGGTTGATCTATCTAATGACTTCCTCCACTGCTAGAAGTCTCCTGCACCTAACAAGGTTGACAGTCAAAAATTGTGAGATGCTAGAGGAAGTTGTGATGGTTGATGGAGGAGAATCAGAAGAAGAGATCAAATTTGAAAGATTGTTGTATTTGGAACTCTCTTCTTTATTGAGTTTCAGAAGCTTCTGCTCAGGGAAACACACTTTGATATTCTCAATCTTGCAAAGATTTACTGTGACAGGATGCCCCAAAATGCAGAATTTCGCAGCAGGAGTCATTATAGCTCCAATGCTAGCCAGAGTGGAAGTAGAAAGTGGGAAAAAGTATTGGACAGAGGACCTTAATACAACTCTCAGGCAGCTGGTCATGCAAAAGGTACATGAAAGTAATGTGCTTTAGATTCTCTTAAAGCCACTATGAGAATTAGGCTTATGTTATGATCTTTTATTATTCATGTTCTTCATGTTTGTTTGTGTACGTCTATGTTGGGAAGCAATAAAAAATATATAGGATATGACAATATTATTTTGGACCAAAAAAAATCATTTTTATTTTGTATGTATTTAGTATAAAGAGAAGTTGTACTGTTCAAATGAAACAGTGTAATGGTTGGCCAAATCGCTCATAGGCGTATCCCAAGAAATGATTCTCCTTATTGAGAGAAGACACGTAGGATAGATATTTTGGCTGCATCTTTGGTCTAGATACCTAACTAAAATTATTCAAGCATGATTTACATTTTAGAAAATAAAAGAAATTATTAAAGCATATTATCTATCCTTTGTTACTCTGTTTCTCTCTTGCCTGTGGTTTGACATTGAAATGCACCAAATTGTACTGTTGAACAATTTTTTCTTTTCCATTTGCTAAATTCATGATTTGAATGGTTTCCTTTTACTTCTCTCTGAGCTGCGTACATTGAGTTGAACTACTTTAAAATTTATGTCTAACTTGAAAGCTCTGAGGGAAATCAAAAGTTGGATTTGCCTAGTTTATCCATCTAATTTTGATTGTGCCTTTATGGTGTTTGTTGAGTTTTGGATAATTCTGTATTTTAATTTTATTTTGCATGTAGATTATTTTAATGGTTTTGATTATAAATTAAAGATTAATTTTTACGTCTTAGTAATTCTGTTCGAGTGGATTTAAGTTTAGTTAGACAAATTAGAAAGAGAATTTGAAGGAAATAAGTCCATATTGTTTTTGCATATGCATTTATGATAAAGATGTTTATTGTTAGGTTTAATTATCTCATAATTTTATACTTTCTTTTCTTATTTATTTTGATATTTTTTTAATTAAATATTAGCAATTTTTAAATAAATTTAAAAATCAAATGCAATTTTGGTAGTTCAACATTTTTTTGTATTTTTATAATTTTTACTAATACAAGAAAATAAAAAGTGAGCATGCATAAAATAAATGAATAAATGAATAGATAAAATAATAATAATAATAATAAAATAATAAAATAATATAAGAAATGGTATAAAAAATTATAGAGAGTGCAATTTGAAAAGCTGCAGGACGTGCAAATCAAGGTTTTGAATTCAATTTGGTTTCAAAATTCAATTTGATTTCAAACTCCTTTCTTTCAAGCGAATGTGAGGCACGAAGGGAATTGCATTAAATTTTCAGATTTCCCTTTTTAAAGCCGACGCAACAATACATAAGAGGAGATAGACTTTCAATTTTGTTGGTTGAGGATTTGCTGGCTTCGGAGACGATAGGGAAGCGGAGAAACGTGAAGGGTGTGGACGCATAGCAACCATCTTCTACTGTCTTCTTTAGCCACTGTTTTATCTTCATCTTCTTCATCCATCACAACTTCTTCCATTTTTATTTGATATTTGAACAAATTTACTAATAAATTTTATTAGTTTAATTTGTTTTGTCTCTACACTAATAATTATGTGTAGTTAAATTTTTTTTACCTAATTAAGGTTAATCAAAGTTTGATTTCTTTCAATTTTGAGATATAATTATTTTCTTATTTCTCTTTCTTTCTTTAATATTTATGCATTCTCCATGCTTAATCACCATTATTACTTGGTTGTTAGATTCAATAGGGCCCATTGTTCTTTCATCTAAACAATATACTGCTAATTGAGATAATTAAATTCATAATTGTTTAATTATCTCGATATCTTGTGGTAAAATAACAAAGTTCAATACAAGGGATTCTACTTTTGTTATGTGGATGCATGATCTAGTCTAAATAAATCGAGCTTGTGTGTTTGTTGGCTAGAATTAGTAGTCTTTTTGGAGTTTACAACGTTCAATAAATTAAATCTTAAGAACTTGTTTAAGATTGTTTATTAATCAGAGATTAATCAAAGAGCCTATTTTGGTTAACGAATAAATAGAGAAAGACAGGTTGTTAGAGCTTATTAACAACCATAACTAATTTATTAATTGCAAGATTGAGCTATCTTTGAATCAATGATAAATTGAAGGAATCAAAATTGAGATTATACCTTAGTTAGGTGCTGCTTAAAATTAATTTTCTTATTATCAATTTGTTTCTATTTAATCATTTTATTTTTAATTAATTTCTCTTTAAATCTCAAATATTTCTTTTTAATTGTTTATTTAGGCTAAGAGAATTAAATTGTTACTAATCCTTGTGGGTTCGACCCTACTCATCACTAATTGCAAAATAATTTTACATAGTAAGTTTAATTTGCTGGAATCGACAACCATCATTTATGGACCAGTGAATTGGTGTAAATATTTGTTATAATTTGCTGATAAATATTAATATTTTATATCAACAGAAAGTTCCAGATTCTGAACAGAGTTAAGATCATCATCTCTTTGGCTATAAAGTTAAAGCGTTGCAGTATGAAGATGCTTGGGAGAACTTTCAATCTTCCTCTTTTCTTTCCTTCTGTATATTTTGATCTTTCTTCACTGAGAAAATGTTAAGAATAAGATGAAATTGGCTTTGATCACATCTCTCTAGATTGCTGTTTGGATGCAATAATTTAAGGAAAACAAATTGTGATAATTTAAATTTTTTACATTTTAAATTTCATATAGTTTTAAATACCACAGTTCAATCTCACTCCTAATGTCCACCCTTATTTGATTCAAATCTTGCCATTAGAGAAAAGAATGACATTGAAATCTTAGTTTAATTAAGGGTCTCCTAATAAATCAACGTGGAAAAGAATACTTTAAATTAAAGAAACTTGGAGAAAACAACAAAGAATGCATGGCTGAAGGAACTAATTAAGAAAAAATGGCGTCCGGATCCTCTGTTGGTCACTCTTTGCTGTGGGCCTTCTGGGCGTTTTAGCAGCGGTTTTTTCCGTTGCTAAATTTTTTGCAACAAATATTATTATCACTATAACTTTTGTTAAATTAATTATTTAAACAAAAGTTATAGCAGCAATAATATTAAAACATACTTTAGCGACGGATAAAACCGCCGCTAAAAAGCCCATCAAGCACCAGCAATGAACGCCAAGCAGAGGATCCAAAATCGAAAAAATGAAGGCTAATATACTATTATTTTCTAGTCTCTCTTTACAATGGGGCCTCTGAGGGGTGTTTAGCTTGTGGAATTATTTTTGAATTCCTTCAACTACTATATGGATATATGATACATTCATATTATACATATTTGGTTGAAGTTTAAAGAAAAAAATAATTGATTGAGCCGTTAGTTAGATTAACAAATATTTTGTATTTAAACAATGTTTTAGATTTAAATTTTGTGTATCAAAATATTTTTGTTGAGTTTTATTTTTGTTATAAAACTTTAATCAATTTAAATCACATTATTCAGAACTATGTGAATTTTTAGATAGAGGTAACTTCAACTATAAATGTTTTTTTATTTTTTTGACAAATTAAATATTCTCACAAAACCCCTAATAGAATATTTCACAAATGATAAAAGGCAATCTTGCCCTTTTTTATCTTCAAATAATTCTAAAAGATATGCTTTGCTTGAGAATGTAGGATTGTGGGTCCAAATTCCAAACATCTCACATGTCTGCTAAAGTTATAATTTTTTTTTTATTGCTAATGAAATCTTGTACATAGTTTGCCCTTGATAACTCTGGCTGTTCATGGTTTCTCATTAAGCTTATTCTCATCTTTTTATTGCGAATCTTATTTGGCATTCTGTGCAGTACTTCTTCATTCTTGGCTCTTGGATACCATTGGTTTCCTCTGTTTTTTCTTCCTTCAGCTAAACCGTTGAAATCTGTATTTTCTCAACAATCCCAACTTTCTGCTTCTAATATTTCTCTTTTGTCCTCATTATTGAAGTTTGTTCACTTGTTGCCTTATTTATCACACCAACAAAAAAAAAAAAAAACAGAAAAGAATTTGGGATAGTCAATTCACTCTTTGGTTTATAGATCACTTTCATTAGTACTTGGTATTTAAGTTTGTTTCTTTCATATCTGTCCTATATACATAAAATTCCAAAAAATTCAGAAAAAAAAAAGTATTTGTATAGTCCATTCACTTTTCGCTTAGCACTGTGCTTGTTCTGATTTCCTCTGTTATCTCCTTCAATAAAACTCTTGGTTTACTCAGACATCTCAAAGTTCTGTTTCTAATATTTCTCCACAGTCTTCAATATTCAAGTTTGTTCATTTGCTGCCTTATTGTTCATTTTTTTAAAAAAAAAAGTTGGTATAGGTTGTTCACCCTTATTTGTTAATCACTTTCTGCGTTAAAGTTTGTTACTCTCTGCAGTTTTTGTAGGAATCAGCTCTGCGATTTCATGCCATTCACCTCTCTCGAACAGTTCACTGCGTGTTGCTTTGGCTTCTTGAAACGCTAGTATTTCTTCGTTACTCCATTCATCGTATGGCCACCTTGAACCTGAAGCCATGGAAGAAGCTGATGAATTTCTTTTGAATGAGAATGTGTGTTGGTTAATTTTAGGGTGAAAAATAGTGGGGTTTTATAGATAACTTTGAGGAAAAGATTGTGTTTTCTCAATGTGAAGTATAAGAATTTCGTTGATGCACCAGAGAATTTTGAGTTTGGAAAGTTATCATGCAATCAGTGGTAAATCCCATGGATTACTCCTGTCAAAAAAAAAAAAAGAAATCTTTATATTTCTTTTTCATTATATAATTTGAAAAGAGAGTCGCAAGTTAAATTGTTTTTAGTAATAAAAATTTGGAAAAAATGCAAAATTATTAATTCTAATTCCAAACTATACTAATATTGCACCACGAAATTATAGTGTGGTTTGTACTTTACATTTGGATTAAAAAATAATTGGAATCAGCATAATTCTTTTTTTTTTTTTTTCTGTCCTAAAAATCTGATTTGATAGATCACAATAAATTCACAACTTCTTAATACGTAGTTTCTGTACGTGCAAGTTGGTGTCAAATCTTCGCGTCCGGATCCTCTGCTCGGCGCCTGCTTGGCGCTTTTAGCAGCGGTGTTTTCCGTTGCTAAAGTTTCTTGCAACAAAATTATTGCCACTATAAATTAATTATTTAAACAAATGTTATAGCAACAATAATATTTGTTGCAATAATATTAAGCATACTTTAGCAACGGATAAAACCGCTGCTAAAGACGCCGAGCAGAGGATTACGGCAGAGGATCCAAAATCCAAATGTTCACACCTATACTGTGTGGATAACTAATACGTCCTAAATTGCAATCTTTCTCAGTCTCTTAGACAATAAACTCGAAAAAATGAGACTCAGTTTGATAAAATGAATTAATTGTGATTATGCTGCTATATTTTTAATTTATATTGACATTGATTGTTACACGTCAAATAAAAATATATTTTTTCATGTTAATTTTAACTACACATTATTTTTTTATTTTTTCACTAAATTATTAATATATAATGAGTTTATATATTATTTAAATGGAGTCAAGTTTATAAAATCACTATCCTCATTAAATAAAATATCTTACAAGTAATATAATGAGTTTATATGTTATTTTTTTATGAATTATTTTAAGACTTTTAACTCAAGGTAAAATTTAATTAAGATTAAATTTATAATTTAGCCCTTCAAAAGTTTTTCTCTATTATTTAGTCTCCAAAAAATTAATATTATACAGTTTGGTCCATACAATTTTTTTTCTTTCCTATTAAAATCCTAGAAGATTAGTAATTTAGTACTCTACGGTTTAGTCATTATAAATTTTAAACCTTATATATATTAATCATTTCATCAAGAGATAGAATAATCTTTCAAAAACTAACATTTTTTAGATTTAGAGTTTATAAGGACTAAATAAAAAAATATTTCAAAAATTAACAAAATGGTGCTAGTCTTTCGAGAATTAAACAAAAAAGAGGAGAATTAATTTATTGTTTTTAATTAATATGTCAATTTTTTTTAATGAGTACAACAGGTAAAACCGTACTAGGAAAGGCAGAATAATATTTGTGCAAAACTGATAAATTATTGGCTTCTCGAATGTATACTTTTTATAATGTTAGGCTTCACTCATTGTCATTGATCTTGTTAATTGTATTATTTAGTTGAAAATTTTGTGCTTTTCTAAAATATTTGAGAGATCGAAGGATTCCTCCTTAATGATACAATTATAGAGTACATTTGACTAGGGTATGTTCGACCAAGCATTGAGGAGGAAAATTTTTTTTAATTTTCTTTTAAAGTATTGAAAAAATGTGCTTTTAGTGGTAGAGAAATATTTTTTACTTATATAATAAAAGTTAAAAATATTGTTTTAAAAAACTCAGTAGTTGAAAATTAAGGGTGTGTTTCAATACAATTTTTAAAAATTGTTTTTAATTTTTTAAAAATAAAAAGATAAAAAAATTTATTTGAATTACTGTTTTTGATTGAAAATAAATAATAAAATATGTGTTTTAAAAATTAAAAATACAGAATATTTAATAAATTTTTTGAATTTTAATTTTTTAAAATAAAAAAATGTAAAAAATAAATCTTTTTTATTAATAATATTATATAAATACTTAAAAATAATATTAACATCATTTTTTAAAAATTAAAAAAAAGAACATTCAAACATATACTAAATAGTTTAAAATAGAAATGCCTCTATTAAATTTTTATATTTATTATAATAATTTTAATTCTTTTTAAAATCCTTCACAAATATTTTTTAAAAAATAATATTATATATATATATTATTTTCAACGTATAAATCAGAGTATAAAATACTTATATATAAAACCTGGATATTTCAGAAAGTGCGGTTAGGTGGAGAGTGACGTGCGCACTTTGAAATGCAAGTGTTTAGTCTTTCTTTATTAATAACGGTGTTAGTGGATGATAGAAGAGACACCGCATTCTGATAAGTCTTATTTTAATGATTCAATTATTAAAAGTTAAATAATTATTAATGTGATATTTTTTAGTTAAAAATTAAATAAAAATTAAATAAATGTTGTTAATTTTTCATAATAAAAAATTTAAGAAATTTACGTTAACTAATGAAGTTTAACGGTTGGTATACATACATTTATATATAATTTTTATAGTATTATAAGTTTTTTAAATAAGTTAAAAAATATAAAATTTTTTAGAAAATTAATTATAAAAATAAATTATATAATTTATAATTAAAAATTTTAATAATAACGATATAATATTAAATCAAATGGTATCAAATTTAAAAACTAACTAACATAAATTATACAAAATAACAGATGTGCCATGTGTATTTTGAGAAGATAAAAAAGAACGTATAGTTGGCACTCTTAAGAAACTTTTACAGTCTTAATCCGTACTCCGTTTATACTTATAATGAAATAGAATCAGATATTTAAAATAAATAATTATAATTTATCTGCGTTTCAGATAAATTATAGTCTACAATTCGTTAGAGTAAATTTATTATGAAATAATAAAAAATAACTTTTTTATGCATAATTTTTTGAAATATTTAATTAAGAAATGACTTCAAGTGAAATTATCATATATATATATTATTTTCAACGTATAAATCAAAGTATAAAATATTTATAAATAAAACATGAATATTTGAGCACGCACACTTTCAAATGTAAGTCTTTGGTCTTTCTTTATTAATGATGGAGTTAGTGGGTCATAAAGGAGGAAAATTTCGATTTTGGATCCTCTGCTTGGCACTTCTCTGCTTTGCACCTGTTTGGCACTTTTAGCGGCGGTTTTTTCCGCTGCTAAAGTTGTTTTAAATATTATTGCAACGAATATTACTGCTGCTATAAATTTTGTTTAAATAATTAATTTTGAAAAAGTTATAGTAGCAATAATTTTTGTCGCAATAAATTCTAGCAGCGGAAAAAACCGCATCTATGGAAAATTTCTTTTCATCTGAGTTGATTAATTATATTTAATCAATATTTTTTATTTTTTATTTTTTATAACGTATAGTTGGCACTCCCAGGAAACTTTGACAGTCTTTCATTTCATTCTCCCTCCCAAGACAGTATTCACTGTTGAGCATTTCAATTACCTTTCAGTTGGATCGTCTTCACCATTCTTAGCTGCTCATCTCATCTTGGATCCCATTTTCTTCGCTTTAAGTTTCTGAGTTTCACTTTAAGCACTGTGCCTTCCTTTGTCTTCATAAAACCTCAACAAAAAAAATTGTGTTTCCTTTGATCTCCTTCGCTGATTTCTTTTCTTCATCTTTATCTAAAAAAAAAATGTTATTTGCACTCTTTTGCGTTAAAGTTCGTTGCCTTGTTTACTTTGTGTTGATAAAACTCCAAAAAAAAAAAATTTTGTTTGTTTTCTTTGATTTCGTTCGCTGATTTCTTTTCTTGATTTTTATTTAAAAAAGAAAAAAAATTTCTTTGCACTCTTTTGCATCAAAATTCGTTGCTTTGTTTCCTTTTGTGTTCATAAACTCCAAAAGGAAAAAAATTGTGTTTGCTTTGATCTTTTTGTTGATTTCTGTTTTTGGTTTTTATCTCAAAAAAAGAAAAAAAAAATTTCTTTGCACTCTTTTGCGTTAAAATTCGTTGCTTTGTTTTCTTTGTAATCATAAAGCTCCTCAAAAGAAAAAAAAAAGTTGTTTGCTTTTTCTTCGATCGTAACGTTAATTTCTGTTCTTGGTTTTAATCTAAAAGAAAAAAAAAATTCTTGGTACTCTCTGCTTTAAAGTTCGTTGCTTTGTTCTCACTGTCAATCATATACACATTAAAACTCCAAAAAAAAAAGTTAGACATTTCTTGAAACACCTGTAATGTTCAGCTTCCAATACAGTCTTTGTAAGTGTCCCTTCTCGTTAATTAGTTGATCCAATCCATATTCGGTATAAATATATATAAATTGCTTCTTCATTTTCTTATTTTCCGTTTTGGATCTCAACAACAGGACTTCAATCATTTGCTGACAAACCACAACATCGCCCACAACGCTTCTCATTCATATTTCGGCAACATAATTTGAGAGGTAAACAATCTTTCATATATATATAGATAAATAGTTAAAAATTTATCTATAAATTTTTTTTAATTAATTATAATAATATGTATTTCATTCTTCCTAAGTAATAAAACTTTTTAAGATTGAATCTCTGTGAGAACTATCTGTGGCTTAAGTTTTAATAATTATATTTTCTTGGAAGCAAAAATTACAATTTTTTTAACTTTTGCTCAATAGATAGAAAATTGCTTTTGCATGCTACCACTTAATTTAAAAGCACTCTTTTTGTTTTACTAAATACCTACCTTTTTTAAATAAATAATTTTAAAAAAATACCTAAATTTTCATTCTGTATAAACTTCGCCAAACATATAAAACCAAATGACAAAAGGATTTGTATTTGGAGGAATTTATTTTTTACATTTATGTAACATTGAATATCAGTATTATGACTTATTATTATGATCAAATTTAATTTATTTTTTAATTAATAAAATTTACATATTTAAATCATACGTGTTTTGCTTATCTATTAATCATATTTCTTTGCATTTTTATGCATCTATACTCAAAAAGCACAAAATTAATAAAAATAAAAACTAATGGTTTGGTATGAGTTAAAATGTATGGCACATGTTTTTGATTTTCTTCTCTCTTTGTATGCATTTTAAATTTATGTGTTAATATATATATATTTAAAAACCAACAAAAAAATATAGTATAAAATATAATAGTAGATTAAAGCTATACGTAATAGTATACAATTTTAATAACTCAAAAAAAAAATTTAAAAAAATTTGAAATTTTAATTAAGAGATTTTGGGGTTAGGTATTAGACTAAAATAAATTAGAGAACATTTTTAAAAGTAAAACAAAATTTTAGGAGCAATATTAAAATTTTATTAATCTAAATATTAGGTAAATTTAAGAATTAAAAGAATTAAAAAATTTAAGTAAAAACTTTAAAATTTAGTTAAATAATATTTGTAGGAATTATTTTAAATTCATAATTTACATTTGAGATTTTTTTTTAAATTGAAATTTTATCTAGTAAGAATTTTTTATCTATTAAAGACTTTGATATTAAATAATTTTAATAAATTTATGACTATCTAAATTTTACAAATCTTTTATATTTTTACAAACAAATAAATCTTGACTGAAAAATCTAACTAAAACTCCACGCTCTCATATCTAAAATTATCATTTCCATTTGAAAAATATCAAAATACCCAAATTGCCCCAAAAATCCCTTAACCCATTTGAGTTTTCAAGTTTCCTGTGTCCATTTTACTCTTCTTACTTAGTTTTTCTTTGCAAAAAAACGTTTGTTGCTCCCCTCTTTTCTCAAACATCAATCTTCACTTTGATTCTTTCATTTTCTACCGCCAGTCGCGGTCGCTACCGCCACCATTGTTGGATGTGTTTGGCCAACCTCCTGCCATCTCCTCTGTGTGTAGCAGCCATGGCAGCATTTTTCAGCTACACAATGTGCATATTATATATGAAATACAAATACTGACACGGACACAAACATGTTAAAACATCAAATTCTAAAAAAATGTAAGACGTGACATGACATATATATATGTTAAGTTTTTTCAGTGATATACTTATAAAAAGAAAAAATAACCAATATTATTCTATATTTTAAGCAAATTACCCTATTATTTTTTAAATCAAATTATTAAATCTCATATATAACAAAACCAATGAAAATAATCTCATTAAAATGAGTTTTTTAGACTTTTATTCATTTATTTTATTTTATAGTATATATTTTTTTCTGCGAGTCATCTATGCTTTACTCAAGTAGAAGTTATGTTCGACGAGTGTCCAAGTTGCATTTGGTGCTTGTCCAAGTTTAAAAAATAATTATTTTTTGTTTTGACACACTTGTAAGTGTGTCGAATGTTTGTTTACAATGTGTCATGGTTTGTTAATATCGTGTCATGTGTTGACACATGACACGCCTAAAGATAGACGTGTCTGTGCTATAAACACATGACACACCTAAAGACAGACATGTCTGTGCTTTATAGCAAGCATAAAATTAAGCTTCAACATGTGTGAAATTGGGGTTTTTTCTAGCTTAGTGTGTAGTCAGACACATGACACGCCTAAAGATAGACTTGTTCGTGTTTTATAGCGTGCATAAAACTAAGCTCCAACTTGTGTGAAATTGGGGTTTTTGCTAGATTAGTGCGTAGTCTCCATACTCTTTAAATCTTGTCTAGTGGCACTTCTTTGGATGATCGTTGATTGTAATTTTAGCTAAAATATTGATGGAGACACCATCCCTATAGTTTATCCTCCATTGGGGAATTTTAACAATTTTCCTCTAATCTAGTGTTTATCCCACATAACCATACTTTGTGTTGTAATCTTAACCCCCATCATAAATTATAAGCTCAAAAGAAAGGAATTTAGGTGTAAAGTTATTTGGGCTTTAGGTTGTAATTTAGCTTAGGAATTTATATAAACTTGGTTAGATTATAGTATAAAAGTGAAATTAAACTATTAAAGGACTTAAATTTGTATTATGCATTATTATGGATGATTAAGTATAGGTATCTTAAGTAATGTCTTGTTGTCTAGGTCTAGGAGTCCTTAATTGGTGAGTGAAATAAAAGGAGAATTTAAATTTTGAAACCTTGATTTATAAAAGGTTAATTGTGAAAAATGTAGAAGTTGAATTATATGATCTAGAAATTAGGAAAGAATTATTTAATCAAGTTGTTTAAGTATAGTGTTTGAAGCTTTTTAATTATGAACTTGCGTAGTAAGATAAAAATTAGGTATGATAACACTTATAGAAATTGGGGAAAATTATTTAATTAATCTTTAATCGTGGGTTTTGAGGAAAGAGTAATTAGAAAGAGAGACTTATAAGTAATTGAATGAAATTATTGAATTTATTGAAAAATGAGGTTTCTTTGAGTGGGTTAGAGATTCCTGTGGTAATCGAGTTTAAATGGTTAATTGAGGCTTAATTATTAATAGTAAGCATTATATTATGCTTAATAGGTGTCTTGGAAATGAGATAAAATATTATATTGGATGAGTGGTCATACTGGAAGCAATATGATTAGAAATGAGTGCGGTGACACCTGTTGTAGAAAAATTAGTAAAAAAATGTGCCTTAGTTTGTTTATGTGAAGAGGAAATCATTAGAGGCTTATGTATGAATAGTTAACCAAATAGAAGATAGTCTCATAACTAAGATAGAGAAAGTCTAAAGAAAATAATAAAACAAATGTGACATCATTCAATATTTATTTTTAATTTATTTAATTGTATAGTTGACCTAAGTATTAATTATGTTATGATTTTATGATCACCTAATTGTTAAGGATTATATTTATGATTAATTATAACTACTAGTGTATATAATTCTTATTATATCAATGAAATGATATCACAAAATAAAAATTTCTAAAAAGTCACATGATATTAGAGCTACCGAAGTTTTAGCCTTGCAATATATAACTCAATCTTAGTGTCACGGGTACATTGACCAGCAACTCTCACTGTCGGTCAAATCAGCATCGCTGACATTTGATCGGTGAAACGCAATCATTTTCGATGACCTACCTCATAACATGTACCTCTTATACACCACTCCTGTTTTGGGACCGCATTTCACGCACTGTCTAGTGGCACAGTGTACTAATTGCTGTTTATTTTTTTAGCATCGCAACAGATTTTTCGACAAGCTCTGGCTATTACTCAATAGCTTTAGCTACTTCTTGCTAGGGTTCTCTTTCATCCCACCACTAAAACAAGTGTGTGTAACCTTTTTTTTTGTTGCTATTTTTATGAAAACTAGGGTTTTTTAATCTCTGAAGATGGTACTTCAGAATGATAAATTTGTTGGTCAAGGTTCTATTGAGGCTGAGATGACTAGTTATAAAGAAAACATGATTAGTACTTAGATAGTTACCTTATCAAATAATCCTTCTTTTGCCTTTAATTTTCGAACACAGAATGCATCTCTATAGATTGTTGATTTTGGTGCTTTAAACCATATGAAGGGTAATGAATTACTTTTTGATAATTTTGTTTCATGTCAAGGTGACCTCGTGGTTAGAATTGTTGATGGTTCCTTATCTAAAGTGAAAGGGAAGGAACAGTTACTCTATCTTCCAATGCTAAACTGAAGAATATGTTGCTTGTGCCTAACCTGTCTTGCAATTTACTATTTGTTAGTAAAATTTACAAGATGGTGGTTGTAATGTGATTTTTAACAAAAATGGATGTATTTTTCAGTACTTGAATGGAAGGATAGTAATTGGTAATGCTAAGGAAGAGGCAGGACTGTATCTTTTCAAGCTTGATTATAAGAATAAGGCTTTCTTAGTTGGCATTATTCCCAATACTATGTTATGGCACTATAGACTAAGTCATTAAGCTTTGATTATATGAAAAAAATTGTATCATGACCAATTCACTGTAGATTCTATTTTTCTTACTTGTGAAGTGTGTCTTATTGCTAAACACACCTAAAATACCTACCATCCTTACCCGTATCAGCCAAGCAAACCCTTCTCCTTAATCCACAGTGACATTTAGGGGTCCTCACTAATAAAAAATATTTCAGGTGTCTGTTGGTTTGTTACTTTCATTGATGACAATACTAAAACAACTTAGGTGTATTTAATGAAAGAAAAATGAGATAACAACTATATTGAAATAGTTTCACAAGTTTGTCCAAATCTAATTCCTAACAAATATTAAAATCCTCAGTAACCATATTGAAATAGTTCACAAGTTTATCTAGACCCAATTCTAGAAAACTATTCTTGATAAATAATGCCAAAAACTACTTTAGTACCAATTTGAATGATTCCCTTTTGTCACAAAGTATTATTCATCAAAGTTCATGCGTAGATAAACCCCAATAGAATGGTGTGATTGAAAGAAAAACTATCACTTATTAGAAGTAGCCTAGACACTTATGTTTACCACTTATGTCCCAAAATTGTATTGGAGAGAGTTTATTCTTACTATCACTATGTGATAAATCAAATGCCCTCTAAAATCCTTAAATTTACTACCCCTTGCCAAAAATACTTAAATATTTTCTAGACATAAAACTCTTAAGCACCATTCCTACAAAGGTGTTTGGTCAATAACCTTTATTTATAACTACCATGTTGGAAAACTCGACCCTAGAGCCCACACAGGCATATTCTTGGGTTACTCTTCCACCAAAAAGGGGTATAAATGTTATTCTCCTACAACCAAGAAAACCTATATCAGTATAGATGTTACATTCTAGGAAGATCAATCATTTTACTCCAAAACACCCATCCAGGGGTAGACAACTGAAAATGAATGGGGTTTGGGGAGTAGGGGGCATATGTTTCACCAACCTTATCTTAAACTTACATTAATTCCTTTGGTACTTGAACCCAAGCCTGAACCCATTCTTGAACTTGATTATGAACCCATTGAAACTCCTTCCCAATCTCTTCATCCTACAAAGCTTGAACCTACTAAACATGAACCTAAACATAGCCAAACAGAGTTATTGGTATACTTTAGAAGATAAAGACAAAATGAGAGATGGTCCATTGCTTCTTCAATGCCAACTTTCAATCCAAGTCTTTAGGAGGATAGTGATTTTCTTATTGCTCTACAAAAAGGGGTAAGGTCTTGTTCCTAGCATCCCATCGATAACTTTGTATCGTATGATCATCTTTCTCCTATATATAAAGCATTTGTGGCAAGTATTTCTCAGGAGCAAATTCTCACAAATGTGAATAAAGCAATGAGGAATACTAAATGTAGAAGAACCATCATGGAGGAGATGAGTACCCTTAAGAAGAATGACATATGGACATTGATAAAACTTCCAAAAGGGAAATAAGTTGTAGGATTCAAGTGGATATTCACTATTAAATACAACTCTGATGGAAGTATCAGTAGACATAAGGCAAGGTTGGTGGTAAGAGGATTTACTCAGATCTAATTTGATTTCCAAGAGACTTTTGTTCTAATAGAAAAATTGAACTCCATTAAAGTATTATTGTCATAAGCAGAAAACCTTGATTGGCTTTATTTCAACTAGATGTGAAGAATGCCTTCTTAAATGGTGATTTGGAGGAAGAAGTTTATCAAGAAATACCTCTAGGATTTGAGAGTAAAAGCAACAGTGGAAAGGTTTGTAAATTATGTAAGTCACTTTATAAACTTAAATAGTCTTCAAGAGCTTGATTTGATAAATTCATCAAGGACTGTTAAAAGACTAAGATATAAACAAGGGCAAGTAGATCATACTCTGTTCACTAACATATCATTTGATGGTAAAATTGCTATTTTAATAGTTTACATTGATGGCATTATTGTTACAGTAATTACACTGAGAAATTAAGAAGATAGAAGGAAGCTTTGTCTAAAGAATTTGAGATTAAAGATTGGGAGAACTTTGTTACTTCTTGGGAATGTAGGTTGCTAGATCCAAAAAGAGAATAATTATTTCTCAAAGTAAATACACGCTTGACTTGTTGAAGGAAACAAGTATGTTTAGATGCAAACCAGCTAATACTCCTATGAAGGTTAATTATAAGGAAAAACTCAAGTCTAAGAGAACACCAGTTTAACACTGTAAGATTTTAGAGACTTGTAGGGAAACTACTGTACCTCTCACGTACTAACCTAACATTAGCTTCTCAGTTAGTGTAAGCTAGTTTATGAATAAACTAATTGAAGAGCATATGGAAATGGTGAATAGAATTCTAAGATACTTGAAGATAAATCCTTGCAAAGGTATATTCTTTAAGAAGGGAGTAAGTAGAGATGTCAAAGTTTATATTAATGTAAATTAGGCTGGAGATGTTAATGATCAAAGATTTGCATCAAGTAATTGTACCTATGTTTGGGGGTATCTTTTGACATGGAAAAGTAAGAAACAACCATTTATAGCTCAAAATAGTGCTGAAGTTGAATTTAGTGCCATTGTCTCTGGGATTTGTGAGACATTATGTCTGAAATGACTTCTTGATGAATTAAAGATCCTCTTAAGGACCTATAAATGTTCGATGTGATAATATGGCAACTATCAACATAGAACATATCCTATTCATCATGACATAACAAAATGTGGAGATAGATTGACATTTTATCAAAGAAAAAAGAGGCTGATGTGATTAATCTAGACTATGTTTATAGTAGTTATCAAGTTGTTGATATGGACTTAGGAGAATCAAGTTGACCTAGGTATTAATTATGATTTTGTGATTACCTAATTGTTAGGGATTAGATTTGTAACTAATTGTAACTGCTAGTATATATAATTCCTAGTGTATCAATGAAATGATATCACTGAATAAAAAATTATGAAAAATCACAAGAAACTATTAAGATGAATTTAACTATAGAAATGAGCAAATATAGACTAGTTGGCATCGTTTGGTCCATATAGCTGACCCTATTTAATGAGAAAAGACTTTGTTTGTTGTTGTTGTAAAGCACTTAAATGAGTGTATACTTAAAATTGAGCTATTGTGGAAATTTTAAGAAGAAATGCTTATTTATATGAGTTTAATGTTTATAGAATGTTATTGTTAGCACTATACTATTTATGTGAAAATTTATTATTATTGTTATTATTGTTTTAAAAATGTGAGGAACTCTTTCTTTCAAAAACCAAGGTGTTACAACTATATCTGTAGCCTTATGCACAACTATGTACAAGACATCTTAGAGATAATTCTTGAGTCAGCCTAATATTGTCTCATTAGGCACTGTCTTCATTTTCTGCATGTTATTTCAACTCTAGATTCATTTTATTCCATGGGCAGGATTTTCCACTCCTATTTTTGTGATTTGGTTAGAGATAATATTGAAAGTGGAGTTTTTCTTATGTATTAATTTGTTGGTTATGACTATTTATACAAAATTTGGAAACATATTTTCTTAGGGGATTCTGCCGAAATGCAGAAACAGTTGTAGTTTAGGTTACATAAATATGTTTATGTGAATAAATTGTCTTATTAATATGTTAGGCCTTGCTCTATATATACTTTACTAGAAATCAATTGCTTGAGATTCATTTAATCAATTGAAGCATTTAAGTTGATTATTAGGGTACAATATATGTTTGTTGTTAGGCTTATGGAGATGGGGTAATCTCCGCGTGTCCAATGCTGGTTGCATTTTTCCTAAGTGGGGTGTGACAATAATATAGATAAAGATAATTATAATAAACAATTATAAAAAAAGAAAGGAAAAAGGTTGTAGATTATGTGCCTATTTGTTTCTGATTTTATTTTTGTTGCAGATTTTGTTGAAGCCATTAACAAATTAAGGAAAAGCAAACTTGCTCTATTGATATTTGGAAGAGAGGTAAGTGATCTATCTCTTGTATATTTTACACTTAATAGTTCCTCACTTTTTCTTGTAAAACTTGCTATAGCTTACTTGAGATTCTGACCTTTCTGGTTGAATGGGGAAAGAGAAAAAATTCCAGGCAAAATGATATCTAAATTCAATTGAAAGCAATCCTAACTCATTTAAAAGAAGCGTACGTAGTGCCATTTTTTTTCACTTATCTTTTTTCTATGTTTATTTGATTTTATCTTATATTTATGAGTTTATGTAAAACCAAATCAGGAAGCAAGAATGGAAATTCTTACTTCCATGGCTGCAAAATTAGCAGAGTATATTGTGACACCCGTTGGAAGGCAAGTGGGTTATTTGATTTCTTACAAAGACAATATGAAGGAGCTCAAGGTTCATGTTAAAGAGCTGGAGGGAGTAAAAGAGAGTATCAATCATTCTGTTGAAGCAGAAGAAAGAAATGGAAGAGAGATTGAGGTTGATGTGCAAAACTGGCTTGATGAAGTGGATGAGATTACAAAAAAAGTAAAGCAACTTTGTGAAGATCCAAGCCATGCAAATGTAGGGTGTCCTAGACTGTCTTTTTCTGATTTGAGGTCACGACATCAACTTAGTAGAATTGCCAAAAAAATGACAAGAAAAGTGGTTGAAGTTCATGATAAGGGAAAGTTTGATCGAGTTGGGTATCTCCCTCCTCGAGAAGCAGTAAGCTTTGCTTCTGCAACAAGAGGTGGTGAAAAGCTCGAGTCAAGGAAGAAAATGAAGGAGGATATTGTGTTGGCTTTGAGAGATCCCAAAGTAAGCAAAATAGGGGTGTATGGGCTAGGTGGGGTGGGAAAGACAACTCTAGTGAAAGAGGTTGCTAAGCAAGTTAAAGTTGAAAAGTTGTTTGATGTAGTAATTGTGGCAAATGTATCCCAAACTCCAGATCTTGAAAAAATCCAAGGTGAGATAGCAGATCAATTGGGTTTGCACTGTGAAGAGATGTCCATAGTTGGAAGAGCAAGCCCTTTATGTGATAGGATAAAGAAAGAGAAAACTATCCTTATCATACTAGATGATATATGGGCAAGATTGGATATGGAGAAATTGGGAGCTCCTTTAGAGGACAAACATGAGGGTTGCAAACTATTATTAACTTCCAGAAATCAAGATGTGTTACAAAAAATGGAAACACAAAAGGATTTCAGACTTGAAGTTCTAAATGAGGAAGAAACTTGGAGCTTGTTTGAAGTTATGGCTGGTGATTCTGTTAATGATGCTGGTTTGCGAAACATAACAACTTAAGTGGCTAAAAAGTGTGCAGGCTTGCCTGTTCTAATAGTAACAATGGCGAGGGCATTAAAAAATAAGGATATTTATCATTGGAAAGATGCCTTGAATACACTAGAAAGAGTAGGCAGTGAAGAAATGAATGAGATAGTTTATTCAGCTTTGGAATTCAGTTACAAGCGGTTGGAGGGTGATGACATTAAGGCATTATTCTTACTCTGTGGAATAGTTGGAACATATCTGTTTGAGGAAATTTTGAAATATGCAATTGGTCTAGGCATATTCAAACACATAAATACCATTGAAGATGCAAGAATAAGACTTTACAAAATGATTAGTGATTTGAAGGCATCATGTTTGTTGCTTGAAGATGACATGAGTGAAATAATCAGAATGCACGACGTTGTTTGTGAAGTAGCTATCTCAATTGCGTCTAGAGATCATTATGTTTTCACATTGAAAAGGGGTTCTTTGTTGAAAGATTGGCCAAGTGAGGGTTTTTTTAGAAGGTGTACCCAGATCATCCTAGTTAATTGTGGTATTCAAAAACTTCCTGAAAAGTTAGACTGTCCTAATTTAAAATTCCTCCACTTAAATAGTGAAGATAATCGATCTTTGGAATTTCCACTTTCTTTTTTTGAGGGAATGGGAAATCTAGAAGTGCTAGATTTAACAGGTTTGATCATATCCTCGTTGCCTGCATCTCTTGCTTCCTTGATCGAACTTAAAACATTGTGTTTGGATCTATGTGTTTTGGGAGACATGGCTCATATTGAAGCTTTGAAAAATTTGCAAGTTCTTGGCATTCGCTGCTCATCCATGACAAGATTTCCTAGCCAGTTAGCGCAATGACTCGTCTTAAAATGCTGGATTTGAGCGATTCGGGAGTTGAAATCATGCCATCTAACATCATATCAAAATTAACCAACTTGGAGGAATTGTACATAAGGGGCACATCTATCAAATGGGAGGTGGAAGATTCATCATCTATGCAAAATAGAAATGCTAGCCTTGCTGAGCTTAAGCATTTGACTAACTTAGCTGCTCTCCAAATTCAAATTCGAGAGGGTTGGATTTTGCCAAGGGATTTAATGTTTGAGAAACTAGAGAGATATATGATTGTTATAGGAGATATATGGGATTCTGTATGGGATTCTTTGTGGGATTCTCTTGATTTGAGTGGGACTTTTAGATTCAATTCTAGATCGTTGATGCTCAAGCTTGGAACTAGCATACATTTGGAGCATGGGATTAAAACACTTATTAAAAGGGTGGAGGAATTGTTCTTAGATGAAATAAATGGCATTTCAAATGTGCTTTACCATTTGAACGGAGAAGGTTTTCCGCAGTTAAAGTTCCTCTATGTCCAAAATAATGCAAATCTTCATTACATTATTGACTCGAAGGAGAGGAATCAAACTCATGTTTTCTTCCCAAACTTGGTGAGGCTAATACTTCACAACCTCAATAGTTTAGAAAAAATATGTCATGGCCCACTCACAGTTAGTTCCTTTGGGAAACTTAAAGTCATCAAAGTCAGCAGTTGTGGCCAATTAAAATATCTATTCTCAGTTACAATGGTTAAAGAGTTTTCTGAACTCCTTGAAATTGAAGTTTCTCAATGCAATTCTTTGAAGAACATTGTGTTTATAGAAACCGTGGATAGTGACATAACTCTTGACAAGATTGAGTTTATTCCATTGTCCTCTTTGACTCTACAACAGTTACCAGAAATTGATCAATTCTGCTCTGATGAATTCACATCTATAGCCGAGCTGAATTACAAGACATTGAGGACTGATATTCCAACATCGTTTTTTAATATGAAGGTATGTTGTTTTACTCATGTTTCATGTGCAAACACTCTACTGTACGTAACAGTTGGTTTGGAAAATCGAATAAGAAGTTAGTAGCATTTAGTACGTGGATAAATTTTTTATTCTTATGAATCATTCTTAAGTATATGATTTTCCAAAATTTTAAAAAACTTGTTTGGTTTACTTAAAACATTCTTAATAATATTTTATAACTCTGACAAACTTGAATTTTTAATTTTCTATAATTTTTTTTTGTTTTAGAATTAGAGTATCATAAAATAATTTTGGAGGGAGAATTATTATTTTTAGATAAATAGTTAAATAGTAAGATAAAGATTTTTTAATATTTAAAATTTGTATTTATATCTTTTTCCTACTATTTTATTTGATTTACATTTATTTATCTATTCAAACTTATCTAATTTATCAAATATTTTTTTCTCAATCAAACTAATTTAAATTGAACTTGGTCAATTTAAATTAAATTAAACTATTAACTTTTGAAAAAAAATCTTGTAATTTTAAATTTTAATAGTACTTATCTTTTTTGAATTTGAACCATGATAAATGTTAATTTTAACAAACATTAAAATCAATTAAATATAATTTTAAAATAAGTCAAATAATAAATAAATCATAATAAGTATGATTAAGTTTTAGAAAGATAATTTAATAAGTTTACTATTATAAAAATATTTTTATGCCATGAGAATACAAGATTTTCACCTTTTAGGTGGAAATGAAAATCTATACAAGTATGAGAATACTCTATTCTCAAGAATTTAAGGGTCTGTTTGGATGTTCTATTCTTTTTGATTTCTAGAACTATTTTGTAAAATTAATTCTGAGAATTTATACTAATATTATTTTTATATATTTATATACATGCTATTAATGAAATTTTTTTTGGTTTTAAAAAATTAGAATTCAAAACATCTTTTAATTATTCTGTATTTTTTATTTTCAAAACACATATTCTATTTTTTGTTCTCTGTTTAAAAACAATTATTCAAACAAGTTTTTTTGTTTTTCTATTTTTAAAAATAAAAAATGAGTTTTTAAAAATGCAATCAAATGGGCCCTTCTATGCCCACGAATTGTTTTTAATTCATGCACTAAATGCAAGAATTCAACATTGTAGACCTCTTATTATTGAGAATTTTTTTCTAAACAGTGTACTCAACTCCATCTAAGAGTTCAAAATCATTTTTTATTTCCAACAAAACAGCTAGAATAAGTTCAAAATAGATTACTTATTTCAAATATTTACATTTGAAAATTTTGTCACTTCAATATGTTTTTAATTTTCTTTTTCATGTTTTATGGTGGTGCTGACAAGTTTATTTGGTCTCCACTTTTAAAAATAAAGGGAAAAAAATAACATTTTTATTTCATAAAGCAAATTTATATTTCAATTAAGGAAAATTTGGAAAAAAATTGAAAATGTTTTCTACAATGAATTTGTCAGGCATGGAGCCACATATTAATAACGTCTTTGTGACACTCTAATATATATATATATATATATATATAGTCAAATATGAGTTAAATTATCTTTTCTCTTAAAATATATATATATATATATATCATAAGATTCCTCAAATCTTAGGTTGATGCTGAAATATTTTTATTGTATTAAAGTAAATTAGAATAAAAGGAAAGAATAATTACTTTGTTAAATTTTATTTTATGTACAAACTTTGAATAGGAAACTTCGATATGGACTAAATTTAATACATTTCTTTATAGTTTTGTTATTAGGTTTTGTAATAAAATATCAATGAGTTATTTTACTTTTAAAAAATTTGATAACAAATATATAATATCTTGCAATGATTTTCTTTTTCTCTCAACTTAGATATATAAAATATGAGAAAGGAATTCAAAATGAGGACCTTCTGACATCTTAAAATAGAATGCTTATTTTGGATATATTTATAGCTCTTTAACAAAACTAATATATTTTTTGTAGGTTGCATTTCCGAATTTGGAGACCTTGAAGTTGTGCTCAATAAATTTGGACAAAGTTTGGGATGATGATCATCTTTCCGTAGCCTATTCTGTTCAAAATTTGGCTAATTTGATTGTGGAGGATTGTGGCAACCTAAAGTATCTATTCTCACCTTTCATGGTTCAAAGTTTGAAAAATCTAAAACAACTTGAAATACGTAAATGTGATATGATGGAAGAGATAGTAGCCACACAAGAGAGAATCTACGAGACTGCATTAGAAGAGGTACATTAATTTTTCCATTTAGTTTGTTGTTATTAATTTTGATGGAATATCATACAACCCAAAATTTAGGAGACAATTTACATCATAATAATAGAAAATGTATAGAGGAAAATAATTAAGTTACAAAATGTGTCAAATAACCATGTTCAAATAAGTGTGTAGCATATATATGCAAGGATATGATTTCATTTGAATTATAACTTATAAGTATTATTACCATATCATACTAATGCTTCATATAGGTTCGGTTTTCGAGATTGGAGAAGATCATAATAAATGACATGAAAAATTTGAAGACAGCATGGCACTCCCAATTTGAGGGATTGAAGAAATTGGAAGTCAACAAATGTGAGAAACTCCAAGACATTTTTCCATCTGGTTACGTGATCCAGAAAGCATTTGCAAGTCTTCAAACATTGAAGGTCAATGATTGTGCTTTAGTGGAACAGATATTTGATTTGAGCAACAACGGAATGCATAATGAAGAGTTTACAACACAACTACAAGATCTAATTCTGCTTAGATTGCCAAAGATGAAACAAAAATGGAGTAGGGATCCTCATGGAATTCTTTGCTTTTCTAATCTATTATCTGTGCGGATTGAATATTGTAAAACTCTGGAATATCTTTTTCCATTCTCCATTGCTAAGAATATTCCACAGCTAGAAAATCTCGAAGTATATTCATGTGGGATAAAGGAAATTGTCTTAAAGAAGGATGGACCCATGGAGGCAACTCCCATATTTGAGCTTAATCATCTCGCATCCTTGTTCCTTCATAATGCTTCTAAACTCAGAGGATTCTATGCAGGGGCTCATTCTTTAGAATGTCAATCCTTGAAAATATTAGATGTGTTCAACTGTAAGCAATTGAAGGTATTTGATGTACAGTCAAACAGATGCGAAGAAAGCTCTTCAACTGACCAACTTCATTTATCAATGCCAAAACCTGTCTTCACCGTTGAGGAGGTATGGATGATGCAAAATTTTATCGTTAGTTTGATAATTATAAATAGAATGTATAGCATTTCTCCATCTAGAGTATCAGTACTGTTTTATCGAATTCATATTTGTTTTAGATACTATAGTTACTAAAGCTAAATTGAATGGATTTCTGGCACCATTAGCGCCTCAATTGTTGAGAAAATGCCATTTTTCTTCAAATTAAATTAGACCTTTTATAATTAGTAAATATACTCCAAAATGATGACTCTTATTAACCATGATGCAAAGTAATTAAAATTTCACTTCAAATTTAATTTTGTTTTATGCAATTATGTTGTAGGTGATTGGCAATTTGGAGGAGTTGACAGTAAATTGTAGGGATGCTAACATGATATTGGAACACAAAGTTCCATGGCACCTATTCTGCAAACTTAAACTTCTTAGGATATCCAAGTTCGCAGATTATAGAGCAACTTTTCCACATTCGTTTCTACAAAATGTACCCAATCTCAAGCACCTAGTTGTTGAATGCAGTTCCTTTCAGGAGGTATTTTATGATCAAACAATAAGAGATAGTGAAGGATGGAATCAATTTAGCACACAACTTAAAAAGTTGACGCTATCACGACTGCCTCGACTCCAGCATATATGTAAAAGAGGATGCCAAATTCACCCCATTCTTGAGGTTCTTGAAATATTACATGTAATACAATGTTCCATTCTAAGAAATTTAGTTCCTTTCTCTGTTACTTTTTCTCACTTGACATATTTGGAGATAGGAAATTGCAGTGGTTTGATAAACTTAATTACTTCCTCAACAGCAAGAAGTCTGGTAAAATTGAAAAGAATGAAAATAAAAGAGTGCAAATCACTTGAAGAAATTGTGACAGAAGAGGAAGATGAAACAAAAAGTGAAATTGCATTTAGTAGTTTGGAAATTCTTGAGTTGGAATGTTTGACAAGGCTCAATAGTTTTTCTAGTGGTAAGTTCTTATTGAAGTTCCCATTGTTGGAGGAAGTAATTGTAAGGAAATGCCCAAGGATGATGATCTTCTCCATTAGAGAAACAAGCACACCAATGCTAAAAAAGGTACTAACAAAGGATAAAGATGAAGAATGGTGTTGGGAAGGAGACTTGAATGGAACAATAAACAAGATGTTTCTAAATAAGGTATGATTTAATTTAGCCAGCTATTTATATCCTTTCAAAGATAGTCATTGGAAACTTTATTTCATTTCTCTTTCTAAAATACTTTGTTAGACAAATTTCTACTACACAACAAACAAAAGTCAGGTATATATTTAATTTTTTTGAACTCTCCCATGTGCATTCATTTTGATTGATTATATAAATTCTTTTCTACATATAGGTTAATATGTTGAAGCATTTGGAGCTTTCAAAATACCCTAAAATGAAAGAATTATGGTATGGGCCAGTTGGGTACAAATTATTTTCTTGTTTGAAATCTCTGGTGGTGGAAGAATTTGATTGGTTATCAAATGTTCTTCTCCCTCTGAATATACTACAAGCTCTTTCTAATTTAGAAGAGCTTAAAGTAGTACATTGTGCTTCACTAGAAGCTGTGTTTGATTTAGGCGGTACAAGTAAAGGAGCAATACAGATGAATGAAACCATTCATTTGAAAAAAATAACTCTCTCAAAACTATTTAAACTAAAGCACATGTGGAAGCAGATCTCCCAAGGAATGAAGATGCAAGACGCTCCATGCTGTGAAAATAAAGGAGAAGAGGTATAACCTATAATTTTAACAAGTTTGATTATTCCCATGCATGGTTTTAAATTGTTTCACGGAAATATAGAGATGTATGAAAATGTAGTTGAGTTTTTTAATGTTGTTTTAGTCTAACCTCACAGAATTAATTCATTTTGTTATGGCAAGTGATAAGATACATGTCACTATTTATCATTTGACTGTGCAAAACTTAATCAAAAAAATGTTTTTATGACCTCCTGTCGGTGACATTACATGGATATTGTAAATCAGAGAATGGAATGGAATTTCTTTGTGTATTATTCCCATACAAACACATATATACAGGAGAGAAATCTAAAATAAGGAAATTAGTCCCTTGAGACTAGCTATCTAATCCCTAAGATTATGCTTGTCTAATCCCTAAGATTAAACCATAGTCAACTTTCTGATTTCCTAATTATGTACAATTCATAAAACTCCTCCTCAAGCTGGAGCATAGATATTAATCATGCCCAGCTTGTTACAAATATAGTTAACCCTTGTTGTCACAACCTAAAATTCTAAGCCTGTGACTAAAAGCATAGACATATCATTACACCTCCTAGGTCTAGCCAGTCTAAGAATATCTTTATCTCATAATAAAAATATTAAAACATTCTAATTCTCACCTATAAATCCTTAATTATCATTCACGGTCCTACCAAAATTTTGACAGAGTTTCACCTAAAAATAGGATGTTTTCTCAATTTTACAACAGCCTAAACCACATCAACATACATTTTAAACCAAAGAAAATATGACTGGCTATTACAAGCCTACAAAACATTTAGCTAGTTTTGCACAAACACTATAAAAATAGCAAACTAGTTTGACACTAAAGTGGTGATAAGCTGTGATATCATTAACCCTGCATGACTAAATATTGAGCCTACCCAAAATAGGAGTAAAGCTCTGATCACTTCTACTCTTCAACCTAAGACTGATATGAAAAAGGTAAAGTAAGGAGGGTGAGTCACATAGACTTAGTGAATGTAAAATAAAGGAAACACATTGAATAGGAAACAGACTCACACAGAGTTTTTATCATCATAAAATAATTAAAGGGGTATAAAGATTAAACCTTTGTCAATCAATTCTTATATAAAATTTAAGGAAAATGTCACTATAATAATATTTTAATAAATCCACACAATATTTAACATTTTCAAACAAATCACCAATCATCTCTAGTCTCCCTTTGTACTAAGACAACCCTACATGTGCCGCCAGTCACTTGTACCTTCTATCGCACTATGACAACCCATCGTGCTTTGCACTATGCAACAGTCTCCGTGCCCCCCATTGCACAAGACAACTCCTCAGCGTTACCAGTCACCTGTGCCTTTTGTTGCACTATGACAACCCACTGTGCATCACACCTCGAAGACTAGCCTCGTGCCTCTTATCACATGAGACACCTCTGTACAAGGTAACACCAAAGATATACCAATTTCACCATCCAATAGCATATATGTATTATTATCCAATCAGAGAAGGTAATTATCACAACAATTCTATTTATAGATCACGCAAATCATACAACATACTTTTATCATTATACGAACAAAAGATATAACTTTCACATTTAAGCATTCTAGCTCAAAAATTCAAATAATAAATTTTGTGTATTCAGAAAAATACATAAATTCCTGTATTTGATACTAACAATCACACAAACATATAATCATCATAATTTCACAAATTCAGACAATACATTTTCCTAATTTTTTTCCATGGCTGTCTAGACAATAAATACGAACACATACACAATTAATATTCATATTTAATTCAAAATAGGTAAGGTATATTTGAAAACCGTATCTCCTTTATCAAACACTCATATGAAAAAATTATAACAAAATACTTAATTTATCAATCCAGCACTAATTTTCTCAATTCCTCCTTTTCGCTATTCAATTTTCTATTTCCCTTTCTATTTGAAATTACACAATAATGTCATTAAAATATTATTCTGTCCAAATCGACAAGAATAAAATACTCAGATATCATGGTATCTCACCAATAATTTAGACTATTTTATTACTGTTAAATACCTAGAAAAATAAGAACGACCGTAAATAAAATTTCTATAATTCCAGCGAGCTTATGTACTACATTTTTAGAGCTTTTAAGCGACACCGGCTTAGTGGGTAATCAAAAAATGTACTGTGACGGTGGTGCATCATTGGGATTAGTCCAAAATGTAGATCAGAACACGAGGATGACGAATCTGAAATCTGTACTACGAACAATGGTGGTTTAATCGCCATTTTTTTGGCAAAAATGTGAACGTGTGGCGAGAGCTTTTTACTCTGATTGGGGAATGTAGTGACAGTTCTTCGACGAATAGCAGCTAACTGAGGATGAGGACATCCTAGGCTAGCCGTTAGCAGAGGCGGTGCAGCCAATGAGTGTTGGTTTTTTTACCCTTGTTACTTTCAATGTCTCTCACCAAAAATGGGGAAAACGCTCAATTTTTGGACACTGTTGGCCGTAGAAGATGTGGTGGAGGTTTGACGATGATGCAGTGCTATCAAAGGTCCTGCTTCAATGTGCTTCGCAGCCTCAAATCACGCCGATAAGGAAGAGAGAGAGATACACTAGAGAGAGAGAGAGGATAGAGGCAGAGAGAGAGAATGCAGTGAGGAGAGAAAGAGAGCTGAGGGTTAGGGATGAAGGGATGTAGCATTTTAGAAGTTTAGGTTTTAGTGGCATTTTGGTCATTTTGATATTTTACTTTAAGTAAAAATATAAATGTATTTTCTATTTCATCCTAAAATATAGGGTAGCATGGAAGAAATTTGGGTATTTTTAGAGCATCTTAGGCCTCTTAAAATATCTATTAAGTTCCTCAAAGCATATACAAATTTTCTTATCATATAAAATTTTATTTCCAAAAGTTTTCAAACTTAAGGCATAGGCTCAAAATAATTTACTTGTTCCGTATCCAATAAAATTTCCAAGCTTTCATTAAATTTTTCTTAATTATTTTATCTATTGATGTATTTAAATTATCAAAATTTGAGGTATTACACTTGCTTCATTCAAAGCTTTTTGTGAAAATGTCTCATAATTGCTCTCCTATTTTGACATATGTTGTAGATATTAACTTTTTTTCAATCTTTTCACAAACAAAATGACAATCTATCTCAATATGTTTAGTTCATTCATGAAAGACAAGGTTAGAAGCAATGTGAAGGGCGGCCTTGCTATCACACCATAGATTTGCAGACAAAAATATCTTTAGATTGACGTCTCTTACTATTTGATGTATCCACACAACTGCACTTACTGTTTGAGCCATAGCCCTGTATTTACATTTAACACTAGAACGAGAAACAGTATTTTGTTTCTTGCTTTTCCAAGAAGAGATCAAATTTCCTCCTACAAACGCATGATATCCTATTGTAGATCTCTTATTTGCTTAAGGCCTTACCTAACCTGCATTAGAAAAGCTTTCAATATTTGTATGCCCATTGTCTCTGTATAGTAAGCGAAGTCTTAGAGCTCCTTTCAAGTAACAAAGGATTTGTTCCAAAGCTACCCAATTTTTGACTGTTGGTGAAGACATGAATTGATTAACTATACGCACAAAGTAGGCAATATCAGGATAGGTCATTGTGAGATAGTTTAGTTTCCCAACTAATCTTCTACACTTTTCAAGGTCTCTAAATGGTTCATCATCATATTTCCAAAGTTGTAATCTTGGAGTTAATAGAGCACTATATGGCTTAGCTCTCAATTTTCCAATCTCTATCAATAAATCAAGGACATATTTTCTTTGGGATAAGAAAATGCCTTTTTACTCCTTGTAATCTCAATTCCCAAGAAATACTTCAAAGGCCCCAAGTCCTTTGTTTAAAACTCAGACTTCAAGAAGGATTTAAGGGATGAAATACTTGAATTATTATTCCCATTGATTATAATATCATTAACATACACAACCAGAAGAATTATGCCATCTTATGTTTGTCATTAAAAGACTCAATGATCACACTTGCTTTTAGTCAACCCATACTTCAAAATTGCTTCATTGAATCTGCCAAACCAAGCCTAAAGACTTTATTTTAAACCATATAGAGATTTTTTTAAGTGACAAACCTACCCAGACTCCCCTTGAGCTACAAACCTAGGTGGTTTTTCCATATACACCTTCACTTAAAGATTACCATGAAGAAAAGCATTTTTAATGTCTAATTGGTGTAAGGGCAATTTGTAGATTTTTGCCATAGAGATTACTAGCTTAAAAGAGGTAAGTTTGGCCATAGGAGAGAGAAAGTGTTAGAATAATCAACTCTGTAATTTTGAGCATACCCTTTAGCAATCAAGCTGGTATTGAGATGAGCCATAGATCCATCAGGTTTAACTTTGATAGAAATAAACCCATTTGCACCCAATAACTTTCTTGTCAGTAGGTAAGTTTATCGGAGTCCAGGTGTCATTACTATCAAGGGCCACCATCTCTTCCACCATGGTAGCATACCAACTAGAATGGGTCAAAGCCTCATAGACAGTGTTAGGAAGTGAAATCTAGTTTAGAGAGGCAATAAAAGAGATAAATGAAGAAGATAAATGGTCATAGGAAACAAAGGATGAAATAGGATAAGTGCAATGATATTTACCTTTGCAAAGATCAATAGGGAGATCAAGGCTTGGAACAAGCTTAGATGGAATTGGTTCTGACAAAGAAGAAGGTGGTGAAGGGCATAAGTTTGGACTGAGAGCTACAATTGCATGTGGCCATCTTAAATAGACATCAATAATAGGTGGTCGAGTGTCATCAAAAAGAGGCATTTGAGGCATAATATATACCAACAAATCATCTTCCTCTCCTTGACTGGTATTCATAGGAAAAGGAAAGAAGGGAATAGTTTCATCAAAAGTGACATCTACAAAAATAAGATAATGATTAAGAGTAGGAGAGAAACACTATACCCTTTCTGAAGGTGAGAATAGCCAAGGAAGGCACACTTAAGAGATTTAAGATCAAGTTTATTTGTTTGAGGGAAAGTATCTCAAAAAAATAAGTGCTTCCTAAAATTCTGGGTTCAATAGGAAACAATGGGTTAGAAGGAAAGAGAATAGTATAAGGGATGTCACCATTAAGACAGAGGAAGGCATCCTGTTGATCAAAAAACAAGCTGTGGACACATTATCAGCCTAAAAATGTTTGGGAACTTTCTTTGAAATAAGAGAACTTTGGCTACCTCAATTATATGCCTATTCTTTTGCCTAACAACACCATTTTGAGATGGAGTATCAACACAAGAAGATTGATAAAGAATACCATTTTGCAACGTATATAATTGAAATGATTCAGATAAGTATTCTTTGGCATTATTACTATGTAATGTGTGCAGAAAAATATTAAAATTTTTTTAACTTAAGCACAAAAGGCACAAAAAATGAGAGAACAATTCAAAATGATTTTTCCTTAAGTAAAGCCAAGTAACACGAGAATAGTTATCAACAAAAGTAACAAAGTGTTTAAAACTTTGACTTACACACAATAGGACAAAGATCCCAAACATCAAAATGAACTAACTCAAATAGGGACATAGCCCATTTATTGACTCTAGAAATTGAAGGAAGCCAATGATGTTTAGCAAACTGACATGACTCATAATCTAAAGAAGACAAATGATTAAACTAAGGAAAAACATTCTTAAGAGATGGCAAAGAAGGATGGCTTAATCGGCAATACACCTCTAAAGGATTGAGGATACTCGAACATGCAATAGTTCTAGGCAACTGAGAATCTAGCATGTATAACCCTCCAGACTCATGTCCTCTGCCAATAATCCACTTCATCATTAGATCCTGAAATAGACAATGAATAGGGAAGAATGAGATACAATAATTTAAGGCATGAGTGAGTTAACAGACAGAAAGTAAATTAACAAAAAAATTTGGTAAACTCAATACAGATGATAAGGAGAGAAAGGACAAGGGATTCTCTATTTTAGAACCAAGGATATAAGTAGAACCTTTTGCTCAAGTAACAAGAGAAGTAGTGTCATAAGGTTCAAAAGTGGAAAAGAGTTGTGGATTACTTATCATGTGATCAGTGGCTCTTGAATTTATGACTCATTTGGAAGGCGAAGATAGTAGACATATAGTTGATTTACCTAATTCAACAATAGCCATAATAGGAGTTTGTGGTGCAGGAGATTTCAAGGATTCTTGATACTTGGTAAACTGAGCATACTCATCAGTTAACACAACTATAGTCTTGTCAGATGAAGTAGTGGTAACAACATGTGCAGACTGTGACTTTTGTTGCTTGTTCAATAGTTTCTTACAATTGGGTTTTGTATGCCCTGGTTCACAACAATAGTAGCATACTACTCTTAATTCATGGCTTTGGCCATCTGTTTCATGTGCTCCTCTTACTTTATAACCACCACGATGATGTGGGCGACTAGTCTCTCCCCGGACTATAAGAGCACTCACATTACTAGTAGGATGTTGTTGTTTACTTTCGATATGACGTACTCACGTGACCATTTCTTGGAGAGAAGTAATATCAGTGCCAGAGGGGATATGAGATTTAACTATCTCAAATTCATAGGGAAGGTTAGATAACTAACTCGTAACTACCATCTTCTCCCGATGAGCCATCTGGACTGTTATGTCAATGATAAAAGGTAATAAAGCATTTAGTTCTTCATAGGCCTTTATGAAATCTATAATGTAAGTTTTGAGAGGCTTATCTTCTTTTTTAGGATGATAAAAGGATCTATACACATTGTAAGTGTGAGGTATATATTTCCTTTCCTAGAGTATATAAATTCTAAATATTCCATCAGTTCTTTGACAAACTCACAATGGTTGGTGAAACCATTAACCTCAAAATTGATGGAGTTTCAAATATGTAGAAATGGTTTAGAGTCATCCTTAAGCCAAGCCTGCTTTGTATTATCTTGAGGAGGATCTTGAGCTAGATGATTATCTTTCTCAATGCTTCATAGATAAATGCAAATTTTTTTAGCCCATTCTAAGTAATTCGAAGCAATAAGCATGTGCTCTGTAATCTTGGGACTAACAAGAACATCACTACATGATACTCTTGTTCTATGCCATTTGATGGATACCCACAAAGAAATCACCTAAAACTCACCAAACAAAGGGATTAGATAGCTTTTTATCGAGTCCCAAAACCACCAAAAAACACCTTAACAGGGTTGTATGAGGTCCAAAAAAGCAAAGGAAAATGAGACAATGATGTTTTCACATCAGAAGGGTGGATTGTGGCCTTTAAGCTCCATGCTATGTGGAAGAGTGAGATGGCGCGTGAGCTTCCACATTGCACTGGTGGACATCGAACTTCGAGGAATGACCAATCAGAAAATTTAGGCTTTAGTGGTGACAAATGTCGCCACAGAAAGTATAAAAGTTGCCACTGAAAAGTTTCAGTGGCGACAAAAAGTTTGTCATATTTCACCGCTGAAAAGTCCACAACTGATGACCTTCAGTGGCGACAAAAATTGTCACCACTGAAGTTTCCAATAGTGGCGACAAAAGTCGCCACCGAAAAGGGACAAAAATCGCCACAGGTTTTCAACCTCACGAATAAAAAAGTCACTACAGATGGTACTTTCTGTGGCGACAAAAATTGTCGCCACAGATGAGCTTTCTATGGCGACAGAAATTGTCGCCACATATGTGCTTTCTGTGGCGATCAAAATTGTCACCACAGATGAGCTTTCTGTGGCGATCGAAATTGTCACCACAGATGAGCTTTCTGTGGCGACTGGATGTCGCCATTGAAGCATGTTTTTGTGGGAACTTTTATTGTTGCCACAGAAAGCTCACCACAAAAGCTCCTAAATGATTGTAATTTAATTTTGTTTTTTTATTTCTATATTTCCTGTCACATAGAGAAATAGTACATAGCAGAATTATGAAAAAAAATAACTTTACATTACAAATAAATAGTGTTACATTTGTTGCCACATTGTAGTCTATAATTTATAATAATTACATAATTTATAGTAGTTCCACAGCTAAAACATATTTCTTGCATTCTTCCATCATTAGTTCCTCTTTCCTAATGTTTGTCCCTGTTTAAAATATAAACATTAAGAGGATAAGATAAAAAGTAGAAGAAGCACACATAAAAAGTTATGATCATTGAAACATAATAACACCTAATCATGGTATATAAGAAACCGAATCCACCCTAAAACTTATGAGACAGCAATTAGAAAAACGTCAAGACTAAATATAGAATAAGAGCAAGATATATACTATTGACATTCATATAATAACAAGATACTAATTACAATCCCAAAACCAAGCAAAAATTTAGACAGCAAGCAAAGAGGTTGGGGCAAGATATTAATTGCAATCCCAAAACCAAGCTAATCGCTCAACACCAAAATGATGGCACAATATCATCAAACTATCAAATTGCATCAACAATGCCATTAAATTTTAGCCCATTATCATCAACAAATTAATGTAAAAGGGGAACAGAAGAACCAAAAGTCATGGTTATCTGTTGAAATCTTGACATTATTACATCCAACTGTGCTTGGATCCTCTGGTCAATCTCAGCTTGCACTTTACGTTCAACTTCAGTTTGCATCTGACGTTGAAGCTCAGCACGTTCTTTTTGGAGCTTCCTTTCAAGTTTAGCTTGCATCTGAGATTGTATCTCAGCACGCTCCTCCTGAAGCTTCCTATCAAGCTCAGCTTGCATTTGCTCACGTACACTTTCAATTGCAGATGACATGCTGGCTTCCATACTTATTTGTTCTTGAGATTTCCTAGTGGATGGCTTCTTTCCATAGCCTTTGCCCACGAACAAATCTGACCTCTCTCAACCACGGATGCCATAATCTCATCTACAGTCGATGGGTTCGGTTTCATGTTCTTTGAGACATAACCTCTTGAATGCGTGCCTGCATTATTAATGCCAACAATAATAATAGGCACAAGAAATGATATTTAAACTTTAAAAGATAATTTATATTTTTAACATACATGAATTTCTTGTGATTTTGGATCAGACCACACAACTTCTCCTTCTTTTGTTCTCGCAGTGTGTTGGAGTGCCATACTCGATCAGCCCAGGCGCCTTTTCTCGGTCTCGGGGATTCCTCTACCCAGAAAAACACTTGTAAACAAGTATTTATTGTACCATGGTTAAGTAATTAAATACTTAAAGTTACTTACCGTAGATTCTTCAATCTCAGCAAATGATCGAGGGCCACATGTATGTCGTGTTATTTGTTGTGCCCTATTTTTTTTGTTTCTTTCACTAGCAACCTACAATAATGAAACTCTCATAGTTTAAACAACTAAATGAAAACTCTTATAATTTAAATAGTTTAAACAACATATAATTCCACGTTACCTTGAATTCGTTTGAACCATAATGTGCTACTAACCACTCCCAATCTTTTGGTGTAACATCAATTGGCCGATTGGCCAATCTCTCTTCATCGTTGTTGAAGTGGTTGTAATGTTTGTGCAGACGGGTCTTCCATGCTCTAAATAGCCGCTGCATAGTGGTGATCACAAATTTTTCCATTGCTAGTTGTCTTCTGTCATCGCCAATCTCAAACTTCTCCTGAAATATAAACAAGTTTTTTCCTTATAAAGAAAGAGAAAAAAGTACGAAGTTATATGCCTATTTGTAACTTATTACCTTCACTTTCAACCACATTGCTTGTCCATACGTACAATAAATGTCCCTCGCCAGTGGTGTCACAAACGACCACCTTTGACTGTGGACCTTCAAACGTGTAATAGTGTCTTGCACTCTAAATGTCTACACACAGAGAGACAAAATAGACAAGAGAAGAATAAGCCTCACAGAGGCTCTAAATCCATGTAAATCAGAGAATGGAATGGAATTTCTGTGTGCATATTCACATACGGAACACATATATATACAAGAGAGAATTCTAAAATAGGAAAATCAGTCCCTTGACACTAGTTATCTAATCCCTAAGATTATGCTTGTCTAATCCTTAAGATTAAGCTATAGTCAACTTTCTGATTTCCTAATTATGTACAATTCATAATAATATAGATTCATTGAAGCATAATCATTTTCTTTTGGCAGTTACATGATCAACCCAATTGAAAGGCATGACAATAGAGTAATCAATACTAATTAAAATGAGTAGCAAAATCTTCATAATTCACGTATCATTTTCAAATAATGTTCAATATTGTGAATTATCTTTGCAAATTATAACATTTTATAAAGTAAAAGAATTTAATTACTCTAAAACAGGTTTTCAGTGGAGATCCTCAAAGAATTGTTGGCTTTCGTAATCTGGAAGTTGTGATTGTTGAATATTATGAAGCGTTAGAATGCCTTTTTCCGTTCTCCATAGCCATGGATCTTCAATGCCTCGAAAAACTTGAAGTAAAATCATGTGGGATCAAGGAAATTGTTGCAAATAAAGAAGGACCCATGGATGAAACTGCTACTTTTGAGTTTAATCATTTTGTCTCTTTGCAGCTCAGCAATTTGCATAAATTGGAGAGATTTTATCCAGGGAATTACAGTCTGGCATGTCAATCTTTGAAAGAAATCCAAATGTGCGAATGCAGAAAATTAAAGTTATTTAAGACACAGTCTATGCACTCTACAGTAAAAAGATTTATGGGTGATCAAAAATCCATGGTCATGAGGCCTTCAATGCAACAACCTCCTTTTATAGCTGAAGAGGTACTTATTAATTATTGTATTTATTATTTTCAATCAACCTACAACCATAAAATAATAATTTTGTTGTCGAATATGCATGTTAACCAGAAAAGTTATTTCAACTTAAATTTGATATAACCCAAAAAACAAAAAAGTAACAAAGTAAGTTATAATCATGTGAGGGGATGGAGAAATTAATATTACTAGAAAATATTGTCACTTAAAAAGAGAGTAAAAGTTGGAAGTTAAATAATTTTTCATTACTTAATTTCACTATTTTAAAATATAATAATTATTTCTTTATTTTTATTTAAAAATTAGAAAATTGACATGCATATTTGTTGCTAAGCCACTAGCTAGTATATAATTAATATTGAAAGTAGGTCAGAGTTTTCTGCCTATCAACTTGATATTATTTATCTATTAAATACATAATATATATTGACTCAAAGAGTTGCAATTATTAACTTATCATTACCAATAAGTTAAGGAATCCTAACAAAATAAACTTACCCAAGACAATTAAATTTTAAACCTCTTGGTCAGTAAAACTTAAAAATAGGAACAGTAGGATAAAGTAAAAACAGAATAAATAATGTAAATAACAATAAAATAAACTTCAACAAATATGTACAAATATATATTTTTTCAATAGTAAACAATGCTTATTTGAATTAAAATGAAACTTCAGTTGTATGATTGTATCTTATATTTAATGTTACAGGTGATTCCCAGGTTGGAGCACTTGACCATAAGCAATAATAATGTGCGCAACTTTATGTCATTTCGAGGCACAAATTGCTCTGACCCCTTGGGTAAACCAAAAGTTCTCCAGGTGCATAACTTTCATTATGAAGAAGCTGCTTTTCCAAATTGGTTGTTTCAAAATGTATCTAATTTGGAAAAACTAGAAGTTATAGAGAGTTCTTTTAAGAAGATATTTGAGGATGAAAGACAAAGCAAAAGTAGCACAACACAGCTTAAACATTTGACATTGGTGAGGTTATTCCATCTTCAACATATCTGTGATGAAGGATCCCGAATTGACCTTTTTGAGGTTCTTGAAAGTCTCACTATTGATGAATGTTGCAGTCTGATAAATTTGGTGCCTTCATCTATCTCTTTTAATCACTTGACATCTTTGAAGGTAGAAAAATGTAGTGAGCTTGTAAGTTTAATTACTTCAACGACAGCCAGAAGTCTGGTTAAATTGAAAACAATGGAGATAAGAAATTGCAATTCTCTTGAACAACTAATCACAGAAACAGGGGATCAGACAAAGGAAGATATTGTGTTTAGTAGTTTAGAAATCTTGGAGCTTGAATGTTTGCCAAGGTTTATCTGGTTTAGCTCAAGTAAGTGCATCTTGAAGTTTCCATTATTAGAGAAAATTGTTTTGACACAATGCCCACGAATGAAAGTCTTCTCTGAGAGTGAAACAAGCACATCACAACTTCAAAAGGTGATGGTAAAGAAAAATGATGAAGAATGGTATTAGGATGCTGACCTGAATGGAACCATAAATACGATGTTTCTCAATATGGTATGTATTAATTTAATCAATAAGTTTTATTATAATTTTCTCTCTTTCTAAACTTTAGTTATGTTTTTGAGTTACATGCACAGTCAGATAACATGAATTATATAACTTTATATCTTAAATAAAACCTGCCATTTGTTCCAACTAATATTCTATAAAGGAAAAATTATACAGTTGTCGTGTAAATAAAATAAGCCAAATAAAACATAGCCCCATGTGTTGATTGCTTAATTCTCTTCAATATCTTTGTATTTAATTTTAGACATCCTATGATTTGGTTAAACAGGTGGCTTTTCGTAGTTTCAAGCATTTGAAGCTATCGGAATATCCCGAGCTGAAAGAGTTGTGGTACAAACAAGTTGGGAACAAGATATTCTGCAATTTGAAATCTCTGGTGGTGCAAGAATGTGATTGGTTATCAAATGTTCTTCTCCCTCTGAATATACTACAAGCTCTTTCTAATTTAGAAGAGCTTAAAGTAGTACATTGTGCTTCACTAGAAGCTGTGTTCACTAGAAGCTGTGTTTGATTTAGGCAGTATAAGTGAAGGAGCTATACAGATGAGTGAAACCATTCAATTGAAAAAAATAACACTCTCAAATCTATTTAAACTAAAGCACATATAGAATCTGATCTCCCAAGGAATGAAGATGCTGGAAGCTCCATGCTGTGAAAATAAAGGAGAAGAGGTATAAGCTATAATTTTAACAATTGGAAGATGAATGAAACCATTCAATTGATTATTCCCATGCATGGTTTAAAAATGTTTCACTGAAATATAGAGATCTAGGAAAATTTAATTGAGTTTTCAAATGTTGTTTTACTCTAACCTCACAAAATTAATTCATTTTGTTATGGCAAGTGATAAGATGCATCTCACTATTAATCATTTGACTGTTCAAAACTTAATTAAAAAATGTTTTTATGACTTGGTGACATTACACTGATATGGATTCATTGAAGCATAATTTGCATTTTTCTTTTGGCAGTTACATGATCAGCCCAATTAAAAGGCATGACAATAGAATAATCAATACTAATTAAAATGAGTATAAAATTAAGTCTTCATAATTGACATATCATTTTCAAATAATGTTCAATAATGTGAATTATCTTTGCAAATTATAGCATCTTATATAGTCAAAGAATTTAATTACTCTAAAACAGGTTTTCAGCGGAGATCCTCAAAGAATTGTTGGCTTTCGTAATCTGCAAGTTGTGATTATTGAATGTTGTGAAGAGTTAGAATGCCTTTTTCCATTCTTCATAGCCATGGATCTTCAGTACCTTGAAAAAGTTGAAGTAAAATCATGTGGGATCAAGGAAATTGTTGCAAATAAAGAAGGACCCATGGATGAAACTGCTACTTTTGAGTTTAATCATCTCATCTCTTTGCAGCTCAGCAATTTGAATGAGTTAGAGAGATTTTATCCAGGGAATTACAGTCTGGCATGTCAATCTTTGAAAGAAATCTAAGTGTGTGAATGCAGAAAATTAGAGTTATTTAAGACACAGTATATGCACTCCATAAAAAAAAGAATTATGGAAGATGAAAAATCCATGGTCGTGAGGCCTTCAATGCAACAACCTCTTTTCATAGCTGAAGAGGTAATTTTAATTATTGCATTTATTATTTTCAATCAACTTAGAGGGTGAGCCTTAAAGCAAAGGTAAATTTACTGCCATGTGACCTGAAGACTGCATACATTTGATGCCTTGTGGACTAGGCCGTCATTATTATTATTTTGAATTAACCTACAATTGTAAAATGGCTAAAATACAAGAAACTCTCCTGAACTTTGGCCCTATTGCAGATGACCCCCTGAGTTTTAAAACTCAACAAGGAACCTCCCCTGAACTTTCAAATCTTTGCAAATAGTTACATCCGTTAAGTTTTCCATCCAAAATTTAATGGTCAATGGCCACGTTAGCACCGTCGACTCCAAGTTAGCAAAAATGCTGACATGGCACCATGGGTAAAATGCTGACATGACAGTCATGCAAAAGTAGTCGAACGGTTGCCAAATATTACGAGGGGGTTCCTTGTCAAATTTTAAACTACAAGGGGTTTATTTGTAAAAATTCCAAACCATAGGAGAGTTTTATGCATTTTGACTAATAACTAATAAGTGAAAAGGTTAAATTATAAAATCTTGCAATTTATCTCTTTGATTTTGATAATTGATAAAAAAAATCTTTCAAATTTTAATTTTATAAATATATTATTTTAAAATTTTTTTATTTAAAAGTATTGCCAAGATTATACAACTTATCTCAAATTTAAAAAAATGACAAAAAATATGTAAAAATTTTAATTTTGTTCAAAGTATTCTCTAAAATAATTTTTAATATTACGCAAAATACTCATAAAATTTGCTAATGTGAATAAGTGTTTAAATAAAACTATTAATAAATTATGTCTATAAAAAATTAAAATTTTGAATAAATCTTTAGTGTTTAGGGTTTAAATGAGAGATTAAATTACATAACTCTTAAAATTTTAATAAAGATTTACTCAAAATTTTAATTTGTGTTATAGATGTCATTTATTAATAGTTTTATTTACACACTTATTGTATAGACATCATTTATTAATAATTTGTGTTATAGATGTCATTTTACATATTTTTTGACAAGTTTTTAATTTTAAGATAAATTGTATAATCTTAGTAATACGTTTTAATGAAAAAATTTTAAAAAATATGTTTATAAAATTAAAATTTAAAATATTTTTTTATCAATTATCAAAATTAACGAGATAAATTACAAGATTTCATAAAATAACTTTTCACTTATTAGTCATTGGCCAAAATGCACAAAATTTCCATGCGGTTTGAACTTTTTTCAGATAACTCCCCTGTGATTTAAAACTTGACAAGGAACCCCTCTGATAACTTTCAACGGTCATCCAGCTACTTTCCGGCGACCGTTTGGCAACTTCCTGATGACCTTCTGGTGAATTTTTGGCGACCATTAAGTGACTGCCATGTTAGTGTTGGGAATACTAGGATCGTTTTGAGAAAATATTTGAGAGAAAAATGCTTCTATTACTATCAAGAATAGAATGCAAACTTTACAAAAATTCTCTATCTACAAAACCTCATAATCTCTCCCTAGGATTGCTTTTATGACTAATACAAACTCTCTTGGTTTGTTTTGCATTACAAATGAGGCTGAAGCTCTCTATTTATAGAGCCAAATCATTGTGTGAATGCAATCTTAAGAATTTCAACAATGGTGGCTAATGGTGGCTTAATTCAATAATTGAGGCTTGGTTTCAATAATGGAGGCTAGATTGATGACTTTGGTTCTGAAATGAGCTAGAACCCTTTAATTCTCCCCCTTCCAGGAATATTTAGAATAAACATCCCGACTACATCCTTGCATAGTTCTAGCTTATCTCGTGTTGTCAACATGTTTGTGGATTCTTCTTTGTGTTGATCTTAACTAGTCTCAATAGTTGTTGATTAACCATTTCGCATATCCAATGATACCGAACATCAATATGTTTTGTACAGGAATGGCACATAGAATTCTTGCTCAAGTCTAGAGCACTTTGACTATCACAATATATCTTGTACTCCTTTTGCTTAATTCCAAGTTCTTGGAGATAATACTTTATCCATAACATTTCCTTACCAGCTTCAGTTGTAGCAATATATTCTGCTTCTGTAGTAGATAAGGCAACCCACTTTTGTAATCTTGACTGCTAAGAAATAGGTCCCCTTACAAAAGTGTATAGATATCCTGAAGTGGATTTTCTGCTATCAATATCTCTTGCCATATCTATATTTGTATAGCCTTCCAATATTGGATCAGCTCTCCTATAAAAAATACATAACTTTGTAGTACCTTTCAAGTATTTAAGAATCTATTTAACTACCTCTTAATTCTCCTTTCCATGGTTAGAGAGAAAATAACTCACTGTACCTATTATATGAGCAATATCTGGCCTTGTACACACCATTGCATACATTAAACTTCTAATTGTTGAAGAATACAGTACTACTAACATTTCCCTAATCTCTTTCTTCGATCTGGGACATGTTCTTTTGCTCAACTTGAAATGATTGGCAAGTAGAATGCTAATTGGTTTGGCATTATTCATATTGAACTTTTCAAGTATCCGTTCAATATATTTTTCTTGAGATAGCCATAACCTCTCATTCTTTTTGTCTTGAACTATCTGCATTGCTAAAATTTATTGAGCTAGTCCTAAGTATTTCATGTCAAAAGACTTGGAGAGTTCTTTCTTTAGTTTGTTGATCTACAATGTATCTTTTCCAACAATCAACATGTCATCTACATATAGTAGAAGAGCAATGAAACTACCATCTGAATACTTTTTAATGTAGACACACTCATCTACAGTAGTTTTCTTATAGCCTTGACTTGTCATACACGAGTTAAATTTCTTATTCCACTGCCTTGGTGCCTGCTTCAGACCATACAAGCTTTTAGTTAGCTTGCAAACATGGTTATTGCCTGAAACCTCAAAACCTTTAGGCTGTTGCATATAGATTTCTTCTTTCAAGTTTCCATGAAGAAATGTTGTCTTCACTTCCATCTATTCAAGCTCCAAGTTCATACTTGCTACCAAACCAAGTATAACTCTAATTGAAGTCATCTTGACAACTGGTGAGAAAATCTCGTCAAAGTCAATTCCTTTCTTTTGCTAGAATACTTTAATTACTAACCTAGCTTTGTGTCTCACCACTTGACCGCTTTCATCCTTCTTTAACTTGAACACCCATTTATTTTTTAGTGACCGCTTTCATCCTTCTTTAACTTGAACACCCATTTGTTTTTTAGTGCCTTCTTTCCTTTTGGAAGTTCTAAGATATGTACATGTAATTTTTTTACAAAGATTTCAACTCATCTTACATTGCTAACAGCCATTTTTCTTTATCCTTATGAGATACAGCTTCTTGAAAACTCTTTGGTTCTCTATCTTTAGTAAGCAGAAGGTATTCAGATGATGGATAACTTTTAGATGGTATGTGTCATCGTTCAAATCTACAAACTGTTGGAACCTCCTGTAGAGAGTTACTATCATTTGTGTCAAATGAAAGTCCTAGTGAGGTAGGTTGCTCCCCCTGCTCAACACTTTCTTCTCTCTCCTCATCTTCTTTTGCTTCTGATAATTCTTCAAGAACTATTTCATTATTTCTTACAAACAATTCTAGCACTTTATCTAAAATTTGAGCATCAATATTTGACTTTTGAGACATCGTGGGTTTTTCAATGTCTTTTATAGTCAAGTTTTCATGGAACACAATGTCCCTACTTCTGATCACCTTCTTCTCTTTTGGATCCCATAACCTATATCCAAATTCTTCATTTCCATAGCTAATAAAAATGCATGGAATAGTCCTTGCATCAAGCTTTTGTGTGAACTCCTTAGACACATGTGCATATGCTAAACACCAAAATACTCTTAAATGAGAGTATGTAGGGTCTTTCCCAGTCCACAGTCTTTCAGGGACTTCAAAATTCAGTGTTACTGATGGTGATCTATTGATTAGGTAACAAGCGGTACTGACTGCTTCTCCCCAAAATGACTTTGGAAGCTTAGCCATACTGAGCATGCTCTGAACACGTTCCATAACTGTCTGGGTCATTCTTTCAGCAACTTCGTTGTGCTGAGGAGTACGTGGGACTGTCTTCTTGTGTTGAATGCCAAATTTTTTATAATATCTATCAAACAGTTTGGAAGTATATTCTCCTCCATTGTTTGATCGAAGGCATTTTAACTTTCTTCCTATTTCACGTTCTACCATGACGTGAAATGACTTAAAGTACTCATATACTTGGTCCTTCATCTTGAAGAAATATACCGACACCTTTCAAGAAGCATCATCAATAAAGGTCAGAAAATATTTATTTTTGGCAATTGATTCAACTTTTAAGGGACCGCAAACATCAAAGTGCACCAAACTTAATAACTCTGATCTTCTATTTGATGAGAAATTAAATGAGACCCTATGCTGCTTACCAAATAAACAATGATTACAAGGATCTAGCACAACATTCTTGTCAACACCATTGAGTTTTTTCTTTATCAAGGTAGTGATTCCCTTTTTACTCATGTGACCAAGTCTCTGGTGCCATAAATTTTGTGTAGCCTCCTCTATGACATTAAGGCTATTTATACAAATTTTCACATGAATTTTGTACAATGTGCCACACATGTGTCCTCGGGCAATTGTCATGACACCCTTTGACAACTTCCATGTTCCTCTGCTAAAGTGATTGTTATAACTTTCTTTGTCTAGGGATGTTACTGATAGCAGATTAAGTTGAAGATCTGGCACATATCTGACATCCTTCAAAGCAATTTTGTTCCCCTCACTTGTCTTTATCTGAACATCACCAATTCTTACTATCATAGAGGAACTAGTATTTCCCATCTTCACTGTTCCAAAGTATCTAGCTTTATATGTTGTGAAGAAATCCTTGTGGGGAGTTATGTGGTAAGATGTTGTAGTATCTATCACCCATTCTGCATCTTCTCTTGAAATGTGAAGGCATGTCTCTTCAAGGGTTATGCAACACACTACATCTCCTAAAATTGTGATTAGCATTTCTCTACCTTTATTTTATGCTTGAGAGTTGCTTTGGCCTTTCTCCTTTAGCCATTTGTAGCAATTCTTCTTCATATGACCTATTTTACCACAGTAATGGCAAGTGTAAGACAACTTCTTGCCATCGACAGATCTCCCCTGACTTTTGACTCTACTTGTCTTTTGTTACTTTCCTTGTGATCTTCCTTGATTCTCTGTCATAAAGGTATAAGTCTGATCTGAGTTTATGTCTTTCCTTCTAGCCTCTTTATTGAATAGGGCATCTTTAACCACAGCCATGGTAAGTTTGCCATTAGGAGCTGAATTGCTGAGAGTAACAACAAGAGTTTCCTAACTATTAGGAAGAGAACACAGAAGTAGTAAAGATTGCATTTCATCTCCAAGTGGCATCTCAATAGATGATAATTGGTTTACCAAACTTTGGTATGCTCAACAATTGAAGTTCCACTTTTCAACTTCATATTGACTAAACACCTCATTAATAGGGCCTTATTCCGAGCAGTCTTGGCTTGGTACATGTCCTTCAACTTCTTCTAAAGGGCATATGCATCTATTTCTTATGCAAAATAGTGGAAGACACTATGGTCATCCATTGTTGAATTTGAACAATAGTTTTTTTATTCAATTTCCTCCACTCAGTCAATTTAGACAAGTCAGGGTTAACATCTTTCAACTTTATTAGATCGAATAAATCTTTACAACTGAGAAAATCTTCCATCCAAAGTTTCCACAGCATATGGTTAGTGGTTGTGAACATAATCATAGCTCTTAAAGATGATGTTGACTATTTTATGGTCATTTGTTATCATTCAAATAATTTTTAATCTAAAATAGGAGTTGAATCTTGTAAAACGAGAAGAACTGTATGTCTAAAATGGTTGAAAATGGTGGGAAGGCCCTTTTAGGGTTAAAATGTAATTTTCTAAAATATAAGGGTTAAAATATAATTTTTTAAATTATAGGGCCATAATATAATTTTTGAAAGTATAGGGACTACATCACCGATGCATCATCTGGTGATTGGCAGCACGTGAGGATAAGTGAAGGGTGGTTTCGTTGGCCAAAAAATTGTGTCATGACTGTCTCAATGAGAGCACCACAATGGTATATTCAGAATCAGATTTTGAGCACAAAACCAAAACGCAAAATTTTATAGAGTATGTATTTTCTTGAAAAATTTTGCAATTTTTGTTCAACTCAAAAACCTAAGCTTTGATACCACTTATTGGGAATACCAAGATCATTCTGAGAAAATATTTGAGAGAAAAATGCTTCTATTACTATCAAGAATAGAATGCAAAATTTACAAAAACTTTATCTACAAAACCTCACAATCTCTCCCTAGGATTACCTCTCAGACTAACACAAACTCTCTTGGTTTATTCTGCATTACAAATGAGGCTGAAACTCTCTATTTATAGAGCCAAATCCTTGTGTGAATGCAATCTTAAGAATTTCAACAATGGTGGCTAATGGTGGCTTAATTCAATAATGAGGGCTTGGTTTCAACAATGAAGGCTAGATTGATAACTTTGGTTCTAAAATGAGTTGGAACCCTTCAGTTAGTATTTTGCCTATGGTGTCATGTCAGCATTTTTACTGACTTGGAGTCAACGGTGCTGAAGTGGCCGTTGAGCTTTAATTTTGGATGGAAAACTTAACGAATGTAACTATCTGCAAATATTTGAAAGTTCAGGTGGGTTCCTTGTTAAGTTTTAAAACTTAAGGGGATTATCCGCAATAGGGCCAAAGTTTAGGGGGTTTCCTGTATTTTAGCCTTGTAAAATAATACATTTGTTTTCGAATATTTATGCAAACCAAAAAAAGTTGTTTCAATTTAAACTTGATATAACTCAGAGAACATAAAAGAAACAAAATAAGTTCCAGTCATGTGAAGGGATGGAGAAAATACATCAGGCTTATGCAAGTTTGAGAGGAAAAAAATAAATTAATATTCCTAGAAAATATTGCCACTGGCAAAATTATTAGGATAAATTTAGTTATTAATAATCTAATTATACAAATGAGCAAAGATAAATTTATTGCGCCACTTGATCCATTTAGTTGACCTCACTTAATAGGAAAAGACTTTGTTTTGTCGTTGTTGTTTGTAGGAAATATTGCCACTTAAATTGAGAGTAAAACGTGGAAAGTTAAATAAATTTTCATTTATTACTTAATTTCACTATTTTAAAATATAATAATTATTTCTTTATTTTCATTTAAAAATTTAAAAATTGGCATCCATTTTTGTTGCCAAACCACTAGTATGTAATTAATATGTAGAAATATTTGTTTTCAATAGTAAACAATGCTTATTTGAATTAAAATGAAACTTCATTTATATGATTGTATCTTATATTTAATATTACAGGTGATTCCCAGGTTGGAGCAACTGAGCATAAGAAATGTGCACTGCCTTATTTCATTTCGAGGCAAAATTTGGCCTTTCTCCTTGGGTAAACGAAAAGTTCTTAAGGTATATAACTTCGATTATGAAGAAGCTGCTTTTCCAAATTGGTTGTTTCAAAATGTATCTAATCTGGAAGAACTAGAAGTTAGAGAGAGTTCTTTTAAGAAGATATTTGAGGATGAAAGACAAAGCAAAAGTAGCACAACACAGCTTAAATGTTTGACATTGGCGTGGTTACCCCATCTTCAACATATCAGTAATGAAAGATCCCAAATTGACCTTTTTGAGGTTCTTGAAAGTCTCACTATTTATGAATGTTGCAGTCTGATAAATTTGGTGCCTTCTTCTATCTCTTTTAATCAATTGACATCTTTGAAGGTAGAAAACTGTAGTGAGCTTGTAAGTTTAATTACCTCATCGACAGCCAGAAGTCTGGTTAAATTGGAAAGAATGGAGATAAAAAATTGCAATTCGCTTCAACAAGTAATCACAGAAGCAGGAGATCAAACAAAAGAAGATATTGTGTTTAGTAGTTTAGAAATCTTGAAACTTAAATGTTTGCCAAGTTTTATCTGGTTTAGCTCAAGTAAGTGCATCTTGAAGTTTCCATTATTAGAGAAAATTGTTGTGACACAATACCCACGAATGAAAGTCTTCTCTGAGAGTGAAACAAGCACACCACAACTTCAAAAGGTGATGGTAAAGAAAAATTATGAAGAATGCTGCAGTTGGTATGAGACTGATGAAGGAGAGAATGAAGATGAAGATGAAGAATGGTATTGGGATGCTGAACTGAATGGAACCATAAATACGATGTTTCTCAATATGGTATGTTTTAATTTAATCAATAAGTTTTATGATAATTTTCTCTTTTTCTAAACTTTAGTTATGTGTTTGAGTTACATGCACAGTCTGATAACATGAAATTATATAACTTTATATCTTAAATAAAACCTGTCAGTTGTTCCAACTAATATTCTATAAAGGAAAAATTATAAAGTAAGTAAATAAAATAAACCAAATAAAACATAGCCCCATGTGTTAATTGCTTAATTCTCTTCAATATCTTTGTAATTAATTTTAGACATCCTATGATTTGGTTAAACAGGTGGATTTTCATAGTTTCAAGCATTTGAAGCTGTCGGAATATCCCGAGCTGAAAGACTTGTGGTACAATCAAGTTGGGAAAAAGATATTCTGCAATTTGAAAATTTTGGTGGTGCACAAATGTGATTTTTTATCAAATGTACTCTGTTAGTTGAATTTATTACAATTGCTACAAACTTTGGAGGAGCTAGAAGTAATGGATTGTGATTCATTAGAAGCAGTGTTTGATGTTAAAAATGTTGATGATAAGGAAATGCATGTAAAGAAAGCTAGTCAATTGAAAAAATTAACGCTATCGGGTCTACCAAATTTGAATCACATATGGAATAAGGATCCTGAAGAAATACTCAGCTTCGGAAATTTACAGGTTGTTGAAGTAGCTGAATGCCAAAATTTGATACATTTGTTTTCGGTATCACAATGCCAAGATATCAATCAGCTGAAAGAGCTCATTATAGAGTCCTGTGGAGTTGAGCAAATTGTTGCAATTGAAGAAGTACGGGAAGAACTTAGATTTAATTTTCCTCAATTGACTACCTTGAAGCTACATTATTTGACTAAGCTTAAGAGTTTCTATCCAGGAAGGTATAATTTGCAATGCCCTTCGCTGGAGACATTGGATATCTGTCTTTGTGAAGCATTGCAAATATTTTCCTTTAACCATTCTGATCTCCAACCACCACATGTGGTAGAAGAAGTTGATATCCCAATTCAGCAAGCCCTCTTTTCTATTGAAAAGGTACATGCCCTTTTTCTACTCTCATTTGTAATTCATGAACTATGCATTGATTCTAAGATGAATTACACTTTGTTTATATACTAGGCATCACCAAACTTGAAGGAGTTGACATTAGATGACAAGGATGTTGTGCGGATATTGAATGGCCATTATGAAGCAAATCTCTTTCATAGCATACACATGCTTCATTTACAATACTTTGAAGAAACTCCAATGATGTTTTTAAATAATTTCCTTGAAAGATTCCCCAATACCATTGAACTTCAAGTGCGTTATAGTTCTTTTGAAACACTTTTCCCTTCGAAAGGAGTTGGTGATTGTAGTACTAAAAGCCACAACCAAATAAAAGAATTGTGGATTTACCAATTGGAACAACTGAAGCATATATGGAGTGATGATTCTCTGTCAAACCCCCTTGTCCAAAACCTTGAATCTCTCAAAGTTGAGAATTGTTTTAGTTTAGTAAATCTGACACTACCTTCAATATCTTTCACAAATTTGACTACGTTAGAAGTTAAGGACTGTAAAAGGTTGATCTATCTAATGACTTCCTCCACTGCTAGAGGTCTCATGCACCTAACGTGGTTGACAGTCGAAAATTGTGAGATGCTAGAGGAAGTTATGATGGTTGATGAAGGAGAATCAGAAGAAGAGATCAAATTTGAAAGATTGTGGCATTTGGAACTCTCTTCTTTATGCAGTTTCAGAAGCTTCTGCACAGGGAAACACACTATCATATTCTCAACCTTGAAAAGAATTAAAGTGACATGATGCCCTAAATTGCTGAATTTCTCAGCAGGAGTCATTATAGCTCCAATGCTAGACACAGTAGAAGTAGAAAGTGAGAAAAAGTATTGGACAGAGGACCTTAATACAAATCTCAGGCAGCTGGTCATGCAAAAGGTACATGAAAGTAATGTGTTTTAGATTCTTGTAAAGCCACTAGGAGAACTAGGCTTATGTTATGATCTTTTAATATTCATGTTCTATCATGACCCAAAATACTGAGTCCGTGACTGATACATAGACCTATCATGACATCTACTAGGTCTAGAATTTTTTTACCACATAACAATATTATAACATTTTAATTGAAACTTTTAAATTCTTAATTATCATTCAAGGCCTCACCAAAATTTCAGCAATTTTTCTTGAAAACAAAACATTCTCATAATTTTACAGCAGCCCAAAAACATTCACATTCAATTAAATTCAAAGAAGTACAATTGTCTACCACAAATATACAAAACATTCATTTTTGTTTTACATAACCACTATAACAATAGCAAGCTAGTCTGACACTAAGTTGTTGATAAACTGCCATATCATTAAACCTGCAAGACTTCAATATAGAGCCTACCCAAAATAGAAGTATAACTCTATTAACTTCTACCCTTCAACTTGTGGTTAATCTGAAAAAATGCAAATCATTAAACGTAAGTCACTCAGACTCAGTGATTATAAGATAAAGGAAACACACAGGGAAAATAGACTCATGTAGAGTTTTTATCATTGTAAAACAATTGAAGGTATATAAAGATTAAACCCTTGTAAATTAACTCTTATATAATATTTAAGAGAACGGTCACTATAATAACATTTTAGCAAGAAATAACTATAATATCCCAAATATTTTGCTAATTTAAATACTTCATTAGCTAAAATAATTGAGAAAATTTGATGAAAATTTGAAAATTTTGTTGGATATGGAACAAGTGCAAATTTAAAAATTTTTGAAAATAAAATTTTATCTAATAAGAAAGTTTTTATCTATTTTGAGAACTTAATAGATATTTTTTTTGGACACATAGGGTACTCATAACATGACCAAAATACCCTTAAAACCTAAAATTTTAAAATTTGCTTCATCTTTCATCCTAACCCATCAACTCTCTCTCTCTTCCATTTTTTATTATGCCCTTTCTCTCTTCTACAATGTCCTTCCCATGCCTTTCTTCCTCACCCATTCTTTTTCTTTATTCTCCATGTGTCTCTCTGCAATCCATCACTAATGCCGCCTGTGGCCTCAAAGCTCGTCGACGCAAGACTGCAACTCTACTGCCAGCTTAATCGTGACCTTCTTTGGCCAGTAGCGTTCGAAAAGAACACTGTTTCTACCATTTCCACTCCATTCGACTACAACAGCGAATGGCTGAAAAACACTTCCTTCAATCGTACTGCCTCTACCAATGGTTAGCCCAAGACGTCCTCATCCTTGGCAACCATCACTTGTCGAAGAATCGTAGCCACACGCTTAGATCAGAGCAAAACTCCCTCGTTGCATAGTCTGTATTTTTGCCAAAAAATCATAGTTAAATTGTCATTGTTCATCGTGCTAATTTTAGATCCATAATCCTCGTGTTCTGATCTATATTTTAAGCCAACCTTAGCAATACACTACCGTGCGCAGCTGTTCGCCGCCATACACTACCTTTAACCATCGTTGACTGCCATCATAGTATCATTTTCCAATTGTTTTTTGAAGTCCGTGTTGCCTAAAAGCTTTAAAAATGAAGTACAAAAACTCACCAAAATTATAGAAATTTTTTGGAAGTTGTTCATAATTTTTCTAGGATTTTAACAGGAACAAAATAGCCTAAATTGTCGGTGAGGCACCACGGTATCTGAATATTTGTTCTTGTTGGTTTGGACATAATAGTATTTTAATAATATTCTTGCATATTTTCATATATGAAGAAAATAGAGAATTGAATAGAGGAAATGAGGAATTGAGGAAATTAGTGCTAAATTGGTAAATCAAGGATTTAGTTACAAATCCTTTTAAGTGAGTGTTTGATAAAGGAGATACCGTTTTCAAATACCTAATACCTATTTTGAACTTAATATGAATTTATTTGTGTATGAATTTTTATACTGTCTAGACAGCCATGGGAAACAATTAGGATAAGTATTGTCTTTGAATTTGTGATGAGTTGATGGATTCTATGTCAATGTGATTGTTGGTATCAAATATAGGAATTTATAAATTTTTTGAATATTTGAAATTATTTGAAATTCAAAGTTAGATTGAGTAAATGCAAAAATTATATTTTTGTTGGATGATAAAAGTATGTTGTATGATCTGTGTGATATGAAAATAAAGATGTGGTGATAATTGCCTTCTTTGATTGTGGAATGATATGTGTGCTATTGGATGTTGCCTCTGGTGTTACCCTGTACTGAGGCGCCTCGTGCGATGGGAGGTACGAGGCTGGTCGCTCGTGCATTACACAGTGGGTTGTCATAGTGCGATAAGAGGCACAGGTGATTGGTAGCGCAGAAGGGTTGTCCAAGTACAGAGGGAGACCAAAGATTATTGGTGGAATTGTTTGAAAATGTTAAATATTGTGTGAATTTATTAAAATTATATTAAAGATGTTTGACATTGTATGGATTTAATTATGATATTTTCTGTTAAAATATTATTATGATGACATTTTCCTTAAATTATATATAAGAATTGATTAACCATGATTTTTAATTTACTAGTCCAACATCAATTGTATTTGCACAAGTATTCTCTGATTCCCTTAAAATAAATAAAGGCCTAATTAATATAAAAATGACTAAATTTCTTATAATCTGAACTTAGCCAAATTTGGAAGTACCATATCCACCCAAATTCTCATTCTATTTACCCCTTATGTCATAACTCCACTAAATATTTATTTTAGTCTATAAGCTTGTAAAAATTAAAAATTAACCTTTATTACTTTCTAAATTCTACCAAATTAATCCTAAGACATTATTGAGGCCAATACTATCTTAGAATTCTAGAATTATGCATTTCACATTAATCTAACAAAATTTATTAAATTTTTAGTTTAATCTTTAAAACACTCTTAACCTTGAAATAATCCTTAAAGGTGTCAAAAATCTCTTTCATTTACATGAGATACTACCCATAACTAAATATTACATAAAAGACCTGAATTTATAAAATTTTAGTTTGTTATCCAAAATTTGAAAATTTTTAATTGAGTCCTTTTCTTCTCAAACAATGGTTTTGCGCTTCTTTTCTCTCATTTTTCACTTCTATCCCATCATTTCCATTATTAGCATACCAGACTTTTTAGAGGTTATAGAAATGTCCAAAAATTTTTAAATTAGTCCCAATTTTATGAAATGCTTGAAAATGGTCTTATAAGTCTGTATCAAGCATATAATCATCTTACAAAGGCTCTAGAGTTTAAATTCACCTCAAAATGGAGTTCACCTATCATCAAATCACCACTTTCCACAAAATCATGAAGAGAGAGAAAGAGAGGCATTGAGGAGAGAGAGAAGGATGCTGATGGCTGGTGGTGTTGATGGCCGACGATGATGGCCAATGGTGGTGGAGGTTGAGAGAGTGTGGGAGAGAGATGTGTGGGGAAGAAAAAGAAGAGTGACGGAAGGGAGTGAGAGAAGAAACAAAGAAAAGAAGAAAAGAAACGTGCAGACGGGAAGGGATTTAATGTTTTTAAATTAATTTTGATAAGAATTAAATTTTTATTCTATAAAAAGAAATTTATTTTCAATTAAGTCCCTTTAATCCTTACAATTTGATCCCTCCAAAGTTTATTTATTATATTTATATTTTTTTTGTGAGTATATTTAATCTATTCTTTTCAAATTATTTTTTCTCATATTTCACTAACTTCATTATTATTATTATTATTATTATTATTATTATTGTTGTTATTGTTGTTGTTGTTGTTGTTGTTGTTGTTGTTGATTTATTATTCTTATTATTTTTAATTTTATGAGTTGTTACATGTTGTTCATGCTTGTTTGTGTTCGACTATGTAGGGAAGCAATAAAAAATATGTAGGATATGACAATATTATTTTGGTAAAAAAAAATCATTTTTATTTAAATGAAACAAGGTAATGGTTAGCCAAATCGCTCATAGGCGTATCCCAAGAAATGATTCTCCTTATTGAGATAAGACTTGTAGGATAGATATTTTGGCTGCACATTTTTTTTGGAATTGGATCCCCTGCTGGGCGTTCCCTGCTGTAGCTCTGCTGTGCTTTTTAGCAGCGGTTTTATCCGTCGCTAAAGTGTGTTTTAATATTATTGCAACGAATGTTATTGCTGCTATAACTTTTGTTTAAATAATTAATTTAACAAAAGTTATAGTGACAATAATATTTGTTGCAAAAAACTTTAGCAACGGAAAAAACCGCTGCTAAAACGCCCAGCAGGGACACGCCCAGCAGGGAATCCGGACGCATTTTTTTTTATGGTCACAGTATATACATCTTTGGTCTCGATACCTTAGAACTGAAATTATTCAAGGATGACTTACATTTTAAAAAATAAAAGAAATTATTAAAGCATATTATCTTTCCTGTGTTACTCTGTTTCTCTCTTGCATATGGTTTGACATTGAAATGCACCAATTTGTTCTCTTAAACAATGTTTTCTTTACCATTTGCTAAATTTAAGATTTTAATGGTTTCCTTGTACTTCTCTCTGAGCTGCGTACATTGAGTTGAACTAATTTAAAATTTATGTCTAACTTGAAAGCTTTGAGGGAAATCAAAAGTTGGATTTGCCTAATTCATTCATGTAATTTTGATTGCTCCTTTATGTTGCTTTTTGGTTTTGGATGATTCTGTAGTTTAATTTTATTTTGCATCTAGATTATTTTAATGGTTTTGATTATAAATTGAAGATTAATTTTTACGTCTTAGTAATTCTGTTCAAGGGGATTTAAGTTTAGACTAATTAGAAAGAGAATTTGAATAAAATATGTCAATTTTGTTTTTGCATATGCATATATGATAAAGATTTTCATTGACAAGTGAATTAGTGTTAATATTTGATAACATTGGCTGATAAATATTAATGTGTTATATCAACAGAAAGTTCCAGATTCTGAACAGAGCTAAGATCATCATCTCTTTGGCTATAAAGTTAAAGCGTTGCAGCATGAAGATGCTTGGGAGAACTTTCAATCTTCCTCTTTTCTTTCCTTCTGTATATTTTGATCTTCCTTCACTGAGAAAATGTTAAGAGTAAGATGAAATTGGCTTTGATCACATCTCTCTAGATTGCTGTTTGGATGAAATAATTTAAGGAAAAAAATGCTTTGACAATAGAATGAATATCATGTGGGTTCTGTCATAATGGAAACATTCTGTGATTAAGATCCTCTTAAGTTTTATTGGGACAGAGAAAGACACAAGATGTGGGAATCACCGCTTAATCGTTAGACCCCACTTACTTCTAAAATGTGGATCCTTGATCAAATTGTCTATCTCTCTGTGAAATTTACATGAAAAACTTCTTTGAGAACTTTAGAAGATCTGAGTCCAACATTTGATAACCTCTTAGCTTCTCTGATTGATATCTGAGTCATAGTGTCAAATGTTTTATAGATTAAAGTCTAATCTTGTATTAGTTTCCTTCTCGTAAGATTCAATGTCAAGGGAAAGAAGATGCCTGGCAGGATGGGAGGAACAAAGACAAAGATAAGAACATTCCAAAGAATTAGTATTTTGGTAAGTTTACTTATTAGACAATTTTTTTTTTCTGTTAACAAACGTGACTAACAGTACTGATTTGGTATACTAGATGTCTCCAAATATGATAGATGAAGCTAAGAGCTACATATATGGTACGAACTAGAAATTCAAATCCCATCTTGGCCATGAAACAAATTTAAGGGACCAAAGCGAAATAATAAATAAACTAAGGGGCCAAAATATTAAGATATATCTTACTAATCGTAGATGAACTTCAAAGTATCTAAGTAATTTCAGAAAACTCAGAACTGTATATAAATTTGAACCAATTATTTTTTTCATTATAAATCATCATTTCAGTAAAGTCATTTAAACAAACTGATTATCTTAATAATGCTATTGCTTTTTGAATTTCAAATTTTTACTTTGATATTCCAAATAAGTTTAACTTCAAAAAGTTGCACAATTTGTGAAGCTTCTCATAACTTCTACAGTTCTACTACATAAGAGAACAGGAGAAAGGAAATAAACCATACTACATGAAGTACTAACCAACCATGACCATATATTAAAACCATATTATATAAATTTAAAACTATGATACTATTCTTCTTCTTCTTCCTCTGAACAAGAAGATTCACTTTCAATGGGTGTATCATTAGGATCCAACTTCATTTTTGTCTCCTTAAGATCAAAGTCTATTTTCCTCAAACATTCATTCACATCTTCAACATTAGGAGGTCGTAGACCTATAGGCGGTTCACCAAGAAACCGCTCTTCTCGAAACCTCCTTACATCTTCATTTATCAATTCAATAAGATTTGGTATTGCTTGACTTAGATGCTCATAATATAGTTTTATTTCCTCTGCAGTTTTTGTAGGAATCAGCTCTGCGATTTCAGGCCATTCACCTCTCTCGAACAGTTCACTGCGTGTTGCTTTGGCTTCTTGAAACGCTAGTATTTCTTCGTTACTCCATTCATCGTATGGCCACCTTGAACCTGAAGCCATGGAAGAAGCTGATGAATTTCTTTTGAATGAGAATGTGTGTTGGTTAATTTTAGGGTGAAAAATAGTGGGGTTTTATAGATAACTTTGAGGAAAAGATTGTGTTTTCTCAATGTGAAGTATAATTTCGTTGATGCACCAGAGAATTTTTATGAGTTTGGAAGTTATCATGCAATCAGTGTCAAATCCCATGGATTACTCCTGTCAAAAAAAATAAGAGCAACCTGTATATTTCTTTTTTATAATATAATTTGAAAAGCGAGGCTCAAGTTAAAGTATTATTAGTAATAAAACTTCAGAAAAATTGCAAAATTATTGATTCTAATTCCAAACTATACTGATATAGCACCACGAAATTATAGTGTGGTTTGTACTTTACATTTGGATTAAAAGATAATTAGAATTAGCATAATTTTTTTTTTCTACCATAAAACTCTGGTTTGATAGATCACAATAAATTCACAACTTCTTAGTACGTAGTTTCCGTACGTGCAAGTTGGTGTCGAATCTTCACACCTTTACTGTGTGGATAACTAATACGTCCTAAATTGCAATCTTTCTCAGTCTGTTAGACAATAAACTCCCAAAACTGAGACTCAGTCTAATAAAATGAATTAATATCTTATAATTTAGTAAATTAAGATTTAAATTTTTGTTAAAGGAAGTGTTTATATTTAGTATATAAGGAATAACAAGATTCAAACAGATTGCATCTAATAAAAAAATATTTATGAAAAAAAAAAAGAAATTGATACATGAATGAACGAGTTCAATTTTGCTTTGCTGTCTTAGCATCCAATTTTTAATGGAGTCTCCTAGTCTTGATATTGGTGACATTACTGGGAAGCCATTTTCATGACTCGTGGGAAATTAATTGTGATTTTGCTGCTATATTTTTAATTTATATTGACATTGATTAATATGTTACACATCAAATAAAAATATTTTTTTCATGTTAATTTTAACTACACATATTATTTTTTTATTTTTTTTCTCTAAATTATTAATATATAATGAGTTTATATATTATTTAAATGGAGTCAAGTTTATAAAGTCACTATCCTTATTAAAGAAAATATCTTACAAGTAATATAATGAGTTTATATATTATTTTTTTATGAATTATTTTAAGGCTTTTAACGCAAGGTAAAATTTAATTAAGATTAAATTTATAATTTAGTCCTTAAAAATTTTTTTTTTTCTATTATTTAGTCTCCAAAAGATTAATATTATACATTTGGTTCATAACAATTTTTTTCTCTCCTATTAAAACCCTAAAAGATTAGTAATTTAATAATGTACTGTTTAGTCATTATAAATTTTTAACCTTATACATATTAATTATTATTCCATCAAGAGAGAGAATAATCTTTCAAGAACTAACATTTTTTAGATTTAGAATTTATAAGGACTAAATAAAAAAATATTTCAAAAATTAACAAAATAGTACTAATGTTTCAAGAATTAAATAAAAAAGAGGATAATTATTTTATTGTTTTAATTAATATGTCAATTTTTTTTTAATGAGTACAACAGGTAAAACAGTACTAGGAAAGGCGGAAGAATATTTGTGCAAAACTGATAAATTATTGGCTTCTCGAATGCATACTTTTTATAATGTTAGGCTTCACTCATTGTGATTCATCTTGTTAATTTGCATTATTTAGTAGAAACATTTGTGCTTTTCTAAAATGTTTGAGAGATCGAAGGCTGATACAATTCTATAGCACATTTGAAGCTAATATCTGAAAGATTTGTGTAATTTTTTAGTGTCATTGGATATTTATTTGTTCACTATAATTTTTATTTATCTTTTTAATTTTTTATACGTATTTTTATTAAAAATAATTTTATTTGAGATGATATTAAATATTAAATATGAACACATTTTTAATTAAAATTTAAATTCAAGTTTGTTACGTTAAACTCTTGTTTTGTATGAATCATGTGAACGGGATATTATTTTCTTTTGTGTTTAAGTGATTCCACTTTGTTTGAGTATTAATAAAATTAAGAAGAAACATTTTTTTTAAAAAAAAGTAGCAACTTCCACGATTCCACAGGGGTATTCTCAATCATATTTTATTAAATATTTTATAAGAAAAGAATGTTAAAATTAAATTAAAGAAATTAAAATCATCTTCAAATAATTTTTTTAAAATTTATTTAACTTATGCCTTTTTGTGTATATGACATATGTCATATTTTTTAATTTTGTGTCACTCTTACACTTGGCATCATACGTTAAAATTTTGACCGTAAGAACGAATTTATGTATTTTTTTTAATCAAATTTGTTATTAGTATGTATTAGAGAATTCTCTCCATCATAGGAAAAATAATATATTTTCATATATTCAAATAAAAATATGATATTTTTGAAAATAATAAAAAATATGTATATTTTCATACAAAAACCTGAAAAAATTGTTTAATTTTATTTTGAAGTATTGAAAAAATGTGCTTTTAAGGGATAGAGAAATATTTTTTTAGTTATAGAACAAAAGTTGAACATTTTTGTTTCAAAACAAACAGAAGTTGAAAATTAAGGGTGTGTTTCAATACAATTTTTTAAAAAATAAAAAAAATTGTTTGAATTATTTTTTTTAACTGAAAAGAAAATTAGAATGTGTTTTGAAAAAAAAATTATTTTTACAAAAATAAAAAAATGCGTTTTGAAAATTTAGGCCAGTCTATAGTGTGATAAGACGAAATAAATAATGATGATGATAAGGAAATACGGAGGTCTGAGTCCTCTGATGCATAACAGATGGGCCAAGGAAGCATATATGATCAAATGGACCAAGAATGACGGAATGTGGGCCGTGGCAAAAGAATTAGTAGTAACCCAAAAAGAAATAAAGCAATATATTTATATTATAATTATTTGAGTCATTTTGATAAGTATCCTTATAAAATATATAATTTTTATAATATAAAATATAAAATAAGATAGATAATATAAATATTTGATGAAAAAAAAGTTATAATTAAAGAGAGAAGAGAGTTAAATAATTTGATATGATTTAATTTATTATTTTAAAATATTATAATTATATTTTTATACGTACAAAAGCTCTCATATATATATATATATATATATTAAAAAAATATTGAGCTTATTACATCAAATCTAATGTCTATATAATTAATTTTTTATAAAATATGTATTTTTAAAAGAATTATTTAATTAATTTTGTTATTATATCAAGAACAAAATTAGAGTTTTACGTTTAAATTTCATACTAATGCAAGTAATTTTACGCTCACAGATCACAATAAGTCTATACGTTAAAAAAAAAATGAAAGTTATTTCATACTTTCCTTATCATCATTGTTTATAGCGTTTTATCTCACAACAGATTAGCCTAAATTTATGGGCTCTTAATCCGTACTCCGTTTATACTTATAATGAATTAGGGTCAGATATTTAAAATAAATAATTATAATTTATCTGTGTTTCAAATAAATTATAGTTTATAATTCGTTACAAATGAATTTATTATAAAATAATAAAAAAATAAATTTTTATACATAATTTTTTGAAATATATAATTAAGAAATGATTTCAAGTGAAATTATCATATATATATATATATATTATTTTCAACGTATAAATTAGAGTATAAAATATTTATAAATAAAACATGAATATTTCAGAAAGTGTGGTTTGGTAGAGAGTCACACACACACTTTCAAATGTAAGTCTTTGGTCTTTCTTTATTAATAATAGAGTTAGTGGGTCATAAAGGAGGAAAAATTATTTTCATGTGAGTTGATTAATTATATTTAATCAATATTTTTTATTTTTTATAATGTATAGATCATTAATATAAAATTATAAAGTAAGTTAATTATTATTAATTAATATATAAATAAAATAAAATAATATATATTTAAGATTCTCATATAAAAAGATATTGTATTCTAAAAGGTAAATTTTAATTAAATATTATTAATTGGCACTCCGAGAAACTTTGACAGTCTTTCATTGACAGTATTCACTATTTTAATTTGATTTTTTTATTAAATCAAAGGGTATCAAATTAAAAAACTAAATAATATAAATTATACAAAATGACAAATGCGTCATGTGCATTTCGAAAAAATAAAAAAAAACGTATAGTTGGCACTGCCAAGAAACTTTTGAGTTTTTCATCTCATTTTCAGTCCCAAGACAGTATTCACTATTGAGCATTTCAGTTACCCTTCAGTTGGATCGTCTTCACCATTAATTGTTAGCCGCTCATCTCATCTTGGATCCCATTTTCATTGCTTTAAGTTTCTGAGTTTCACTTTAAGCACTGTGCCTTCCTTTGTCTTCATAAAACCTCAAAAGAAAAAAAAATTGTTTGTTTTCTTTGTATGGTTCGCTGATTTCTTTTCTTCATCTTTATCTAAAAATATATATATATATATATATATATATATATTATTTGCACTCTTTTGCGTTAAAGTTCGTTGCTTTGTTGCCTTGTGTTCGTAAACTCCAAAAGCAAAAAAAAATTGTGTTTGCTTCGATCGTTTTGTTGATTTCTGTTCTTGGTTTTTGTCTCAAAAAAAGAAAACAAAAATTTTCTTCGCACTCTTTTGCGTTAAAGTTCGTTTCTTTGTTTCCTTTTGTGTTCATAAACTCCAAAAGAAAAAAAAAAAATTGTGTTTGCTTCGATCGTTTTGTTGATTTCTGTTGTTGGTTTTAATCTAAAAGAAAAATAATTTTTGGTACTCTGTGCTTTAAAGTTCGTTGCTTTGTTCTCACTGTCAATCATATACACATTAAAATTTCAAAAATAAAAAGTTGTGACATTTCTTGAAGCACCTATAATATTCAGCTTCCTTAGAAGTTTCAATACAGTGTTTGTAAGTGTCCCTTCTCGTTAATTGGTCGATCCATTCCATAATTGGTACATAAATGTTGCTTCTTAATTTTCTTATCTTCCGTTTTGGACGTCAACAACAGGACTTTAATCATTTGCCACAAATCTGAAGCTGAGGAAGCACGACGTCGCCGATAACGCCTCTTATTGATATTTCGGTAACAAAATTAGAAAGGTAACGCCTCTCATTTTTTCAAGTGGTAGTTAGTAATTCCTAAGTTTTAAACAGTTAAGAATTTATCTATAAGAAAATTTAATTGATTCAATTGCAAGAAATTTCATTCTTCTTAAAGTAATGTGTTATTTTTACATACCAAAACACTCGTATTAGAAGAGTTAGAGATGGTCAAATTTCTTAATTTACAAATTTTTGCTGTCAGATTCAAATATGATGTTTTTTTTTCTTGGCATGGAGATAATGGATAAAATTTGTCCAAAATACTTTTGGAGATGGGAATGAGGATATGCCTTAAAAAATTTACATAGGTATTTTTTAAATATATATATATTTAAATGTATTTTTTTAGTATTTTTTTTATTATTTATTAATTAAAAATTAAAAATAAAATTAGATAATTTATTAATACATAGTATTCTTGAAAATCACATTTATTCTGCTCTATTTGTATGTATTTTAAATTTATGTGTTAATATATAAATTCAGAAACCAACAAAAATATATATATAGTATAAAATATAATAGTAGATTAATTAAAGCTATACATAATAGTATATAACTCAAAAAAATTTTAGAATAATTTGAAATTTTAATTAGGAGACTTCGGGGGTTAGGTATTAGGCTAAAATAAATTAGAGAATATTTTTAAAAGTAAAACAAAATTTTAGGAGCAATATTAAAATTATAATAATCTAAATACTAGGTTACTTTAAAAACTAAAATAATTAAAAGATTTAAGTAAAAAATTTAAAATTTATTTAAGTAATATTTGTAAGAATTATTTTAAATTAATAATTTAAATTTAATATTTTTTAAATTATAATTTTATCCGTAAAAGTTTTTTATTTATTAGATACTTTAATGTATTTTTAATAAGCTTATAATTATCTAAATTTTATAAACCCTTTCTATTTTTATAGACAAATAAATTTTAAATAAAAAACTAACCAAGATTCTAATTTTTCATATCCAAAATAATCATTTCGGTTTGAAAAGTTTCAAAATGCCCAAACAGCCAAAATCTCTTAAAGCATTTGGAGTCTTCAAATTCTCCTTGTGAAGCGTCAACGAAAGGTTATAATATATATTTTAATCTTTAAAGATTATAAAAATTAATATTTTAATTTTTAAATCATTAATTATTAATAAAAAAGATAACAAAAAATATTAAATATTAAATAATTTTAAAAAAATAAGATATATATATGTATTTTTTAGTGGGCAGCGCACAAATCCAAATTATAATAACATGTGAAAAAAACTTAACTATAAATCAATATATAACCATGTTTTTAAAATATAATTTGTAGCAAATAAATTTGTATATTAACACTTAACCATAAATTAATAAATAAATATTTGATATTTTTATACATTTTTTTTAATTTATTTAGTACCTATATTAGAATTATTAAAATAAAAGAATATCATTAAAGTGATAGAGAGCGATGTTAAGATATCTCTATCATTATAGTTCTAATTAAATATGTACAACAATTCATCTACATAATCAGTAAACAAGAATGTAATACTTTTATCATATATGCAATATATATTTTGTCTCTCACTTTTAAGCGACATAAATTTAAATATATTTTTAGTACTTAGTAATTTCAACCAAACACTTATATTTATCGAACACCTAATAATTAGATTCATCTTGATTTGATTCTATATTTCAAAATATTATATAATATGTTCTGTCGGTAAGTTTGTATGCACAAGTATGAGTGACTTCATTAATAATTGATTATTTTTTCATATGCACATGTGTATTAATAATTCTAATAGAATAAATATTTTTACATATAATTTAAAATATTAATTTAGTAAATAAAGATAGATTTAATCAAATAAGTAATATATATAAAGAAACAAGAGAAACCACACAAACAAATCTTTTCTTTAATTAAATTCAATTTTTATTGAAGAAAGTAATTTAATTAGTTTTATAAACAAATCTTACAAAATACAACTCATAAGTATAAAATTATTTAACAAATTATCAATATTAACAAATCAGAGTGAGACATTATCAAATATACGTGAATTGTTAGGTGCTATGGCTTGTAAATAAAAAATAATATATATGCTGCATATGTAATAAAAATATTATATAAGAGTGCTGATTTATTTATTAATTGTATAATTTAAATGTTGATTGCATATATTTAATTAAAATTATTAAGATAGTATAGATATGCTGCATATGATAAAAATATTATATACTATAAAAAATGTTTTATACGAAATCTTTTTCATACATACATACATACATATATATATATATATGTCTTTCTCCTTCCCTTAATCTGATTTTACGTTTATGTTTGAACTCTGTTGCAGCCAAATCAAGAAGCGAAAATGGAGATTCTCATTTCTGTCGTTGGAAAAATAGCAGAGTATACAGTGGCACCCATTGGAAGGCAAATGGGGTATTTGATTTTCTACAAAGACAATTTTAAAGAGCTAAAGGATAAAGTTGAGGAACTGGAGGGAGTAAAAGAGCGTATTGAGCATTCCATTGAAACAGATCGTAGAAATGGAAGAGAAATTGAAGCTGATGTGAAGAACTGGTTAGAAGGAGTGGATGAGATTACAAAAGAAGCAAAGCATCTTCGTGAAGATCCACGCCATAGGAATGTAGGATGTTACACATGGCCTTTTCCCAATTTGAGGTCACGACATCAACTTAGTAGAAATGCAAAGAAAATGGCAATAAACATTGCTGAAGTGCAAGGAAAGGGAAAGTTTGATCGAGTTAGCTACCTCCCTCCTTTAGATGGAGCAAGCTGCACTTCTGCAACAAGAGGTAGTGAAAAACTTGGGTCAAGGAAGAAAATGAAGGAGGACATTGTGTTAGCTCTTAGAGACTCCAAAGTAAGCAAAATAGGGGTCTATGGGCTAGGTGGAGTGGGGAAGACCACTTTAGTGAAAGAAATTGCGAAACAAGTTAAAGATGATAAGTTGTTTGATGCAGTGATTATGGTGAGTGTATCTCAAACTCCAGATCTTGAAAGAATTCAAGATGAGATTGCAGATATGTTAGGCTTGCATTTTGAAGAGAAGACGATAGCTGGAAGAGCAAGTCGCCTATGTGAGAGGATAAAAAAGGAGAAAACTATCCTCATTCTACTGGATAACATCTGGGCAATAGTTGATCTTGAAAAATTAGGAATTCCCTCAGAGGATACTCACAAGGGTTGTAAGTTATTGTTGACTTCTAGAAATCAAGTTATATTACAGAAAATGGAGACTGAAAAGGATTTTAGACTTAAAGTTTTAAATGAAGAAGAAACTTGGAGTTTGTTTGAATTCATGGTGAACGATACTATTAAAGATCCATATTTGCAAAAGATAGCAACTCAAGTGGCCACAAAATGTGCAGGCTTGCCTGTTCTCATAGTGACAGTGGCGAAGGCACTAAAAAATAAAGGTGTTCATTATTGGAAAGATGCCTTGAACCAACTAGAAAGAGTTGGAAATGAAGAACTTAATGAGATAGCTTATTCAGCTTTGGAGTTTAGTTATGATCGATTGGAGGGTGATGAGGTGAAAGCATTTTTCTTGCTTTGTGGAGTTCTTGGAACATCTCCTTGGGTTAATGACTTGTTGATGTATGGAATTGGTTTGGACATGTTTAGAGGAATAAAAACTGTGGAGGATGCAAGAAATAGACTTTACAAAATGATTAGTGATTTGAAGGCGTCTTGTATGCTGCTTGAAGATGACAAAAGCGATGAAGTCAGGATGCATGATATTGTTTGTGAAGTAGCTATGTCAGTCGCATCCAGGGATCAATATGTTTTCACAATGAAAAAGAATGCTCAGTTGAAGGATTGGCCAACAGAGACTTTTTTTAAAATGTGTACCCAAATCATCTTGATTCGTTGCTGTATTCAGAAACTTCCTGAAAGGTTAGATTGTCCAAATCTTATATTCTTTTGCTTGAACAGCAGTGACAATCGCTCTTTGGAAATTCCTCATTCCTTTTTTGAAGGAATGAGAAATCTCAAAGCGCTAGATCTAACCAGAATTGCCATGTCTTCACTACCTCCGTCCCTTGGTTTCCTAAACAAACTTAAAACTTTGTGCTTATGTCGATGCACTTTGGGGAATATGGCTCATATGGGAGCTTTGCAGAATTTAGAAATTGTTTGTTATGGCGGTTCATCCATTGAAAAATTCCCTAGTGAACTAGAGAAATTGATGCATCTAAAAATGTTGGATTTGAGAAATTCTGGAATTGGATTCATTCCATCCAACATCATATCCAAATTGACCAAATTAGAAGAATTTTACATGGGTAACACCCTCATTAAGTGGGAGGTGGAAAATTTAGCTAAGCAAAATAGAAATGCTACCCTTGTTGAACTTAAGCATTTGACAAATTTAACTGCTCTAGAGATTCAAATTCAAGAGGCATGGATGCTACCAAGGGATTTAATGTTTGAGAAGCTAGAAAGATATAAAATAGTAATAGGAGATATATGGGAATGGTATGATAAGTATGAGGCCTCAAAAGTGTTGAAGCTCAAGCTTGGTACTAGTATTCATTTGGAGCATGGCATTAAAGCATTGATTAAAAGAGTGGAGGATTTGTACTTGGATGAAATTAATGGCATTTCGAATGTGCTTTACCATTTGAATGGAGAAGGATTCCCGCTATTGAAGAATCTCCACATCCAAAATAATGCAAATCTTCATCACATCATTGACTCAAAAGAGAGAAATCAAACTCATGTTTTCTTTCCAAACTTGGAGACCCTAGTACTTCAAAAGCTCAACAACTTAGAAAAGATATGTCATGGCTCGCTTTCGGTTAATTCTTTCTGCAGACTTAGAATCATCAAAATCAAAAGTTGTGGCCAATTAAAATATCTCTTCTCAGTTTCAATGGTTAAAGAGCTTTCTCAACTGCTTGAGATTGAAGTTTCTGAATGCATTTCTTTGAAAAATGTTGTATTTATGGAAAGTACGGATGGTGGCGGAATTATCAATGAGATTAAAATTGAGTTTATCTCTTTGCGCTCCCTGACTTTACAACATTTACCAGCAATTGATGATTTTGGCTCTGGTGATTCTAGATATTCAATAACTGAGGTAAAGTACAGGTCGCTTGGGACTAAAATTCCAGCATCTTTTTTCTGTGCAAAGGTATGTACTTTCTGTTTTATTATTATATTTCATACGCATTTTCTATAACTAAATAAACACAGTATAATATATAGTCAATATGGGTTTAATTATCCTTTCTCAAAGAAAAATCTCACAACCTTTGGATTCCTCAAATCATGTGTTTAGTGTTGAAATATTTTGATTGCATTCAAGTAAATTGGTAATGAAAAAGAAAAAAAAAGAATTATATATGTTAAATTTTTTGTATCAATTTTGAGCAGGTTCCATATTAGATATATAATTAAAATGTGAGCAAGGGATTCAAAATGAAGACCTTGTGCTTTCATCTTAAAACAAAACGAATATAGTGGATATATATATTTGTAGCTCTTTCACAAGGCTCATACGTATATATTTATATTTTGTAGGTTGCATTTCCGAATTTGGAGACCTTAAAGTTGTGCTCAATCAATTTGGATAAAATTTGGGATGATGATCATCTTTCAGTAGCCTATCCTGTTCAGAATCTGGCTAATTTGATAGTGGAGGATTGTGGTAGCCTAAAGTATTTACTCTCACCTTTCATGATTAAAAGTTTGAGAAGTCTCAAACAGCTTGAGATAAGTAAATGTGATATGATGGAAGAGATAATAGCCCCACAAGGTATAAACAACGAGGCTGCATTAGAAGAGGTAATGTGAATTTGCCACTGACTTGTTTAATTTGGTAAATTGCAATCTTCGCATTAGCATCCAAATATTGATGTTTGGCCTACTGGTATGCTAATGATAGAGATATTATATATATATATATATATTAATGGAATATCATATATACCACCCAAAATTTAGGAGAAGAGCTCAAATTCAAGAAATTTTATATTTACAAATTTTTATGAATTACCAATTATATACTTCATTTGATAATAGTTATACCAAATATAATAATTTTAAATAACAATATGTATCTTAGTTATATCATAAGGCTACATGTATAGAGGAATACAAGATACCAAATTTGTCAAATAAGCATGTTTAAATAAACTTGTAGCATATCATGCAAGGATTTCATTTGGAATTACAGATATTATTACCATATTATAGACTATTGTGATTTGATGAATTGTGCTTCATACAGGTTGGATTTTTGAAATTGGAGAAGGTCATAGTAAATGAGATGAAAAAATTGAAGACAGTATGGCACTCCCAATTTGAGGGATTGCAGATATTGGAAGTCAACAAATGTGAGAAACTCCAGACCATTTTTGGATCTGGTTACATGATCCAGAAAGCATTTGGAAGTCTTCAAACATTGAAGGTCAGCTATTGTGCTTTAGTGGAAGAGATATTCGAATTGACTAACAATGGAATGCATAGTGAAAAGTTTACAACACAATTGAAAAATCTAAATCTAATTGGGCTGCCAAGGATGAAACAAATATGGAGTAGGGATCCTCATGGAATTCTTTGTTTTTGTAATCTACAAGAAGTGCAGATTGAAGATTGTCAAAATCTGGAATATCTTTTTACATTCTCCATTGCTAAAAATGTTCCACAGCTAGAAAATCTCAAAGTAAGATCATGTGGGATAAAGGAAATTGTCTTAAAGAAGGATGGACCCATGGAGGCAACTCCCATATTTGAGCTTAATCATCTCACATCCTTGGTCCTTCTTAATTCTTATGAACTCAGAGGATTCTATGCAGGGGCTCATTCTTTAGAATGTCAATCCTTAAAAATATTAAATGTGTTCAATTGTAAGCAATTGAAGGTATTCGATGTACGGTCAAACAGATGCGAGGAAAGTTCTTCAACTGACCAACTTCATTTATCAATGCCAAAACCTCTCTTCACTGTTGAGGAGGTATGGATGATGCAAAATTTTATCATTAGTTTGATAATTATAAATAGAATGTACAGCGTTTCTCTTTCTAGAGTATCTGTACTATATTGTCAAAGTCATATTTAGTTTAGATACTATAGTTACTAAAGCTAAATTGAATGGATAGCTGGCACCATTAGCTCCTCAATTGTTGAGAAAATGCTATTTTTCTTCAAATTAAATTATACCTTTTATAATTAGTAAATATACTCCAAAATGATGACTCTTATCAACCATGATGCAAAATAATTTAACTTTTACTTCAAATAATTTAATTTTGTTTTATGCAATCATGTTGTAGGTGATTGGCAATTTGGAGGAGTTGACACTAAATTGTAGGGATGCTAACATGATATTGCAACACCAAGTTCCATGGTACCTATTCTGCAAACTTAAACTTCTTAAGATATCCCAGTTTGAAGATTATGAAGCAACTTTTCCACATTTGTTTCTACAAAATGTACCCAATCTCAAGCACCTAGTTGTTCAATGGAGTTCCTTTCAGGAGATATTTTATGATCAAACAATAGAAGATAATGAAGGATGGAATCAATTTAGCACACAACTTAAAAAGTTGACGCTATCACAACTGCCTCGACTCCAGCATATATGTAAAAAAGGATGCCAAATTCACCCCATTCTTGAGGTTCTTGAAATATTATATGTGATACAATGTTCCAGTCTAAGAAATTTGGTTCCTTTCTCTGTTACTTTTTATCACTTGACATATTTGGAGATAAAAAATTGCAGTGGTTTGATAAACTTAATTACTTCATCAACAGCAAGAAGTTTGGTAAAATTGAAAACAATGAAAATAAAAGAGTGCTATTCACTTGAAGAAATTGTGACAGAAGAGGAAGATGAAACAAAAAGTGAAATTGCATTTAGTAGTTTGGAAATTCTTGAGTTGGAATTTTTGACAAGGCTCAATAGTTTTTCTAGTGGTAAGTTCTTATTGAAGTTCCCATTGTTGGAGAAAGTAATTGTAAGGGAATGCCCAAGGATGATGATTTTCTCCATCAGAGAAACAAGAACACCAATGCTGAAAAAAGTACTAACAAAGGATAAAGATGAAGAATGGTGTTGGGAAGGAGACTTGAATGGAACAATAAACAAGATGTTTCTAAATAAGGTATGATTTAATTTAGCCAACCATTTATATCCTTTCAAAGATAGTCATTGGAAACGTTATTTCATTTCTCTTTCTAAAATACTTTGTTACAAAAATTTCTACTACACAACAAATAAAAGTCAAGTATATATTTATTTTTTTTGAACTCTCCCATGTGTGCATTCATTTTGATTGACTATATAAATTCTTTTGTACATATAGGTTAATACGTTGAAGCATTTGGAGCTTTCAAAATACCCTAAAATGAAAGAATTATGGTATGGGCCAGTTGGGTACAAATTATTTTCATGTTTGAAATCTCTGGAGGTGCAAGAATGTGATTGGTTATCAAATGTTCTTCTCCCTCTGAATATACTACAAGCTCTTTCTAATTTAGAAGAGCTTAAAGTAGTAGACTGTGCTTCACTAGAAGCTGTGTTTGATTTAGATGGTATAAGTGAAGGAGCAATACGGATGAATGAAACCATTCAATTGAAAAAAATAACTCTCTCAAATCTATTTAAACTAAAGCACATATGGAAGCAGATCTCCCAAGGAATGAAGAAGCTAGAAGCTCCATGCTGTGAAAATAAAGGAGAAGAGGTATAAGCTATAATTTTAACAAGTTTGATTATTCCCAAGCATGGTTTAAAAATGTAATTGAGTTTTCAAATGTTGTTTTAGTCTAACCTCACAGAATTAATTCATTTTGTTATGGCAAGTGATAAGATGCATCTCACTATTTAATTATCATTTGACTGTTCAAAACTTAATTAAAAAATGTTTTTAGGACTTAGTGACATTACATTGATATGGATTCATTGAAGCATAATTTGCATTTTTCTTTTGGCAGTTACATGATCAACCCAATTAAAATGCATGACAATAGAATAATCAATACTAATTAAAATGCGTAGCAAAGTCTTCATAATTGACATATCATTTTCAAATAATGTTCATAATGCGAATTATCTTTGCGAATTATAGCATCTTATACAGTCAAAGAATTTAATTACTCTAAAACAGGTTTTCAGTGGAGATCCTCAAAGAATTGTTGGCTTTCGTAATCTGCAAGTTGTGATTGTTGAATGTTGTGAAGAGTTAGAATGCCTTTTTCCATTCTCCATTGCCATGGATCTTCAGTGCCTTGAAAAAGTTGAAGTAAAATCATGTGGGATCAAGGAAATTGTTGCAAATAAAGAAGGAACCATGGATGAAACTGCTACTTTTGAGTTTAATCATCTTGTCTATTTGAAGCTCAGAAATTTGCATAAATTGGAGAGATTTTATCCAGGGAATTACAGTTTGGCATGTCAGTCTTTGAAAGAAATCCAAGTGTATGAATGCAAAAAATTAGAGTTATTTAAGACACAGTCTATGCACTCCACAAAAAAAAGAGTTATGGAAGATGAAAAATCCATGGTCGGGAGGCCTTCAATGCAACAACCTCTTTTCATAGCTGAAGAGGTAATTTTAATTATTGCATTTATTATTTTCAATCAACTTAGAGGGTGAGCCTTGAAGCAAAGGTAAAGTTGCTACCATGTGACTTGAAGGTTGCATACATTTGATGCTTTGTGCACTGGGCTGTCATTATTATTATTTTCAATCAACTTACAATTGTAAAATAATAATTTTGCTTTTGAATATGTATGCAAACCAGGAAAAGTTGTTTCAGTTTAAACTTGATATAACTCCAAGAGCATAAAAGAAACAAAATAAGTTCCAGTCACGTGAAGGGATGGAGAAAATAAATTAGGCAGATGCAAGTTTCACAGGAAAAAAAAAGAAATTAATATTACTAAAAAAATATTGCCTCTGGTACGAAGAGTCGACCAGATGAAATATAGTTCAATAACTAGAGGTAGGAAAATGTTAAAGAAAATAATAAGAAAAACTATTATGATGAATTTAATAAGTAATAATCTAATTATACAAATGAGCAAAGATAAATAAATCTATTGCTGCTTGATCCATTTAGTTGACCTCACTTAGTAATAAAAGACTTTGTTTGTTGTTGTTATTTGTCGAAAATATTGCCACTTAAATTGAGAGTAAAAAGTGGGAAGTTAAATAAATTTTCATTACTTAATTTCACTATGTTAAGATATAATAATTTTTTCTTTTTTATTTAAAAGTTTTAAAATTGACATCCATTTTTGTTGCCAAACCACTAGTATGTAATTAATATGTAGAAATATACGTTTTCAATAGTAAACAATGCTTATTTGAATTAAAATGAAACTTCATTTGTATGATTGTATCTTATATTTAATGTTACAGGTGATTCCCAGGTTGGAGAAATTGACCATAACAAATGTGCTCAACTTTATGTCATTTCAAGGCACAAATTGGTCTGATCCCTTGGGTAAACCAAAAGTTCTTCAGGTGGATAACTTTGATTATGAAGAAGCTGCTTTTCCAAATTGGTTGTTTCAAAATGTATCTAATTTGGAAAAACTAGAAGTTAGAAGTAGTTCTTTTAAGAAGATATTTGAGGATGAAAGACAAAGCAAAAGTAGCACAGCACAGCTTAAATGTTTGACATTGGTGAGGTTATCCCATCTTCAACATATCTGTGATGAAGGATCCCGAATTGACCTTTTTGAGGCTCTTGAAAGTCTCACTATTTATGAATGTTGCTGTCTGATAAATTTGGTGCCTTCTTCTATCTCTTTTAATCACTTGACATCTTTGAAGGTAGAAAAATGTGGTGAGCTTGTAAGTTTAATTGCCTCAACGGCAGCCAGAAGTCTGGTTAAATTGAAAACAATGGCGATAAGAAATTGCAGTTCTCTTGAACAAGTAATCACAGAAGCAGGAGATCAGACAAAAGAAGATGTCGTGTTTAGTAGTTTAGAAATCTTGGAACTTGAATGTTTGCCAAGGTTTATCTGGTTTAGCTCAAGTAAGTGCATCTTGAAGTTTCCATTATTAGAGAAAATTGTTGTGATACAATGCCCACGGATGAAAGTCTTCTCTGAGAGTGAAACAAGCACACCACAACTTCAAAAGGTGATGGTAGAGAAAAATTATGAAGAATGGCGCTGTGGGTATGAGACTGACCAAGGAGAGAATGAAGATGAAGAATGGTATTGGGATGCTGACCTGAATGGAACCATAAATACGATGTTTCTCAATATGGTATGTATTAATTTAATCAATAAGTTTTATTATAATTTTCTCTCTTTCTAAACTTTAGTTATGTTTTTGAGTTACATGCACAGTCAGATAACATGAAATTATATAACTTTATATCTTAAATAAAACATGCCAGTTGTTCCAACTAATATTCTATAAAGGAAAAATTATAAAGGAATCATGTAAATAAAATAAACCAAATAAAACATAGCCCCATGTGTTAATTGCTTAATTCTCTTCATATCTTTGGAATTAATTTTAGACATTCTATGATTTGGTTAAACAGGTGGCTTTTCGTAGTTTCAAGCATTTGAAGCTATCGGAATATCCTGAGCTGAAAGAGTTGTGGTACAATCAAGTTGGGAACAAGATATTCTGCAATTTGAAAATTTTGGTGGTGCACAAATGTGATTTTTTATCTAATGTACTCTTTTCATTGAATTTATTACAATTGCTACAAACTTTGGAGGAGCTAGAAGTAAGAGATTGTGATTCATTAGAAGCAGTGTTTGATGTAAAAAATGCTGATGATAAGGAAATGCATGTAAAGGAAGCTAGTCAGTTGAAAAAATTAAAGCTATCGGGTCTACCAAATTTGAAATACATATGGAATAAGGATCCTAAAGAAATACTCAGCTTCGAAAATTTACAGTTTGTGAAAGTTGCTGATTGCCAAAACTTGATACATTTGTTTTCGGTGTCACAATGCCAAGATATCAATCAGCTTAAAAAGCTCATTATAGAGTCCTGTGGAGTTGAGCAAATTGTTGCAATTGAAGAAGTACGGGAAGAACTTAGATTTAATTTTCCTCAATTGACTACCTTGAAGCTATATTATTTGACTAAGCTTAAGAGTTTCTACCCAGGAAGGTATAATTTACAATGTCCTTCACTGGAGACATTGGATATCTGTCTTTGTGAAGCATTGCAAATATTTTCCTTTGACCATTCTGATCGCCAAACACCACACGTGTTAAAAGAAGTTGATATTGTAATTCAGCAAGCCCTCTTTTCTATTGAAAAGGTACATGCCCTTTTTCTACTCTCATTTGTAATTCATGAACTATGCATTGATTCTAAGATGAATTACACTTTGTTTATATACTAGGTATCACGAAACTTGAAGGAGTTGACATTAGATGACAAGGATGTTGTGAGGATATTGGATGGCCATTATGAAGCAAATCTCTTTCATAGCATAAACATGCTTCATTTGCAATACTTTCAAGAAACTTCAAAGATGCTTTTAAATGATTTCCTTGAAAGATTTTCCAATACCATTGAACTTCAAGTGCGTTATTGTTCTTTTGAAACGCTTTTCCCTTCAAATGGAATGGGTCATCGTGGTAATAAAAGCCACATCCAAATAAAAAAATTGTGGCTTTACCAATTGGAACAGCTGAAGCATATATGGAATGATGATTCTCTGTCAAACCGCCTTGTTCAAAACCTTGAATCTCTCAAAGTTGAGAATTGTTTTAGCTTAGTAAGTCTGACACCACCTTCAATATCTTTCACAAATCTGACTATCTTGGAATTGAAAGACTGTAAAAGGTTGATCTATCTAATGACTTCCTCCACTGCTAGAAGTCTCATGCACCTAACAAGGTTGACAGTCAAAATTTGTGAGATGCTAGAGGAAGTTGTGATGGTTGATGAAGGAGAATCAGAAGAAGAGATCAAATTTGAAAGATTGTGGTATTTGGAACTCTCTTCTTTATGCAGTTTCAGAAGCTTCTGCACAGGGAAACACACTTTCATATTCTCAACCTTGGAAAGATTTATAGTGACAGGATGCCCCAAAATGCAGAATTTCTCAGCAGGAGTCATTGTAGCTCCAATGCTAGCCATAGTGGAAGTGGAAAATGGAAAAAAGTATTGGACAGAGGACCTTAATACAACTCTCAGGCAGCTGGTCATGCAAAAGGTACATAAAAAGTGATGTGTTTTAGATTCTTGTCAAGTCACTATGAGAATTAGGCTTATGTTATGATCTTTTAATTTTCATGTTCTTCATGTTTATTCGTGTTCGTCTTTGTAGGGAAGGAATAAAACAAATATAGGATATCACAATATTATTTTGGACAAACAAAAAACAATCATTTTTATTTTGTTGGTATAAAGAACAAGTTGTTGTACTGTTAAAATGAAACAGGGTAATGGTTGCCCAATTAGCTCATAGGCGTAGCCCAATAAATGGTTCTCCTTATTAAGAGAAGACATGTAGGATAGATATTTTGGCCGCACATTTTTTTTATGGTCAGTGTATACATCTTTGGTCCAGATACCTTAGAACTAAAATTATTCAAGCACGACTTACATTTTAAAAAATGAAAGAATTTATTAAAGCATGGTATCTGTCCTGTGTTACTCTGTTTCTCTCTTGCATATGGTTTGACATGAAATGCACCAATTTGTTCTCTTAAACAATATTTTCTTTACCGTTTGCTAAGTTCAAGATTTGAATGGTTTCCTTGTACTTTCTCTCTGAGCTGCGTACATTGAATTGAACTAATTTAAAATTTATGTCCAACTTGAAAGCTTCGAGGGAAATCAAAAGTTGGATTTGCCTAATTCATTCATTTAATTTTGATTCTTCGTTTTTGTTACTTTTTTGGTTTTGGATGATTCTGTATTTTAATTTTATTTTGCATCTAGATTATTTTAATAGTTTTGATTATAAATTGAGGATTAATTTTTTGGTATGAGTAATTCTGTTCAAGTGGATTTAAGTTTAGACTAATTAGAAAGAGAGTTTGAATAAAATATGTCGATTTTGTTTTTGCATATGCATAAATGATAAAGATGTTCATTGACAAGTGAATTGGTGTTAATATTTGTTAACATTAGCTGATAAATATTAATATGTTATATCAACAGAGAGTTCCAGATTCTGAACAGAGCAAAGATCATCATCTCGTTGGTTATAAAGCGTTGCAGAATGATGCTTGGGAGGACTTTGAAAGTACCTCTCTTTCTTACTTCTCTGAAAAATTTTTGAAGGATGTAAAGAAAATAGAGAAAATGTTGATGATGTGACTGTTGGAACCGTGTAACAAACTGTAGAAGATTATATCAGATTTTTATGCTACTTTTTTTAAAAAATAGAATTCATATGGACTGTTAGGATCAATCTGTTTAGTCCTATGTTTTAGCCATGATCTGATTGGTGGTTTCCTATTTTTTTGGCATGATTTGATAGTGATTTATTTATCTGTTAGCAATTCTGTTTTGTTTATGTCTTATAAATATGTTGTTTCACATATGAATAAATGTAGCCTTCTACAGTAACAATTACCTCAGTGTTTCCTTTACCCAATACACTATATTTGCTGATACAAATAAAACAACACATTGGTATCAAAGTCATTTTCTTTGAGAGATATTTTTGAGTATGATTTATGGGTTGCAAGGATGATCAGCCATCATGAAGCATTAGATCTTTAGGAGCAGTCGAAGAAAACTACGATATTTTTGAATTGCTTGCAAATCTAACAATGGCTTAGATGAAGAGTCATAGGAGAGGAAGACAACAAAGGCTAAGGCCAAAATTTTTTTTTTTTGTTATGTCAAAAAGAATATCATAGTTGTGAAAGAATTAAAGGTATGCAAGTGCTGAACTTGGCAAGAGAATTCAAAATGTAGAGCATGAAGGAGATAGAAACAATTAAAAGCTATGCTAATCAGTTGTTAAATATAGCAAATAAAGTGCGGCTTCTTGAGTGGGCCTTTCCAGATGAATGAATAGTGCAAAAAATTTTGGTTACTGTACCTGAAAAGTATGAATCAAAGATATCAGCATTGGAGGAGTCGAAAGACTTGTCAACCATCACCTTGGAAGAATTGATTAACGCTTTACAAGCCCAGTAGCAAAGAAGAATGATGAGATATGATGAGGTTGTACAGGGTATTTTTCATGTGAAAGCACAAAATTTAAAAGGTGGCAAAGATAAGAAGAACAACAAATGGAAGAACAAAAAGCCAGAAGACTCTAACAAGCAACAAGGTGAGACTTTTCCCTATGCCCACATTGCAAAAAGACAAACCATCCTTAGAGAAAATGTTAGTGGAAGCTAGATATCAAGTGCAGAAAATGTGGTGATTTAGGACATGTAGAGCGAATTTGCAAGTCTAAATCAGAGGAGACCAAGGTAACTATGAAGGAACAAGAAGATGAGTAACTCTTTGTTGCAACCTGCTTTGTTATAAGCAACAGTTCTAGTAATCTATGGTTGATAGACAGCGGCTACACAAATCATATAACTTACAACTAGAATCTCTTTATAGAGTTGGACAAAACCATTGTTTCCAAAGTAAAAATTGGAAACGGTGATTTCATCTCAATCATGGGAAAAGGGATTGTTGCTATTGAAAGTTTGGCAAGTCTAACACATATATCTTATGTCTTATGTTCCTGATATTGACCAAAATTTTCTCAGTGTTTCCTTTACCCAGTACACTCTATATTTGTTACAAATAAAAAATAGGCTAATATAGCCTTTCTTTACAATGGGGCCTCTCAAGGGTGTTTGGCTTGTGGAATTATCTTTGAAATTCTTGAAATATTCTATGGATATGATATATTTATAGAATAAATTTGGTTCAAATTTTAGAAAAATTTAATTAATGATTTTTTGATTAGAGAGATAAGTATTTTATTTCTTTAAAACAATATTTCAAATTTAAATATTGCGTATTAAAATGTTTTTGTTTGAGAGTTTTAGTTTCGTTATGAAACTTTAATCAATTCAAATCAGATTAATCAAAATTTAGTAAATTTTTATATACTGCTAATTTTGACTAAAAAAGAAAAAAAACTTCTAACAAATTAAATATTCCCACAAAACCCGCAAGAGTGTAATAACCTAAGTATTTTGCTAATCTAAATACTTCATTAGCTAAAATAATTGAGAAAATTTAATGAAAACTTGGAGATTTTGTTGAATATGAAACAAGTAAATTATTTTAAGCTTATGACTCAAATTTGAAAATTTTTTGGAATAAAATTATATTTGATAAAAAAATTTTATCTGCTTTAAGGAACTTAGCAGATATTTTTGAGAGACTTAAGATACTCTAAAGATACCTAAACTTTTTCCATGCAATCCTATATTTTAAGATGAATTAAAAAATGCATTTAAATTTTACCTAAAGTAAAATAGCAAAATGACCAAAATGCCTTGAAACCTAAACTTCTAAAATGCTACATCCTTTTCCTCTTGGACTCTTGGCTTTCTTCCTTTCTCCTCCCATAACTCTCTCCCTCCTCCTCTCTGATTCACGGTCACCTCCGTGGCTCATCACTGGCGCCATTTGAAGTTGCAAGAACTGTTGACGCGAGACTGCCACTCTATCGCCACCTCCACCATGATCTTCTCTGGTAAGCAGTGTTCAAAAATCGGGCTTTTTCCCATTTTTGGTAAGTGCCATTAAAAGGATAGAAAGGTCAAAAAACCACCACCATCGGCCGCATCACCTTCACCAACAGCTAGCCTAGGATGTTTTCTTTCTCGGCTAGTCATCACCAGTCGAAGAATTGTTGCCACGTGCCCCGATCGAGGCAAAACATCTTCGCTGCACTGTCCATTTTTTCACTAAAAATTGTAGTTATATTTTCATGGTTCGTCGTACTAATTTTAGATCTGTCATCCTCGTGTTTTGATCTACATTTTGGACTAATCTTAGCCATGTGTCGCCGTTGACTGCCGTGAACCACTGTTGACCACCGTCACAATTTCTTTTCCGATTAGCCATTAAAGTTGGTGTAGCCTAAACGCTCCAAAAAATGTAGTATAGAAGCTCACTGGAATTATAGAAGTATTCTGGTGACCATTCATATTTTTGGGCATTTAAGAGATATAAAGTAGCTTAAATTATTGGTGAGATACCATGATATCTGGATATTTGTTCTGGTTGGTTTGGATAGAATAATATTTAATGATGTTCTTATGTAATTTCATATAGGGAGGAAAATAGAAAATTAAATAGTGAAAAGGAGGAATTGAGAAAGATTAGTACTGCATTGGTAAAGTAAGGATAAATCTTAGTGTTTGATAAAGGAGATTTCGTTATCAAATATCCCTTACCTGTTTTGAACTAAATATGAATTCAATTGTGTATGAAATTGCGTACCCTATCTAGAAAGCCATAGGAAATAATTAGGATATGTATTGTCTCTGATTTTGTGATAATTTGATAAAATCTATTTTTATGTGATTGTTGTTATCAAATACAAGAATTTATGTACTTTTCTAATTATCTAAGAGTTATTATTGAAATTCTGAATTTGGATGCATAAATGTGAATATTTTATTTTGTTTGGATAATGATAAAAAATTATATTCTATATGATCTGTGTGATCCAGAAATAATGTTGTGGTGGAGTACCTTGTTCGTAAGCATCCTTATGTGGCTAAAGTCATGAGGACTGGTGGCGTCGTTGGGTTATCTTCGTGTGGCCGAAGGCATAGAGACTGGTTAAGCGCATGCGATACACAATGAGTTGTCATTGTGTGGTGGAAGGCACGAATGACTAGTGGCGCGGTAGGGTTGTCCCGTGTGGCTGAAGGCACGAGACTGGTTTTGCACAGTGCAAAGCACAATGTGGTTGTCCTCGAACAAAGGGAAAAGATACAGAGGGAGATGATGGATTGAGAGATATTAAATTATATGAAATTATTACATTTTGATATTTGTGAAAATAAATTTATTGATATTATTCTTTCTAAACTATTTCATAGAGATTGATTACAAGAGTTTGAACTATATACCCTGAAATTATTTTTATGATGATAAAAACTTTGTGCAAGTCTGTTTCACATTCTGTATGTTTCTTTTATCTTACACTCACAGGGTCTGTATGACTCACCTTCATTACTTTACATTTTTCAGATCCCCCTCAAGTTGAAAAGTAGAAGTGAATATAGTTATACTTATATTTTGGGTAGGCTTTACCTTGAAGTCTTACAGGCTTAATAATATCGCAACTTATCAATACGATAGTATTAGATTAGTTTGTATGTGGAAATAATGAAAATTTTTGTAGGCTTGTGATAGTCAGATGTATTGTCTTTGAATTGTAATGAATATTGAAATGGTTTGGGTTACTGTAAATTGAGGAAACGTCTTATTTTTAGGTTAAATTCTATTAAAATTTTGGTAGAGTTTGGAATGATAATTAAAGATTTAAAAATAGAAATTAAAATGTTTTAATATTGTTATTGTGAGATGAAGAGATTCTTAGGCTGGCTAGATTTATTAGGTGTTATGATAGGTATATACGCTGGTCACAATCTCAAAATTTGGGTCATGACAATGAGAATGTTTCACAAATGGTAAAAGATTATCTTGCCCTTTTTTGTCTTAAAAAAGTTCCAACAGATAAGCTTTGCTTAAGAATGTAGGATTGTAGGATCCAAACATCCCATTTGCACTAGTATACTAAAGTCATAATTTTCATTGCGAATGAAATCTTACACATCATTTGCTCTTGATAACTCTAGTCTCTAGCTATTCGTGGTTTCTCATTAATCTTGTTCTCGTCTTTTTATTGCAAATCGTATTTGGCATTTTGTGCAGTACTTCTTCATTCTTGGCTCTTGGATACCATTGATTTCCTCTATTTTTTCTTCCTTCAATTAACCAGTTGAACTTTGTATTTACTCACCAATCCTAACTTTGTCTTCTAATATTTGCTTGTTGTCTTCATTATTGGAGTTTTTTCACTTGTTGCCTTATTTTTTATACCCACAAAGAAAAAGGACAACAAAATAGAATTTGGTCTTACTCTTTGTTGGCTTATAGATCACTTTCATTATTCTCTTCTTTCATGGTTGAATGTCTAAAAAATCTCAAACAGCTCAGAATAAGTATGTGCCATATGATAAAGGAGATAATAGCCACCAAAGGAGGAAACGATGCATCTACATTAGAAGAGGTACTTACAGTAATTTAACTCCCTTTCGAGTTTTTTGCATGGTAATTAATCACAATCTTCATTTTGGCATCTAGATGTTATAGCATAAATCCAAAAGGTTGATATTTGGTATATTAATATATTTATTATGCTAGAGGCATATGATGTGTCACCATACAAAATTCTAAGTTGTGAAAAATCCATATATATATAGGTTATACCACCCTCAAGGTCAATTTAGCCTAACAAAGCCTACTATAACATACATAATTACCAATAGGAAATCATAAATAATTTCCACATTGCATATTATGGGGTTACCTAGAATTCAACAAGATCTCCTTTAAATTTTGGATATATCCCCCACAATGCATTTAAACTAACAATATGATTCATACAAATACAAATATATATTCAAATTAACCTATATTTAAATTAACAAAATAATTTCCACAAGTGTTTATTATAAAAGTACCTTTCATAAATAAATAATATATATAGTTTTAAAACATTTGTATTTTAATGTAGAACAAGAATTGAAATGTAATATAATTACAAAATGTTAAAGTTTGACAGTTTTAGTCCAAGTTTGTATGGTAGAGTATTGATCAACAATATTGTTGAGCCTTGGGTATAAGTTTAAGTGTGAATGATGTCTTATGTCTAAATTGTCGAAGGCAATTTGGTTTGACATCCTCCTACATAATATAATCTTTAGACTTGTTTTACATAGTTGATTGACATAGGACTTCATATTTCTTTCTTTCCTTTTACATCTTCAATACAAAACATAATATTTCATCTTCCACGAAAACATTTAACAAAATATTGTTGTAAAACATAAACCTTATTCATAAGAAAGGCTTCAAATGAGAGAACATAATCCATCCATATAATTTCATTGAGATCAATTACACTCATTGGGAAGTCCTTGCCTCTCATAGGCGGCTATACTAGATAGCTCCTTCTTCATCCTATCATATCATCTTATCTCTTTCAAAGCAGATATATCTTATTGGCAACTCCTTGTCCTTTCATGAGTGGCTACACATAATGGGCAACTCCATTCTCCGCCCAATATAACCAATCAAATCTTTGGAGGCAATTAAACCTTGTAGGCATGAAGTCATTTGCCTTTCGTAGGTGGCTACACCTAACAATCAACCCTTTCTCCTCCTAATACTCTCATATGTTCTAGAGGCAACTACTTACTGCTTGCTGGCAACTCCTTGACCTCTCATGGGTAACTACTCCTAATAGAAAGTTCTTTCTCCTTCAAGTAACATCAATCTTAATCTAATTAATTATGCTTCACATCTTAAATTCTAATTAATATGTTTCACATCTTAAAACTTTTGCAATTTATTTTTAATATCTCCTATCACTCTAAATTTATTTTCTTTAAACTTCCAAATCACAAATCTCATTTTTGGAGTCATTACAACATTGAAGACTTGATTGGCAATAGGATGGGTATAGGATAGCTTGAGCATCTTGACCATAAATTGGATGTTTAAAGCTGTTTCTAGGTGGGTCACTTCACACAATACATTACTTAGGACCAATGGGTCACATGACAGGTGCACGATCAATCTGACAGAAGATGGGTTAGGATGGTTTTTCATACACTAGTTGTAATACCTCAAATAATAATAAAAAAAACTCAAATTTTGTTCCTTCCCACCTTCAGAACTGCAATCTTTCTTCCTCTCCCACACAACTTCATCCTTTCCTTTCCTCTCTCGTTCGGCTGCTCCTTTCTTCCGTTTGAACCACCACTAGCATCGATTTAAGGCTGCACATCACGCCAATGCAGGACCTTCGACAGTGCTACATCGTCAACAAGCCTCCACGATGTCTTCTCTGGCTAGTGAGATCCAAAAATCAAGCATTTTCTCTATTTTTTGGTGGCCGATGTCGAGAGGAAAAATGGCCAAAAAATTGCCACCGTCGGCCACACCGCCTCTACCACTAGGTAGCCCAGGATGTCCTCTTCCTCACCTAGCCTTCACCCACCGGAGAATTGCCGCCACGCACTCGGATCGAGGCAAAATGCGTTCACCGCTCAGTCTACCTTTCTCGCCAAAAAATCACGGTTAAATCGCCGTGTTTTGCCAAACTAACATCAGATTCATCATCCTCATGTTTCGATCTAATTTGGTTTTTCACCATCGTTGAATGCCATCACAGTGTCTTTTTCGATGAGCCATTGAAGTCGATGTAAACTAAATGCTCTGAAAAATGCAATATAAAAGCTCATCGAGATTATAGAAGTATTTTGGTGGCAGTTAAAGTAACCTAAATTATCAATGAGGTGCCACGATATCTGGATAATTGTTCTGGTTGGTTTGAATATAATACTATTTAATGATGTTCTTGCATAATTTCATATAGGGAGGAATCATAGAAAATTGAATAGCGGAAAGGATAAATCGAGAAAATTAGTACTGGACTAGTAAAGTAAGAATTTTGTACAAATTCTTTCAGATGAATGTTTGATAAAAGGGATATCATTTTCAAATATCCCTTACCTATTTAATTTAAAAATTAAATTAATTGTGTATGCGTTTGCATTCATTATCTAGACAGCCATGGGAAACAATTAGGATATTTATTGCCTCTGAATTTATGATAAATTGATGATTTTATATCTGTGTGACTATTAGTACCAAATACAAGAAATTACATATTTTATGACTGTTTGAAATTTATTATTTGAATTTCAAAGCTAGATTGATTAAATATGGAAATTTGTATCTTTGAGGGTGAAATGAATTGTGTTGTTGGATGTTGTCTCTGGTGTTACCCTATACTGAGGTGCCTTATGTGATGGGAGGTATAAAGCTGGTCGCGCATGCATGCACAGTGGGTTGTCATAGTGCAGTTGAAGGCACAGGTGACTGGTGGCACTGATGGGTTGTCCCGTGCGATGGGAGGCACGGTGAATGGAGCGCATGCATGCATAGAGAGTTGTCATATTATGGTTAAAGGCACAGGTGACTGGTGGCGCGGAAGGGTTATCCTAGTATAGAGGGAGACCAGGGATGATTTGGTGGTTGTTTGAAAGTATTAAATATTGTGTTGATTTATAAAAATATTATATTAGAGATATTTGACGTTGCATGGATTTAATTAGCTACGTTATTTTCTAGAAAAATATTATTATGGTAACAATTCTCTTAAATCTTTATATGAAAATTTATTGACACTAAATTAACTTTTATAGCCCTTGAATTATTTTACATTATCAAAAACTCTATGTGAGTCTATTTCCCATTCTGTGTATTTTCTTTATCTTACATTCACTGGGTCTATGTGACTCACTCTCTTGGCTTTACATTTTTTCAGATCCTCCTCTGGTTGAAGAGTAAAAATGAATAGATTTGTACTTCTATCTTAGGTAGGCTTTTCCTTAAAGTCTCGCAAGATCAATGATAACACAGCTTATCCATGCCTTAGTATTAGATTAGTTTGCATGTGAACACGATGAAAATTTATGTAGGCTTATGATAGCTTGATGTATTATTTTTGTATTGTAATGAATACTGAAATGGTTTGGGCTGTTGTAAATTGAGGAAACGTCCTATTTTTAGAGGAAACTTTGCTAAAATTTTGGAAATCTTGGAATGAAGATGAAGTACCTAAAAGCAAAAATTTAAGTGTCTTAGTATTATTATTATTATGAGGTGAAAGGATTCTTAGGCTGATTAGACCTAGTAGGTGGTGTGATAGGTCTATGCACCAGTCACGAGCTCAGTAATTTGGGTCATGACAAAGTTGGTATCAAAGCTAGGTTGTCAGGTCCTTAAAGCTGCAACAATGGAGGGTAATGGAATCTTCTATGTAATTCGATGACAGGCCATCGCATAATTACATATTGGAAGCTATTATCATCCATTGGTATCATTGAGTCCTGTATTATTTTAGGAATGTTTAAATCATGATTATATTCGTTGACTCTTCATATTAAATTCTTATCTGTATTACCCTTTCTCTTTCTCTTATTGTAGGAAAAGATGTCACCAAGAAAGAGGATCCCTAATAGAAGATTCTTTTCTGATGAAATTTCTTCGTTACCTACTGATGCCCTACCTAGAAATTAAAGGCGAGGGTGTGGTTGTAGCACTAGCTGTAGAGGTGGCCGTGGCAGGAGTGTAGGTGTTGCTCAAGCACCAATAGAGAAAATTCCAGATACTGGGCATAGTCATGGTAGAAGTGTGGGAACCCTTGAAGCACTTATAGATGAAACTTCGAAAGTTAAGAGTGGGGACCCAACATTAACTGAGTTACCAAATTGCAAAATGTGCATCAAACTATGAGAGAGATGATGGATATGATGGCTTGCCAGCAACAACAACAACAATAACAAATATAGAACATGTTGTACCTCCTAGACCAAAACAGAAGATCAGATAGGAAGATGTCAGACCTATTTTACAGAGGGGGCAAATTGAGGTTTCTCTACCAAAATTCTTGAAGCTCAAGCCTCCATCTTTTTCAAGGACTAGTGTTGATGAAGATCCTTAGTCTTTCCTAAATGGTATTGATCATATTTTTCATGCCTTAGGCTGTTCTTCAACTAGATCAGTAGAGTTAGCAGCCTTCAGATTAGAGAATATGGCACAATAGTGGCATGATGGTACACAGAGAGGTAGGCCTCAAGGATCACCTCCTTTGACGTGGGAAGAGTTTGTTAAATTATTTATGAAACGTTTTCTTTCACAGGCAATTCAAGATGCTAGGGCCAAAGAGTTTGAAACTTTGAGACAAACGAAAGATATGACAATGATGGAGTATCATATGGCATACACCAAATTATCTCGATATGCTCTACATTTGGTAGCCATAGAGGAAATGCGTGCTAAATGCTTTGTAGATGGTCTTCTTGATTATTTATTCAAATCTATGGCAAGAACTAAATATGAATCATACGAAGAGGTATTTGAAAGTGCCCTCCTATTCAAGATATGCAACAGAGAAAGTAGAGGAAGAAGAGAGTCTTAAAAGTGACAATGTACCGAGGGTAATCAAGAAAGTTCCCGAGGTCGTCAGAGTATACAGTCAGTGAGGAATGTTACAGTAATCTCTCTAATACATCCAATAAGTTCTTGCAGGGAGGCTATAGTGGTTCTAGACCTATTTCAAATAATTAGAATATTCCATCAAATTCAAACCAGTTTAGCAGTGATGGTGAAAGATTTGTGGGAACTTCTTCTCCTTGTTCTACTTGTGGACAAGTGCACGTTGGCCTATGTTTTACAACAAATAAAAGATGTTATCAGTGTAATCAATAGGTACATATAATGAGGGATTTCCCTATGAGGTTAGCACAACCATCCTCTAGCCGTGGGTTAGCTTTGGTATCAATGCCATTAGCTTCAAGACCTTCACAACCCTTAAAGCTAGTGGAAAGTTCTGGAGGTAAAGGAATTAAAGGTACACCATCCGGAGGAAGAGGCTCAAATAGTAGAGGTTGAGGACAAGCTGATGGAGGTCAAGCTCGTGTATTTACTATAACGAGACAAGATGCTTAGGCATTTAATGCTATGGTTATAGGTACACTTTTCATATATTCATGCAAAGCAAATGTCTTGTTTGATCCTGGAGCCATACATTCTTTTGTATCTCCATTCTTTGCTTTTTTGAGTAATAAGAGTGCATCGAATCTAGAAGAACCTTTGATAGTATCTACACCAGAAGGAGATTCAATTGAGGCCAAACAGATTTTTAAATCATATGAAGTAATGATATGGGATAAGTCTCTCCTAGCTGATCTGATTATTCTGGATGTAGTGGGTTTTAAAGTGATATTGGGCATGGACTGGTTGTCTTCTTATCATGCTACACTTGACTGCTATAAGAAGATTGTTAGGTTTGATTTACCTGAAGTAGAGACATTTACCTATCAAGGAGACTAATGCCTTATACCATTAAAGATTATCTCAGCCTTATGTGCAATGAGGTTGATGAGGAAGGGATGTGATAATTTCCTAGCAGTGGTTAGGGATACTCAAATGGTGGAAATGAATCTAGATCAAGTGCCAATTGTTTGCAAGTTCCCTGATGTTTTTCCCGAGGAATAGCCTGGCTTACCGTTAGATTGGGATATTAAGTTCTGTATAGATTTAATTCCTAACACTCAACCTATTTCAATGCCACCATATAGAATGGCTTCTATGGAATTGCAAGAATTGAAAGAGCAATTGCAAGACCTTCTTGATAAAGATTTTATTTGTCCTAGCACTTCTCCTTGAGGCATTCTAGTATTTTTTATAAGAAAGAAAAATGGATCAATGCGTTTATCCATTAACTATAGACAGTTAAACAAGGTGAAAATCAAGAATAAATATCCCTTACCTAGAATAGATGACTTATTTGATTAACTTCAAGGAGCTAAATGTTTCTCTAAGATTGACTTGAGATTAGGGTATCATCAATTGAAGATCAGGAAAGAAGATATTCCAAAGATAGCTTTTCGAACTCGCTATGGGCATTATGAGTTTCTGGTTTTGTCTTTTAGACTTACTAATGCCCCTGCAGTGTTCATGGACCTGATGAATAGGGTCTTTAAACCTTTCCTAGATCAATTTTTGATTGTATTCATTGATGACATTTTGGTGTATTCAAAGAGTGAAGAGGATCATAAACAACATTTAAGGCTAGCTCTGTAAACCTTGAGGGAGCATAAACTTTATGCTAAGTTTTCCAAGTGCGAGTTCCAGCTTAACAGTATGGCTTTTTTAGGACATGTGGTGTCCAAGGATGGAATAAGTGTAGACCCTAAAAAGGTGGAAGTAGTTCAAGATTGGCCTAGACCTACTTCAATGACAGAGATACGTAGTTTCTTAGGATTAGCGAGATATTATCAGAGATTTGTTAAAGACTTTTCTAAAATTGCTACTTCCCTCACTAAGCTGACTAGAAAAGGAGAAAAATTTTAGTGGACTGATGAATGTGAAGAAAGTTTTTAGAAATTAAAAGATTTCCTTACTTCAACTCCAATATTAACTCTTCCTACTAAGAGTGATGGTTATAATGTTTATTGTGATGCATCAAGAGTAGGCTCGGGTTGTGTACTAATGCAGTATGGAAAGGTAATAGCCTACGCATCAAGGAAATTTAAGAAGCATAAACAAAACTATCCTGCTCATAACTTGGAGATGGCAGTTGTAGTCTTTGCTTTAAAGATTTAGAGGCATTATTTGTATGGTGAGACTTGTGAGATTTATACTGATCATAAGAGTCTCAAGTATATTTTTCAACAAAAAAGATCTTAATCTTAGATAGTGAAGATGAGTGAAATTGTTAAATGATTATGATTGTACAATATTATATCATCTTGGGAACATTGTAGCAGATGCTTTTAGTAGAAAATCAATGGGAAGTCTTAATCATATATCAACGATGAGAAGGCCACTGGTTAGGGAATTACATAAGTTGGAAGAGGATGGTGTACAACTTGAAATTAAGGAAGCCATAATGCTTTTAGATCATATTCATGCTTGCTCTTCATTAATTGAAGAGGTGAAGGAAGCACAAAAGCAAGATTCTCATATATATATGCAAGCTAATAGAAGATGTAAAAGGAGGGAAGCACAATAATTTTTCTATATCATCAGATGGAGCGTTAATGTATGAGCAACGATTACGTGTTCCTATGGTAAAGGAGATAAGAGAACAAATTCTTGAGGAAGCCCATAAATCCACCTATACTACTCATCTAGGTGCAACAAAGATGTATCATGATTTGAAAGAATTTTACTAGTGGGAAGGCATAAAGAAGGATGTGGCAGATTACGTTTCTCGTTGTTTAACATGTCAACAGGTAAAATCTGAACATTAAAAACCAGCTGGTTTGTTACAACGAATGGAAATACCAGAATGGAAATAGGAAAGTATTACAATGGATTTTGTGGTTGGTCTACCTCGTACATTGCGAGGTTATGATTCTATATGGGTGATTATTGATAGATTGAATAAGTCAACTCACTTCCTTTTGGTAAAGACCACATATGGAGTGGAAAAATATGCCTAGTTATACCTTGATGAGATTGTTAAGTTACATGGGATTCTGTTATCTATTATCTCTGACTAAGGTCTACAATTCACTTCATGCTTCTGGAAGGCTTTCCAAGATGCCTTAGGTACATGTCTACATCTCAATACAGCCTTTCATCCTTAGACAGATGGTCAGTCAGATAGAACTATACAAATTCTAGAGGATATGCTAAGGACTTGTGTACTAGACTATGGTGAGAGTTGGGACAAGTACTTATCTCTGGTCGAGTTTGCCTATAATAATAGCTATCAAGCTAGTATTCAGATGGCTCCATTTGAAGCCTTGTATGGTTGGTGGTGTAGATCCCCAATTAGGTGGTTTGGAGTTGGAGAAGTGAAATTTTTAGGACCAGATTTAGTGCAAGATGCACTTAAGAAGGTCAAATTGATCAAAGAATGTTTACTTGCAGCCTAAAGCAGACAGAAAGCTTATACAGATCACAGGAGATGAGATTTAGAATTTATGGTAGGTGATCATGTATTTTTATGAGTATCTCTTATGAAAGGTATAATGAGATTTAGTAAGAAAGGAAAGCTAAGTCCATGGTGTATAGGGTCATTTGAAGTTTTGGAGAAGATTGGTGCTGTGGCGTATCAATTAGCATTGCCTTACACTTGGATAGACAAGTCAAGAAACTTCGATCAAAGGAGATCGTGATGGTGAAAGTGCTATGGCAAAATCATACTCTAGAAGAAGCTACATGGAAAGCGGAGAGTGAAATCTTTGCCAAATACCCACTTCTATTTAAGAACCAGGGTCAGTAAATTTGAAATTTGGGGACTGAATTTCTTAAAGGGGAGAGAATGTAATACCTCAAATAATAAAAAAAAACTCAATTTTTCTTCCCTCCCACCTTTAGAATTGCAATCTTTCTTCCTCTCCCACACAACTTCATCCTTTCCTTTCTTCTCTCATTCGGCCGCTCCTTTCTTCCGTTCGAACTACCACCAGTGCTGATTTGAGGTTGCATAGCACACCGGCGCAGGACCTCTGATAGCGCTGCATCGTCGACGAGCCTCCACGACGTCTTCTCCGGTTGGTGGCGTCCAAAAATTAAGCATTTTCTCCATTTTTCAGTAGCCGATGTCGAGAGGAGAAACGACTAAAAATCGCCACCGTCTGTCGCACCGCCTCCATCGCTAGATAGCCCAGGACGTCCTCTTCCTCACCTAGCCTTCACTCATCGGAGAACCGCCGCCACACGCCTGGATCGAGGCAAAATGCATTCGCCACTCAGTTCGCATTTCTCACTAAAAAATCGCGATTAAACTGCCGTGTTTCGCCAAACTAACTTCAGATCCGTCATCCTTTTGTTTTGATCTACATTTTGAACCAATTTTGGTTTTTTGCCGCTATTGATCGCCTTCACAGTGTCTTTTTCGATTAGCCATTGAAGCCGGTGTAAACTAAATGCTCCAAAAAATGTAATATAAAAGCTCGTCAAGATTATAAAAGTATTTTGGCGATTGTTAAAGTAGCCTAAATTATCGGTGAGGTGCCACGATATCTGGATAATTGTTCTGGTTGGTTTGAATAGAATAATATTTAACGATGTTCTTGCGTAATTTCATATAGGGAGGAATCATAGAAAATTGAATAACAGAAAGGATAAATCGAGAAAATTAGTACTGGACTAGTAAAGTAAGAATTTTGTACAAATTCTTTCAGATGAGTGTTTGATCAAGGGAATACCGTTTTCAAATATCCCTTACCTATTTAATTTAAAAATTAAATTAATTGTGTATACATTTACATTCATTATCTAGACAGCCATGGGAAACAATTAGGATATGTATTGCCTCTGAATTCGTGATAAATTGATGATTTTATATCTGTGTGACTATGGGTACCAGATACAAGAAATTACGTATTTTCTGAGTGTTTGAAATTTATTATTATTTGAATTTCAAAGCTAGATTGATTAAATATGGAAATTTGTATCTTTGAGGGTGAAATGAATTATGTTGTTGGATGTTGTCTCTGGTGTTATCCTGTATTGAGGCGCCTCGTGCGATGGGAGGTACGAGGCTAGTCGTGTGTGCATGCATAGTGGGTTGTCATAGTGCAGTTGAAGGCACAGGTGACTAGAGGAGATGATGGGTTGTCCCATGCGATGAGAGGCACAGGTGACTGGAGCGTGTGCATACACAGAGGGTTGTCATAGTGCAACTGAAGGCACAAGTGACTAGTGGTGCGGAAGGGTTGTCCTAGTACAGAGGGAGACTATAGATGATTTGGTGGTTGTTTGAAAGTGTTAAATATTGTGTTGATTTATAAAAAGATTATGTTGGAGATATTTGACGTTGCATAGATTTAATTAGCTACTTTATTTTCTAGAAAAATATTATTATGGTAACAATTCTCTTAAATCTTTATATGAAAATTTATTGACACTAAATTAACTTTTATAGCCCTTGAATTATTTTACATTATCAAAAACTCTATGTGAGTTTATTTTCCATTCTGTGTATTTTCTTTATCTTACACTCACTGGGTCTGTGTGACTCACTCTCCTTGCTTTACATTTTTTTAGATCTTCCTCAGGTTGAAGAGTAAAAGTGAATAGATTCGTACTTCTATCTTAGGTAAGTTTTTCCTTGAAGTCTCGCAGGCTCAATGATAACGCAGCTTATCTATACCTTAGTATTAGATTAGTTTGCATGTGAACACGACAAAAATTTCTATAGGTTTGTGATAGCTTGATGTATTATTTTTGAATTGTAATGGATACTGAAATGGTTTGGGCTGTTGTAAATTGAGGAAACGTCTTATTTTCAAAGGAAATTCTGCTGAAATTTTGGAAATCTTGGAATGAAAATAAAGTACTTAAAAGTGAAAATTTAAGTGTCTTAATATTATTATTATGAGGCGAAAGGATTCTTAGGCTGGCTAGACCTAGTAGGTGGTGTGATAGGTTTATGCGTCAGTCACGAGCTCAGTAATTTGGGTCGTGACACTAGTTTTCAAACCACTCCAATCGGAAGTGAGTTAGGATGATTTTTTTTTTCTTTTTTTAATGATTTTTCTTCTCCTTTTAACCATGCATATCTTATTGCTTTTTTTCACTTATTTAAGTTAACATCCCAAAGATAATATTGGAAGTTTCACCCTTCAAACTTACCCAACCCCACTAATGAAATTGTAACATTCAATCAATGGGAAATAAGAAAACACATCATTTGCTTCAATTTCCAATTAGTAGAATGGGTTGTCTCTCCTACTCCACACTATTAACTATACCTTATATACTTCACTCTCTTGAAAAGTATCAATCAAGTCCTAAAATACCATGTATCAAAACAAGCATATTCAAATTAATGTGTAGCATTTATATCAATGATTTTCCTTTTAGTAGCAATCATGAATCATCATGATTACCATATTGCAGAGTATTCATGATTTGATCAATTTTGCACCATAAAGCAGGTTCAATTTTCCAAATTGGAGGAGCTAGTAATAAGCGACATGAAAAACTTGAAGGCAGTATGGCACTCCCAATTTGAGGGATTGAAGACATTAGAAGTCAACAAATGTAAGAAACTTGAGAATATTTTTCCATCTTGTTACAAGCATAAAGCATTTGCAAGTCTTCAGACATTGAAGGTCAGTGACTGTGCTTTAGTGCAAGAGATATTCCAATTAACTGCCAGTGGAATGCATAGTGAAGAGTTTATTACACAACTTAAAAGTCTAATTCTACTTGATCTACCAAAGATGAAACGAATATGGAGTAGAGATCCCCTAGGAATTCTTTACTTTTTTAATCTACAAGTTGTGCAGATTGAAAATTGTGAAAATCTGGATTATCTGTTCCCATTCTCCATAGCTAAGGATCTTCCACAATTTGAAGCTCTTATAATAAAATCATGTGGCATAAAGGAAATTGTTGCGAAGAAAGACGGCATGGAGGGAACTGTCATATTTGAGCTTAATCAGCTTATCTCCTTGAACCTTGTAAATTTGGATAAACTCAAGGGATTCTACGCTGGGGCTCATAACTTAAAATGTCAGTCACTGAAAAAACTTCATGTGTTTTATTGTAAGAAATTGTAGCTGTTCAATATGCAGTCAAATGGATACCAAGAAAGTTCCCTTGCTGATGACCGACTTAATTTCTCAAAGCTACAACCTCTATTTACAGTTGAAGGGGTATGAATGATCTAAACTTTAATCCTTATTCTGAAAATCATAAATGGCTAGAATGCGTAGAATTTCCTTCCCTTAAGTATATATAATTTTGTAGAAGTCACATTTAGCATATGCATGATAGTCAGCTGCTAGTATTTTTCCCTATAGTATAATTAAAATGCTTTAAATTCATTCATTCTGCATTTCTATGGACAAAATCATCAATGAACCCTGCATTGACATCACTTTGTATATGTAAAACAAGATTTTTAAAAATATCTATATTATAGAAGGCCTAGCACAGCATTCGACTTTCCTCATTTATATCTGGATTCCTTTGGAATAATTATTGAACTTCTACTACGTATTATATTTCAGATACTATCCCTACCATATATGAAATGTATACTTATGGGACAATCCTTTTCTTAAATTTTTCTCAATTCAGAAAATACCTTTGTATACAACACTATCATTTAATATATATATATATATATATGTGAGTGTGTGTGGGGGTAGGTGGGTGTGGATGTGCATGCTTGTGTGTGGTTTAGCAATCTCCAATAAGAAATTTTAACCAAAATGTCATTATTCTTTCACTCATTGACACAATAAATGTGATGGTATTTAAGTTTGTAGTGTGAAAATGACTTAAATATTTCTGTATTAATTGTTTATGTATTTACGAGAGAAAATGATGCATAAAAATAAATCACGCTCATACAAATTTTTGGAGAAAATAATTGACAGTGGTATGATAAGTTGCTATAAATTTGGGTCAACAAGAAGTACATTTTATGGACCATTCACAAATAGTGTCATTCATATTCAACCTGAGTTGTAACTGTAACTAATTAATGTTTTACATGTGGAAGGTTATCCCTAACTCGGAAGAGTTGACGCTAAACCAAAAGACTGCCAACATGATAATGCAAGGCCAATATTCATGGAGCCTTTTCAAGAAACTAAAAATTCTTAGGTTGCTTCAATTTGAAGATGATCAATCTATTTTTACGTATTGGGTTCTCGAAAATATTTCCAATCTGGAGTCTCTAAATGTTGAATGGAGTTCCTTCAAAAAAACATTCCAAGTCCAAGATGAAACAGTTATTGGCACAAGACTCAAGCACTTGGTTCTCCATGAATTGCATGAACTTCAACAAATATGCAATGAAGGATCCCGAATTGACCCAATTCTTCAGACTCTTGAAAGTTTATATGTCGCTGAATGTTCCAATTTGGTGCACTTGGTACCTTCCTCTGTCACTTTTAGTTACTTGACATATTTAGTGGTAGAAAAATGCAATGGATTGATTGACTTAATTACCTATTCTACAACAAGAAGTCTGATCAATTTAATAACAATGAAGATTTCAGAGTGCAAGTCACTTGGACAAGTTGTTACTGAAGAGGGAGATGAGACAAAACATGAAATTGCATTAAGAAGTTTACAAACTTTGGAACTTGAATGTTTGCCAAAGCTCAAAATATTTTGCTCCAGCAAGTGCTTGCTGAATTTTCCTCGGTTAAATAAGGTTGTTGTGACTCAATGCCCACGGATGGAGATCTTTTCTGTAACAGAAACAAGTACACCATTGCTTGATAAGATACTAGGAGAGAAAACAGATGAAGATTGGTGCTGGGAGGGTGATCTAAATAGAACAATAAGAAAGATGTTCCTTGAGAAGGTATATTTTGATTTAACAAATCAGTTTGCTTTAAACGCTCTTTCTTTCTTATATGAAGTATTCTGATGACTATTAAAACAGAAAGAAAAGAGAGCCTATTGTCTAAATTACTTTATATGCTTTTTTGACCATTTATTTGAACTTATCGCGTATGCATTTGTTTCATGAACAGGTGGCTTTTCATAACTTTAAATATTTGATGTTATCTGAATATCCCGAATTGAAAGAATTGTGGCATGGCCAAGCTAGGGACAAAGTGTTTTGTAATTTGAAACATTTGGTGGTGCATAAATGTGACTTTTATGTAATTGAGTTGAACTAATTTAAAATTTATGTCTAACTTGAAACCTTTGAGGGAAATCAAAAGTTGGATTTGCCTAATTCATTCATGTAATTTTGATTGCTCCTTTATGTTGCTCTTTTGGTTTTGGATGATTCTGTATTTTAATTTTATTTTGCATCTAGATTATTTTAATGGTTTTGATTATAAATTGAATATTAATTTTTACATCTTAGTAATTCTGTTCAAGTGGATTTAAGTTTAGACTAATTAGAAAGAGAGTTTGAATAAAATATGTCGATTTTGTTTTTGCATATGCATATATGATAAAGATGTTCATTGACAAGTGAATTGGTGTTAATATTTGTTAACATGAGCTGATAAATATTAATGTGTTATTTCAACAGAAAGTTCCAGATTCTGAACAGAGTTAAGATCGTTATCTCGTTGGTTATAAAGTTAGAGCGTTGCAGTTTGAAGATCCTTGGGAGAACTTTCAATCTTCCTCTTTTCTTTGCTTCTGTATATTTTGATCTTCCTTCACGAAGAAAATGTTGTTAAGAATAAGATGAATTGGCTTTGATCACAACATCTCTCTAATGTCCAACCTTATTTGATGCAAATCTTGCCATTAGAGAAAAGAATGACATTGAAATCTTAGTTTAATTAAGGATCTCCTAATAAATTAATAAATTAACGTGAAAAAGAATACCTTAAACTGAAGAAACGTGGAGAAAACGACAAAGAATGCATGGCCAAAGGAATTAATTAAGCAAAAGTGAAGGCTAATATAGTCTTTCATTACAAAAGGGCCTCCCAAGGGGTGTTTGGCTTGTGGAATTATTTTTGAAATTCTTGAAATATTTTATAGATATGATATATTTATAGAATAAATTTGGTTCAAGTTTTAGAAAAATTTAATTAATAATTTGTTGGTTAAAGTGACAAGTACTTTATTTTTTTTTAAATAATATTTTAAATTTGAGTATTATGTATTAAAATATTTTTGTTTGAGAGTTTTATTTTTGTTATAAAATTTTAATTAATTTAAATTAAATTAATAAAAGTTTAATAAATTTTTATATATTGTTAATTTTGTCTAAAAGAGAAAAAAAATTCTGACAAATTAAGTATTCCCACAAAACTCGCAAGAGAATGTTTCACAAATGGTAAAAGAATATCTTGCCCTTTTTAATCTTAAAATAATTCCAAGAGATATGCTTTGCTTGAGAATGTAGGATTGTAGGATCCAAACATTCCTTTCCCACCAGTCTGCTAAAGTCATAATTTTCATTGCGAATGAAATCCTACACGTAATTTGCTCTTGATAACTCTAGTCTCTAGCTATTCGTGATTTCTCATTTAGCTTATTCTCATCTTTTTATTGCAAATCTTATTTGGCATTCTTTGCAGTACTTCTTCATTCTTGGCTCTTGGATACCATTGATTTCCTCTGTTTTTTCTTCCTTCAATTAAACAGTTGAACTCTGTATTTACTCAACAATCCCAACTTCGTGCTTCTAATATTTGTCTGTTGTCCTCATTATTGAAGTTTGTTCACTTGTTTCCTTATTTTTCATATCAACAAAAGAAAAAAAGACAACAAAATAGAATTTGGGTTCACTCTTTGGCTTATAGATCACTTTCATTAGTACTCTCTATCTAATTTTGTTTCTTTCATATCTGTCATATATACATAAAAATTCAAAAAAGAAATCCAAAAAATTCAGAAAAAAAAAAGATTTGTATAGTCCATTCACCCTTCCCTTAGCACTGTGCCTGTTCTAATTTCCTCTGTTTTCTCCTTCAATAAAACTCTTGGTTTTCTCAGACATCTCAACTTTCTGTTTCTAATATTCCTCCACAGTCCTCAATATTCAAGTTTGTTCATTTTCTGCCTTATTGTTCATTTAAAAGAAAAAAAAAAGGTTGGTATAACTTGTTCACCCATGTTTGGCAATCACTTTCTGCATTGAAGTTTGTTCCTTTGAGTCTGTCCTATTACATAAAAATCCAGAAAAAAAAAGGACAAAAAATTGAAGGAAAAAAAAAAAAAGAAAATCTGTTGCAGTTTGTTTGAAATTTGTGTTTACGGATTGGCTTGTTTCTTGAAGCATCTTTCACCTTCTTCTATAGAAGAGGCCATACTGCCTTGTGTCTCAAGTTCATCTATTGCAGACGCGAAGAACAGAAGTTTACTTTGGTGTTGATGACATATCAGTAGAGGTGAAGTGATGTCCATCATCATTAGTTTATCCAATTCATGATCATTGAGTGGTATTATTATGTGGGGTAAATTACATTAATTTTTTCTTCATGCTTTCTTTTTTCGACGAACCAACAAATAATAAATTAATAAACCCAAGACTTTTGAGTGCAAGCATGCGTTGCTTTATCGATGCAATTCTTGCCATACGAGAAACGAGTGAATTCCTGCCACTTTATCGATAGATTAAAAAGGACATAAATTGCTACAAATTTTAATTAATCATCACCCTCTTTAAATTAAAGCCATAAAGTGATAAAGAATGCATTCTTTTCTTTTCTTTCATTTAATTAATAATATTTAATTAATTTTTTTATTTTATTTCGACAGAGTTATATATTATAAAAAAATAAAAAAAATTTAATAAATATAATTAATTAATACAAAAATAAAATGATATAATATATGTATTAAAAAAAATTTTATAATTCTATACAAATAATTTCTTCAATTAAAATAGTTGATTTATAATTTTATAAATTTTGTAATTTGTACAAAAATTTTATTCTATCAATTTTTATATATCTAAAATTCTAATAGACATGTCAAATCAGTTGAGTTTCAATGAATTTTTTAAATGAGGTCTAAAGTTTAAAATATATTTTTGCAACTAAAAGTATAAGAATTTTTTTATCTTTTAGTATGATTTGATTTTATTAATATGTTATTGTTTTGTTAATTTTTTGCATAAAATAGTTAGTAGAGAAAAATTTTTTGTGCATAAATCATAGTGTTTATGAGATTTTAAATTAATTTTTATAAATAAACCTGGCTTAAATTGAAGAGAATTTTATGCAACCATTAGTTAACTATATGCTTCTAATGTATATTTTTCCGTAGTGATCAGTACTGGAGTTTGGTCACTTTTAGCTATAGAAGCCGAAGCCGATGCTCTGTGTGTGTCCCAAATTCATGAATACAAATTAATATTGCAGACGCTAACAACACAAGTTTACTGTACTGTTGTTCTTATACAAATAGAGGTAAAGTAATGCCCTTGTCATTGATTTATCCATTTCGTTGTGGTTTCTATCGTCATGAACTTTTTTTGAAAAAAATATTTATCTCAAAATTTAGTTAAAATAATTTTTCATATTATAAATTTGATAACAGAAGGAATGAGAACTTTTCACTCTTTTTATGTCTCACATTCATTTGATTCTTGTTAACATTTATTTATGTTAATATATATATATATATATATGAATTTGACAAATGATGACTAAAAGATTTAAAAGTTACAATAATAGTGTAAATATTAGATGCTCCTTCGGTCTTTCCTTATTTTTGCTTGACTAAATTATTTTTTTAGTTTCTAAAAGAGATAATTTATCTTAGTATAATATTTAAATTATAAAAATATTTAATTTAGTCATTATAAAATATATTATGTCTTAATTTAATTTTTAAAATTTTAAATTGAAGTATAAAAATATATATAATACTTATATTTAAAGATTAAATTGAGATATAATATATTTTTTAAGAATTAAATTAAATATTTTTATAAGTTAAAAATTAAATTAAAATAAATTATACCTTTCATACATTAAAATAATAATTTATTCTTTTTACTTTTGTTGTGTCTCTGATAAAGGTAAAGTATCCTTAGTCATTAGTTTTTTTTTTTTTTGCCACATTAGTAATTAGTTTAAACATTTAGTAATTGGTATTAATACGTGGAATATATTATATTAACTTTCTTTTAAGTTTATATTCTTTTAGTTTGACAAATTATATTAATTTTTAATTTATTTTATGCCAATGAAAAATAACTTTTTGTATATAAGAAAAATAATATTTTGTTATTATTATTATTATTTTAAAAATCTCAAATAATTGAAATGTGCTCACCAAATTCAGAAGAGGGTGAAACATCACTATTTCATTTTGTGGCGTACTTTAAAAAATAAAAAAAATTTTACTAATTAGTGTCATAGGACATTAGTTAATATTTTTTTTAATAAATTGATAAAGTATTTAATATCTTAACATACGTAGAAAGTCAATAAAAATAATAATTTTTAATATTTAAAAATTATATCAACCAATAAAAGGAACTTTAATAAGACATTAGTTGGTAAAATCAAAATAAAAATTGTTGGAGATTATAGAATTTGAGTTAATTATATGACACCCTGTTGGTATTTCATCAACTTATTTTGTCACTCTTAAAAAGTTGTTCACTGTTTGCTCAAGGCATTTTTTGGAAGTGTGATCCTTGTTTTATTTAGAAGAGGTTTTAAATTGGGATAGTGGTCACGGTAACAGTTGCATTGTTATGACAATGAATCTCTTAAAGTTGTACAAAATATTTTAAAATATATATAGTTATTATAACTCTCAAATACACATAGTATGAACATAGTATATTTAATATTTATATTAATTTAATAAATATATACCTTCTATAATTAATAAAAAATTAACTTCTCTCCATTTTTAAATTTTTTCTTGATTTAGTATTTTCTTAAATATTCTCTAATTTAAAGAATTTTTTTTAATTTCCCTTAAAATCATGATTTCTAACATTCTGTGTTATACAAAAAAGAAGCTTCCCTTACTATGTTAATTTAGTTTTATTAAATTAATTTTAGTGCGTATAAAAATTTCACTTTACATCTTTCATGAACTATTTAAAACTTTTACTCATCTCTCTCCTAAACTCTTCCTACTTCCCACTTTCCAATATATATAGCTATTTTTTGTTTTAGGTTATTATTAAATAATTTTGTCAATTTACAAAATTATAGAACCAGACAACTCTCTCATAAGTCATTTCCACTCTTTACTTTTAATAATAATTTAGAGACTCGTTAGCTACCCAATACAGACTCTTTTACAAGAGAGATCATAAATAAATAAAAAATAAAAAATGTATTTATTTTTTGGCTGCTGTTTGACTTATTCTAGAGAAAACAAAAAATAAATATTATTTTAAGAATAAAAAATATAAAAAAAATTAAAAAATATTATAAACTTTAGTTTTTTAAAACAAAAAATACACATGTTTTACTTTATTTTATTTTTTTATTATTTAAAATTAATTTTAAAAATTTATATTATTATTTTTTATATATTATATATATTATTAATGAAATTTTTTAATTTTTTATTTTAATATTCTACTTTTTTATTTTTTGTCAAGAACAATAATTCAAATAATTTTTTCTATTTCTTTGTTTTTAAAAATCAAATATTGTTTTTAAAAATTATATTTAATCAAATCAAATTTTTTTTTATTATTAACATATATTTATATTATATGATTAGAATAGATAAAAGATCAGGTCATTTTTTCCAATATATTAAATATATTATAAAATAATAATTATTAAAATTTAAAATAATAAATTAAATAATATAAAATTATTTAATTTCTATTATTTTTTAATAATTTTATTATTATTTTTATTTTTACATCATATATTTTATTTTATATTTTATATTATAATAAATTTAAAATTTTTTTAATATTAATTTTATAAAATATATGTTATATAATATAAAATATAAAATAAAATATATAATGTTAAGAGAAAAAATAAAAAAATAAATGATTTTTAATTATTTATTTTATTTTTAGAATATAATAATTATTTTATAATATATTTTAAAAGTTTTAAAAAATAATATACGTTAAATACATAGTATAAATATATGAAAATATCATTTCTAAAATAATTTTTTAAAACTTGAAAAAATAAAGCAACGCTGCCCATGAATTCAAACAGGCCATGACTATCGTCCTGCTCATTCTAACCCATTGTTGCTGACGTAATCACTCTTCTCTAGTTTTAGTGTACATTATCTTCCTCCAAACCTTCTTCTTCTTGTCACAACTTGTTATGCTTCTCGTATTTTGATTTTCCATTTCTACATTTCTTCCAATCTTTCATATCAGTTCATTCGTATTCTTCCCCCCCTCACATTGTTGCGGTATATTGCGGTCAGTTGGACCGCATCGCCGTTTTGATGCGGCAACAAGCTGTGGTTCTCAGTCACCCCTCAATTGCTGGGTGATGCGGTTGCGTCGGCATCTGCAGATGTGGACTGCAATTTCGAACCATTTCTTCCCATGGCTTACTTTAGACGCTTTTAAAAGGAAAATATCTATTATATGCCTTACGTATCTATTTTTCTATTGCTTTTCTCTTTCTGATTTCCTTCTCCTGATGTAATTTGATCTTTATGTTTGAATTCTTGTGTAGTCAAATCAGGAAGCAAGAATGGAGATTTTCATTTCTGTTGCAGAGTATACTGTGGCACCTATTGGAAGGCAAGTGGGCTATCTGATTTTCTATGAAGACAATTTTAAGGAGCTAAATGATCAGATTAAGGAGTTGGTGAGAGTAAAAGAACGTATTGAGCATTCCATCGAAGCAGAAAGAAGAAATGGAAGAGAGATTGAAGCTGATGTGCAGGACTGGCTAGACAAAGTGGATGAGGTTATAGAGAAAGCAAAGCAACTTTGTGAACACTCACATAGTGAGAATGCAGGGTGTTCTGGAAGGTCTTGTCTTAATTTGAAGTCACGTCATCAACTTAGTAGACATGCAAAGAAAATGGCAAGAAAAGTTGCTGAAGTACAGGAAAAGGGAAAGTTTGATCGAGTCGTATACTTACCTCCTCTGGATGGAGTAAACTTCGCTTCTACAACAAGAGGTAGTGAAAAGCTTGAGTCAAGGAAGAAAATGAAGGAGGACATAGTGTTGGCTCTAAAAGATTCCCAAGTGAGCAAAATAGGAGTCTATGGGCTAGGCGGGGTAGGGAAAACCACTATGGTGAAAGAAGTAGCCAAACAAGTTACGGATGATAACTTGTTTGACGCAGTGATTATTGCATATGTATCCCAAACACCGGATCTTGAAAGAATTCAAGGTGAGATTGCAGATCAGCTTGGCTTGCGTTTTGAAGAGATGACCACACTTGGAAGGGCAAGTCGTCTACGTGAGAGGATAAAAAAGGAGAAAACTATCCTCATCATACTAGATGATATGTGGGCAAGACTTGATTTGGAGAAACTGGGAATCCCTATAGAGGATAATCATAAAGGTTGCAAGTTATTGTTGACTTCAAGAAATCAAGATGTATTACATAAAATGGAGACTCAAAAGGATTTTAGACTTGAAGTTTTGAATGAAGAAGAAACTTGGAGCCTGTTCCAAGTTATGGCAGGTGATGTTGTTAAAGATACCAATTTACATAACATAGCAACTCAAGTGGCCAAAAAATGTGTAGGCTTGCCTATTCTTATAGTGACAGTGACAAATGCATTAAAAAACAGAGATATTTATTATTGGAAAGATGCCTTGATTCAACTAGAAAGAGTTGAAAGTGGAGAAGTGAATGAGATAGCTTATTCAGTTTTGGAGCTCAGTTACAACCGGTTAGAGGGTGATGAAGTGAAGGCAATTTTCTTGCTTTGTGGTTTACAAGGACCACAAGTTGGTGTTGAATTCTTGTTGAAATGGGTTCTGGGTTTGGGCATATTCAAACTGATTAATAATTTGGAAGAAGCAAGAATTAGACTTTACAAATTGGTTGATTCCTTAAAGGCATCTTGCTTGTTGCTTGAAAGCAACACAAAATTGTATGTCTATATGCATGACATTGTTCATGAAGTAGCACTCTCAATTGCATCAAGAGATCATCGTGTTTTCATAATTGGAAGCGGGGCTGAGATAAACAAATGGCCAACAGAGAATTTCCTTCGAAGTTGCTCACACATCGTTTTGAAAGGGTTTTATATCCATAAGCTTCCTGAAAGGTTAGAGTGTCCTCAAGTTAAACTTTTCTACTTAAGTAGTGATTATTCTTTAGCCATCCCAGATTCTTTTTTTGAGGGAATGAGAAATCTCAAAGTGTTGGCATTGACTTCCATGGACTTGTCTTCATTACCTCAATCTTTTTGCTCCTTAATTGAACTTCAAACATTGTGTTTGGATTATGTACTTTGAAAGATATGACTAGTATTGGAGCTTTGGAAAATTTACAAATTCTCAGTTTTCGTGGGTCCTTCCTGACAAAATTGCCTAGTGAACTAAGGCAATTGACTTCTCTTAGAATGTTGGATTTAAGCGGTTCTATAATTGAAACCATCCCATCCAATATCATATCAAAATTGACCAAATTGGAGGAATTGTATCTGGGCGCCACAAACATCAAGTGGGAGCTTGAAAATTCAGAACAACAAAATGAAAAAGCTACTCTTGCTGAGCTTAAGCATTTGACTAACTTGACTGCTCTAGAAATTCAAATACAAGAGGCTTGGATTTTGCCGAGGGACCTGAAGTTTGAGAAGCTAGAAAGATATAAAATAGTTATAGGAGATACATGGGTATGGTTTGATGAATATGAAGCCTCAAAAATATTGAAGCTTAAGCTTGGTACTAGCATTCATTTGGAGCATGACATTAAAGCACTGATTAAAAGAGTGGAGAATTTATACTTGGATGAAATCAACGGAATCTCAAATGTGCTTTACCATTTGAACCGAGAAGGATTCCCACTTTTAAAATATCTTCACGTCCAAAATAATGCAAATCTCCGACACATCGTTGACTCAAAGGAGAGGAAGCGAACTCATGTTTTCTTCCCAAACTTGGAGACACTAGTGCTTCACAATCTCAATAACTTGGAGAAGATATGTCAGGGCCCTCTTACGGGTAATTCTTTCTGTAAACTAAGAGTCGTCAAAGTCGAAAGTTGCTGTCAATTAAAACATCTCTTCTTAGCTTCAATGGTTACATTATTCTCCCAACTTATTGAGATTGAAGTGTCCCATTGCATTTCTATGAAGAATATTGTGTTCATGGAAACTTTGAATGGTGGCATAACTATCAATAAGATTGAGTTGATCCCTTTGCGTTCCCTGACTTTACAACTTTACCTGCAATTGAGGATTTTTGCTCTAATGATTTAAGATCTCGTGTAACGTCTGAGGTATCATTTTTCAATGCAAAGGTATGTTGTTTCTATTTTATTCTTATATTTTATATGCATTTGGTATATAGAAATTTATATGAGACATGCATGCATATCCTGACACATATTAATATAAATTGTTTGTTATATATTGTTCACCTATAAATAGTTATTTAAATTTTTTTTGGTGAAATATTTATCAAAATGGTGATTCAAATATCATAACTTTAAAATCTATAATTAGTGTGTTAAAAAATTCAAAATCAAAGTAGTAAGAATTCAAAATCATTTTTTCTTTCCAACAGAGAAAGAAAAGAATCCTAGCATTGAACTTTTTTGGGAAATTTGGGGTCTGTTTGAACTTTGTTATATTTTTTATTCTTTAAATTTGTTTTATAAAATTAGTTCTGATAATTCATATTAGTATTGTTTTCATGTATTTATATATATGCTTCTAATAAAAAAATTTGTTTTATATGTTTTCCTCGTTTTAAAAAATTAGAGTTTAAAGTATCTTCTAATTATTTTATTTTCTATTCTCGAAATACATGTTCTATTTTTTTTTATTTTTTATCGAAAACAGTTATTTAACCAAGCTTTTTTTATTTTTTATTGTTAAAAACCCAAAACAATTTTTAGAAACTGCAATTAAACAGACTGTTGGATTTTGTCGTCATCTTTATGTTTGTTCTCAATTGTAATTTCTCAATAAAAAGTCCTAATTGGCCACATAACCTATTAATCCCATTGCAATAGTGTCGGGTGTCGAAACCGATAAAAATAAAATTTTCTACTGCTACTACGTAATTTGTGTGTAGTGTGAGCAGGGTCGATCTCACAGAGACTGGAGATTTTAAAATTCTTTTAATTAACCAGAAATTCAGTAAAAAGTACTTGCAAAAATAAATAAGGGGGTTTGTAAAAAGGAATTAAACTCAAATTAAAATGCAAAATAAAATTGAAATAAACTAACGAGAATAAAATTGCAAGATTAAATATGAACACGCAAAGAAAATAATTGTAAGGAAAATTTAAATAAATTAAGTACACTCTAGCTAAGGGATATTCAATTTCATACTATCACTGACTGCTCATTGATTTGATATCATCTTGTATTTCATAATAAATTTGGCTTAACGATTAAACCTTGTTAATTGTTAAATCTCTTTCTAATTTAACAAATTAAGGAATGTCTATTCACTTGTAGTAATTAATCAGGTGATTCAAATAACGTATCTAAATTCACCTAATTAACAGACTTAAGACTCAAAAGAGATATATCAAATATAGAATATATTAAAACAGAACGTCTAATTTTAATATATACTGGTTTCTAGTTTCATTACCTAAAATAAGCATAACGTATGACTTATTTTACGTAATTTGTTACTCACATCAAATTTCCTAAACAATTACGGATTTAAGAAATTTAAATAACTAACAGAAACACCATATATAAATTGATGGCCAAACAATTCACATATTAATGTATCACTAATATATTCAATCAAAAACTAAAAACTATAATGAAAACAAAATACAAATATTTAGCACGATTCTTAATCTCACAATCTAGGCAATATGAAATTAAATTCCCTCAACCAGATAAAATATTTAGCCACTCATGATTGTCAAAACAGAAACAAAACAAATTAACCAAAAGAAATTCATCAATAAAGTGGTTTAAATATCAAATAAAAACATATAAGGATGCAACATCTGACGGTGGACAGCGGCAGCAGCGGCAATGCAGTGTCTCTCTCTAAACCTCTGTCTCCCTTTTTTTTTTCCGTCCATCCAATCTGCCTTAAAAAGAGAACTCCAAATTTCAATTCAAAACGCACGCCTCCTCTCCGTGTATCTCTCGCCACCTGAAAGGAAGGAATTCAAAAATTAAATTGGATGCTAATCTCTCCTCTGCGTTAGCGTGAAAACTCCCAGCGTGAAAGAAGGAAAATTCAAATCAATCTTTGAATTCAAATCAATCTTTGAATTCAAATCAGAATTGAATTCAAAGTGACACTGCTCCTCTTTTTGATTTTTTTTATTATTTATTATTTTATTGTTATTTTATTATTTCTATTATTATTTCTATTATTATTTATATTTTTTTTTACTTTTTGTTTATTTATTTTATGTATGCTTACTCTTTATTTAATTTTATTATTATTATTATTATTATTATTTTAATTAGTAAAAATTACGAAAATAATGGTAGAAATATGTTAAACCACCAAAATTACTTCTAATTACAAAATTAATTTAAAAACTACTAATATTTAATTAAAAGCTTCAAAATAAATAAGAAAAGAAAGCATAAAATCATGAAGTAATTGAACCTAACAAATAGTCTCATACTATCCGAGTTGAAAGCTAATTTACTAATTAAATTACTGTTTTCATTTGAAAAATATACACTTTACCTTCCTCTTTGGTCCTCCCCACTGTAAAAGACCCTTTCAGAGAAGTTTTACTGATGATGATTAATCTGTTCTGGAGCCACTTGAATGGCATTACTGAATAATTCTGAATGTCTCTAGACAATAAGAAACATATTAATGTATTCAAGGTTGCACAACACTTCTATTTTTCATTTTCAGGCAGTGAATTTATTTATTTATTTCATTTTATTATCCAATTCATTTTGGCCATAATAAACAAGTTGATCTGACCATACAGTAAACCCTTATTCTAATGGGGTTAATAAATCAAAATATATTATAATTGGAAGCAAAAGCTAGTCTCAAATCTCAATGAGTGCATAATCTTTTTTACAGGAAAAAAATCTTATGTAACCTCTGGATTCCTTAAATCTTTATGTTGAGTGCTTATTAGATATTTTAATTGCATTTGAAGTAAGGGACCCTATGCTTTGATACCTTAGAACAGAACGCCTGTACAAGATTGTGTTATGCTAAAAATTAAATATTGTAGTTCTTTTTCCAAGACTAAGTTTTCTTTTTGTAGGTTGCATTTCAAAATTTGGAGACCTTGAAGTTGTGCTCAATTAATTTGAACAAAGTTTGGGATGACGACCATCTTTCCATAGCCTATTCTTTTCAAAATTTGGATAATTTGGTTTTGAAAGATTGTAGTGGCTTGAAGTATTTATTCTCACCCTCCATGGCAAAATGTCTGAAAAATCTCAGACAGCTTGAAATGAGAGGATGTCATGTAATGGAGGAGATAATAGCATCAGAAGGAAGAAACAATGATGCTGCAACAGAACAGGTATTGTGATTTTCATCGTAGATCCATGTCAAGAGACATGGATCCAAAATATTGTTGTTTGGTATATTATTAACATTTATATAATGCTGGAGGCATGCATATGTAGAATGTCAATATATTGGGAGAAATCTCTTAGCATCCAACATCTTTAGATTTATGCACTTTTATAAAATATTGATTATTTACTTCTTTGAGTAAAATAATGATTTAATCTATGAAAACTTACTCCTTTTAATTTGGTTCTTCAAAGGTAACATCTCTGAATGATTTTCTTTCAATTAAAATGATCTTTGTTAATGTTATAGACAAATTTCTCGCAATAACTATTCAGTAATAACTGAGATTCATCCAGATGAAAATTTCTCCCAAATCGATTTCACTTAGGTGAATTTGTGCTCAAATTTAAATCATTTTAATGATCTCTTGAATTTGCAAAAATTACTCAAATGATATTGTTTTGTAAAAAAATGTCACCTAGACAAGTTTAGATCATGAGCTAATGTCCTATGTGAACTTCCCATTTATTAATTTTAAAAAGAAATTTTCCAAAAAAGGGAAACTAATTGGATTGGAAAAAAACTTTTAAAGGTCTTTGGAGAACCAAAATTATTAATTTACTATATTTTTTATAATAATTATATCAAATATAAGAATCTTAAATGGCACAGTATCATGTAACTTGAAATTGCAAATTATTCAATATATCAAGAGATATAAGTTCATATTCAAATTAATGTGTAGCATATATATATATATATATATATATATATCAAGAATTTTCTTTTTGGTTCAATTATTATTGCCTTATTATATTAATGCTTATGGGGTTCTGCCTCATATAGGTTCAACTTTTCAAATCGGAGAAGATGATAATAAATGATATGAAAAACTTGAAGGCAATATGGCACTCCCAATTTGAAGGATTGAAGGCATTGCAAGTCGGGAACTGTGAGAAACTTGAGAATATTTTTCCATCTTGTTACATGCATGATTCATTGGGAAGTCTTGGGAGGACAGAAGAAATATTTGAATTGAGTGGCAATGGAATGCATGGTGCTGCCACACAATTGAAAAATCTAACTCTAAGTGAGCTGCCAAAGATGAAACAGATATGGAGTAGGGATTCCTATAGAATTTTTCGCCTTTTTAATCTACAAACTTTGCAAATTTCTTACTGTGAAAATCTGGAATATGTTTTCCCATTCTCCATAGCTATGAATCTTCCACGACTTGAAAGTCTTGACGTATTTTCATGTGGGATAAAGGAAATTGTAGCAAAGAAAGATGGACCAACATTGGAGGAAACTGTCATCTTTGAGCTTAATCATCTCAAGTACTTGAGCATTTCCAATTTGAATGACCTAAAGGGATTCTATGCAGGGCCTCATACTTTAGAATGTCAATCTCTGAAAACGTTAAGTGTATGGAATTGTGAAAAATTAAAGGTATTCAATACACAGTCAAATAGATGCCAAGAAAGTTCTACTGACCAACTTCATTTCTTAATGCCACAGCCTTTGTTCACGGCTGAAGAGGTATGGATATTCTAAAAATTGATCCTTAGTTTGAAAATCATATATTAGAATGCATAGCATATCTTTCTCTAAAGTAGCAGATACATGATAACTACTTGTACTTAATTTGTATGTATAGTATCATCACGATGCTTAAAGTTTAGTCCTTTAAAAAATTTCTCTCAACAAAACCTTCAACGAACTCTGTATTTACATTAATTTACATATGAAAATCCAAATTTTGTTGAAAATCTATACTATATACGTAATTAAATGTGGACTCTTCCAACTGTATTGAAAATCATCAAGTTGGGACCATCGTTTTTTGGTTTTTATCCAAACAGTACAGCACTTAAATAACTTAATATGTATACGTTTGCTATATAGAGGATGACAACAAACAAAACTTTTTTCTACTAAGTGAAGTTGGCTATATGGATCAAGTGATTTTAATATTTTTTATCTTTGTTCCTTTCTATAGTTAGTTAGATTATTAATAGTTAAATCTATCATAATAGTTTTTCCTATTATTTTCATTGGTCTTTCCTTACTTTTAGTTATTGAATTATCTTTTATCTAATCAATTCTCTATACAGGAGCCTCTGATAATCTCTTCTATACCAAATCACCTAAGATGCGTTTCTACTAATTTTTGTATCATAGGTTACTTTGACTTTCTCTCTAATGCAATCATTCATAATGCCATACTTTTTATTGTGACTAGTCATCTAATGCAATATTTTTATTTCTGCAACGTTGAATTTTTGCTCATTTTGACTTTTTATCACTCAACATTCAATACCATACAACAATGCAGGTCTCATAACTGTACAGTAAAATTTTTCCTTAAGCTTGAGTGATACTTTTTCATCACAAATAACACTTAAAACCTTCCTCCATTTTATCTACCTAGTTTGAATCCTATGATTTAAGCCCTTCATTATTTTGTATTATCGTTTTCAAATATTTAAAACTTGTGACTTCTTGTATGGAATCATGTCCAAGTTTCACCTTTGCCCTAAAATCTGTGTCCTTTCATTGAATTTATATTCCATATATTTGGGTTTGCTTCAATTTTTCATTCATTTCTTTTTTGGAATCTCTAACAAGGACTATATCATTAGAAAAAAAAAATATACACCTTGATGTTGCCTCTTGAATATGTTCAATGAGTACATCCAATACCAAGTTAAAAAGGTAAAGGCTTAAAGATGAACCTTGATGTAGTCCTATGGTTATAGGAAAATCCTTTGCGGCTCCACCTTGTGTTCTCATACAAGTCGTGACCCCATCAAATATGTCTTTGATTACTCGAATATAAGCCACACGATTTCTTTTCTTTTCTAAAGCCTTCCATAATACCTCTCTTGGTACCCTATCATAGACATTTTCTAAATCAATGAAACCCATATATAGATTATCTCTGATAATTCTTCATCGATCTTCTTAACAAATATATTTCCTGCATGGTTGACCTCCTTGACATGAAATCAAATTGGTTCTCTGTAATTGGCATGTCTAACCTCAATCTTTGCTCAATAACTTTTTCCTATAATTTCAAAGTATGACTTATGAGCTTCATCCCTCTATAATTTGCATAATTTTGTGTATTACCTTTGTTCTTATACATTGGGATTAAAATACTTTTTCTTCATCCATTCGGCATCTTCTTGAATCTCAATATCACATTAAACAAATTTATTAACTAACTTACACCTTTTCTTCCTAAAATCTTTCACACCTCAATCGGACTTTGTCATTACCCATTCTTTTCAATACCTGCACTACTTTAAACTCTTGGATTCTCAGATAAAAAATTATAATTGAGATCCTCCTCTTTAATATTTAGTCTATTAGCATGACAAGTAGACATGTGTCTGTTATACATCAAATAATTAAATTTGAATAAAAGACTCAAAGAAAAAGAACAAAGATAAAGCCAAGTTTTGATTGCACAGTAGATCGGGAAATAAAACTACAATCACTTTAAATGATGTAATAACAAAAAAATTTAATAAATGATTGCATGTGTTCAACTTATATACTAGATGAAAATTTTAAAGGGAAAAACAAATACTAGATCATTTATTGCCACTTAATTAGAACAATGATAGTTATTTAATACATATTATGTATAAATATTTGTTGACTAGTAAACAATGATTATTTTTATCAATATGAAACTTCATTTGTATCTAATGTTTTATGTACATTACAGGTGATTCCAAGCTTGGACCATTTGACAATATCTAATGCAGGAAGCTATTTGGATTTCCATGGGTATAGTGAAGCCGGGGGATTACTATTGGTGTCCAACCTTTTTCATGAAGATGCTTTTCCAAATTTTTTGCTCCAAAATTTATCTAATTTGGAATATCTGACTGTTCGTATGTGTTTATTCAAGAAGATATTCGAGGATGAAAAGCAAAGCAGAAGCAGCAAAACAACTTTCAAATATTTGCACCTGGAGAGTTTACCCCAACTTCAACATATATGTAAAGAAGGATCCCGAATTGACCTTCTTCAGGTTCTTGAAAGCTTAGTAGTTATGGAATGTTGTCGTATGATAAATTTGGCACCTTCCTCTGTCTCTTTCAATCACTTGACATCTTTGAAGGTAGCAAATTGTAATGGGCTTGTAAATTTAATTACCTCATCAACCGCTAGAAGTTTGGTCAAACTGAAAACAATGGAGATAAGAGAGTGTGATTTGCTTGAACAAATAGTGATAGAAGAGGGAGATGTAACAAAAGAAAATATTGTCTTTGGAAGCTTAGAAATTTTGAAACTTGAGTGTTTGCTGAGGCTCATCAGGTTTAGCTCTAGTAAGTGTATCTTGAAGTTTCCATTGTTAGAGAAAATAGTTGTGACACAATGCCCAAGGATGAAAGTCTTCTCAGAGTGTGAAACAAGCACACCACAGCTTCAAAAGGTGACACTGGTAGAGAAAGAAAATGAAGAATATATGCCCACAAGGAACAGTCCAACCCACCATGAAAAGGAAGAATGGTATTGGGAGAACGACCTGAATAGAACAATTGAAAAGATGTTTTATAATATGGTATATTTTTATTTAATTAATCAATTAGTTCTATTTTAATTATTTCTCTTTTGACTTTAATTAATAGTAACATGTACAATTATGCCACAGGCTAATATGTAACTTTATACCTTAAGTAAAAGCGTAAAACCTTCCAAGTTCCAACTAATGTTAAGGAAAACATATACTAATCTAATTCAATATTGATGACAATAAAGCAATTGTATAATAAATTAAATAAATGAAAGAGAACATAGGCCAATGTCCGAATTGCTTTAATTCTCTTTAGTGTCCTTGTAATTAATTCAACTCATCCTGTACATTATCTAACCAAGTTTTTTTTTTTTGGTAGTTTCAAGCGTTTTAATTGTTCCTATATTTTTTTTTGTATAGGTTGCATTTCGTAGCTTCAAGCATTTGGAGCTTTCGAAATATCCTGAGTTGAAAAGCTTGTGGTATGGGCAGGTGGAGCGTGAATTATTTTGTAATTTGAAATCTCTAATGGTGCAAAAATGTGATTTTTTGTCAAATGTTCTTCTTTCTTCAAGTATATTACGAGGTCTTTCAAATTTAGAAGAGCTTGAAGTAAGGGAGTGTGATTCACTAGAAGCTGTGTTTGATTTGGGTGGTTTTGAAAGAGCAATGCTAGTGGAAAAAAGAAAAAAAACCATTAAGTTGAAAAGAATAAGTCTCTCAAGTCTACCAAAACTAAAGCATGTTTGGAAACAAGACTCTCTAGATGAAAAGGATATAGCACAATTGGAAAAGCCCTGTGGACTTTTTGGCTTTTGTAACCTGAAAGCTATGCAGATTGAAAATTGTCTAAATTTGGAATATCTCTTCCCATTCTCCATAGCTAAGGATCTTCGACAACTTGAAGATCTTATAATAGATTCATGTGGGATAAAGGAAATTGTTGCGAAGAAAGACGGCATGGAGGGAACTATCATATTTGAGTTTAATCATCTTATCTCCTTGAACCTTGTATATTTGGATAAACTCAAGGGATTCTACGCTGGGGCTTATAACTTAAAATGTCAGTCACTGAAAAAACTTCATGTGTTTGATTGTAAGAAATTGAAGCTGTTCAATATGCAGTCAAATGGATACCAAGAAAGTTCTCTTGCTGATGACAGACTTAATTTCTCAAAGCTACAACCTCTATTTACAGTTGAAGGGGTATGAATGATCTAAATTTTAATCCTTATTCTGAAAATCATAAATGGCTCGAATGCATAGAATTTCCTTCCCTTAAGTATATATAATTTTGTCGAAGTCACATTTAGCATATGCATGATAGTCAACTGCTAGTATTTTTCCATATAGTATAATTAAAATGCTTTAAATTCATTCATTCTGCATTACTATGGACAAAATCATCAATGAACTCTGCATTTACATCACTTTGTATATGTAAAACAAGATTTTTAAAAATATCTATATTATAGAAGGTCTAGCACAGCCTTCGACTTTCCTCATTTATATCTGGATTCCTTTGGAATAATTATTGAACTTCTACTACGTATTATATTTCAGATACTATCCCTACCATATATGAAATGTATACTTACGGGATAATCCTTTTCTTAAATTTGTCTCAATTCAGAAAATACCTTGGTATACAACACTTTCATTTAATATATATATATGTGTGTGTGTGGGGGGGGGGGGGGGTGGGGTAGGTGGGTGTGCACGCTTGTGTGTAGGGGAATGCGTGTGGTTTAGCAATCTTCAATAAGAAATTTTAACCAGAATGTCATTGTTCTTTCACTCATTAACACAATAAATGTGATGGTATTTAAGTTTGTAGTATGAAAATGACTTAAATATTTCTGTATTAATTGTTTGTGTATTTACGAGAGAAAATGATGCATAAAACTAAATCACGCTTATAAAAATTTTTGGAGAAAATAATTGACAGTGGTATGATATGTTGCTATAAAATTGGGTCAACAAGAAGTACATTTTATGAACCATTCACAAATAGTGTCATTCATATTCAACCTGAGTTGTAACTGTGTAACTAATTAATGTTTTACATGTGGTAGGTTATCCCTAACTTAGAAGACTTGACGCTAAACCAAAAGGCTGCCAACATGATAATTCAAGGCCAATATTCATGGAGCCTTTTCAAGAAACTAAAAATTCTTAGGTTGCTTCAATTTGAAGATGACCAATCTATTTTTCCATATTGGTTTCTCGAAAATATTTCCAATCTGGAGTCTCTAAATGTTGAATGGAGTTCCTTCAAAAAAATATTCCAAGTCCAAGATGAAACAGTTATTGGCACAAGACTAAAGCACTTGGTTCTCCATGAATTGCATGAACTTCAACAAATATGCAATGAAGGATCCCGAATTGACCCAATTCTTCAGACTCTTGAAAGTTGATATGTCGGTGAATGTTCCAATTTGGTGCACTTGGTACCTTCCTCTGTCACTTTTAGTTACTTGACATATTTAGTGGTAGAAAAATGCAATGGATTCATTGACTTAATTACCTATTCTACAACAAGAAGTCTGATCAATTTAATAACAATGAAGATTTCAGAGTGCAAGTCACTTGAACAAGTTGTTACCGAAGAGGGAGATGAGACAGAACATGAAATTGTATTAAGAAGTTTACAAACTTTGGAACTTGAATGTTTGCCAAAGCTCAAAATATTTTGCTCCAGCAAGTGCGGGCTGAATTTTCCTCGGTTAAATAAGGTTGTTGTGACTCAATGCCCACGGATGGAGATCTTTTCTGTAACAGAAACAAGTACACCATTGCTTGATAAGATACTAGGAGAGAAAACAGATGAAGATTGGTGCTGGGAGGGTGATCTAAATAGAACAATAAGAAAGATATTCCTTGAGAAGGTATATTTTGATTTAACAAATCAGTTTTCTTTAAACGCTCTTTCTTTCTTATATCAAGTATTCTGATGACTATTAAAACAGAAAGAAATGAGAGCCTATTGTCTAAATTACTTTATATGCTTTTTTGACTATTTATTTGAACTTATCCCATATGCATTTGTTTCATCAACAGGTGGCTTTTCATAACTTCAAGTATTTGATGTTATCTGAATATCCCGAATTGAAAGAATTGTGGTATGGCCAAGCTAGGGACAAAGTGTTTTGTAATTTGAAACATTTGGTGGTGCATAAATGTGACTTCTTAGCCCATGTTCTTTTCTCATCAAATTTACTACAAGTGCTGCATTCATTGGAGGAGCTAGAAGTAAGTGATTGTGATTCATTAGAAGCAATATTTGATGTGGAAGTCATTGATAGCAAAGAAATTCATATGAAGAAAGCTAGTGAGTTGAAAAGGTTAATTCTCTCTCGTATACCTAATTTGGAACATATATGGAGAAAAGACTCTCGAGCAATACTCAGCTTTGAAAATTTACAAGCTGTGAATGTTATAGAATGCCAAAAGCTGACGCATTTGTTTTCAGTCTCATTATGCCAAGATCTTGTGCATCTTGAAGAACTTTATATAGAGTCTTGTGGAGTTCAGGAAATCGTTGCAATTGAAGAAGGATTAGAGGAACTTAAGTTTGATTTTCCTCAATTGATTTTCATGGACCTAATAAGACTAATAAAGCTTAGGAGTTTCTATCCCGGAAGGCATACTTTAGAGTGTCCTTCATTGAAGGCATTAAATGTTTATCTCTGTGGAGCATTGCAAATATTTGCCTTCGACCATTTAGATTCGAAACAACCAAAGGTAGATGATGTTGACATGCTAAGTCAACAAGCCCTCTTTCATGTTGAAAAGGTATATATATATATATGCCCTCGTTTCTATTTTTTTATCTCTTTATTTGATCAATCTTTGTAAACAAAAGGATGTTTAAGGTAAATAACATAAATTTTTGTTTAAGAACTTAACTTTTTAATTGATTCTAAGATGAAATAAATAATTATATTGTCTTTTCAGGTGTCTTCAAATTTGGAGGAGTTATCACTAAATGTAAAGGACGCTATGAAGATATTGAATAGCCATTATGAGAATAATTTCTTTCATAGCGTAAAAATACTTCGTTTGCAATATTTTCAGGAAACTCCAATAATGTATCTAAATGGCTTCCATGAAAGATTCCTTGGCATAACGAAACTTCAAGTACGTTGTAGTTCTTTACAAGCACTTTTTCCTTCAGAAGAAATGGGCCGCTGTAGCACTAAAGGCCCAACCCAAATAAGAAATTTGTGGCTTTATCAATTGGACCAACTGAAACACATATGGAATGATAACTCTCTGTCAAATCACTTTGTTCAAAATCTTGAAGGTCTCGCTGTATGGGATTGTTCTAGTTTGATAAGATTGGCACCACCTTCAATATCTTTCAAAAATTTAACATCCTTGGAAGTGAAAGACTGCAAAGGGTTGATCTATTTAATGACATCCTCCACAGCTAAAAGTCTCGTGCACCTCACATTCTTGGAAGTTAATAATTGTGAAATGATAGATGATGTTGTGCGGATTGATGATGGAGAAGAATCAGAAGCAGAGATCAAATTTGAAAGTTTGGAGTATTTGGAGCTAACCTCTTTATCAAGTTTCAAAAGCTTCTGCTCTGGGAAATACACATTTATATTTCCATCTTTGATAGGATTAACTGTGACAGGATGCCATAAAATGGAAAATTTCTCATCAGGAGTCACTATAGCCCCATTGCTGACAGTGGTGAAAGTGGACAATGGAAAAAAGCGCTGGAAGAAAGATCTTAATACCACTATCAAGCAACTGTTCATGGAAAAAGGTATGTGAAAATTAAGTTGATTGTTTTAGTTTCTTGTAGAGCTAATATGAGGATTAGGCTGATGTGCTTTTAATATTCATGATTTTTGTATTTGAATGCGTTTATCTATCTAGAAAAGGAATAAAACAAATATAGGACAATACTGGTTGGAACAAAAAAATAAATCATAATTTTATATATTTAAAGTTAGACTTGACAAGTATATTTTATATTCTATTTTTCCTATCAAATTCTTCAATAAAAATAAAATATGTAAAAAAACTAAAAAGACCAAATCATAAGAGGTCATCCCGTGTTAATTTTTTATTAAAGAATAAAGATATAAAAATTGCATGCACGAAAATATTTTTCCTCATATTTATTGATATATTTTAGAGTATTTATCATATTGAATTAATTACAGGATAGAAGAAATTGTTCTCTTCCAAGAGTATACTTACATTAGATAGACATTTTGACTACACTTTTGCTTAAATTTATAAATTTATTCAATTATGGTTCTTAATTACACGATAAGTATTAAGTTAGTTTCACACTATTATATATAATTTCTAATAAAATTGTGCTGCATTATTTTTTTGTTTCGTTGGAATCAATTAATCAATTTGAAATTAATTTCTTAATTTTCAGGACTTCTTGTTCACGTTATACTTTTTAGTTGTCTCTTATGCTTGCATACATTGAGTTCAATTGCTTTAAAAATTATTGCTAACTTCAAAGCTTTTGAGGTAATGATTATAGATAAATTGAAGATTAATTTTATTGCATTCTGGAACAAAGAGGGCAATATGACAAATAATTGTACTCATTCAATGTGCATCAGCAGCAAACTAACAATCAATTTTCTTACCAAATTTTACTCATTCTATCTATGGGTGATTTTAGTTTGGACCACTTAGAAAGAAATAATTTTAAGAAAATATTGCATATGGATATATGATTGCAAATGCATATATGATGAAGTGGTTCACAAAAAGTAAAATTGAATTTTTTTTTACACTTTGTTAACATTTGTTTAGCTAAGGGATAGATATTGATGCTGATAAATATTAAAATTCTTTAGTTGCAGATTCTCAAAATTGAACCATTTTGCAGTAGCTGTAATATATGAAGATGAGAGAGGGCTTTCAATCTCTTTTTATGTTTCCCTTCTTGAAGAAATTGATCAAAAACACAAATGAATTTGGTTTAGATGGTGTTGTTGTCATTGATTGGAGTTTGACAGCTTTTTAATATCTCCTCTCTTTTTTCAGTGTATAACATATTGAGATTTTTTTTCACCCAAGAAAAGGGAAAAAAAAAATTAGCCTATTCTCTTTGAATTCCGTTTAATTTTTGGATGAGTCTGTTTGGTCTGCTTATTTTGAAATGAGTTATTTCCAAATAGAGCTTTAAAAAATAGTGTTTAGAGAGAAGTATTTTGCATTTAACCATTTCAGTTAAAAAACTTTTTTATTATTAACTAATATTTGAAGAATAAAATTACTATAAATATTTTAAGTATTTTGAAAAAACAGAAATTTATATATAAATATTTCGTACTTTTATTTATTTTTCAAAATAATATATATATAATCAGTCAAAAAAAAAAGTGCAGGAGCAATAAAAGGTGCACAAAGGGAGAATGCAATCAATCCAGAGACCACAAATTAATCAAAGAATTCAGAAGTGTGCATAATGCACACTATTTGAAGACAAGAAATGACCAAAATTTAAAGGGGAAAAGGAAAACAATAGGGAGTCCTTATTAATTATATTTGTTATTTTATAATTTAAAAAATTATACTTTTCTTTCTTAATAATAAATATAGTTAATTTTAATATAAAATTTTTAATGTAAAGAAATGTCTAAATAATTTTATTATTTTGATATGATGTTACCCATTTTTTTTATTGTCAGTAAATTGATATTTTATATGATATATAGTATTTTTAAAATAATAAAAACCATTTAATTAACTTTATTATTACATTAAAAATTATTTCCATTCCAAAAAAATAAATTGTAGTGAAATTGAAAATAAATATAATTTTTAAAATTAAAAGAAATTTTGTTCATATGCATATATTTTGGTAAAAAAAATTACCCGTAATTCCCAAATTGGCATTTGGGTTCGGCATCTTAACGCAACTCCCAACTGCAAATTCCGCAACACACACCGCCGCCGCCGCCGCCGCCGCAACTAGAACGCTATTGAATGTAAGAAGAAAGTTATCAATTTTGGATATTCTTAAATTGTGAGCTTCACTTTTGTCACAGCTCACCATTTCCCATAATGGAAGAAACTGAGACGAAGCCCAAAAGAACTGGTGGTCGTTTCTGCTGCATATGCAACCAAAGAAGGGCTGCCCTCAAAAGACCAAAAACGCTAGAACAGGTGCCTCTCAGTTCTGGAACCATCATTGTTTGGTTTAACTGCAAAATTTGAGAGGTTTCTTGCTTGTTTCTCTTTTGTAATTGCACAAATGGATGGTTTGATTACGATTATTCTAATGTGTTTTGCAACATGCGTGAATTGGTTATTTGTTTATTCCGATTTATTCTGCCATTATGTCCAGTCTGATTTGTTCATCGGGGAATATATAGATCTCTTCAATTTTTTCATATTGTATTTTTTTATGTTTATTTTTTTATTTATAATTTATTTTTCTTTTGAGGGCTGGGAGAGTGTAGGCATCTTATCTTCTGAACTTTGATTACTCACATTTGTTCTGATTTGGCCAACGTTTTTCTTGAAGATTTGCAGGGAGTGTTTCTATGATGTTTTTGAGGAGGAGATTCATCAAGTGATAGTGACTAACAAGTTATTTAAGAAAGGTGAACGTATCGCTCTTGGTGCTTCGGGTGGAAAAGGTAAATAAAATATCTAGTCAGAACTGATTGTTGACAGGATGCATAAATCTGCCCCGACATTGTTGAAGATTTCCTTGCTCAAATTTTATAATTCCATTTTCCATAGGACTTGAATAATGCGTAGGTTCTTCCTTCTCAATATGAATCTTATTTTCGCTAATGATGGTCTATCATAGATGCTAAGATGTTCTTGGTGTCTATAGCTTCCCCTTAGTTTCGGGAATGATGAATTTTTTTACTTTTTCCCATCATAGGATGCCCTATCTACATCTATATTTTCATTTAGCTTAATACATGGTTGTTGTTGGAGTATTTATATGAATGAATGAGGTCTGATTTAAGGCCTCATTCACATGAAAGGAGGAAATGAATACAGGAAATCAGATTAATTAACCCCTCCCTCATTTGAACTCATTTCTGAGTGCTTCATTGCTTAGTTGTTTTTTATTGAAATTACTTATTTACTCTTTGAATTTCAAATTCTACTTATATTTTGGGTAATCAGTTTGAACCAAAATGAAATTCCCCAGTCTATGTGCATGCAAGCTATATGTTATTCTTAATATTTTCCTTTTCCTGCCCTCTTCATTTCACTCAACTCAGTCTATATTGGTCTTACATGGTGATTAGTTTATTACTTGTCATTAGAAGTTTTATATTCTCTTATCACCTTTTACAATATTTTTTGCAGATTCTACAGTCCTTGCTTATGTATTGTCAAAACTAAATCAGAGACACAATTATGGCCTGGATCTTTTCCTCTTGTCAGTTGATGAGGGCATTACTGGGTACCGGGATGACTCCCTTGAAACTGTCAAAAGAAATGAAATTCAGGTTACAGAAATTTTTACTTTAGCTGTGTGCATTTTAAGTTTTTAAGACTAGTAGGTGCCTTTTTTTATTTGATAGGTTCAACTACATTGCGTTATTATATGATACACAATAATTTTGATTTCATCTTTTTATTAAGTTAAATGCTTTTAATTTTATTATTTTGGAATACCTTGTTTATCTACTTCTTTGTAAGATCTGTCTATATTAGTATTGATCTACTATGCATGTCTTTTGGTACTAAATCTTGTATTTTTAAGTCAACTAATTAGGTATGCGCTTTGGTGCACATATTAAAATTTAAAATGTATTTTTTGTTACTAGTGTCTATTGAAGTAAATTCTCTTATTATGTTTGTTTTAGAATAAACATGGTTTCTTTCACTCCATTAACCTTTCACTTAACTGTGCTGAGTTCATTCTGTGGCTATATATTGCTAACCTGATCAAAAGACTCTGATTGTACATTTTTTCATTTCTCAGTATGGATTGCCTTTAAAAATCATATCTTACAAGGAGTTGTATGGATGGACAATGGATGAGATAGTGAAGATGATTGGATTAAAGAACAATTGCACCTTCTGTGGAGTCTTTCGTCGCCAGGTTTTTTTTTCATGTTCATTTAAAATTATGTGCCCTAGTTGCAAGCATTAGGCACTAATAGATTGTCTACTGGGCCATTTTCTTCATATAGCTAACAAGTAGATATGCAACCTTAGCATTTATTGTATTCATAGCTATGTTGTTTCTGTGATGCTATATCTGTGCATATGATCTAGAGATACAGATAGAAAGTAGTGGAAGCAAACAAAACTGAAAAGATTTTAAATCCAAATAAAGGATTTTATAATGAAGTAATTGAAATACCTCCAAACATGACTTTCTCTCCTTAAATTACCTCATCCAAATACAGCCTTGAGATTCAATTAGTAGATAGTGGACGAACTATATGCCATTATTTAATAGTAGAAAGTGAAAAATTTTATTAGAAAAGACAATCGAAACTGAATTGACTTGTAGAGTTGACTATAAAGATAATACAAAAACCTTTTATCATTATAACATGATGTACTGTAGTTAATAATTCAATATTTACTCTAGTTTACAATCCCAAATTTTGACTGCCATTGAAGTAGTTGGGATCTGGCTGAAAAGCAATTGTAGTTTATAGTTCTACTAATTCTTGATTTCTTGTGAATCTAGGCCCTTGATCGAGGAGCGGCATTGTTGAAAGTAGATAAGCTTGTTACAGGTCATAATGCTGATGATATTGCAGAGACAGTTCTCCTCAACATATTACGAGGAGATATTGCCAGGTTATTTACTGGAAACTCAAGTCACTTTTTGTTTGATTTATTTTGGAAAAAAAAATAGAGTTCCAGTTTGGGAAATAAACTTATGTTAGTTTTTTTTTTTTTTTTCCTCTTTGATAGGTTGAGCAGATGTACTTCAATAACCACTGGTGAAGATGGGCCCATTCCCAGATGTAAACCTTTTAAATATACATATGAAAAGGAGATCGTACTATATCCTTACAGTTAGATTTTATTGCTGATTTTTTTCTTTCCTTTTATGGTTGTGTTTTTCTATACTTTAATTGCACCTTGGTAGTTGTAAATCCTTGACCAGTTGACTACGTATGCATATTTCAAGAGGCTGGACTACTTTTCTACTGAATGTAATGTTTATTTTTCCGCAATAAACATATTTAATGCTTATTTGTCCATTGAACTGTCTAACATGACACATTCTCTTCAAAATGGCAGGCATCTATTCTCCTAATGCATATCGTGGTTTTGCTCGTGAGTTCATCAAGGATTTGGAAAGAATCAGGTGGTTACCAAGATTTAGTTTTTATGATACCGCTATCTATCTATTTTCTTTTATCTGGATCTATGCTCCTCATATTTTTGCATTGACGTATTGATGGCTATCTTTAAATGCAGGCCTAGAGCAATTCTTGACATAATCAAATCAGGGGAGAATTTCAGGATTTCTACTACTACAAAAATGCCAGAGCAGGGGACCTGTGAACGGTGTGGTTATATATCTAGTCAGGTAGGCTTTTCTGAATAAATTTTTTCTTTTTGATAAAGAAAGAAATTTATTGTAGAGAAAAAAGATACAAGTGAGTACAAGAAAGAGGGCAAGCCACCCTCAACAAAAGGAAAACAAAGAAGCAAAAATATAAACAAGAAAAGAAAAAACTAGATGCTAAAGCAATAGAGCCTTCCAATCTTTTTGGAGATTCATATCGGATACTCCTCTAAACAATCCATTAAAAGAAACCCATAATGTAGAAGTCAAAAAAGCGATTCTATCCCAAATGAGGGGACATGGGAGGCTTTTATGAGTAATACCTTGAATGAATATGAACCTTGTGCCAATTTGCTTTAATCTATACCATATTATGTGGCTAGGGCTTATGGTATCTTTGGTCTCGAGACTATAATATGAAATATAAAATGCATCTGAATAAATAACTACTCAAACTTTACTATTTTTAAAATATAATAATAAAGACATGCCAAACTCAATAGTATACGTAATGATGATTCTTTTCCAAGGTATGTTTCTGATAGATCCTCCCAGTTAGGAGGGGGAAGCAGTGGCGGCCATGCTTAGTGCTTCTAAAGGTTTTGTACGGCTTTGCATCTTCTAACATTCATTGCATAGTCACAAGAGTAGTTGAGTTCTCTTGCCTACACACATGTAGATACATAGTTACAGGAATGCATTAACATCTTATGCTAAAGCTTCTGAAACTGAAATTTCTTCATCTGTTTGATGCGCAGAAATGGTGTAAAGCTTGTGTTCTTCTTGAGGGACTAAATCGAGGTTTGCCTAAGCTGGGAATTGGACGGAGTCGAGGCAGTGTTAATGTTTCTATCGATAGAAATGAAAGTCACGGAGGAAAGAGTATTGAGAGCAAACAATGTGGAACTTTAGACTTCTAGTGTGCCGTTTGGGCTACAAGTCAAGATCATTGGAATTCAAGGCTCTGTGTTATTGATTAATCAATGGGATTTAGTAATTAGAGTATCCATTGGTAGAATACATAGCAGTTATTGCAAGTAGAATGAGAATCGTCAATCATCTAGGACTTGAACCTTGAACTTTGTCCTCGGTTCTTGAAGTATCCCACAAGACTAGCTTGATAGCTGAAAAGAGTGATTTGGGGAGGTTTCTTATTCATGAAATTCATGGCATCACATGATAATGAATGAAGTCTTGACAGTTACAGTATGCAGACTTTGTTATTTTTTTCGTCTTAATTATACGTCTATTATTACACTGGGCAATATTTTGAGGCATTGTACATGGTATTTGTTGATGTAACTTCAATGTAGAATGTAAAAGTTCTGTTAAATGATGAAAGATTCTTCATGCAGAATGTGCAGCTTGAGTTTTGATATTGCAATCCTACAGTTTTTCTTCCAGATTTGGCTGTGTGGGCTGAGTTGCCCATTACTTTTGTCTTCCCAGATTCGGTATAATGTCCATCTATACTGCACTGTGAAAGCTGGTTGATACTTTTTACTCCTATTGAGTTTCATAACCATCACAATTCCAAAATACGTAAGGAATTTTTTTGAAGCAAATTCCAACTTGGAAACTAGACTATAATTTTGTGAGGGCGTTTTGTTTTTATTTTTGTTTTAAATATATAGCAAAAGCAACATTATGAATTAGATTTTTGTACAGTGGCACAAAGTAAACATGCCATTCAGATAGATGAAATTAGATCTTTTGAAACAAAGTTTTGGAAGTCCGTTGAAATTGTTATTTTATACATTAATTTGTAAGCAAGTTAAAAAATAAAAATAAATAACATTTTGTAGTCGCTTACAAGTTGATGTTTCAGTAAACTTCACATAAAGTTAACTTGAATCTAACTTTTAGATAGATGTTATAGCTGCCAAAGAGGAAGCGCTTAAACCAGATTATACAAAATAAGGAAGAGCAGAAAGAAAAGGAAAAAACCGAAGCCAAATCCGAAGCCTTCATAATCATGGCTAGAGACAGAACTGCCTTGCTGCTTCCTATAAGGAGAAGACTTACCAATGGAAAAAGATAAAGAAAGCCAGTGAATAAGAAGTAGAAGCAAAAGAACAAGAAACACCAAAATTAAATAGGAAAATAAAGGCAAAACGGTGTCTAAAATGTTCATCAGAGTAGGCCAGTAGATCATCAATCCCAGACCCACCACCATTAGAGAAGGTAGTAGTGGTGATGGCTCCCCTCTCATGTTTCTCTCATTTGTGACTGTTAAAATATGCAAGTGTGGTATATATAAGATAGTTTGAACTATTTGGTTGTTGGGGAGGCAAGACACCTGGTTTTTGTTAAGTACACTTAGGACCTATAATTTATTTACAGGGTTCAATTTTTTCTCTTAAGTTAATTTTAAATTTTCTTAAAATTTTTGTAAAATATTTTATTGTTATATACACATAATCTAATATAAAAAGATTCGAGTTATTAAAGATTAAATTTTCCATAATGTCACTCTTATAGTTGTTAAAAAAATTAATTATTTTTAATTTTACAAAGAAAAATTATTTTGATTCCGTACAAATAAATGCACTTGCATCATCAATCTATTAGTAGTTTCAATTTAAAATTATTAAAAAATGTTAATGTTGTTCTTTTATCCAATCTCTATTTATTAAAAAAATAACTCTAAAACCCAACATATTGTTGACTTTGAGCGAACAGCTTGAAGTGTGAATTATCATTTATCAGTGTCATATAAGTGTTAAAACCAACAATTGTTAGGTTTGGTCTTAATTTCTGTATAAAATAAGATGAAATGACAATATTACACTCTTTTAATAATTTAATGACTAAAGTGAAATGAATTGTCTATAAAGACGAAATTGAAAATGCACTTACATGTGAGGGGCTAAAATAGCCTTCTTTTTTCAAAATTTTATAACTTAGGAGAACTTAATAATTACTCATAAATGGGTGAAATTATCGGCTTAATCGATTTTCTCATGGAGGGTTAACCACACACACTTTTTTCTCACTAAAATTAACAAAATGAAGTTTGCAGAAGAGCCAAATTTAGGAGATGACCAATATTTGAATACTTTCATTTGGTGGTTCTTGTCAGATTGGTTCACCTATGCCAACCTCAACCTCTCCTATGGTAGTAACTGTCATTCTTTACTTTCTATTGTGTTCAATTGTTCAAGACTTCAAGCCCTAATTTGTTTTCTAAAAAAAAAAAAGAAGAAAATATTAAGAAAGAAAGGATCTATGACTACCAGAAAGGTTGGCTGTTTCAAGTTTGGATGCCAACCACGAAAAGCATTATAGTACAAAGAACATTGTCAAATGAATAAATTAGTTACTGACGTAAGAAATATCTAAGTCTAAAAATTGGGCTTACTACAAATTATATTTATAATGATAAATATCAATTTAATCCGTCATTATTAGATTGAGCCAATCTCATAAGAACTTATTTGGGATGATTGAGGATCTCCTTAATATATAAATAATTTGAGGGTAAAAATTTAGATGCAATTTTTTTATATTTGTTATCATAATACATATAGTTTATACACCATATTTTTTTCATGATTAATATTTTAAAAAATTTTATATGTTTTATTTTAATTAAATAATTTGATAAAAAATATAAATAATTATATATAAATCTAATCATAATCTAAAGCTCTTCCCTCATATTTATCAATCTTTCCACAGGCCTAAATCTCCAGAATTCAGATTATTCCATTCTACTACCTCAATGCTCACTACGTAGGAGTTCGTGAGAAATTGATACTTATGTTTTCAATATATTAAAAAATATATATATACATGAAGAGTCGATGTGGTTCTATCCACCACCTCAAAGAAAAGCAGTTGTTTTAAGAAATTATTCTCATCTCTCATAAATTCAAAACTTAATGTTATATATACATTTTTTTAATAAATAAAATCAATATTATTTTGGAAATCATTTTAATCATCTTAGTTTTCAAAATAAATAGAAGGATAGTATAATTTAAACAATTTTACTTTTAAAAAAATAATAATTTACACTTTAGTATATTACATTTTTCAAATGAAATTTTTTCCTAATATCCGAACTAACATACTGCTTTGGAACCAGGCGACTACTGTCAAAAATATATTTTTGCTGTGAAATGCTTACAATAAACTTTCATAGAAGAACAATGGTATACTACAAAGCCTGTAGAACAATTCGGTTAACTGAGATAGAAAAGACAAGAGGAAGGTCAATTATTAATATGAATTCAAATGTTAAAACAATTGCAAACAAATTGTGAGGACTATATCAAGAATTATTTCATTAAGAATATGATTTTGCTTTTTGAATTGAGAAAAGATGTTTTGTACATACACAAAATGTTCTTAAACTATCAGATGTAATGGTATTAGCAATTTTAGCCCAGTTCGTGAAAATAAGAGTTAGTTCCATAAAATAAGAGATGGGTGTTCTAGATTACATCAATACAATAAAATATAAACTTGTCAATTGTTAACACCTAACAGAATATTTTTTACCCTGCACTATCTGCTAAATCTACAAAAGTAAGCATTGTATATCAATAACAAACACATGACGATCTACAAAAAGAAAAACCCTAAAAGGATTTGGATCCTCTAAACTAAAATTCTTTGTTTTGTTTAATGATCATTAACAAAAGACACATGAAGATCTGATTACAAAAGACAAAGAAATTTGATCTAGGATCCACATTTTGAATCAAGTGAAGTCTACTAATCAAGTGAGTGACACAAAGAGGGATTGAAGCAGAGATGTTGCTCATAGAAGTTGATCAGCTGGAACATAAGAAAAGTCATTAGATGAAGGTATTTTATAAGAGGAAAGAGACCTTTTTTAAAAAATATTTTTGGAAGCCTTGGAACCCAAGCAATATGATAAAGGAGTTAATCCAACAATAAGCAAAAAGATATTGAATTACCAGAAGTGGGTTGTATGCCTTGAGATATTTGTTATCCACCATAACTTCTGTTCCATCGGACCTGTAATTATTAACTTTATGTGAAGAAGCATGCTATATATTCCTCATATAGTATAATCCAGTTCACTCCTTATAACCAAGATGGAAGGGATATTCACTGACAAAAAGTACATAGGAAAATGAAATCCTTGGCTCCCATAAAATCCAGTGATGGAAAATACATACAAACACAAACGAATAGAGAGTGTATTTGATATGTTCAACATCCAAGTCAGTTTCATCAAGGTTCCTATGATCCAACAATTAAGTATAACACAACAGCTTTTTAAATTTCTAATTGACTCAGCCTGGTTGTTACTAAAACAAAACAGTAATTTGCTAACTGATAAGTTGACTGTGAAAGATGTTGAAACTGTTAGAACAGGGGCATACTATGTCCTTTTACAACTAGTGATCCCTTGTTGGTGTTGAACTCTACAATGTATTGCATGCATGTCTAAACTGACTGGAAATTACAATATCATCAGATCCAATAAAGTGCTTCTTTATCAGCTAAACTGGAAATCTCATGTATGATTAACACCAATGCTCTGTGCTTAAATAGATTATTATACAAAACCAACTGATCAAATTCTAAGCAACTCAAGCCAATCATTAAAAACTATAACCCAAACAGAGCCAAGCTTACACAATTCTGATTATTATGGTTATAACTTATGAGCACTTGATCCTTTCCTACAATAAAATGCATATCAAAAGTGGCTGAAGTTCAGCACCCTAATAACTATTTGTTCAAATTCCTGAAAAGCAGTCTTCACTTTGGGTTCATGAATTAATGCCCGTCATTGATAAGTGGAAACATACATCATATGGAGCTATAATTCTTACTTAAACGACCATACTAAACCTGAGGAAAGCTTACTTTACTTTAGACAATAAACTCAGTATTGGAAAAATAGATATTTCGTCAAAGTCAAAGGTATGAAAAATGAAATTTAGATAAATCAATTGAATGCCTAACCTCATGGCCATAAAGGTCACTATAATATCTGGTATGTTGCTGGATACAGAAGCTGAATAGGCTAGTGGCTTTATAATCTTGACGATATTACAGGCTGATTTTGCATCACCCATTTTATGACTATAATTCCCCCCAAAATCAGCAATTTCTGTCCATGCTGGTTTAACTACGACGATTTTATTTTGCGTATCATCAGATTCACACAGATACGAGTCTTTCCTGAACCTCTTCACAGAACCAGATTTTCTCCTCTTTGCTCCTCTGCAGCAGCCACTTTGAACTGGTTCCTTGCAATCCGTCTTAGATTGACCACCCAAATGACCATTGCCTGTCTCATCGATCCCAATGGTGGTCATGATTGAAGTCGTAGCTTTAAGCTCAGTATGCTTGGGATCAGAATAATTTTCCCTTTTAACAATTTTTTTTGAGACATTTGTACGCCGATTTTCATTGGCTTGTTTAGCTTTTCCAAGACTGATGGCATCACCATTTTCTTCTCGTTCATCAGCAAAGATCACAGACTGAGGAAGGGCGGGAACATCAGCTAGATTAAGATCATTGATGGGATCAGATTGATGATGGTTGTCAGCTACATTAGTTGAAAATTGTCTAAGGCTATAAGAAGTAATTGAACGCTGCTGCCTCTTCTTGGGTAGAGTGTGATGAACCGCATGCTTGCGTTTGCGCTTTCTATGCTTCCCTGATCTCAAGCTTTAAAGTAGGAAGAAAAAAACAAATATTTGAAAATAGAACACCTGATCTAGTCATCATGCCCCTCTTTTTACTAAGTGAAATTAGCAAAGATATACAAACAGCAAAAACCTAAAATTAGTCTCCCTTTAGGGCCTATGCTAACTCTCGTATCCCTTCAACATGAAATGTTGGGCATCAGAATTAGAAGTTAGTGTGGGCAAATGAAGGAGCTGATGCGGCTGACTATTGGCGCATGACGTCCCTATAATCCAGCAGCATATATCTCACTATTATCTTGTCTTTTAGCACATATATCTCACCGTAACTGTTACTTTATTTTCTCTTGTTCAGTTACTATCTCCACTAATATAGGAGATTTTTCTGGTCACTTCTCTGTATTTGAAGAAATGCGTACATATCAATGAAATACGATTCATTCACTTCAGCCTGTGTCTTTACTGACTAGATGCCTTAGTTAATAAGGATAAACTGTATTAGTTAGTGCTAGATCCGCAACTTAGTTAAGAAGTTAGTCAGAATGAATGGAAGGGAATTAAAGGTGCTATCTGGATTCAGTCTTCATTCTAACAAAAATTTGTATAATTTTTCTTCCCCTTCTCTCTTCTCTGCTTCACTAGTTAACAGGATATAAACAAATAAATATATGTAAAATCTAGTGAAGAAGGAAAGGATATACCTCTCTTCAAAAGCATCAATGACATCGGGGATTGACTGTAAATTTTCCAGTGGCTCCCAAGTGTTAGCCTTCTCAGGCCAATTATGCCTTCAAAAATAAAAGGATAATGACAATCACATTTACCCAGATTCAGTTCTTCCCTTCATGTTTATGATGTAATAAGAATAGAAAACAAAGGTGTAAGAGAAGCACCTACCATTTGATAAGGTACTGGAGCTGACCCTATATAGCATTTGAAATGTGTCACAAATAGGAAAAAATATATATAGTCAGGCCGACTAAAATGGGAAAAGAGAAAATCCCAAATATACTTAAAAAGATTTCCGAAGAGTAAACTAACAAATTAGTCCCTGAATTTTTAAATCCACTTAGTTTTGATCCTCAAAGTTTTTGGAGTGCATCAATCACTGAAAACATTGAACTCTTTCCAAATTAGTCCTTTTGTTAAATGTCCCATGGTTATTGTCCAAATTTTGCTGCCGTTAATGATCTTTTTGCCACGTTATTGTCCCTTAAGTTCTGATTGAATGAAACTCACCGTTTCACGAAGGATATATGGGACCCTAAACTTCATTTCCTAAATCTAAACAAACCCAAATCAAGCGAACTGTATATAACTTCACGATTCATTTAGCCTAATATGATGTTATGTCTACTTGTTGTCCTAGCGTATTTCAGTCCCTTGGAAATAGAAACATTAGCAAAATTTGGAAGATAGCCACGAGTCACTTGACGTAAATGCTCACTTGCAATGAGTTAGATATTTTCAGGTCCATTTAGTGTACTCCAAAAAATTCAGGAAAGTCTACAAATTTGGGGTATAAATTGAGAGTTTACTCCATTTTCAAAAGAAACAAAGAAAACAAAATAAACAGAAACTTCCAAGAAAAAACCAGTTGTAAGAAACAAAGAACAGCTGTAGAAACTTCAGAAACAGGAACTACTGTACTGTGTACCTTACGAACTCTTTTACGACGAACTGCTTCGATTTCATAGAACTCATCATCAAGCTTGGGGCGCTCACCCTCCTCAGGCACTCTGTCCCCACCTTCATTCTCTTCCTCCTCAGCCTCAGCTTCCGAATCTTGCACCTGTGCTTCGTCTCCTTCCTCTTCCTGAAACTGAGTCTGATCGTGTTCACCAGAAGGAGCTAGTGAGTCATTGCCTTCATTGCAGACAAAAACATCATCATCAGCAGCAGTCGCAGAATCGTTGGGTACCTCTAAATTGCTCTTCTTGGACCCCCTTCTCGTCATTATAGGATAAAGTGAAATGGAAATCCTAGCTAAGGGGAAAGAGAAGCACGGCAATTTCAGCGAGTGGGGTTTGTTGCAATGTGAAGTATTTGTACAACTTGTGTGTTCCTTGAAAAGAACGCCATACTTGGGAATAGTGAACGGTGAAGTGAGTTACATAGCAGTCGCATGCTAAATAGGAAACGGCTATGTTCCATTCATTCACTCCCGTTGTTCTTTTTTGTTTGGGTCCCACAACAGCCTTTTTTGGTACTGAACTTTTGTATTTTGAATTTGACTCTGAGGATTTTAATTTCCCTCTTCAGCCCGCCAATTTAGTTTTTGTTCACAACTTTTTTTTTTTCTTAAGTCCTGTTAAATATTGGTAAATCATGTATATTCTTTTATAGTTTAGTTTGTAAAAAATTATTCTTTTATAATTTTATCTATAAAAAATAAAAAATTTTAATTTAGCTCTCAAAAAAATTTTTCATAATTTTTACATAAGACAAATTTCTCTCATCTAAAATATAAAAGTCTATATTATTACCATTAATTCATAATTAATACTTGTTTAAATGACTCTTTCTCAAAAAAGTGCACTTCAATAGATTTTCACTCAAATTTAAATTATTTTAACACTCAATTTTACAAATTTTGTTCAAATGATATTTTTTTAGAAGAGTATAACACCTCAATAAATTTAGATCATGAATTGATTATCATATAAACTTTCAGTTCTATTTATTATATTATATTTATATAATTCATTAATTAATTATCCAAACAAAATACTGTGTTAAGATATTTTAAATACTTTCTAAAATTACTTTCCCTCCTTAATTGCTTCATCCAAATACACATAAAACACTGTTGAATGTACATATTGAAGACAACAAAGGAGAGCATTTTACATAAAAATATATATATATATATGGTAGAACCCTTAAATTAAAAGTTCGCCTTTCTGTGTACATCCATTCTCTAGTAAAATAAAAATTTGTTTTTTTTTCCCCTTTTAAAAAAAAAAATGGACAAACAGATGAAGTACCAAATATGCTAACTAAAATGGGAACTCCAACATCAATTTCTGGTAGGGAAATTAGGAAACCAAATATTGTTGCAAATGTTTGGTTCTTCTCTTGTTCTTGAGTTTCCTAAAGGCACATGACTCAATCTGTCTAATTCTCTCCCTACTCACACCCATCATTTCCCCTATCTCTTGTAAGGTCTTCATTCTTCCATCATCCATACCAAACCTCCATCTTATGACCTGCTTCTCTCTTGGATTCAGACTATCCAGTACCAATTCCAGATCCTTCTTCATGAATTCCTTGATGAGCAGTTCCTCTGCTGTTTCAGCATCGGGATCGGCAATCACTTCCTGATCAAAAACATAAACGTATCAACAAAACAAACATGGTATGAGAGAAGAATATCATTGGGAAAATTTGAACAAGATTAGGACAGACCGAAGGTTTAAGATTCTGGTTGATCCCAATCTTCTGTTCCAGTGATCTAGGAGCTTTCGGGGTCAAAAGTACAGCATTTAGCCTCTTCATTGACAGTCCGGCTGCCTCGGCAATTTCTGCATCATCGGGTTGTCTTCCATTTTCACTGTACAATTGTTTTCTTGCCTCCTTCACTCTATAACTCGCCTCCACCATGTGGAACTGTTAATCCAGCAACATCATGAAATGGTATAAATTTATTATGACATTAGAGAAAATTCAAACTCTGCCTATTCTAAGTTTGGCTTTCATAGCCAGTCCCAAACGCGGATAAAAGAACAGGGTTGCGTTAGACAGTCGACAAATAACATAAAATTTTGTCAATTCTTAATGGATATGGTTTAACAGCATAAACATAACATGTTGGCATCGCTTGATCCATATCCCACTTTGTAGAAAAAGGTTTTACTTGTTGATATATTAGAGAAAATTCAGTTCATCTAAGCAAGATTAGGAGCTTGGAGTTTTCCACGTAGACAGTGGTAAAGGAGAGACTTTGACACATGCATGATGAGGGAGAAACTAATCAAAGATGAATATATCACTCACCAGCAAGCGAGTTGTCCTTGACTGATCTGAAAGTGATTTCCGAACAGCTTGTTTAATCCACCAGTGTGCATAGGTGGAGAACTTTAAACCCTTTGAAGCATCAAACTATTCAGTCAACTGATTTGTATATATGTATATTTAAGGTTTTATGAGTGGAAAAAAGATGGTTCAAGAAAACAGCCTTACTACATCCACTTCAAAGATGGATGCCCGCTTGTCTTTGCTGCCCTTTATGACTCTTGGAAAAATTCTGAAGGTAACATTCCAGAAGAAAGATAAAGAGTTGGATTTGCACTTTGTTGGAAAGGTAATATAAGTATTACTAACTGCACTTGTGAATGAAGATGGCAATATTCCTTACTGCAGGCGAGATACTTTACACATTCACTATTCTTACAACCTCCTCCTCTTCAGCCCTGCAGTGGATGCATGGTGAGTGGTGCACTCCTATTTGTTGACATGCCAACAAAATTTAAAGTTGATATTTTGTTATTGACTATGAACATAATATAAATGTTTAAATGGTTTAGTAAATCAACAAGAATTCATCATGCATAAATTATACATTGAATAGCTGAAGGAAACTTTTGGTGTTGCTCCAATATTACCACTATAGGCCTGCAACTTTTAAATATTCTGCAATTTGTCCTTCTCTGGATAAAGATTTTATCATTAAGAATTTCTATTTGTTCTTGCAGTAGCAGAGGTTGATTTTCTTGCTCTACTTCTCCCAAGTTATTTTGGCCATAAACTGTTCCTCAGTGACATTCTCCTCTGTGCTTTTCCAACTCTCCCTATAAGCCCATTCTGCTTGGATCAAAACAATATAATTTGTCGTTGGCAAAAAAAAATCCATGTTGTTATTTGTGAGGCGCACATTTTCTCTTCATTTTACACATGAATGCATTAGATAACCCTGACAAACCTAAAGGTACAGCACCCTTGGAAGCCAGCAATATTTTCATTGTAAGAGAAAATTAAAGAAATCAGCATATTCATACTAACATTCCCTTTCTGACTAGACCACATATGCATTACTTAAAAGGGGAAACATTTTAAGAAGGTTTAATATCTGCCTCAAAAGAATGCAGAGTTGAGGAATTTAGTAAGAAATAGAATGGAAAGAAAGTAACTAGAAAAAAAATAAGGTTTTATCCAAACACAAGTTTCTGAACAGTTTTCCACTTATAAAAGCTGGAAAAAAATGGATGCTATTTAATCCTTTTGTCTACATGATATACTGATTTGATTATACGCCTGCAGTAAAGACTTTTGTCATTGTTTTGGGACATGTTACCAAATGAGCATAGTTGTCTAGATCTTTGCCATAATTGCCACGTCTTACATAGGTAACTTATTTTTTAATGTGCCTCTGCAGATAGAACGCCTGTTATTCTAGGTGACAAGGGTGCAACTGCTACCTGGCTAAACAATTCTTTGAATTACAAGACAGTGCTCAAGCCATATAAGGAATCTGATTTGGTATGACTGTATGAGCTTTTGAAATGAGAAAATGAGGCAAAAGATTCTTTTTCTAAGTCTCTCTTTTCCTGTTTTTAGTTGTAACTGTTTTTTATATTTTGACATCAAAGCTATGAAATTTAGTACCCCTTTTCTATCCTAGTATTCTTATCTCCAGGTCTGGTATCCAGTTACACCTACAATGGGCAAGCCATCTTTTGACGGACCTGAGTGTATCAAAGAGGTTTGGACTGTTAACTTATCATATAAAGATGACTGCTCAGAAAACTTCTATGATTGGATATCATTGACGTGTACTGCTAGTGTGATCCTTGAAATGTTTTTTTTAATGGTATATTTCTAATATAGGATTCTAAGATCTAGGGTCGGTAGGCGTTAGCTCGTTAGATTAAACATACAAGATTGGGAATTGAAATCCTAATACTATCTTTGTTACATTTTGTTTCTATGCAATATTATAATCAATTTCTATGAATAAGATCGTAAAATTGTAAGATTGTACTATTAAGTTTTAGTTCTTAACAATGATTGGCGCTGGCAATTTCAGGAAGAAATTGGGAGAATCTAAATTCGAAGTTCGATCCTCCTATTGTACTAAAAATGGAAAATGAATCTTGTACTAGATAATTTATTGAAAACCTTCAGTTAGCTTGATCCCATGTTTTGCAGATTCAACTGAAAACAGAACGGAACGCTTCAATTTCCAAGTATTTTTCAATAAAAGGCGTAGAAAGGGAAGGTTCAAAGCCACAGCAGAAAGTATTAAGTCACAAGCCTGTAGAGACTAAACTGCCTAAAAGCAAGAATGATGAACCTGAAACTGAAAAAGGGGATGATGACAGAAAAACCAAGAATTGTAATTACTCTCATGAAGATGCAGCTAAGCACCAAATCAAGCGTGATTACGAGGCTTTTACAGCAGATTCAAAGCCAGGTTTTCATAATACTGTGACGGGGAGCACAACTCCTTTGAAGAAGGAAAAGTTAAAGGGTGCTGATGATAAACAACCAACCTTATTTTCATACTTCGGGAAGAGCTAGTTTGTTTTGTTGTGTTGAGATTTCTAGTTTGTTCTTATATATGATGTATATTGGTGACATTTTCCTTTGGTTGCTGTATGCATCATGTTGTGAAACACGTAATACAATTACCCACATCTTTCGCGAGGCCCTGTGCTTGAGAAGGATCAGAACAAGATTGACTATCGGCCACTAGAATAAGTGTACCACCACAGGCTGATATAATATCAGTCTTTTTGGCTATCTTTAAAGAGAATTTTAGATAGATAAATGAGGTCTTGTGATGATCTTCAAGTGTTGAGTTTCATTTTCTCATTGCAAACTTTCAACGAAAGCATCAATGATACAATACACAATGATTTAAAAAAGAAATCAGAAAATGGGAAGAAAGAAGATGATAGAAACAAATGAATCTGTCTGAAATTCATGACCTGTTTTGGAGAGGAATAACGGAAGGTAAGGAAATAGAAAGGAAGAAAAGAAAATTTAAGAAATAGAAAGGAAGAAAAGAAAATTTAAGAAATAGAAGGAAATAGAAAAGAAGAAAAGGGAATTTGATAATATTTTTTTTTGTTTGGTTTTAAAAAATTACAAAATTTTATATTAATTTTTTAATTTTTTTTATTTTTTTTAATTATTTTAAATTAAAATATTTTAAAATTTTTAGATACAGAAAAGATAAATTATCACTTAATTTTTTTTATTTTATTTTTCTCTTCATTTCTAAACATTTTTTTAGAGTATGTTCGAAAATAGGATTTTGGAGGGAAAACCAATGGAAAGTAAGAAAATGTAATAACATTTTTTTTATTCTTAAAATTTTGAAAAGAAAAGAATTGAAAGATTTTATATTAATTATTTTTAAATTTTATTTTTTATTAATTTTAATTATCTTAAATTAAAAGATTTTAAAAAATTTAAATAAAAAAAATTATCACTTAATATTTACTTTTCTTTTATTTTCTTTCTTTTCAATTTCTCTTTTTTCCTTCCTTTCTTCATTTTCAAATACACCTTTAGAAACTATTTGGGAGGAAGAAAATAAAAGGGAAGAAAAGAGAGAGAGAGAGAGAAAAGGAGTTTACAAACTTTTTTATTTCTAAAATTTTGAAGGAGAAAAAAATAAAATGGAAGAAAATAATTTTGATTAAAACTATTGAGATTCAGAAGTCTATTGAATTATAAATAATTTAATTTAAATTGATTAAGGTCTTATAAGGAAGGTAAAATTTTTTTAAATTAAAAGATTTTATATTAATTTTTTAATCTTTTTATTAATTTTAATTATAACAAATTAAAATTTTTTTAAATATCTAAACAAAACAAAAGAAATCAAAATTGTAAAACTCAAAATTTTAAGTAAATTTGTAAAGGGACAATAAACTCAAAATGTAAACTCAATTAATAAACTTATAATAGTTTACTTATATTACTAAATAGCTATTAAACATAAAATTTTGTTAAAAATTACCTTTAGAATATTAATTAAAATTTTATTTAATTAATCAATAAAATTATTTGACACTAAAAATTAATATTTTTATAAATTTTAAATTATTAAATATTTTATTAATTAATAAAAAAATCTTAATCAACATATACTTATTAAAAAAATTCATATATATATATAATAAGATCAAATTTTTGTCATTAGGTGGCTAAAAAAAATTATTGGAAACGGTTCTACACAAATAATTAATATATCTCCCTCCACCCACCACCATGCTTTGCATTCTGATTCCCTCCCTCACTACTATTTTTTATTTTATTTGATTATTACTGTCTCGTCCCTAACATTATTAATGATGAATAAAATAAAAAATTTTCACCGTGATTGTCAATGCAGCTATGGATTCTCGATAATTTAAAAGATCGCTGTCCTCACCAGTTTTATATATTAAGTTTTTTTTAAAATTTATTTTTTAATTTTAAGATACAAAATATGTATTTTAAAAAAAAAATTTTTTTAAAATATAAAACTATCGAGAATAACTCCCTTTTAAATTGCAGAATATCCATTGTGAAAAAAGCAGGACTACTTCGTATCATTTGACCGGTGATGTGGTGGTCTTGGGTTTGTTCCCAAAATATTATCCAACAATGAGAAGGGCATTTTAGTAAAATGAAACGAAAATGGTACCAAATCAGAAGGATAAGGCAGAAAGAGAAGAAGAGAAATGGTTCTACACCCTACGAAATCATATCATTTGCACTTGCGGAGATAAAATAAATGAAAGAAAAATAGATATACAAAATTATTAATCTAGACATTAATTATAACATTTTACGTGATTCCCAGGGAACACCTTAAAGGGGCTCAGCTAAAGTGGAATTTGCGGAAGGATAGCTACGCCATTAGTGTCGTACCCAACGGTCAAAAAATAAAAAGAAAATGTATTAAACCTTTCGCACATCTTTTACAGGCTGAAGTAAAACCAGAGAAAAAATTTAAAAAAAAAACTATTTTTATCTGAAGGATGCGATATTATATGTTTCTTTGCTAATTTACAATAATGGATAAGAATTAGATTTATATATAATTATTTATATTTTAATTATTAAATTTTTTTAATCAAAAGAAAATTTATAAAAATATTTATAAAAAAATAAATTTTATAAATTATATGCATATAAAAAATAAAAATATAAAAATTATACTTAAAATTTTTTCGTAAAATAAATATAGTGTCTAAACAATGGCTATTGCGCTTTCACACTTCAAAAATCTCTCATCTTGTCTCATTCTCTCTACCTTTAATAATTTTATTTTTAATTTTTTATAGAACTCTCTACCTTGTTTATTAACAAAGCCAAAGAGAAACAGAAAATACAAGTAATTAAACAATTTAGTAAGTTACTAATATATTAAAGAACTTCACGAAACATCACACCCTTAGAGAGTAGACGACGCAACCACATAATCCTCAGTCTTGACTATATGCATGTATCAAACAAAGAAAAAAAACACTTTCTACTAATTTCTTATATGATTTTTTTTTTTTTTTCTTTCAGAGATATAATGCAAGAGATAAGGAACAAGTACGGGAATCATAATAAAAACCTCAATTTGAAATGACAAAACCCCCCATAACTACTCAAGCTTTCACATTTTCATCTTCCTTTGGCCCTTTTTAAAGATTCATCCTCCTCCTTGTCTAGGCATCTCTTCCATTTCTCTTAGTTGGATCTGCACAAGTATTTTCTTCACTAGCAACGATAGCACTATCACAGTGTATGGATAAACACTCAGTCTTTCCATCAACTGATTCAACATATATCAAATACACTATTGTCATCTTCACAGTGAGTTTATGTCCAAAAACAACAAGAACCTCCACTTTGTCACCAGTTTCTAGATTAGATATTATGGCCTTCCATTCTTCAACTGAAGGAGAGATTAATGCCTCTTGCTTGTGTAGCTGGATGGTAGCCTTTGTGTGGTTAACAATCAACACATTCCTGACATGTATAGATGTCATGCTGGCAAGTGAAGAGGAATAAACAATGTTCAGAATGGTTTTATCCAAGCTACAACCAATAACTAGAGGCATTTTGAACAATACTGAGGATCCTTCACCCTTGAAGGTCAGCCAATAAGGATGTTTGTCACCAAGAAGAAAGCAGTCACCAACCTCACTGGTTGTTGAGCCCTGCACCAAGAACACAAGCACTAGTGAGCAGGCACCTATTTATTTTTACTTGCAAAAATATCATTCCCAATTATAATATGGTGAAATTATGGACTGACTAAAATGTGTATTTTCGAGAGAGTTTTAGATTACAAGAATCAGGGCAGAGCAAAATATAAAGGATGTAGTGACGGAAAATTCAGTTTGATATACAGATATCCATTTGCTAATAGGAGAACTTGAGGTAAGGAGAGATTTATATGAGAGCAATAATATTAGAACTTATGTCATACTTTAATTTAAACACTTATTATTCATATCTTTACTAACATAAATAATTTAATAATAAATCAGTTTTGTACTAGAAAATTTACAATTATAAGATTTAAGCTATCTTTACATTAATAACATTAATAAAAAAAAGTTATTAACGCTTAGTTCCACCACAATAAAGCTTTTGTTTTCTTCATTTGATTAGATTAAAACTAATTGCACCATGTTAAAAAAGAAAAAACATTATACATTTCTAAGCTATGTCAAGAATTTGACAACATATTTATTTGCTTTCAACTTGATGACTCTAGAATTTTGAATTTCAAGAATACTGGACAGTTGAAAGAAGGACAGCCCATAAATACATGAAAGAATTTGAATCATTAAAAGAAAAGTGAGAGAGAAGAGAGAATACACTTTAAGACATAGAAAGGAACCAAAAACAGTCATAAGAAAAGGAGAACAAAAGAACATATGCACTCAGTACAACAGAGTACGCATTCTGTATATTATAATGATTCAAGAAACAATCATGTGAAGAAAACATTAATTCATTCAAACTGTTACTGTATTAGATGGGAGAAAATTCCAAGGCAACAAGTTAAGTGAATTGTAATTACATAGTTGTCAAATGTAACATACATTTTAGCTTCTTCAAGTAGACATTTCATAATAATTGCATATATAGTGGGAAATATATATTAACAGGTGTAGGTATCTCAATGGAAATGGTAATCATGATGAAAGAAGGGAGAGAGAAACCTGTAAAATTCTCTCTTCAAGAGCTTCAGTGTGCTCTCCCATATGAATGCAGAGAGAATTCAAACTGTCGGAACCTGAAATTTGAACTTGATTGTCACAATTAGACAATGCACAAGTTTGCAAGTCTGATAATTGCGATGCACTTGGTCTTGCTTCAAGTTCTTCACAGTTTTTTGCATCTAAAGCATCCAAAGTCCTTACTATGTCTTGTCTTACATGAAACTCTGACTGCCATTTGACCCTAAGACTTCGAATATGTGAATGGCTGCTGAGAATTGATGACAAACCAAGAAAATTATCACTTTGTACTTCTAAGAAAATTGGAGATGACATGTTCCCAGATGCTTGGATAAGGGACTTGGGATTATTCATTGGTGACATCCAAGACCAAATAAGAGAAGGAAACACATCAGTTGATGATCCTTCAAGACCACAAAGAGATATATACTTAATGCTCTTCGATCTTAATATTGAAAAAGGCCCTTGTCTTATAGCAGTGTTATCTACCATTAGAGTTTTCATGGATTCCGTTTGTTCAATGTCCTCTTCCAACTTGTCAATTTCTGAACAACCAGCAAGGATGAGAGTTTCCAAAGATTTTAACTTGTAGAAACCTCTTGGGAGATTGATAAGGCTTTTACAATCCTTCAAATTAACCAAAAGAAGCTTATTTAGATATCCAATGCTCCAGTGAACTGTAGACAAGCGTGGACAATCTTTTAATACTAGCTTTTCAAGATTTGGTAGCTTTGAGAAGTCAGGTGTTTGTGTAAAGCAATAGGAATGACTTAGATTGAGGACTTTCAGCTTCTCCAACAGCTACCAAAACAGAAAGTATACATTAAAAAGAAAAATTTGAGAAGAAAAATGGCTCTTAGAGATTATAATAAAACTATCCAAAAGCCTTGATTTAATAGCTTTATTTTTTAACTTGAATTAGTCCTTGATTAGTATCGAAGCCTCTCTAGAAGGGAACAAAAGGAAAAAAAGAAACAAATTGCTTAAATTTCAAATTTCAATAAGATGCATGTTTAAAGGAAAGACATAGGGTTAACCTAACCTTAGGCCCAATAAGCAAACAGAAATCTAAGACAAATGGATTATCCAAATCCCTAATTAAAAACTAAAATCTCTCTCTCTCTCTCTCTCTCTATATATATATATATATATATCCTAAGTCCTGGTTGCTCCAAATTACAAGCCCTAATTCCCACATAATAATAACTTTGTCAAATAATAAAATATCCAACAAACATATCTTCTCGTATTGCATCACCAAGTGGACAAGAGTTTAATCCTTTCTGCCACCAATTTTCTTAATTAAAATTAAGTTTCAACACAGAATGTAGTGCCTAAAACGCTTTTGTGTGAGGGGCTGTGTAAGGTTATAATTAAACCCTTCATTTAAGAGCTGAAGCTTTGAGCAAAATGACTCATGACAATGGACAATGAAGTATATGGGAATAAAAAAACCCCACAAGGTCTTTACCTGAGGCTCCTTCCAGAATACCTTGAGTTTGCTGTATTTTAATTCAGCAGCAACTATACTTCCCATATAAAAGTCGTCAGGTATGCACTTTGAAGGAAATCCATGCCAGTAGAGCCATCTAACATTTCTTGGAAGATATTCATTATCACCAGCAAGTGATACATGACCAAGTTGAAGCAATCTCAACCTCTTCATCTTCTTAAATGCTTTGGTTTCAAAGCAAACATTACTGGTTCTTGGCAACTTCAATGCCAATCCCTCAATACTTTTCGTCCCCTGTAAAACAAAAGGGAAAAAAGAAAAGAAAAGAAAACTTATATATAGGATCACATTTGATATTTGCTTGCTCAAAAATTAAAATATATTTTAACCCAAGCATCCTTCTAATATAAATGTAACCAATTTGCATTACATAAACATACAATATGTCAAGGACCAGTTCAACTCAAGTTCAAGCCATTAACTGAAGCTTGAGAATAATTTTACTATAATTTCTACCACACCCATGCACTTGAAAGCCTATAGCACTTAAAGTGTAGATTAAGCACAAGCTCACCATATCTTGTACA